>CM068369.1:84506526-85793958 GCA_034769895.1 Magicicada septendecula | reverse complement strand
CAATACTCTTTCTGCCGGGTTACTGCTCGGGTGGTATACCGATGTTTTATAGGTATGAACCCCCATCGACAGTAGTGTATCCCGCCATTTTTTCCCTTGAACTGTGTTCCGTGATCGGTGATGATTGAAACTGGTTTTCCGACGTCTAGGAAGTACTGGTTGGTCAAGATGTCGAGAATTTTATTTGTAGTCGCCCGATTCGCTGGGTATAGCTTGATGAACTTTGTGAAATGGTCCATCACGATGACTAAATACTTGTATCTGTGACGGCCCCCACTGCGGGGAAATGGCCCGCAGATGTCCAGGAATACTTTTTCTAGCTTCGCTTGAGAGGTTATCGGAATCATTTGCCCTTCCTTTTTCTCGTTATTGGTCTTCACGAGTTGGCAAATGCGGCAATTCTTTATGTAACTTCGGACCTTCCGATTAATATCCTTTATGTGGCAGCTCTCTTCCAGGGCCTTTATCACCTTTAAGGCGCCCATATGCCCATATCGAACATAAAAATTTACCATACCGCCATGCTACAATTTACTTAGACAAATTGGTTACTTAGAGTTCGGCTCATACATTGTCATGTACGCCAATATTTTATTTCTGTCTTAATTCTCCGGCACTTATGCCGCATTAAAAACCTACACACGCTAGCAATCAATTATGTCTCTTTAACTCTCAATAAACAATTATTTCTAGAAACATTATACAGTCCACTCAATTATTTCATCTCTGACCAGCTAACTCCAAATAGCGTTCCTAAGAACAACTCAAGATTCATCAAGAGCTTCTAAGACGCAACATTTTGGTCCTCCGGGCCGGGTTTCACATTTTGGTCCACTGCGACCGCATTAACATTTCATTTAATGGGCCCAAACGGCGTTTGGCTCAAGCCCCAACATTTTCAACTTCAGATTGCTGGCAGTTGCGTGCCTCTATTATTCTAAACAAAACTTCACAATCAACACTGCAAGATTCTGCAGAGCAGCAAACCAGAGACAACGGGACACGGCAGGACAGTATCTTTTATTCTACAACGAAAAGGTTCCACAGCTTTAAAATTATGGAGAGCTACAACATCAGGCGTCATCTGACCGGTAGAGACAAGAGATGCAACAACTTCTAACAGGATCGAGCAGCGGGATCGAGGCCAGCTTCAGCACGCCGGGATTCAACATCCACGTGATTATAAACTTTCATTTTTTATGATCTTTATGATTATAATTATGGCAATCTAAGTAATATTTTTGCACAGAGTTAATAACATTTAATACAACATTAATAATTTTTACAGAAATAGATAATATTGTCAAGTGGCCATAAGCTTATATTTTTATTTAGATTTTCATATTGTAACCGTACGTACAAATAAAGGATAAGGGAGGTTCGTTTAAAACCTCAACGCTCTTCAACTTTTCGCTCCACTGTGGGTAGTGTCGCTTGGTAACAAGCCGCTGTTCGACTCTTTTAAGCCCCACTGTTGCGAGCGCCAATATTTAACCAGACCCTGTATACTGTAGTTACAAATAAAGAGAATCAAAGAAAAAATTTTATTTAAAAAAAAAATTTTCTGAAAAAAAAATTTTATGTTTGTTTATGGTGTAGATAATTTGGAATTAATTCTGTTTTATAGTTTAATTGAATTTCTAAAATTTAATAAGGTAATTTTTAATTAATTCGCACTTCTTGAAGATCCTAACAAAGTCCGGAGTTAAACAGATTAACTCCTGTCAGCAATCGATTAACGACTTTCCGTGTTGCTCCAGTATCTCACCCTTTGTTAATATTTTCTTCTTTCAGGAAGTCTCGTTGCTTAATAAAAACCTTAAATTACCATGTGAAATAAGTTATTAATCCATACAATTGAAATTAATTGATTTATTAACAGAATTAAATAATGATCGATATTAAATCGACTTCGAGCAATTGTCGACTTCGTCTCAGGCATAAATCGATATGTTCATACAGGTTAAAAATTCTTATAAGTATTATAAAAGGTTCTTGGAGCGATTATATTATAATAGTCAGAGAAGGGCAGGACGAGAAAGTATAACATTTACAATAAATTATTTTAAAATAATTATTATCTAACAAATGTGAATAATCTTTATAAAATGTTAATATAGTTGAGTTTTCAAACCAATGCTGCAGGCGCTGTAGTCAGTCAATATTGGAGGCAGTGCAGCTCGATTCAATGATGGCGGACATCATTTATAACCAAGATAAGAAACGTATAGAACACATTATACCTTCACTTTACATGTTTTTGAAACATACATATTAAAACATAGAAAAGACTTATAACAAAGATAAATAATTTTGAATAGAGTATAAAACATTATATATGTACATATGAATGAGATACTGGATCTAAACATAAAATTTTTAAACTATAAATCCTTTATTAACTTTTTTATAAACGGTCTTAGAGTTGACTCTGGTCTGTCAACTATCATTTTTAATTTTACAATTTCTTCGGATGTTAACCTTTTTGTTGAAAAAAACCATTTAGAAAGAAGACGGTCCTCCTCCTGTTTTAAATGTAAGAAACGATTCTCCTGTGTTGATAATTCTTGATCCATCAAGATAGATGATACAGACGTTAACGGTTCAAAAAACAGCTGTAAATGTGATCTATGTAAATCAAATACGGTTTAAAAATGACATAGGAAACACTTATAACAAAGACAAATTAATTTTTTTGAATAGAATTTAGGAAAGATTTATAACAAAGATTAAATTTTGAAGAGTATAAAACTTAATTAAAAAAAAATGACATACGAAAAACACAACTCATTTACAGATAACCAAGAATCACTGTACATGTTCTTGAAAAAAATATTTTAAAACAGTAAATTAACATAAGATAATATTGTTACCTTAATGACGATCGCAGACTGTAATAGCTGGTACGTTTCTGGATGTTGAATCATAATTTTCAATCGGTTTATATACACAGAAAATGTGTTATCAGTTTCATTGTAGTTAATACAGTTACACGTTCTCAATAGTAGGAGATCAAAAGATCAAGTAAATAACTTGTTTACCGAATTCATTATCAGTTGCGTAAGTAGGAGATCAAAAGATCAAGTAAATACCGACGAGATCAAAAGGTTACGTAAATCGAAAGATCAAAAGATCAAGTAAATAACTTGTTTACCGAATTCATTATCAGTCACGACGAGATCAAGAGGTTACGGCGTCATCGGTTGATTGTTAGTATAAATAGTCGTACAGTAAAAACAACAAGTCATAGCAAAAGATTGATTCAGCATAGGTCTCAACAAAATTGTAAGTATAATTTATCAACAGTAACTAATAAATAAAGATTTTTAATTTTTTATTAGTATGTTGTAATCACATGTAAGCAATCACGTTGTCTGATAATAAGTAAAAATATACTCGTATAGATAACAAAAACATCCAAAATATTCTTTTACAGTAGCTAATAAACTCGTTTACAACTTTTGATTTCAGTTAACATGGAAAAAAATCTGCCTTTCAAAAAACGTCAGTTTATTAGAAACGAAAATTTTAATAATAGAAACGATCCTCAATCTGGACCTTCACATGCACAAGATTCGCATGTCAGATATCAAGTGTCCGATTCATTTATTAATACAAACGATCCTCTACCTGGGTCATCGCACGTACAGGATACAGAACCTGATCCATCGCACAGCAGACCTCAAGCGTCTGATTTTAATAGCGCAAACGATCTTCAACCTGGACCGTCACACGATTGGTATCAAACGTCTGATTCGATAAGTTTATCACCATCATCAGCATCATCATCATCATTGTATAATAATAGAAAAACAAGTAGATTAAGGAATACAACAATTGAAAATGAATTCATTGAAATTGAGAATGCGTTCAAAGGTAACTTAAAAACATTTTTTTATAAAAATACCAACGAACATGTTAAAGATATCTGTTTATTATTATTACATTTAGAACTAATAATAATAAATATTTTATATAATATGGTTTCGTTATATAACGCAATTAAATTTAACATAGTAGTAGAATGCACTTACGTAAGACCTGTTTTAAATGATTATCAAGATAGATCATTTAAAACTAAAAATATTACTCTCTTCCAAAGTAGTTCACTAACAAGTATAATACGAGATATCAATAATAATATTTGCTCTGAAGAAGAGACATATTTACAAAAAGGATCCGGATGGACTTTACATTCAATAGATGGAATTTTATTAAGAATAAATCGTTTCAAACCGTTAAAAGGCAGCTCGTACATCCCACTACCGTTACATTTAATCACAAAAAAATGTATAATTAATCCCAAAAATAACGATTATTTATGTTTTAAATGGGCGATTCTTTGTCGTTATATAAAAAACTCACATCCAGAGCGAATTAATTTTCGATATAAGCATATCGAAAATAAATTTAATTTTAATAATATTAATTTTCCTACACCATTAAGAGATATAAAAGTTTTTGAAAAGAATAATAACATTTCTATAAATGTTTATGGTGTAGAAAAAGGTAAAATAATTTATCCACTAAAAGTGTGCGAAAATGAGCAATGTAATCATTTTGATCTTTTATTATTAAACAAAGATAACAACTATCATTATTGTTACATCAGTAATTTTAATAGATTAATAAAATCTCAATTAACAAAAAATCATGACAATATTGAAGTCTGTAAAAGCTGTCTTACCTATTTTACTGCAAAATCTAAAAAATTAAAAGATCATAAAAGGTACTGTGGAAAATATACACCTGTTCGTGTAACAATGCCTTCTGACAATTTACAATTTCGAAATTTTCATTATCAATTTAGGGTACCAATAGTCGCGTATGCAGATTTTGAATGTATTTTGAGACCGATTAAAACGTGCTACCCACATCCAAAATATTCTTTTACAGTAGCTAATGAACTTCATGAACCTATGAGTTTTTGTGTTTACTTTGTAATCGATGATTCAGTACCAAATTTTATTAAAAATCAATTACCATCACAACCTTACATATATAGAGGTATAAACGCTGCACAAAACTTTATGTCCTATCTTATAGATATTACCAATCGACTTGGTTCATTATTAAAAGAAGTCGAACCAATACAAATGACAAAACAAGACAAGATTAAATTCAAAGCAGCAACACATTGTGAAATGTGTATGCGAAATTTTACATTACTCTACAAACCCGTCAGAGATCATTGCCATCTTACCGGTTTATATCGTGCAGCATTATGTAACGATTGCAATCTAAAACGTCAGAATCAAAAGTTCATTCCTATTTTTATTCATGCAAGTTCTAATTATGACTCACATTTTATTATTCGACAGTTGGGTTGCGATAACGAAAATATTTATGTTATACCAAATTCGACAGAAAAATATATTTCTTTTTCCAAAAAAACTATAAATGGCATAACTATTAGATTTGTTGATACCTATCGCTTTTTAGATAGATCACTTTCTGAATTAAGTAACAATTTACCAAAAAATAAATTTTTTTATACAAGTAAATTTTTTTCCGATAATGACATGCAATTAGTTACACGAAAAGGTGTATATCCATACGAATATACAGATTCGTGGGATAAATTAGTAGAGTGTCAGCTTCCATCAAAAGCATACTTTTATAGTAAATTAAATGACGAAACCGTAAGCGATGAAGATTACATTCACGCTCTTAACGTTTGGAACCACTTCAAAATTAAAAATTTAGGAGAATACAGCGATTTATATTTAAAAATCGATGTACTACTTTTATGTGATTGCTTTGAAAATTTTAGATCTCTTTGTGTATCGTCATACAACTTAGATTCCGCACATTATTTCACGTTGCCAGGGTTTGCTTTTGACGCTATGCTGTATCTTACTAAAATTAAACTTGAATTACTCATTGATATCGATAAATACATTTTTTTTGAGAGCGGGGTACGTGGGGGTTTATCTGTTAATATCAAGAAGCATTCAATTGCTAACAATACATATATATCAACATATAACCCAGATAAGCCTAAAACATTTCTAACATATTTAGATGCAAATAATTTGTATGGGTGGGCAATGTGTAAATGTATACCGTATTCAAATTTTAAGTGGGTTAAAGAAACTGATAAAATAAATATCTTAAACGTACCTGACGAATCAGAAATAGGATATGTATTAGAAGTTGATATAGAGTATCCACAAAATTTACATGATGAGGACAGAGATCTACCATTCATGCCTGTTAATAAAAGCGTAAACAATACAAAACAAACAAAATTAGTTGCTACATTAGAAAATAAAGAGAGATATATTTGTCATTATGTTAATTTAAAACAAGCTATTAATCATGGTTTAAAAGTAACGAAAATTCATAGAATATTACAATTTTCACAAAAACCATGGTTAAAGCCGTACATAAATCTAAATACTATAACACGACAAGATGCAAAAAATGAGTTTGAAAAAGACTTTTTTAAATTACTAAATAATTCCGTCTTTGGAAAGTGTATGGAAAATGTTCGGAAACAAATAAATTTAAATCTAGTATGTAATGAAAAAAAATTATTGAAACTCATATCAAAACCAACTTTCAAAGACAGAATTATTTACGATGAATCACTTTGTGCAGTATTATCAAATAAAACATCCGTTTATCTAAACAAACCCATTTATGTAGGTTTTTCTGTTTTAGAATTAAGTAAGACTCTAATGTATGATTTTCACTATAACGTAATGAAAAAGAAATATGGAAACAATATTTCCCTTTTATATACAGATACAGATAGCTTGTTTTACGAAATAATTACAAATGATTTTTACAGAGATATGTTGGATCCTGATTTAAAAACGTATTTTGATACTAGTGAATTTTCATCAGATCATATGTGCTACTCATTAACAAATAAAAAAGTTTTAGGTAAATTTAAAGACGAATGTAAAAGTATTCCAATTAAAGAATTTATTGGTTTACGTTCAAAATTATATACTTTTACAACGAACGAAAACAAAATCACAAAAAAAGCGAAAGGTATAAAAAAATGCGTAATTAAAAAAAACATTGAATTTAGTGATTTTAAAAAATGTCTTTTTAATTCATTATCAGATGAACAAAAACATAGAATGATGACAATATTTAGATCGAAAAGTCACATAGTTAAAACTGTAACTATTAATAAATTTGCATTGAGTAACACAGATGATAAAAGAGTAATATGTGAAAACGGTATAAATACATTGCCGTATGGTCATTACTCCTTACAATAATGCGGATAAACTGATCTATGACATATTTTATGTATGTGTTTTAATACAATTATAGTAATGTATGAGTTTACCTATATAACATATTTTATGTATGTATTTTTTAATATAATCAGTAATGTATGAGTTTACCTATATCAATCTTTTGCTATCATTATGTAAACTGTTTGTTAAAATCCACCATCTAATACGGTTCCTGTACCATCTTTTAAAATATATGTTCTAGGTACTGTTTGTTTAATATTATGGATTGTAAATATTTCATTTATCCAATTTAATGTATTACCTATATATCATATTTTATGTATGAGTTTACCTATATCAATCTTTTGCTATCATTATGTAAACTGTTTGTTAAAATTACTCAAATAAAATGATCTGTGAGATAAATCCACCATCTAATACGGTTCCTGTATCATCTTTTAAAAAATATATGTTCTAGATACTGTTTGTTTAAATATTATGAATTGTAAATATTTCATTTATCCAATTTAATGTATGAGTTTACCTATATTAATCTTTTGCTATCATTATATAAACTGTTGTTAAAATTATCCGAATAAAATAATCTATAACATAGTTTATGTATGTGTATTTATTTTAATACCTGAACAAAAAAATGATGAATAAATCAACAAGATTCAAACAATTTCTTACACAACATTTCATTACACAAAAAATGCTCATTAAAACGCTTACTGAGAACGTGACTGAATTAATTGCAATGAAACTGATAAGAAATTTGATAAACAAGTTATTTACTTGATCTTTTGATCTCCTACTTACAACACGTACTGGAAAAACGTAATTGTATTAAACTGCAATGAATCTATCCAAATACCAACCAAAATCCTTACAGACTGGTAAGCGCTGGGTTTGTATATCAAGGAAATGAGGATACCGTACGGTGTTTATCGTGTCGGGTAAGGTTTGAGGATTGGACAGCGGACGATTGTCCTGTCGCATTTACATGCGAGGGTGATGTCTAAATGTTAGTTTGTAACGATGCAACTTGCTGATGTAATCTATGATCATTATTAAGGTAACAATTATTTTTATTTTTTTTGTTAATTTTTACTGTTTAAAAAATACGATTTCTTACTGGTTATACAGATTTATTAATTACTAAAATCATATATACAAAAACATACATATATTACGATTTTGTATACACAAAAAATGTTTATATACTATAGATCATGTTTTCATTCGTTATCGTTAAGTCATTTAAATCGATCATTGAGAAACTTGATGATATCACTACAATGTGTAGACACATAACAGCAAACACAAGTATCCGGTCCATCCACAGTAGATTCATGTGCCCATGAACATTCAAGAAAATGTGTAAACGTCTCACCGCTTTGTTCTCTACGTTCCGGTGTAATCTCTTTCAGTCCGTCTGAATTATAAAATTCCAACACCTTACGACACTTTTGGAGTACCAACAATGTATCCCGCATAAATTCAATCTCTGCTTTAGTTTTATTCTTAATAAATCTTTCAAACATAGGATGAGATAAGACATCTTGCAATGTTAAATTCTTCATTTTGACTGAACTATCAAAGTTCATGTTTACGTTGATTACAACGTTATCACGTTGACATATCGTATGGAAGAACGTTGTACCACGTTCAACAATTCATTTTCAACTGCTATACAACACACGATTTCATCGCTAGGTGTCAATAAAGACGACGTTATCTACACTGTGAAAGGGAAAAAACGCTGACGTGTATGTTTATGTTTTTACTAGGTCAGTGTGTTGCTGAGGTCATGTTTACGACGTTATCACTGTGAAAGGAAAAAACAGCAACGCTGACGTATATGTTTACATTTTTACTAGGTCAGTGTGTTGTCGAGGTCATGTTTACGAAGTTATCACAAAGAACGTTTGTTTATGTTTACGTTTTTTACGGTTTGGAACACTAATAAACCAACTGTTAACGTGTATTATATATAAATGAATAGATTTTTTTATTCAAAAAAATTATGAATTAGCTAAGGATTGAACAATTGATACTTACCTTACATATAATATATTATTAGAATAACATAGTTACACGTTACCGACTAAGCTAATTCATATCTTATCTGTATACCATGACAATCATTACATTTAAATGTAATATATTAGATGAAGACTACGCTATCTACACTGTAAAAGGAAATAAGCAGTTTATGTTTACGTTTTTAAATGTGCAAAGCCGACGTTTATGTTTCTTCAATCTGTGTTGTATTATCGGTTAAAGAATTTATTAGTAATATTTGATCAATTACTATATAATAAATTTTTAACTCACGACATGTTATTAACAAAGATGTTGGAACACTAATCACATTTTAAATGTACAAAGCCGACGTGTATGTTTATGTTTACATTTTTTACTAGGTCAGTGTGTTGTCGAGGTCATGTTTACGACGTTATCACAAGAACGTTTGTTTATGTTTACGTTTTTTACGGTCGTGTCAACGAACTCGGAATGTTTATGTTTACATTTTTACTAGGTCAGCGTGTTGTCGAGGTCATGTTTACGACGTTATCACTAGATTGTTTGTTTATGTTTACGTTTTTTACTAGGTCAGTGTGTTACGGTCTAGTGACCTCGAGGTCGTGTTTACATCGATTAGAAAAGGTCAACGGGGTTATCTGCTGATTAATTCGAGGTCAATTGGGGTTATCAGCGATAAGGCGGGGGTTAATTGGATTTTAATTGGGGTCATCGCTGATAAGGCGGGGTTATCGCTGATAAGGTGACCTCTTGACATGACCTCTGACCTTGTCCTAGACCTCTGACCTGTCCCAGAAAGAACATTTATATACTACTATTATGAAATGAAAAATAAACCCTGGGTTTGCCCTGTTACAATACCCCCCCCCCCCATTGAGAGGTTTTCTGTCGAAACAGAAAAACTCTCATTGCCTAAAAACCTAAGAGGACCAGCTAGGATATGGCGACACGACCCCCCTTAATTTCTTACTAAAATTATGGGTAACCTACCCCCTAGTCTGGTGATTGTGGCCACTGTATCACCAGACTCTGAAACAATTCATAAAAACATCAATAACTGGCCTTTCACTATACCATATCCTCAACTGATTTGGTTCTCGTTAGTCGTACTGGTTTGTCTTTAACAAAGTACTGGTGGACAAACTTTGTATCTATATAAACTTGAACCTATGTGAACTTTGTATTATAAAATACCGCATTGCGACGCGTGTAGGTGACGTCACATTTTTCATTGCTATCTGCAGCCGGTCTTGAGACAGGCTGACTGCAGTCAAAGTTAAATCAGTTCTTCTCCAGACTCCGAGCAGGCCACTAGTTTCAATCGCCAGCCGCGGCTACTTAAAGTTTTTCAATATTTAATACTAATAGCATGCTCACCATGCTACAATTTACTTAGACAAATTGGTTACTTAGAGTTCGGCTCATACATTGTCATGTACGCCAATATTTTATTTCTGTCTTAATTCTCCGGCACTTATGCCGCGTTAAAAACCTACACACGCTAGCAATCAATTATGTCTCTTTAACTCTCAATAAACAATTATTTCTAGAAACATTATACAGTCCACTCAATTATTTCATCTCTGACCAGCTAACTCCAAATAGCGTTCCTAAGAACAACTCAAGATTCATCAAGAGCTTCTAAGACGCAACATTTTGGTCCTCCGGGCCGGATTTCACATTTTGGTCCATTGCGACCGCATTAACATTTCATTTAATGGGCCCAAACGGCGTTTGGCTCAAGCCCCAACATTTTCAACTTCAGATTGCTGGCAGTTGCGTGCCTCTATTATTCTAAACAAAACTTCACAATCAACACTGCAAGATTCTGCAGAGCAGCAAACCAGAGACAACGGGACACGGCAGGACAGTATCTTTTATTCTACAACGAAAAGGTTCCACAGCTTTAAAATTATGGAGAGCTACAACATCAGGCGTCATCTGACCGGTAGAGACAAGAGATGCAACAACTTCTAACAGGATCGAGCAGCGGGATCGAGGCCAGCTTCAGCACGCCGGGATTCAACATCCACGTGATTATAAACTTTCATTTTTTATGATCTTTATGATTATAATTATGGCAATCTAAGTAATATTTTTGCACAGAGTTAATAACATTTAATACAACATTAATAATTTTTACAGAAATAGATAATATTGTCAAGTGGCCATGAGCTTATATTTTTATTTAGATTTTCATATTGTAACCGTACGTACAAATAAAGGATAAGGGAGGTTCGTTTAAAACCTCAACGCTCTTCAACTTTTCGCTCCACTGTGGGTAGTGTCGCTTGGTAACAAGCCGCTGTTCGACTCTTTTAAGCCCCACTGTTGCGAGCGCCAATATTTAACCAGACCCTGTATACTGTAGTTACAAATAAAGAGAATCAAAGAAAAAATTTTATTTAAAAAAAAATTTTTCTGAAAAAAAAATTTTATGTTTGTTTATGGTGTAGATAATTTGGAATTAATTCTGTTTTATAGTTTAATTGAATTTCTAAAATTTAATAAGGTAATTTTTAATTAATTCGCACTTCTTGAAGATCCTAACAAAGTCCGGAGTTAAACAGATTAACTCCTGTCAGCAATCGATTAACGACTTTCCGTGTTGCTCCAGTATCTCACCCTTTGTTAATATTTTCTTCTTTCAGGAAGTCTCGTTGCTTAATAAAAACCTTAAATTACCATGTGAAATAAGTTATTAATCCATACAATTGAAATTAATTGATTTATTAACAGAATTAAATAATGATCGATATTAAATCGACTTCGAGCAATTGTCGACTTCGTCTCAGGCATAAATCGATATGTTCATACAGGTTAAAAATTCTTATAAGTTTTATAAAAGGTTCTTGGAGCGATTATATTATAATAGTCAGAGAAGGGCAGGACGAGAAAGTATAACATTTACAATAAATTATTTTAAAATAATTATTATCTAACAAATGTGAATAATCTTTATAAAATGTTAATATAGTTGAGTTTTCAAACCAATGCTGCAGGCGCTGTAGTCAGTCAATATTGGAGGCAGTGCAGCTCGATTCAATGATGGCGGACATCAAAAGTGAAGAGGTTATTCGTAATATTCGTCACGAGCAAATCTCACAATAAAATCAACTTTATAATTGTTTTAAAGATCCCCGAACTTTTGTAAACTGTCTAATATGTTGTTTGGGATAGTCTGGATGAGTGTTTAATGTCCACTGGTGTTAATTATTTTATATTAGATGTGTTCACTGGTATTTGTTCGCTACGCAAAAACGGTTATTCAGTGGTAGCTCGAATTATTACTGATATGTAGTTTTAATGTGTTATATCACTAGTATTATGTAGTGTGGTGTTCGTTTTCACTGTTGTCGTTGAAGTCTTTAGACGTTTTTACTGGAAAAGTGTTTATTTAAGTAACTCTCGTTCTCACAAAATTTTTTAGGTAACCTTAGTACTTCATTATACGGTTTTAAAGGAACGCAATTTCACATAAACTGTTCAGGCTGAGCGTTAACAAAGAACTAACTAACTTCCTCCAATTTAGTAAAATTCTTGCCAAGTTAATATTGGAAAAGTATTGTTAAAATAATTACGACTTCCCATATACATGATTATAAATACATTATATATGGAATAATTTTAGTTTATTATTCGCTTTCATGAATTATTAACCATATAATTGGTTTATTTATCTCATTCTGTTTAATTTAATATGTTATAGTCAATATCTGTTGATATTTTTGTTGAAATTACCAAATTTCTTTCTTTTTGGAAATCTAGGCCCAAAACTTGGTTTCCGCCTTCATATACTTTTACTGCCATTTTAAGTGTTATTAATACCATTATAATAAATTTCAAATGGTCATAAATCCCCTCCTTTCCTTAATTACATATAAATTGAACATTTGAACTGGTTTTTAGTGATAATTTCTGAATTTAACATTCCTCTTTAAAAATAGTTAATTTATACATTTCAAAAATTTTCAATAATTTGAGGTATTTTTCTATATTATCCTTTTAAATCATAGGTTCATTTACAGTAGTTGTTAATTGACCTACCTTACCTAAATCTTGCCCGTTTACATGATTCATAGGTGAATTAACTGGTTTATATTGAGTTTCTGTGAATTCATTATTTGGCCTAGAGTTTAGTATTTTACATGTATGGTTTTTTCAAATAAATTTACTTCTACTCCTCCTCTGACTCTTAATAGTTATCATGACATAATATAAAATTGTTTACAAACTTATTGAGATGTGTAGCATCTAATTCATGCTACTGTTATAAAAATAATAATTAACATCACTCAGCATTCTGTAAAGTTGGACATGTTTGCTGAAATTGTTTTTAACATACATTTAACTCCTTTTGTTAATTAATACAGAATACATACTGAACATTTTAATTGGTATGTATGCTGTTATTTAACTAATATAACTTATTCTAAACATATAAATCTTATTGTATAAGAACTCTTTCAAAAATATGGAGTTCATGGCTCGGAACAATATTAGCCATTTAAACGTTTTAATCCTATGAACACTTAAACTATTACCAGTCCTTTCTGATATTATTACTATTATTTAAAATCCCCATATATAGTAAACATTTTCACCCATACTTTAGTTATTGTCATTTCTACAAATGTCTTGTAATAACAAAGTGACATAAAATAATGAAATATTGGAAATACCTTCCATTTTATTATTTCATGATTTGCCAATTATCAAATATAAAAGTTGTTTTATAGCATATAGTGTAAGTCATAGTAACACTACAACTTTAAGTTTATTATATTTCAAAAACACTTACACTGGTGGTTCTGACTTATTGAGTCTTATTATTCTCAGACCAGACCTTTAGTCAGAATGGACTGTGAAGATTTGTTTATTTTTTTATCACACAATAACTTTAGTTGGTGCACCTCTTATCATACTATATAACACTTTTGTTTATCAATAATTACAATTTTATAGGGTATCGGGATGTTATACTTTCTTTAATTGTATCTATTTGTTTGGGGTTTATGGTAGTTAATAATAGGTTTTATAATGGTTCTTCCATCCTATTTCTTCCTTTCTTCTCGTCTTCCTTCTTGTTTTCAATCTTGGGTAAACCAAGGTACTCAGTGTTATCTCGACTGATGGTTGGTTCGGAGTATCTTCTTTATTTTTTGATACTGACTTTACTCTTCTTTCTTGGTTTCAGGGTATTGTTTATCTCCTGATAATAAACTTTATTCTTCTTTCTTCTTGTGTTTGGGGTATTTTGTTGTTTCACCACTCCTAATCTGATTCCTTTTTCTTGATTTTGTGGTATCTTATTTGTCTCCTGCTCCTAACCTCCTGGGTAAATTTCTGGTTGTTGAATATGAGTTATACTTAATTCTTTCTTTGACCTTTAATAGTGGTATTTTTTATAATTTAATGATTGTTTTTCTTTTATTGTGGTTTTTTCCTTTGAAGTAATTGGATTTCATTCGATATTCTTTTAGTATATGTAATGTAATTATTTTTTATTATCTTAAATGAATTAATTATTGGTGGAATATCTGTCATGCTACAGAATGCCCTTCTCCAGAAGTGATTTTTTCAGACTATACTTGTTTTGTCTGACACAATTGCTTATGATAATTATTATAGTATTTATTATTCTTGACTTCCTTCCAATTCTAAAAATTTTCTTATATATATTTGAGCTTATATTTTTCTCATTCTCACTTGATCTTCCTTGATAGTAATAGTCATCTGAGTTTCATACTTATTATTTTATTTTCATATTTCTTCTTAGTATTTTCTCCTTGGGATATTTCCTCCCTATCGTTCCCTAATTTGTGAGCTGGTTCAGTTCAGAGAGGCACAGTACGCTACTTCCTCTGCTGTCCAATACTTCACTTCTTATTTGAGTACAGAGGCAAATCATCTCTGCTCAAAAAACATATTAATACTGCTGGAATTATCTACAGACAGATTAAAAAAATTATATCAGAATAGTACACTTTTGTTACTATTTAAAAAAATATCTTCGGATACTTTACTTATTACTTATTATATTGTTCAGAGATTTTAATATTCCTATCTCAGTTGTTCTTCTGACTCTTTAACTTGATGGTTAATTCAGTTAATATTATGGTAGGAAGCTCTTCTATTAGTACATTTTTCAATTTTTCTTATCATATAAAGTTTTTGGTTATTAACGCTTTATTACTTTCTGGTTTTTTATTATAATCTGCATTGGTTTATAGTAGCATATTTTTATGACATTTTTGGTTTGTTACTCTGTTTTTATTTATTCCACTTGTTCTATGTTCTAGAACTTTCTTATAACTGTCGTTATTACAATTGACTTTTAATTCATAATCATTTCAATATTAATTTGTTTAATTACCTCATATCTTGGATTTTATTCTCAAATTACTCCTCTTTTAGTTTTTATTCTTTCGAATGAATGTTTTAATTAATTTGATAATGAGGTCATCATTTCTCCTCATACCACTTCAAAGTTTTTATTATTTTATATTTCCACATAAGTTCTGTATTTTATCATATTTAATCAATCAAATCGTATCACGGATTTCTATTCCCTTTCGTATCATTTTATTGAAGGTTTTTTACACTTTATATTAATATTAGACACTATCATACTTCTTCAGAATTACTTGGTTTAATTCTAGATTCTGTTTCTTTTATTTATCTCATAATGATCCTTTATAAATATGGTAAATATATTGTATTATTACCATAAACATGGTATGGGTTCTCTTCTTTTTATTTCACCATAGTTTTTTCTAATATTTGGTATGTAAGGTGAGCTTACATTATTTTTAAATTTTATCGGATTATTCAAAATTCAATCTTTTTATATTTCCTCAAAGTGTTTTATAAATACTTGGTTGGTAAGTTGTGCTTACTCTTGTTTTAGAATTTTGTCGTCTCATTCAAAATGCAAAATTCATTCTTTTTATATTTCCTCAAAGTGTTTTATAAATACTTGGTTGGTAAGTTGTGCTTACTCTTGTTTTAGAATTTTGTCGTATTCTAAATCCCTTTCCTTTTATTTTTTCATAAATAGTTCATAAATCTTAGGTAGTAAGTTGTGCTTACATTCTTTTTCGAATTTTGTCGTATTCTTCAAAATTCTTTTTTTTCTTCTTTCCAAAATGTTTTTTCCTTAAATAATTGGTTAGTAAGGTGTGCTTACTTTCTTTTTGGAATTTTGATGGTTTCTAAATTCTGTTTCTTTTTTATATTCTTGCCAAAATGTTTTTTCCTCAAATAAATGGTTAGTAAGGTGTGCTTACTTTATTTTTGAATTTTGTCATCTTATTCAAAATTCAATCTTTTTATATTTCCTCAAAGTGTTTTATAAATACTTGGTTGGTAAGTTGTGCTTACTCTTGTTTTTGAATTTTGTCGTATTATTCAAAATTCAAAATTCATTCCTTTTATATTTCCATAAAGTTTTCACAAATAATTGGCTTGTAAGGGGTGCTTACAATATTTTTAAATTTTGATGGTTTTTTCAAACTTCTTCTTATGTTATTGCCAAAATGTTTTTTCTTCAAATCTTTGGTTAGTAAGGTGAACTTACATTATTTTTAAATTTTGATGATTAATTCAATCTAAATTCTTTTTATACTCTTGCCAAATAGTTTTTTTCTCATAAATGGTTAGTAAGTTGATCTTACCTTATTTTTAAATTTTGATGATTTCTAAATTCTTTTGTTTTTATTTTTTCATAAATAGTTCATAAATCATAGGTAGTAAGTTGTGCTTACTTTATTTTTGAATTTTGTCGGATTATTCAAAATTCAATCTTTTTATATTTCCTCAAAGTGTTTTATAAATACTTGGTTGGTAAGTTGTGCTTACACTTGTTTTAGAATTTTGTCGTATTATTCATGATATTTCTTCATGGATGCCTGGTTATAGACACCCTTAATTTTACTGGAACCCATCTCCTTAATTTCGTAAGTGTTTTTATTATGGTTTTTGGAGATTATATATGGTCCAGTGTATAAAAGCAATAATTTTTTAGTTATCCCTTCTAGTGAACTGGGTAACTCCCTATTTTTCAATAAAACCTTCTCTCCAATGGTATAGGTAATGATCTTACCCATACCTTTATTATATTTAATCCGCCGTTTCTCCTGATCTTCGGCCACCTTATTATAAAATTTAATTTTATTAAAGCTATATTTATTCCCTCTCGGGAATTCCAATATTTCTTCGATCTCCCTTGTGGGTTGTCTTTCGTACATGGCGGAGTATGGGGTAATTCCTATGGCTGGGTGGTATGCCAGGTTGAGGATTTCTTCTCTGGCCTCTAGATATTCTTGCCACCTCCTCTGTTGATCGTGGCAATACGTCCGTAATATGCGCCCCACCTCTCGCAATACTCTTTCTGCCGGGTTACTGCTCGGGTGGTTACCGATGTTTTATAGGTATGAACCCCCATCGACAGTAGTGTATCCCGCCATTTTTTCCCTTGAACTGTGTTCCGTGATCGGTGATGATTGAAACTGGTTTTCCGACGTCTAGGAAGTACTGGTTGGTCAAGATGTCGAGAATTTTATTTGTAGTCGCCCGATTCGCTGGGTATAGCTTGATGAACTTTGTGAAATGGTCCATCACGATGACTAAATACTTGTATCTGTGACGGCCCCCACTGCGGGGAAATGGCCCGCAGATGTCCAGGAATACTTTTTCTAGCTTCGCTTGAGAGGTTATCGGAATCATTTGCCCTTCCTTTTTCTCGTTATTGGTCTTCACGAGTTGGCAAATGCGGCAATTCTTTATGTAACTTCGGACCTTCCGATTAATATCCTTTATGTGGCAGCTCTCTTCCAGGGCCTTTATCACCTTTAAGGCGCCCATATGCCCATATCGAACATAAAAATTTACCATACCGCCATGCTACAATTTACTTAGACAAATTGGTTACTTAGAGTTCGGCTCATACATTGTCATGTACGCCAATATTTTATTTCTGTCTTAATTCTCCGGCACTTATGCCGCATTAAAAACCTACACACGCTAGCAATCAATTATGTCTCTTTAACTCTCAATAAACAATTATTTCTAGAAACATTATACAGTCCACTCAATTATTTCATCTCTGACCAGCTAACTCCAAATAGCGTTCCTAAGAACAACTCAAGATTCATCAAGAGCTTCTAAGACGCAACATTTTGGTCCTCCGGGCCGGGTTTCACATTTTGGTCCACTGCGACCGCATTAACATTTCATTTAATGGGCCCAAACGGCGTTTGGCTCAAGCCCCAACATTTTCAACTTCAGATTGCTGGCAGTTGCGTGCCTCTATTATTCTAAACAAAACTTCACAATCAACACTGCAAGATTCTGCAGAGCAGCAAACCAGAGACAACGGGACACGGCAGGACAGTATCTTTTATTCTACAACGAAAAGGTTCCACAGCTTTAAAATTATGGAGAGCTACAACATCAGGCGTCATCTGACCGGTAGAGACAAGAGATGCAACAACTTCTAACAGGATCGAGCAGCGGGATCGAGGCCAGCTTCAGCACGCCGGGATTCAACATCCACGTGATTATAAACTTTCATTTTTTATGATCTTTATGATTATAATTATGGCAATCTAAGTAATATTTTTGCACAGAGTTAATAACATTTAATACAACATTAATAATTTTTACAGAAATAGATAATATTGTCAAGTGGCCATAAGCTTATATTTTTATTTAGATTTTCATATTGTAACCGTACGTACAAATAAAGGATAAGGGAGGTTCGTTTAAAACCTCAACGCTCTTCAACTTTTCGCTCCACTGTGGGTAGTGTCGCTTGGTAACAAGCCGCTGTTCGACTCTTTTAAGCCCCACTGTTGCGAGCGCCAATATTTAACCAGACCCTGTATACTGTAGTTACAAATAAAGAGAATCAAAGAAAAAATTTTATTTAAAAAAAAATTTTTCTGAAAAAAAAATTTTATGTTTGTTTATGGTGTAGATAATTTGGAATTAATTCTGTTTTATAGTTTAATTGAATTTCTAAAATTTAATAAGGTAATTTTTAATTAATTCGCACTTCTTGAAGATCCTAACAAAGTCCGGAGTTAAACAGATTAACTCCTGTCAGCAATCGATTAACGACTTTCCGTGTTGCTCCAGTATCTCACCCTTTGTTAATATTTTCTTCTTTCAGGAAGTCTCGTTGCTTAATAAAAACCTTAAATTACCATGTGAAATAAGTTATTAATCCATACAATTGAAATTAATTGATTTATTAACAGAATTAAATAATGATCGATATTAAATCGACTTCGAGCAATTGTCGACTTCGTCTCAGGCATAAATCGATATGTTCATACAGGTTAAAAATTCTTATAAGTATTATAAAAGGTTCTTGGAGCGATTATATTATAATAGTCAGAGAAGGGCAGGACGAGAAAGTATAACATTTACAATAAATTATTTTAAAATAATTATTATCTAACAAATGTGAATAATCTTTATAAAATGTTAATATAGTTGAGTTTTCAAACCAATGCTGCAGGCGCTGTAGTCAGTCAATATTGGAGGCAGTGCAGCTCGATTCAATGATGGCGGACATCATTTATAACCAAGATAAGAAACGTATAGAACACATTATACCTTCACTTTACATGTTTTTGAAACATACATATTAAAACATAGAAAAGACTTATAACAAAGATAAATAATTTTGAATAGAGTATAAAACATTATATATGTACATATGAATGAGATACTGGATCTAAACATAAAATTTTTAAACTATAAATCCTTTATTAACTTTTTTATAAACGGTCTTAGAGTTGACTCTGGTCTGTCAACTATCATTTTTAATTTTACAATTTCTTCGGATGTTAACCTTTTTGTTGAAAAAAACCATTTAGAAAGAAGACGGTCCTCCTCCTGTTTTAAATGTAAGAAACGATTCTCCTGTGTTGATAATTCTTGATCCATCAAGATAGATGATACAGACGTTAACGGTTCAAAAAACAGCTGTAAATGTGATCTATGTAAATCAAATACGGTTTAAAAATGACATAGGAAACACTTATAACAAAGACAAATTAATTTTTTTGAATAGAATTTAGGAAAGATTTATAACAAAGATTAAATTTTGAAGAGTATAAAACTTAATTAAAAAAAAATGACATACGAAAAACACAACTCATTTACAGATAACCAAGAATCACTGTACATGTTCTTGAAAAAAATATTTTAAAACAGTAAATTAACATAAGATAATATTGTTACCTTAATGACGATCGCAGACTGTAATAGCTGGTACGTTTCTGGATGTTGAATCATAATTTTCAATCGGTTTATATACACAGAAAATGTGTTATCAGTTTCATTGTAGTTAATACAGTTACACGTTCTCAATAGTAGGAGATCAAAAGATCAAGTAAATAACTTGTTTACCGAATTCATTATCAGTTGCGTAAGTAGGAGATCAAAAGATCAAGTAAATACCGACGAGATCAAAAGGTTACGTAAATCGAAAGATCAAAAGATCAAGTAAATAACTTGTTTACCGAATTCATTATCAGTCACGACGAGATCAAGAGGTTACGGCGTCATCGGTTGATTGTTAGTATAAATAGTCGTACAGTAAAAACAACAAGTCATAGCAAAAGATTGATTCAGCATAGGTCTCAACAAAATTGTAAGTATAATTTATCAACAGTAACTAATAAATAAAGATTTTTAATTTTTTATTAGTATGTTGTAATCACATGTAAGCAATCACGTTGTCTGATAATAAGTAAAAATATACTCGTATAGATAACAAAAACATCCAAAATATTCTTTTACAGTAGCTAATAAACTCGTTTACAATTTTTGATTTCAGTTAACATGGAAAAAAATCTGCCTTTCAAAAAACGTCAGTTTATTAGAAACGAAAATTTTAATAATAGAAACGATCCTCAATCTGGACCTTCACATGCACAAGATTCGCATGTCAGATATCAAGTGTCCGATTCATTTATTAATACAAACGATCCTCTACCTGGGTCATCGCACGTACAGGATACAGAACCTGATCCATCGCACAGCAGACCTCAAGCGTCTGATTTTAATAGCGCAAACGATCTTCAACCTGGACCGTCACACGATTGGTATCAAACGTCTGATTCGATAAGTTTATCACCATCATCAGCATCATCATCATCATTGTATAATAATAGAAAAACAAGTAGATTAAGGAATACAACAATTGAAAATGAATTCATTGAAATTGAGAATGCGTTCAAAGGTAACTTAAAAACATTTTTTTATAAAAATACCAACGAACATGTTAAAGATATCTGTTTATTATTATTACATTTAGAACTAATAATAATAAATATTTTATATAATATGGTTTCGTTATATAACGCAATTAAATTTAACATAGTAGTAGAATGCACTTACGTAAGACCTGTTTTAAATGATTATCAAGATAGATCATTTAAAACTAAAAATATTACTCTCTTCCAAAGTAGTTCACTAACAAGTATAATACGAGATATCAATAATAATAATTGCTCTGAAGAAGAGACATATTTACAAAAAGGATCCGGATGGACTTTACATTCAATAGATGGAATTTTATTAAGAATAAATCGTTTCAAACCGTTAAAAGGCAGCTCGTACATCCCACTACCGTTACATTTAATCACAAAAAAATGTATAATTAATCCCAAAAATAACGATTATTTATGTTTTAAATGGGCGATTCTTTGTCGTTATATAAAAAACTCACATCCAGAGCGAATTAATTTTCGATATAAGCATATCGAAAATAAATTTAATTTTAATAATATTAATTTTCCTACACCATTAAGAGATATAAAAGTTTTTGAAAAGAATAATAACATTTCTATAAATGTTTATGGTGTAGAAAAAGGTAAAATAATTTATCCACTAAAAGTGTGCGAAAATGAGCAATGTAATCATTTTGATCTTTTATTATTAAACAAAGATAACAACTATCATTATTGTTACATCAGTAATTTTAATAGATTAATAAAATCTCAATTAACAAAAAATCATGACAATATTGAAGTCTGTAAAAGCTGTCTTACCTATTTTACTGCAAAATCTAAAAAATTAAAAGATCATAAAAGGTACTGTGGAAAATATACACCTGTTCGTGTAACAATGCCTTCTGACAATTTACAATTTCGAAATTTTCATTATCAATTTAGGGTACCAATAGTCGCGTATGCAGATTTTGAATGTATTTTGAGACCGATTAAAACGTGCTACCCACATCCAAAATATTCTTTTACAGTAGCTAATGAACTTCATGAACCTATGAGTTTTTGTGTTTACTTTGTAATCGATGATTCAGTACCAAATTTTATTAAAAATCAATTACCATCACAACCTTACATATATAGAGGTATAAACGCTGCACAAAACTTTATGTCCTATCTTATAGATATTACCAATCGACTTGGTTCATTATTAAAAGAAGTCGAACCAATACAAATGACAAAACAAGACAAGATTAAATTCAAAGCAGCAACACATTGTGAAATGTGTATGCGAAATTTTACATTACTCTACAAACCCGTCAGAGATCATTGCCATCTTACCGGTTTATATCGTGCAGCATTATGTAACGATTGCAATCTAAAACGTCAGAATCAAAAGTTCATTCCTATTTTTATTCATGCAAGTTCTAATTATGACTCACATTTTATTATTCGACAGTTGGGTTGCGATAACGAAAATATTTATGTTATACCAAATTCGACAGAAAAATATATTTCTTTTTCCAAAAAAACTATAAATGGCATAACTATTAGATTTGTTGATACCTATCGCTTTTTAGATAGATCACTTTCTGAATTAAGTAACAATTTACCAAAAAATAAATTTTTTTATACAAGTAAATTTTTTTCCGATAATGACATGCAATTAGTTACACGAAAAGGTGTATATCCATACGAATATACAGATTCGTGGGATAAATTAGTAGAGTGTCAGCTTCCATCAAAAGCATACTTTTATAGTAAATTAAATGACGAAACCGTAAGCGATGAAGATTACATTCACGCTCTTAACGTTTGGAACCACTTCAAAATTAAAAATTTAGGAGAATACAGCGATTTATATTTAAAAATCGATGTACTACTTTTATGTGATTGCTTTGAAAATTTTAGATCTCTTTGTGTATCGTCATACAACTTAGATTCCGCACATTATTTCACGTTGCCAGGGTTTGCTTTTGACGCTATGCTGTATCTTACTAAAATTAAACTTGAATTACTCATTGATATCGATAAATACATTTTTTTTGAGAGCGGGGTACGTGGGGGTTTATCTGTTAATATCAAGAAGCATTCAATTGCTAACAATACATATATATCAACATATAACCCAGATAAGCCTAAAACATTTCTAACATATTTAGATGCAAATAATTTGTATGGGTGGGCAATGTGTAAATGTATACCGTATTCAAATTTTAAGTGGGTTAAAGAAACTGATAAAATAAATATCTTAAACGTACCTGACGAATCAGAAATAGGATATGTATTAGAAGTTGATATAGAGTATCCACAAAATTTACATGATGAGGACAGAGATCTACCATTCATGCCTGTTAATAAAAGCGTAAACAATACAAAACAAACAAAATTAGTTGCTACATTAGAAAATAAAGAGAGATATATTTGTCATTATGTTAATTTAAAACAAGCTATTAATCATGGTTTAAAAGTAACGAAAATTCATAGAATATTACAATTTTCACAAAAACCATGGTTAAAGCCGTACATAAATCTAAATACTATAACACGACAAGATGCAAAAAATGAGTTTGAAAAAGACTTTTTTAAATTACTAAATAATTCCGTCTTTGGAAAGTGTATGGAAAATGTTCGGAAACAAATAAATTTAAATCTAGTATGTAATGAAAAAAAATTATTGAAACTCATATCAAAACCAACTTTCAAAGACAGAATTATTTACGATGAATCACTTTGTGCAGTATTATCAAATAAAACATCCGTTTATCTAAACAAACCCATTTATGTAGGTTTTTCTGTTTTAGAATTAAGTAAGACTCTAATGTATGATTTTCACTATAACGTAATGAAAAAGAAATATGGAAACAATATTTCCCTTTTATATACAGATACAGATAGCTTGTTTTACGAAATAATTACAAATGATTTTTACAGAGATATGTTGGATCCTGATTTAAAAACGTATTTTGATACTAGTGAATTTTCATCAGATCATATGTGCTACTCATTAACAAATAAAAAAGTTTTAGGTAAATTTAAAGACGAATGTAAAAGTATTCCAATTAAAGAATTTATTGGTTTACGTTCAAAATTATATACTTTTACAACGAACGAAAACAAAATCACAAAAAAAGCGAAAGGTATAAAAAAATGCGTAATTAAAAAAAACATTGAATTTAGTGATTTTAAAAAATGTCTTTTTAATTCATTATCAGATGAACAAAAACATAGAATGATGACAATATTTAGATCGAAAAGTCACATCGTTAAAACTGTAACTATTAATAAATTTGCATTGAGTAACACAGATGATAAAAGAGTAATATGTGAAAACGGTATAAATACATTGCCGTATGGTCATTACTCCTTACAATAATGCGGATAAACTGATCTATGACATATTTTATGTATGTGTTTTAATACAATTATAGTAATGTATGAGTTTACCTATATAACATATTTTATGTATGTATTTTTTAATATAATCAGTAATGTATGAGTTTACCTATATCAATCTTTTGCTATCATTATGTAAACTGTTTGTTAAAATCCACCATCTAATACGGTTCCTGTACCATCTTTTAAAATATATGTTCTAGGTACTGTTTGTTTAATATTATGGATTGTAAATATTTCATTTATCCAATTTAATGTATTACCTATATATCATATTTTATGTATGAGTTTACCTATATCAATCTTTTGCTATCATTATGTAAACTGTTTGTTAAAATTACTCAAATAAAATGATCTGTGAGATAAATCCACCATCTAATACGGTTCCTGTATCATCTTTTAAAAAATATATGTTCTAGATACTGTTTGTTTAAATATTATGAATTGTAAATATTTCATTTATCCAATTTAATGTATGAGTTTACCTATATTAATCTTTTGCTATCATTATATAAACTGTTGTTAAAATTATCCGAATAAAATAATCTATAACATAGTTTATGTATGTGTATTTATTTTAATACCTGAACAAAAAAATGATGAATAAATCAACAAGATTCAAACAATTTCTTACACAACATTTCATTACACAAAAAATGCTCATTAAAACGCTTACTGAGAACGTGATTGAATTAATTGCAATGAAACTGATAAGAAATTTGATAAACAAGTTATTTACTTGATCTTTTGATCTCCTACTTACAACACGTACTGAAAAAACGTAATTGTATTAAACTGCAATGAATCTATCCAAATACCAACCAAAATCCTTACAGACTGGTAAGCGCTGGGTTTGTATATCAAGGAAATGAGGATACCGTACGGTGTTTATCGTGTCGGGTAAGGTTTGAGGATTGGACAGCGGACGATTGTCCTGTCGCATTTACATGCGAGGGTGATGTCTAAATGTTAGTTTGTAACGATGCAACTTGCTGATGTAATCTATGATCATTATTAAGGTAACAATTATTTTTATTTTTTTTGTTAATTTTTACTGTTTAAAAAATACGATTTCTTACTGGTTATACAGATTTATTAATTACTAAAATCATATATACAAAAACATACATATATTACGATTTTGTATACACAAAAAATGTTTATATACTATAGATCATGTTTTCATTCGTTATCGTTAAGTCATTTAAATCGATCATTGAGAAACTTGATGATATCACTACAATGTGTAGACACATAACAACAAACACAAGTATCCGGTCCATCCACAGTAGATTCATGTGCCCATGAACATTCAAGAAAATGTGTAAACGTCTCACCGCTTTGTTCTCTACGTTCCGGTGTAATCTCTTTCAGTCCGTCTGAATTATAAAATTCCAACACCTTACGACACTTTTGGAGTACCAACAATGTATCCCGCATAAATTCAATCTCTGCTTTAGTTTTATTCTTAATAAATCTTTCAAACATAGGATGAGATAAGACATCTTGCAATGTTAAATTCTTCATTTTGACTGAACTATCAAAGTTCATGTTTACGTTGATTACAACGTTATCACGTTGACATATCGTATGGAAGAACGTTGTACCACGTTCAACAATTCATTTTCAACTGCTATACAACACACGATTTCATCGCTAGGTGTCAATAAAGACGACGTTATCTACACTGTGAAAGGGAAAAAACGCTGACGTGTATGTTTATGTTTTTACTAGGTCAGTGTGTTGCTGAGGTCATGTTTACGACGTTATCACTGTGAAAGGAAAAAACAGCAACGCTGACGTATATGTTTACATTTTTACTAGGTCAGTGTGTTGTCGAGGTCATGTTTACGAAGTTATCACAAAGAACGTTTGTTTATGTTTACGTTTTTTACGGTTTGGAACACTAATAAACCAACTGTTAACGTGTATTATATATAAATGAATAGATTTTTTTATTCAAAAAAATTATGAATTAGCTAAGGATTGAACAATTGATACTTACCTTACATATAATATATTATTAGAATAACATAGTTACACGTTACCGACTAAGCTAATTCATATCTTATCTGTATACCATGACAATCATTACATTTAAATGTAATATATTAGATGAAGACTACGCTATCTACACTGTAAAAGGAAATAAGCAGTTTATGTTTACGTTTTTAAATGTGCAAAGCCGACGTGTATGTTTCTTCAATCTGTGTTGTATTATCGGTTAAAGAATTTATTAGTAATATTTGATCAATTACTATATAATAAATTTTTAACTCACGACATGTTATTAACAAAGATGTTGGAACACTAATCACATTTTAAATGTACAAAGCCGACGTGTATGTTTATGTTTACATTTTTTACTAGGTCAGTGTGTTGTCGAGGTCATGTTTACGACGTTATCACAAGAACGTTTGTTTATGTTTACGTTTTTTACGGTCGTGTCAACGAACTCGGAATGTTTATGTTTACATTTTTACTAGGTCAGCGTGTTGTCGAGGTCATGTTTACGACGTTATCACTAGATTGTTTGTTTATGTTTACGTTTTTTACTAGGTCAGTGTGTTACGGTCTAGTGACCTCGAGGTCGTGTTTACATCGATTAGAAAAGGTCAACGGGGTTATCTGCTGATTATTTCGAGGTCAATTGGGGTTATCAGCGATAAGGCGGGGGTTAATTGGATTTTAATTGGGGTCATCGCTGATAAGGCGGGGTTATCGCTGATAAGGTGACCTCTTGACATGACCTCTGACCTTGTCCTAGACCTCTGACCTGTCCCAGAAAGAACATTTATATACTACTATTATGAAATGAAAAATAAGCCCTGGGTTTGCCCTGTTACAATACCCCCCCCCCATTGAGAGGTTTTCTGTCGAAACAGAAAAACTCTCATTGCCTAAAAACCTAAGAGGACCAGCTAGGATATGGCGACACGACCCCCCTTAATTTCTTACTAAAATTATGGGTAACCTACCCCCCTAGTCTGGTGATTGTGGCCACTGTATCACCAGACTCTGAAACAATTCATAAAAACATCAATAACTGGCCTTTCACTATACCATATCCTCAACTGATTTGGTTCTCGTTAGTCGTACTGGTTTGTCTTTAACAAAGTACTGGTGGACAAACTTTGTATCTATATAAACTTGAACCTATGTGAACTTTGTATTATAAAATACCGCATTGCGACGCGTGTAGGTGACGTCACATTTTTCATTGCTATCTGCAGCCGGTCTTGAGACAGGCTGACTGCAGTCAAAGTTAAATCAGTTCTTCTCCAGACTCCGAGCAGGCCACTAGTTTCAATCGCCAGCCGCGGCTACTTAAAGTTTTTCAATATTTAATACTAATAGCATGCTCACCATGCTACAATTTACTTAGACAAATTGGTTACTTAGAGTTCGGCTCATACATTGTCATGTACGCCAATATTTTATTTCTGTCTTAATTCTCCGGCACTTATGCCGCGTTAAAAACCTACACACGCTAGCAATCAATTATGTCTCTTTAACTCTCAATAAACAATTATTTCTAGAAACATTATACAGTCCACTCAATTATTTCATCTCTGACCAGCTAACTCCAAATAGCGTTCCTAAGAACAACTCAAGATTCATCAAGAGCTTCTAAGACGCAACATTTTGGTCCTCCGGGCCGGATTTCACATTTTGGTCCATTGCGACCGCATTAACATTTCATTTAATGGGCCCAAACGGCGTTTGGCTCAAGCCCCAACATTTTCAACTTCAGATTGCTGGCAGTTGCGTGCCTCTATTATTCTAAACAAAACTTCACAATCAACACTGCAAGATTCTGCAGAGCAGCAAACCAGAGACAACGGGACACGGCAGGACAGTATCTTTTATTCTACAACGAAAAGGTTCCACAGCTTTAAAATTATGGAGAGCTACAACATCAGGCGTCATCTGACCGGTAGAGACAAGAGATGCAACAACTTCTAACAGGATCGAGCAGCGGGATCGAGGCCAGCTTCAGCACGCCGGGATTCAACATCCACGTGATTATAAACTTTCATTTTTTATGATCTTTATGATTATAATTATGGCAATCTAAGTAATATTTTTGCACAGAGTTAATAACATTTAATACAACATTAATAATTTTTACAGAAATAGATAATATTGTCAAGTGGCCATGAGCTTATATTTTTATTTAGATTTTCATATTGTAACCGTACGTACAAATAAAGGATAAGGGAGGTTCGTTTAAAACCTCAACGCTCTTCAACTTTTCGCTCCACTGTGGGTAGTGTCGCTTGGTAACAAGCCGCTGTTCGACTCTTTTAAGCCCCACTGTTGCGAGCGCCAATATTTAACCAGACCCTGTATACTGTAGTTACAAATAAAGAGAATCAAAGAAAAAATTTTATTTAAAAAAAAATTTTTCTGAAAAAAAAATTTTATGTTTGTTTATGGTGTAGATAATTTGTAATTAATTCTGTTTTATAGTTTAATTGAATTTCTAAAATTTAATAAGGTAATTTTTAATTAATTCGCACTTCTTGAAGATCCTAACAAAGTCCGGAGTTAAACAGATTAACTCCTGTCAGCAATCGATTAACGACTTTCCGTGTTGCTCCAGTATCTCACCCTTTGTTAATATTTTCTTCTTTCAGGAAGTCTCGTTGCTTAATAAAAACCTTAAATTACCATGTGAAATAAGTTATTAATCCATACAATTGAAATTAATTGATTTATTAACAGAATTAAATAATGATCGATATTAAATCGACTTCGAGCAATTGTCGACTTCGTCTCAGGCATAAATCGATATGTTCATACAGGTTAAAAATTCTTATAAGTTTTATAAAAGGTTCTTGGAGCGATTATATTATAATAGTCAGAGAAGGGCAGGACGAGAAAGTATAACATTTACAATAAATTATTTTAAAATAATTATTATCTAACAAATGTGAATAATCTTTATAAAATGTTAATATAGTTGAGTTTTCAAACCAATGCTGCAGGCGCTGTAGTCAGTCAATATTGGAGGCAGTGCAGCTCGATTCAATGATGGCGGACATCAAAAGTGAAGAGGTTATTCGTAATATTCGTCACGAGCAAATCTCACAATAAAATCAACTTTATAATTGTTTTAAAGATCCCCGAACTTTTGTAAACTGTCTAATATGTTGTTTGGGATAGTCTGGATGAGTGTTTAATGTCCACTGGTGTTAATTATTTTATATTAGATGTGTTCACTGGTATTTGTTCGCTACGCAAAAACGGTTATTCAGTGGTAGCTCGAATTATTACTGATATGTAGTTTTAATGTGTTATATCACTAGTATTATGTAGTGTGGTGTTCGTTTTCACTGTTGTCGTTGAAGTCTTTAGACGTTTTTACTGGAAAAGTGTTTATTTAAGTAACTCTCGTTCTCACAAAATTTTTTAGGTAACCTTAGTACTTCATTATACGGTTTTAAAGGAACGCAATTTCACATAAACTGTTCAGGCTGAGCGTTAACAAAGAACTAACTAACTTCCTCCAATTTAGTAAAATTCTTGCCAAGTTAATATTGGAAAAGTATTGTTAAAATAATTACGACTTCCCATATACATGATTATAAATACATTATATATGGAATAATTTTAGTTTATTATTCGCTTTCATGAATTATTAACCATATAATTGGTTTATTTATCTCATTCTGTTTAATTTAATATGTTATAGTCAATATCTGTTGATATTTTTGTTGAAATTACCAAATTTCTTTCTTTTTGGAAATCTAGGCCCAAAACTTGGTTTCCGCCTTCATATACTTTTACTGCCATTTTAAGTGTTATTAATACCATTATAATAAATTTCAAATGGTCATAAATCCCCTCCTTTCCTTAATTACATATAAATTGAACATTTGAACTGGTTTTTAGTGATAATTTCTGAATTTAACATTCCTCTTTAAAAATAGTTAATTTATACATTTCAAAAATTTTCAATAATTTGAGGTATTTTTCTATATTATCCTTTTAAATCATAGGTTCATTTACAGTAGTTGTTAATTGACCTACCTTACCTAAATCTTGCCCGTTTACATGATTCATAGGTGAATTAACTGGTTTATATTGAGTTTCTGTGAATTCATTATTTGGCCTAGAGTTTAGTATTTTACATGTATGGTTTTTTCAAATAAATTTACTTCTACTCCTCCTCTGACTCTTAATAGTTATCATGACATAATATAAAATTGTTTACAAACTTATTGAGATGTGTAGCATCTAATTCATGCTACTGTTATAAAAATAATAATTAACATCACTCAGCATTCTGTAAAGTTGGACATGTTTGCTGAAATTGTTTTTAACATACATTTAACTCCTTTTGTTAATTAATACAGAATACATACTGAACATTTTAATTGGTATGTATGCTGTTATTTAACTAATATAACTTATTCTAAACATATAAATCTTATTGTATAAGAACTCTTTCAAAAATATGGAGTTCATGGCTCGGAACAATATTAGCCATTTAAACGTTTTAATCCTATGAACACTTAAACTATTACCAGTCCTTTCTGATATTATTACTATTATTTAATATCCCCATATATAGTAAACATTTTCACCCATACTTTAGTTATTGTCATTTCTACAAATGTCTTGTAATAACAAAGTGACATAAAATAATGAAATATTGGAAATACCTTCCATTTTATTATTTCATGATTTGCCAATTATCAAATATAAAAGTTGTTTTATAGCATATAGTGTAAGTCATAGTAACACTACAACTTTAAGTTTATTATATTTCAAAAACACTTACACTGGTGGTTCTGACTTATTGAGTCTTATTATTCTCAGACCAGACCTTTAGTCAGAATGGACTGTGAAGATTTGTTTATTTTTTTATCACACAATAACTTTAGTTGGTGCACCTCTTATCATACTATATAACACTTTTGTTTATCAATAATTACAATTTTATAGGGTATCGGGATGTTATACTTTCTTTAATTGTATCTATTTGTTTGGGGTTTATGGTAGTTAATAATAGGTTTTATAATGGTTCTTCCATCCTATTTCTTCCTTTCTTCTCGTCTTCCTTCTTGTTTTCAATCTTGGGTAAACCAAGGTACTCAGTGTTATCTCGACTGATGGTTGGTTCGGAGTATCTTCTTTATTTTTTGATACTGACTTTACTCTTCTTTCTTGGTTTCAGGGTATTGTTTATCTCCTGATAATAAACTTTATTCTTCTTTCTTCTTGTGTTTGGGGTATTTTGTTGTTTCACCACTCCTAATCTGATTCCTTTTTCTTGATTTTGTGGTATCTTATTTGTCTCCTGCTCCTAACCTCCTGGGTAAATTTCTGGTTGTTGAATATGAGTTATACTTAATTCTTTCTTTGACCTTTAATAGTGGTATTTTTTATAATTTAATGATTGTTTTTCTTTTATTGTGGTTTTTTCCTTTGAAGTAATTGGATTTCATTCGATATTCTTTTAGTATATGTAATGTAATTATTTTTTATTATCTTAAATGAATTAATTATTGGTGGAATATCTGTCATGCTACAGAATGCCCTTCTCCAGAAGTGATTTTTTCAGACTATACTTGTTTTGTCTGACACAATTGCTTATGATAATTATTATAGTATTTATTATTCTTGACTTCCTTCCAATTCTAAAAATTTTCTTATATATATTTGAGCTTATATTTTTCTCATTCTCACTTGATCTTCCTTGATAGTAATAGTCATCTGAGTTTCATACTTATTATTTTATTTTCATATTTCTTCTTAGTATTTTCTCCTTGGGATATTTCCTCCCTATCGTTCCCTAATTTGTGAGCTGGTTCAGTTCAGAGAGGCACAGTACGCTACTTCCTCTGCTGTCCAATACTTCACTTCTTATTTGAGTACAGAGGCAAATCATCTCTGCTCAAAAAACATATTAATACTGCTGGAATTATCTACAGACAGATTAAAAAAATTATATCAGAATAGTACACTTTTGTTACTATTTAAAAAAATATCTTCGGATACTTTACTTATTACTTATTATATTGTTCAGAGATTTTAATATTCCTATCTCAGTTGTTCTTCTGACTCTTTAACTTGATGGTTAATTCAGTTAATATTATGGTAGGAAGCTCTTCTATTAGTACATTTTTCAATTTTTCTTATCATATAAAGTTTTTGGTTATTAACGCTTTATTACTTTCTGGTTTTTTATTATAATCTGCATTGGTTTATAGTAGCATATTTTTATGACATTTTTGGTTTGTTACTCTGTTTTTATTTATTCCACTTGTTCTATGTTCTAGAACTTTCTTATAACTGTCGTTATTACAATTGACTTTTAATTCATAATCATTTCAATATTAATTTGTTTAATTACCTCATATCTTGGATTTTATTCTCAAATTACTCCTCTTTTAGTTTTTATTCTTTCGAATGAATGTTTTAATTAATTTGATAATGAGGTCATCATTTCTCCTCATACCACTTCAAAGTTTTTATTATTTTATATTTCCACATAAGTTCTGTATTTTATCATATTTAATCAATCAAATCGTATCACGGATTTCTATTCCCTTTCGTATCATTTTATTGAAGGTTTTTTACACTTTATATTAATATTAGACACTATCATACTTCTTCAGAATTACTTGGTTTAATTCTAGATTCTGTTTCTTTTATTTATCTCATAATGATCCTTTATAAATATGGTAAATATATTGTATTATTACCATAAACATGGTATGGGTTCTCTTCTTTTTATTTCACCATAGTTTTTTCTAATATTTGGTATGTAAGGTGAGCTTACATTATTTTTAAATTTTATCGGATTATTCAAAATTCAATCTTTTTATATTTCCTCAAAGTGTTTTATAAATACTTGGTTGGTAAGTTGTGCTTACTCTTGTTTTAGAATTTTGTCGTCTCATTCAAAATGCAAAATTCATTCTTTTTATATTTCCTCAAAGTGTTTTATAAATACTTGGTTGGTAAGTTGTGCTTACTCTTGTTTTAGAATTTTGTCGTATTCTAAATCCCTTTCCTTTTATTTTTTCATAAATAGTTCATAAATCTTAGGTAGTAAGTTGTGCTTACATTCTTTTTCGAATTTTGTCGTATTCTTCAAAATTCTTTTTTTTCTTCTTTCCAAAATGTTTTTTCCTTAAATAATTGGTTAGTAAGGTGTGCTTACTTTCTTTTTGGAATTTTGATGGTTTCTAAATTCTGTTTCTTTTTTATATTCTTGCCAAAATGTTTTTTCCTCAAATAAATGGTTAGTAAGGTGTGCTTACTTTATTTTTGAATTTTGTCATCTTATTCAAAATTCAATCTTTTTATATTTCCTCAAAGTGTTTTATAAATACTTGGTTGGTAAGTTGTGCTTACTCTTGTTTTTGAATTTTGTCGTATTATTCAAAATTCAAAATTCATTCCTTTTATATTTCCATAAAGTTTTCACAAATAATTGGCTTGTAAGGGGTGCTTACAATATTTTTAAATTTTGATGGTTTTTTCAAACTTCTTCTTATGTTATTGCCAAAATGTTTTTTCTTCAAATCTTTGGTTAGTAAGGTGAACTTACATTATTTTTAAATTTTGATGATTAATTCAATCTAAATTCTTTTTATACTCTTGCCAAATAGTTTTTTTCTCATAAATGGTTAGTAAGTTGATCTTACCTTATTTTTAAATTTTGATGATTTCTAAATTCTTTTGTTTTTATTTTTTCATAAATAGTTCATAAATCATAGGTAGTAAGTTGTGCTTACTTTATTTTTGAATTTTGTCGGATTATTCAAAATTCAATCTTTTTATATTTCCTCAAAGTGTTTTATAAATACTTGGTTGGTAAGTTGTGCTTACACTTGTTTTAGAATTTTGTCGTATTATTCATGATATTTCTTCATGGATGCCTGGTTATAGACACCCTTAATTTTACTGGAACCCATCTCCTTAATTTCGTAAGTGTTTTTATTATGGTTTTTGGAGATTATATATGGTCCAGTGTATAAAAGCAATAATTTTTTAGTTATCCCTTCTAGTGAACTGGGTAACTCCCTATTTTTCAATAAAACCTTCTCTCCAATGGTATAGGTAATGATCTTACCCATACCTTTATTATATTTAATCCGCCGTTTCTCCTGATCTTCGGCCACCTTATTATAAAATTTAATTTTATTAAAGCTATATTTATTCCCTCTCGGGAATTCCAATATTTCTTCGATCTCCCTTGTGGGTTGTCTTTCGTACATGGCGGAGTATGGGGTAATTCCTATGGCTGGGTGGTATGCCAGGTTGAGGATTTCTTCTCTGGCCTCTAGATATTCTTGCCACCTCCTCTGTTGATCGTGGCAATACGTCCGTAATATGCGCCCCACCTCTCGCAATACTCTTTCTGCCGGGTTACTGCTCGGGTGGTATACCGATGTTTTATAGGTATGAACCCCCATCGACAGTAGTGTATCCCGCCATTTTTTCCCTTGAACTGTGTTCCGTGATCGGTGATGATTGAAACTGGTTTTCCGACGTCTAGGAAGTACTGGTTGGTCAAGATGTCGAGAATTTTATTTGTAGTCGCCCGATTCGCTGGGTATAGCTTGATGAACTTTGTGAAATGGTCCATCACGATGACTAAATACTTGTATCTGTGACGGCCCCCACTGCGGGGAAATGGCCCGCAGATGTCCAGGAATACTTTTTCTAGCTTCGCTTGAGAGGTTATCGGAATCATTTGCCCTTCCTTTTTCTCGTTATTGGTCTTCACGAGTTGGCAAATGCGGCAATTCTTTATGTAACTTCGGACCTTCCGATTAATATCCTTTATGTGGCAGCTCTCTTCCAGGGCCTTTATCACCTTTAAGGCGCCCATATGCCCATATCGAACATAAAAATTTACCATACCGCCATGCTACAATTTACTTAGACAAATTGGTTACTTAGAGTTCGGCTCATACATTGTCATGTACGCCAATATTTTATTTCTGTCTTAATTCTCCGGCACTTATGCCGCATTAAAAACCTACACACGCTAGCAATCAATTATGTCTCTTTAACTCTCAATAAACAATTATTTCTAGAAACATTATACAGTCCACTCAATTATTTCATCTCTGACCAGCTAACTCCAAATAGCGTTCCTAAGAACAACTCAAGATTCATCAAGAGCTTCTAAGACGCAACATTTTGGTCCTCCGGGCCGGGTTTCACATTTTGGTCCACTGCGACCGCATTAACATTTCATTTAATGGGCCCAAACGGCGTTTGGCTCAAGCCCCAACATTTTCAACTTCAGATTGCTGGCAGTTGCGTGCCTCTATTATTCTAAACAAAACTTCACAATCAACACTGCAAGATTCTGCAGAGCAGCAAACCAGAGACAACGGGACACGGCAGGACAGTATCTTTTATTCTACAACGAAAAGGTTCCACAGCTTTAAAATTATGGAGAGCTACAACATCAGGCGTCATCTGACCGGTAGAGACAAGAGATGCAACAACTTCTAACAGGATCGAGCAGCGGGATCGAGGCCAGCTTCAGCACGCCGGGATTCAACATCCACGTGATTATAAACTTTCATTTTTTATGATCTTTATGATTATAATTATGGCAATCTAAGTAATATTTTTGCACAGAGTTAATAACATTTAATACAACATTAATAATTTTTACAGAAATAGATAATATTGTCAAGTGGCCATAAGCTTATATTTTTATTTAGATTTTCATATTGTAACCGTACGTACAAATAAAGGATAAGGGAGGTTCGTTTAAAACCTCAACGCTCTTCAACTTTTCGCTCCACTGTGGGTAGTGTCGCTTGGTAACAAGCCGCTGTTCGACTCTTTTAAGCCCCACTGTTGCGAGCGCCAATATTTAACCAGACCCTGTATACTGTAGTTACAAATAAAGAGAATCAAAGAAAAAATTTTATTTAAAAAAAAATTTTTCTGAAAAAAAAATTTTATGTTTGTTTATGGTGTAGATAATTTGGAATTAATTCTGTTTTATAGTTTAATTGAATTTCTAAAATTTAATAAGGTAATTTTTAATTAATTCGCACTTCTTGAAGATCCTAACAAAGTCCGGAGTTAAACAGATTAACTCCTGTCAGCAATCGATTAACGACTTTCCGTGTTGCTCCAGTATCTCACCCTTTGTTAATATTTTCTTCTTTCAGGAAGTCTCGTTGCTTAATAAAAACCTTAAATTACCATGTGAAATAAGTTATTAATCCATACAATTGAAATTAATTGATTTATTAACAGAATTAAATAATGATCGATATTAAATCGACTTCGAGCAATTGTCGACTTCGTCTCAGGCATAAATCGATATGTTCATACAGGTTAAAAATTCTTATAAGTATTATAAAAGGTTCTTGGAGCGATTATATTATAATAGTCAGAGAAGGGCAGGACGAGAAAGTATAACATTTACAATAAATTATTTTAAAATAATTATTATCTAACAAATGTGAATAATCTTTATAAAATGTTAATATAGTTGAGTTTTCAAACCAATGCTGCAGGCGCTGTAGTCAGTCAATATTGGAGGCAGTGCAGCTCGATTCAATGATGGCGGACATCAAAAGTGAAGAGGTTATTCGTAATATTCGTCACGAGCAAATCTCACAATAAAATCAACTTTATAATTGTTTTAAAGATCCCCGAACTTTTGTAAACTGTCTAATATGTTGTTTGGGATAGTCTGGATAAGTGTTTAGTGTCCACTGGTGTTAATTATTTTATATTAGATGTGTTCACTGGTATTTGTTCGCTACGCAAAAACGGTTATTCTGTGGTAGCTCGAATTATTACTGATATGTAGTTTTAATGTGTTATTTCACTAGTATTATGTAGTGCGGTGTTCGTTTTTACTGTTGTCGTTGAACTTTTTAGATGTTTTTACTGGAAAAGTGTTTATTTAAGTAACTCTCGTTCTCACAAAATTTTTTAGGTAACCTTAGTACTTCTTTATACGGTTTTAAAGGAACGCAATTTCACATAAACTGTTCAGGTTGAACGTTAACAAAGAACTAACTAACTTCCTCCAATTTAGTAAAATTCTTGCCAAGTTAATATTGGAAAAGTATTGTTAAAATAATTACGACTTCCCATATACATCCCATATTCCCATACAACTGGTTTTCCGACGTCTAGGAAGTACTGGTTGGTCAAGATGTCGAGAATTTTATTTGTAGTCGCCCGATTCGCTGGGTATAGCTTGATGAACTTTTTGAAATGGTCCATCACGATGACTAAATACTTGTATCTGTGACGGCCCCCACTGCGGGGAAATGGCCCGCAGATGTCCAGGAATACTTTTTCTAGCTTCGCTTGAGAGGTTATCGGAATCATTTGCCCTTCCTTTTTCTCGTTATTGGTCTTCACGAGTTGGCAAATGCGGCAATTCTTTATGTACCTTCGGACCTTCCGATTAATATCCTTTATGTGGCAGCTCTCTTCCAGGGCCTTTATCACCTTTAAGGCGCCCATATGCCCATATCGAACATGATAGTTATTCACTATCTCCTTTTCGATATGGGTTGGAATAACAACTTTCCATTCTTCCTTATATAAAGATGGTTGTAAAAACAGTATCCCGTTTTGGATTTTATAATATTGGGTGATAGTCTCGTCCCCTGCTTCCAATCTTGTTTTAATAGATAGTAATTTCGGGTCTGCTTGTTGGTGTGTGCTCAGGTGTTCCAATATTGATTGTAGATCGGCGCTATTGCTTAGAATGTGGTATACCTTAAGTATACTTTCCTTTTCCCCCTCGAACGTTTGTTTATCAATGTCTATCCTAGACAACACGTCCGCGACGACATTCTTCTTTCCGGGGATGTACTCCCACTTAAGGTCATACTCTTGCAGCAATAGTATCCACCGTGTCAACCTTCCGTGACTTAGCTTACATCTCTTTAAGAACGATATAGACTTATGGTCGGTCCGGACGGTAACGGGATAACCAAGGATGTACGTGCGGAATTTTCCACACGCGAACACTACACTTAACAATTCCTTTTCAGTGACGTGATAATTCTTCTCGCACTGATTCAATGCTTTACTGGCAAAGCAGATCACGAGATGTTCGCCCTCCTCATCCTCCTGATACAAGGTTGTGCCGAGGCTGATGTCACTGGCATCGCAATTCAGATAGAACGGTTTGCTGAAATCCGGATGGCGAAGTATTATAGGTTCCAGGAATTTCTGTTTAATTAATGACAATGTATTATTCTGTTCTGTACCCCATTTCCATTTATTTTTGGATGACAGTTGCGGCTGAAACCTGGCGGTCAATTCAGAGTACTTTTCCTGGAACTTGCGGTAGTAATTACAGAGTCCCAGGAATGACTGTAATTGCCTTCGATTCTTAGGTGTGGGAAAGTTTTGAATCGCTTCTACTTTTTCAGCCGACGGTGAGATTCCCTGGTCATTCAATATAAAACCCAAGAATTGAATTTCCTTGACGATAAAGTGAGATTTCGCTAACTTTAGCGTAATGTTATTCGCCGCTAATTTCTTTAGTACGTGCTCCACACGGTAGCAGTGTTCCTCCCAAGTTTCTGAGGACACTAGTAAGTCATCAACGTACACGGTGGTGAACTGTAGTGCTTCTTGGCCAAGTATCTGGTCCATGCAGTGTACAAAGACTGCGACTGAATTTACCAGTCCGAAAGGCAACCTCTTAAACTGGTAGTTCCGCCCTTCGAATATAAAGGCCAGATACTGGCGACTCTGTGGATGTAATTCCACCTGCCAGTACCCGCACACCGTATCCCAGGTACTAAAGTACTTGGTACCGTGGAACCGTTTCAAAATCTCTTCAATCTCACCGGGTGAAGTCCTGTCATTAATAATCATCTTATTAATCTCCCGCGCATCTAGGCACAAACGGACTTGTCCGTTTTTCTTAGGAATAGCCACGATAGGACTTGTGTATGGGGATTGGCTACTCTCTATTAAGTCACGGTTAATCATCTGTTTTATTTCAGCTCTTACTGCTTCCTTTCGTGATTGCGCGATGGGGTAAGACTTCCGGTTAAAGTCCACTGTGTCTCGGAACTGTAGAGTACACTGGAAGTTTTTCACTTTACCGGGCTCGTCAGAAAAGACTGATTTATATTTTTCATATATATCAATTAATTTATTCGCTTGGTATTGTGGTAATTTCTCTCCGGTTATACCGCTCCGGAAATCCCTGATCTCCTGGATTTTTTGGGACCATAAGTCTTCATTTGAGTTATCGTCTACCTTCTGTTCAATAATAGATGTGGGATGTATATAGTTAATTTTACGAATTTGTTGGTGGATACTATCAGGAATTACTTGGTCACTACCAACCAAGTTAGCCGTCCAAGTGTGTCCGTTGGTAAATAGAGACAATTTCTCGGTTCTCAAATCAATTATGGCGGAATTCCGCCTGAGCACATCACACCCGACCAATATATTAAACGGCAGCCCGCTCGCCACCAAGAATTTCATATCTATAGCTATACCGCAGCTCATCACACTGGCGGAGACTTGCCTTCGTATTGTTTTATTTTGTCGGCCGGTTGCACCTAACAAAATAATATTGTTTAATGGCCACGTCGGTAAAGTTCTTCCCCACTCTCTCTGTATTCTCTCCAACTCAGTCATACTTATAATTGATACTTGGAACCAGTATCGTTCATCAAATTAGCGGGGATTCCTTCTACCTCCGCGTTTACATGTAAAATTTCATTATTAAAGTTATTGGTGGGACTATTGTCGTCCTCTTCCAATAATTCATGTCGGATGTTCTTAAGGTAGTTACACCCTATTACTGTGATACGATTATTATTATATGTTCTATTAAACTCATTATTATTATACCCAGTGTTTAGGAGCAGTAACGGGTTCTGGCGATTTATTACTGCCTGCGCCCGTTTAAAGGCTCGACATCATTGTTCCGTTGTGTCGTACTTGTTGAAGCATCATTTGGGATGCTTAGAGTGGGCCCCTGCCGATCTGTTCTGTGATCTTCCGGTCGTTCGTTGTTGGTCATCCGTTCAGTATCGTCCAAACTGGTACTCCGTCTCGCAGGATAGTACCTTGGTTGGTCTCGTTCTCGGCTCCTCCGCCTATCTTCATACTCATGGTAGCTGTTTCTCCTCTGGTTGTAGTACCTCCGTTGGCGACCATCTTCTGCTCTAATGAAGTTCACACGTGGTCGGGAAAACCTATTATTATTGGGATTACCATTAGGTGGACTACCACGATTGTTATTATTATGGTAACGATCGTTACCATAATTGGGGCTTCTCTGACTATTAGCGTTTGGAGGGTATTGATTTCAGTTACCCTGATAACCATTATTGGGTCGATTCGGGTTCGGATGGTTAGGAACCGTATTATTATTATGATTAGTGTTGTTGTTCTGCGGGTATGCCCGGCCTCCCTGGTATCCCGTGTTGGTGTTGGTCGTACCCTGGTTGTTATTTGGATACGTCCTAGGTTCGAGCCGATCGTTTCTTCTCCGGCTTTGTCGGTAGTACTCCTCGTTCTCGTAATTCTCGAGGAGTTCGGTCATTGCCTGAATTGTTTTAATTTGGCTGCCTCTCCTCGCTCGAATTACTTCCTCGTCATAATGGTATGATAGCTTTTTGATCAGGCATTCCTCAGGTATGGCCGGCTCTAAATGTTTGGCCATACATACCATGCCGAGGAAATATGCCGTCATGGAACTACCGACTTGTTGTTTGTAATGGCCGTGGCATATGTTGTCCCGTATTAAGTTTTCTGTCGTTTCCGACCAATACTTAGCCTTGAAGAGGCTTTTAAATTGTTGGTAGCTCTCGATGTCGCTTCGGTTGGCCATCCACCAATGGTCGTTCACCTCCCGAAAAGACTCGTCTAGGATTTCCCGGTTCTGGACCCATCGGTTCCCTCTATGCTTTTCCAGGTACTCTTCTATGCGGGCCAAGAACTCCATTGGCTTTCGCTTATATTGCCTAAGGTTTAGCCATTCCCGATTTTCAGACATGGGGAAATTATTGTAGCCAGTTGGTCGGTTTCTTATTATTTCTATTTCTTCCTGACTCTGTCGCACTTGTCCCGTGATGTTAGTCATAGCGGCTTCCATGCCGTCGCATCTTTCGGTGACATGTGTTCGCACTTTATTTATTTCTTCCTGAGTTTAGTTTTCTGATGTTCCTTGACTTGGGTAATTTCTTTATTTATTACCTCCCTGACTTCCAGTACTTCACTTTCCGTCTGACGACATCTTTCGTCCAGTTCCCTGATCTGCTGGTTTACCACAACTACTGTGCCGGTGTTTGCCTAACCCGGCGGTCGAAGGTTTTATAAAATTGGATTTAATATAACGCGAACACAAATGTCGGTGAGCGATATTCGGACGGCACTGGTGAACGACTGCGCCATCTGGCGGTGTAATTTTGCAGTGGCCTGTGCTGTGAGTGCAGAGTTAGTTCAACTGCTGCAGTCACCGGGAAAGCAACAGACTCCCAGAACCGAACAGACAGTATTACGTAGTTGTTTCTTCTGCTCTAATGGCAGGCTAAATTTACGAGACTTCCCGGTAAGTGATCATAGCATCTTATTGTATAAGTCAAAAATAATTAAATTTAATTAACGAAATGTATGCAGCCGTATGAGAAAGACGAATGTATTTGGTGTGACCTGGCAGTGTGTGTATTAAAAGATTTATTTAATGTTCAGTATAGACAGCTCATGTTCCTTTCTCAATTATTATAATACAGGAGTTACTGTAATTGTTTCATAGAGCGTTATGTAAATTATAAGCTAAAGTCAGTGCGTATGCATGGAGTTGAATTGGGCAAGATAGGCTCGTGCATGTAACAGACTGCACGCGTGTCCTTTTCAATTAATTATGGCAGTAAAAATAAATTGTGAGACCACCCTTAGATGAAACACTATTAATATTTTATTTGTGTGCAACTGTGAGTGCCTTGAATGTGGTCATTTTCTAACAAATTAAGATAATTGTGGGCCACGTGGCGCGGCCAACCTGTTAGATTCTGTCGGCGCTTGTTAAGATCTTGTGCAAGTGACTTTTACTCTACGCCTTTTAATAATATCTTTTTTATTTAGTGAGTTAATCATCCCCTGGTAGACTTTATTACTCTTCAGGCAATTTTCAAAGAAATAATAACCGAAACTTTGTGCATTTATCTCGAGTTGGTTGAAAGGCCCGTTCTGAGGTTATTTACCTGGAACTTGGGTGGACATTTTTTATGAACAGCATTTCTAATTTTTGTGAATTCCCAGGGTTCTCCTCTAAGCCGGAGATTCTGGTCGATGCTGATGGAACTACATCTTCATCAGCCATGAGCCATCACACACGCACCTGTTCGGAGGAGGGAGTCTGGTGAACAAACACGAGATGCATCACATGCTCATAATTAAGGTGATATGAACTCTTTTATTTTCGTTGGCCGGGCCTGCCGTGCTCCTGATGTACAATTTATATTTCATTTGAAACCATGTGCCCACGCGGCTAGACAGTCTGCTCTAGGGTGTGTCAGCTGAACATTCATTCTGAACATCATGTGACTTTAATAATTTAACTTCATAAAACTAAGTACTATGTTTGTAATTGTGTGCTGCACTGGGGGAGCGTGCGAGAGATCTTTTTTACACTTAAATATTTTCATATATAGCCAATAGTCATTACACTGTTCACTACAAAATTTAAGTCACATGTTAGGGGTTCTGTTCCGGCTGGTTCAGAACGGGTTTATATTTTAATTTCATTTTGGTTTAACATGTAAGGGTTGGGGGGTTTCGTTTTCAGGCTGTTTTCTGGGGGTAAAAGGGGACATAGTTTTTGCCAGGCACATGTTCATTCAGTTTAAGGCAGGTTTGATTCCGGTCACACATGGTCAAGTACAGGCTGGCGCGCTCCCACATCTGCTAGGATACAACAGTTGGTTATTATAAACTCATTTACACACAGCCATCTGGCTTTAACAGAAAAGAAATTTTATATTTTTGTGGGCATATACTGATTAATTTTTTGACCGTGTAAAGGCATATACTGATTAATTTTTTGACCTTGTAAAGGCATATACTGATTAATTTTTGACCTTGTAAAAGCATATACTGATACATGTAGCCATCTGGATTTGTAAAACAAAATTAACATTTTATAAACTCATACCAATTGCTTAAAATCAGGTGATGAGGGTTTGTCCATTTATATGCTGTCTAAGAAACTTAAAGATTTTCATATGCTCATAGTGGGCCAATTATCAGATGCTATCTATACATATGGGCAGTCCGGTCTCTCTTTATGCTTTGTGAGTGATTATCATCTTTTCGGGGGTTTTTCTTAATTATTTATATTAATGGGAATTAATGAATCATGGTGACTGAAAGTCGAACATTTATGATTGCCGGTCTCGGGGCTTTGTAGAAACACTGCCTGTCGGGCCGATCGAGCATGGGTATTCCAAGGGTAATAGGTGTCTGTAGTATGTGTAAATAATTATGAGTGTATGTGTCTTTATGTTTCCGTACGTGTTGTCAATGTTAAGTGTTAGTAACAAAAAGGGGGGGAATTATATAATTACAGAATGTTGCCTGATATATATATATGTTTATAGGGATAGATCGATATTGTCTTTGACAAGATTAAGGATATAGGAATCAATTATTTATTATGTATTTTGTGGGCTATTGCCCTGGCCATGTGATAATTATGTGATTTGCAGGATAGTATATGTAACGAATTATGGGGGCAAAATAAAAGTTGTTATTGTTAAATTACAGCCGAATTTCATTGCAAGTCGCGTCATACTGGACCCAGCGCATTTTTGGCTTCTCTAGGCCCCGGCCTAGTTTTAAATAACTTGTGGCTTCTCTTTCAAAAAAAATAAATACAAAAAAAAAGTTTTTTTTACAAGGCATAAAAAAGGAAAGAGGGGTTAAAAATGGTAGCAGAGAGCGTGGTTCATTCTAGGGTTGAACCCTTGGGTCCTTGGGTGTGACGGGGCTTGCAAACTCGGAAATAATATGCTATTGTTATGACATTGTTTTTTAGGTATATGCCCGTGTAGGCTAGTTTAGGTCGTATAACTTGTGAGTCTGGTCGCACCACTGGGGCGGGTATTGGTGTTTAGAAAATTTGAGAGGTTGAACTGCCGGGGGGTCTCAAGCGTTGCCTGGGTGATAGAATGTGGCTGATTCGAGGTCGGAGTATAGCGTGTGACATTAGCGGGATGCGGTATGGCCCGATCGGAAGTCGCTACCGTCACCGACTAAATTACCGGATATGAATTCTGATTACTATTTTGTTTCTGTGAGTTATGTGTTGGTGAGACGTGTGTGTCGGATTGATGTTTGATGTTATGTATGTTCAGTATTGTTGGTTGTTGCTTGTCTCCTTCTGTGGTGTTAGTAGATGGTTCCGAAGTAGACCAGGTCTCCGCAGCGCTAGAGAACCCGGGCGTCGCTCAAAGGAAGGACAGTACTTGGGTTTTTTCTGATTCTTGTGAATATGTTTTGTAGGTCATGTTTGTGTTAGGTGTTTAGTGGGGATTTGTTTTATTATTGCTTGTTTTGAATTGTGCAATTCTGGCGGCGGTATGCTATCAGAAATTGCCCCACCCTCTTTCAGGAGTTCTCCAGAAACTTTCAGTGTTAGATGGAATAGATGAGGAGCAGTTGCTAGTTTTCTTAGATCTTGTTCTGCAGTTGGCAGATTTCCCGGGGGTGTCCGATGGGGAGGTCTTGTCCCTTATATACACGTATTGCCGGGGTTCATTGGCAGGGTTGGTCACAAACACTCTGCGTCGGGGTGACAGTGTTGATGCTTTCCATGGGGAGGTGTTGAACTTCTTCCTACTCATTCGACGACGTGCCCAGCTTAAGTTTGAAAAATTCTATCGCCTACAGGCCAACGGAGAGGCGTTAGGGGACTTCGTGCACGATATACGGAAAGCTGCCCGGGTGTTAAGGTTAGGGTTGCCCGAGACAGAAGTAATACAAGTAATACGAGAGGGACTGAATCCCGAAGAGAGATCCCGGCTGGTTTTCGCAGAGACTCCACGTTGTTTTGCAGACCTGGACCGGTGGTGTGCACATGCCAGGAGAGTCCAGGAGAATGATGAGTCCCGGGGAAGAGATGCTACGGATGTCCAATACTCCAGTGGTTCATCAGGAAGAGCCAAAAAGGACAAACATGGTGGTTGGAGGAGAACACAAGAGACAGTCAGAAAAACGGAATATTCCGCAAGTAATGGAGGCTACAAGGGGGTGGCAAGTGAAAAGACGGTAACAACAGCTACAGCACAGAAAACAAAGAAATACGAAATTAACAGGGGAAGAAGAAATTATGTTAGGGAACAAACAGCGGCAAGCAGGCAGCCTGTAGTTAGGCGTTATTCTTATTTGGAGAAAAGTGAGGGTTTAAAGGTTCCAGAGGAAGTACCAGTGCCTAAGAGAGTAGTAGATGAAGAAGGTGAAGCAGAAGAAGAAAAGCGGAATAACTTCTGTGGATCGATACAGCACGATAAGAACACGTCAGTTAATACTGAGTTACAGGACTCGAAGAGGACGTCATGGTTGAATCCAGATGCCGCAGAATTTGTTCCTGTATCTCCATCTCGGTTCGTGACGGATCCAGATCCGGTAACATCATCATCGCCTACGCCGGTATATGAGAAGTCACTTGATGGTGTAGCTTTACCATCGCCAGTAGAAATTAATTTAGTCATTGCTCATGAACCTTGGCAGCTGGATTCCAGGGTGGAAGATGTTGAGGACGTTGTAGTTGCTGAAAGTGGTGAAGGAGTGGAATCGACAGAAGAGGCAGAAGAGCGGTCTGCGGATGCTGCACAGGGGAGTATAGTTATAGGTGTTAGGGAGACTGTAGAGTCTGAAGTTGCGGATGGACACAGGGATGTCCAGGCTGCAAGTGTGGTAGAAGTAGATGAGGTAGAAGTGGAGGAGAAATTTGGTGGCAGCGTTGTGGAGTGTGCGAGTGAGAATGATGTAGTGTGTGAAGATGTGCAGACGCCTTCTGTAAGTAGTGTTGAGGATTCCGAAGAACGAAAAGAAGTTTCAGGTGGACCAGGTGAGCAACTAGAGGATGAGGATGTGCAGTGTTCAGATGGTGGTAGTGGAAGTGATGGCGATGACGTTGATGAGGAACGTGTTGATGAAAATGAGATCGGAGAAGAGGTTAGTCAAGAAGTTCGTAAAGGAGCGGGCGATGAGTGTGATGAAGAAATTGGTGAGGAGCTGAGGGAAGATGCGGTTGAAGATGGATCAGAGGAGCAGCTGGAAAATGCTGAGGAGGTGCAGTGTCATGAGGTTGATTTGGATTATGGGGATGAAAAGGGGGAAATGGTAGAAGAAAATAAAGAAGTAGAAAAGGAAGAAATTGTAGTAGAGGAGTTAGGTGATGAGCATAATCCAAATCGGAGTGAAAGTAGTGAGGTAAGTTGCCTTGATTCTGATTCAGAGGAAACAAGTCAGTACAGCTCAACACGAAATATTTTCTCAGAGAGTGGTGTTCGAAAGGAACGAGTACCCAAAGTCCGTCACAGAAAGGTAAGAAGAAGAGGTTAACGGGTAGCGGGTAGATGTTCCCCACAGTCCCAGTGGTGTTCGTCTACTTCAGGGTTGCGCCCCTGCCCACGCGAGCCTTGGTTTTCTCCAGTCATTCTCCTTTTCGGAGGGAGCCAGGTCCTTACCCTTACTCCCAGCTATTGACCCTTTAATGATCCTTGCCCCGTTTCATCTTCCCGATTTTCCTACCCCTCCCCTTAGTAAAAAAAAAAAAAAAAAAAACCTATCAATAAGGAGTTAGAGAGACTTGCCGAGAGTGCACTTTAGATTGTGGTCCTCAAGATTGTCGGTTTCCCCTGTTCTGGAAGGTTATCATGGAGAAAGTTAGAGAGTTGGAGAGTGATTAGATTGTCGTGGTCTTGGAGATTGTAAATTCCCCTGTTTTGGTTCTGAAAGTTATGAGGGAGAGTGATAGCGTGCTGTTGTTTCGTTATTTATAGTAATTGAATTTGTTTGTTGATCGTTGTAGGGTCTAGGGTCGGTCCATGCCGCATTCTCCGGTTGTTTCCCGGGTGTTTTTGTTGAGAGAGAGAATTTTGTTTGTTGTGTATCGACGTCGGTGGAGAAGTGAAACCCCCCCATCTAGTTATGGTCTTTTTGGTGAAGTAAGAGTTGAGATTAATGTTCGCGTGCCCTTGGTGCGGTCCTCTCTGTCTGGCTGAGCGGGGCCGTCCGCCCTTGTGTAGGGATGTGGGCCAGCTATATGGCAAGGATGGTGATGCCTTGTGGGTGCATGTGGCTGGTCGGTCCGAGAGATGGACGAGAAGTAGTACGGTCGCTCAAATACCAAGGTGGGAGATACCTTGTTTGGTCTTAGGACGGGTATGTGAGTGGGACCGGTGGAAGTAGGTGATGGTCACCGGAGAGGGTGACGTGTTGGGGCGGTCCCGTGGGGTTGGCATGGCGGAGAGGGTCGCATGGGGAATGGACGCGGTTGTGAGGTTACTCTGTTCTCCTGAGAGCAAGTGCTGCTGGGCCGCCATAATCACGAAGTCCACTAGCTTGTTTTGGGAAGGGGGTACACTGCAGGGTACTCTCCCGAGTTTAAGTGTGGGGCAACCGGGTTGCCCTTTCGGGGTGGGGGTGTGCCGGTGTTTGCCTAACCCGGCGTTACACTACTTCCTGTTCCAACTTTTCGACGATGGATTTCTTAGTCTGTTATCCTTCTATTCAACTCTTCTTTCGCTAACTCGATCCTCTCGTCTAACTTGTTCATGTTTTCCTGGTTGACTTCCCTTAGTTCTCTCGCAGCAGTTGATTATCCTCTCTCAATTCTTCCTTTAATTGTTGGTTGTCACTTTCTATTTTCTTACTGGTTTCTTCCATCTTCTTTTCCAAATTCTTATTATTCTCTTCCATTTTCTTTTCCACCTTCTTACTGGTTTCCTCAATTCTCTTGTTGGTATTTTCAATCTTACGGCCCAATTCCTCCTTTGTGGATCGGTTGTCTTCCTTCAAGTCTTCTAATTTTTCATTTAAGGAGTGGTTGTCTTCCTTCAAGTCTTCTAATTTTTCATTTAAAGAGTGGTTGTCTTCCTTCCTTTCCTTACTCGATTCTTCCATTTTCTTACACATTTCCATCATCACCCTGAACATCTCTTGTAGTGTCGTGTTCTCGGTTTGTGATGGTTTCTCCTTCTCTGGGACATTGACTTCCCCTGTCTGCGTTGGTACTTCCGGTTGTTCCTCTGGTGGTGCAAGTTGTTTATGTTCCATCAGGGGTAGTAACACTTCCAGATCCTCCACGGGTGTTGCCTCCTTATCCCCCATGTCAACTTCCTTTTCGGCCTCTGCCGCCCTCTTCTTCTTCGCTAGTCATTTTGAGACGCGGCTGTCGGCGTCTAAACTCGGAACCGCGCAGATGCGGTAACGCGCGGCTCACAAAAAACCGTACTCAAGACAATGTAAACCGACTGGCCAAGAACACAAAGTTATTTAGTTTGTGTTAAAAACAGTATGGAGAGTTGAACTAACATTCTGTAAAATCACTTGGCGTCATTCACATGAAACCGCGCGGTTCCGTGTAATAGTGCTCTCGAGCCAAGATCTAGTAAATTTGTAGAATGTGTTAATAAATAGTAAAAAAAATAGTGGAGAGTGCAACAGCAACATCAGAAGGACAGTATCAAAATTACAAAATAATTCATGTTATCGTTTGGACTTTTAAGTGGAAAACAGTGACGTAACAACGGAGCACATGTGCAGGATGAGTACTCTTCAAAACTATTAACAATATAGATCAATTATACGCAGACCCACTAAAATAGGTAAAAGCTAAAGAGATCTCTAATTTAGGGGGGTGACAAGTATGAGAGAGAGAGAGAGAGTGAAGTACTGGATCGCCTTTTATTAGATATACAGTATATAGTCTATAATTAAGTTGAATAATATTTGTTTTTCAAAGATGTGTAAGAAATAGGGCAAAACAATTTTTATAAAGGATGCAAAGAGTAAGAAAGTAAAAGTTATTTGGAATAGAGCCTATGCTATAATTAAGTTAACCAATGCTTTTGGGAGATGTAGTCTATAAGAAATAAGAAGAAATAGCTTTTTGTAAAGAACTCAGAGAGTGAAAGAAAGTATGTTAGAGTTATTCTTAAATAAACGAGTTTGTTTAATGAGGTAAATGAGAGTTAATATATATTACATAACAAAACCCAGTAACCACTTTTACAGGTCACGAGTTCGTATATAGAACCCTGGATCCACGTGAAGGTAATAACTATAAGTAAATATGGGAAATTGAGTTTTGGGGTGGTTTTATGTTTTAAATATTTATTAAATTCATCGAAGTGTGACAGTAGTATAATAGGTTATATTATGTGTATGTACATTGTATTTTGGGTACTTAACATTGATAATTCTTATTGAGTACATGAAAATAGATGAAATGATTAACAGTATGTAATTATTAATATTTTATAATGTAATGGTAAAAAAAAAATTACAATCAAAATAATTACAGTGTTGTGTGCATACATGGCAGTTTGTGTAATCAATGTTTACAGTTTTGATTGAGTTGATAACAACAATAATATTCTATTTTTGATGAAGTAATTGACATTATTGAAATTTTATAATGTAATTGAAGTAATTTAAATTATTAGAAATAATGTGTGAAGAAACAAACTTTTATTAAAATTTAAAAAACGTACTCTGCCAGAATCTTACCTTGCGATCTTTTCTCGCTGACCTTAGCCTACCTTTTCAAACACCATCAGAAGTTCAAGGCCGCCACCAATATCTTTGAAGGACAGATATGGATACCTATTAATACTGTTCCCTATTTAAAACACCGGACAATTTAGCAATCTGACCTCCCACAATTCAGAAAACTCCTCGGAATGTTAGACGAATTTTTTCAGCACAGAATTATTAGGAAATGGTAACGCCGAAATAACTAGTCTAACACATATTTATTCCGTCAAACAAATCTTATTTATTTATTCAAATTTAATCACTTCTTTCTTTCTCTTATTTTTATATTTCTTTCTACTGACATCTATTACATAGTATCTTATTATAATAACCCCTACTTATAAGCCAGTACTATTACGTTTTATTTTCCCCTGTTATTTTTACGTATACACACTCTCTCACTATTTTACTTAACTTTACCCCCCGTTTTATTTATGAGTTCTTTATATATTTACTTTATTTCAGATCAAACTGATTGTTTTCTTTATTGTACCTGTCCGAGTTATCCACCAAATCCCGCCATCTTCCTTACCAGACTTTCATTCCATCACTAAACACTGTTCTAATTGGGCCCGTTTACGTATTATGTAGACTTTACTGCCACTTTTCTTCCGGGTTTGCTTCTTTGTATTTACACCAGTTTCGGTAGACCTCGGCTACTCAATTCACATCGGTCTACCGAAATTCCGAGGCTGCGTTATATTTACAAATGTACTGTGTGATTAGTTGTGGCGAACTGCCCATCATCAAGCGAAGCGTGAGTCCGCTCGGTAGCGCGTCTATCTAACCACGTGGCCGCAAATTCGAATTCTGATTGGCTGGTGGCGGGTGGCGTCTCACGGCCCTCTTGTCATCTCGTAGAAGGCGGTACGAAATTGCTGTTCGTGACTTTCACGTTGTGAAAAGGCGGCACACTCGCGCGCTCGTACACATTCCCAAACGCTAATAGCTTTTGTGCCTCGTACGGCTTTGTACCGCTGACCACAAGGTGTTAAAAAAATTCAAGCTTTTATGATCAAAAATGTTGCTCAGCGTTGGTTGGTTACAAATTGTTAAACTTATTATGAAATGAAAAATAAACCCTGGGTTTGCCCCGTTACAATACCCCCCCCCCCATTGAGAGGTTTTCTGTCGAAACAGAAAAACTCTCATTGCCTAAAAACCTAAGAGGACCAGCTAGGATATGGCGAAACGACCCCCCTTAATTTCTTACTAAAATTATGGGTAACCTACCCCCCTAGTCTGGTGATTGTGGCCACTGTATCACCAGACTCTGAAACAATTCATAAAAACATCAATAACTGGCATTTCACTATACCATATCCTCAACTGATTTGGTTCTCCTTAGTCGTACTGGTTTGTCTTTAGGAAAGTACTGGTGGACAAACTTTGTATCTATATAAACTTGAACCTATGTGAACTTTGTATTATAAAATACCGCATTGCGACGCATGTAGGTGACGTCACGTTTTTCATTGCTATCTGCAGCCGGTCTTGAGACAGGCTGACTGCAGTCAAAGTTACATCAGTTCTTCTCCAGACTCCGAGCAGGCCACTCGTTTACATTTCAAAAATTTTCAATAATTTGAGGTATTTTTCTATATTACCCTTTTAAATCATAGGTTCATTTACAGTAGTTGTTAATTGACCTACCTTACCTAAATCTTGCCCGTTTACATGATTCATAGGTGAATTAACTGGTTTATATTGAGTTTCTGTGAATTCATTATTTGGCCTAGAGTTTAGTATTTTACATGTATGGTTTTTTCAAATAAATTTACTTCTACTCCTCCTCTGACTCTTAATAGTTATCATGACATAATATAAAATTGTTTACAAACTTATTGAGATGTGTAGCATCTAATTCATGCTACTGTTATAAAAATAATAATTAACATCACTCAGCATTCTGTAAAGTTGGACATGTTTGCTGAAATTGTTTTTAACATACATTTAACTCCTTTTGTTAATTAATACAGAATACATACTGAAACATTTTAATTGGTATGTATGCTGTTATTTAACTAATATAACTTATTCTAAACATATAAATCTTATTGTATATGAACTCTTTCAAAAATGTGGAGTTCATGGCTTGGAACAATATTAGCCATTTAAACGTTTTAATCCTATGAACACTTAAACTATTACCAGTCCTTTCTGATATTATTACTATTATTTAAAATCCCCATATATAGTAAACATTTTCACCCATACTTTAGTTATTGTCATTTCTACAAATGTCTTGTAATAACAAAGTGACATAAAATAATGAAATATTGGAAATACCTTCCATTTTATTATTTCATGATTTGCCAATTATCAAATATAAAAGTTGTTTTATAGCATATAGTGTAAGTCATAGTAACACTACAACTTTAAGTTTATTATATTTCAAAAACACTTACACTGGTGGTTCTGACTTATTGAGTCTTATTATTCTCAGACCAGACCTTTAGTCAGAATGGACTGTGAAGATTTGTTTATTTTTTTATCACACAATAACTTTAGTTGGTGCACCTCTTATCATACTATATAACACTTTTGTTTATCAATAATTACAATTTTATAGGGTATCGGGATGTTATACTTTCTTTAATTGTATCTATTTGTTTGGGGTTTATGGTAGTTAATAATAGGTTTTATAATGGTTCTTCCATCCTATTTCTTCATTTCTTCTCGTCTTCCTTCTTGTTTTCAATCTTGGGTAAACCAAGGTACTCAGTGTTATCTCGACTGATGGTTGGTTCGGAGTATCTTCTTTATTTTTTGATACTGACTTTACTCTTCTTTCTTGGTTTCAGGGTATTGTTTATCTCCTGATAATAAACTTTATTCTTCTTTCTTCTTGTGTTTGGGGTATTTTGTTGTTTCACCACTCCTAATCTGATTCCTTTTTCTTGATTTTGTGGTATCTTATTTGTCTCCTGCTCCTAACCTCCTGGGTAAATTTCTGGTTGTTGAATATGAGTTATATTTAATTCTTTCTTTGACCTTTAATAGTGGTATTTTTTATAATTTAATGATTGTTTTTCTTTTATTGTGGTTTTTTCCTTTGAAGTAATTGGATTTTATTCGATATTCTTTTAGTATATGTAATGTAATTATTTTTTATTATCTTAAATGAATTAATTATTAGTGGAATATCTGTCATGCTACAATATGTACATAAATTTTCCTTTACGCAGTTGTGCAATAACGCATTAAGAAGTTTAAGTGATGTGATAAGGCTATAGGTATATTGTCATGTCGAATGATTTATATTGTCGATAACTTTCATAACTAGTTTTAAGCAAATTAAGTACCTTTATAGTCAGTCATATATTAATGTGTACACAGATCACTGGCTCCCGCATTATATCAGATTGTGGCAAATTATTCAAAATTACAACAACTGTTCACCTTCTCTATATCTAATTTTCGGTCATGGCTGTTGTGAAGGTGTTAATAAAGAAACAGGGCACAATTAAGGCATCCATATCTCGCGTGAATACTTTCGCTGATAATTTCGATCCAGACATAAGCGATCATCATGCATTAAAAATTAAGCTCCGCCATTTGATGGCATTGTCCGATAAATATGACGATATTCAGACTCAAATTGAGGCTGACGATTCAGATTTCGCATCAGTCAGTGACAGAGTTCAAACAGAGGATGATCTCTGCAATATCGAATGCAAGTTACACCATTTATTAAAACAAGTAGAGGAGGTGAACCAGAAACCGTTGTTTCAAACCGAAATTACGCCTATTAAAACCTCCCCGATACAGTTAGAACCGATTAAATTGCCTTCCTTCTCAGGTAGCATCATTGATTGGCAACACTATTATAATATATTTGTGGAATTAATACACGTCAGAACTGACCTGACGGATATTCAAAAATTACACTACTTGCACTCTTCATTGAGTGACGAGGCGTTAAATGTAATAAAATCTCTTCCAATCACCCATGAAAATTATGCGGTAGCCATTGATTTATTAAAAAACAGGTACGACAGCAAACTAATTGTATCAGCCCATCACATAGGGAATATCTTGGGCGTCAAGTCCGTGCAACAAGAGTCCAGGGTTAGCATTTCCAGGTTCATTGACGAGATCACTGCGAATATAAATGCCTTAAATTCATTAAATCTACCCGCAAATACGTTTGAAATGATTGTAGTTCAATACTTAACGCAAAAACTCGATAATCATACATGTCGGCTCTGGAAAGAAAGCTTGTCGGACGAACGATTTCTTAATTTCAGTAATTTTATAAAATTTTTAAATAACCGAAGGCAGTTATTACAAAACTTGGACGGCGCGACCAGCTCCGTAAACAAGATACACGTTAGCAATAAGAGTCCTATCGCAAAGCAATTAAACCGGTTAATATTTCGAGGACGACATTCCATGCTCATATCGGAAACAACATATGTCAGCTGTGCAAAGGTAAACACCGCCTTGCTGAGTGTCCACAGTTTGTAGCGATTACTCCCCTGGAGCGAAAAAATGTTCTATTTAAAAATAAACTTTGCTTAAATTGCCTACGCCCAGGCCATGATTTTGCACACTGTCCCTCCAAATTTTCTTGCAGAACTTGTGCTAAACGCCACCACACAATGATCCATATATCTAGCAATAACGCTTCGTCCAGGAACAATCAGTGTTCGTTAAACAAACAAACAAGTCTATATTATTATCCACCGCGGTCTGCATGACAACTGACCATGCAGGTAGGAAGCACCCAGTTAGGATTTTATTGGACTCAGGACCGCAAGCTAATTTCTGCACCATGAGTTTCGCCCGCCGCAATGGTCTAAAACTGATTAAATCTCAATTACCCATCACGGGTATAAATAATTCATTATCTCAAGCTGATTTCAGTACTAGGGTAAGGTTGCATTCACGCTATAAAAATTTTAATTTGAACATACATTGCGCTGTGCTTCCCAGTATCACAAATAATCTCCCTGCGGAATCATTTGACATCTCCTCCCTAAACTTACCAAAGGGCATATTTCTAGCTGACCCGCAGCTGAACATTTCTTCTCAAATCGACATATTGCTCGGTGCTCAGTATTATTTACAATTAATTGAACCTGTCAAATTTATCCGTAGCCCACATTTCCCCATAATACAGGAGACGAAATTGGGATTCATTCTCGCAGGTAACTTGCCATTTAATGTCGATATGACAAAACCGGTTTCATCATTCATGGTATGTGAAGATGATAATGCCATTTCCTCGTAACTAAAGGACTTTTGGAAGTTAGAGGACGTTGCTATTCATGCTCCCTCCGCTGAGGACTCGGAATGCGAAAATCATTTTGTAAATATCACTATAATATTGACGACTCGGAACATAAAGTTTTTTATAAGTAAAAACGTAAAGTTTTACCTTACAGCCTAAACCGGCTTTCACCTATAGAAGGCTTCGTCAGAGGCTGTCGTTAGTAGCGCTGCTCGTCTTGTTGTTGGCGACGAGAAAGTGTTTCGAAAGATTGAAGCTGTGTGTGTGTGGTGAGATGTGTTCAAATAATGCGTGCGATTTGAATTGTGTCTGTTCGTTTAGGATGTCGTTTTTATTTGTTTTTGTGTGTTTGTATATTTCTAATTGTTCTAGAGTGTCTAGTTTTCGGCCTTTTGTGTGTACGTGTAGTATGTTCATGTTATTGTCGATGTTTTTATATGTGTGGTTTGCTTCAATGAGGTGGTTTGCGAAGGTAGGATTCTGTAGTGGTGTGGAGTGCTTTTGTGTGTTCAATGTATCTCTGTTTGAAGCTACGTCCTGTCTGGCCTATGTAGAATTTACTGCAATTTGAACAATTTAGTTTATATACACCGGGTAGATCGAATTTGTTTTGTGCTTTGGGCATGCGTTTTGATAGTGTGTGTTCTGTTTTGTTAGTAGTTTTGTAAGCGATTCTGTATCCTGCTTTTTTGAATTTGTGGGCAATTTTTTCTGTTTGTTTGTTGATGTATGTTAGTGTTATGAATTTGTTGTTTTCTGTCTTTGTCTGTTGTTTGTTTTGTGTTTTGTGTAGGAGTTTACTGACCATTGTTCTGTCATAACCGTTAGATTCTGCTAGATATTTTATCGTGTTTAGTTCGTCTTTGTAGTCTATTTCATCTAAGGGGATGTTGTTAAGTCTACGTATCATGGTTCTAAAAGCAGCTAGTTTGTGTTGTATTGGGTGATTGGAGGTGTTGTGTTTAGTGTGTCAGAAAACAACAAATTCATAACACTAACATACATCAACAAACAAACAGAAAAAATTGCCCACAAATTCAAAAAAGCAGGATACAGAATCGCTTACAAAACTACTAACAAAACAGAACACACACTATCAAAACGCATGCCCAAAGCACAAAACAAATTCGATCTACCCGGTGTATATAAACTAAATTGTTCAAATTGCAGTAAATTCTACATAGGCCAGACAGGACGTAGCTTCAAACAGAGATACATTGAACACACAAAAGCACTCCACACCACTACAGAATCTACCTTCGCAAACCACCTCATTGAAGCAAACCACACATATAAAAACATCGACAATAACATGAACATACTACACGTACACACAAAAGGCCGAAAACTAGACACTCTAGAACAATTAGAAATATACAAACACACAAAAACAAATAAAAACGACATCCTAAACGAACAGACACAATTCAAATCGCACGCATTATTCGAACACATCTCACCACACACACACAGCTTCAATCTTTCGAAACACTTTCTCGTCGCCAACAACAAGACGAGCAGCGCTACTAACGACAGCCTCTGATGAAGCCTTCTATAGGTGAAAGCCGGTTTAGGCTGTAAGGTAAAACTTTACGTTTTTACTTATAAAAAAAACTTTGTGTTCCGAGTCGTCAATATTATAGTGATATTTAGTTAAGTAACGGACACGTCATGGACAACGAAATCCAAGAAATCATTTTGTATCTAATACTGTCCGTAATAATGATGGCATATTTGTGGTATCCCTACCACGCAGGTTACATAGTTGTCATTTAGGCGATTCTCTCTCCGGCGCTATCCGCAGGTTCCAATCACTGGAGCTCAAGTTCAATCAGAAACGTAAACGTAAACGTAGCAGATTTTACACAGTCACCCACAATGGTGGCATGGTCCATCCTGGTTATCCCACGAGTCATCATCATGGCCTATCTGTGCCTTCGATGCCCATTCTCCCTGCACTCATCCCGAGCTTGAGCAGGAACAACGGAAACAGGTCGAAACCTCATTGATTGTCGTATTATCCACATCTAATTATTTTGAAAAATACTCATCGCTTTCAAAACTCCTTCGCGTGTTTTCTTATTGCCGTCGATACATTCGGAACTCTAGACGTCCCTCAGAGGATAGGAACACTTCCTTTTTAACCTCCCATGAGTTACATGGTACACTTTTGGTTTTTATTCGCCAGTCCCAGAAGTCGCACTTTGGCATCGAAATCAAGGTGCTTGAGGCGAAACGCTGCATCCCTAATAACAGTAAAATTCTTTCACTTAACCCCTTTCTGGACAAGTCAGGAATATTACGCGTAGGAGGACGCCTTCAGCACTCCCAGCTTAACTACGAGAGCAAACACCAAATTATACTACACCCACAGTCTCATCTCAGCAAATTAATTATACAAAGCGAGCACCTTCGTTTATTACACGCTGGTGTACAATTGACTCAGTTCTCTCTGCGACGGAAATATTGGATAATTAGTGATAAATCTTATATACGTTCGGTAATACATAAATGTATCACCTGTTTTAGATTCCGTGCTAGGGGCGCAAACCAATTATTATTACAATTACCCCCCCCCCATGTCACGCCTGCTAAGCCATTTTCCCAGTCTGCAGTCGACTATGCCGGTCCGGTATTTGTACGTCATGGCGGGCAGCGTTCAAGATCAACGTCAAAGGCTTATATTGCTTTATTTATATACATGACCACTAAGGCCATTCACCTGGAACTAGTCTCAGATCTGACATCAGACGCCTTTATAGCGGCCTTAAAACGGTTTATTGCGCGTAGAGATATCCCTGATCAGATATTTTCCGACAATGGAACAAATTTTCGTCGTGCAAGTAGCACACTTCACGCATTACATAAACTTTTGCAGTCTAAGGGTTTTGAGCAGTCCGTCCAGGATTTTACCAGTGCCCAAGGCATTAATCGGTCCTTTATTCCCCCCTCAGCACCGCATTTCGGCGGCCTGTGGGAAAGCGGAGTCAAGAGCGTCAAATTTCACTTGCGGCGCGTGGTCGGCGGAACCATTCTTACTTTCGAGGAGTACTATACGATCCTAACTCAAATAGAGGCCTGCCCTAACTCACGCCCCTTGTTTGCCGTCTCCAATGACTCTAGGGACCCTGAACCTTTAACTCCAGCTCATTTCCTGGTTGGTTCTCCGCTCACTGCATTCCCGGAACCTGACTATTCCCAAGTTAATATTAGTCGTTTGGGCAGATGGCAGCTGCTCCAAAGATTCACCCAATCCATTTGGAACAGGTGGTCAAAGGATTACTTGCACCAATTGCAACAGCGCAACAAATGGCGCATTACGTCAAAAAATTTGACTCCCGGACAACTCGTCCTTATTCTAGATGACAATTCCCCGCCCCCTTCAGTGGAAACGCGGGGTAGTCACGAATGTTTATTTGGGTCAGGACTCAATAGTGCCCGTCGCGGATGTTCGCACCGCTAATGGTATCCTACGTCGAACCATCCATAAATTATGTCCACTTCCAGTGGACTCCGACTAATTACATGAGCATTCTTGCGACATGCAGCATTGTATCTAACATTTATCATGCTTTCTATTTGCTGTTTGTATTATATTATTATTAAGTTTTTATTATTTTATTCCTATGTATCATTATCATGTTATTATTATGTTTTTGAATTTTTTGGGGATCATGATTATAATATTATTGTATCAATTATTATGTTTTTCACTATTGTATTTACTCTATGATTATGTATTTTTGGGGATTGTTATTCCAATATCATGCATGTAAATTATTATGTCTTTGTCATTGTATTATTACCTGTTGCATATTATTGATTTTGTGATCATTATTATACTATTATGTACTGTTAACTATTATGTCAATCCTTATGTATTATGTATACTCATACAATCACATTATGCATTTTTTCATCATTTGGATATGTCTATCATTGCTATGTACTATTGAATGTTGATATCATTATACTAATACTATGCATGTACATTGTTATGTCTTTATTATTGTATTACTATATTGAATCAGTTTTTGAGGATGTTTTCTTTTATATAAATTAAGGGTTGTCACTTACTTTTTGTTAAAAATTAAATGTATGTGTTTACTGAACATATGTTATGGCTTCAAGAAAGATCATGTTATTTACATAAGCACCTTTATTTTTATCATGAGTTTTTATTTTTGTACATTTTCTAGCACAGATATTGTTTTGTTTTGCTTTTGAGTTTTGCCTGATAGCATAATGAATTTTGTTATTTACCGATTTTTATGTGAGAGATGATTTACTTTAAACAAAAGGTCAATTTAATGTATAAGGCTTTCAAGTATATTGTATATTGTCTTTGTATATAACATTTGATACTTTTCACACAATTAATTCAGTTGCAAAATCGCCCCGATTTTGTGCGGGCAGTATGGACAAACTTTGTATCTATATAAACTTTGAACCTATGTGAACTTTGTATTATAAAATACCGCATTGCGACGCGTATAGGTGACGTCACGTTTTTCATTGCTATCTGCAGCCGGTCTTGAGACAGGCTGACTGCAGTCAAAGTTAAATCAGTTCTTCTCCAGACTCCGAGCAGGCCACTCGTTTCAATCGCCAGCCCCGGCTACTTAAAGTTTTTCAATATTTAATACTAATAGCATGCTCACCATGCTACAATTTACTTAGACAAGTTCGGCTCATACATTGTCATGTATGCCAATATTTTATTTCTGTCTTAATTCTCCGACACTTATGCCGCATTAAAAACCTACACGCGCCAGCAATCAATTATGTCTCTTTAACTCTCAATAAACAATTATTTCTAGAAACTTTATACAGTCCACTCAATTATTTCATCTCTGACCAGCTAACTCCAAATAGCGTTCCTAAGAACAACTCAAGATTCATCAAGAGCTTCTAAGACACAACAACTGGTTTGTTATTTAACTTGTTAATATACAAATACATTTGTTCTACATTTATACACAATTACCTAATACTCAATTCAACACTTTATGTGTCACCAATAAACATGATACAACATAATAAACATTCCAAATAAACATTACCATTATTACATTGAAATAAATCTTTCACCTTTGAATTTGCATAAAAATTACAAACAAAACATTACCACCTTAATATTCAATCGTTACACTATGACTTAACTCTGAATTTCTATTAAACATTTCAATCATTTAATTTTACTTGTCTACCATTTATTATCCACTTTAAATCAAAAAATAAATTATTTAAATTTATTACACATTTTAGAAATCTTTTAAATGAATTTAATTTACCTGAATTTAATTTTCAATAAAACATTCATAATTACATTCTGACAATTATTCGAATAAACATTTATTACTATCATAAAATCAATTGCAACTATAAATTGGTTACACAAAATATAATATACTCATAACACCATGTATCAGCTGATATCTTATCATAACAGCATAACCTTATACAGAGAACATGACAACATAATACAACTTTAATTTCGACTTTCTATTGAATCTTCCAATTGTTACATTATAATTTCTACTCAGAATTTTTTATTTCATATTCTCATTTATCAATAAACGAGTGACTCCCTTTCAAGAATAATAATCTATTTTATCCTACGGGTATTTAAACCTAACCCCACTCTCACCTTCTTCTTCATATCAACAACTAGCGGATTTGAAATAGGGTGACACCGTTCTCTCAATAATATTTCTCTCCACCATTTTCTCTGACTCTACTTGAACCTCTTCTTTAAGAATAGGGCTCCAACTAACTTCTTGGTACAGAAGGTGTGTGTGTTCCCGTGCTTTCCGCTACACTCCTAGTTCCTGGCCCTTCCAGGTAACTCCGCCAACACCTCTTTAAAACTGTCCAAATCTGCCCTCAACTCCTCATGTTGGGGTCCTCCAACAGCTCCACCCTCATTTTAAAAAAAGTATGTGCTCTATTCTCCCTTATTCGTTGTTTACTTTCATTACTCCCTTTCCCTCTTCATATATTCACTCTCACTTCTGTGTCCCCCACTACTGACCCCTGTTTATCTCACTTTACCTCCAGAAATTCTTATGATGTCTAATACCCGTGCAAAACTAACTCTGACCGGTTTAATTTCATTGTCTAACTCTAACACCCGTTTACTGAAATCTATTACAGTTTTATTACAAAATCGATACCCAAAATCCAACTTTTACAACATTTTAAATTCATTTAAATTCATCTTTTCAATTAATTTAAATTTATTACCTCAAATTAATTTAATTACATTATTTGCACTAATTTAAATTACTTCAATTACATTATAAAATTTCAATAATGACAATTACTTCATTAAAATAGAATATTATTGTTGTTATCAAATCACTCAAAACTGTAAACATTGCTTACACAAACTGCCATGTATGTACACAACACTGTAATTATTTTGATTGTAATATCTTTACCATTACATTATAAAATATTAATAATTACATACTGTTAATCATTTCATCAATTACCATTATTATCATGTACTCAATAAGAATTATCAATGTTAAGTACCCAAAATACAATGTACACACACATAATATAATTTATTATACAATCCATACTGCCTGTAATCTCAATGCATAAACACATTTTACGTTTAATTATTTATCATTTATTATACAATTCAATTCAAAATAAATTTCTCAAATTTATTACCAAAGTTTCACATCTTTTAAATTAATTAACTCATCTCAAATTAATTTAATTCCATCATTTTTCAAAACTTTGTAAGTTACTTTAAGTACATTATTCAAAACAATTTCAATTCATCTAATTTCCTTATAAAATTCAAAATTACATCCTGTTAATTATTTAGTCAAATGAAATGTTATTATTATTATTATTAAATCAATCCCTACTACAAACCTTTGTTACATAAAATACTGTGTACAACATAACCTACTACTCAAATACATTTAATACCAATACACATTTATATACAATCTGTTTTACATAAATAGTCATTAATTATCAAAAAAATCATTCCTATCATCAAAATTTAGTCTGATATTATTCCAACACTTTTCATTTTTGTTTACATTTATTATATCTTTTTTAATATAATACCCATTTATACCCAGGTAAGTGCTTATTCTCAAAATACTCATCATTTGCTACTGTGCTATTTACTTTATAAGGTAAGTCTTTATTTTATTAACTCTCTCTCTATTTATACTCTGTCTTCTCTTCATGATCTCTATTCATCTTAAATATTCCTCCCTCCCTCTCTCTCTCTCTCTCTCTCTCTTTCGCTCATAATAGGCCTACCTTTTCCAACCCAATTTCACATTTTCATTCCATGCAGAGGGCAATACAACAACATTAAAACACCATCTGGCCTTACCAGATACACAAAAACAACTTATTGGACTATTTGCCGACACCTTGTCACCCAAATATCCTGTTGAGAAAATCTTATTCTCTCTAAACACATGTGAAGCTTTTCTTCACATATAACCCAGGAAAATCTGCCCTCTGACCCCGATATCCACTAAAACTCTCCCTCACTAATACTCCTCTAACCTCAAGTCTCAATGTATTACCGTTATCACTACCATTACTTACTGTATCATTCTTAGATATCCCATTTTCAACTATATTACCGTTATTACTTGTTATTTCACTATTAAACTCGTTACCATAATTACTACTGACATCGTTAATTATTTCTTCGTTACTCATATTTTCATTTGCACTTAACCTGTCAACCTTATTATATGTTACCTGATCGTCTTTATTCTCGTTCATTTCGTTCTTTCATATTATTAGTTATTTTTTCCTATCATTGATTATTTGTTTTTGAATATTAATTAACTTATTAAAACCCTTATCCCATGATGGACCTACTCCGTTTTCCCAAAATGCCCCACACATAAAATCGTTATCAATACGTAAAAGCAAACACACAATAATTTCACAGGCAGTTACACTACCCAAATATAACCATAAAATATACGTTTAACATATACAATACTTTCACAAATACGCCGTTACCCAAAACCTATGTTCTGTGCTTCAAAACATGTCTAATTCATATAATAATTATACGAATATCCTGGCAGGCGCGCCAATTGTAAAGAAACAAACATTTATAAAATTTAAAAAAATATACTCTGCCAGAATCTTACCTTGCGATCTTTTCTCGCTGACTTACCTTTTCAAACACCATCAGAAGTTCAGGGCCACCACCAATATCTTTGAAGGACAGATATGTAAAACTTTTAATACTGTACCCTAATTAAAACACTGGAAAATGTAGCAATCTGACTTACCACAATTCAGAAAATTCCCCCGGAACGTTAGACGAATTTTTTCAGCACAGAATTATTAGGAAATGGTAACAGCGAAATAACTACTCTAACACATATTTATTCCGTCAAACAAATCTTATTTATTTATTCAAATTTAATCACTTCTTTTTTCTCTTATTTTTATATTTCTTTCTACTGACATCTATTACATAGTATTTTATTATAATAACTCCTACTTATAAACCAGAACTATTACGTTTTATTTTCCCCTGTTATTTTTACGTACACACACTCCCTCACTCTTTTACTTTACCCCCCTTTTATTTATGAGCTCTTTAATATTTACTTTATTTCAGATCAAACTGATTGTTTCTTTATTGTACCTGTCCGAGTTATCCACCAAATCCTGCCATCTTCCTTACCGGACTTTCACTCCACCACTAAACACTGTTCTAATTCGTTTATGTATTATGTAGACTTTACTGCCACTTTTCTTCCGGGTTTGCTTCTTTATATTTACACCAGTTTCGGTAGACCTCAGCTACTCAATTCACATCGGTCTACCAAAATTCCGAGGCTGCGTTATATTTACAACTGTACTGTGTGATTAGTTGTGGCGAACTGCCCATCATCAAGCGAAGCATGAGTCCGCTCGGTAGCGTGTCTATCTAACCACATGGCCGCAAATTCGAATTCTGATTGGCTGGTGGCGTCTCACGGCCCTCTCACCTCTCATCATCTCGTAGAAGGCGGTACAGAATTCCTGTTCGTGACTTTCACGTTGTGAAAAGGTGGCACACTTGCGCGCTCGTACACATTCCCAGACGCTAATAACTTTTGTGCCTCGTACGACTTGGTACCGCTGACCACAGGGTGTTAAAAAAAGTCAAGCTTTCGTGATCAAAAATGTTGCTCAGCGTGGGTTGGTTACAAATTGTTAAACTTAATATGAAATAAAAAATAAACCCTGGGTTTGCCCCGTACAAATGTAATTAAATTAATTTGAGGTAATTAATTTAAATTAATTGAAAGATGGATTTAAATGAATGTAAAATGTGGTAAGAGTTGGATTTTGGGTAATGATTTTTTTTAATAAAACAGTAATTGATTTCAGTAAACGGGTATTAGACAACATAAGAATTTCTGGTGGTAAAGTGAGGTAAACACGGGTCAGTAGGGGGGACACAGAAGCAAGAGTGAATGTAGGCAGGGGGAAAGGGAGAGATGAAAGTAAATAGCGAATATGGGAGAATAGAACACATAATTTTTAAAAATGAGGGTGGAGCTGTTGGGAGACCTCAACGTGAGGAGTTGAGGGCAGATTTGGACCATTTTAAAGAGGTGTTGGTGGAGTTACCTGGAAGGGCCAGGAACTAGGAGTGTAGCGGAAAGCACGGGAACACACACCTTTTGTACCAAGAAGTTATGTGGAGCCTTATTCTAAAAGAAGAGGTTCAAGTAGAGTCAGAGAAAATGGTGGAGGGAAGTATTATTGAGAGAACGGTGTCACCCTGTTTCAACTCCGTTAGTTGTTGATATGAAGAAGAAGGTGAGAGTGGGGTTAGGTATAAATGCCCGTAGGTAAAACAGATTATTATTCTTGAAAGGGAGTCACTCGTTTATTGATAAATGAGAATATGAAATAAAAAATTCTGAGTAGAAATTATAATGTAAGAATTGGAAGATTCATAGAAAGTCGAAATTAAAGTTGTATTATGTTGTCATGTTCTCTGTATAAGGTTATGCTGTTATGATAAGATATCAGCTGATACATGGTGTTATGTATATATTATATTTTGTGTAACCAATTTATAGTTGCAATTGATTCTATGATAGTAATAAATGTTTATTTGAATAATTGTCAGAATATAATTATAAATGTTTATATTGAAAATTAAATTCAGGTAAATTAAATTCATTTAAAAGATTTCTAAAATGTGTAATAAATTAAAAAAATTTTTTTTTTTTAATTGGATAATAAATGGTAGACAAGTAAAATTAAATGATTGAAATGTTTAATAGAAATTCAGAGTTAAGTCATAGTGTAACGATTGAATATTAAGGTGGTAATGTTTTGTTTGTAATTTTTATGCAAATTCAAAGGTGAAAGATTTATTTCAATGTAATAATGGTAATGTTTATTTGGAATGTTTATTATGTTGTATCATGTTTATTGGTGACACATAAAGTGTTGAATTGAGTATTAGGTAATTGTGTATAAATGTAGAACAAATGTATTTGTATATTAACAAGCTAATAACAAACCAGTACTTTGCTAAAGACAAACCAGTATAACTAAGGGGAACCAAATCAGTTGAGGATATGGTATAGTGAAAGGCCAGTTATTGATGTTTTTATGAATTGTTTCAGAGTCTGGTGATACAGTGGCCACAATCACCAGACTAGGGGTAGGTTACCCATAATTTTAGTAAGAAATTAAGGGGGGTCGTGTCGCCATATCCTAGCTGGTCCTCTAAGGTTTTTAGGCAATGAGAGTTTTTCTGTTCCGACAGAAAACCTCTAATTGGGGGGGTATTGTAACGGGACAAACCAGGTGGTTTAAGTTCATTTCATAATAATTGTAATAATCTGTATTCACCCGTTGATCAACAGTCTTGATCATGAAAGCTTGACTTTTTTGAACACCTTGTAGTCAGTGTGTTACCAAGCCGTACAAGGCACACAAAAGCTATTAGCGTCTGGGAATGTGTAAGAGCACGCGTGTGTGCTGCTTTTTTGCGACATATGCTCAGAGGACAAAAGGGCATGGGAAAGTGTATAATCTCTGACCCAAAATTCATAGCGGAGGTGAGGCGAATTATTCCTGCTCGTTACTTTTAAACCAATCACAGTATGAGTTGACGGCAACGCCTAATGCCTGGCAGGTAGGCAACCGCGCGCACGATGTTCACACAGTCGTCGCCGAGCAGTTGGACACCACTACTTAAACAGTACAAACGTAATTTCATGGAAGCCTTGGAAAAACTTTGGTAGACCGAAAATGTAAAAGTAGGTCTACCAAAGAGTGTGTTGTGATGTAATGCAACAGAAAACAGTTGGGTTCAACAGAAGTAACATTTATAAAATGAGTTTGTGATAGTTTTGCGGGAAAGTGTAAACCGACATGTGGAGTAACGGTCATGGATACTGAATTCAGTTAAGTATAATATTGAAACAAATTTCTTTTTGGCCAAAAGTTTTTTCCTAATAATTCTGTACTGAAAAACTCGTCTAACGTTCCATGGAATTTTCTGAATTGTGGGAAGTCAGATTACAAAATTGTCCAGTGTTTTAATTAAGGTAAAGTATAAAGGTTTCCATATCTGTCCTTCAAAGATATTGGTGGTGGCCCTGAACTTCTGTTGGTGTTTACAAAAGGTAAGTCAGCGAGAAAAGATCGCAAGGTAAGATTCTGGCAGAGTATATTTTTTTATTTAAAATTTATAAATTTGTTTGTTTTTTCACAAATCGAAATGTAGAGGAGAGTGATCAGTATAACAGATCAGTGCAGACAAACTGACTAATCAGAGCGTAGGCTAGTGTATACCCCCATCCCCCCCGTGGGAATTTCTGACTCACATATTTTTTTGTTGGTATTGCCATCTAGTTTAAGTTTTTAGTTGTTTGCCCCTTATCAATTACAGCATATCCCCGGAAAACCTGGAAAATCACGGAAATATGGAGAAAATGACTTTTTTTGAATTCATTCCCATTTCAATCAAATTTTTAGTTAAAGAAGATATATTTATAACCAATATTTTGTGCAGAAGTTCTTCCCCTAGTTTTCCCTGGTTTTCTAGGAAAATAGCTGGAAAATGAAATTATTAGTCACATATTATTCCATTTTTTTTATTGTCAATATGAACCTTAACACAAAATTCTTATTACATGAGTATAAATGAAAATATCCAAGTTATAATAATGAAAATTCAAACTTTTAATCTCAAAATTAAATAACATCATTTAATTTTATAACAGCATTTGTAATCAGCAGTCTTCTTCTTCATCCTCATTTAGTATATCGGCTAAGTTAACTAGTTCTGGCTCATCTTCATCCTCAAACTCATCTGGATTAAAGCTTTCCATAACATCGGTTAGTTCATGTGGCAATGGATCCCCTTTAATCCAATCAAACTTAAGTTGTCCATTCTCCAACTTCCACCCATGTTCCACTGGAGTTGGTATTATGGGTTTAGCGATGTGTGCATTATTCCATATGTAGCACTGGTAGTTTACACGGCTGATGTGGTTTTCAAGTGAAGCTTTGCAAGGAGGTAGTAGACTCAGATCGACACCTTGTGTATTTGGCTGTGCAAATGTCATTGTGGGAGAGCATTTTGTGTGAACAAATCGTACCGTAGCTTATTTATATCTGTGTTTTCCTGATTACTGTACATGCAACAGACGAATTCCTCTAGGCCTGTCAGTAATTGTAAGTGATGATCCTAATGATCTAAGAATAGGTACGAATTTTGGAAACTTTTCCAATTTAGATTTCACTGACAACTTTCCACAACGAACAAAAGAACTGGTAGTGTCGCATCCGGATAATGCATGCATATTCACCATAGCATGGCTCATTGCTACACCTAAATCCCGAGAAATGAAGGTGACATTAATGACTCTTCGTTTGTTTCCAGTTCCTGTATCAAACAGTAACACGTTATTAATTTCGTTGGCATACCTCAATAACAACATAAAAATATCTGTGTCTGGTGACCTAATTCTGATAGGCAAATTGTCTTGACAGTTTGCCTCAAGAACATAGCTCTTCTTGTATAGTATACTTCACAGTTGAACCGTCTTCGCTAGCAAACAATGTGCACTGATCATTATGTGATAAGTAAATGCTTGTACCATGAAAGCAGTGGGCATATTTGTCTTGCTTGTACAAACCCACTATCCCGCCAGTACATTTGGCATATCGGTTGATTGTCTGTTCTATTGTGATGTCCACAGAATTTCTAGAACTTGGAACTTGTGCTCTATGGACACTGAAACCGTTATTACGAAGTAATTCTTCTGCTCCAGGGTGTGTCCTTTGCAGGTTCAAAAGGGTGAGTATGTGGTCTACGAGATATCTGGCATAATTGTGATGGTCACATGCAAAGAAAAGAGGAATCATATCTTCTAAACATGCCAAGTGTAAGTCAAAGTTGTTTTCTTTAGTTGCTCCCTGAAACCTCAGAATCAATGACACTTTGTCCATATAACCAATCCAAAATTGTGCTGTTTTACCCAATTTCCCTTCTCTAACTTCAATCAAGAAAGTTTGGTAGTCACTGTAGAACGTTTCGCAAGATAAGTTATCATTCACAGACATCAAATTAGAATATGAAGGGTTTTCTGCCAGGTTTTCAATCGCTTTCATCCCTTCAGCATCAGGATTTTTATCAGGATTCATTGTCATGAACACTTTAATGAGTTGTCTTTGTAGTGCCTCCATCATTATTTTATGGACTCTCATAGCTCTGTTGTAATGTTTTCCTGACATTACTTTCGCAATCGAACCACTAGCACATATTCCTGATTCAATTAAAACATCTTCAAACCCAGAACTAGCCATCAATTTTCCTAAGCACCCAAAATAAGAGCAGATGGTATGAAAGACACCAATGTTAATGACAATATCTTGATATTTGTTGCTATGCCATTGCACAGCATATGCTTTGATGGCAACCGCCAAATCGAGTGAAATAAATGTATGCACCTGTCCAGTTTTTTCTGTAGCCTTCTGAGATTGTGTCAGGATTTCTTGAATAGTTAAATATTCTGTAATTGGCGAAGTAATCGGTGTCATGTAGCCTACTGTTGAAAGTTTCTGTTCACCTTCAATATTTGATGTTTTTGAAACCCACCCTGACCATCTGGGTACTTGGCTTGTTTTGTTGAATGTTGCTCTGCATAATGACCAGAAGAAATCAGATTGTGTAGCATTGTTAACAGCAGCTCTGTTTACACAAGATGTTATTGTTGCATCAATATTTGGCTCAGGGTGCTTTTGAATGAAACAAGGTTGAAGATCTCTCTCAAGAAATTTGACAGAACGTTGTTTAGTTCTTGGTACATCAGTGCCACTAATCGATGTCTGCATATCAGTCCTTCTCTCTTGAATCATAATCCCATGTGTTGAATGAGTTGTCCCACTACCAGATGGAGTTTCTTCAATTAGGTCGAAATTATCCCAACACAAATGCGACACAATGTTACCTGTTGTAGATATATTTTAAGGGAGAAGTTGATCATTGCACTTTATTTTGTTGCACATAGCAGTCTCTAACTCAAGCAAGTGTGAGTACGACACACAATGACCATATCTATTTAACAAAGTTACCAGTTCTGCACTTCCTGTAAGGTGCCTTATAGTCATTCCTAAACTCAAATGCTTTGACATTTTCCATTTACCATTAGTAATGCTATAGCATAAATCCTGTGCATAGGAATTCACTGTGCGTTTAACTTTGTCATTTGCAAAATTCAGTGGTTTCCGCTTGTCACATACGAAAGAAATTCACATAGTAAATTAGGAGCCTTTGTTTCATCTGATGCCAGGAATTCGGCTGAAGGAGGCCAAGGCATTGTAGGTGAATTTTCATATGTCTGCTGCACATGCCGTCTCAAAATGATTGCAGCTTCTTGTATTCTTCGCATTTCTGGTGAAGCAGTTTCAAATGCAGCTTCTACGGCTTGTCCGGGTTGTATCCATGATGAGTACACAAGCTCACTCCTGTAGTTTGGCTGCCAAAATGATATACGATTGCCAAAATGCTTTTTTAATTTTTCTTTTAATTTATCAGTTTTATAGTTTTCATTATAAAATTGGGGTGAATGTTCCGTCATGAATAACAAATACCTCTCATGCAGCATTGCCATGCGTTCAACATTACCACCAACAATATTATACTCTCTTGAACATAATTCTTTAAAAGTTCAAATGCTTCTTTGTGCGCCTTTTGCTGTGCAAGTGACTCACTTTCTGGAGCGGCATGGGGTCGCCTATCAGGATGTCTTGTGTATTCCTTATGACAGTGATTATGATAGTGCACCTCCCGAGCTATAAAATCTACATCTTTCAGTTCACATAACAATTTTTCATCTGCTTTTGCTTCTGCGGCTTGTATAAAGGACAACCCCGCTGTTTCAGTAACACATTTGGTAGGCAACTTGTATTTTTTTTCCGAAGAAATCCGTTTTCAATTCTTGTGGCAAAAAATGCAGCTATCATTCGGAAATAGATTTCCTGTAGAAGCTGATCTGTGGCTTCGCTTGGATGTTGATGGGTCGGTTTCATTGCCCGATGCCCGCACACGTTTTTTAATTTTTGAAATGTTCGTAAACTTTTGGTAACACCACCGATAGTAAAAATCATGATCTACGTCGAGATCCACTGGCACTTGTCTGCACACAGTTTCAAATCTATTATTTTCAGTGAATTCCTTCAGTCGGACTTCAACACACTCACGAACTTTCTGAAATGTTTGAACGGAAAATGATAGGAGAATATTGTCTGATTTGTTTTCATTAAAATGGATGATACATCTCTTCCCCTGTTATGTTGTTGATGCTCCATCTCGCTTCAAACTTAAAGGCTTTTCATCAGACATGGTTACAGTTTACCTGAAACAGAAATCAATAATTAATAAAAGTTAACTGGGAATATTAGGAGCAAAGAACAAAGATTTTTTTTAAATATCTGGTGTATCCACTTCACGACTTTCCTACAAAAAAAATTAAATTTTTCTGTATTATAACATAGATTATTTTGGAACAGGAGTGTTTTCATAAGGGACTGATACCACCGCGTGATTCAGCGTTAAAAAATACATAAATATCATGTGTCACACGTTGTAATTGAGAAAATCACGTTTTTCGGCTATTGCGCACGGTTTGCGCATGCCGAATATAAAAATTGTCCGATCGACTCGTGCGACCATTCATTTTTTTCAGCGTCCTGAGACAAACAACAATGGTTATATTCAATTTTTGCGTAGGAGAACAGTTTAGCCGATATATCAATAAACAGGTAGAAAATATGAAATTTCATTTGCGCCTAACTTTTTTCCTGAATTTTTTGGGAGATGCGACCTTTTAGAAATGGTCAAGGGCTTCTAGGAGAATACTTTAGGCAAGTTTCATCAAAATTGTTAGAGTCATTTTGGCGCTACAGTTTATAGAAAAACAAGTTTTTCGGCTATTGCGCAGCGGGTATTGTGCACAGGGTGTCCGATTTGGTACACAGGCATCGGAAGCTGTAATTGATAAGAGGCAAACAACTAAAACCTTAAACTAGATGGCAATAGCAACAAAAAAATATGAGTCGGAAATTCCCACGGAGGGGGGAGGGTTTCATATTGGTAGCTCATGGTCTGTAGAGGCCACATAATTTGAGTGAACATTATAGACACAGAAAGTAAAATTTAAATGTAAAATGAGAGCTAATGAATGTAGGGGCATGGTACTGGTGCAGAGGGTGTGTACATGTGTAGAGTGCAGAGAGAGCTAAGACTTTCAGATTTAAATTAAAATTAGTGATTACTGTACTTTTACTTGTGAAAACTTAAGTTTCTTATTGTCCTCGAACGTATTCTTATTGTCCTTGACTCTGTATTCAAACCTCGCTGAGGAAGGTGTACACCACACCAAAATGTTCGAGGACAATAAGAAACGTATGTTTTCACAAGTGAAAGTACAGTAATCACTAATATTAAGTGCTGTGAATGAAGAGGATGATAAATATACAGGCTTAATTGTTCGGATTGTTCAAATTTCTACATAGGACAAATGGGTCGTTCGTTCAAATTGCGTTATAAAGAACACCTCCCAAGCTCTAAATCAAATATAGGAAGATCCACATTTGCTGAACATTTGAGTTCACAAGATCATAACATAAAAAGTATTAGTGAGAATTTGGATATATTACATAAATGCAGGAAATCTCTTAAACTGGACACTCTTGAAAGGTTTGAAATATATAAGGCCACTAAAAATAATTACAATCGCATCTTAAATGAAAAATCGATCCATAAAAATAATATTTTATTCAACAGAGTAAACGATATAGAACGAGATATTAGCTGTGTCAGATCGATAAAATTTATCAAAGGTCAAATCGGTATCGATTGATTTTACTGTATAACGTGTTCCTGCGCAGGTCTGCGTCGGCCGCGTGTATTGTGTTTTCATTCTGTTTTGTCTCGGTTTTAATATGTGTTAAATTATTTAAGTATTTTTGTTATTATGTTTGTGTTGTTTTTATTGTCTGACGGGATGTGCATACATCAACAAATATATTTTTAACCTATATTCATCGAGGATCTGAAGATGACACTTAATGTGTCGAAACTCGAGTAATCCTGTTTTCGGATTTCAAAAAGCGTGACGGAAGGTAATTAACCTGTTTTATAGAAGAGGATGAGTCATCAAAACAACCGTTAAAATAAAAGTCTCGTCAAGAGGCTAGGGAGAACTATTTCTGTATATTAAGAGTAAGTACTGAAATGGAAATCAAAATTGACAAAAGTATAAACTCAGAATGTCTTAGCAAGATGTTTCAACATGTGTATGAATCATATTTTCAAGTATTATTTTTCTATTTTGACAAAAATGTAATATAACCTCAAAATGTTTCATGTGTTTCAACACATGTATAGACAATCATAGGGCATATTATGAAGTACTAAATTTTTGTATTTTCGAATTTAAATTTAGCATGTATTCTATTTGATTGAAGTCTCAAGTTATCTATTTTAACGACTGTTTAACAATAACTTACGCAAATTTAGTAGTTCATAGAGTACTGATGAGGTCATGAGAAACTGATACAATATTATAAGAAGTTGAAAGTATTTTTGTTTAAATAAAAAATGTATGTTAATATGAATAATGAGTTATTTCAAACATCACCTCACCTAAATGGGTCTGAGAGGATTTTAAGGGAGAGAATTTTGCATATTTTTGTATAACTGAGACCAGTGGTGGCTTGTCCACCCCTGCAGCCCTCCCTAAAATTTTCAAGGAAAACTAATTACCGTATTTAAATAACTTTTTATTTAAGAAATTATACATTCTTCAAAGATTTGCTAGTATAAGAAATACATTTTTATATTAGCGTTCAGCCACAACTGATGGTCATATAAATTGATGCGTGTATGTGGCAGCCAGTCTGTGCCCTACTTAGACAAGTGCGCGTTGCATCTGTGCTTGAGGCACGTGGTGGGAGAACACTTTGTTAACAAGCCAAACTTGGGCTGGATTCAGTCCAGCCCGAGGCTGTCGAGAAGTCGAACGTTTGCGTGCAGATCTTTTGCTGAAGGCGTGTTCCGTGTTTGTAGACTGTGCTAATTTCTATTGTTGCAGTTTTAAAACAAATATGAATAAAAATAAAAATAGTGTTTTATATTTGCAAAACATCAGTTTTTCATTATTATCGTTAGCAGAGAAGAATGAAATTAAGAATTTAGGTTGTGAGACTCCTGATTTATTAATTTCTCAGTCACCGTCAAGCAGAAATCAGACTAATTGTAGGAAATTTATGTGTCCATGTATTCCAAACATAAGTGGTTGTGTTGTGTGGCTGTCCTGAAAATAATGCACTATTTTGGAGGTGATGCAGCTTGGACAAAGGTTAGAGTGAATGATTTAAAACATTTAGGCGAGAAAGTAAAAAAAAACACAAAGATTCAGCAAAACATATGAAGAATGTAATTGATTTAGCTATGTTAGGAAACGTAAACGTTGCACAACAGTTAAGTGACGCTTACAAACAACAAACAAACAAACACAATGAAAAAGTGAGACAAAATCGAGAAATTCTCTCGAAAATTATTGACTGCGTCAAATTTTGTAGAAAATTTGAGCTTCCATTACATGGACACGATGAAACTTCACAGTCATTGAATCCTGGTGTATTTCGAGGATTGTTAGAATTTGCTGGAAAGTTAGATGAGTCTCTTAAAAGTCATTTTATAAAGTCAACAATGGTTAAGGGAATGTCTAAGACAATTCAGAACAAACTTCTAGACTGTATCCTTGAGATGTGTCATGATGAAATACATGCTGAAATTAAACAATCTAAATTTTTATCAGTAATGTCGGATGATATATCAGATGTGTCAGGTCTTACGCAACAAGTTATTGTTTTTCATTATGAACTGAGCAGAATTGTGCATGAAAGATTCTGGGGATTTTTTAGCCCAAAATGCTGAAGTGTTAGGAGAATGCATTTTAGAACAGGTAAATATAGTCCTAAATGGCAACAGTGACAAACTTATAGCTCAGACTTACTACAGAGCCCCCGTTTTTAGTGGCAAGAAGGGAGATGTGCATAAAATAATTCAACAGTCATACAAATGTACATATTTTGTGCACTGTTATGCGCATCAATTATATTTAATTATAGAAAAGGCACCATCACAAAACTTACAAGCTCATATTTTTTTTCAGTAGTCTTGCCGCTATACCTGAATTTTTTCAAAGTCACTCTCATGATTATCTATTCTAGACAGTATTCCTAACGAATACCTCTAGTTGTCTTGATTATTCATCTCTTCTTTCACAGCACTAACACTTATATAAAAATGAAACTTTTTCTTGTGAACTTACTGTTTATTCTCTTCTCGTCGAACGCGTTTCGGCGTACGTATTCGCCTTCTTCAGCTTAGAGACAGACTGCCATCATTTAGTAACGGTTGTTGTGTGGAAGGTGTAGTGGGGGTGGTGCGTGGAGGAAGGGGATTGGCGCGGGGATTCAACTTAATGTTTGTTTTTTGTATAATTGTGTCAAAAAGTGTATGTGATTTATATTGTAATTGATCGTTAAGTATGTTGTTTGGTTGTGTTGTGTGGTGTTTATATATTTCATATTGTTCAGTTGTGTTGAGTTTTCGACCTTTGGGTAATCAGGGTTCCCAGCCAGAAAGTCAAACTAATTTCCCTGACAAAAATTTGGCATTTGCGCAATTTTTAACAGCCTCCTCCACCCCTATTAGCTGTCCAACACACACCTGTACACAATATTTATTACTCAAATAGGAAATACAACATTTTGAACAGTAAAGTACATACAATTTAATAATGATCTGCCAGATAATAATAAATGTTAATACATTTTATTTATACATGAATAATGAAAGTATTACTATTAAAATTACTAATGAGCACACAATGTTGCTAATAATGTAAAAAAAAAACAAAATGCAGCACAACAACAAAATTACACACAATTTTTTCTGGTTTCAAGTAGGCGTATTTTATCTTCAATTCTGGCTTCACATTCTTGTGACTGCATTCTTTTAACTTTTTTTTCGTCTTCCAACTTTCTTATTTCATCACTTATTCTTCGTTTCTCAGCTTTTTTTCTGTCCTCTTCTTTGACCTTCAGGCGTGTCTTCTCCAAGTAATCCTGGTATTTCTTATGAGCACATCTCACCGATAACAACATTCTATGATTAATTGGTACGCATCTGACACCTCCATAGTACAAAATGGAATCATACACTTGTCTTTGTGCAATAATTTACTCCTCATGCATGTTTTCTACCAACATTGATTTATTTATAGAAAAGCCACTCTCCACTGCAGCATTTCCATGAGACAGTATAAGACAAAGCTTTATTACTTGCCAAAGTTCATTATACTGTTTGTTTTCTGCTAAAATGTCAGCAAAGAAAATGTCTAAACCCATACTATCATCAGATATTGAGATATATTCTTTAAATTTAGTTTCCAAAGCTTCCTTTGATTCACAACACAGAGAAATGTATTGTGCTTTAGCCCTATCGGCCACATTTTCAGTTATTCTGTTAGCTTCATGCAACGCTTCAAAGACATATTCCATTCGGGTCTGACCAAGACTTGTTTGCTGATATATTATATGTTGGTTCAAACTCGTAAGACCTTTCACTAATCTATACTTTAAAGGACTCTTATCCAACAGTTTTGTCACAACTGCCACTAATATTTTCTGACATTCATGTTTAAAACCAAGAATTTCTGTCTCTGACAATTTTAGTTCTTTAAGTACCTTTTTCGTACTAAATCCAACATCAACTTTACCTACCTCAATTAAGTTTGTTGGGTCCTGTAGATCAAGCAAAATCACACTTCTAATATCAATGGCATTTGCCATTTTACTACGCTTGACAAAGCGATTCATCAAACTTCTTAATAGTTCATTCAGATGGGAGTACAAAAATGGAGCAAGCAGTTTGTTACTTTGAAATCGCCTGAGAAAAGGCTCACATTCCAAAGAAATGGTTTTGAAAAATGCTAGTTTGCATTTTATTAAAGGGTCTTGGATTTGTTCTTTAATATTTTTACAGGACTTACTTTCTGGCAACTTAGCATTTGCAACATATGCCTTGATATGGTGAAATACTTCTAAGGCTCGTTCCAGACAATGAACATTTTCCAGCCATCGTACTGTACAATACTTCAGTGGGAACACTGTACTACCAGTCACTGCAGTGAACTGGGCCCGGCGAGCTGGTGAGTCTTTGAATAAATAATACATGTTATGCAGGAATGAGTTAAGCTCCCAATTTACAGTCATTAAACCTGTTTTAACAGCTCCATTGATGACATGCAAACCACACACTCCCAGGTTCAATAACTTTTTCCCATCAGGATTTTCTGTCTCCATTTCCACTTCAAGCTTCCTGAGAAAGCTCAAGTTCACATTAGGCCCATCCATTGAGACCTGCAACAAGTTTTTTTCTTTGAAGAGGTTGCAGTCCATGATTAAATTTCTGCAGCAGATCTTGGGCAGTAGCACGACCCAGAAAAACACTGTTCCAATATCTAGAAACCACTTTATGAGTGTTGATATAAAAAAATCTGACAATGAGATCCATTTGTCCTTGTTGTGTTACCTTATTGAGTGACTCATCAAAAGAAACTACATAATCCTCACAAGTTTTCAAATTGTTTGTTAATAGCTCACTGAAATGTGGTGCAATACCATGATTAATCACGTAGGAACACTTACTTTCACCAAAGGTGAATTTCGATGCAATTGCACTATCTGGGAACATAAGTATAAATGTATCACGTATATCTGCACATGAACTCCTCTTGTATTTACTAGCAACAACTTTTAACGCCCATAAAATTTCTGCTTTGGCTACTTCATCTTTATTAAAATAAGAAGTAGCACAGTGTACCGACTTTCCACTTTCTATCCCTGCCTCAGTCTTTACTGTTTCTGTTGAACTAACACACGGTTTGACAGCGGCATTATCAAGAGATCCATGTCCAATGTCTACACTTCTTGTTTCTGTTGAACTAGTAGCTACACTTCGTAATTCTGTTGAACTAGCACTAGGTTTGACAAAAAATGATGACAATGATGGCTGTCTTGATTTAATATTCTGAAGCTGAGTGTGTTTTGGTCCAGTTCTATGTGAATGAATTGCCTGACGCCCCATATTGCTGAGTTTAAACTTCTTTCTGCACACATTACAGTAGGCTTCAAATTTATTGTCCGGTACATGACTGAGCCAATCTACAAACTCTGGATTAAGGGTTGAATCCAGCCACTGATAGTTGAAAGTTGTTTTTCTTGCCATCTTATCTAATGCATAGGCCTAATCTGAAACAAAATAAAAGCATGTTAATTGTACACGAAAACTATATCAAAGCACAAATACATTTATCTCAGCAATGTAAAGATACCTTGTTGGGATAAAAATATACTTGTACAGCTTCGTAGGGCCAGAGCCGCCACACACTGTTCAGCATTTCAACAAACTCATCTTGTTTTAATGCTGCCATAGCCTGAAACATGTACAATTTTAATTTTTTTAAATAAAATTCAACTTACCTCATTAATTGATCACTTTTCCTCGCTTCAAAGGATTCACAGGTTGCAGTTTGTCATCAGTATGAATTACCTGACACATAACAAATTTGAGTCAACTTCCCTGACTTTCCCTGACACATGCCAATTTTTAAAAGACTTCCCTGACTTTCCCTAACAATTTTGTAATTCCCTGACAATCCCTGACTTCCCCTGACTTTCCAGGTCGCTGGGAACCCTGGTAATGTAAAATTTCAAGATTAGTGTCTATGTTGGTGTAACTGTGGTTTTCTGTGTGTATGTGTGTGGCAAATGCGGAGTGTATATTGTTGTTGGTTAAAGCTTTTAAGTGTTCAGAATAACGGGATGAAAAAGATCTTCCCGTCTCACCTATGTAGAAACTATTGCAGTCATTACAATTTAATTTGTAAACTCCTGTTTTGTTATATTTGTCTATGTCTGTGTTTGTATTATTGATGTGTTTTTTGATGGTATTGGTTGTTCTGTATGCTATTTTGTATTTGTGTTTTCTGAATGTGTTGGCGATTTTGTGTGTGTAGGAGTTGTGGTATGTGAGTGTGATGTATTTATTGTGCTGTGTGTTGATGGTATTTTGTGTTTTGTTGTTTTTGTTTTTGATGCGTTTGTGTAGTGTGTTTATTAAATTAGGGTTGTGACCGTTTTTGATTGCTGTGTATTTTATTGTGTTGAGTTCGTCGGTGTAATCTTGTTTATTTAAGGGTATTTTAGTTAGTCTATGGAGCATATGGTTGAAGGCCGCATGTTTATGTTGTATTGGGTGGTTTGATGTGTTGTGTATAACCATGTCAGTTGTGGTTGGTTTCCTGTATATTTTGTACGTGTGTGTATTGTTAGTTTTGTTAATTGTTAGGTCTAGAAAATTTATACTATTGTTTTGTTCAATTTCCAGTGTAAATTTTAATTTGTGGTGTATAGTGTTTATGTATTTGTGGAAGTTTTCAACTTGTCTTGTGTTGCCTTTGAATAAAAGTAATATATCATTTACATACCTGTGCCAGTATATAATTTTGTTAGTGTATTTGTTGTTGTTTATTATGTGGTTCTGTTCTATGTTGTGTATATATATATTTCTGCTAGTATTCCTGATATGGGGGATTCCATCGGGAGACCTTCTGTTTGTGTGTATATCTTGTTATTGTATGTAAAGTAATTTTGTTCAGTTATTATTTTGGTAAGTGTGATGATCTCTTGTATGTGTGTTTCAGGTGTGTTGTTTTGTCTGAGTAGTTGTTCTAGTGTTTGGATGGTTTCTTTGATGGGGACATTAGTGTATAGATTGGTTATATCAAAAGATGCCAGAGTTGAGTTATGTGGGATGTGGATGTGTTCAGTTTTCCTGACTAGGTCGATGTTGTTTTTGATAGATGTGTTGTTACTGAGATTAATGTTTTCTCTGATTATTTTGTCTAGTTGTTTTGGGATTTTGTGGGAGGGGGCCTGTGTGTTGTTTATTAATGGTCTGATGGGAATGTTAGGTTTATGTATTTTTGGTAATGCATTTAGTTTTGGGGGGTTAGGTTTTATTTGTTTAAGGTATTTGGCGCTTTCTGGTTTGATTATATGTTTTGTGTTGTTTATAAATACATCACACTCACATACCACAACTCCTACACACACAAAATCGCCAACACATTCAGAAAACACAAATACAAAATAGCATACAGAACAACCAATACCATCAAAAAACACATCAATAATACAAACACAGACATAGACAAATATAACAAAACAGGAGTTTACAAATTAAATTGTAATGACTGCAATAGTTTCTACATAGGCCAGACGGGAAGATCTTTTTCATCCCGTTATTCTGAACACTTAAAAGCTTTAACCAACAACAATATACACTCCGCATTTGCCACACACATACACACAGAAAACCACAGTTACACCAACAGAGACACTAATCTTGAAATTTTACATTACTTACCAAAAGGTCGAAAACTCAACACAAATGAACAATATGAAATATATAAACACCACACAACACAACCAAACAACATACTTAACGATCAATTACAATATAAATCACATACACTTTTTGACACAATTATACAAAAAACAAACATTAAGTTGAATCCCCACGCCAATCCCCTTCCTCCACACACCACCCCCACTACACCTTCCACACAACAACCGTTACTAAACGATGGCGGTCTATCTCTAAGCTGAAGAAGGCGAATACGTACGCCGAAACGCGTTCGACGAGAAGAGAATAAACAGTAAGTTCACAAGAAAAAGTTTCATTTTTATATAAGTGAATACCTCTAGTATCAAACTTAAGATAGAATTTTAAAAGCCGGTTAGTGAACATCATTTTTGAAACCAAGGAAAGTCTAATAGTATGCTTTAAGAAACTTCAAATTTACCAAAATCATTCCACTGTGCAAGCGGCTGCAGGTTTCCATATGCTGAATTACCATGATTTCAGCTTTTGGCTAGAATTTTCTCATCAAATCATGTCTCATGTTGATATTTTATATAACCAGCTGCAGCATCATAATACAAACTCCAGTAATATCTATAATGCAGTATATAAATTTCTTGAGGAAATCATGAATAAAAGAAATAGACTTCCTTCTGTTACTGACCAACAAGAAGACACTCCACTCATGAAGAAAAGGAAAACGTTATCGCATAATCTTATCTCTGCAAAGGAGATGTGATATTATTTGTTATCAGATAAAAGAGAGATTTTCTTTTAATAAACATCTGTCAGCAGCAAAACTGTTAAATTTCTCCCTCTCCAAAGACAATATAAGTTTGGCCCCGAATTTGCTGAAACTATTGAAGCTTACCCTTTCTTGTGTAAAGAACGTTTGGAAACTGAACTATCTGTTTTGTACAAGAGGCAAGAATTCTGCAGTAATTCAGAGGTTATGAAAACTTACAAAATCATGTTGGATACAGGAATTGCCGAGTCCTGCACAGAAGTGTTCAGTCTGCTCCAAATAATTCTAACTACTCCCATGACTACTGCTGAGCTCGAGAGGTGCTTCTCCACATTGAAAAGAGTTAAGAGTTTCCTAAGAAGTACAATGACACAAGAGTGTCTTGCTGCTTTAGCAATGTTAAGCACAGAAAAAGAAATGATTGAAAATATTATTAATTTTAATGACAAAGTTATCAATAAGTTTTCTAGTTGCAAAGAAAGGAGAATGGATTCATGGTTAAATAAAATTGTGAAAGAAACAGTGATTTACTTCTTATTTTATTTAAGAACATAACTCACTATTATATTTTCATTTGAAAATTTTACTGTCTATAAGTTTAATGTGTAAATTAAAAATTATAATTTGTTTGAATTTTAACGTGTAGGCCTTTAGTGTTTGGAACTTAAATCATAATCATAAATATCATCACCAACAGCAGAAGCAGCACCAAAGAGGATTGGACCAATGTTTTGTCACATCTTCAGCTTCAATACAGGTAAAAGGCCTACTAAGAGTATATAATTGTCACTAATATATGATAATGGTAAATGTTGAAAGTTGAAAATTGTAGTGCAGCCCCACCAAACTAAAATCTCACCACCCACCACTGACTGGGACGATAAATCAGTCTCCACACCCAACTTTACAAATGTGGATAGTGACCCTGGGGCTTTGTATTTTATGTTTCTTGGGGTGTTAAATGTTTTTTTTAGGACCTTGTTATAAAACCTAAACTTACACTGTCAAACTTGGTAGTACAATGTAATAAATACTGTTCCACTGAGGCTTATGTGGCAGATATATATGGTTACTACTTACCTGTTAGGCACCAATTCTGAAGACTGTAAATGCTGTTTTATAAGTCTCACCCTTAGTAATATGCAAATAAAACTGATGAACAGTTTTCTTTTAGATTCATAAAGAACAAATGTGGTCACACATAAAATTTTATCAAGAGAAAATGAGGATAGAAGAATAGGTTTTATTTCTAAATTTTTACATGTATATGTGTGTGTATTATTTAAAGCATATTGCCAAACAGAGAACAAAAAAAAAATGTTAAAGGATGAAAAAACAAACTGCATTAAAAAAAAAATTGTAATGCATTATATAATGATAAAATGATAGACGCTGAATTAGAATGCATGTAAAAACTCTCCTTGTTCTCCTTGAACAAGCAGTCACTGAGTTATTAAAATGTAGTGTAGCAATAAATCCAGTCAAACTGAATACCATTTAAAGAAAAAATGTATATTGCTTTAAAGAGCAGCTATATTTGTTACCTATTAAAATAGCTGAAATTTTGTTTGCATCTACTGAATTACATGCAGCTGAAATGTTTGAATGAAAGTGACTTTTTGTGCAATAATTTGTATTAATATAGTAAAGTTATTACATTGAAATAGTTGTGTGTGTGTGTGTGTGTGTGTGTGTGTGTGTGTGTGTGTGTGTGTGTGTGTGTGTGTGTGTGTGTGTGTGTGTGTGTGTGTGTGTGTGTGTGTGTGTGTGTGTGTGTGTGTGTGTGTGTGTGTGTGTGTGTGGATTAAAATAACAAAAATAAGAAAAGAAATTAAGTTTTTACTTATTTTTTCATTTTTTTATAGAGAAATAAAATAAATGTTACACATGCCTGAGACTGAAAATTTCAGTTGTAAACTATGACACAAAAATATATTCAATTATGCCTCTATACAAAATAGAATACATTTGTCTTTTTGAGGATACTTGTCTACTGTACTTTACGCATGTGTGTGCACACACACACATTTTTCAATTCTATAAATATAATAATCCCACATACTAATTCAAGTAACATACAATTAATATTTTGTATATATAACTGGTGTCATATAATTTAATACATTACAGAACAGAGATTAACTTTTATGTATCTGCCAAACATTGATCATCTGAGTTCAGTAACAGAGTGTTAAGATACTTGTTAACATTTCAAACTGTTTGAAGAATATGATTTTATTTCAAGTAAGAGATAACACATTTTAGAGTACAAAAAAATATGATTACTATTATGGTTTTATAAGGATAACTACAAATATTTTCTAGTAGGATAATACAATATACTTTATAGAATAAATTTTCCATTATGTACATTTCTTACGATTAAATAAAATGAAATGAGTTTTGATATGCAAGTCATCTGGACTAGCACCATTATTTTCTGAAATTTAGAGGTGTATGTGTGCATACGTGCACATCTACACATGTCATTAGATCAAATTTATGTTTTCAATTAAATAATATTAATATAAATGCTGCATATAATTCAAAAGTGAATATCATAATAGTAAATATAAGATACAGTTACAATTTACTTTTAGGCTATTTCCTAAAATGGTTTAAACTTTGCATATCCTGAAAATTGAAACAAAATCGTATGTGACATATGTAATGCAAAGACAAGTACTTGTATAGTAATTATAATTCATTTTATTAATATGTGATAAATGATAATTCAAATACATGTACAAATATGAATTTATATGAATGAAACAGTACAAGAAAAACTAAAGGAAAATCTTACAACACATATGGATAATTTGTAACACATAACTTAAGATTATTTCTTGGATTACAAATTAAACACTGGTGTAAACATAGCTACATATTTAACAGAACAATTCAAGATCTTTCTTATTTTTAAATTGTACTAATATCTTACAATAATAATTCAATAAACCTTATAAATCATCACTGTCATAATTATGTAGTTCACTTCTGTTAACTGAAACTGCTCTGCTTATTTCTGTCAGGGCTCAAGGCAAGATAGTGCCACACCACATTTTTTCATAAATTGAGATGTGGACTGCATTTAGTAGCTATAATGTGTTAACAATAGTATATTCTAGCAAGTTTCAGAAAATCTCCACTAGACAGCAATTTGATGCATTGTTTTTATGTGTCACTGATCGTACCATATGGCATTTGCATTGGTTTGCCCATGTCATTTGGAGCAAGACAGTATCAAGCCGCACTGTTGTTGCTTGGCAAACATGGCAGTTAGAAGAAAATTAGTCTTCTACAACAATTCTTATAAAAGTCGTCTATTTGATTATGACCGTGATAATTATCCTGAGCCATCTGAAACATCTTTGGACACAGACAGTGAACTGAGTTGTATTAATATTGAATTAATGCACAGATTAATCCAGGTATTGAGTTGCTTGGAGTTGTGGTAATCCTACGAAAATTTCTGTTACACGTTCAATTAATTATGTTTAATTTAATTCATAATATAATAATCTTTTTCTGCAGTTTTTAACTCCAAAAAAATATATGTATTTTTTAATACATAAACTCTTTCTTTTCAAGTAAAAGGTTGAATTAGGGTAGATAAATCAGGAAGAGTGTTTTGTTGGTTCGCATTATATTGCATTGATTTTTTCTGTTTTTAACAGTAATGTTGCTTGGCTCTGTATTGCACCTGATTTTTATTTAGGCCTACTGTGTACTATTATTATCATCATCAGTTTGAACAGTGTTAAGTTCCTGTCACTGGATGGTTCTTACATCAAGGACCACTTATTTTTTAATACACATTAAAATTAAAAACAAAATTAAATACTTTTATTTTAGTCACTCTGTTAAATCTCATACTTACAACTGTTACTAACAAAAAAGTATAGTATTTAGTAAATATAAATTAAAATGATCTATGCATTTTATAATAACATAAGCTAAAGCTGTTTTCAGGAACAACATGAAAGTGGTTTTTCATCAGTATCCTCTACAAACTTCTATTTAATTCTCCAGCAAAATTGCCTAGATGCAGGGAAAAGCTAAAAATATGACAAAGTGTGGCAAGAATAAAAAAAAGAAGAAATGAGAAACATGAATATATATCTGGGGAACAAGTATATAGGAGAAATGTGCAAGCGTCCTCTACTACGTTACTAACTGCCTCAGAAACACATTACATCTTTGTTCAATGGTTTCTGGGATTTAGCAGATTTTGATAAACAAAACTCATACCGCACATATTTTCCTGCATTGAAATATATATGTAATATCTTAAAATAAATACACTGCAAGTAGGTTTGTTTTCACCTTATACCTTATTTTATATTCACCTTATTTAATAATAATAATAATCTACTAATTAAAAACAAATACAATTAAAAACAAATCATGATGATTTATTTAAAATCATACATTTATTAAAATAACAGAATAAACATTAAATATATAATAAATAGCTACTACATAAATATTAAAACAATCAAAAATAGACTTGGAGTAAATCTGATTATCCGTTAGGTGTACTGTAAGCGAAACATTCAATTACAATTCAAACAAACCTCTGAAGATACAGAATAATTTCTGTGAAACATGCGTCAGGTGAAAATAGATGTACTTGCAGTATATTTACTTGAAGATAGGAGACCTGCAGGAAACTCAGCAAGTTACTTACAAAGGAATAATGAAATATACATGTAAATTGTTACATATTCCTGTTAAAAATAGATATAAATCAAAGGTACAACAAACTGCTGACCCTTACAGATAGAACACTTTTATAGTCAAGAGTGAAAGTTGAAGCAGGGCCAGATCCACAGGGGGGGGCAAGGGGGGCACGCGCCCCGGGCGCCAGGTTTTGGGGGGCACCAAAAAATAATTTATTTATCAAAATTAGTAACTGCTTCATAACCAAAAATATAAGTTTTAGTGTCAAGTTTAAATTACTCAATATTGTTCCAGAAAAAATAAATTATAAATTTTTAGTGCAAATTCCCAATAAGCTACATTTGTCCATAGCCACATCTACCTAAATATAGTAAGAAATACTTAAACAGGGTGGGGATATTCTCGCAGTATGAGTTGCTGTTGGCAACTCTGTGTGTTTTGATTGACTGTCAGTCGCCAGTCTCGCCTCAGTCAGCAATGAGTCTGCTGAGGTTGGGTTACCTTCAGTGACTGACTGAATATTCTAACAGTGACTATCTTGTTTGTTTGTATTTATAAAAAATAAAACTATATCAATATGTCAAAAAAGGCATCAGGAGCTTTCAACAGAAAGAAAGCGAAAGCAAGACAACAAGAGGCAGAGAAGTCATCAAGTTTGATGTCATCATGGTTGCAAAATATCCAAGAACAAGAAAAAGGTAAATAAAAATTTGTTATTATTTGTTGAGAACAATATTTATATTAAAGAGAGACATAATAGCTGCTTAAAAACTAAACTGTTTTGTTTTTTGTTTTTACTTTCTAATAGGCTATCAGTTGTTCTTAATGTTTTATTTTTCTTTGTCTCGATACAAACACTGAACAGAAGGAAAGCGGACGCGAATTGAGTGATAGCCGATGCATGCAGCGGGCGGCAGTCGGCGACATACTCCTCACTCCCTGTACACATGACTTACTGACTAAACCCTGCGAGTTTAAATCTAGGCCTGTTAACTTTCCATGTTGCTAATAATTTATTAGCTATGCAATTTTGGCTTGACAATACCTTTGTAAATAAAATAATGTTTTAAATTCACAACTATTTATTTCACCTAATTTTTTTTTCATGATGGAACACTTTATAAGTATAAATAAAGACATGATGCTGGTTGTCTTACTAATTAAAATAAACATAAAAAAAAATCTTATATGCTTATTAAGCATTAACTTTTTTCTCCTTATAAACCTTTCATAAAACTTATGCTTTATTAACTTAGTGTTTATTTATAGTTACATACTTGAATTTTAAAAATAAGTCTTGACTAATACTTAACATTGTAATGATTCAGTCATGTATACAATTATGTTTGTTGCTTGTAGACGAAGTCACGAGCGATCAGCCATCCATTCAAGAGGAATCTTTGGAAGAGGATGAGAGCAGTGTTAGAGAAGAAGACTTCATGGAATTTTGTGCAGAGGAAAAGAATAAAAATGACTTACTTTGTGAAAAACCAAGTACGTCCCATGCTACTGACACTTCAATGTCACTTCAAGAAACATTACCTGGTGTAAAGTGGAAAAGGCCTAATAATGAGGAAACTGAATGTGAGTATAATTTCAATTTTAATGATCCTGGAACTTGGCCAGCTAGACTTAGTGATAATCAAAGATGTTACATAACACAAAATAGGTATGAAAAAGAATATCATGATCCTGACTTGAGTAAAAGTTGTAGGGAGGGCCGAAATCTTACAAAGGATTGGTTCTTTAAAATTTTGAAAAATGGTTCAAAGGTTAAAAGATCTTATTTGGCTTACAGCGAGACAATGAATGCCTTGTATTGTGTTCCATGTAGGCTTTTTTCCCACTTGATCACAGACCATGAATCTAAACGGTCTTACTTAGCAAGAAAGGAGGGCTTCATAAATTGGAGAAAACTTAATGAAAAGTTACCAGAACATGAAAACTCACAGAGTCATAAGATGTCATTTGTTTCATGGAAGGCCTTAGAAGCTTCCCTTGGTAAAGGAGGGATCGACAGGGAATTGCAAGATCAAATAAACAAAAAGAGGAATCCCATTGGAGGGAAGTGCTACGCTGTATAGTAGATGCTATCTTATTTTTGGCAAAACAGGGTAGTTCGTTTAGGGGGACGAATGAAACGTGTAACTTTGCAGATCCAGATAGTGGCAAGTTTCTCAACACTATAGATTTAATTTCCCACTACAACGAAAACTTGCGCCAACATATTGATCGCCACAAGAAAGGGCAGCTCAGTTATTTTTCCCACAAACTACAAGACGAGTTTCTTGATCTCATTGCACATCAAATTAGGGAAGACATTATTAAAGACATTAAAGCAGCTAAATATTTTTCTTTGATTTTCGACTGTACTCCTGATGTGAGTAAAAATGAACAAATGACTGAAGTTATTCGATACATTAAATTTAATGAGGAAGGGCCTGAGATTTGTGAAAGTTTTTTGGATTTTTTCACTGTGAGTGAAAAGACAGGTGAGGGTCTTTTTGAAAGTATCGCTGAAAAGCTCAAACAAGATGGTCTAGATTTGAAATATTGCAGAGGCCAGTCATATGACAACGGAGCAAACATGGCTGGGAAATACAAGGGAGTACAATCAAGGATAGTCCAAGAGAACAAACTGGCCTATTTTGTTCCATGCTCAGCCCACTCCTTAAATTTAGTTGGAGTCCATTCAGCAGAGGCATGTGTTGAAGCCCAATCATATTTTGGTATTGTAAACAATCTTTACAACTACTTTTATGGTTCAACATCAAGGTGGGAAGTATTAAAAAAACATGTACCTCTTAGTTTAAAATCAGAAAGCAAAACAAGATGGTCAGCAAGGCTTGAATCCGTGGAGGTTATATATAAACATATGGACAAAGTGCTCTATGCTCTTGAAGAACTGAACACTCATGAATTCTCATCTCCAGAAACAAGATCTGAAGCCAAATCTCTAATCTGCAATTTGAAAAATTTCGAATGCGTTGTCATGACATGTTTTTGGTATACAATTCTCAAGAAAATTGATCGAGTTAACAAGTTTTTACAAAGAGAAGATGCAACAGTAGACGAGGCTGCAAAAATCATACATGGTCTTCTAAATTTATTATCTTCGACTAGGGAGTTAACTGTTTCAGAGACAATTGATGAGGCAAAATTCTTATCAAGTAATATTGGCATAACAACAGAATACAAAGAAACAAGGAAGAGGAAAAAAAGAAAATGCCAGGGGAAACATGTGAAGATGATGCATCAAATCTCACAGCAGAAGAACTGTTCAAAAAATCACTTTTTCAAATTTGTGATAGAATTATTAGTGAGCTAACCAACAGGTATGATGCACTGGAAATGATTGCTGACAAGTTTAGTTTCTTGTGTGGGGATCAAATTAAAAAACTAGATGTTGATACTTTAAAAAGTAAGGCTAGAGAGTTAGCTAGAACCTATGCAAATGATTTAAATGAAGAAGAACTTTTAAATGAAATAGAGAGTTTTAAGTTTCACGCTCTAACCACGGAAGATGGATTGGAAGATGCAACAGCAGCAACTATGCTCAAAATATTGTATGAAAGCAAGCTGGAAGAGGGGTATCCAAATATACATGTTGCTCTAAAAATCTTTGTAACACTTCCAGTGTCTGTAGCAACTGGAGAAAGAAGTTTCAGCAAATTGAAGCTTATAAAAACCTATTTGAGAAATGCTATGAAACAGCAAAGACTTACTAACTTGAGCATTATTTCCATTGAGCATCAAAGGGCTTCTTCGATTTCTTTTGATCATATAATTAACACATTTGCAGCAAAGAAGGTTCGAAAGATAAGAGTTTAATTAATATATTGAATAGTACGTTTTTACTTTATTGTTCTTTTCCATTAAACTTTAAAAACTGTATATGCGTTATAATTATAAAAATACTCAAACCTTTCTTTATAATTATTTCTTATTCATTTATGGTACTTTTTGAATACTAGTGTAATATGTGTTATGAAAAAGAATTACTATTTAATTAAAATAATACTGTAATCTCTAATCTGGTTTTTTTTCAACCTCATGTAGCATTAGACCTTTTGGTAAATTGGGTACCCTCGGGGAGGGCGCCAACAGCAAAGCTTGCCCCCCCTAATAATAATTGTAGGTCCGGCCCTGAGTTGAAGGTAGAACTCAGAGAATTTCCAAGAAGTTATTCCCGAGTATTTGTGGTCTTCAGAACCCCAGAGGCCATGTAAACAATACAATTTATTAAAAGAATGAAATTAGAAGAAGTTATTCTTACTTCTCATAAACATGGGAACACTAAAATAGATCTAATCATGTATTAGATGAAGCGTTAGTGCGCATAATCATATTAGACCCATTCTAAGGTAGCCTACACAACACACTACTAGAGTTTTGAAACCCAACAGGATATTCTTTGAAACCAATGTGAATATAAAAATGTTTTACCAGTGCTACATCTAGTTCTGGAATGAAAAAATATTTTACACACTGTAAGTGAAAATAGAGACAGAACGATTTTTGCCAGAAATAAAATATTGGGTTCAGACTCCTTTTAACTGATACCTGTAAAACATATGATAATTGGAACATCCTAATAATAAAATAAATAATAAATAAATAGGAAAAATAATCCTAATAACAAAAAATGAAAAAGGTGAGCTACAAAGGCAAAAGAGCTATACCTTTGTTTTTCTGAATCCAAGGAAACCAAAACTAATGAACCCTGCTCATGTAGCTCAAACACTTCAATATTAATCTTATATCATTTGATTTGCAACAGATACTTCCATCACACAAGTTAACCTGTGGACTGTTGCTCTATTTAAGAAAACTGGATGTTTAACACCAGAATTCATAATTTGGAAAGAACATAGGATATATGTTTCTATGAGATCAGAGTGCTGCACACAGAGAGAGCGATGAGATTGGTTGCTGCATATTAAAATATATCCAGTCCAATAATTCCTTGAATACAAAATAATAATAATAATAATAATTATTATTATTATTATTATTATTATTATTGATTATTGTTTTCTCTGATAATTCTGCAGGTCAAAATAAGAATTGGAATATTTTGCTCTTTTGACATACTTAATACAGACTAAACAGTTTCCTGTAATAGAGCATTATTTCTTAACATGTGTACACACATACTTACCATCTGATTGAGATTTCACCAGAATTGAAAAATTTCAAAAATTAAACTCAAAATATGCATGCTCCTGTCATTTGAAAGAAATGATTTCTACAGTCTTTCAAGGTTGAGACATAATCTTATAAATTTATGGAAAAAATTTGTTAGTGGAACACATTGGAAGTTTCCTGAAGCCACAGGTTTCAGGTTTCAACTAAACATCCACAGAGTATTTTCTTGAAACAAAGAATGAATCCAGATTTTGTGACGGTACGTTTCATCACCATAGACCTATAATCTGTATAATAGTAAAACACCAGTCATGAGTACTAGTATAAACCATGGATGATAAGAAAACTTAAAAAATAAGTGTATAATAAACATAGTATGTCAATCCCAAATTAAAACAAAAGCAGTCGATAAAGAATTAAATATTGAAAAAAGTGCAACACAGTAGTTAAAATGAAAAATTAGAAGAGAAACAAAGAAAACTATAATAACATGATAAACCCAATAGATATGGTAAGTGAGAGGTATAAACAAGTCTAACAACAAAACCACTAATTAAAATAAAGACATGCTAAGCAACAAGACCTTGAAGACCACAGTAATTACCAAATTAACAAAAGAAACTAAAGTAAACACATGTTGACAACCAGGTAAAAAATAAGTAAACAATACTTCATAAATTAATAATAATAATAATTAATAATAATAATTAAAGAGAAAAGATCAGACAGTAGGTAGAGTTATAGAAAATGCAATGCAATGGTATGAATAAGAGTAAGAAATATATGCATTAGTCTAAGAAAAAATTGTAAAAACTTATATTATAAGTGAGTGAAGTGATAAGTGTACAAAGAAGGAAATAGTGATGATCAAAGATCATGTTATTTTTTTTTAAGAGAAAACCGTAAATAGAGTTGACAATAAGTTAGGGTAAAAGGTCTCATCTCAGAATGAGATAATAGTGAAGGCCTTGACAGTAGTTAATTGTATTAATTTTTTAATGTCAAAGACTATGTTTGTTATTGTTATTAAACCATGTTATTAATTGTACTAAGCCAATAGGCAAAATAGGAAAGTGGTGTTACCACAATACAATATTTATAGAGGGCCCATATAAACGATAATCTAATAGTCAGCTAGTAATGCTTGATAGAATGGAGTATGGTACACTAAGTAGTTTGTGATATTGTTTGTTAATCTATGAATGTAATCATGACCATGAAGGCTAGACCTTAAGTTAATATATTAAGAGATTTTGTAGTAATTTATAAATATTGTTAGGATATATTAAGGGTCAAAGCTCATGTAATAAGTGGTAAACAAATAAGATCAGGAAAAATGGTTCAAAACAAAAAATAGATAATAATCAATGTAAAATTAGAACATGTTACTGAAATGAAATTCATGGCTTAGGCCAAAAATTCAATATAAAGGAAGGAATGTCAGAAATGAGTAAGTTAGCAAGTCAATGTAAGAAAAATAATGAGAAGAGACAAAATTCATGTGATAAAACTTAATTATTATAATGGTAATAGCACATATTAGATTAATTTAAGGAATTACAATATAGTATCATAAATGTAAAAACAATGTAAGGGTCCATAATTAGAACTGTTGTAAAGATGAAAAAACATCTTTTATAAAGGCCCGCTTATATCAAATTAGGTATCAAAATGGAGTGGGGGGGGGGGGCAACCATTTTGTTGAAAGTGAATCAACCTAAGAATTGTAACATTTTAAACACAGTCTTATTTTATGTCTTGTTATTTATTAAGAGTTGTAATTAACCATATTGTAATGCATTGTATTTTGTACTAAAGCGCTTTCCGATCTTTACTAACAGCTAAAAGAATCCACGACCTGAACAAAAAAATAATATTGTACTGAATTTTTAACGTTGTTTGTTCAAATCGAGTTTAGCGAGCGAGTCGACTCGGATCATATCCGATCGACTCGTGAACCGATCAACTGATCCAAGTTTTAAAACAATACCAAATAAATCAATTTGTTAACAGAACCAGCATTTTATTTTTGTAGAGTGGATTAAGATTTAATAATTTCAGATAGACGAGGAAGAGTAGAACCACGACGAGAGTAGTACTCCGAAAATTTTGGAGACGAAGCCGGCTAACCTAGAAGTCCGGTTCGAATCAGGAATCAATTGTGAAAAAACAACACAATCGGATTCACTTTAAAAAGATTAATTAATTTTGGTGACAATTCAAACCGTACAGCTACGAACACCACTCTCGTATCAGTGAAGTTGTTGACAACTGGGTATCACCAAGGCACTTTTACTAAATAAAATAAAGAATTAAATATTTAAATAATAATAATAAATAATTTTATATTTCCAAAATAAAATAAAGAGAAAACCCATCTCTCGTCTTATCTCCTTTACAAATTGGCTTCCATCGCGGGGTTTAAGAGAGGGCAACTTACGCCATCATCACCAAAGCATCATACTGCATATCCCCTTTACAACTCTGATGAATGTATAATAAGGAAAACAGGCAATGTCAAAAAACTGCTCTAATAGACAAATATAAAGGGCCTGTTAAAATAAAAAAAGTAATATTTGAGATGTAATGAAACTTTTGGACTATATTCTTCTTATTTACCATGACTTTTCTAAGAATTTTATAATTGATGATGACACAACTCTTGAAGAAATTGAAAGTTTACATTAGTAGACCTATTACAACAGATAATTTCAGAAAACTGCAATATTTTGGCCTTCTTACAAAATCTAACTCTATAATTATGTAACATTTAAATAAAATCATGATTAGAGTTTTTTTTAGGTGTTCTTTTTATTATTTTAGATAATAATTAGTTAAGATTATTACTTATAAAACTTGTTTCTTTGTAGTTCATTTTCGTATTAACTCTGATTAGACGAAAAACTTTTTTATTGTTTTTTCTTTTTATAACGATGCTTTTATGATTTGAATCTATTTTTTTCTAAATAAAACACATTCATATTTTGAGCCAAGACATTACCAAGCAACACGTTTTGAAGCAGAATTTTGGTTTAATAATGCGCCAAACAATAATTTTTTGTTGTCATAAATACAAAAAAAATTATTATTTAATGGATAGAGCACAATATAAACATATCAGCACCATGTGTGGTCTATTCACAACTGAATAAATTAATAATTATGTTTTTAACAACCATGTAAATATTTTGTAAATGTATGAGTATTTGAATAAACTTTCAACTTTTGATTTTCTCAAAAAGTGAAAAACGGGGCTTGGCAGTATTTTGCATTGAACCACTCATACTATACACAAATAAACTGAAAATGCCAACAACAAACAAAAAAATTCACTTTTAAAATGTAATGTATTTAAAATCACTTTTAAATATTTCATTCAGATGCACAAATTGCCAAAGACATAACCTATATTTATAATGGCAATCCACCGATTTACAATTGGTAAATTTAACACTCCACTAGTCGATCACTATACATAAATCAGCTAGCTTTCAAACAGTAACTAAATCTAATCATAGTTTCTAAATAACATTTGTTATCACTAATGATTATTCTTAACTTAAGAGAGAAATATTTAACTAATTACATTTTACTGTAAACTTAAGATTACTCATATAGTAAGTACAATATGAAACAATAACAATTTTTAACTGGGTTCTGTCAGCACTGAAACCTTTCTACACACACACACACGCACACACAAATGCACATAAGAAATTCACAATTGAAACATTTTCATTAATGTTATAGTTTTTAAGTACAAAATTAATAAAAGAGAACCCTTTTAAATGCAAGGTTTCAATAAAGCATTTGAAATATGAAAACAATAAAGCATTAATTCAAATTATTCTTACAATAAGGAAATTCATATGGTCTGGTATATCTTAACTTCAATAACAATATGTATTTATCTTCTTAATTAATACACAAATGTAAGCAATAAAATAACCAGCTCTACACAGCAAAACATCTGGAGTAAGATGAATGCCAGTAATAGGATTCTTGGTGTATTATGAAACCATTACTGTCAGTACACAACTAAACCGTTACAATAATGAACTTATAATTTCTTAAACACACACACACACACACACACACACACACACACACACACACACACACACACACACACACACACACACACACACACACACACACACACACACACACACACACACACAAATTAATTAACATTAGGTATTAAAGTTTGACACAGATTTTTTATTTGGTTCGGCATTATATAGCTGAACTAATAGGGTAATGAGACATATTCAAAACTTGCATTAAAATAATAATAATCAAAGTTACATTTTTTCTTACCCTTCTGAGTCTAGCTAAACAGTTCATTAAAAATTTTCCAATTACAAAAATATATTTACATTAAAAGAATGAAGGACACACAAAAGAAAACGGTCACTATGTTAAATACATAAGTAAGAAAAAACAAACAAATGTGATAATATCACAGTCATTACAAATATTTTATACATTTACACTCCACATTTAGTAAAATGTATTCAAAACTCTTATCCAAAACAATCTTATACAATTTATTTCACACACATACTATGGAAAATGGCTGCCTGGGGGAATCTGTATACTTGACACTTGCCTACTAAGTGAACCACTATGAAATCTGCTACTAAGGCCAACTGGGTTGTCTGATGGCGCTGGTCTGGTCTGAAAAGCAGTGTTAGTATTCCGTAAGATTGATGACTGGCTGATACTTGGATTTATTGTACATACACCCCTACCATTACTAAACCGATTTACTATAACATTTGGTCGAACACTCTGACCTCCAAATACCTGCGGTCTAATTATCTGCCCTCCATTGTTATGCCTAGTACTTTGACTTGTAGTAAATGACTGCAAAGCCTGGTAACTTGAATCACTAACATTTGATCTATTTGGTTGATGTGATATCAAGACAGATCGGCCTGAATAATTTGGTTTCACAACAAATTTTATTTGCTGGCAGTTTTGTGCATAGACATTTTGTAATGAAGGTGTAGGTAAGAGTGTTCTTCGTTTAGGTGGAAGTACATACGTAGGAACTATATTAAGATTCCTACTATTGTCAAGTGATTTGTTATGAATGCTTCCTGTGATTGTTGAACATTTATTAAAGTTTGGTTTCATATTTGCTTCACTTTCAATACAGATTGTTGTACCTTCTGAATTATTTTTTGCTATATTTTCTGGTTTACTTGCATTCAAAATTACATATTTCTTTCTTGGATTAGTAACATTACATATGATTGGTGAAATATCCTGGTCACTACTTTGAGAAGTCTTTGTTACTGAAGAGTCAGACAATAACTGCTGATTGACATTTTCTGTTTGAACTTTCGAAGCACAAGCATTCAAATTAATGCTTGTATTACTTAAATTACACAAGACTGGATGACTATGCTGAACAACATTTTTCATGTTTCTTGATACATTTGCCGAACCTACAGGCAACTGTTGACCAATACTTTCCTGTGTACCATTTGATACACATCTGTTTAAATTAATTCCATCAATTGTAGTTTTCACTAAAATATTTGGTTTAATAATACTTTCTGGCTTAATCAGTGTAACTTTACGCAAACTGTTATTCCTCACTGTCCCTAATGGTGAACACACTAAAGTTAAAATATTTTTTTGTTTACATTTATCAACTCCAGAATTAGTATTTGTTACATGTGATGCTAATGCCACTTTTGTACATTTCGAGGGAATGACATCTGCCTCAAACAAAAATTGTTTTGGCTTTGGTTTACCTAAAACAGTCTTCTCATCTTGCTTATATACCAATTTCAAATGCTTTGGTAGTATTTGAGGTACGAGTACAGTACTGAGTCCCTCAAGTTTATTGCATTTGTCTGGCATTCCAGTTTTTTCTCCATTATATAAAGAATCAGATAATACATATATTTCATTATTGTTAGGAATTATTTTTGTAGGTGAGCTAACTTGAGTAGCATGAACTGTAACCAAGTCATGGCACTCATTACTTGTTTTTACCTGTGTCGTTAACTCAGTTTCTCTATTAGGAGATAACATTTCTACTTCAGTTTCTGTATCTTTCTCATTATTTATTAATGGAACTTCAGTTCTTAAAAGTGACATGTTTTTGTCTTGTGAAAAACGACGAACTGCCTTTGATGAAGGTAATATATAAATGGGCACCACTTTAGGTCTATGAAATACTTTTCTTGAGAAATTACTTGGTGTCATGTCTTCTAGTATTACAGAATTGGTTTGGATCATAGAGTCGCTCAAATTCCCATTACCAATGTTGCTGAGGCTGGGAGCAGACTTCGCACTTAATACTGTTGCATCATCATCATCACCACCACCACCATAGGGTTCATACATGGAAGGCCCACAATGATATTCATCTAATTGTTGTGTCAACACTGTTACATCATTATCATTGTCATATTGTTCAGAAGCAACTGTGGTAAACGCTCCTGATGCATCTGACAAACGCTCCTGATCTTCTGAATGTTCATCTATCCTGCTCGCTAATGAGCAATTAGCTTTGCCTTTTTCAGAATTTATTTTTTCCAAAAATATCTCTATTTCTGATGCTTCTGGCAAAATTTCATCTTTATCGGTGATGATAATAGAATCCACTGCTTCTCCTGCAACAAAAAATTTTCTGTCGATTTATAATTCAGACTTAGTGTAAACACAGTGACAATTATAGATCATCAGATAATTATCTAATTATTAAAAAATGTTGTCTGAATTAGAACAATAATATTTTTGTTAGCTGACCATAACAGTGAAGTACTCGTGCAAACATATGTATATTTCAGTCTAAATTAATTGAAACTTTCATGGCCATCTTCATATAAATTTGTTTCTTCTATATTACAAGTAATCCACAAATATAATTAATTCACTATCGACTCGGAACACAAAGTTTGTTATAGGTAAAAATGTAAAATTTTACCTTATAGTCTGAACCAGTTTTTGTTTTTAAAAATCTTCTTCAGAGGCTCAAGCTTTTTAAAAGCAAAAACTGGTTCAGGCTATAAGGTAAAACTTTTACGTTTTTACTCATAAAAACTTTGTGTTATGAGTCGGTAGTGAATTAATTATATTTAGTTAAGTAACAGACACGTCATGGACAACGAAATCCAAGAATAATCCACAAAGCTAACTTTCTTTTACCAAACATGTAACAGTGGCAACACCCAGCATTTCACTATAAATGTAGCAACGTCATCAGAATCAGAGAACTTTGGTCAACATTTAGGCTGTGGTCATTAACAAATAGGTTATACTTTTATATTAAGGCAGCATTTACACCCATGCTAGTCACAGATTGATCAAAACATCTGCACACAACAGGACTTGCCTATCAGGATTTTTTTCTTTTCAGTCTGCCTGTAAGTTTTTTTTGTGCAATATAGTTTACTTAGGGTTGCACTCAAACAACCAGCTTATTGGTCAAGGTTTTACTCAACCGTCAAAGGGCATCATACTGCATTGATACACATTTACATATTTGCCCAAGGTAATTTATTTGCACATATTATAAAATAAACATAAACAGTTGTAAATAGTTTTAAATGGCACATATGGGAACGGACAGCTCAAAATGTATTTATCAGTTTTTATAATGCTGAAAACCTTGTATAAAATTTTCTGTAACATACCATGTGTGATAATTAGCAGTATCTAATGGCTATAATACCATGCGAATAAAAGGAACACAAGGTCTGTAAAAATTTAACATGCACATAAACAACACATAGAAGTATTATTACAATGTATGTAAACAATGCACACTCTGTAATAAGAACAACAATACAGTCAATATCAGCTGTTAATCTTAGTTTTCAAGGCTTCCACAGATTGTGACACTAATCAGAAGGCAATTCTAATGGGCCATATGATTGTGTTACGGAAGTCTATTACAGCAGCGTAAGGTATAAAACCCAGATAACAATCAACTTACACAGCACAAGGGTTAAAATGTAAATCATGTACTACAATTATATAAATTTGTGTACTTTTTCTTGGTCAACAACGTTTAGGCACCCACCATGTCATGAAACAAAAATATCAATTATTTTTTTCAAGTTTTATTTTAATAAAACTATTATAATCAAATTAGTGAAAAATTGGGAACAATTTTTTCTATAAACTTTAGACATTAAGGGGGTAGGGACCTCCCTATCTTACGCATGTTAAATAACGCATTTTTAGGTACACATAACTCAAAAAGTATAAGACATAACTCTTTCAAACAAGAACTAAATTAAAGAATAGAGCTGTGGGTATACGGTAGACCACCTATTTTTCTTTCTGCTCAACCCAAAAAATTTTCATATAAAAAAAAGTAATGTAACATTTTTTCTTGTACTTTTAAAGATTTTTTAGGCTAAATAAAATTTATTATCACATTTATAGACATTATATGTGGTCTACCATGTAGAGAAAAATTAGTTTTATTATTGGTATAAGTTTCAGACCTCTAGGACTAAAAACAAATAATCTACGTGTACCTAAATTTAAAAAAAGGGCGTTTTCGGTAAATTGCGTTTGAAAATAAATATATATAAATAATGTAGGTAACTTACTCCTAAAAGAGTCCTGGTCCATAATCTGGGCCATTTTTTTCTTCTTCTTGCTTTTCTGCATCCTCTGTTTTTCTTTTTAACTGCCTTTTTTCATCCTTGCCCTCTATTGTTATATCTTCTGCAGCTTTTTCCGCCTTGTAAATTCTTCTGCGATCAAGAGTCTGTAGGCCCTGGATTGTGTTTTTGCTAAGTGTACACCCCAAACTTTTTAGAACAGTACTTTTGGCTATATTTCCATCATTAAATGTTAGAACAGCATCCGCTACTCCTAATTCTAATGTATTTATCCCCACAAATTCTGTTTTTGGTACTCTTTTCCAAATGACTCTATTGAAGGATTCATTAGAGTTTTGAGTTTGGCCATGGAGACATTTCCTTAGGAGGTCCGGGTTTGAAAGGTCTTTGAAAATAGGTTTTATAGCTAGTAAAACAGGCTCTGGGAGAGAATGGTTGTGTGTGTATGTCGTGTTAGTGGCTATGGCTCTATTGTATTGACACCAGCTCTCTTCGCCTTTTGGGCACAGCCCATGTTGGGGGTTCTCGTTAGTAGAGAGTTTATGAAAATAAATTGACCAAACATCTCTTATCATATTTTGTAAGTTATTTGAGTTTCTTCTAGTTGCCAGACCACAATAAGTTTGAAGTTTATCTATGGTGGCATCGGTTAGTCTTCCTTTTCCTCTGATAATTTTGCCATCAGAAAGTTTTTTTCCTTTCACGGCCTTACAAAGTCTCCTCAAACGGCTACCCATGCGCTTCTGAATGTGACCTACACATTCTAGCTTTTCAGTGTCACAATCTTCATATGGTTTGTTCTCAATTACACTACTAAAAGCTTTTGTATTATAAATAAATATAAATCGTCTCCGAGATATTTTGTATACTTGACCCCTCTGGTTTCAACTGAGCGCCGAAAGATATTTATTGCGCCAGAGGATTCCATCCCCCCACTTAAGCCTACATAGTTAATTTTACATTCATGAGGTCCTTTATTTTCCCCCTTACAAACATGACAAAATCTTGTGAGGCATTCGTAGTCCAATACTTTACCAGTATCAAAACTAGTTAGCGTAATAACGCCATTCAGTGAAGTATATCCCCTTTTCTGCCACGTTCCGTCTATCGCAGCTGAAATTTCGGTAGGCTATCATTAGTCAATGAACACTAACATTTTGTTCCACTGCTTCCTTAGCTGCAGTTTTCATTGATTCTTCAGCAACAGTTTTAATAGCTGGTGCCAACATTTTGGTAAGCCTCATGAATTTCTGAGGTGGCGATGGAATGTCCAATAAAGAGCACAACATGTTGCCGCCAGCTAAACCTTTACCTATTGATCGTAAGGCGTATACACATCTAACGTTAACTTCATAGGCCTTATTTGATAGTTGTTTAGAATTACAGAATATAGTTTTTGCATCACAACTGTCACATTGTAAACTGTAACTAACAGCAAGGCCTTTTCTTGGCTGCAATTCTGATACTACTAACTTTCCTTCAAGACCCACTTTGCACACACATGAACTAAAAATGAGTTCTTGTAACAAATCTAAATTAATTATGGTATGACCTTTTACACTTTCATCAACATATTCATCTTTACTAACATCTAAATTGGTTGAAGATATTTTCCTGTTAGAAGCACTACAGGTTTTTCCTTTCCATTTTCATCCCTATTTGGTTTAGGCATAACATTACCCTGAGAGGTTATTTTTTTTTCGTTTCCATGGAAACGTCTTGAATCAAATTTCTTTATTACTTCCATATTCCTTAAGGAATGGAAGTATGGTATTGGCAAAAAAAAATCGTGTTCGAGATTATTGCAGATTCTGATTCTACTACACTCAAAACATGAAAAAAAGTCGTTTTCCGAAAAGTGTCTGTGTGTGTGTCTGTCTGTGTGTCTATGTGTGTGTCTGTAGATTTTTTTTCTATGGCAAACGATAACTGCCGCAAATTCAAACAGAATCAAATAATTTTTTGCATACAGCCCTGATTTGTAGAGTACTCACGACCTATTGTTTTTGGTGAAGATCGGTTGAGGGAAAGGGGTAGTTTACCTGCAACGGTTTTTTTTATCAAGGGAAATTTTTTTTTTTGGCAAACGATAACAGCCGCAAATTCAAACAGAATCAAATAATGTTTCGCATACAGCCCTGAATTGTAGAGTTCTCAAGACCTGTTGTTTTTGGTGAAGATCGGTTAAGGGAAAGGGGTAGTTTACCAGTAACGTTTTATGTTTTAACAAGGGTATTTCCTATGGCATACAATAACAGCCGCAAATTCAAACAGAATCAAATAATTTTTTGCATAAAGCCGTGATTTGTAGAGTACTCAAGACCTATTGTTTTTGGTGAAGATCGGTTGAGGGGAAGGGGTAGTTTACCTGCAACGTTTTTTATCAAGCGTATTTTCTATGGCAAACGATAACTGCCGCAAATTCAAACAGAATCAAATAATTTTTTGCATACATCACTGAATTGTAGAGGACTCAAGGCCTTTTGATTTTGGTGAAGATCGGTTAAGGGGAAGGGGTAGTTTACCTGAAACCTTTTACGTTTTAACAAGAGTAAAGTACTTGAAAATTCATTTAAACTTTTTCAAACAATGGTAATTGTTAAAAATACAATAATTTTGTTGCCAGGCAATAAAATTATAATTTTTACTTCCATATTCCTTAAGGAATGGAAGTATGGTGATGGCAAAAAAAATCGTGTTCGAGATTATTGCAGATTCTGATTGTACTACACTCAAAACATGAAAAAAAGTCGTTTTCCGAAAAGTGTCTGTGTGTGTGTCTGTGTGTAGATTTTTTTTCTATGGCAAACGATAACTGCCGCAAATTCAAACAGAATCAAATAATTTTTTGCATACAGCCCTGATTTGTAGAGTACTCACGACCTATTGTTTTTGGTGAAGATCGGTTGAGGGAAAGGGGTAGTTTACCAGCAACGGTTTTTTTTTATCAAGGGAAATTTTTTTTTTTGGCAAACGATAACAGCCGCAAATTCAAACAGAATTAAATAATGTTTCGTATACAGCCCTGAATTGTAGAGTTTTCAAGACCTATTGTTTTTGGTGAAGATCGGTTAAGGGAAAGGGGTAGTTTACCTGTAACGTTTTATGTTTTAACAAGGGTTTTTACTATGGCAAACGATAACAGCCGCAAATTCAAACAGAATCAAACGATTATTCGCATATAGCCCTAAATTGTAGAGTTCTCAAGATCTGCTTTTTTTTGGTGAAGATCGGTTGAGGGAAAGGGGTAGTTTACCTGCAACGTTTTTTTAACAAGGGTATTTTCTATGGCAAACGATAACAGCCGCAAATTCAAACAGAATCAAATAATGTTTTGCATACAGCCCTGATTTGTAGAGTACTCAAGACCTTTTGTTTTTGGTGAAGATCGGTTAAGGGGAAGGGGTAGTTTACCAGCAACGTTTTTTTATCAAGCGTATTTTCTATGGCAAACAATAACAGCCGCAAATTCAAACAGAATCAAATAATTTTTTGCATACATCCCTGAATTGTAGAGGTCTCAAGGACTTTCAATTTTGGTAAAGATCGGTTAAGGGGAAGGGGTAGTTTACCAGCAACCTTTTACGTTTTAACAAGAGTAAAGTACTTGAAAATTTATTTAAACTTTTTGAAACAATGGTAATTGTTAAAAATAAAATAATTTTGTTGCCAGGCAATAAAATTAAAATTTTTTCATTTTAATGTGATATAATATTTTTCATTTAATACGGCAATAAAAAGGCAGGTAAGACACACACACACACACAATTCACGTTATTTCTGGCCTCACTCATGTTTATTTTCTTACGTTTGCACGCTTTTTAAATGGAAAGTGCCGAAACCCACACCAACATAACGCGTGCAAGCCGAAAAAATGGACATCAATTTGCTTACTGGCGAAGCTAGTAGTTAATGAATGGGTAGGCAAAAATCTTATCTTAAATTTTTTTTAAGGAATCACTAAAAGGACGGTGGGTCAAATCGGACGCTGAGGTAGAGTTTGCTGTAACCGAATGGTTCCACAAAGAGCCGTAAGAATTTTACTAGCAGGGAATCTACAGGTTAGCGCCACAGTGGAACTCATGTCTTAATGTTATTGGAGACTTCTTTTAAAATCGTTGAATAAAAAATGCTTTACAGCTCTATACGTGTGTCTATTGAACAATCCTTGTATTAGTCATACACAATAATACAACTGATTGAACTTCAAATTTTTAAACTTGATTAGTTTCTATATATTTATATGTTTAATGTTGCAAATAATTCAAATAACAATCTTGATCATCTGTTAGTTCAGCGGAATAACAGTGACACTTTTAATAACCGCATAAAATAAACACTTAGAAACAACACAGGCGCTTTAACTTAACTGTTTGGACCACAGAAGTGAGGCATGCCTCAACGCTCTATGTGTACAGTGCGGGACAATCCCCCTCCCTACACTTCCCTATCACACCACTACATTGCTTACATACGATGTATACAAAAAACGCTGAGGCAAGTTCAGGTTGCCTCATTCGCTTTAAACGAACTATGCCAAATCTCACCTGTCACCATCTAGCGGTCGCTCAATAAAGCACGTTTCGGTTTAATAAATTTGACAGTCGCAGTAACAATGTATAATCTTTACGTTATGTAGTTCATACGTATTTATAATTTTTATTCTACAGAATTTTTTAGGGTAGGCATTGCCTCAATTGCCTCCATGTAACTTCGCCACTGATATATATTTGTACAACGTTATCGGCAACAAAGAAGTAGTTTTTGTTAAAATTCCTTCCCGGGATATTTGGCCGTAGTCCAATGTTTTCTACAAAACCAGACATTTCGGCAATGCCATCGACTTCCATCATCAGTGAAAATCGAGTGCGATAACGTGAGGTGGTATACGTTAGTGGCCACAGTACTGTGGTTAAGGCTGAAGCAGTAAGTAGAAAGAAGTAGTTTCTATGGTAATATTTCATTTCGAAAATGATTTTAAATATAAATCTTAGAATATGGAAGTCATGTATGGTTCTCCATACCGATATTTCATTTTAATGTAAATCTGTACATAGTATAAAGTAAAGTCGGTCCGTTTTCAGTCTCGCTAATCTCAGGAAGTACTGAACGGATTTTATTCAAGTTTTCGCCAATAGATAGAGTGTCTATCGAGGAACATTTATGTGTATAATTAATACATATATGTTGTACATTAGCTTAGCTATCACGGTTTATGTCAAGTAAGTGGTATAGTTTACATCTTATATATAAAAATGAATGTTTCTTTGTCCCGTATGCGTTCCTATACCATTCATCCGATTGCGATGAACTTTCGGTGAGTTGTTGTGCGCATGTCCGCGAAGGTTTCTTCCACATCTCCTCTTAAACCACTGTACCGATTTCAACCAAACTTGGCACAAATATTTTACGCAACGGGAGAACCAACATAGGACAAGTGTTTTTTCGATACGATCCTTTGGGGGGTCCTTTGGGGTCTTCCACGTCTCCACCTAAACCATTGGACCGATTTCAACCAAACTTGGCACAAATATTTTACGCAATGGGAGAACCAACATAGGACAGGTGTTTTTTTCGATACAATCCTCTGGGGGGTCCTTTGCGGTCTTAAAAAACTATTAGATCTGGTTACTATGGCAACCCAATAGAATAGATTCTGTTCTAAATATATTATCGCATTAAATTAAAGACCACGCGAACGAAGTTGTGGGCAACAGCTATTTATTTTTAAGAAGCCTACTTTAATTAAACTTTATTAATTAAACTAACATTTTCATTACGTACAACGTGAAACTCCGTAGCGAAGCATGGGTATTCTGCTAGTCATGTATAAGAGAAAATATATCGTGCGTGGCAGGCAAGCATATCTCAGTTATGTACTGTTTACGTTTCCATTTTATTATTATCACTACCGCAATAAAAAGGCAGGGAAGACACACACACAATTCGCGTTATTTCTGGCCTCATTCATGTTTATTTTCTTACATTTGCACGGTTTTTAAATGGAAAGTGCCGAACCCATACCAACATAACGCATGCAAGCCGAAAAAGTGTCCAGCGTGGATAGCGATTTGCTTCCTGTGGATCGCTGGGCAGTGTAACTGCACGTGTTTACAGAGGAACGATTCATAGACAGACTTTTCGTCTTTAGGGAATGAACCCTCTGCAAGATGCTGAGGGTTCATGAGTGACTTCGGAGCGCTCCTTCTTTTCCGCGTGTTTGTTCTGTGAAACGTACACTGTAGATTCGCAGATTTATTCTAAGCAACGCTCAATAGGAAATGTTGAAAATTTTTGTCCACGGTGAATCCTCATACACATTAAACCTGCTCTGATGTTTTAATTACGGACATCATAATATTAAAACTTTGGAAACTTGAGCACTACTTAATGGAGATCAATCATTAACTTATACAAGCCTTTAATTTTATGCATATTTTTTATATATATGTGTACAACGTTATCGGCAACAAAGAAGTAGTTTTTGTTAAACTTCCTTCCCGGGATATTTGGCCGTAGTCCAATGTTTTCTACAAAACCAGACGTTTCGGCAATGCCATTGACTTCCATCATCAGTGAAAATCGAGTGCGATAACGTGAGGTGGTATATGTTAGTGACCACAGTACTGTGGTTAAGGCTGAAGCAGTAAGTAGAAAGAAGTAGTTTCTATGGTAATATTTCATTTCGAAAATGATTTTAAAAGTAAATCTTAGAATATGGAAGTCATGTATGGTTCTCCATACCGGTTTTTCTAGGCATAATGAAACTCAAGAATGTAAATTAATCTGATAAAAAAACTATAATAACTCCACACACTAATCTAAAATCACAGCATTTTACAAACTTTCATTGAAACCGCCAAACCAAAAAGTAAACAAACAAAACTCAGAGTAAAAACAGCTGACACTACAATACAGTAAAATATTAGTTTTCAGACCAGGTTAGCCAACCTAAAAATGAAAATTATAAAGTTATTATTAGTGTTATAGTATATAATACAGTATTATCGAAGCGCTCCATTACACTGGCTCAGAGGACAAAATCCGAAGTGGAGAGACTTCATAAAATACACAATTAAACACGTAAATAATTTTTTTACATGTACATATTATATATGTATGTATTCAGTAAGATACGTAGAATAATTTTAGGCAATAAAAAAAAAAATTTATTTTTTCAAAAATTTTCATTTCTCTTATGTATTTAGTATTTTGTTATCCCTCATTTAGCTTTTATAATGCTGTCAATTCTTCTAGGCATGCTTTTAAATTAACACTAAGTAACAGCTATGTAATCTAAACAAAGTGGAAAACCAATTTCACTTACAAAACTGTCAGGTTTCCTTTTATAATGGGGTGGCCTAATTTTTGCCAGTAACTATATGTGAGTCATTTGGCACTGCACTCCCTACTTACACAAGTTGTGTAAATCATTGGGAAGGGCTGAAAAATGCATCCTGATTTTACAGTGCATACCAGGAATCAAATCCAAGCTTTGTTGGCCTACTTGTTGATTATCAATAATGTAAGGAGAATTAGAATAACCTGAGCTTAGTATTAACCCATGTTAAGTTATAGTCTGACCTCCAATTTCAATTTTGCTGGTACCGGTACACTGTAAATTTAATAGTATGGTCACTTTCTTTTACCCTTTTTCTGCTTAAATTGACTGCAGTCCTTTTATGCCATTTACTGGATAGCTACCAGATTGACTTGACACAGCGAAAGGGGAAAAAGATCTTTAGACCATTCCAAAGCTAATATCTCTTTCATTTATCATTTTGTAGTACTAGGACTTTCATGTGACAGTTGTGGAACTGCAATTTATTTTATTGAATTGTGTATAGTGACCATAAAGAGAAAAATCCTATGATTTCAGTACTGACCTTAAATGAGGCTTAATAATATTGTAGTAATGAAGTAATTACGGACCGTACAAGTCAGATGTCATACTTCAGTCACCAACCCTGAGCTGAGAGGATGGCTTCCAGTAACAAATCACAGTTTTTTCATTAGCTAATTATTTGTAAATTAACAAACAAATTAGCATGGGTTGCATTTTGAAAAATTCATCTTATTTTTGTATTGCAAAAACATACATCCAGTTATCTCACAAGTATCATGGAGTAAAACCAGATTTAGTAAAACTAAATTTGTTGATGAACAAGGGAAGATACTGGTGTCAAGGTTATTCAGTATAGAGACATATATCAAGAGGCCCAAGAATTAAAAGCACTAATTTGCTTGCATTTGTTTTTCCGAGCCAAAAATTAAAGTTTGAGTTGAGACGTTGAATATCTTTGGTAATTTTTTTCCAGTGTACCGTAACTATTTTCTGATTGGGGGGGGGGTGAAGATGATGCAATCTTGGAAATAACAGATGGGTTCTGTTTACAACAGAATTGTTTATTTACATAATTACTAAAATTAGTTATTTTAAGCAAAGGTGTGCTTAAATAAAAAATTATTAGTTAATAACTGAAAGTCATGAGCAAAGTAATTAAATTTAAAAGGAAAAGTTATGTAAAAGTAAATTTGGTTGTAAAACTAAATGTAACTTTTTAAAGGAAAGTGTTATCCAAAATGTGTAGTTATATATGGATTATGAGTTAAGTTACTCTCTGTCCATAATCCCTACCATATTCCAATTTGTGTTCAGTGTTTGCCCAACAGACCTGGGGGGATTCTATTGTGGAAAATCAAAACTGTGGGGATAATATTCAGTTACCACATACTAACTGTCAAATGCAATTGACAGGTTGTTAGAGTACACAGGATAAGTAAACAAACTCAGAGCCAAGAGAATATGTGCTAACAATGAAAGCAGAAAAAACAAAGAAGATTAGGAAAACAGTGCAGTAGAATTAAATGGAAGGTATAATCATAATTAATAACTTGTATTATCAAGAACAAGGCAATACTAATGTGCTGTTTTGGCTGATAGTATCCAGCTGACATCGTTACTAAGAACAGACCTGCACATGCCCCGTACCATACAGGTATACCTAATATGGCTAAATATGCCATACAGATATGCCTAAATGTAGCTGTTATTTAGGCAGCCCCATATTTAGGTATGCCAAGAGCAAAAATACAATTGCTGCTCCCACAAATATAAAGAAAAGTGAAGATTCTTTCATTATTTTGTGTATTCTTGATTTGTTTTGATGTGCACAGAAATAAAATAACTGTTTTCCAAGTTATCTTAGTTTATAAAAGGACAGACAGAGTTAATGTACACAACCAGCGCTTCATTCCCACTCGCACCCTCTTTCATACTTTACTTACATATTTTACTACCGCCCTCTGAGCTCATCATTTAATAATTTAAATTTTTTTGGAAATAAAAAAATCTTGGTTTACTCTTCCCGTTGATTATTTAGCTGTTATTTTAATCCACAGTCCAGTCTCCTCACGGATTTTCGGTCACTTCGCATCTTTCTTCCTTCACTAATTTTTATTAAAACAACTACTGTTACTTCATTTTATGATTAATTAACAAATGATCACATTTTTAACACCTTTTGGTGTTGGGTGCGCCCGTAATTCATTCCGGAACTTTTTAACGGCTGTACAGCACGAGAGTATATTGCAGACTGGGGCAAAATTTACTGCCTCAATTTCTGAGGTAGCGGGGAAGTCACGTGATTTCACTTTATGTTCTACTTGTGTTTTGAAGCCAGATTTGACAGTGTTGTTAATTTAGATCGACATTCCAAGTAATGTATTCAGGGATTTGGCCCTGACGTCATATGTCATGACTTTTACAGTGAATAGTTCAAAGTTTGTGGAGTTAAAAATAACTGTCTCCAGCCCGTTGTTTTACTGACCTTGATATTAACTCGTTCATATTGCATACGTCGTTATGATTTCCAAATAAAATTTACAATTATTATTTCTGTTCTATTTCCCCCAAATTACCCCTGGGTGGGCTTAACTGTCCCGTTACAATCTAAGCCAAAAATTTAAGCCTAGTTATACTATCTTCACAGATGGGAAGACAACAGCTGAAGTTTCAATAGATTACTCACACCAATCTTCACAGGTGGGAAGACAACAACTGAAGTTTCAATAGATTACTCACACCAATCTTCACAGGTGGAAAGACAACAGCTGAAGTTTAAATAGATTATTCACACCAATCTTCACAGGTGGAAAGACAACAACTGAAGTTTCAATAGATTACTCATGCTAACAGACAGAATTAAAATAGGTATTCTCATGCTCATAAAATGGAAGAGTATTTCAATATGACAATCCATAAGAAATAATACAAAAGCAAAATATATATGAGGGAGGGTGGAGGGAGGAGTTTTATAATCACAACTACAAGTTATAAAAATAATTACCTGCAGAGTTATCCAAATTCTGAGTTTCCTCAGATACTGAGCACTTCTGTTTTTTTTGTTTCACTGTTCTTGCACTTTTCTTCAAACACTTTAAACATATGTCTGAAATGCTTCATTTTGGAGTTCTGGTTAGAGAAATATTTCACCATGATTTTTGCTCCAAGGGTAAAAATTAAGTCATACTGAAATTCTTGGAACTGAAATTAAAGGGTAGATTTGATGTTTTTAGTGGGAAAATGGAATAAAACATGTCCCATAACCGTAGCTTTTATAATTTTTGAGAAAATTATTGTAAAATACAAAAAAATAGTGTTGCAAGGTACAATCTCTTACATTTGTTCTACCATAACTTTGTCTTATTTACTAGGCAATGCATAACTTTCAAAGGACACTTAAAATTAAAAATTTAATTCTGCAGAGACTGATGAAAATTCTTAACAAAAATCAAATACAAGTTAGAGAAATTTTGTATAAATTGCATTAATATCTGATGACAAAGCAATGCTTTGACACACATCACAATTAATTGTAAATCAAGAAGCCAGTCACAAGGAGGATTACAAACATTAATTTGTCCGGTCATACAAGTGACTTGGATACCAATGAAAATATGCATGATAAATGCTGCAGTGACCATATTGAATGATTACCTTGAATGTGAGTATCCATGGTAACACCTTCATATATAATATAATTCTTCATTTTTTTATTTAATTTTTTCTTTAGTTTGCAATGTTACTCTTTAATTGGTTATTAAAATTAATATGATTATCGGTAATGTTTGGTCCAGGAAATCGTTTAGTGTACTTTGGCAGAGAACGGTGGGCAAATACAAATAACAATGCGCAAATCAAGTAAAATAAAATATAACATGATTTATTTTTCTTTGAGAACATAAATTAGATCATGAACACACTTATTCCGCCTTAAAGCGTAAAACTGATTAGTGATTATTAATAAACTACGACATCAAAATATTACTACGTATATCAGAAATTATGCAACTCAACATTTCTCGTTAGGCCTATCTTTTTTCATTCACTCAATCACGCACACTTTCACACTTTTACATTTCTTTTTTATTGAGCTCAATTTAAAAATGCCAGTATTTTAAATAATTTTGAAGTGTCTATTCCCTGTTGCTGCGTAGAAATTCGACACCTGGGGCATCAACTCGTGGTGTACACTGTTGCTGTTTTATTTTATTGTTGCACTTTCACATTTTACAGCCGAACTGTCAATTTACTGCAATTATGGATGAATATTTAGCCAAGAACTGTTTGTATTTTAAAATAGATATAAATTCACATTTTCTGTTGTATGCGGGCGCCCGCGTCGCTGCTGCAGACAGCAAAAGATGAATGTCGACTGGGGTTCAGTGTTACAAACATTTCGTTTGGTTCGTCTCAAACTGCTTACCCCGCTCCCCGCTGTACGTCTCGTCACTAGTATTATAACATTCCGTTGGGTTGAGTTTCACCTCTTCAACTTGTAATTTCCTGTTTCTCGTCAACAACATACTGGCGGAATTAATCACTGGCTATAAATAGATTTTCGTTATAACCACATAACCATATAAGGTCATGGAAATTTACTGACTCATATTTACTGGCTCTCGTGTCACCTCAAAGGGGCCTCATCTTTACATGTTATAGAATTTATGAAATTACACAATAATATTTAAATAAATTTATACCCATTACAATACCCCCCCACCAATGAGAGGATTTATGCCGAAGCATAAAAGCTCTCATTGACACTCATACTTTCTAAAGGGATCAGCCAAGATATGTCGCCACGACCCCCTTACGTTTTATTCAAAATTGTGGTTAACTTACCCCTAGTCCAGTGACTGTGACCGTACCTAAATGACCTTACTGGACTTGTCTTTCGAGATCCCAACACCGCAAGGCCAGACCGGCACTTGACGCTCCTGCTCTGACACGCAGGCCAGCACAGGACCGCTGCCACAGCATCACTAGACACTGAAACATGAAATCAAAAAATATCAAATAGTGGCCTGGTATAATAACGTATCCCTAACTGATCTGGTTCCCCTTAGCTGTGTTGGTTTGCGTTAGGAAGTACTGAGTTTTTTTTGTTTAAATCCTACATATGGATGAATACTTAGTCTAAGTATAATACATTATAAGAATTACCTATCAACATTCTGTATAACCTTCTCTAGTTAACTCTTACCCCAAAATTCAACATGATCGTTCTGATTCCCATCAAAATTTAAATAAACATTTCCATTACAACGTACATATCCCTTCCATTATAAATATTCCATTCACATTTCAAAATTAACAAACTCCTTATATAGAGTAAAACACATTAAATCAACTACATTAGAACAAATTACTTACTGATCGTTAAGTATCTTCATATTACTCTTTATTACATTAAATTAAAATACTCCTCGTCAACACAACATCCTTCATTGTTTACATCAGAAAATCAATTACATACTCTACATTATTGATGTAACTCATTTTAATCTTTAATATTTCGTTACTAACAGCGTAGTAACCACCTCCTCCATCATCACATATTTTATTATAATTTGTTAAATTATGAATTTATTTTAAATTCCTCCTTTCACACACACTATTGCCTATCCATCCCCCTTAGCTATTGCGCCCAGTTGCCTACAATACATAATACATAATAAAACATATTAAACACTCACAATGAACATAAACCTCATTACATTAAAATAAACATCTCAGTTGCATCTGAATAAAATTTCCAAACATTCCAAAACTTTAATTTCAATTGAACCTGTTAATACTCAACCTTTAATTATTTACCACTTCTTATACCATTAGGTTCTCCAAAAATTCAAATTTATTATCAACATTCATTTTACATAACATTTTATTTATTAAACATTGCGATTATTAACTCAAAATAAACAATTCATTCTTAAATTTGCATATAAACTTATAAATATTACATTTTAATTTCAATTGACCTTTTTACTAATCAATTATCAATTATTTAACATTCACTACACCATTAAATTCTCCAAAAAATTTGTTTAATTTGTTATTAACATTCATCTTGTACAATATTTCATTTAATATCAACACAAAAGTATACCATACATATTATTATTTGTTATTGTTTACCACAAATCATTTCATAAAACAGTTCAATTCAAAACCACTAATCACATAGTTAAACATTCATAAACATTAATTGTTTACCCCCCATCATCGTATAATAACCTGGTCTTACATCTACACAGTTCATTTTTTATTTTATTCATTATATCATTTCTATCAATATAAAGATTATTCAAATTCTTATACCCTTCCACAATACCATAACAATTAACATGATTATTCCATATTCTTACCTCATATAATTTGTCACCACCGAGTACAGTCAAGTCACCTTTAGTATGATCTGTCATAATTAGGTCAATTACAATTTCATCATCATTATTATCTATTGCTGTACCAGTTTCATCACAAGGTAAGTAATCAATATCATCAACCTTATCATTATTTGCTGCACTAACTATTTCACAAGGTAAGTACTTATTATCACTAACTCTCTCAATATCTAACCTCTCTATTAATTCTTTATACCTTCTACTAACCTTAAACGTCTCTATCTTCCTATCAAAATACCTTTTATCATAACACCATTTCATACTTTTTCTATCATTCCGTACAGAGGATATTAAATCATAAAAACGCCTATTAAAAATTAAGGGACTACTTGAAAACACATTGTTTTCCTCTAAGGGACTCTTGCCCTTCAAAAACATTTGTAAACATCTTGTTTTACAATAAACCTGGGGAAAATCTACCCTCTGCCCTATATTCACAAAATAATTCTCTTCATATTCTCTCTCTAATTTACAAATACTGATTTCTACTCTCTCACTCTCTCTCACTGTTCCTACATTATCATCATCACTATTTATTTTCATGGTATTACTTTTATATATCTCGTTTTCCACTATCTTACTACTACTTGTTAATTCATTTTTATAACTAACACCTACCTCGGTAATGATCCCTTCGTAATTATTCGTTATTTTACTGTTGACAACCTGGTCATCTGTTATTTCATCATTTTCTTTTTTGTTACACTCTCCTGTGTCATTAGTTATGACACCACTATACCCACTTATTTGGTTTAATTCAACGTCTATATTTTCTAGTTTATTATTTACCACGAACTTCTCACTCACTCCATTAAAATTCTCATCTATGCTTTTAAATTGGTTGTTCATACTTAGACTACTCATTTTTATTCCGTTTCTTATGTTTACAATTTCGTTATTTATGTCTACTAACCTTTTGCCTTGTTTGTTAAATTTACTATTTATTTCCTTTATCTCTGACTTTAACTCATTCAAACTCATGTTTAAATTATTATTTTCTGACTTTAACTCATTTAAACTCGTGTTTAACTTATAATTATTCTTGTTTTGTTGTTCAAACTTATTATTCATTTCTTTCATTTCTACGCTATTTGCATTTATCTCTGATTTGATTTCAGTTTTCATTCCTGACATCATTTCCATCATCAACGCTAATTGGTTAAATATATTTATCTCGCTATTTCTACTACATTCAGCTTCGACATTTACATTCACTATTTCGACAACATTTTCCATTTTCACTAACAATTTCATTAGTTGTTACCATATGATCTTGGGTAACATTCAACAATGATTCTACCTCTACACTTTCATCTAAATTTGTATTTACGTTTTTCTCTGCCATTTTTCGACTAAATTGTAAATCAATTTTAATTTACAATGTCCCTGTAAATTCGGGGGCCAACTGCGATGTTACTCTTCAATTGGTTATTAAAATTAATATGATTATCGGTAATGTTTCGTCCAGGAAATCGTTTAGTGTACTTTGGCAGAGAACGGTGGGCAAATACAAATAACAATGCGCAAATCAAGTAAAATAAAATATAACATGATTTATTTTTCTTTGAGAACATAAATTAGATCATGAACACACTTATTCCGCCTTAAAGCGTAAAACTGATTATTAATAAACTACGACATCAAAATATTACTACGTATATCAGAAATTATGCAACTCAACATTTCTCGTTAGGCCTATCTTTTTTCATTCACTCAATCACGCACACTTTCACACTTTTACATTTCTTTTTTATTGAGCTCAATTTGAAAATGCCAGTATTTTAAATAATTTTGAAGTGTCCACTTCCCTGTTGCTGCGTAGAAATTCGACACCTGGGGCATCAACTCGTGGTGTACACTGTTGCTGTTTTATTTTATTGTTGCACTTTCACATTTTACAGCCGAACTGTCAATTTACTGCAATTATGGATGAATATTTAGCCAAGAACTGTTTGTATTTTAAAATAGATATAAATTCACATTTTCTGTTGTATGCGGGCGCCCGCGTCGCTGCTGCAGACAGCGAAAGATGAATGTCGACTGGGGTTCAGTGTTACAAACTTTTCGTTTGGTTCGTCTCAAACTGCTTCACCCCACTCCCCGCTGTACGTCTCGTCACTAGTATTATAACATTCCGTTGGGTTGAGTTTCACCTCTTCAACTTGTAATTTCCTGTTTCTCATCAACAACATACTGTCGGAATTAATCACTGGCTATAAATAGATTTTCGTTATAACCACATAACCATATAAGGTCATGGAAATTTACTGACTCATATTTACTGGCTCTCGTGTCACCTCAAAGGGGCCTCATCTTTACATGTTATAGAATTTATGAAATTACACAATAATATTTAAATAAATTTAGACCCATTACAAGTTTCATGTATTTTAGTATCAATACTCAGTTGATACTTAGTATTAATCCTTTTTAAATAGAATTTTCACTTTTCTTTAGTTAAATTTTTTAATTCTGTTTTGTTTCTACTTTCCTATGAAATTGTGGTCTTCATGTTTTTGGTAAAAGTCAAATTTCTTTAATGTTGTTGGTTTTCTATTAACTTTACTTACATAAATTTTCCCACAGTTACATTTTTTACATGTTCCTTTAAAGGTTTCATGTGCTATTAAACAAAGATATTCTACATCAAGCATAAAGCATTCTGATTTTCAACCTTGTCTTTGTTTTACAATCCTTCTCTCAAAAATTGTAAAAGGTCATGTTTTAATTAATTTTTTGGTAAAAAATCACATATTTTTAAATTATAAATTTACCTGGGAAATTATGGGCAAATACAGTAAACATAAATACACTATTATAAATTTTGAACACATGTTCAACAGATTATCAATGAACACTAACAACAAATATAGTACACATTTGTAATTAGTAAATATCCGTGAGAATGGTTGTGTTTCGTACTAATTTTTTTTTAACTTCCTGCTTAGTGTAAATATTAATAAAATAAGAACAAAATTAGTGACCCAAAAATTCATGTAACAAGAAAACTTTTGGACTTCAAACTTACCTCTTTTTCTTTTGAAATTTCCTAGATCAGTCTTTTCTGTAGCTTCAAACTTTGGTATATACATTGATACAACTGGAAACATAAAAAAACTAATATAATATATACAGTAGTTACTGTTAAAAAAAAGTTGATACTAGAAAACAAAAGGTATAAAAGAAAAGAAACGAATCTAGTGTGAAACATTATTGGTCTAAATATAATTACCTATCTGTCAGCAATACTTAGAAAATTTGCCTCTTCAGTTGTGGCAATAATTTTATTAACTCATGTGTCAAAATTTTAGAAAATAAACAATACTCTTTATATCTCAGAATTGCAATGCGAATTTCCAAAGCACAATATCACACTTCTTGCTTCCAATTGTAGTCTTACCTTCTTTTTGGATTATTATTATCTTATATTTGGTCATTATTAATAAGTAAAATACATTTACGTACCGACTGTTCCATGCCACTTCCGGTTCGAGCACATGGTTTATACACAACATGAATTTCATCTCTAAGGGCCAGGATTCTTTTTCTCAGCGAGATTCAGAAACATTGAGGTTGTCGAAATAATGACTCTGACTACAATTTGGATGCCATAAACTTGTTTTTAATTAATCTGAATTAGAGTTATAATTCTTAACGACAACCCAAAGATGGCGCCGCATATGAACACAAGAAACAAAATGGCGTCTACTTATCTACCTTCAATTACTTTGATACTTATTCCTATCATAAATTTAAATATAGCTGCAGCTTTAATAAAACTTGATTGATTTAATTTACTATTGTTGTATATCACAAACCAATGCCCCGATATTTTATCGTGATGGCCAGTCGTTCACACTCACATGCTCTCGCCCACATGCTCACTAGCACAGATACATTTTGTTTGATTCATTTTAATTTTGGGCTCAGTAATATATAAATATATTATTATTAATTTGGACTTTCCTGAATGTGTGCACTTGTAGGGCCGCTGTTGATGTCAGATTCTCTGTATGTGTTGGCAGATGTTCGCCACATGTCCCTCGTGGATTTTCTCTGTTAGCACTGATTCTACTTTACATACTTGGATAGTAATTTGCTAGTGTTTGTTTTTAACGATTCACTGTTACATTTTAATTACATTTAGTAATTTGACTAAAACACTTTTGGTGAAAACTCCGCCAACAGCGATTTTAGCTGTTGACGCTCTGATGTGCTGTGTGGTACTGAGAACTGGTTATACGCACAATTTGCGTATGTAGTAGTTTATCTGACATCACTGCCTTTTTTTCATACGGCCAACGCCCTGGTTTGTACGTTCTTGTTGTTATGTCATTATCGTTTATTAATGACGACACAGCCTTGTGGACCAATGAGAATTGATATTAAAGTCTTTCTTCACTTACACCGCCATTGTATATACTCGGTTTCGCCCGTCAGCCGGTGACCTTGGAATCATTCTCCTCTTACTGAATATGCATTGTTTGTGCAGACGTAGGGAAAATGGACCTAACCATACTTTATATAACATGAATACAATAAAATATTCTGTAACATCCTCAAACTCATAATTATGACAGCAGGCCTTTATGTACTGTTACAAACCCAATCAATGAAAAGTTTTATGTCGAAACATAAAAACTTTCATTGACTCATTCACACGTTTCTAAAAGGATCAGTTCAGATATGTTGCCACAACCCCCTGTAATGCTAATATAAAAGAAATACAATCACTCACCCTTGGTCCAATGATGCTGATCGTACCATCTGGCCTTACTGGACTTCTCAGGAGAGATCCCAACACCATAAGGCCATGAGGCACTTAACGCTCCTGTTCTGACGCACCGGTCAGCTCAGGACCGCGGTCACAACACCACCAAACTCTGAAACATGGAATACCAATTTTAAAATAGTGGTCTAACATACTTCCATATCTACAACTGATATGTTTCCCTTTAGATGCATTGGTTTGTGTCTGAGGCATTGGTTTGTTCAATTAATTTCTCCAAAACAACAACAACAAGAATTCAAAATAGACTGATCTTTAATCAACACTAAATTCAATCTCTTCCTTATAAGAGAAATATATATATTCCTATAGATAACATAACACGTAAACAACTCCTTCAAAATTCCCAAAACACCATCACCTATTTATCTCTATAAAATTCAACCTATAACTACTATGGCAAACGAGTTCATTATTCAAATTCTATTACTCAACTTTATAATCATATTATATTTTGCAACGGCATCAGACTATATTTTGTTCAACACCATTTCTAACTTTATCCTTTTAACATTTAAGATCTACTATCTTTTAACATTTGCTAACGTCGTTACCCCTGTAGCGACCTCCTAACCACACACACTACTACCCCCCAACATAATAAAAACATAATAAAACATTGAACATTACACATTAACATTGTTACATTTACATTAAACAATTTACATTTAAACAACTGGTATCAAAACTTTATAACATTACTACTTCAACTCTTTTCAACTTTTAGTTATTTAACTAGATTCTATACAAAAAAAAAATTTTTAATTTATCATTACCCTTCCAGTTACATCACCTTCCTACTATGAATTTTCTTTTTCTCTAACCTTTTTATCCTTATTTGTTTGGGTGACTCTCTATTATTCATTATTCTCTATATCTTATTTTGGCATTTGTCAATCTAACCTTACTACCCCTCTTTTTTTCACTAACAACCGCTACTAACCATTAACATATTATGACACCAATATCTCAATAATAACCCCCTTCACTAATCCCATTTATATCCTCTGGCACCACTCGTCTTTGTACTAGGATGTGTGTTCCCTACCTGGCCATACCCATTCCTAACCATTTTGCCCTCCACCAAATATCGGCAAACACTCTAACCCAAATTGCTCCGCCTGCCACAACGCTGCACGTTGATCACTCCTTACACCGGACCCTTACTACAAAATACCTTCATCAACAAATATAATTACCATTCACATTACTCACCTCTCTACATATCATCACTAACGACTGTGTCCCTAAAATATCTAACACCCTCTTTATATATTATCAGTATCTCAACATTCTTATTTTCACTAACTCCCATTAACTCTATTTAACTAACCTGCCTTATTTATCATTATCCCCAAACCTCTTTACAACATTTCACCTTAATATACCACTAGAAAATTCATCACTTATCTTACAATCCTAAAACAACTCAATATCCAAATATATTACCTGCTTCATTTATTATCCATTTGAATCTAAATCTCATAATTGTTTAAAATCATTATCAAACTTAATTATTCTTGAATATTTAAAATTCTACAGCACATGGTTTACACAAAATACATAAAATACACAACAGCAAAATACACAAATACACTGACATTAATACACACAAAAATATACAATCCAAAATTATCATTTAACCATTTACCATAAATCAGTCAGAAAGCAGTCCATCTTGAAAAACACTGTCCACATAATTAAATGTTCATAAACACAATAAAATATCTACCCTCCATCGTCAAACAATAGTCGAATCTTATATCTACATACATTGCTTAATATTGACTCTCATATACTAACATCATAAATACATATACCATTTAACTTTTTATCATTATCCTCAAACTCATATAATTCATGATCGGGTATGGTTCTGTCGCCTTCAGTATAATCAGTCATAATTAGGTAATTTATAAAATCATTATTTTCCTTATCTCCTACTACTTCAGTTTCATTACAAGGTAAGTATTTACTATATTTATCAATCATCTCTCCTCCTAACTTTTCCATAAATTCTTCATAGTCTCTACTTATCTTAAAAATCTCTATTTCTCTTTTTCTCTCACAATACCTCTCATTTTCAAAACATCTCTCTCTTTTAATATATCTCTCTCTACCACACCAAGCTACATTCTCTCTTTCTACATTTGCAGGGGACACTAATTCACAACTATTGCACCACCTGTGAAGTGCACTAAAAAAACCAGGGACAACTTTATTTGTAGACCATATGTCTCCCAAATATACATTGAAGGCACTCTCGTCCTTCCTCAACACATGGGCTTCACCCCCTACTCCATCATTAAGGGAAAATCTACCCCTGCAACTCTTTTACAATTATACTCTCTTTACACGCTCTCTTTAACCCTTCAACACACAGTATCATTCCATCATTATCATATTCTATTCCCCATAAAATCTCATTATCACTACCCCTGTTTACATAATCATTTTCTAAGATCATACTTTTATTTATTTTGTCATAGTTTTCTCCCCCACTTACCTTGTCTTTGTTTATATCTAACTTGTCTACTCCCCTCTTATTTTCTAACTCTATATCGTCTAACCGTGTATGTATCTCATTTAATCTTTTATCAGAATTACAGCTTTGTCTTTGTATTTCTTTTTTCACTTCTACAAATTTCTCATCGAATTGGTTTAATTTTACATTTTGCAAATTACTTTGTTTCTTTAGTTCATTTAGTTTGGTATCAAAACTCTCAAACTTTACTAAATTTAACATTCTGCTGGTTAAATTTGTCATCGAATTTAAAATTCTGCTGGTTAAATTTTTCATCAATCTGTTCTCTTAATTGATTATTTTGCGTTTTTATTAATTGAAACAAGTCTTCCAATGACACTTTATTACTGATTGCCATAGGTGTCAAATTGGCACTTATTTCGTTCAGTATCATCGATTCTGTTTCGGTGTTGTTCATTTCTATACTTTTGTTATTTTCTGCCATATTTGCTCTAATACTAAAATAACGATTGAATTGTAATTGTCGTTTATATGTTTTTATTTTGTCAACATAACCTACTCGTCTCTATAACCTCTCACGTGTTATGTTACGAATTATTTCACCACTCCCGCTGTTTCCGAATCTGGCCTATTTTATATAAAATAATTTTATATAAAGTCACAGTTCGGGGGCCAATTGTAGTCTTACCTTCTTTTTGGATTATTATTATCTTATATTTGGTTGTTATTAATAAGTAAAATACATTTACTTACCGACTGTTCCATGCCACTTCCGGTTCGAGCACATGGTTTATACACAACATGAATTTCATCTCTAAGGGCCAGGATTCTTTTTCTCAGCGAGATTCAGAAACATTGAGGTTGTCGAAATAATGACTCTGACTACAATTTGGATGCCATAAACTTGTTTTTAATTAATCTGAATTAGAGTTATAATTCTTAACGACAACCCAAAGATGGCGCCGCATATGAACACAAGAAACAAAATGGCGTCTACATATCTTTACGCCCATATCCATTATTCATTTTGTTTTAATTGTCTCCAAGTCACGTTACTAACTATTTAGAATTAATATCAGGCAATTACCTGTATTAACTTCCGTCTTGTGACGTATTTGGTTTTTTCTTAAAACGACGCGTTTCAAGAATAAATTCTCATCATCAGGTTTAAAAATACTATAAAAACATAAAAATCACCCAAAAGGGGTCGTCAACTAGTTAAAACACACAAAACACAAAAAACACCACACATAATTTAACACCGACACAGTCCTGGCACAGTCCGATGCGCATCGTCTCGCTGCCAACGACCAACTGTTGCACTTTGTCTTACATGACCGTTATCATTGCCCGCTGACCAATCGATATCGATGGCCGTGTTGTACAGCAGATTAGATCGGAACGAAAGTTTGTCATTAAGTAGCTGGTCGGTTTGTAACTTGGAAGCCTTGTATATCTCATATTCCTCCACAGCGTTCATGTATGCACCTTTTTTACAATTATGAAGTAGTTTAAAGTTTGTGTGGAAGTCTGAGTACTTATGATTATACAGCATTAAATGCTGAGCGTAACTGGATCTAGTTTTCGAGATATTACTTTTGGGCAGGTGTTCTTTAAAACGTTCGGCTGACGGCCTGCCCGTTTGTCCTATATAAAATTTGTCACAGTCACCGCATTCAAGCTTGTACACTCCAGTTTTCTCTTCTGCCGGGATATGAGTTCTTTATCCCAAACGTTTTTTGATGTTATTTGTGGTTTTGAAGGCCACTGTTATTTTACGTTTTTTAGCTCATTCTTTACAATGACTGGTAGTACATTCGTGTACTCAGTTACTATAAATTTAGTATCTTCTTTAGATGGGCCAGTTAATCTGCTTTTACTATTGATTTTTACCGAGTGTTTCCTTATAAGCTTGTCTACGATGGGTTTAATTATAAGCTAATAAGAAATATTTGCCATTATAAGCTTATAAGAAATATTTGCCATTATAAGCTTGTATTATGGGTATAATCGTTTGTACATTCTTGTTGTTATGTCATTATCGTTTATTAATGACGACACAGCCTTGTGGACCAATGAGAATTTATATTAAAGTCTTTCTTCACTTACACCGCCATTGTATATACTCGGTTTCGCCCATCAGCCAGTGACCTTGGAATCATTCTCCTCTTACTGAATATGCGTTGTTTGTGCAGACATAGGGAAAATGGACCTAACCATACTTTATATAACATGAATACAATAAAATATTCTGTAACATCCTCAAACTCATAATTATGACAGCAGGCCTTTATGTACTGTTACACAATATCACAGTACAGTGTGAATTTCCAATATCACAATAAGGAGCATTTTTTCATTAAAATTCTGGATCTGCAGTTCAATTGAAATTTCCAGCTTTTGAGATCGCTTCTATTCAGAATGAGGATGTTTTCAGTAGTCACAATTTATCAGAATAACAAAAGCTGCAGAATGTTTATGGTACTAACTTCAAATCTCAAACATTAAGCTTTCCGTAGCATCCAATACACTTCATTCAATTTTACACTGAATTGGTCAGTAAAAATATCATTATGCTCACCTTACTGTTCAAGTTTTTTGAGTTCTATAAAATGTTGTTTTAGCTCTAGTAATTTAAAAAGTTTTTGCAATTGAAATTTTCAAGCATTTATGGTAATCCTTTTCAGTCAGTGGAATTTACATTATAATTATTATAGCTTTATAACTATAATACAATTTTTGTTAAAATTGTATAATAATAAGGAACCATTTTCTTTAAAATTGTTCTATCTTAACAAATTTATAGAAGAAAGCTAGTGTTTTATAATATTATTTACATTACTTTACTTACTTTTTATGACAATGTTCACAAATAAAACAGTTGTGGGCTATGCCTGCTTTCGGACGCCATCTTTAACTGCTGCCAACTGTGTATTTACTCACTTACCTGGGTTCAGTTAGACGAACTGGAGAACAGAATTAGGTTATTTAAAGAAAAACAGATTGATTACTTGCATACACTTCTTGATCTCTTTTATTCTTCATTTAAATTAAAATTCATTTTTATTACAAAAGGCAATTTAAAGTCATTTGACTCCCATCATGAACAAAAATATCCCTTCTCCCTCTCTTATTTCTGATACGATTTTTTAACGATAAAACAATAACAATGATTACATACATTGATAGTACTTAAGTTCAACATAGAAATAATTAAAATACAGAATTAAATTCATTTAATGCAAACCAGCGCTTCTTTTGTAATTTTCATTCACACTCTAACTCATACATGGGTGTTCAGAGCACAAGTAGACCAAGTCCATTTTTGTCATATTCTCTATTTTGCATGCAGTATTAGCACAAGAATGAATACTTTTCAGAGCAACAACAGACTAAGCCCATGCTTTGTTATTTAGCCAACTGTAGCAGCACTAGTGGCAGTCATGGTTTCAATTCACATATATTTTCAGAGCACAAGTGAACCAAGTCCTCATATTTAGTATTAAAGAAAGAAAATCTTATTAAAATAATTATAACAGCACTTTTGGCCATGATCATTATTTAAGTTAATATCTTAAATGCAATTATAACAGTCAACAGAGATTGAAAATGCTCCTCCCCAAAACTAATCATTGATGATTAACTTTATCCTTATGTTTCTCGAAATATGACAGAATGGACTTGGTCTGCTTGTGCTCTGACCACCCCACATATCCCTTGCCCTTATGAGATCTCATTCTGTGTTTAAAAAATAAAACAAGTGATGTTGAAATTTTGGTTGGCCCTCGTTAAAATTTTGTTCTTTCCCCCATTTGTTACTTAGCTTGAAATTCCCTGACAGTCCGAAACAGTCCAGTCTCCTTACTTATTTTCCTTCACTCTGCACATCTTTCTTGGTTGCACTTTTTGCACCGAAACTGTTACTTCATTTTATATTAATCAAAACAACTGCTTCTTTTACGTTACATTTTATTTACTCGGGCGCCCGAAATTCTGTGACCGTACGGCACAAGACCGTAATTTCTACTGGGACAAGTAAACTTGGTAAAAAGTCTGAGCTGGAGGGGCAATCACGTGGTCTCATTTTATTGTTTTCTTGTATTACGTCAACAGATTCCAGGGCAGTGCTGACCCGCCTCACATTCCAAAGTGATATAATCAAGGCTTGGCCCCTGATGTCATATAGCGTGACTCCAATTTGTACAAAGTTCAAAGATCAATTGTCTAACAATAACTGTCTTCCGCCATTAACTCATCAACCTTGACTCCAACTTGTGTACATTGTTTTTCACCCAATAACATTTACAAATAAAACTTTACATTTTCAATATGTCTCGGGAGGGTTTTTTACCTGTACCATTACAGTCCTAAAAAATGTAATAATACCTTATTTTTAGCTTATATATACAGTACGGTAGTAATTATTTGTAATATTTCTTATTTTGAGCACTTATTTTGGCTACACAAGATATAAAATGAAATATTTTGAAATAATTTTGGCCATAACATGACTTTCTTAGAGGTCAATATATATATTTGTCAACTGTAAGCATACTATGAATTAACTAACACACACCTCACTCAAAATCTACTTTCATTCATTCATTCTAGAAAGCTACTTAATATCATGGGCATTCTTAAAATGTTAGGAAATCTTCGAAATTAGAAATGCAAATGCTCATTAAGTCAATAACTTCATACTTAGTAATTTATTTTGAGAGAAACGTTTAGTGTGAATGAACAAAATTTCCTGGCAGACTGTCGGTTTTAATGACAAATCCATAGAACGTGTTCATAAGAAGTAAAATGCAGAATGTGTCAGTCAACTGGAATATTATCTGCAGGCACAAATGGGAGTGGAGGCTGCATGTCAACATATACATTAAAATCAAAACCTATATCGTATGCATGTTGCAGACAACTTTGAGACCTTGGTAAGGAAAAATAGTTTAGTACTGCTGATGGTTGATATGTTCTGTTCAAAACAATGTTCAGACCTTGGATTGTATGTTCTTCATTGATGAAGTGTAAAGTACAGTGGAACTTGGTTATTACGGCCTCGGCTGTTACGTCAACTCGGGTGTAGCGTTATTTTGTCATAAGTCCGGTCAAACTGATATCTTTAACATTATAAAAATTCCCGGTTTTAACGTCACTAAATATTGTACTACTCTGTTATAGCGTCAAAAATTTCTCAGATATTTTACTATAAATTTCATATAAACGTATATATGTGTGCGCGCTACGCCCATGCTACAGACATACATTGTATGCAAGCGATAAGCACTGTAACAGGACCGCCGGCACCAGCCGGTGTCTGGCGACTGACATGTCTCCCCACCACTCTCACCGGGTCAGTAGCACTGCGCGTCTCGAGGCTATTGTTCACGCCACGCTTTTACAGTATTGTTTACACGTAGTCTCGTCTCTGTTTTTGGTTGTTATTGTTTCTGTATCTGCTCGTACTGTGACAGTTTCTTTTGTGTGTTTTCTAACTTAAGTTTCGGTTGCCACTGTTTATAGAATTTTATACGTAGGTCTACATTTTTATACAGTAATCATGGTAAGTTCTAGTACAAAAAGAAAGGTTCTTCTGTCTATTCAAGAGAAATTACGTGTAATTAGATCATATGAAATAGCTGATGTATGCCGTGAGTTTATTTTAGTGAATTCTACTGTAGGTTTAATTTTAAAAAACAAGGACAAAATTTTAAAAAAATTTGAGGAAGATGGAGAAAAAATTAAAAAAATTAGGAAATGCAAACATGGTGATGTGGATGCAGCATTATTGAAATGGTTCAAACAGTGTCGATGTTCAGATATTCCTGTGAGTGGACCAATTCTGAAAGAGAAAGCTACAGAATTCGGAAAATTGTTTGGTATTGATTTTACGTGCTCCAACGGATGGCTAGATCGATTTAAGGCCCGACACTCGATTTCCTTTGAAAAAATTTGTGGTGAGGCAGAATGCGTAGATCTGAACTTTACAGGCGATTGGGTGCGTAACACTTGGCCAGAAATTAGATGATCATATAAAGATGAAGACATCTTTAATGGAGATGAAGCCGGAATTTTTTATAAATTAACTCCAGATAAGACTTTCAAATTTAAAAATGAAAAGTGCATTGGTGGGAAGCTCTCTAAACAAAGAGTTACAGTTTTTGTTTGTGCGGACAGGAACTGGAAAAAGGAAACTTTTAGTTATCGGGAAAAGTTTGCATCCTAGATGTTTTAAAAACATCAAAAAACTTCCTGTAAGTTACACTGCCAACAAAAAAGCGTGGATGACTTCTAGTATTTTTGAAGATGAACTAAGAAAGTGGGATAAAGAACTGTCATCGAAAAACAGAAAAATTCTACTTCTAGTTGACAACTGTGCAGCCCATCCAAAGTTAAATTTGACAAACATTAATCTGGTCTTCTTACCGGCCAACTGTACGAGTGTCCTGCAACCTATGGACCAAGGCGTCATTAGAAGCCTAAAGTGTCACTACCGCAAGCAACTTTAAAAAAAAATTATTTTCTGTATGGGCACGGCGCAACCTGCCACAATTTCACTCTTAGATGCAATACAATTCCTAGACGACTCTTGGAAGAGTGTAACACAGAAGACAATAGCAAATTGCTTTAGTAAAGCACAACTCGTACATGAAAATTTACCCGATGATGATGAAGACGACGACTTGCCGCTCTCGGAGTGGATTAAGAAATTCGACGTAAATGAATTTGGAAATAACTTGATTCCTATGCATCAGTGGATGACCAAGTAGAAACATTCCAAGTGTTGAGTGACGCAGAAATTATCGCGGAAGTAAAAACATAGAAGCATAAGATAGTGTTGAAGAAGATGCTGAGCAAGAGGAGGATGCCGACATCGTTTGTCCGACAGTACAGGAAGCAATGAGAGCCGCCGAAACTCTTTCACGATTTTACTGCTTTAGAGAGACGTCTGACCACACGTTCAATGCAGCGCAGCATCTCCACAGCATAACAGAAAGAATTTATTTTTCAGAAAGGAGCGTTCAAAAGAAAATTACGGATTACTTTCGACAGTAAGCCTAAATGTAAGTTACATGTACTTTCTTTTTGATCTTTTAAAAATATTCTTCATGCTGTTTGTATAAATGAAATGCAGTTTGTAAACTTTAGAATAAATATCACGAATAATGTTAATAATGCAAAGATCTTTTTTTTCATTTCTCCTTCCTTACTAGTGATTAAAAAGGGTCTTTTATAACGACTCTTTTATAACATCACTCGGACATAACGTCATTATTTTTTTGGTCCCTTCAATGACGTTATAACCAAGTTCCACTGTAGTTATGTAAACAACCACGACAATAGATACTGGAGTTAAGAGACTACACTACATCCAGAGAAAGTTGAGGATTTGCAATGTAATTTTGCAAATTAGTTTGAGAAAGAGATTAATGGGCCCAATATTTTTGCAGAGTGTAACAGCTGAATGTTATCACAACATAATAATGTTAATCCACGGAACTGCCAAAATCTGAGGAATATGATTGGCAGGCGCAGCAAGATGGTGCGACATCAAACAATACGATGTTAATTCTTTGAGGAGAGAATAATTTCTCATGGACTCTAGCTATCAAGATCATTAGATATACCTCCCTTGGATTTAGAGATAGTTGAAGGAAAATAACACTCACACACTCAGTCAACCAAAACAAAATATTGAAGGTGTATTACCCTGTGACAGAACACAAACAGTGAAAGAATCATGATGAAGACAAACACGAATCATTATGGTATAGAATCATTATGGTTACAGCCATAATTGTTATGGATATGATCAAAGACAAAAAAAAAAAAGTATTTGTTGTAAGAAACATAATGTTCATTGTCTTTTGTTAACATGTAATGAAATTTTTTTTATTACATGTTACATGATTATTCTTTTAATATGGGTTGCGTAACTTTTGGTTCCACTGTATAATGGTTGCCCTTTTTATTTCCACACTTGTAATACACAAAAATATACACCAACACACCTACAAGTATCGATATTTCTTGATCAGCTAGTTTATTCACAGAATTTTGCAAGTTCCTAATTATTATCATAAATGCCTGGTTGTATCCCTTAATATGTATTCTGACTTTACAAATTTTTACTACCAACAACACATTAAATTTTCTTAACCCCACACTCCTGTATTTTACCTTAAACTTACATTTGTACTTTCTCAGTTCTTGATATATTAAATTGAAATCATACAAAAATGTATGGAAACTAAAACACAATGGTTTCGACTAACACACAACAGTCAAATAACACTTGATTTATTATTTTGTTAAAAATATTAATTATTTGTTGCAAAAATGTTTTTCCAAGAAACTAGTGAGAGTCAGGCCATAATTATTATAACTAGAAAACAAAATTATTTTTGCTTGAAATATAAATATATAATGATTTATATATTCAAAATTATAAATTTTATTTAGAATCCATTATATACATTAACATTACAAAACATTAAAAGAAAGATATTTTCATGAAGAGTTGGTCGCAATTACCCTCAGAGTTTCATCTCAAATTGTTATCAACGATCAACAGTGGTGATTATGAAGCATCTGTGTAGAGTATGAGGCAAATTTGTAATTTTTGATGATACCAGGAATTAATTAACTGTTGAAAACATTGCCATTCTTACTTATTAGCTAAAGTTATTTATGAAGAAAAGTAGTCAAAAATGACATGATATTATTTATTAAATTTACACATTTATGAAAACATTCTATTTATGAAAAAATACAATATACAACACATGTATTTAATTAAAAAAACTAAATATTACTGTTCTTTTTAGCATTTTAAAAATGATTTTTCCTTTTACTTAAAAAAAAGCGCAATATTCTGTCCATTTGTTCAAGCTTTTACATGATGTCCCTTCAGAATACATTGCCACCTTTTGTGAGTGAATATTGTAATGTTAGAATGTTGTCATCTCTCTATAAAGACGTTTATGTATAATGTGTGTGTTTGTCTCGCACTCGAGTCGTTACATCAATCCTTGCACTAACGAAGACTGTAGCGAAGCTATAATTACCAGTACAACGCGGTAGTAACCTTACCTGTTCTTAAATAGGGGTTTGTGAATCCCGGTTGCGCCAAATTGTTTTTTAAAACAATTAAACTTATTAAATAATATTTTAAAACGGTGTTCTCAGTGATGATGGCCGGGGCATTCAAATAATTCCCCCCTGTTCGACCTCCTGAATCGAGTAGGTAGTTTATCGAATTGCAACGTGAGCGCTGCGCTGGCCGTCAAATCTAGCTTTTGTTAACAAACACAAGTAATACAATACACTCCCTATGAAATAAAAACAATGGTTACACTTTGTACTAGTTATTTTAATGGTTGATTTGTAATATTTCAATTTAACAATTAAAATTATGCTTGTTGATTAATAAATTTGCACCGACATTAATTTTGAGACGTCTTTCTCTGGGTTTGATGAAATCGATTTTGTAACGAGTTGTTCATTCCAGCATGGCTGCTGTTTAGTTAGTTTACAAATGTACTCGTTAAAATCTGGAGTTCTTTTGATTACAAGACAAATATTTTCTATGATTACAATAAAAAGTACATTACCTTATAATATTATGCACCTGAATAATATAGAGTTTGGTTATAATTTGTTCTGTGGTGTAGTTAAGTGTGTTTCTAAAGTTTGTATTCGGTCAATAGGTTATATTCTAAGTTAACAAATTTTCAGTGTTTTGTTTTTCCTTAAAAGAGAATATTCGGTTTATAGTGAGTGTTCAAATTACTTTTAGAAATATTCAAAGTGAGTTTATTTTTTGGAATTTAGGTAAATCAAGGATACTTATCGAATCAGATGACTTGGTATAAATAGTTGTCAGTCAAAATTGGATTGGGCTGCAATCGAAATCAATTTTCGTTAATCTTGGGGCTTAAGTATGTCTTGCGTCCTTTTCATGTTGGATGGAGTCATATTTTCATTTAATTTCCTGGTAAAATGGTCCTTGGCATCAGTTAAATGTTCTGGTGGTTCGTCTGCTTCTTATTGGATCATCGTTTGGAATTTTGTTTACTTTTTTGACATATTAAATTAAAATTTGGCCGTTCAAAATTTGACTTCTGTTCTGCAAGAGCGTCACTTTACGAGTAACGATATTCAACCGTAATTTCATAACTAACGGTGGTTGTCAAGGTTACTAATTAAATCTGATTGGCTTAGATTGACAAAAAACCATTGTTATCATATTCGAATTCTTTTCAAAATCCTTGTATATCTTCTGATTGCTTTTATTCTTCTATCTTCCTTCCTAAGTATTAACTATTATCACTGTTATTTTTATTTCCTTTCAAAGATTATTTTGATATCCCATAAGATTGGGTTATTTTATGTTTTATAATTATACAATTATTGTAATATTTGCTAATTACATTTCTCTTTTAATTTAAGTCCTTATTCTAATATTTTGCTTTTAATATAAATTACAAATTATCCTTGGTTAGTTATTCGCCTTGGATTTGCTAATTTCTTTGTTAATTTATTACAATCTGTAGTTGTTTGTTTTGACAGTCAGGCATTTCCTAGGCCTAAGTAGCCATTATTGGTATTTATTTATTTTGTACAAATTACACCTCATTTTAGCCTAATGAGTTTAGTTTTGTTATTATAATTGGTTGTGTTATTTGTTGATGTGTTTTGGATCTGTTTTGTGTGTTATTAGTATATTACCATTATTTTATACATCATGAATTGCTAATTATTTACTATCTGGTTTTCTCGTTTTCTAAGTCATACATGGCTTTACTTTCTTACTTATTTAATCTGCCAATAATAGCAATGTGGCTATTATTTACTATTTTTGATCACATAAAATACAACATCTAGGCCTATGGTCTGTATAAATCCTCCAGCCATATTCTATTCTTAAATTTGCTAAAACAATCATTTAACAATTATTTGTGACGATTTAAAAAAAATGTTTAAATACCACAAATAAAAATTTTGCTTTTATAACAAGTAAGAGAATTATCCACCCCTTACCTGTACCTAGATTCCTGCATCAACCTGCAAATTGTCCCGTATCAACACAAAGCACGGTGTTATTTAGCTAAAAATAATAATTCCGTTAATTAAATAAAAGACATACTAAATAAATAAAGAACTTCCTAATTCATAACCAAAAGGTAACATAAAGTATTACGATTTAATTAATGAATAATTAATACTACTTAAAAGAACGAACTATTTTCTCAGCGCGTAAATCCGCGCCAGCTTACAGACCCCTCGCCGCTAAACTATGCACACATTCGCCGGAAAAACTTCGACATGTAAGGATGTCGCTACTGTGTTGTCAATATACACGTAGGTGTATACCGTTAAAAACTATTCAATCAAGTTTGTAGTGATTTCGATTTGACCCAATGTAGCGTGGAAATAATAATAAAAAAAAAGAAAAAATATAATGTAGTGCGTGAAGAAATATGTAATTAAAAAAAAAAAGGAAACTTAGCCGACACATCTCTTAACAAACTGTAAGTGGTAAGATATGTTCCTTACCAGATTTTAGTGCTGCTAAAATAAGAACTGTAATTAAATTGTAAAATGTGAACAACCGACTCCAGAAGAAGAAAACACAAACAACAACTGTATGAACTTCTAGTACCAAAATCCAATCGTCTAGAACGAGACTACCTTTCGGAGACAATCAACCTAATGGAGCATCAAGAGGAGCAGTGTATCACACCCTAGAAGACGACTGGAGATGACCATCACGGACCCCACAGCAAACTCATGTTATATTCAGGTGATATCAACTCATAACATTTGTAAAAATTTGTTTCAACAAGAGAAGTAACAAAAGAACAGTAAAGAGCTTTTGACAATTTAAAGATTAATATATATATATATATATATATATATATATATATTTGTAACCTCTGTAATGAAGTAGTAATAACATTACAATGTTTAGATGTAAGGTAATTCTAAAATTTACACCCAAAATTATTCTTCAAATAATTTGGTTAAAGTTGTGATAAATTAAAACATAACAAAGTTGAGACCCGGATCCGTGGTACTTAAAACAATATCTAGCTGAATGCCTTTGAGATAAAAAGAATAAAAAAAGAAGTAAAAATTTTCAAAATATTAAATGCAGAATTTATTAGAGTATTTCTTTAAAAGTAAAGTAAACTATGAGATATAAAGATTATAATAAAGAGATGTTTTTGCTAACACCCGGCGAGCGAATAAATTTATGCAATCCTTGTCTAATTCCTAAATAATAAGGTGTCATAATTTGTTAGTGAGTAAGGTTTACTAACAACGGCAGCTAGTTTAACTAACAGGTAACAAATTGAACTGGTTCCCGACTTTTGTAATGTCTTAACAAGGGAGACGTTACAAAATTGCGCCACTCTGCTTTTGTGTAAAAATTGTGTACATTGTTAGAATTTATTAACAGTAACTTTGTCGAATATAAATTTATTCACTCTGAAATCGGGAACAAATAAATGAGTAAAGTTTTATTTAAGATATAATAATATTAGTATTGGGACATTGCCGTAATAAACAAGTCATCGCTGGTAAATATTCCATTTTAAACCTGTCGGTATTGACAAGCTGTTTCATGTTAAATGCGTGTCGAGAAATGTAAACTCTACTCTTTGTACGTATAGAGCATCCCATACATAAACTCCCCTCGCACACATAACAGACAATTCAGAACAGGAAAGAATCGTGTTTAGGAGTGTCTGAATCACCCTACTTTGTTAAACCACCCCATGCAAACAATAAGACTCCCCAAAACAGCTGACCCTTTGTGCTATTGTCAAAGCAATGAACTCTTCGTATGTGAAATTTCTCTCTACTATAAAATGATATTAGCGTTTTGTTTTGACTGATTATATCTGACAGTACAGAAAATTGAATTGTTGTGAGATAAGTTATTTTGATTAATTAATATAAGTTTCTATGTGTAATAAGAGATATATGTATGTGTTTAAATGAAGTCGAGCTTTACAAGTGTTTAAGCTGATATAAGATTTGTCGTACGTAATACCTCGTTTATTTAAACGACGTTATTAACAAAAATGGCTCAATTTAACCCCGACTTGTTGTTGAAAGACGAATTAAGCTATGAAGCATTATTGCGTGGTCTTCAGATGTAACTGTCGCGGAACTTCGCAAAACGTTACGTGAAAATAAACCGGGCAAACCCTCGCTGCTAAAGTGTATTAACGATTACACTAATCGTTTAAGTGTTTTAGATTTTGAAAGCGAAAAAGAAACATGCTATCACAAGTATACAGAACTAACTTCGATCGCACAAACCCTGCGTGATGAAAAATCCCCCGCAGTAATTTTACGCACCACCCAAAGAATCGAACATCTGACCCGCCGTATCACCAATTTGTTGAATTGGCCCGGTGATAAAGTTACCCCACCGGATACGCAAAAATTAGCGGAGGAAGCATTACAACAATTACCCGAGATAATGCGCGAATTACGTCGAAGATCCGAATCGTTGAGATTAGACGAGATTGAAGAAGCAATGACAAAACTAAATTTTTCCCCTACCGAATCTCCTACTCAAGAACAGCAAACCGGTACTGTAAAGTTTCAGTTTCTGCAGGAATCCAATATAGATCCATTTAAAGAACGGTTAACTGATAGTCAAGTAAATATCCAACCAGCGAACGTTACGCTACTCCCTAATGAACTAGAGAATATGTCTCGTAACTACGATTTACCTTCTCACTTGCCGACGAATCAATCTCCGGAAAAACCGAGAATGATGACTCAATTAAATCTACCTACCGAGCTTTATGGAAAAATAACCCACCCTGTAGAACGTATATTGTCTGACATATCAACCACTGATGGGCTGAATATTACAAAGCTCCTAGGTTTTCTCAAGCACCTTTTACAATTAAAGGATCTGCGACAACTAAGAGATGACCAGATTTTACAAGTAATTTTACCTAAATGTAGACCTCCTTTAAGAGATCGTGTGTTAGAATCCTTAAGGTATAATCACCCAGTAGAAGAACTTCATACCACCCTAATAAGACATTTCATTCCCACCGGTATCTACGAAGAATTGAAGCGAAACCTAGTACTTCGTGTACAAGGAGCATACAAGAGATTAACTCATTATATATCTGAAATAAGGGAATCTGCTTTATTGCTACAAGTTAAAGGGAGTGAACAACAGTTAGTAGACACTACCTTAGTAGGACTATCTCCCGAGGAGCGACCTAGCCTAGCACTCATGAAGCGACCAACCACTTTCACCGAACTAGAACTATGTTGTATACATTCATCCAACGTCTGGTATTCTGACCAGAACAGAGGCGTTTCTATGTCCCAGACTCAACGCAGAGATTCATTCCAACCTCTACCAATTGGAACTGATACCCGAACCTACCGCGATAAGCGATTCGTAAGTACATCTAAAACCCAAAGCTACCCCCATATTTCATACTCTAGATCAAAACCCCGACAACATGCGAGCGAAGTCAATGAGGAAAGAAGATGTTATAACTGTGGAAAGGCCGGACATATTAGCAAGAATTGTAAACAAAAGCGGTACCAAAAGAAAACCGACCAGTCAAAAAATATGTGAAGCTGGAAGAACAAAAATCCTACGTCTTCCGCAGCACCAGAAGGAAAGGTAAAAACAATAATAATCATAGAGTAAAAATAAATAGAACTAAATGCATAGACCCTTACTTAACAAGATTTATTGAGAAAGAAGTGCAACTCTATTGGTGCATGCAAAACAAGTATCTGCCAACTACCATACGTACAGATAGACCTTGGAGCAACGAATATCCTTGGTTTAATTGAGTCCGGATCTACCCGTAGTATAATTAGTCAACAGTTAGCCACCGTATTAGCTAATCATAATCTGATTAAACGTAGCCAAAAAGTGAACATAAAGTGTGCCACCGCAAATAAACAAAACCTAAATATATCGCGCAGTATTACGGTGAAATTAAAAATAAAGAATTTTACTTGGTATGTTCCCCTACTAATAGCTGAAGTGTTAGGACAAAACTTAATACTAGGCGCTGATTTCATAAGTAAAACTGGCTTAATCCTTGATATATATGCAAAACAGTATTTCTTCAGATTTGATCGTACTCGAAAATATCAGTTCGACTCCGAGTTAAGTAACGACGCAAATTGTGAAACCTCAACTATTCAATCAGAGCATCAAGAATCTAGTCTGAGTCATTTAAAAGGAAATGAGAGACAAAGAATTCAAAAGTTAATAAGGGAATTTTCTACTGTACTCACTCCCAAGTTAGGATTAACCCACTTAATCGAATATAAAATAAATCTTAGTGACAACAAGGTAATACGCCTTCACCCATACAAATTATCGCCGCCCAAGATGGAAATAATGAGAAACCACATTAACAAACTCAATGAGCAACATGTCATAGAACCGTCAACTTCTCCATACTCATCACCTGCATTCCTAGTACGAAAAGGAACTGACAAACATAGACTAGTCGTGGATTATAGACAGCTAAATAAAAGTATAGATTCTTGGATTTCGTTGTCCATGACGTGTCCGTTACTTAACTAAATATCACTATAATATTGACGACTCGGAACACTAAGTTTTTTATAAGTAAAAACGTAAAGTTTTACCTTACAGCCTAAACCGGCTTTCACCTATAGAAGGCTTCATCAGAGGCTGTCGTTAGTAGCGCTGCTCGTCTTGTTGTTGGCGACGAGATAGTGTTTCGAAAGATTGAAGCTGTGTGTGTGTGGTGAGATGTGTTCGAATAATGCGTGCGATTTGAATTGTGTCTGTTCGTTTAGGATGTCGTTTTTATTTGTTTTTGTGTGTTTGTATATTTCTAATTGTTCTAGAGTGTCTAGTTTTCGGCCTTTTGTGTGTACGTGTAGTATGTTCATGTTATTGTCGATGTTTTTATATGTGTGGTTTGCTTCAATGAGGTGGTTTGCGAAGGTAGATTCTGTAGTGGTGTGGAGTGCTTTTGTGTGTTCAATGTATCTCTGTTTGAAGCTACGTCCTGTCTGGCCTATGTAGAATTTACTGCAATTTGAACAATTTAGTTTATATACACCGGGTAGATCGAATTTGTTTTGTGCTTTGGGCATGCGTTTTGATAGTGTGTGTTCTGTTTTGTTACAAACACACAAAAACAAATAAAAACGACATCCTAAACGAACAGACACAATTCAAATCGCACGCATTATTCGAACACATCTCACCACACACACACAGCTTCAATCTTTCGAAACACTATCTCGTCGCCAACAACAAGACGAGCAGCGCTACTAACGACAGCCTCTGATGAAGCCTTCTATAGGTGAAAGCCGGTTTAGGCTGTAAGGTAAAACTTTACGTTTTTACTTATAAAAAACTTAGTGTTCCGAGTCGTCAATATTCTAGTGATATTTAGAAAAGTATAGAATTTGAATCGATACCCCTGCCCGACATTCACAGCGCGTTTCACTATTTTACAAAAGCGAAAATCTTCACCATAATGGATCTCAACCAAGCATTCCACCAAATCGCACTAGCTGAGGAATCAAAACATCTAACTGCTTTTGCTGTCCCATTTAATCTATATCAATTTACTAGAGTACCATTCGGTATATCACAAGGAAGTTCAGTATGTAGCAGACTGTTAGAAAAAATTTTTCATGACGTTAAATTTAAATTTGTATATCATTATCTTGATGATATAGTATATATAGTGAGTCAATGGATCAACATATTGATCACTTGCGTAAGTATTATCCAGGTTAAAGAAAGCTGGACTAACGGTAAACCCGAGTAAAGTTAATTTTGCAGTAAAACAATTCTCCTTCTTAGGTCACATAGTATCTGCCGAAGGTAAGGTTAGCATCGATCCCGAACGTACACGCGCAATCCGAGAATTCTTACCGCCGAGAGACACCAAAGGTATAGCTCGATTTTTAGGTATGATTAATTATTTTCACAAGTACATATCCCACGTAGCGGATATAGCAGCCCCATTGAATGGATTAAGAAAGAAAGGAACGAAATTCGAGTGGACTACTCGACACCAAGACGCGTTTGAAACACTTAAAGAAAGCATAATATCCCCACCGGTATTGCAGTTAGCAGATTTCAGTAAACCATTTGTTGTACAGACCGACAGTTCGAGTGTAGCATTAGGAGCCGTAATGTACCACGAAATCAATAATACTAGACTCCCGATCAGCTATGCTTCCCGTACATTGACCGAGCAAGAAAGGAAGTTCTCAGCCTACGAACTCGAATGTTTAGCCGTAGTATTCGCCTTTGATAAATTCAAACCATTTTTGGAACACAAGGAATTTCTACTAGAAACCGACAATCAAGCTTTGTCGTGGTTATTGAACCACCCAAAACAGTTAGGTCGTATCAGAAGATGGGTGTTAAGATTAAATTGCTACAAGTTCAAAGTACAACATATTCATGGTACTCAAAATGTAGTAGCCGATACTCTATCCCGCATGTTCCAACTACCCAATACCAGATCTGGCGAAGACAATGTTGAAACCACTACCGTTAATACGCTAATTACTAACTTTCCCCTTGCATTTAAGGATATAGCATATCACCAACAACAAGATCCGAAATTGTGCAAAATAGTAGAACAAATAGAGAAAGGAAATTATTCTGACAAATATACCTTGAGTAAACAAGTACTTTGTTTTAAAAAGGCAAACGGAAAATTACTGAGAATAATCGCCCCGGAAATAATCAAACCTATGCTAATGGAATACTACCATTCATCGACCATTGGAGCTCATATGGGAATTAGGAAAACTATACATCATATTCACAAGGAATACCATTGGGAAAACATGAACAGTGAAATAACAAAGTTCGTGAAAGAATGCAAAATCTGTGCCCTGAGCAAGCCAGCAAGAATCAGTCAAGTAGGAAAATTAATCTCAGAAATACCCACAACTCCCTTCTCGAAGATATACATAGACTATTCTGGACCTTATCCCTGTTCTAAATCCGGAAATACTATGCTATTAATTTGTGTGGACTCCTTCACTAAATTCATATGGATGTATCCTATGAGACGTGCCTTAGCATCTACGACAATAAAAATTCTACAAGAAAGACTATTTAAAGATTATGGTACACCCTTACACCTAATATCTAACAATGGACCTCAGTTTAAATCGAAAGAATTTAATGACATGTGTTTTAAATTAGGGATAAATCATATTACAGTGACCGAGTACAGACCGCAAGGAAACCTAGCAGAAAGATACTTGCGTAACTTAAAATCAGCTTTAATATCTTATCACGCTAAAGACCAGACAACCTGGGATCAAAATGTATCATGGATACAATTTGCTTTCAACTCAGCGTATCATGAAGGACATAAATCAACACCATTTGATTTACTGTATAAGTATAAACCCAACCATCCTTTAACCACGAAGTGAAAAATCCATGAGTTATTGCCCCGTGACATAAATGGGAATAACATAAGAAAAATATGGAACGAAGCTCGTGCAAATTTGAGAGCGAATTTACAAAAATCGTGGAAATATCATGAGCAGAATAATAGGCAAATAGAGTATAAAGTAGGTGATTTAGTAATGTATAAAACTCATCCTATGAGTAAAGCCGTTGATAGGACCACTTCCAAACTATCATACCGATGGTGTGGCCCCTACAAAATTCATAAGTTCATCACCCCCGTTACTGTAGCACTGTATGAATCCAATACAGAAAATTACGTTCGCAGAAGCCATCTGTCTCAAATAAAAAAATTATTTTCGTGTCAAAATAAAGAAGCACGACTACGAGAAAGATAGTAAACCGATAATACTACTTAAGTGTTGAGAATAAAATATGTTGTATATACTTATATACAGGAATACGATAAGATTTTGCAACATCCTATATCGTAAGTGAGTATAAACTCAAACCCCTCGTACGAATACTAGCGAGGCCTGATCAACCTTAGCTAATGTCCTGCGAGAATGATATAAAGAATGAGAAGTCAGCTGACGAGAAACTAATCCCTAGCGCAGTAAACTAAAAGTAATTCGATTGTTATTACAATACGTGATTATTATTAGTAACATACTCATGAGTATAACTCCGTAAAACAAGTGATGAAATCAAGCAAAAAACCGGTAGTAGATGTAAGACTTAAAAATAAGGTAGATTTATGTTTTTGTGTATTTATTAGAATTTAAATATTTTGTATAAGTTGTAAGATAATCAATTGATGGATAGAAATAATCTGAGAGAGAGAAATTTCAGTATGATGTTCTGTGCCCAAATGTAATTGTGCAGGAGGATGTGACGATTTAAAAAAAATGTTTAAATAGCACAAATAAAAATTTTGCTTTTATAACAAGTAAGAGTATTATCCACCCCTTACCTGTACCTAGATTCCTGCATCAACCTGCAAATTGTCCCATACCAACACGCAAAGCACGGTGTTATTTAGCTAAAAATAATAATTCCGTTAATTAAATAAAAGACGTACTAAATAAATAAAGAACTTCCTAATTCATAACCAAAAGGTAACATAAAGTATTACGATTTAATTAATGAATAATTAATACTACTTAAAAGAACGAACTATTTTCTCAGCGCGTAAATCCGCGCCAGCTTACAGACCCCTCGCCGCTAAACTATGCACACATTCGCCGGAGAAACTTCGACATGTAAGGATGTCGCTACTGTGTTGTCAATATACACGTAGGTGTATACCGTTAAAAACTATTCAATCAAGTTTGTAGTGATTTCGATTTGACCCAATGTAGTGGGAAATAATAATAAAAAAAAAGAAAAAATATAATGTAGTGCGTGAAGAAATATGTAATTAAAAAAAAAAAGGAAACTTAGCCGACACATCTCTTAACAAACTGTAAGTGGTAAGATATGTTCCTTACCAGATTTTAGTGCAGCTAAAATAAGAACTGTAATTAAATTGTAAAATGTGAACAACCGACTCCAGAAGAAGAAAACACAAACAACAACCGTATGAACTTCTAGTACCAAAATCCAATCGTCTAGAACGAGACTACCTTTCGGAGACAATCAACCTAATGGAGCATCAAGAGGAACAGTGTATCACACCCTAGAAGACGACTGGAGATGACCATCACGGACCCCACAGCAAACTCATGTTATATTCAGGTGATATCAACTCATAACATTTGTAAAAATTTGTTTCAACAAGAGAAGTAACAAAAGAACAGGAAAGAGCTTTTGACAATTTAAAGATTAATATATATATATATATATATATATATATATATTTGTAACCTCTGTAATGAAGTAGTAATAACATTACGATGTTTAGATGTAAGGTAATTCTAAAATTTACACCCAAAATTATTCTTCAAATAATTTGGTTAAAGTTGTGATAAATTAAAACATAACAAAGTTGAGACCCGGTACCGTGGTACTTAAAACAATATCTAGCTGAATGCCTTTGAGATAAAAAGAATAAAAAAAGAAGTAAAAATTTTCAAAATATTAAATGCAGAATTTATTAGAGTATTTCTTTAAAAGTAAAGTAAACTATAAGATATAAAGATTATAATAAAGAGATGTTTTTGCTAACACCCAGCGAGTGAATAAATTTATGCAATCCTTGTCTAATTCCTAAATAATAAGGTGTCATAATTTGTTAGTGAGTAAGGTTTACTAACAACGGCAGCTAGTTTAATTAACAGGTAACAAATTGAACTGGTTCCCGACTTTTGTAATGTCTTAACAAGGGAGACGTTACATTATTAGATAATATTTGTTTACAGTTCATTTCATTTTACATTATTTTTGGGTGATAACCAACATCACATTTTTTGAACTTACTTAAATAATTATCCCTTGTAACATGGGGTGTTTATTGATTTGTCTTAACTTCATACTTTTACTTCCATATTCCTTAAGGAATGGGAGTATGGTGATGGCAAAAAAAATAGTGTTCGAGATTATTGCAGTTTCTGATTGTACTACACTCAAAACATGAAAAAAAGTCGTTTTCCGAAAAGTGTCTGTGTGTGTGTCTGTCTGTCTGTCTGTAGATTTTTTTTCTATGGCAAATGATAACTGCCGCAAATTCAAACAGAATCAAATAATTTTATGTATACAGCCCTGATTTGTAGAGTACTCACGACCTATTGTTTTCGGTGAAGATCGGTTGAGGGAAAGGGGTAGTTTACCGGCAACGGTTTTTTTTTATCAAGGGAAATTTTTTTTTTGGCAAACGATAACAGCCGCAAATTCAAACAGACTTAAATAATGTTTCGTATACAGCCCTGAATTGTAGAGTTCTCAAGACCTATTGTTCTTGGTGAAGATCGGTTAAGGGAAAGGGATAGTTTACCTGCAACGTTTTATGTTTTAACAAGGGTATTTCCTATGGCAAACGATAACAGCCGCAAATTCAAACAGAATCAAAAGATTATTTGCATACAGCCCTATATTGTAGAGTTCTCAAGACCTATTGTTTTTGGATAAGATCGGTTAAGGGAAAGGGGTAGTTTACCAGCAATGTTTTTTTAACAAGGGTATTTTCTATGGCAAACGATAACAGCCGCAAATTCAAACAGAATCAAATAATTTTTTGCATACAGCCCTGATTTGTAGAGTACTCAAGACCTATTGTTTTTGGTGAAGATCGGTTAAGGGGAAGGGGTAGTTTACCTGCAACCTTTTACGTTTTAACAAGAGTAAAGTACTTGAAAATTCATTTAAACTTTTGGAACAATGGTAATTGTTAAAAATAAAATAATTTTGTTGCCAGGCAATAAAATTATAATTTTTTCATTTTAATGTAAATCTGTACATAGTATAAAGTAAAGTCGGTCCGTTTTCTCTCTGTGTTTGAAATCGCTAATCTCAGGAAGTACTGAACGGATTTTATTCAAGTTTTCGCCAATAGATAGAGTGTATATCGAGGAACATTTATGTGTATAATTAATACATATATGTTGTACATTAGCTTAGCTATCACGGTTTATGTCAAGTAAGTGGTATAGTTTACATCTTATATATAAAAATGAATGTTTCTTTGTTTGTCCCGTATGCGTTCCTATACCATTCATCCGATTGCGATGAAACTTCGGTGAGTTGTTGTGCGCACATCCGCGAAGGTTTCTTCCACATCTCCTCCTAAACCACTGTACCGATTTCAACCAAACTTGGAACAAATATTTTACGCAACGGGAGAACCAACATAGGATAGGTGTTTTTTTTCGATGGGGTCCTTTTGGGGGTTCTTTGGGGTCTTCCACATCGCCTCCTAAACCACTGGACCGATTTCAACCAAACTTGGCACAAATATTTTACGCAAAGGGAGAACAACATAGGACAAGTGTTTTTTTTCGATACGATCCTCTGGGGGGTCCTTTGCGGTCTTAAAAACTATTAGATCTGGTTACTATGGCAACCCAATAGAATAGATTCTGTTCTAAATATATTATCGCATTAAATTGAAGACCACACGAACGAAGTTGTGGGCAACAGCTATTTATTTTTAAGAAGCCTACTTTAATTAAACTTTATTAATTAAACTAACATTTTCGTTACGTACAACGTGAAACTCCATAGCGAAGCACGGGTATTCTGCTAGTCATGTATAAGAGAAAATATATCGTGCGTGGCAGGCAAGCATATCTCAGTTATGTACTGTTTGCGTTTCCATTTTATTATTATCACTACCGCAATAAAAAGGCAGGGAAGACACACACACACACACACACACACACACACAATTCGCGTTATTTCTGGCCTCATTCATGTTTATTTTCTTACATCTGCACGGTTTTTAAATGGAAAGTGCCGAACCCATACCAACATAACGCATGCAAGCCGAAAAAGTGTCCAGCGTGGATAGCGATTTGCTTCCTGTGGATCGCTGGGCAGTGTAACTGCACGTGTTTGCAGAGGAACGATTCATAGACAGACTTTTCGTCTTTAGGGAATGAACCCTCTGCAAGATGCTGAGGGTCCATGAGTGACTTCGGAGCGCTCCTTCTTTTCCGCGTGTTTGTTCTGTGAAACGTACACTGTAGATTCGCAGATTTATTCTAAGCAACGCTCAATAGGAAATGTTGAAAATTTTTGTCCACGGTGAACCCTTATACACACTAAACCTGCACTGATGTTTTAATTACGGACATCATAATATTAAAACTTTGGAAACTTGAGCACTACTTAATGGAGATCAATCATTAACTTATACAAGCCATTAATTTTATGCATATTTTTTATATATATGAGTACAACGTTATCGGCAACAAAGAAGTAGTTTTTGTTAAAATTCCTTCCCGGGATATTTGGCCGTAGTCCAATGTTTTCTACAAAACCAGACGTTTCGGCAATGCCATTGACTTCCATCATCAGTGAAAATCGAGTGCGATAACGTGAGGTGGTATATGTTAGTGACCACAGTACTGTGGTTAAGGCTGAAGCAGTAAGTAGAAAGAAGTAGTTTCTATGGTAATATTTCATTTCAAAAATGATTTTAAAAATAAATCTTAGAATATGGAAGTCATGTATGGTTCTCCATACCGATATTTTAAATAATCTTTACCTTCACTCCATGGTAACACTATCTGTTTCCTCTTTCATGGGATTCTCCCTTTTAAATACAATTGGATACTTTTAATCTTATCAATGTGATTCCTATTTTAATTAATACTGTTTTCATCACTTTTCAGTGTTCATTACATCTTAATTAATCTTATTTAGTTAAGTAACGGACATGTCATGGACAACGAAATCCAAGAACTTAATTAATTGTTTACACTTAATACTATTCTTAACAACTTTCTTAATTACTAATATTTTTCACTGTTAATCCTTTAGTGTTTCTTATTCATTTATTAAGTGTTTATATTTTATCCTTCACTATTTTTCACAATACTAACATTCTTAATACATTATTCTTATTTATTTACTACCTTCACTTTTAAATTATCTATTGTTTATTATAATTTATTTAGTGTTTTTTCTTTATTACTTTACTTTGGGGTTTTTACACTTCCACTTTTGCACTTCTTAAATGTTTTTGTTTTAAGTGTTTCTAAATGGGTAATCCCTATAATTACTTTCTCACTACCGTACTATCTCTTTCATTACAAATAATATTAACAATTTTATGTCTCTATTTTTCATCATTACATCTAACTCTAATTTGTGGGTTAGTTTGCTTTTATATTTAACATTCTTCAATTGAGTTTCATCAAATATCATTTACCTTTACTACTTAATTCATAATAACATTTATTTATTACTTAGGTTAGTTCTTGGTTCTTTTTTCAATATTACATTGAGTGTACCATTTCTCCTGCTTTTATTCTTTATTACTTGTTTGTGTCTTATCATTTGATTTCCTTTTTATTTATTTCCCTTTATCTTGGTTTTATTTCTATTTCATTTTTCCTCCTTCTTCACTTTCAGTGTATTTGATTTATATCTTGGTTCTCCACTTTCTCCTTTGGTTTTATTTCATTTTGTTGCATTGAGTCATTCAATTTCTTGTTTTTGTTTCCTTTTGTTGGTTCAATCACTTTCTTCTTCATTTGGTTTGGTTCTTCCCTTCTTGTTTCATTTCCTTTTGTTGGGTCAATCACTTTCTTATTTGGTTTTATTTTTGTTTGGTTTCGTTGTTCCCTTCTTCTTTCTGTTCTTCTCGTTTGGTCAATCACTTGGGTTAGGTCATGTCGTCGTTTGTCGTATCATTGTCTTTTTATCTTCATTATTTTAAACATTTTATTTCATATGAATTACTTATTTTATTGTTGATTCATCTTTTTATCCCTGGTATTGGGGTGGCTTATTTGTGTTGTAACAATATCTGTGCGATTTGCCTATCTCCTGATTCTCATAATGTATATTTTGATTTTATTTTATTTTACTACATCATATACAGTTTGTGAATTAATAAATTAAGTAGATCTTCTTTTCCTACCTCCTTCTCCCCTCTTCAAAAATTTGATAACTATTTATTTTCATAAAACAGCAACAGGCTTGTAAACAATAAAGTGTACATTCAAAGATGTTTATTTCATAAATTCACCACAGTTATCCAAATTATTTGTTCACTTATGATTATCAAATAAAATGAAACGTAGATTCTCAATAAATCTCATTTCCATATTATGTGTGTAAAATTGTTTATAAGCTGACACTTAGAACCCTACAAATAACAGTTGTCAAGACAAAAAGCTGTTCAATAGCTGTAGTTCTGTTATTTCAAAACCATCATCTTATAATATTATGTTACATATTATAATATTTGAGATATCAGATGCATAAATCATCTTCAACAACTTTAATTAATGCCACTGCAATGATTACTGCCAATCACAGCTACTGTTAGCAAGAATTAATAGAATTACACCAACCTTAAATGAACTTGGAACATATCTTCATTACCTTGGTGACAGTTACTTCCAATTCCAATTATTCAGCTCTTCTTAACAAATACAGTTAATTACAAAATACCTGTACCTTATCATACTACTTGACCTAACTTTTAATATTTGAGCTATCACTAAATGTGATTAGAAAATAGGCCAGCGTTTACAGCAGCCAGGGAACTTATATAGACCATAAAAGTCTATAATATAACTAATCTATGCTCATAAGAAATAAATAACAAAATAATAAATTTATAATTTACCTTCAATTTCTGGGTCGTCATTAAATGCAGTCACATCCACGGCTTCAAATTTCTTGAATGACTGTCCTGAAGAAAGCTGCTTCCTGCTGACAACAAAATGTACACTGAAAATACAGTTACTGCGTAATGGTTCTATGATCAGCTTTTAAAAATTATAATTTAAAATATGCATAACTAAAAATTTGGAATTTTAGAAAAATTTGTCTCAAATGATTTATTCTGATAACAAACCTAAAAATAAGACTACACATTTCAAATTTTGAGAACATGTAATTTAACCAATAGTAATATATAATGCTCTTTCAACACTATACTTAACACAAATGCACTATAATGGCCAATTGTAAAATGGTGAACATCATGTTCCTACAAAATTTATAATGTTCCATTGACTCTTGCCTTACACATACTAGGGTTAAAATGGACAATCTAAAATATTGTAACATTGAATTTTAACACACTACCATGACTCTGAAGGCATGTCTCACACTCCTGCATCAATTTATATATACACTAAAACAACAGTAAATGCAAATGTACATTGGCTAGAAACATACACAATTCTTTAGAAGAGTGATAGCCAGTGAGAAAGAGTGGGTCTAGAACTGTTCCTGACTAATGATAATGTGTTGTATTTATAATCTACACACACTTGTTGTTTACTAATAGTACCTATAATCTCAATCTTCTATTATAGTGTATTCATTGTACATAACCTAAAGATACCATACAATTTCTTCCTGACTGTTCTGTATAATACATTAGCAATTGTAAACAACAATAAACTGATAAAACAGTCACTGACTATTAAGCAATTTACTGGAATAGCAATTCTGTTATGAAGGAAGGGGGAACACAAGTAGAGAAATATGTTATCACAGACTGAGAAGCTTCAGAAGCAAGAGTCTCATTGACAGGAGAGATCCGTCAAAGGAAACCTCTTGGTAGTATATATGATAAACTATCCATAAACATTGTAACAAAACAGTAATAACATACACATAATATATTATATGTTCAGAGATTTTACTCTTAGAATCTCTAATGAAGTTTCTGCAGGTTCAAGTTTGTAGGATGTTTTTCAGTTTCAGAGTAGTTTTTCTGGAAGAGTAAAAAAAATCTTCTTTGATAAACAAGGGTTTCTGGAACTGTTCCCTAGTAATCAAAGTCTTTTGCCAGAAAGGTATCAGACTTAGAGGATAACTGCAGAATATTCTTGCTTGGAGAAGGAAAGGTTACTGGACTGTTGATTAATAATCAGAAATCACCTCTCCTCATACGATCATTTTTTTTTACATCTACAGAAAAAAGATCTCATTCTAACATAAATATAACTAAATAATTATTCAATTATTTATAGGTGCACTACAAGCTGTAAACTAAGATACTTTCTTTAATACTAAATAAAAATGTTGTAAACATATACCCACCGGAAATAACATTTTAGAAGTTCTTTTTCCTTCACTGCCTTTATTAATCGTTTAGCTTTTGGTTGTGTTTCAGGATCAATAGCTATAGTAAAAAAAGTGATTCATGCTTTTAGAATTATGACCAGCATAAAGTTAGTAACAATAATGTAATTCTATAACATACATACATATGTTAATATCATCACCAGACTGCATGAAAGACAATTATGTAACTTGTCTTATTAGTCATGAAGCAGTTGCACAGGTTTTAGTGCAGACAAGTCAGGAACAGTATACGGAGAGTGAGAGGAAAGTGGCTACTACCACATTTGAAAACAACAGCCTGTTCACTGCATAATTATCAAGACGTGTAAGTTTTCACAGTTTTATTTTTCATAGAAGATTTGTGCATATGCTCTTTCATGATCTTTGTTTTTAACATAGATGTTTTCCTGGGTTTGTTGTTCATGACATGTCCATGTATTAACTAATTATAAATATATCACTGCTGACTAGGATCACTAACTTTTTATTGGCACACAATCACAGAAAGACGCTTCATAGATTAATTTCACTTCACAAACTGATGAATATAGCAATAAACTAAACAGAAACTAACTGCTATGCTTTTAATAAAAACTGAAATTTACGAAAAATATGAACACAACAACATCTGCGCCTTGTCATACAAAAGTATGTTATGACTGTATGATGCTGCATGTGCAACTAAATAAAAATATGTGCTGTAAGCATGAATATAGTTTATTCACATCTGACAAATATATCCATACTGTATTCAAACTTCCTCTCATATCTCATTCAAGGCAGGGCAAATTACCTCATGAATTATGAGCTATTAATATTGTAACATGACATAAGATAGCGCAAAATACACTAATGATTAATAAACAAAAAAGCTGAAGGTAGGAAGAAATGTTAAAAAACTTATAACTCAAAGATTAATGACCAAGTTACGAAATGACAATTGACTAAGGAACTGACGATGACTTGACCCAATAGATTGGAGAAAAATAGAATGGAACAAGAAAGAAGGAACAAGAAACCAAATGTAACCAAGAGTATAACAACAATCATTGTAATCCCCAAAATATGACTAATATATGTATGTAAAACAATGCACTAAAACAGTTAGGGCATAAATAAGATGTAAACAATAAAAAGTAAAATAGAGATATTATGTATATTATTACTTCCATATTCCTTAAGGAATGGAAGTATGGTGATGGCAAAAAAATCGTGTTCGAGATTATTGCAGATTCTGATTCTACTACACTCAAAACATGAAAAAAAGTCGTTTTCCGAAAAGTGTCTGTGTGTGTGTGTCTGTCTGTCTGTCTATGTGTCTGTGTGTCTGTAGATTTTTTTTCTATGGCAAACGATAACTGCCGCAAATTCAAACAGAATCAAATAATTTTTTGCATACAGCCCTGATTTGTAGAGTACTCACGAACTATTGTTTTGGTGAAGATCGGTCGAGGGAAAGGGGTAGTTTACCTGCAACGGTTTTTTTTTTATCAAGGGAATTTTTTTTTTTGGCAAACGATAACAGCCGCAAATTCAAACAAAATTAAATAATGTTTTGTATACAGCCCTGAATTGTAGAGTTCTCAAGACCGATGGTTTTTGGTGAAGATCGGTTAAGGGAAAGGGGTAGTTTACCTGCAGTTTTTTATGTTTTAACAAGGGTATTTTCTATGGCAAACGATAACAGACGCAAATTCAAACAGAATCAAAAGATTATTCGTACACAGCCCTAAATTGCAGAGTTCTCAAGACCTATTGTTTTTGGTGAAGATCGGTTAAGGGAAAGGGGTAGTTTACCCGCAGCGTTTTTTTATCAAGTGTATTTTCTATGGCAAACGATAACAGCCGCAAATTCAAACAGAATCAAATAATTTTTTGCATACAGCCGTGATTTGTAGAGTACTCAAGACCTATTGTTTTTGGTGAAGATCGGTTAAGGAGAAGGGGTAGTTTACCTGCAACATTTTTTTATCAAGCGTATTTTCTATGACGAACGGTAACTGCCGCATATTCAAACAGAATCAAATAATTTTTTGCATACGTCACTGAATTGTAGAGGACTCATGGCCTTTTGATTTTGGTGAAGATCGGTTAAGGGGAAGGGGTAGTTTACCTGCAACCTTTTATGTTTTAACAAGAGTAAAGTACATGTAAATTCATTTAAACTTTTTCAAACAATGGTAATTGTTAAAATAAAATAATTTTGTTGCCAGGCAATAAAATTATAATTTTTTCATTTTAATGTAAATCTGTACATAGTATAAAGTAAAGTCGGTGCGTTTTCTCTCTGTGTTTGAAATCGCTAATCTCAGGAAGTACTGAACGGATTTTATTCAAGTTTTCGCCAATAGATAGAGTGTCTATCGAGGAACATTTATGTGTATAATTAATACATATATGTTGTACATTAGCTTAGCTATCACGGTTTATGTCAAGTAAGTGGTATAGTTTACATCTTATATATAAAAATGAATGTTTCTTTGTTTGTCCCGTATGCGTTCCTATACCATTCATCCGATTGCGATGAACTTTCGGTGAGTTGTTGTGCGCACGTCCACGAAGGTTTCTTCCACATCTCCTCCTAAACCACTGTACCGATTTCAACCAAACTTGGCACAAATATTTTACGCAACGGGAGAACCAACATAGGATAGGTGTTTTTTTGATGGGGTCCTTTTGGGGGTTCTTTGGGGTCTTCGACTTCGCCTCCTAAACCACTGGACCGATTTCAACCAAACTTGGCACAAATATTTTACGCAAAGGGAGAACCAACATAGGACAAGTGTTTTTTTCGATACGATCCTTTGGGGTCTTCCACGTCTCCACCTAAACCATTGGACCGATTTCAACCAAACTTGGCACAAATATTTTACGCAACGGGAGAACCAATATAGGACAGGTGTTTTTTTCGATACGATCCTCTGGGGGGTCCTTTGCGGTCTTAAAAAACTATTAGATCTGGTTACTATGGCAACCCAATAGAATAGATTCTGTTCTAAATATGTTATCGCATTAAATTGAAGATCACGCGAACGAAGTTGTGGGCAACAGCTATTTATTTTTAAGAAGCCTACTTTAATTAAACTTTATTAATTAAACTAACATTTTCATTACGTACAACGTGAAACTCCGTAGCGAAGCACGGGTATTCTGCTAGTCATGTATAAGAGAAAATATATCATGCGTGGCAGGCAAGCATATCTCAGTTATGTACCGTTTACGTTTCCATTTTATTATTATCACTACCGCAATAAAAAGGCAGGGAACACACACACACACACACACACACACACACACACACACACACACACACACACACACACACACACACACACACACAGTTCGCGTTATTTCTGGCCTCATTCATGTTTATTTTCTTACATTTGCACGGTTTTTAAATGGAAAGTGCCGAACCCACACCAACATAACGCATGCAAGCCGAAAAAGTGTCCAGCGTGGATAGCGATTTGCTTCCTGTGGATCGCTGGGCAGTGTAACTGCACGTGTTTACAGAGGAACGATTCATAGACAGACTTTTCGTCTTTAGGGAATGAACCCTCTGCAAGATGCTGAGGGTCCATGAGTGACTTCGGAGCGCTCCTTCTTTTCCGCGTGTTTGTTCTGTGAAACGTACACTGTAGATTCGCAGATTTATTCTAAGCAACGCTCAATAGGAAATGTTGAAAATTTTTGTCCACGGTGAACCCTCATACACACTAAACCTGCACTGATGTTTTAATTACGGACATCATAATATTAAAACTTTGGAAACTTGAGCACTATTTAATGGAGATCAATCATTAACTTATACAAGCCATTAATTTTATGCATATTTTTTATATATATGTGTACAACGTTATCGGCAACAAAGAAGTAGTTTTTGTTAAAATTCCTTCTCTGGATATTTGGCCGTAGTCCAATGTTTTCTACAAAACCAGACGTTTCGGCAATGCCATTGACTTCCATCATCAGTGAAAATCGAGTGCGATAACATGAGGTGGTATATGTTAGTGACCACAGTACTGTGGTTAAGGCTGAAGCAGCAAGTAGAAAGAAGTAGTTTCTATGGTAATATTTCATTTCGAAAATGATTTTAAAAATAAATCTTAGAATATGGAAGTCATGTATGGTTCTCCATACCGATTTTATGAAAGGAGAAGAAACATGAATTTATAAATATAAGGTAGGAAGCCTAAAAATAACAATACCCAATTAATAATAAACATAGTCAAAGCAAGTAAAAAATACATTGAGGCAAATAAAGGCAATAATTAATAACAAAAAGTGATCAATGTGAAATGAAAAATAAAACAATTATTAATGACCAATAACCACACAGTGATGTTAAACTAATTAGACAAACAGTGTGGGAGATATCAAGTGAATGATATAAATAAGTGGATAAATGTAAGTAAGTGATAACAAGCTATGTAAATAGCATATTATAAAAGTGAAAGTGTTAATAAATAAAGAAACCTTCTATGAAGGGAAAAGTGCAGTGAGTGTACAGTATAAAATACTGAAGAAGCAGACTGTAGTATGTTCTTATACCGATTTATTAAAATTTTTGTGTATTTATTTCTTATGATAATCATACCATAATTACCGTACTTACCATAATTTTCTGTGCACATGTCTGCGCAATCATATTTGTTTATTGTGGGTCCAGAGTCCGCATTAAGCGCAAACAGAGACTGAGTTGGGTCTTGAAATGAAAGTACCAACATCAATATGATTGGAAATCAACTTACTTTTTGTTATTTCTAATTTGCAAATGTAAATTGTAATATATGACAATGTCCGCCTCACCGTGACCAAAACAAAATGGCGGTCACTTCCTTACATTTATATTCATTAGTCATGACTTTCAAATTTTGTTATATTTTTAATCAACTAGATAATTTTATTGCGCTGCAGCTATGGACTTACTTAAGTGTTTTCATTTAACTTATACTGTTATAATTAATGCAAACCAACGCCTCAGTTTGGTTGCCGGCATTGTTTCACACACGCTTTCTCTCTCACTCGGTCTCTCTCATTACAAAATTATTCGAGGTACATTTTTGTTTTAAATATTATTAGTTTTGAGCTCAACTGTTTTAAAATGAATTTGATTGCAATTTTGACTTTCCTAAATATAGGTAGACTTGAAGTTCTGGTTGAGAGTTTCACATTTGTTGATCGATGTTTGGCCGAGATCTCCTGGTTACTTTGGTTTTCTCTTTCTGTAGCACTGACTCTAATTTTGCATTTTTAAAACTGTTATTCACTGATTTCAAGTCATGTTTGTATTTACTGTTGCTTTATAATTTACATTTTTTATGTTTTAAATCACTTTTGCTGGCATTAGTTGCCGGCGAATTTCTATAGCGTGTTGACGCCTTGGCTGTAGTATGAAGACTGGGGGGGGGGGATTCTATGCACATTTTGCGTAAGTGTGTGTGCGTCGACGTCATTGTCTTTTGTCTCGAAGTAGGAAACGCCCTGGTTTATACGTTATTGTTGTTACGTCATTCATATTTTTAATGACGCCTCGCATTGTTGACCAATAAAAAATATATTAAGAGCCTGTGTTAACTCATGTAACCATCGAATGCGTTCTATTTTGCACGTACGCCCTTGGCCTTGGAATCGCCCCGCACAGATGTAACTGCGTCGTTGTTGTTAAATAAAGGAAAAATTGTCCTATCCATACACAGGTGTGCAAAATACATTAAAGTACAATAAAATAAGACCCCTTGTACCATAAATCTGAAAACAGGCCTTTTGTCCTGTTACAAAACCCCCTCAATGAAAGGTTTTATGCCGAAGCATAAAAACTTTCATTGACCCATTCACTCTTCCTAAAGGGATCAGCCCAGATATGTTGCCACAACCCCCTGTAGTGTTAATATAAAAAGAAATACAATCACTTACCCTTGGTCCAATGATGATGATCGTACCTGACCGACCCTACCAGACTTCTCTGACGAAGTTCATTTTTGAGAAAATTATTCGAGGTACATTTTTGTTTTAAATATTATTAGTTTTGAGCTCAACTGTTTTAAAATGAATTTGATTGCAATTTTGACTTTCCTAAATATAGGTAGACTTGAAGTTCTGGTGGAGAGTTTCACATTTGTTGATCGATGTTTGGCCGAGATCTCCTGGTTACTTTGGTTTTCTCTTTCTGTAGCACTGACTCTAATTTTGCATTTTTAAAACTGTTATTCACTGATTTCAAGTCATGTTTGTATTTACTGTTGCTTTATAATTTACATTTTTTATGTTTTAAATCACTTTTGCTGGCATTAGTTGCCGGCGAATTTCTATAGCGTGTTGACGCCTTGGCTGTAGTATGAAGACTGGGGGGGGGGGATTCTATGCACATTTTGCGTAAGTGTGTGTGCGTCGACGTCATTGTCTTTTGTTTCGAAGTAGGAAACGCCCTGGTTTATACGTTATTGTTGTTACGTCATTCATATTTTTAATGACGCCTCGCATTGTTGACCAATGAAAAATATATTAAGAGCCTGTGTTAACTCATGCAACCATCGAATGCGTTCTATTTTCGATTCTATTTACATCTATATATATATATATAGATGTAACTGCGTCGTTGTTGTTAAATAAAGGGAAAATTGTCCTATCCATACACAGGTGTGCAAAATACATTAAAGTACAATAAAATAAGACCCCTTGTACCATAAATCTGAAAACAGGCCTTTTGTCCTGTTACAAAACCCCCTCAATGAAAGGTTTTATGCCGAAGCATAAAAACTTTCATTGACCCATTCACTCTTCCTAAAGGGATCAGCCCAGATATGTTGCCACAACCCCCTGTAGTGTTAATATAAAAAGAAATACAATCACTTACCCTTGGTCCAATGATGATGATCGTACCTGCCCGACCCTACCGGACTTCTCTGACGAGATCCCAACACCATAAGGCCGGTCAGGCACTGAACGCTCCTGTTCTGACGCACCGGCCAGCTCAGGACCGCCGTCACAACACCACCAAACTCTGAAACATTAAGTACACAAATTTAAAATAGTGGCCTTATCTATTCCCATATTCGCAACTGATATGGCTCCCCTTCGTTGCATTGGTTTGCGTTTTGAGGCATTGGTTTGCTTAACTTGAAATCCTCTAATAACAAAATAACCAAGATTTAAGACAGAATATCCACTTCTCCTTTTTAACATTCCTGCGTTTATTAAAACTTTCTGACTCCAGTCAATATTATTTATCCTCTTTACCACAAGAAAACATATTCTTATACTAGACATAACACATAAAACAAAATTTTAATTTCCAAAAGCAACAACTACTAATCATCTATCATTTTATAAAAAAAAAATAAAAAATATAACTATTATGGCAAACACTTCAAATATTTTAAATTTTCTTTACTTAGCTTTCTTTATTCTTATATTTCTTTGCAACAGAATCAAACTATATTTTTGTTCAAAACCATTTCTGACTTTATCTATTCAACATATTAACATTTGTTACCGTCGCTACCAATAACAATAAAACATACTAAAACATTGAACATCAAACATTAACATTGTTACATTTACCTTACATAATTCGCATTTAAATAACTTGTATTAAAACTTGATAAGACATTACGGCTTCAACTTTCTATTAAACTTTTAATTAGTTAACCTTTATTGTAATGAGATTCTATAAAAAAAATTTCAAATTTATCATTAATCTTTCAGTTACATCACCTTTCTACTATGAATTTTCCTTTTCTAACCCTTTCATCCTTATTAGTTTGGGCTATTCTCTATTATTCACTATTATCGCTATATCTTATTTTGGCATTTATCTCTCTAACCTTACTCACCCCTTTTTTCTACTAACAACCGCTACTAACAACCATTAATATATTATGACACCAATATCTCTCAATTATAACTCCCTTCACTAATTCCACTTACCTCTGGCACCGCTCGTCTTTGTACTAGGCTGTGTGTTCCCTACCTGGCCATACACATACCTAACCATTTGCCCTCCACCAAATATTGGCAAACACTCTAACCCAAATTGCTCCGCCTGCCACAACGCCGCGCGCTGGTTTCTTGCCACGCCGCACGCTGATCACTCCTTACACCACTACCCTTACTACAAAATATCATCATCAACAAATATATTTACCATTCACATTACTCACCTCTCTACATATAATCACTACCACCACTATGTCCCTAAAATATCTAACACCCTCTTTGTGTATTATCTGTATCTCTACTTCTTATTCTCTCTAACTCCCAATAACTTTAATTCTGACTAATTCATATGCCTTATTGATCATTATTCCCCAAACTCTTTTACAACATTTCACTTTAATATAATCATTAGAAAATTCATCCCTCACCTACTAATAACAATACATCTCAATATCCAAATATATTACATGCTTAATCATTTATTATCCATTAGAATCTAAATCTCATAATTATTTAAAATCATTATCAAACTTCCTTCAATTATTTAAAATTCTACAGTACATGGTTTACATAAAAATACATAAAATACACAACATCAAGAATACACAAATACATTGACATTAATACATACAAAAATATACAATCCAAAATTATCATTTAATCATTTACCAAAATCAGTTTATAAAACAGTCCATTTCAAAAACACTGTCACATATTTAAATGTTCATTAACACAATAAAACATCTATCCTCCATCGTTAAACAATAATCGAATCTTATGTCTATACAACTTATTTTTACTTGAAGACATTATATTACTATCATTAATATAACACTCATTTAAATTCTTATATTCTACAAAACCGTCATCATTAATAGGGTTATTACCTATCAATTCCTTATGCAACTTGTCACGATTGGTTATTGTCCTGTCACCTCCAGTATAATTAGTCACCACTAGGTACATTATAAAGTCATTATTTTCATTATCATCTTCTCCTACTGTTATATCAGCTTCCACCCAAGGTAAGTATTTACTTTTATTATACATCATCTCTGCTCCTAACTTTTCCATAAATTCTTCATACTTTCTACTTATCTTAAAAATCTCTATTTCTCTCTTTCTCTCACCATATCTCTCACAATACCTCTCTACACTCTCTCTCTCAATATTTGCAGGGGATACTAATTCACAACTACTGCACCACCTGTGAAGTGCACTAAAAAAACCAGGGACAATTTTATTTGTAGACCACATGTCTCCCAAATATACATTGAAGGCACTCTTGTCCTTCCTCAACACATGTACTTCACCCCCAACTACACCATTAAGGGAAAAATTTACCCCCTGCAATCCCCTTACAATTATATTTTCTCTCCACTTTCTATCTAACTCATCACACACAAACATCTCATTATTATCATATTCTACTACCTCTAAAATTTCATTATCACTACCAATGTTCACATAATCATTTTCTAATATCATACTTTTATTTTTACTATTACAACTCTCTCCCCTACTTGCCCTGTCTTTATTTATGTTCAAATTGTCTATTACTTTACTCTTCGAATTGTCATCTATTTCTTTAATCTTATTTTGTAACATGCTCATTCTATTACTAGCATTATTCTCATGTTTTGATACTGTTTGGTCTATTGTTTCAATATGTTTGGTTATGTCTATTACGTTTGATTCAAATTTCTCTTAGCTTATTTTGTAAAACATTAGTTTTAATTTCTATCTGTTTATTTACTTCACATTTAGTTCACTCTCTATCTGCTCATTAACTGTGGTTAAACATTTATTCTCTCTCTCTCTATTTTGTGTTTCTATTTGGTTTTGAACTGTCTCATTGATTTGATTAATTTTATCATCTAAATTATTATTTTGGTATGGAATTGCTCATTAATGGTTTCTGTTTGTTTTTGAATACTGTCACCATGTATTTCTATCTCATTTATTCTTTTGACAACATTAACATTTTGTCATTGTATATCTTTATTCACTTCATCGAATTTTACATCAAACTTAATACTCTGTTCGTTACATTTTTCATCAAAAAAAATCTCATCATTTTTATCACATCATTTTCCTCAACTCTTTTTGTTGGGATTGGTGTCGAGTGAATACCTTCACTCATTATTTCTGATTCTGTTCCGCTTATTTCACTATTGTTTGCCATTGTTAAAAATGTTTAATGAACTGTTGTTTTCTACAGACGTCACAACATAACCTACAATTGTACTACCCCTCACTTCAATACACACTCCGTCTCTATATTCAGGCTTATTATATAAAAATATAAAAAAAATATTTTTATATAGTCACCAGTTCGGGCATCAATTGTGCTTATCCCCATTTATTAATTATTTTTGTGTATTTATTTCTTATGATAATCATACCATAATTACCGTACTTACCATAATTTTTTGTGCACATGTCTGCACAATCATATTTGTTTATTGTGGGTCCAGAGTCCGCATTAAGCGCAAACAGAGACTGAGTTGGGTCTTGAAATGAAAGTACCAACATCAATATGATTGGAAATCAACTTACTTTTTGTTATTTCTAATTTGCAAATGTAAATTGTAATACATGACAATGTCCGCCTCACCGTGACGAAAACAAAATGGCGGTCACTTCCTTACATTTATATTCATTAGTCATGACTTTCAAATTTTGTTATATTTTTAATCAACTAGATAATTTTATTGCGCTGCAGCTATGGACTTACTTAAGTGTTTTCATTTAACTTATACTGTTATAATTAACGCAAACCAACGCCTCAGTTTGGTTGCCGGCATTGTTTCACACACGCTTTCTCTCTCACTCGCTCTCTCTCATTACAAAATTATTCGAGGTACATTTTTGTTTTAAATATTGTTAGTTTTGAGCTCCACTGTTTTAAAATGAATTTGATTGCAATTTTGACTTTCCTGAATATAGGTAGACTTGAAGTTCTGGTCGAGAGTTTCACATTTGTTGATCGATGTTTGGCCGAGATCTCCTGGTTACTTTGGTTTTCTCTTTCTGTAGCACTGACTCTAATTTTGCATTTTTAAAACTGTTATTCACTGATTTCCAGTCATGTTTGCATTTACTGTTGCTTTATAATTTACATTTTTTATGTTTTAAATCACTTTTGCTGGCATTAGTTGCCGGCGAATTTCTATAGCGTGTTGACGCCTTGGCTGTAGTATGAAGACTGGGGGGGGGGATTCTATGCACATTTTGCGTAAGTGTGTGTGCGTCGACGTCATTGTCTTTTGTCTCGAAGTAGGAAACGCCCTGGTTTATGCGTTATTGTTGTTACGTCATTCATATTTTTAATGACGCCTCGCATTGTTGACCAATGAAAAATATATTAAGAGCCTGTGTTTACTCATGCAACCATCGAATGCGTTCTATTTCGCACGTATGCCCTTGGCCTTGGAATCGCCCCGCACAGATGTAACTGCGTCGTTGTTGTTAAAAAAAGGGAAAATTGTCCTATCCATACACAGGTGTGCAAAATACATTAAAATACAATAAAATAAGACCCCTTGTACCATAAATCTGAAAACAGGCCTTTTGTCCTGTTACAAGTAGTATAGCTAAACAGCCTTTGATAGAACTTAATGTTATCAAATAAGAATGAACTAACTGTACCATTAGTAATTTCAGTAATAGTAAGTAAGAATGACCAAAAAATAAGATGAAAATTAAGTTATTAGAGTGGAAGATAAGAGAGACAGACACTGTATTTTAGTGAAGGAATTTGTAAGTGAATTATATTGTGTAAGGTACTGCTTAAAATTATTATTATAAGAGTTTCGTTATTGTTTAAAAAACCATAGAATTTATTACCTTATAAGATAGGCGAGATAGAAATAAGAAACAAAAAACAGTTAGAAGTTGAATTTCAGGTTTGAGCCTGGTAAGAAAATGTTTGTTTTGATAATAAGAGGTGTGGTTAGAAGCACCAATGTTTTTATTATCTGTTTCTATAAAAAAAGAAATTGTTCAATGTACCAATATATAAAGTTAATGAGTTATAAAGAATGTTAAATAGTAGTATGGGGAAGTCTAGGCTCTAGGCCTAACATTTAGTGAAGGAACTTTGTAAGTTTAAAAAGAAAACAATAACCCAGTATCAATTAGAGTATATCAAATGTTTAAGCAGTTAAGTAAGTATATCCAGTACAAAAATGTATAAATAATATTCAGTTTAAAGATAGCTACATAGAAATATAAATAAGAAAATAAGGAAAATGTTATTAACTATTCAAAAGTAATCATGAGGTATATCAAAATAATCTTTAACAAAAAAGAAAAACAATGGTGTTCATATAATTGATGTTACTACTAATATAAGAAAGAAATCATAATTTGAAGAAATTTTATAAATTTAAACCAAAATAAAACATTAGAATATAACAATGTCATAAGATATTGACCAATGAGAAATAGCATAATTTGAAAGGTAACCATGACAACTGACACTTATTACATGATTTACCGTTGGAATTCTAATTACTTCATTATTGACTAACGCGGAGGGCGGATGTATGAAGCTCTCGACCCAAAATTAACTTTAAAAACTTTAAATTTTACAAAATTTTAAAAGAAGAAGTGTAAGAGAAACGTTAAACTACAACTGATGAGATGAACAACTATTGAAATAATTATACCATAAAAATCATGGTAAAAACTATGAAAACATCAAATTAACGTAACACACGACCTATTCTGAAGGAAGAAGTAAATTTACCTAACTCAACCTGAGGACATCGAACATCTATGAGTACTGATGAAAGTCAAACTTCGAATTAGAACCATTTGAACGGGAATTTTGGACAATCCAAAGAAGAAAGGACTCCTAGAGGTTTACGGAAGAAGAAGATGATCGTTGGAGAAGCCAGGTCAAGAAATCGATGAGTATAAAATAATAACTTCACTTCAAAATAAATTTTCAATTACCCATAATAACGAACTATAGTATTTTCACTTCACAGATCACAAAATTAACTCTATAACTGAACTTAATCAATATATCACTCTAAATAAAACACGATCAATCAATAAATTTTGATTTTAAATTATAATAATTTTCAAAAAAACATAACTTGCTGACAAGAGTTTAACCAAACCTATTCTAATTCTCATTGCCAATAACTTACTTTGTATGTTTTAATAGATCAACTATTGTGTATTTAGTTTTAATGAATGTTATAATTTTGTGCATTTGTTAGCCGATAATCCAACTTCTGTAGTCCAAAGGACTTATTCCCTGAGAGAAAAAATTATTATTTGTAAACAAAATATGTACGCCATAATGGTTTCCTTACGTACGACTGAGCAAGCCAAGCGATGCCAACCGAGCAATTTGTAAACGCCGGGATTAACATAAATATATGTATTATTCATCAACTGTAATTGAACAGGTAATATAACGAAGGGTTCAATAAATTTTAATATTCCTCAACTGCTGTATGTTTGATTATTATAAAAAAGGTAATATAAACAAAAATATTTATGAAAACAAACCATCAACATACTACAGTTAGCGAATTCGACTCTGCAAGACAGCGTGAGCCAATCAGGTGGTGAGGCGGTGAAATTTGAATTGAGCGACGAGAGATATGGTTAGCCAGTAAGTATTGAGAAAATGTATAAACTGGCTCTCTACACACGATTAATTTTAACAAAAGTAATTAACAAATTAATACAAAATAATCAACCCACAATAACACAGTTATATTACGAATTTGACGCAACCAAAGGGTGACATTCAAACACCCCAATAAAACGGCAAGTTACAATATAAACATATGTATTTATAGTGTATGATCCATAACTTTGTCTTTAGAAAGAGCACATTACACACAACCCGGTTTCAAACAAATCATTTGCAATGGGGACAAACTACTAGAATGGTAGTTTTATACATCTAACTAGTAATATAGAAAACTAAACAGACAATAATTTTCAACTGAAAGGAGTTTTAGCATGGACTTTTCATGGATATTAAAAGTCTGTTGAAGATACCGAGTACTGACTATCAACTCATTCATATCTGAAGACCAGTAAGTGGTGGTTAGTCATTTTAGTGCTTGTGTAGTTGAAGTTGTGTGCACAGAAGATTTGGGTAAACAAATGTATACACAATATAAATATTGCACCATGTTGTCATACAATCATACAATAATATACAATGGCTGTATAGTAAACTGTTCATGAGTAACAAAGGAAATTAATGCAGCATAGATACAAAAAGAATAATATGAAAACATAGACTACCGTCTTCTCTTTGTTACCTGTAAATGTTTGTTATTTACACTTAAATTTTACTTGAATACTTGTGATTACCACAATCACAATTTGCAATAACTGGAACAGTTTTTTCTTAACATATGTATGTATTCTGAAATCAGTCCATGTGTTGATGAATTAGCTGACTTCCCTTATTTATGTTTCCTTATTTATAATATACTATATTATCTAAACACTAATTTTATTTTTAATACGATTTTTACTAAAATTTTAACTGTGCCTAAGGCCTCTGATGTAATGTGCTGACCTCACACTTTTTTTTATAAACAAGAGCAAACTGGCTCAGATACAAATAAAATTTATTTAATAATTTTTATCTAACAATCAATATTCTCAAGTCAAAAAAGAACATTATAAAGATGTGATATGTGGGCAAGTCATGAGGAGGCAGTGTCCTTAACTTATCAGTATTATTAATTCTTTAGTAACTTTGTAAATTCAGAATCAAAAGATATGAATTTAATATTTGTACTGTTGAAACTAATATGCCAAAAGTGCACTGAGTAGAAAATAACATAACAATGGTCATAACAATAAGCTAAATCCGTTTTTACTTATCACATGTGTTCATTAAAATCATCTTTAACTGCTTGAAATAAATTTTAATTACATGTCTCAATACATAACTTTCTTTTGACAGAAAATGTATTGATCTAAGCTTTTTTATCTCAAGGAAGGGATGTATTTGTTCATAATAAAATGACCCATATCTCATTTCTGCACCTCTCCTATTAACATTTGAAGACAAACATGACTTTGTGGATGAAAAACAACCAAAATACAACTGCCAGTGATGTTTAAACACATAGGTAATACTCATTTCTAGTGTTTAATTTTTATATAACCACTAAATGTGTTACATTGGGATCTGTTATTTTCTTTCCATTAGAATAGTTCCTCCCACCTCTCATTCCCAAAACATACACATGAAGACACACGTTGTAACAAGATACAAGATACAGAGATATGGTATTTAGGTGTGTTTTGATTGTAATTGTGTTACTTGCAGATACGCACCGGTATCCACGATTATGTTGTATGATAAAATGTTCAAATTATAATTATTATTATTAGTTTGATTGTGATTGACAAATATGTGGGTATCGATGGTTAACTTCTTTAATTTAAAATGTTTCTCGCACTCCGTTAGTAACCTCCCCCACTTACCACACGTGGATATTGTAGTTCTGTTCGGTGACTGCTCAGCTGTAACACACACGCTACATATACAAGTAGATATTCTGTTTGAATATCCAACGTGACTAGCATGCACAATAAAAATGATATAACAGCTAAATAAAGTTCTGAGTTATCAGAAGTATTTGAATTCTTCCGCCACCTTTTGGTAGAACTGACTATTAATAAATGAATTATTTTAAGTTTGAAATAATACTCTTTTTCCACTGGTAACAAAATGTAGAGGTTTATTAACAATTAATGATGTTATAAAATCTTTTAAAAATTGACAATCAGTTACTAATAATTTTACTGATAATAATTACAATGAACAAAATTTAAAATAAGACTCTCATTAGCCTCAAGGCTGGTAACCCTGTTGGTTATACAATAGTTTTTATCTTGAGAGGTTATGTCCTCTTATATCAGTTAATTACCAAGTTAGTGTGGTTCTTTTAAGTAGCATGATGCCAGGTACAAGATGTGGCGTTTTATAATGAGATTAAATGAACAATAAATAAAAAACAAACAAACAAATATTAAAATAGAAAACTAGTACCATATAACAGATAATTATGGTATTATCGTACGCGGGAATTCGTACGCAGTCTACAGTATTTACTTGACAATCAACAAGTGCGTTGGCTTGCACTGCTAAAATGTATTACTATATTTTAATAATTCACTGTGGGAATTATTTATTTACAAGAGAAAAAGTTATTAAAAAAAACTCTTGTTATTGTTTTCATCTGGTTTGGATTATATGAGAACAGACTTGTGACAAAGAAGGTGGCAAGTTACGGTTATGATTTTAAGGTTATCTCATAACGTGAATTGTTATTAGAGTTAATTATCTTGAATATTGATTTCTTCTTAATCTAAGCATATACATATTATTTATAATAGTTCTGATGCATAATTATCAGTAGCATATAATACTCTTTCGCATAAAAGTTAAAATATTTATCTTCAAATATAGAAAATCAAAAAAACAACGTTAGTCAATTGAGCGACTGTTTACTATGCTCGTATTTTGTAATAAGTACATTAATCGTGATTCTTTTAATTATGAAAAATAATTAAAATATTTATTTATCATGTTAACAATTGCGAAATAATACTTTCGTTAATTCTGATAAATTCCATCAGCATTATGATACTTCGCTATTACTGATTAGCGTAGTATATCAACATTAAGTATTTACAGAAATTTTTATTTCTGTTTTATTGTTAATAAATGACAATAAAAAAGATTGTACTCCCTGTTTTTATTTTTTGCACAACACTCGCAAATACGATCGATATTGTACACTGATCGTATTTAAATATTATTCACTCCGCACAGTGCACTCGTTAATGCTGGTGTTGTTTATAGGTTATATGTGTGTTGATTACTGATGTTTACGTGTTGCGCACAATTCAAAAATAAACTTCTTCATATCTCGTCCGGAGAGTGACACGTCCTGTCTGTTTGATGGTTGATAGATGACTCTTTCGCTCCGTCGGAATGTCTGCGGCTTGTCTGCCAATTTCCATTCATTCGATTGGCTGAAATGTTTGAACTCTCCGACCCAAAGTACTTTGTCTTCTTAAAATTTTTAATTTTTTACCATTTTTGGCGTTTGAGTTTGAGATTATATGACGTCAGCACTGGTACAAAAATAATTAAAAAGTTTAAAATCGTAATAACTTTCTTAATATTTGTCTTATCGTTAAACGGTTAGTGTCAATAAATTGCGGACATCCTGCGCTTTAATTAAAGTCCAAACAAGATTATAATCCGTCCATTATTTAAATCACTATAACGATTTTATCGATTTTTATGGTGCATCTTATATTTAATAAGTTTATTACACCAAACTTAACTATTTACACTAAAACACTTTTAATTAAACGATCTGAGTCTATATCTCAACTTGTTTAATACAAAATTTGGGAATAATTGTTACCCAAACAATATCTGGTCATGGCGTCTTTGGCGTCCATATTTGATTATTCACAATTGTACTTAAAACTAATTTTTCTTATCTAATAACATTGATATTGTAACCCAACTATAATATAAACGTCTATTTACATGAATTTGTACTTTAGTATATGTACAGGGCTGTATTTCATATACTATTAACATTGTTTCAGTACCCTCCTATCTCTTTTCTTACAATTGTCACTTTATTTATGGTTTTTCTATATAAGGTATATTATGTAATAAATGCAATTAGTGTACAATTATAGTACCTAATTCCTTTCATATATTTGTTAGCTTTTAGTTATCTGAGAACCCTTCAATTTCTAGTAATGTGTTTGTTTACATTATGTCATAGCATGGTAGTCAGTTATTTTTGCTAAAACAATAATTAAATTGTTATTGCTATACTTGATCTAGATTTCCAAGGTAGTAAGTAAGGATCCATTCTTCTGATCCTTGATAACATTTTTATCTACTTTTAAACAAGTTTGTATGTTGCATTTTGCATAAATAACTTGCTCCTTATTGTTTGTTTACATTCTGATTCCACCATCATGGTCATTTAGTTTTTAATAATTTATATATAAAATGACTATTCTCATGGTCATGGTCTGTTCTCAAAGTAGCATTAGGTGTCCCTCTTACTACTGGTAACACTCTTATAAATCTTTGTTCAAGCTTTAATAAAGTATCTTGCTTAACTAGTTGGTTACATTGTTTCTGCTTACTTCTGGCTATGTATTCATAGTTAGCTAGTTTACAATATTTTGGTTACAAAACTATTGTCATTATACTTATAATCTGTTCTCATAGTAGTACCAGATGTTCATCTAACTACTGGTAATACTTTCATTATTCTTGGTACATGTTTTAATACTGTATTTTGTTTAACTAAATTGGCATACTAGGTTCCATTTCTCCTATCTTTGTGCCATCATATTTGATCTGCTTTATTTGTATTGTATTCAATATAATACACTGTCTACTAGGGTGTATCATTACTTATAACAAATCCTTGATTGATATAATTGTTGATGGTTATTTGGTTAAATTAACATGTATGATTTTTTGTTTCATAGGTGTCTTTCCTATGGGGTTATGTAACAATGTACAACATATTCTAATGCAGCATTTTGCTACTACTAACATGACTTCAGTATGGTATTCTATTACAATATTTTAATTGTTTTAATACACATGTTTACACTACTTCTTCTTAAACAATAATACAAATATTTTTGTACTAATGACAATATCTTTCTTGTCATTGGTTGTAGCTAATTTCTGTCACATTTGTTTGATATTTAACAAACTACTTTGTTTGTTATTTTTCTTTCTCTGGCCTTTCTTTGTATTGTATTCTGTTTTGCCGTGGCATTCAGTTACATTTCTTTTGAAATTTACAAAGATTTTTTTTATTATCATTTCTCTGAATAATAATATAACTTCTATTTTACATTATTTTGGTGGTCTTATGATTATCTATTTGGATCACAATCTTTATTAAATTAGTCACACGAACTGTCTGTGTATATTGGACTATTTAATTCTTGATGTTTTCACTATGAAAGTAACACATTTTCTTCCACTATAAACCTTATCACTGGAATTGTTTGTGTGGTTTATTAGGTTAAAATTAGTTAACTGGTCACAGGTTTTCACACTTATATTAAGCACTCACTGTAATTGTTTGTGATTTCTTAAATGTTAAACACTGTTTTTTCATAGTTGATAATCACTATTCTTTTGGTTACTATTATTGTCTCTAGTACACTTGATGAATGATGAGTCCTTGCATGGTCTATCCATTTTCTTCTCTCTTCATGTTATGTTTCCTTGTCCTTCTTCTTTCCTTCTTCTTTAGGTTTGAACATCTTCTTCAATATTTTCATTGTAGTCGCTATCTTCATTTGTTCCCCTCACTGTTGGAATTTATTTGTAGTTATTTTGTTGATTCCCCTCACTGTTGGAATCTATTGGTATTGTCGTTATGTTGCTGGTATTGGTATTACTCTCGTTATTTCCCCTCACTGTTGGATTTTATTTGGCCTTATTTTGTTGGTTCCCCTCACTGTTGGATCCTATTGGGCCTGGTTACTAACATTTTATTTTGGGTCATGGTCATTTTCTTTCTTCATTTCGTATTTGATGCTGCTATGTTACACTTTCTCCTTCATCGTTGGAATTTTATACTAATATATCTGTAGATACACACTTTTCGTTCACATAGTTTTATTTATCTAGAAATACCTTCTTGCTTTCCTATCACTTGACGTTATATTTGCTTATTTTATGTAACTACCATATTTGGTAACGTTACAACGTACATGTTAATTTGTATTATAGTGCACACTGTAACTTAATGTATGTGTGATTAAACTCACACAGCAAGTAAAACATGTCACTACAAGTGAAGTAGTGTTGTTCTCAGTACTCTAATAACTGAAATAAATGCACAGTCTAACAACATGTAGAAATGAGTTCCCTCACTTCCTAACCATGCTCAGCATGTCACTGAAAACATGTGGCTGTGAAAACATTCAGCTCACTTATGCTAATTTCAGAAAATGGTTAGATGCTGGAATCTCAAGCACTGGGTATAATTGAGTAATGGTTATTGGTAATTGTTAAAACAATTTGCATTATATCATAAATCTAATAGTGTTCATACTAACAAACTAACATTAAGAAAAAGAAAAATACATATCTTACTCCATTACACACACTGGAAACAAGAGTTTCCTAAAAGAAAACATGGGATTTCCCTTAGGCAAAACTCCCAAACAACATAGCTAAATTTAAAAAAAATTTTTAAATTCCTCCACCACTCCTCCAGTTAGAACTAGAGTATTATGTACATTTTTGCAGGCTAAAATTTTCATACACAATTTTTTTTAAACATAGGAGGGTCTTATAATTGAGAGGGCATTACTGTACACAGTAATGTATAATCATAACTTTAGAGATAATTTTTTTTTTTATTTTCCTTAAATTTCACTTTATATTATGCACATCCACCCAGTTAACTTTGCTACCACAAACTGGAATAGATCATAGTATAGTGGAAGGAATCATTTTATTAATTGTTCTTTACAGAGAATGTAGTAAAATAGCATACACACAGGTACAATTTATTGGAACTTCGATACTATATTTATTAAGGCATAGACAATACTCATTGTGTTGCTTATAATGGAGCAATCTCTATATATTACTATATTATCAAACACTATAAATACTGTACAAAGAATAAAAACTGTAAGGATAATTGTCCATTACCTACAGTTTATGGAGACAATGTCTTGTACTGTACAGGCAATAACAGATTTTTTTTTTTTTTTCTTTGTATTTTAAAAATATTTCATTTTGTTCTACTGGACTACCAACTGCCTGTAAATACAGGAATTCAAACCATAACAAAAAACTTGTATATTATTAAAAGATTCAGTTGTACATTTTTAGGCTTTCCACACTATCACATCCTTTTACAAAAATTCACAGCATGATTGTATACAATAAACTTTATTACCTAAAATAAATGAAATTCTACAGCATACTGATAATTATGTTTCTTTGTTTTTGCAATCCTAAATCATGTTTTATAGCTGTATCAAAATCCGAGTTGCAGTAAACACTAAGAAACTTATATACATAAATCATATTTCTTTTTATTTGCAATTCCCATACCATGTTTTATATATCCTCATTAAACACATTATACTGCCAAAAAAAAGATAATGGTAATACAGTTATTGGCTTAATATAAAGAAGTGATAAAGCACAATTAAGTATATGAAAGTGAAAACACACACATTCATTAAAAGTTACTATGATAAACATGTGTATTCTGACATGTTGGTTAGAATAGTAATTACGTACTTCCACACATTTTAATTACTTACCTGATATTAAAGATTTTAATCTATTATTCAATTGTCTCCTTCTTATTTCCAAATATGACAAATTAATGGTAACTTCAATAGACACTTCTGTTAATTTTTTCACTCCTTCAGTAGACTAAAAAGTACAAAAGAATATTAGTCTACACTATTGTGAAGATAATGTAACCACCTGAAAATGTATGAAGATTTGTAAGTAACAAATATTTACAATAATAATTTTGCCCAAGGAACTGGTTAAGTTCAGTAGATTTCCCAAGACTACATAGTAAAACAAAATTATATAAATGTAAAAATAAAATACTAAAATCTAAATTTATTACCTATTTCCATTTAAACAAATTTAAGTACAAGCAAAACTATACAAGAATGAAACATAATTTCATCAGTAACTGCTTATTAAAAACGTTTAATGAAAAGATGTTTTGAGGCACTCTCCTTCCTGTTGCATACAAATAGGGGAATACGTGAGGGTGTTGTTCATATATAGATCTGTCCAGAAAGTATCCAGCCAATCTAAATATGCCAAAAATAAACCATGTGACCCTTCACGAAACTGCGTAGCCTATCTCAGGAGACCGTACTGTGTATGCAGTCACACATCTGTTGGACTCTTCATTCAGCAGTGAGATATCATTAAGTAAGCTTGCACTTGTGTGACCACCGCATACACAATGACTGACCAAGTAGATCATTGATTCTGTAACGAGTTTTGCTTCAAACATTATGTTACAACACAAATAAGCCACCCCAATACCAGGGATAAAAAAGATGAATAATGAATATAAAAAAGTAATTCGTATAAAATAAAATGTTTAATATAATGAAAATAAAATGACAATGACCTAACCCAAGTGATTGACCAAACAAAAAGAACCAAAAGAAGAAGGGAAAAGACGAAACCAAATAAGAAAGTGATTGACCAAATAAAATGAAACAAAATAATATGAAGGTGAAGAAGGATAATGAACATGAAACTAACCAAGTATAAAGGAAATAAAGTGAAACCGAATGAAAAAACCTGGACAAATAATATAGAATATGAAAAGGAGAAGTGGTACGCTCAAAAGTAATATTGGAAACGAACCCAATAACTAACCAATATCTAGAATACCGGTAATTATTATTATCGATTGAAAAATGAATGTAAATGATTTGATAAAACTCAATAACGTAATGTGAAAAAATAAAAGTACAGTAACCCAAGAATTAGAGATGTAACAAAAAACTCTATAACGACATTAAACTTATTAATAATGTAAATAATATTTGCAATGAGAGAGATAGTGAGATAGTGAGAATATAAAATCAACTAAGTAACAAAGAAAAAGTAATTATAGGGGTTACCCACTAATAATCACTTAATATAAACATTTAAGGAGTGCAAAAGTGAAAGTGTAAAACCCCAAAATACTTAGAAACCATATTAATAGCAAAAAAAACACTTAATAATCTATAAACAAACTCTAAATGATTAATAGTGAACCACATTAATAATAAATAACATTGTTAATGAAAATAGTAGGAGTAAACAGATAATAACATGTAACGAACACTGAATGGTGATGGTGACATTATTATTAAAATAAGAATCTTATTATTAATAAAGTTAAGTTAAATAGTATATACTAGTATTTAAAAGGTAGAATCCCATGAAAGGTAAACAGTTGGTGTTATCGTGGATTGAAGATAGAGATTGTGTAAGAAATAAGGAATTAGAAATGAAATGAATTGTAAACAAACATTACCTAATAACTGTTAAAAATTGTTTAATTCAATTTATGAATAGGATATGGCTGGAGAAATTGTACAGACCATAGGCCTAGATGTTATGTTTTGATAGTAAGTAATAGCCATATGGTTAACAAGGCCTAAATAGATAAATAAGTAGGTAAACCAATACACAAATAATTACACTAGAAAATCAGTTATGTAGAAAATAATAAAAACATAAAAATAGGATAAAAACAGACCCAAAACACACCAACAAATAAACCAATCAATTATAATAGCAACACAAAACACCTTAGAATAAAATGAAATATAATTTGTATAAAATAAATAAATTAATCAATGGCTACTTAGGCCTATGAACTGCCTAACCGCCAGAAACAAATAACTGCAAATTGTATAAAATCAATAAGGAATTTAACAAATCCAAGGAGAATAAATAGCCAAGGATAATTTGTAAATCATTTTAAAATAAAAATGTTAGAATAAGGACTTAAATTAAAAAAGAAATATAATTAACAAATAGTGACATAAATGTACAAACATTAATATTTTATAGAACCCAACCTTATGGGATATCAAAACAATCTTTGAAAGGAAATAATAACAGTAGTAATAATATTTAATACATAGGAAGGAAGACAGAAGAATAAAAGCATTCAGAAGATATACAGTAAATTTGAATGAAAATTCAAATTTGATAACAATGGTTATAAGCCAAGATTAACCAATCAGAATTAACATGTAACCATTACAACAGACGTTGGTTACGAATTTTCCGTTAATTTATAGTACTCTCAAAGTGATGTTCGTCAAGATTAGACACCAAATGTTGAATGACCTAAATTTTCATTTTAAACGTATAAAAAGTAATCTAAATTCAAAAACATGAACCAGTAAGAAGAAGACGAGGAACTATGATATCTAACTGATGCCAAGGACCATTTTACCTGAGAATTAAATGAAAAAATGACTACAACTAACATGAAAAGGACGCAAGACATACTTAAGCCCCAAGATTATTGAAAACTGAATACGATTGCAGTCCAATTACATTACAACTGAATGACCGTTTATACCAAGTCATCTGATTTGATAAGTATAATTGAATTACCCAATTTCCTGAAATAAACTCACTTTAAATATTCCTCAAAATTATCTGAACTCTCACTATAAACTGAACATAATTTCTTTAAAAGATTAAGTAAGATAAACAAACACTGAAAATTTATTAATTAAGGAAATAACCTTGCCTTAGATAGCGAACTTTTGAAACACACTTTACTACACTGCAGTAACAAATTGTAGCTACACTTTATATTATTTAAGTACGAATAATGTAAAGTAGTGTACTTTTTATTGTAATCATAAATTAATGTTTTCTCATAATCAAAAGAACCTAGATTTTAAACGGAACAGATTGTCAGCAAACTAAACTGTAGCCATCTTAGGCCGTATGAATCGTTCCAAAATCGATTTCGCCAACCCTAGAGAAATTGTCTCATATTAACTGTCGGTGCAAAATTTATGGAATAACCAAATATAATTTTATTGTCAACCTGAATAATTACCAATCAATCATTAAAGAAACTAGTACAGAGTGTAACCATTGTTATTATTTCATAGGGAAGTGTATTGTATATCTTGTGCATTTTAGCGAACTTCCAGAATTGACGGCCAGCGCTCACGTTGCAACTCGACACACTACCTGCTTGATTCAATAGGTCGTGCGAAGGCGGTAACAAATTTGAATACTCCCGGCCGTCATAGCTTAAAACACTTTTGTCACATTATTCATTAATTTAATTGTTTTAGATAAACAATTTGGCGCCACCCGGGATTATTAAACCCCTATGAACAAACAGGTAAGGTTTCCACTCGCGTTGTACTGGTAATTTGAAACATCGCTGCGGACTTTGTTATCGCAAACCAATTGATGTAACGAAACCATTGTGAGGCGAACACACGACATACACAGTTTCAAGAACATATACACTTTTAAAAAGACGACAAGAATTATTCGTTACAATAGTCATTCATCTGTAGAATCGATTTCAATGATTAATAGTGTGTTTAGGGAGGCTTCCATGAGAAATACTCAAATTAAAATTGGTACTGGTACTTTCAAGATAGCTGAGAATCCAAAGAAAGTAGCCCACAAACTGGATGCAACATCAAGGCCATTTTGAGTGTTTTACTCTATAATGAAGATGTTGTCAATCATGAGAACACTTCCCCAAGTCAGCGAAGAGAGTGCTGTGAGGAGAAAATGGAAGCAGTTGTGGGCAAATGGTAACTGGCACCTTCACCATGACAATACACTTATTTGCATATTCTTTGTACCTGGTACAGCATCTCCTGGTGAAACATCACTCACACAGGCTGCTCAGCTACCATACAGTCCTGGTTTGGCTGGCTCCCTTGACTTCGGGCTCTCTCTAATATAAAAATCACTACTAAAAAGGAGAAGATGACGAGTCAGTGGACAAGATACAGGGAAACATGATAAAACAATTGACGACAATTCCCAAAGAGGAATTTGAATACGGTTTTGAGAAGTGAAGAGACACTAGGATAAAAACCATAATCTACAAAATTGAGGGGCTCAGGCCACAGTCAGCACTGTCATTTTAGTTTCTGCCAAATTGACCTCATTATTCCTAGTTGCATGTGGTGAGATTGTGTTGTTTGTGTGTAAACAGGGCCGGCGACAAGGGGGGACAGAGGGGGCAAATGCCAGGGGCCCGGGCCCGCAGGGGGCCCGGGCCCAAAAAAATTAATTAAAACTAAAAATTTAAAGTTCAAATAAATTTAAATGCCAACAAGAATACAAACTTTTGTTGTTTAAAAAGTGAAAAAACAAATCAAGGTAGAGCGTGTGTCAGTGTGCAGTAGAGAAGTATGACGTTAGCGTTGTTGTTGTGGTCATCGAGGGTTGTGGCACGGGTGATGGGGACGATAGAGCGAGAAGCGCGGGCGCTGTGACTCACCTCCCCTCCCTTTGCCGTGAACATTCGCCACTCAGCGACAAGTTGTAACCTGAACGTCAAGAAACCCCATCCCCCGCCTAAAGTTCATTGTTTACTCGTTAGTAGACCGTAAATAATCGTTTACTCTAGAGTCACAGTTACAGATTAACAGTAGCAAGCTACACATTCTAGTGTTGTGTCATTGGTGTTGTACACGTACATTACAGTATTGTATCAGTACTCGGAGATCATTTTCCAAAACTCAAAAATCTTCCATGACGAGACCAGAGATTGTGAAACCTCATCAAGATGTGATGATCAAACGGGACTTAACGTAAAACATGAGGAGGAGAATTTCAGAATTAATGTTTTCTATAAACTTATTGACTCTATCATTAGGGGCCTTACTCAAAGATTTCAATTTTCCGAAAAGGTTAGTGACCTTTTTCAATGTCTTTGGACATATCATGATGAAGAAGAAAATGAAATTGAAAAGCAGTGTTTGACTTTGTGTCAAACGTACAAAGAAGACGTAGACACTGACATTTTCAATGAAATCAAACACCTGAAGTCAATACATAAGACCAACTTAGGAGAAACGTCATTACAACCTTTACAACTTTTGAACACACTAAGGAAGATAAAGTTGGACAGCTTGTTCCCAAATACATCTATAGCAATCAGATTGTTCTGCTGCATCCCTGTATCTGTAAGTCACGGTGAGAGAAGTTTCAGTGTAATGAAAAGAATAAAAAGTGTCAATCGATCAACGATGAACCAAGACAGGATGAACGATCTCAGCATCTTGGCGATGGAACCTGATTTGGCAAGGAGCTTGAAATATGATGATATTATTGATGACTTTGCAAGAAAGAGGGCTAGAAGAGTTGTATTTTCATAAAGTAAAAACAGAAAAAGTACGTTTTATTATGACTTTTTATAAAATGTTCAAGTTCAAGTAAGTCCTAGTTTTGATTACTGTATAATAAAACTGTAAAATGTGTTAAACCATCAAAAAGTTTTTATTTCGAAAATGTTTCCCCATCCCTTTCCACTGACATGTGTTTATTTAACATAAAAAATTTATAAGTACAATTTATAGTACATCAAAAGATAATGCATGACAGTGCACATTTCTTATGCAGAAAAAGCTGATAATCAGGTAAGTCTTGGTTGTAAAATAACCTGCAAGTTTGCAGTTCTGGTCTAAATTAAGTGAGGGTGAGTGGGTGGGGTGTACCGGGATTTAGGGGCCCGGATCCCTCAGTTGCCCAGGGGCCCGAGAATCCTGTCACCGGGCCTGTGTGTAAATATCTGTTGACATTAAGCATTGAAAGTTTTCACTTATTTCTTGTGGTGTGGTGGTGTTAACGATTGTTTTGAAGAAATAGTGACAGTTTCATGTAATTTAGCAGTTAGTGTAACATTAAATTTGGCTAATCGTGTTATGGTCAGTTTATTTTTCTCCACAAGGTTTTATCTGAGGTTTAAGTATGGAATTTTGTTGTTCTGTGCCAAATTGTAAAGGAAATCACAGAAATGAGCCAAAAGTTCAGGTTTTAGTTTTTGAAAGGATCCTGAACTTCTTCAGATAGGTGATCAAATGTGATCTTGTGCCTACAGTATATATGTAATTAATTACTTAAGTTTGAATATAATTATAAGTGCAAACAATAAATACTTAATGATTTACCTTATTGTTAAAATAAAAATACATTATACCTAACTATATGTAACCTAACCTTCTACCAAATACAAGAAGAACAGCTATAACAAAAATCAAAAATAAATTACATTGCATTAAATTAACAAAGCACATCTAAAGTGCGTAATTCTTTACTAAAGGGTGTGACTATTAAGGTAACAACTATTGTAGTATTACTTTATAATTTGTAAATGCATTTTAACATATAGCTAACTAGTTTTTATATTTTGAAAATGTTTTAATTTTTAATTATAAATATCAAAATGTAATGACAATAGAAACAAGTATTTATTTAAACATTATTTTATACGGTCCAAGTCACTTTATATAGTAATGATTTACCTTATTGAAACTGTCCAGTGACCTCAAGTTGTATGTTTATGACGCGTTTCGAGTCATATGACACTTCATCAGATAGTTATCACTCACAAGGAGATCATCAAATGTTAAAATTCACAAAAACACAAAAAACACATATGTACAATTGCAAAATCTATACAAGCGTCCGACACAGTGCACTGCGTGAGGCCCACTGGACTCTGAGCAAACACGTGTCTCGCCGTGTGTTATCTCATAATCGATTGTAGTGCGGTGTCATATAGTGGGTTTGATTTGAAATTTAATTTATCGTTAAGTATGCCATCATGAGTAACTGCGTTATTATGTCCACTATAGATTTCAAATTCTTCCCATGCATCCATATAATGACCCTTACTACAATAATGTAAGGGTATTAAGTTCGTATTAAAATTTGTGTACGAATGGTTGCATGTAATTAAATGTCGTGTAAAATTATATTTTATATTATCTATAGAAACACCTTTATTGATGAAATTATGTGGAGTGTGTTCCCGAAACCTTTTAATAATAGGTCTCCCCGTTTGACCAATATAGAAACATTCACAATCATTACATATCAATTTATATACACCCGTCCTTGACTCTAATTGTGTGTGAACAGCCTGGCGAACCGAATTCCAAAGGCTATTATTGGTTTTAAAAATGGTGGTGAAACCAAGCCTATTAAAAACAGACGTTAGAATTTTGGGCATTATCTCCGTGTATGTGGTTGAGATGTACTTATTTTTGGTTTTTATATTATTTAATTGTTTGGATTTCTTAGCCTTGTGTTTCCTAAGAATGTTATCCACCATCCGGCAATCATAACCATTAGCAGCAGCAATATGTTTAATTGTATTTAATTCATCATTAAAATCGTTATCATCAAGGGGGACACTCAAAAGCCTGTGTACAAAACTATTATACGCTGCTAATTTTTGTGAATATGGGTGGTGGGAATCCGCATGTATAGTAACATCGGTGGTGGTAGGCTTTCTATATATTCCAAATTTCAGGTTGTTGTGCTGTTTAGTTATGGTTAAATCCAAAAAATTTAGTTCAATATTTGCTTCGGTTTCCATGGTGAACTGGATATTGTCATTTACAGCATTCAAGCTGTTTTTCAAAGTGCTTAGCTGGCGTGCAGTACCATTGAAAATCAAAAAAGTGTCATCAGCATAACGACAATAATAAATAATGTTATTGGTGAACTTGTGGTTATTAAGAAAGTAATTGTTCTCATAAGAGTTCAAATAAATGTCGCCCAAGAAGCCGGACAATGGTGAGCCCATAGCAAGTCCGTCTCTATGAATATAATAACGTCCATTAAAAGTAAAATAATTTTGTTGCAAGATAACTCTCAGTATGCAGATTAATTTGTTTATGGATTGTGCATCTAATTTATTGGATTTGATTAAGTTATTATATAAGATGTCCAAGGTCTGATTTACGGGAATATTAGTATAAAGGTTGACAATGTCGAAAGATGCTAATTTGTATGTGGGTAGCAATTGTATATTTCTAACTTTGTTTTTAAAATCCATGCTACTAATTATGCTATGATTATTTTGTAGTTGAATATTATCATTTATTAAAGCAACCAATTTCTTAGCCGCCTTAAAACCCGGTGCCATGGTAAAAGGTCACTGGACGGTTTCAATAAGGTAAATCATTACTATATAAAGTGACTTGGACCGTATAAAATAATGTTTAAATTAGATGCATGTCAAGCCAGCATGGTATATAAATACCAAAATATTAAAATTCGATTATTAAAAACCAACGCGCATATTAAATTTAACAAATCATGTACTAAACATAAACTAATTCCTAAGTATGCCACCATACATATCAGATCCACCACTAAGGCAGCCAGAAACATGAAAAAACATGCAGAATTCTTCTGTATCAAACAGGAAATTAAATCGCTATATACTAAGAAAGACATACTTAACAGTACATTGTTGAAATTATATTTGCAATTATACCAGCAGATCCATCCTGCCATCATTGATAACGTAATAGATAAGATAAATATTTACATTACTGATATCATGCGTGATGTAAAAAGAAGACAGACCCGAAAATTTCAAAATTTGATGGCATCACAAAACCGACATCCCATCCCTGAATGTAAACATCAGTTCTACCTACGTACTTCTAACCTTACTAATATAATATTTGATGAAGATGAATTAAATCTTCTTAACAAGGGTTTAAAATATAACTTTCCGAATGTTAATAAATGTCACGTTACACGTGAAATTATCAGTGTTGAAACCGCTATTGAAACAATCAAGGACCCCAATCTCCAAAAAGAATCACGCTATTTAATAAACAATAAATTTAATAATATCATAAACGTTCATAATTCTAATATTCAGAATACGCAGAAACAGTTAAGAGCTCGAACTGAGATCAAAACTCATTCATTAGTGGTCATAGATAATGATGTATACACACGTAAAGTCAACGAGTTTATTTCCAATAACAACATTATCATGCTGAACACTGACCCCACTGATTCATTTACAAAAATTTTTAATAACACAATTAATAACTGTACCAAGTTGTTTGACGACCATACACGACGCTATTTAAAACCTATCAATGCTTATGCACCGAAACTTACTGGCCTACCTAAAATCCACAAGGACAATGTCCCAATTAGGCCTCTGGTTATTTTTACCACGGCACCGGGTTTTAAGGTGGTTAAGAAATTGGTTGCTTTAATAAATGATAATATTCAACTACAAAATAATCATAGCATAATTAATAGCATGGATTTTATAAACAAAGTTAGAAATATACAATTGCTACCCACATACAAATTAGCATCTTTCAACATTGTCAACCTCTATACTAATATTCCTGTAAATCAGACCTTGGACATCTTAGATAATAACTTAATCAAATTCAATAAATTAGATGCACACTCCATAGACGAATTAATCTGCATACTGAGAGTTATCTTGCAACAAAATTATTTTACTTTTAATGGACGTTATTATATTCAAAGAGACGGACTTGCTATGGGTTCACCATTGTCCGGCTTGTTGGCCGACATTTATTTGAACTCTGTAATGAATTATTTGGCCGCTATCGTTTAAGCCCCATGTTGTATGCATCAATCTGTAACGATGTAAAATGACGTCCTCGTCTTCGTTTAAGCCCCGCGATGGAAGCCAATCTGTAACGATGTAAAAAGGCTGGTGCTTATCTGTAAAATGTGTACACCTGTTTTTTATGTGTAGAAAGTGTTAGTGTGGTGTGTTCGTCTCACACCTGTCGTTACATTAATGGTTGTTGCTACCGAAGTCCGTAGCGTTGTCACAATTATCAGTACAACCTACCTGTAATTTCATAGGGGTTGCGAATCCCGGGTGGCGCCAAATTGTTTATTTTAAAACAATTAAATTTGTGAATTAACAAGTTAGATTGGTGTTATCAGCGTTGACAGCTGGAGCGTTCGAATGATTCCTGCCTCTGTACAGCTTACAGATGCAGATATGGCAAGAGCGCTAGTTGTCTGCTCAGTGAAATCACTAACACACACATATATTATACAACTTCCTACGAAATAAAACAATGGTAACACTCTGTACTGTATCTTTAATTATGGTTTGGTCATTAATCAATGTGACAATAATATTATAAGTTAGTTTTTAATAAAATTGCTCCGGCATAAAACATGAAACGCAAATCTGACGGCTGACGAAATTAGATTTGAAACGAGTTATTCTGATGCTGACATGGCCTCTGTTTGTACACTATGTATTGACTCGTTCAAAATCTGGAGTTCTTTGGATTATAAAGAAAACATAAAATATGGTTACATTAAAAAAGTACACTACCGTACCTTATCCGTACTTATATAGTATAAAGTGTTTTTACAAATTGTTCAGCAGTGTACAAATAGTTGTTACAAATTTTGCAGATTAGTGCGAGGTTATTTGTTAGTTAACAATTTTGTTACGTAAGTTTATATTATTCAATCCTTGAAAGAAAATTATTTTTACTTGATAGTGAGAGTTTTTTATTGATATGAGAAGTATATAAAGTGCTTTTATTCCTGGGATTATTGTATTTAAATGATACTTATCAGTTCAGAAGGTTGTGATAGGTTGTTGTTCTGGGGTAATGGAAATTTCATCAACTTTGGAGTGATTTAGGCTGCTGGCGTCTTCTTCTAAATTGTCTTGGGAATTTCTGCTTTAATTTTCGTTTATTTGGTTCCTGGACATCTGTTAATCTTTGAAACTCTTCATCTCCTTGTCACTGGTTCATGTTGTTGACTTCTGAATGTTTGTTAAACTTTTTAAAATAAAATTTCGGTCACACAAAATCTTACGTCCCTACTACCCAAGCATCATTTTTCCAAGTAAGTAAATTTAACGGAAAATTAGTAACCAACTTGGGCCCGTTTCTATGGTGACTGAAACCCTTTGATTGGTTAAGGCATAGATTAAAAGCATTGTTATTATATTTGAATTTTTATTCAAAATTTATTATATATTTTCTGATTGATTTTATTCTTCTGTCTTCCTTTCTGGGTATTAAATATTATCACTATTGTATTTATTTCCTTTCAAAGATTAAAACAATACCTCATAAGGTCATGTTCTATTAGATATTAAGTTTTGTCTAATTATTTTGACATCTGACAATTACATATTTCTTTTAATTTAAACTCTTATTGTAACATTTTTCTTTTAAAATGATTTATACATTATTTTTGGCTAGTTACTTGCCTTAGATTTGTAAATTTCCTGGTGGATTTTATACAATTTGTTATTATTGGTTTTGACAGTTAGGCATTTCCTAGGCCTCAGTAGCCATTGAGTATTTTTACTTATTATATTCTAATTATATTTCATTTTGTTACAAAGCGTTTTGTCCTGTTGTTACAATTGATTTGTTTAGTGGTTGTTGTGTCTTGAATTTGTTTGTGTTCTGATTACATGTCAAGATTATTTTCTATATCTTAATACTTAAAATATAACAATTAGGCCTATGGACTGTAAGCTTCTTTCAGCCATATCCTATTCATAAAATTAACATGAACAATTCTTTACAAGTTATTAGTTACTGTTGGTTTAACATACATTTCATTCTTTTACTATTATCTTGAGTGAGAAACATCATCACTTCCTTCAAACTTATTTAATTTATTTTCCCTTATAACATAGGGTGTTTATTAATTATATACTTAATTTCTTAATTCCTTTCTCCATTCCATGTTAACACAACCTGTTCATCTTACATGGGCTTTCTCCCCTGAATAACATCATATCCTTTATCTATCTCTACTTTAAATACTATTTCTAACTATCCTTAACTATATAATTTTTATAATCTCACTCTTAAATCATTTATTGATTCATCAATGATTTACTAAGTGTTTTCTTATCTATTACTATTTTTTTTATCATTTACAATATCTTTTTTCACTTATCACTTTCACCTTTAATTAATTGGTGTTTATCACTGATACACTCATTATTTTGGGGTATTTACACATTCACTATTGCATTTTTTAACTGTTTACAGTAAGTGTTTTTTAGTGGGTAATCCCTATAATTATTTCTCTTTGTCACTTTCTCACTATTTCTTTCATTACAAATTATACACAGTATTAATGATATTTTCTCTAGATTTTACTATTTCTAACTCTAATTTTTGGGTTAGTGTACTTTTGTTTACTAGATTACTTTACTGTTTTGGTTTAAAACAGGTATATAAATTATTTCATTTACAATAATATTTATTTCCATTATTGGATAATTATTGGTTTTATTTACAATATTTTATATTTGAGTGTACCATTTCTCCCTTTTATATGTGGTGTTTCTTATTTCTTGGTTTCACTTCGTTTCCTCTTCATTCATCTGCGTCTTCTCCTTCTTCTTCATTTTCAATTGGCTTCATTTTAATTCGGTTCTCCCCTTCTCGTTTGGTTTGATTTTATTTAGTTGTAGGAATTCGTTCACTTCCTTCAATTGTCTTTATTCTCCTTTGGTTTTGGTTTTTTCCCTTCTTTGTTGGTTTCCTGTTTGTTTGGTCAATCACTTGGGTTAGGTAATGTCGTCGTTTGTCGTGTCACTGTCTTTATATTTTATTTATATTTAATCATTTTATTTGATATGAAGTATATTTATTTTTAATATTATCTTTTTTTATCCCTGGTACTGGGGTGGTTTATTTGTGTTGTAACAACTCTTATGAGAACAATTACTAAGTTCACCAATAACATTATTTATTATTGTCGTTATGTTGATGACACTTTTTTGATTTTCAATGGTACTGCACGCCAGCTAAGCACTTTGAAAAACAGCTTGAATGCTGTAAATGACAATATCCAGTTCACGATGGAAACCGAAGCAAAATTGAACTAAATTTTTTGGATTTAACCATAACTAAACAGCACAACAACCTGAAATTTGGAATATATAGAAAGCCTACCACCACCGATGTTACTATACATGCGGATTCCCACCACCCATATTCACAAAAATTAGCAGCGTTTAATAGTTTTGTACACAGGCTTTTGAGTGTCCCCCTTGATGATAACGATTTTAATGATGAATTAAATACAATTAAACATATTGCTGCTGCTAATGGTTATGATTGCCGGATGGTGGATAACATTCTTAGGAAACACAAGGCTAAGAAATCCAAACAATTAAATAATATAAAAACCAAAAATAAGTACATCTCAACCACATACACGGAGATAATGCCCAAAATTCTAACGTCTGTTTTTAATAGGCTTGGTTTCACCACCATTTTTAAAACCAATAATAGCCTTTGGAATTCGGTTCGCCAGGCTGTTCACACACAATTAGAGTCAAGGACGGGTGTATATAAATTGATATGTAATGATTGTGAATGTTTCTATATTGGTCAAACGGGGAGACCTTTTATTAAAAGGTTTCGGGAACACACTCCACATAATTTCATCAATAAAGGTGTTTCTATAGATAATATAAAATATAATTTTACACGACATTTAATTACATGCAACCATTCGTACACAAATTTTAATACGAACTTAATACCCTTACATTATTGTAGTAAGGGTCATTATATGGATGCATGGGAAGAATTTGAAATCTATAGTGGACATAATAACGCAGTTACTCATGATGGCATACTTAGCGATAAATTAAATTTCAAATCAAACCCACTATATGACACCGCGCTACAATCGATTATGAGATAACACACGGCGAGACACGCGTTTGCTCAGAGTCCAGTGGGCCTCACGCAGTGCACTGTGTCGGACGCTTGTATAGATTTTGCAATTGTACATATGTGTTTTTTGTGTTTTTGTGAATTTTAACATTTGATGATCTCCTTGTGAGTGATAACTATCTGATGAAGTGTCATATGACTCGAAACGCGTCATAAACATACAACTTGAGGTCACTGGACAGTTTCAATAAGGTAAATCATTACTATATAAAGTGACTTGGACCGTATAAAATAATGTTTAAATAAATACTTGTTTCTATTGTCATTACATTTTGATATTTATAATTAAAAATTAAAACATTTTCAAAATATAAAAACTAGTTAGCTATATGTTAAAATGCATTTACAAATTATAAAGTAATACTACAATAGTTGTTACCTTAATAGTCACACCCTTTAGTAAAGAATTACGCACTTTAGATGATGCTTTGTTAATTTAATGCAATGTAATTTATTTTTGATTTTTGTTATAGCTGTTCTTCTTGTATTTGGTAGAAGGTTAGGTTACATATAGTTAGGTATAATGTATTTTTATTTTAACACAATTCAGAATTGGGTGAATTAGCTTGTGTAGGGTTAGGTTAACACATTCTCTGCCGTGTCGGCCATAATGACCAAAAATAGGTCTGTGCTGTCACGCTGTGTTGATCATTATGACAGAAGAATTGGCCTTATGTTTTGTGCCGTGTATCACACCGTCATTCATGTGTATAACGTATAACTCATGGCATCATAGTGATGACCGAAAGCATGACCGATGTGGTGTGGGATGACAAGAATAACCACACCACGCTGCATCGTTCACATTGACCAAAAGCTTACAAAGGGTTACAATTCTTGCATTGTGGGTATGATAACACAAGCCAACCTCAATTTAGAAACCTAATAGACACAAAAATGATAAAAATACATTTTGGCCCAGGGAGATGGAATATGCTAAATACGATGGCAGAGAACGTGTTAATTATTAATACTAGAGTTGTAGATTTCCATAAGTTTTAGTGGTAACAGTGAGTATATATATATATATTGCAACACATCTTTTTATGATTTCTTTCATTATGGATTATGAGTTTTACATGGACCTGGTTAGGGTATACCATGCCAACACTTACCTGCAGTATATGGTACTTTTCTGCTTTGCCGGCTATTAGGTGTGGGATTTGGGCTTATTAGGTATCAGGTAACGAGTTGGGACGATGTGTTTCCAAAAGAATTATTTTAGGAAGCTGAGTTGTATAAATTGTGAATAAATGAAAACTACCTTTTTAGTCTATCATTCCAATGATTATAATTGTCACCCTCAAGGTGCTTATCTTTAAACAAATCATAATAATAAAAAGAATTTCAAATATTTAACACAATTTACGGCGGGTTCCACCATTTATATTCTTTCTTGAATATTACTTTACCATATTTTCTCTAGTGATATATTGTTATAATGCTTACGTCTAACAATCACATATTAAAATCATATATCTTAGTACATAATTTATAAGTTCCTGAAAATAAGACATACAATACACAGTATATACACAAAACATATAACATGGAAATATACACACATATATGGGCAGTTTCACACTGTCTGCCTGTAATTATAATTCATTTATAAAAAATCATTTTGTTATATTGAATTTAATTATTTAATAAAATGGAAATACTGAATTGATTTCATTCTATGAAATCCGTAACCCTGTTCTTTATACATGAGAAAATAAAATACGAACTTTTTAAATGAATATAACAAGGGTTATAGTTATCGTTATCTCTATGGTAATTATTCTTTATACAGTGCACAATCTCATGAAAACATTTGCTTAGAGTCTTTCTGCACTCTTATTAACATATTATTATAATAATCACACATTATCTAAATGTTCTGTCTTTTAGAATAAATGTCTCTATATGATATACAGTACAACATTTAAAAGTGTCTTTAGGCTTTAGTCATACCGCCTATATAATTAAATGTTTATCAATTATTTAAAACTGTTCAATTTCGCTTATAGCGGCTTTTCATTTACTTTTTGTGTTTTACAACATTATTATGAACCCTGAACCATATCAGGTCACCTGTTTTGATGATTTCATGTTACACAGATGTACACGGGTCTCAGGCGTCGGCGTTGAGTACAGCTATTCCTCTCGAAACCTCCGTCAGCGTCGCTTAGCGATGTATGAACAGCTAGGCTAGGCGTCGTTCCTTTATCGTCATGGACACAGCGTCTCTGGCCTCGGGTATAGTCTGATGTCCGTAGTACGTAGTTGTAGTAACTCAGGTGTCTGCCGGTCTCATTGAAGCGTCTTCTGCAGCGTATCGTTCCGTGTGTACGACTCAACGAATACTTTATGAATGCGCCAGATGCTCGTTTTGTTTCACTGTTTATAGGGCAAAGCCACGTGTGCAAATGAGTTTCTATCGGCGAATATCTCAACAATCCTTTATTTATTTAGGTAACAAAGTTGTTTGTTAGACGTGTCTTGAACACAGTTATTAGCTATGTATACACGCGATCTTTAATTAGCACCGCGAAAGGTGTGAAATAGTAAAACGCTTATAGTTCACGACACTCTCACTATCTCGTTATGTGTTTGGTGTCTAAATAAAGCTACATTTCCGCACTATTCACTGGTCAACCTAGTTCTTCTTAATCTTTTGTCATTTTTTTATTATTTACGTTTTAAAACACTTCTGACATGTGCCGACAAAATTATACATATTTATGCAGGTGGACTGTTATCTGTTTTGTTTGCTATATAAAATCTTATCTGTACCCTTCTAAATGTACAATTGTAGCAGATAACGCTTATTATGCGTACTCCAGTTAGAACGATAAACATTGATAACAATGTTTCGTTATAACACTCCCCCACTTGCTTTAAAAAAATTGTTTTGTGCTTTACAGAACAACATATTTTTTTTTTTTTTTTTTTTTTTTTATCTATGTTTAGTACATACACAGTCAGTTATATTACATGTTTATTAGAAAGAATATAAAATCTTATCTTAAAGTAACAATCACATATGGGTATTATTGGATATAATGACGCAGAGATGACGCATGGTACTTTCCGACGTCCTTTTTCTTCACTGGGTCATATACCATGTAGGTGTGTGGTCCTAGACGACTCCTTAGTTCATATGGGCCACAGAATAATCTGAAGAATTTCTTGGAAGTGTTTAATATACTACTTCTCACAGGATTTGTCTTTATCAATACCTTATCACTAATCTGGAATCTTGTCAATCGGTGAGTTCTATTATACCGGTCTCTCCTTTTACCTGCTTGATGATATAACTGTCGTTCAGCTCTGTTTATTTTTTATTTGAATTGGCAAATCTACATTATAATTTTCCGGTTTATTAATCATGTTGTGCCAGAATCTTTTAGGTATTTTATTCTCACTTAATTCTAACGGTGTGTATCCTGTAGCTTCACTATAATTGTGATTCATTGCATCTTCGAAAAATTGTAGATAGTCAGGCCATTTACTCTGTTGATTGTAGCAATATAACCTCATGTACTTGCCTAACTCTCTATTTATTCTTTCAGCTAGATTAGTTTGTGGATGCCTTATGGATGTAAGTATAGGTTTTATACCTTGTCTTGTCAATGCGTCCTTCCATAATTTATTACCAAACTGCTTACCTTGATCTGTCAACACTTTATCCATTTTTCCATACTTTGGTATATACTTCTGGGTGATGACGTTCAGAACAGATTTCATGGTGGGTCTTCGTACAGCATATAACTTTACTAGCTTGGTAAACACATCTACCATCACAATTATATGGCGGTACCCACGACTTGATCGCGGGAGTGGTCCAAGGAAATCAAGTGCAACTATATCCCCCTTCTTCTTAGTTCTGATACTCCCCATTTCAACGCAAGTGTTTAAATTCGGATGTTTGGCTGTTTGACAATCATGGCATTTCCTAACAATTATTTTAATTTTTCTGAACATATTATTACAGGTGAAGGCTTCTTTCATAGTTAAATAGCACTTCAATGGAGATGCATGAGCTAGACTACGATGACATGGCATAATTAATTGCTGTAACATGTCATGAGATAGCACAACTTTCCAATCATAATTAATAAGCTTAAATAAAATTCCATCTTTCACACAATAATTTATAGGTAACGGATTATTTTTTATATTCTGTAATCGCTCATCTTTATCTTGCTCTCTAGCGAGATTACGTAGTAATTCTTGTACTTCTCTCTCGGGTTTGTATGTTATGTTGCTAAGTACCCTGACATCTTGTGGTTTAGCTTCATGTGTTTCTATACAGACTCCAGAATGTAGTCATTGATTTTCAGTCTTCGATGTGGACGGTTTATTACGTTCATCAGTGTTTCTCGGTGTCTCTTTCTGTTTTTTCTCAACGGTAATCGCCTGCGTATTTGCATTCCTATCAAATGTCCATGGTTTCGAAAATCGTTTCGACGAATTCGGCCATCGGTAACCTCCTTTGTAATTACCTCTTTCATTATTTTGCTCCTGCTTCTCATATGTTCGTCCATCTTCATGGCGTCTATCATATGATACATTTTTGTTTTTCGGATATTTTTCATCGTCTGTACGTCTATCTTCTCTGCCTTTATCTTCTTGGCGATATCTTTGCGAATACCACGTACCTCTATCTTGATTTTGGTTCCGGTTATCTCGCTGAACTCCTCTTGGTGGGTCTCGTTCACGGATTACACCCTCCATCTGTGTTAAAAGTATTAATAGATCTTCAATGGTAGCTATACCCTGAACATGTATAGCTAGTTGGATGTTCCTGCTGAAATGATTAGCAAGCTTAATGACTAATTCTTTTTGTGTTAACGCGGGACGTAAATGTTTACTCCTCTCTACTAACATAATGACGTATTCATCTTCAGACAGCTTACCTGGATTATATTTACCAAATTCCAGTGTATTTCGTATTCTCATTTGTATGTATTCATTCCAATACCTCCGTTCGAATGCTAGTTTAAATTCTTCATACGTTTTTAAATCGTCATTCACCATCGTGAACCAACTGGCTGCTGCATCTTTTAAGTAACGACTTACAAAGTCTATTTTATCTTTGTCACTGAGAATAGATCCAATACTATCTATTTCTTTCTCACATTTGATACGAAATTCAATGGGATTTTCCCCTCTGGATCCTCTAAAATAGTTAATGGGTCTCTCTTGTCTAGGTACGGTCGAGTATACTAACGCTTGGGTTGGTAGTCTTCTCACTTCTCGTGTAAGTCGGTCTACTTCACCTTTTAACTTGACTTCCAGCTGAGCTACCCTGTTGTCATGGTGTTGGATAGATTTCTTGATGGTGTCGTCTGCTGCGGCGAGACTTTTTGTTTCTTCTTCAATTTTCATGGTCTTCCTGACATTACTCTGCACCAACTCGCTGATGACTTGTATCTTGGTATCTTGTCGATGCGTAATTTTTTCGAGTTTCTGGTCCAGTGTGTCGGCCATAGATTTAAAATTTTGTTGTAGTCTTTTTCGCTGCTCTTCGAAATTTTCATTCATCACCACCGCTTGTTGTTTTAGAGACTCTTTAACTTTACCTTCTAAGGTCTCCATTCGTTCCATAATTTCTACCTTACTTTCAGCATTATACGCGTATAGTTTCTGAATTTCTGACGTGCTTGCTTCCAATCTTCTCATAGTTTCAGCACCACTAGTTTTTATTTCTTCAAACCTTTTTACGTTTTCAGCGTTGCTGGCTTCTAACTTCTTCATTATGTCGGCTAAACTGACCTCTTGTTTATGTGCCATGTTTAATTTTAATTTGGTGAACCGATTTTAAAATATTTATTATTAATTTGTATATTATTAATTATTTGGATTATTATTAAATACTGTATTGGTAGTCATTTATTCATCAACATACAACCATTATCTTGGGCGCCTGTAGTATCAGTTTCTGATAACCACAATATTTATCTAAGCTCCCCTTTGTTTACTCTACTGATAACGCTAACTGTACGTTCTTATCAGCTACATTCAACATATAAATGCACGTTTTATAATAATTACACATCAACTCTAAATATTCGTTCTACGTGAATTTATATTTATTTAACTTCTTACTAATTTTTAGTTTTTTTTTTCGTATTATGTTTTTTTTTTATTTTTTTTTTTTTATTTATTTAATCGTGCCCCACGTTGGAAGCGACATTTTCTTTTGCAACACATCTTTTTATGATTTCTTTCATTATGGATTATGAGTTTTACATGGACCTGGTTAGGGTATACCATGCCAACACTTACCTGCAGTATATGGTACTTTTCTGCTTTGCCGGCTATTAGGTGTGGGATTTGGGCTTATTAGGTATCAGGTAACGAGTTGGGACGATGTGTTTCCAAAAGAATTATTTTAGGAAGCTGAGTTGTTTAAATTGTGAATAAATGAAAACTACCTTTTTAGTCTATCATTCCAATGATTATAATTGTCACCCTCAAGGTGCTTATCTTTAAACAAATCATAATAATAAAAAGAATTTCAAATATTTAACACAATTTACGGCGGGTTCCACCATTTATATTCTTTCTTGAATATTACTTTACCATATTTTCTCTAGTGATATATTGTTATAATGCTTACGTCTAACAATCACATATTAAAATCATATATCTTAGTACATAATTTATAAGTTCCTGAAAATAAGACATACAATACACAGTATATACACAAAACATATAACATGGAAATATACACACATATATGGGCAGTTTCACACTGTCTGCCTGTAATTATAATTCATTTATAAAAAATCATTTTGTTATATTGAATTTAATTATTTAATAAAATGGAAATACTGAATTGATTTCATTCTATGAAATCCGTAACCCTGTTCTTTATACATGAGAAAATAAAATACGAACTTTTTAAATGAATATAACAAGGGTTATAGTTATCGTTATCTCTATGGTAATTATTCTTTATACAGTGCACAATCTCATGAAAACATTTGCTTAGAGTCTTTCTGCACTCTTATTAACATATTATTATAATAATCACACATTATCTAAATGTTCTGTCTTTTAGAATAAATGTCTCTATATGATATACAGTACAACATTTAAAAGTGTCTTTAGGCTTTAGTCATACCGCCTATATAATTAAATGTTTATCAATTATTTAAAACTGTTCAATTTCGCTTATAGCGGCTTTTCATTTACTTTTTGTGTTTTACAACATTATTATGAACCCTGAACCATATCAGGTCACCTGTTTTGATGATTTCATGTTACACAGATGTACACGGGTCTCAGGCGTCGGCGTTGAGTACAGCTATTCCTCTCGAAACCTCCGTCAGCGTCGCTTAGCGATGTATGAACAGCTAGGCTAGGCGTCGTTCCTTTATCGTCATGGACACAGCGTCTCTGGCCTCGGGTATAGTCTGATGTCCGTAGTACGTAGTTGTAGTAACTCAGGTGTCTGCCGGTCTCATTGAAGCGTCTTCTGCAGCGTATCGTTCCGTGTGTACGACTCAACGAATACTTTATGAATGCGCCAGATGCTCGTTTTGTTTCACTGTTTATAGGGCAAAGCCACGTGTGCAAATGAGTTTCTATCGGCGAATATCTCAACAATCCTTTATTTATTTAGGTAACAAAGTTGTTTGTTAGACGTGTCTTGAACACAGTTATTAGCTATGTATACACGCGATCTTTAATTAGCACCGCGAAAGGTGTGAAATAGTAAAACGCTTATAGTTCACGACACTCTCACTATCTCGTTATGTGTTTGGTGTCTAAATAAAGCTACATTTCCGCACTATTCACTGGTCAACCTAGTTCTTCTTAATCTTTTGTCATTTTTTTATTATTTACGTTTTAAAACACTTCTGACATGTGCCGACAAAATTATACATATTTATGCAGGTGGACTGTTATCTGTTTTGTTTGCTATATAAAATCTTATCTGTACCCTTCTAAATGTACAATTGTAGCAGATAACGCTTATTATGCGTACTCCAGTTAGAACGATAAACATTGATAACAATGTTTCGTTATAATATATATATATATATTGCATAATACATACAGCAGTGGTAATTTCATATACAGTGTATAGGTTTTTCACTCGCATGTATTGTCCAACTTGAAAATTTAGTCATCTAAAAATGAAAGCTACAGGATTATAGTTTTTAAACTTTTATAATGTGAAAATAATTATTCTCTATCAATCTACACATTTTTGAATTATTTTGGCCATAAACAAAGCCATAAAAAGTTGAAAAGTATGGAAACATAACTTCTCATATTTCCGTTGTTAATTGATGTTAAGTGGATTGTTTTTCCTTTAATTTGTAGGTCAATATATCAGTAAGACAATGATGGAATATTTGATTTTTAACTATACTCTTCATACATGTCAAAACAAAATTATATGTAACGTTTGGTTACAATTTTTTCGAATTACAACTTGAAATAGTTGGTCTGTGAGAAACTTTTTTGTTGTTAGAGATAGGTAGGCTATATAATGTAGTGAATGAAATTATCAGAATCAATTTAATTTAATTGTGATTCAATCTGTGAGGCTCTATTTTATCAGGTTTTGAAAATAAAAGCTTTTCTATATACAATGCTATAGTGTTAAGTAAACGCGTGGCAGGATGTTGGTGCCGTAAGTATACAAACATGATGTTACCGTTTGGACAGTTCACATGAGTTACTTTATTACTGTATACAACACTGTAGTGTTAAGTAAACACGTGGCAGTATGTTGGTGCCATAAGTATACAAACATGATGTTACCGTTTGCACAGTTCACATTAATTACTTTATTACTGTATACAACACTGTAGTGTTAAGTAAACACGTGGCAGGATGTTGGTGCAATAAGTGTACAAACATGATGTTGCCATTTCCACAGTTCACATGAGTTACTTTATTACTGTATACAACGCTGTAGTGTTAAGTAAACATGTGGCAGGATGTTGGTGCCATAAGTGTACAAACATCATGTTACTGTTTACACAGTTCACATGAGTTACTTTATTACTGTATACAACGCTGTAGTGTTAAGTAAACACGTGGCAGGATGTTGGTGCCATAAGTATACAAACATATTACCATTTACACAGTTCACATGAGTTACTTTATTACTTATTATAAAATTTACTTGAATTTATAATCAAATATAATAAAATGTTTTACACTGAGTTATATAATCTTTCATTTAAACTCTAAGTCTACTTGAACCTGTTAAATTTGGTGTTATTTTAATTAATAAAGATTTAAATTAATAATTGAAAGATGATTACAATAAATACATTATGTTCAGTAATGTGAATTTTAATTATTTTGAAACAATATTAATTAATTGAAATACTATAATCTTACTATTACCTTCGGATTCGGGTCCAGAGTCGTTCAGACGAAACCAGCTGCAGACAGGTTACTTGGGTTGGCGTTACGAAATATAATAACACAGTTTATTCTGGCTAAAACAACTTATTTGGATTTTATTTAATGTAATGTTTCACAGTTATGCCATAACGTATCAAATTCTAGGTTGGTTGATTACTACATTGATTAAAAGCTTTTTGTTTTGTTGAGCATAAACAACATATAAAGTTATCTGTACCGGTATATCAAACAGTAATGAAACAATTCTTATGATTATTATTCTTAACTGGCTCTAACAATTTTCTTAACCTTAACAATGACCCAGTACTTTGTCGCACTCTCTTTCATTCTTTTTTACATTTTTATTTTCTAACCCCTGTTAATAGAGCTCTGTATTTGTAAGTATTTTGTATAGTTATAAAATTGATTAGTTGCAAGATTGATTTAGTTGTTTCTGAAAGGTACTTAACCAGTCCACGGCGTTCCAGACCGCTTCATCACCGTCGCGTGTTACTCACGGTATCACTCATCACTCCGAACTGTTATTTATAAATATATTCACTGTCACGGTATACTCCGACTTATTTAGTTTAACATATTTTAGTTTAGTTTTAAATTACACTTTTGTAACATTTTGTCGGCCGACTTTATGTTGCTCGAGCACTTAGGTGATGACCGCGCGGTCAGAGTTACAGTTGAACTGGCCGCACGTTATACTGTTTGTACAACTTTAATTACTGTTAACTTTAACTTTTAACACTGTTAATGCGTTGAAAGATAGGCCTACTCTTAATTACAGCCTATCTTGCACCCGAGGCCACCGTTTAAATTTAAATCACCAACTTTACTGTCTGATGCTGCTTACTACTGTTCACTTTCTGATGACAAACTGCAGACTGTTATTCACCAGAACTGCCGCTTACTGGGCGGTTACGCAATACGTCTGGGCAATTGTTTAGGCTAACTGTGTGCATTGCTGTACTGGGGTTCCTCACAGGTGAAAGTTAACACTTTTAAAAATTGACTGAATTGATATAAAATTAAAACTGGGGCTGCATACAATTCTGTACCGTTACAATTTATATAAATATGTTGCAATTGTTGTACTAAAATTTCAGGTTAATGACATTTATGTCATTATTTTGTGACAGACTTCATAACTTAACAGTTTAACTATATTTTACGCACTATGGTGCATAAGGTCAGCCATTTGGCTTTCCAAATTTTCATATCTTTGTTGACACTTCGAAATTAAAGACAAGCAATTTGATACACTGTCTATCAAAACTGGTCTCTCATAACAGCTGTTTCAGTGTTACAAGGGAACAAACAATCTAACAAACACACTACCAACACAGATTTGCATAGAAGAGTAATTAAATATAGTTAATTAGCAGAATACAACATTACTTAAAAAACAATAAAGTAAAACATAAATATTATTATAAACATGTAGCAATTATTAATTACAAACAGAAATAACACTGTTACACATCACTATAGAAAAAATTTTTTTGATTAGTACTTTCAAGCTTCAACCCTCATCATATCTGATATTTTCTATCTGATGATGAGCTGTGAAGCTTGAAAGCACTAATCGAAAAGCTTTTTCTATAGTGGCGTGCAACAGTGTTATTTCCTTTTGTGATTATAACCATTAACACAAATTTTATTAAATAATTATTAATTAGTAACCTAATTTGATTAAGCACAAGTAATATAGTCTTATGCGTACCTAGAAAACACAGGGCTCGCTTTATAGGGCTACTTAGTGTTTAAACGAATATAACCCAATGTAAAGCATTTGGTTCAAATTATAAAGCACTCAAGTAAATTTTAATAAGTAATACAGTAACTCATAATGAACTGTACAAACATTAGCATTGTGTTTGTACACTTATGATGCCAAGATCCTGCCACATGTTTACTTAATGCTAGAGCGTTATAGATAGAAATGCTTTTATTTTAAAAACCTGTTAAGCTAGAGCCTCATAAATTGAATCAAAATTAAATTAAATCGATTCCGATAATTTTGTTTGCTTATACTACATACAACAAAAACAACAAACAATTGCTTTAACAACAAAAACGTTTCTCACAGACCAACTTTTTCATGCCATAATACAAAAATATCGTTACCACGTTACATTTGTATTTTACGTGTATGAAGAGTATAAGATAAAAATTAAGTATTCAATCATCTAATTGATATATTAAACTACAAACAATCCACTTACGTCAATTAACAACAGAAATACAATGAGTAATGTTCCAATAAACTGATAAAATGTACAGTTTGTAGCATTTCTGCTATTTACAGCTTGTTTATGGTCAAAATAATTCAAAAATTTGTGGGAGGATGGAGAATATACATTATAAAAGTTTAAAAATTATAATCCTGTAACTTTATTTAGATGACTAAATTTTCAAGCCGCAGAATATATATGAGTGAAAAACATACATATGCAATCTATTTCCCTATCTTACCCATTGTGTCATGTGACTTTTGAATGAAGTATACTTTCCCAAAAAGATTGGTGCAGTCAGTGAGGGGTTTTAGATTCATTTTACCTTGAACTTTTCCAAGGTATTTTCTACAACATCTTTTAGTTTCCCAGAAAAGCTGCTTACAAGTTAACTTAATATTCCAGGCTTGTTTTAATTTTTTTCATTTTGTCTCAAAAATTTCATCCTTTATAATTTTTCTTATATCAAGCCCAACGAAAATATTCTCCTTCAACTTTGCTTCAGATAAACCAGGGTACTGGTCGCAAAGATATTTAAACCATTTCCCTTCTGTTTGTAATGCTTTAACAAATTACAACAGACCTAATTTTATATGAAGTGATGGAAGTAAAACCTTTCATGGATCAACCAAACTTTCCATCTCAATGTGTTTGATTCCAGGCTCTATTGTTATTTAAATCGGCCATTCTTTCTTTATATAATGTTATTTCCTGCTGCGGCTATCTCATTCACACAGAAAACATGAGAGTTAGGTTTATCCACTCTATTGATAGAGTATCATTTAAATTACTTATGGATCTAGACAGAGGCGGATTAAGCCGATTGGAGGCCCCTGGCAGTAAAAATTTTGAGGCCCTTAGATCCAAGCACCAAAACAAAAAAATAGTGTAAGGAAGTGATGCCAACGGTGGCTACCGATCGCAACGCGCAGTCGCAATTTTGGGCTCGATTTCACGTATTTATTTAAAATGATTCAAATCCAACTTTTCATACTGCTAAGAGATTTGTAAAAATCAATCACTTCTTATTACTAAGATGTATATTTGACATAATAGTATACTTGATGTAGATAATAAATTAACAGTTTTAGTTACGAGTTTTTCACTTTTGGCTTTTGCGTTTACATGTAGAATACGTGAATAATATTAAATATTGCATCTTTCGCTTTTCTGTTGTGGCTGTTTTTAACTAGGAATCTATCGATCTCGGGGCCCCATGGAGATTCGGGGGCCCTGGCGGCCGCCAGCCGCATAATCCACCCCTGGATCTAGATTCTTTTCGTACGGCAAAGTCAAATTTCTGTTTCCTCGTTTGTACTTACTTTCCGTGTCCTCATTTGTACTTCATATGTTTTCTTCACAAGTAACTAATGGCAGGTTATGGAGGTTATGTACAACAATGTAACTTAAATAAAATTTACTTTGTTAGTGTACATTAAAAGGCTGTATTTATTGGAAGTACAGAAAATAAAACATTTATCGTACAAAAAAGGCTGTATATAACATTAAAGGCTGTATTTATTCGAAGTACCGGAATTAAAACCTAGTCCCAATTACTACGGTCTGAATTAATGCAAATAAAATTGGAGAATCTCGTAAACATATTAAAGAATGGTTGTATATTACATACAAAATTATTACAGTACGGACCTTTGTTAATGAATAGAAACAAATAGGACTCTATACTTTAGTATGTACCAATAAAATTCACCTTTTTTCAAGTACAGTATCTATTGTTTTCTCATACTCTTAAAAAAAAGGCCATTAACAATATTTTAGTTACTTGTGAAGAAAACAGATATAACATTTCCAAACAAGAAATCTTCAATTCTCTCCATATTTGTTTTATAAAAACTGGAGTTTCTACTGCAGGTTTTTAAGTCCACTAACTACTTAATTCAATATACATAATTGTTCCTGATCTTGTTGGGTAACATTATATTAATACATCTGCTTCCTACTCATACGTGCAAACAATGTTTTTAATGTACGGTCCTAAACATATTTAAAATTTAGACAAAGTCTAATGAGCTATTTGACCTAACCTGAATTACTACATCTAAGAATATCTTATTAGGTAATTTACCTTTATTTATACATTTAATGCATCTTAATTAGTACACTAACAGCACTGCTCTGTCTTACAGTAACACAACACGTTACACTAACTCAAAAGAATTTCTTGTTATCAGTTTAAGAAAGTTGAAATTGTGTATTTTTTTCTTTTCCATTCACTTTTTATGGAAACGTGCTTTACATTAATATGTGTACCCTTACTATATTATGGTCTTAAACATCTTTATCAACACTTTATACCTTTAAATTTAGACAAAGTGTAATGAGCAATTTGGCTTAACCTGAATTTACATGACCTGGCTCAGAACAACTTTATTTTGGCAAATACAAAGATTCTGTACACCCTGGTTGTAATTTCTTCAGGGCTCACACCTGCTGCCAGGCTTAGTTCTATAACATGATCAGGAAGAAAGGAATCAGCTCGAACTTGCAACAACTGTGGAATGGCTTGTACACCATCACCAAGAAGATTAATGATGTCCTCTACGAATAACTCATTAGGCCATTTAGCTTTATTTATACAGTTAATGCATCTTAATTAGTACCCTAACAGCACTGCTCTGTCTTACAGTAACACACTACATTACAACAAATTCTAAAGAATTTCTTGTTTTCAGTTTAAAAAGTTGAAATTGTGTATTTCTTTTCTTTTCCATTCACTTTTTGTGAAACGACCTACATTAATATGTGTATGCTTACTATATTGAAATCCAATGTTCACTATCCAATAGTTAAAAATATTGTGGAATTGTGAAATTAGTAACACTATGTACTAATGTTGTAACACTATGTGTACCTTAATAAGTTATTGATTATTCTAACTGATACATTGTCATGCCATTATCATATTACTGCTGTTCTCAGAGGTTCAGTAATAGTCATCTTTGCTGTTAACATGGACACATCTTGCATATGTTCATTTCTTACAAGTTCTTCTCTTTACAGGACTAACAGTTTTGTAAAAACTCAATTGTTTGTTCTTACATTTTCAATTGTTACCCTTAACATTTCGACCTCATCATAAAATAACTGTTGAGAAACTGAGAGCTCTTTTTTAAAAAGACTTTTCATTAGTAAAGTTACTTATAAGTAGGCATACATTTGTACTCATAATATGAGGTTAAGAATTAAGAAAAGGTGAAACCAACTCGTTACACTGAAAAACTTCTAGGTATACTACTACTGATTGGAAAAGACAAGATAACTCAGGGTGAACTTTTTTTCAAACCTTTTAACATCAGGGTTTCTGCGTTTATCCACAGTTACTTTCATGTTTATCATCTTCTCTCCTTTCATGGTTCTTTCAAAAACCACGAAAAAAATCGCGGTTGAGATAAGGGCTGATTATGATTGTACTACCCTCAAAACATGAAGAAAAGTCATTTTTCAAAAGATGTCTGTGTGTAGAATTTTGTCTATGACGAACGATAACTGCCGCAAATTCAAATAATTTTTTGCATATTGTAGAGGACTCAAGGTCTGTTGATATTGGTGACGATCGGTTAAGGAGAAGGGGTAATTTACCTGCAATGTTTTATGTTTTAACAAGAGTAAAGTACTTAATTTTGATAAATAAAGTATCCTGAAAAGAAGGTCATAATAATCCACTGTAGAAAGGTAGATGAAATATCTATAAATGAAAACGTGTAGGGGGAAGTTGGAGGGGGAGGGGATAATTTTCTATAAATGAAAATCATAGGTGAAGGGGAGGGGATAATTTTTTATATGTGTACTACGTTATCGGCAACAAAGTAGTAGTTTGTTTATAAAATTCCTTTACGGGCTGTTTGGCTGTGGTCCAATGTTTTCTGCAAAACCAGATGTTTTGGAAGTGCCATCGACTGCCATCATCAGTGAAAATCGAGTGTGCTAACGTGAGGTGGTATATGTTAGTGACCACAATTCTGTGGTTGAGGTTGAAGATAATAGTTTCTGTAGAAATATTTCATTTCTAAAATGATTTTAATAATAAATCTTAAAACATGGAAGTCATGTATGGTTCTCCGGACCGATATTTTAATTATTTGCATCAAATAGAATTATTGTGTAATAAATGTTCTATCCAGATCAAATTATGTGTATACAGTTCTGGAAAAATTATAAAGACATAAAATTTTGTTTGTTTATTGCAAAATGTATTATGTTTTGAAGTATCCCAAAGTAAATTTAACATTAATCATGTCAATAAATGAGGCTAGTCCAGGTTTTTAAGGCTAGGAGAATCCTTGAAATGTTTGGAGCATCGGTAGGTCATGATGGATTTAATCATCAAACTTCAGTTTCTGTGAAAAACTGGCAGGTTTGAGTAGTCACTTGATAAAGGATGGTGCTGTAAAAGCAACAATTCTTTCAGAATTATTTTATAACCCTGTCAGTCTGCAAATAACTATCAACTCTTTTAGATCATCAGCAGATTTAAACTTTTCTTATTCGTGTTAAGAATGTATCATGTAAACTGTTGGAAGTATGGAATAGAAGGACAAATCGAACATTGTACGTTTTTATGTTAGGTACACTTTACAAAACCTTTTCATCAGATGTTCAAAAGAGCAAGCTTGTAATTTATTTTTTATAAGCCCCTTAGTAAGGTTTCTTAGCAACAGTTACTGGATGTCACAGTTTGTTTCTAGGATATGTTTTACAAAGTAGTGGAAACTTGCTACTTGAATTCTGTGTTTCTTTGACTTCCTATTCTAAAGTAATCTTTAAGGTTTTTTAAGGGATTCGAAGATAACTCTACTAGGAATAAATCTGCATCTATGCTACAGATAAGAATGGATGGGTCTAATCCTAAACGAAAATTTTAAGAACAATTCAGAATACTGTGACTCTGGGAACACAAGTGGATAAAATGTAAAAAAGGTGAAGTAACTGTGGATAAACGCAGTATCCATGGTGTTGAAAGGTTTGAAAAAAAGTTCACCCTGAGTTATCTTGTCTTTTCCAATCAGTAGTAGTATACCTAGAAGTTTTTCAGTGTAACGAGTTGGTTTCACCTTTTCTTAATTCTTAACCTCATGTTATGAGTACAAATGTGTGCCTACTTATAAGTAACTTTACTAATGAAAAGTCTTTTTAAAAAAGAGCTTTCAGTTTTTCAACAGTTATTTTATGATGAGGTCGAAATATTAAGGGTAACAATTGAAAATGTAATAACAAACAATTAAGTTTTTTACAAAACTAATAGTCCTGTAAAGAGAAGAACTTGTAAGAAATGAACATATGCAAGATGTGTCCATGTTAACAGCAAAGATGACTATTACTGAACCTCTGAGAACTGTCATATTATAATGGCATGACAATGTATCAGTTAGAATAATCAATAACTTATTAAGGCACACATTATAACTCTAATTTTTACGTTTGCTAGATATTATCTTCTTAAAGCCCTCTATTGGAGTGCCAAATATAATGCTAATAGCCTAAGATGTGGTGCCAAATATAATGATTTTGCTATGCCCGCTAGTTGCGGCGTCAAATATAATGTTTTTATTACTTGTTGTCATGAATTATATTGTTAATTAATAGATTACATTTTTTCAATCTAGCAACAGCAATTAAAGTTACAATGAAGTCTACTGATGTTAATTGTAATTGTGTTGAGTTATTTATGTGTGATGAGTACAAAGAAATCTTATATGCTCAAGAATACTAATTGCTGTATCATCCCACAGGTAGTTATTAAATAACGAAACGCATACACATTTATCAATATAATTGTTGCATTTATTATTATTACTATACTTGGCATTCATATTAATTCCATATGATTTAACATTTTATGATCATGCGTTAATTTAATATTATGATCTATCTCAATAGACATTCATTCTAAGATCTCTATCTCAAGGTAAAATTTAACACTTATCTCTATTAAATATCATATTACACATATTTTATTTAGAAATGGATTCATGTTTAATATATGAAGTTTATCTTTAATAAGACATATGTGAGTTTTTTAAGTATGCCATATTTATATATGTAGATTCTTCGAGTAGGACAGACAGGTGTTTTAACAATATAGTAATTAATGCATAACAGTTACTCTTGGTACGTTATCCAATCTGCGGTGTGTAGAACTGCATTGATTATCATCCCCCACTCCTTAGCTATGCTATGAATGTGTAAATGCGCTAATCATGTCGTGGTTTATTCTCGTGGTGCATGATTGATACATTGAACACTTTTTGATCACTACACTCTGACTAAGACAATCCGTCATCTTCCGACGTTCCAATAAATAATTACCGGTTACTAGTGAAAACGTTTTTTTATGTTACACAATTTATAATTTTCACACGACTGTTTTCGAACATATGTTTCGATCCAAATTGTTTTATAAGTTAGCCTATATATTACTACAACCTTTGTTCGCACTTCTCAATATTAATTGTATTATACACATTGTTTGTGAACTTTGGTTCTATGAAATATAATATAAGTTATAAATTTTACAATTATTTGTACATGTTAAATCTTCGTACGTTTTAAGTCAATTCGCGAACTTTCACTACCGACTAATGCTGAGTTTCCATAAAGACTCTGAATTGTTACATTAAGACTCCACGAAACTTATAACATCATCTCGTCAACACTTCCGACCGACTCCTCCGAAAGATTATTATTAGACTTCTTGATCGCGATCTCGGCTTATTTTATATACTGATTCCACCTAACTCCACTTTAAGACTCCCGTGGTCCACCATTTTCTTTATCATTGTTATCGTTCTGCCTTCCCACGAAAATTCCCTCCTATTTCTTTCACTCGTTCCTACACGACGTTTCCATTGGTTTTTTGTTCTAGACTTCCAAGAACTTTACTTCTGGAAACCCGCCTATGTTGAACTCTGGTTTCTGATAGGATATCTTACTTCCCTACTCTATTTTCCTTGCTTTTGGTTCCACCCTCAGCCTGTGACGATAGTTCAATTTCACACGCGTCAATCATCCTGTCACTTTTTCTTATGTTCCATTCAGACACATTCTCTTAATTGCCTTCTAATGCACAGCTGCCTCTGGTTAATGAGTATACTCCACTTTGTTCTAGATTTCACTGTATCTCTTTGTCTGGCCCCTCACTGACTTTTCTATACCCAGACGAGACCAATTCCAGCATTGTCTTCCAATGTCCAGCTGCATCCTCTGTTAGAGTTCACACACTTGGTGTGGCCTTTCTTAGTAAATTTCTCTCTGGTTTTTTACTATCCCTTACTCAGAATCACCCTTTTCTTTTAAGCGTCCAGATGTACTCATTGCACTAGTTTAATAACCTCCTGTGTGGCTGTCTTTTGTATTTCTACTTGTACTTCTCGCCGGTGTGTCTTCCTATGACATTCAGCTAGAACAATATTTGGTTTCACTACACGTCCAGCTGCCCCGTTGATTAGTGCGTTTGCCTCCGTTGTATCCCTTCTTAGTATTTTCTCATTGTACTTTGTTCTGGCGATTGTTCTGCCTATCAGCCAGAACAATTCCTTAATTGGTCCACGCTTGCAGGTGCACTTGTTAACTTTGTTCACATGCCTCTGCTGTATTTCCTGGTAAATTTTCTCTCTGCCGAACCTCTGCTCTGGTTTGATTTATGATACCTATAGACATGTGCACGTCGACATTGAAGGCTGTTACACTTCTTTTGTGTTAACTCCTTTCATAGCTTCTCACATACGTCAATGTCATCCAACAGCTGCCACATGCTTTAGTTACCTCTTTTTTTTTCGCGTTTTCATGTTACAACATAGTGTTACAAAATTAGTACATAGTGTTACTAATTTCACAATTCCACAATATTTTTAACTATTGGATAGTGAACTTTGGATTTCAATATAGTAAGCGTACACATATTAATGAAGTTCGTTTCACAAAAAGTGAATGGAAAAGAAAAGAAATACACAATTTCAACTTTTTTAAACTGAAAACAAGAAATTCTTTAGAATTTGTTGTAATGTAGTGTGTTACTGTAAGACAGAGCAGTGCTGTTAGGGTACTAATTAAGATGCATTAACTGTATAAATAAAGCTAAATGGCCTAATGAGTTATTCGTAGATGACATCATTAATCTTCTTGGTGATGGTGTACAAGCCTTTCCACAGTTGTTGCAAGTTCGAGCTGATTCCTTTCTTCCTGATCATGTTATAGAACTAAGCCTGGCAGCAGGTGTGAGCCCTGAAGAAATTGCAACCAGGGTGTACAGAGTCTTTGTATTTGCCAAAATAAAGTTGTTCTGAGCCAGGTCATGTAAATTCAGGTTAAGCTAAATTGCTCATTACAATTTGTCTAAATTTTAAAGGTATAAAGTGTTGATAAAGATGTTTAGGACCATAATATAGTAAGGGTACACATATTAATGTAAAGCACATTTCCATAAAAAGTGAATGGAAAAGAAAAGAAATACACAATTTCAACTTTCTTAAACTGATAACAAGAAATTCTTTTGAGTTAGTGTAACGTGTTGTGTTACTGTAAGACAGAGCAGTGCTGTTAGTGTACTAAATAAGATGCATTAAGTGTATAAATAAAGGTAAATTACCTAATAAGATATTCTTAGATGTAGTAATTCAGGTTAGGTCAAATAGTTCATTAGATTTTGTCTAAATTTTAAATATGTTTAGGACCGTACATTAAAAACATTGTTTGCACATATGAGTAGGAAGCAGATGTATTAATATAATGTTACCCAACAAGATCAGGAACAATTATGTATATTAAATTAAGTAGTTAGTGGACTTAAAAACCTGCAGTAGAAACTCCATTTTTTATAAAACAAATATGGAGAGAATTGAAGATTTCTTGTTTGGAAATGTTATATCTGTTTTCTTCACAAGTAACTAAAATATTGTTAATGGCCTTTTTTTAAGAGTATGAGAAAACAATAGATACTGTACTTGAAAAAAGGTGAATTTTATTGGTACATACTAAAGTATAGAGTCCTATTTGTTTCTATTCATTAACAAAGGTCCGTACTGTAATAATTTTGTGTGTAATATACAACCATTCTTTAATATGTTTATGAAATTCTCCAATTTTATTTGCATTAATTCGGACCGTAGTAATTGGGACTAGGTTTTAATTCTGGTACTTCGAATAAATACAGCCTTTAATGTTATATACAACCTTTTATCCATACAATAATTTAATGTACACTAACAAAGGAAAGGTTTGTAAAGTCTAATTAATTTTAAAAATCTAAAAGTTTAAGTTAGATTGTTAAACGTAGACACAACCTCCAAAAATCATCTCTGTACCATAATTATGTGCGATAAACAGAAACTCATTTCTGTACTTCCAATAAATACAGCCTTTTAATAAAATATGTACCAATAAACCCCAATAAAATATGTATACCAATAACATACTAGGTTATACATTCTAAATTGGAAGTAGGTTTTAATTCCGGTACTTCGAATAAATACAGCCTTTAATGTTATATACAGCCTTTTATCCATACAATAATTTAATGTACACTAACAAAGTAAATTTTATTTAAGTTACATTGTCGTACATAACCTCCATAACCTGCCATTAGTTACTTGTGAAGAAAACATATGTAGTACAAATCAGGACACGGAAATTAAGTACAAACTTGGAGAAGGAAGTTTGACTTTACCGTACGAAAAGAATCTAGATCCCCTTTAAGTTGCCACAAATTGTCCAGTCATGATTTTTAAAGGAAACTTTATTAATGATCAAATCATGATTTTCATAGTTCTTAGATTTTGTTGTCCATGATGTGTCCGTTGATTAACTAATTATAAGTATAATACTACTGAGTCGGAACACAAAGTTTTTATTAGTAAAAATGTAAAATTTTTACCTTGTAGCTTGAACCAGTTTTTGCTTATTATAAGCTTTGTCAGAGGCATTCTATTTATACTATTTTCATAGCATTCTTTTAAATGAATTGCATATCCAACAGCCATAGAAGCATACTTATTTTTCTTGTGAGGCACCAACTAAGAGTACTGCTTTGGGATTTCTTTTCAAAGAATGAATTAAAAGTCTCCACTTGTCACCTTTGTGTTTAGTGTAGAAACTTATCGTGAGTCCGGGCACATCTTTGCAGTAAACAAATTCACCCTCTTGAGAGAAAAGCAGAACAAGCTCCTTTTCTCTGCTCTGAAACCAATAAAAGGAAATACGAAGAGCCAACAATTTATCCCATTCAATGTGAAACATAACACTTGTGCTGAATCCTTAAGAATATCGTAGTCTCTATCTAAATCATTTGACTCCAACTGCGTGAAATGTTTTGGGTCATTGGTCCCAGGATTGTAGGTATCACTCATACTACCATCATCACTACCACATATTTTGGGCATTGTTTCCAAATCTTCATAAATATTGTCTAATGCATATGGATGAGAAGAAACAGGTATACCAGGTCCATGGGGAACAAGGTATGTGGTTGATTGAATGTTAAGGTAAGAAATTGCGTCAAAAGGCTATTGATCTGGTTTAAACTGGTTTTCACTAGTTTTACTATTCTGCTCAATCTATTTTTAATTAATTTTGAGACACATGTTTTAAATTTAGATTTGAACTCTATTCCCAAATATTTATATATACTAAATAACTATTTATTATGCATAATGTTAATATAAATAGTTATATTGTACTTTCTTTAATTTATCAAATACTTCAAACTTTCGCATATTATATGTGAGGAAACTGTACATGATAGAACATTTTCATTATTTTCCCAGTAATCAGCATCCCAAAAAGTGTGAAAATCACTCATTATATTTAAGACAATTTTTCGATTGCAGACCTGTGTTATTACATTTTATCTGTAATTTAGTTACACGGAATTTAAATTAGCCTGTAACAAAAATATGATCTGAGAACTAGTATTTACAAAATACACATAACACCAACTAGATTACTAGAGATGAAAATAAAGGTTTTCATTATACACACTGGGTAGACTAACGTTCAGGCAAACAAAGAAGTATGGGTTTGGCAAAGTGTGAAGGCTGACAAACAGTGGAACAATTAAAGGTTTTAGAGTTTAACTGTATTAATATATAATGCTTACAAGTTCTATTACTGTAAATTATAGAAAAACAACAATTCATTTGATGAAGAACTAACAGTCAAGGTATTCTCAAGTCATTCCTTGCTCAAAACAATGATTAACCTTTTATGACCCTCCCTACAGCACACAAACTTTGTTTATTTGTATATAAAAATATAATTTATATATATTGAGGTAAATATTTAAATATTAAATGTATTATGAATTAATGGAAATGACTTATTATAATAAATTATTTAATTTTAATAAGGGTTGGACATTTGGACTAAAATGGATAATATCTCTCTCTCTCTCTCTCTCTCTCTCTCTCTCTCTCTCTCTCTCTCTCTCTCTCTCTCTCTCTCTCTCTCTCTCTCTCTCTCTCTCATCATCTCATGGCTTATTATTGTAAACATATAAAAACCACTAGTCCAGATTTATACATTATATATATGCACTAAAATTTCAAATATGAAGCTTTTATAGCAAAATTACAATTAATCGCATATAATTTTAAAAATAACTGCAGTTAATATGTTTGTTGAATGTGTAAACATATTATCTGAAGATTGACTTAACTTTCTAATTTATACCCCACATGTCTAAAAAATTTTAAAAATCAAATTTATAAATGGAGTAGTACACATATCCATCTTGGAAATATGACAAACACAGACACTCACACAAATATCTGTTTCTAAACTTTGCTTTTTTAGATAGTTTAACTACATGCAAACAATTTTAACTTTTTTAAGGAAATTACCTATAACATCGCTACAACAATTATCTCATTAATTTTGGAGGTTGCAGTTCTCTGTTCAATACAAGTGTTACTAAATATTTTGCAAAAAACTGTATCATACAAACTCTAAAGCTGTATTAGTAATTCATAAATATCCTGCAAAAAACTGTACCATACAAACTCTAAACCTGTATTACTAATTCATAAATATGAACAACTGACATCAACAGAACTGAACAAAACTACAGCTTAAAACCTCACTTGCATATGTTGCAACAACACAGGATGACTACTACAGCTTTTTTCCATGTCCAACCTGTCAGAACCATCCCTAGGTATTAGTCACCCTACATGGCAAATAAAAGTGCTGACCCCTCATTTTCATCTAACAAAACAAAAATATAATACCAACTGGACTAGAAAGGTACCACACTAGTGTCATTAATTACTATATGTTGGGTTTTGACTTTAATTTTATTAAATTTTCAACTTTGTTAAGGCACCTACTATATCACAAAAGAAGTCCATGTTCTTTGACTAAAATTCTGAGCAAATGTTCAGTTATTAAAACTAAAAAAGAGAATTCATTACAAATAAGTTTACTTAAAGAAAATTATAAATTACATTCTTGTTAAATGGAAAACTACAATCAGTAGGTAAAAAGCATTTATTATTACAGTCTATAAAAACGAATAACATTGAATCTGTCTGTCTGTCTGTCTCTCTGTCTGTCTGTCTGTCTGTCTCTCTCTCTCTCTCTCTCTCTCTCTCTCTCTCTCTCTCTCTCTCTCTCTCTCTCTCTCTCTCTCTAATAGAGAGGAATTCGATTTTGATATTTCCAGGATAAAGTACAGTAACTATTTCCCTGTACCTAAGAACATTAAGAGAACATGTAGTTCTTCCTGAGACTTGTGAAAATGTATTTTAAATAATAAATTTCAAATCATGTTTACCATCAACAGAAGATGACAATGGAGCTTGGTCAAAATTCATGAAAGTAAGCCAAGTGATTTGAATCATTTTGTGATTAAATGTTATACTTCAATGACATAATGCAAAAACAAAAGTTGATTGAGAAAGCAAGAAACCAATACTCTGAAGTTCAATCACAGCACCAAAACACTTACCTTTCTAAGAAGAGTATATAAATCTATGTTTGACGACTCCTGGTTTTGTCCATACACAAGACGCTCTAATCTTTTTCTGTTATATTCAAACTTCATTCCATACCTCTGTTTCTTCAAATCATCTATGTCACCTTCCAATTCCTTAATTCCAGCAGGTGTCACAACCTTAAAATATAATTGTAACAATTATAAAATAATAATAATAATGGTAACAATATGTAAAATTTAGGTCACTAAATGTAACAAAATACCACCTTACCATTTTATGATCTGTTAATATTTCTGAATTAAAGAAATGCATTTGCCCAATTAGACCCTTTGGGTTTACAAATATCCACGACAAATTCACTTCACCATCAAAAACCATTCTTTTCAAGAAACGCCTGTAAAAGAAAACATAAAAGTGTCATGAACATATTACAACAATACAACGTTATTAAATGTAAGTGTGTCGGGCGCACGCTCATGAGCAATAAAATTATACAACGATAAATAACATTTCTAACAACGTGTACGTGTAATTAGGGGTTCAGGTGTAATTATAATAATGGTAGCCTTTTTAGGAAATTCAAAATGTTCCCATTTATTAATTTAAACTAACATATCAAGAAATAATAATATACAAATAATGATTAATTCGTCATACGATATTCATTATACATGGTTTCAAAGTTTCTTAGTTTGCTGTAATCTCATCACCAACATAAAGCTTATATCATAGATATAATATTATTAATTTCAAACAAAAAACATTTCTTCATTATGTTAATACTGTCTGGACTACTCAGTCTGAATGTATGCTTTCAATATAAAAATATTTAACTAAGTTACTATTTGTTCATTATTTGAACAAATCTAATTGATTCTTTCACATGTATATTAAAATATTTTCAATCATTATCAATTCAAAACTTATGCTTTCATAATTTCTCTACAATTTTAAATTTAAATATTTTTTATAAATTATTACTGCAAAAATTATGCTTTCATAATTTCTTTACAATGCTTTCATAATTACTCTACAATTTAAATTTACATATTTTCAATAAATTATTACTGCAAAAATTATGCTATAATTCTTATACATTTACATCTATAAGTTATAAATTACACTTTTGAAATTATTGTCTTTCTTTTGAGAATGTTTATCAATCTTTGATTAAGTCTTTTGTTATGAGGAATACATGGCTTTCTTTCACCTTAATTGTAGCGGTTCCTCAGCATACCCTGTCCAGGTCCTGAGTCCCTGATGTTGTGACTCCTGCGTAGTCTTGAAGTCCTGGATCCTCTCCTCGTCCTCCGGGTCCTCTTGGAAGTCCTGGATCCTTTCCTCGTCCTCCGGGTCCTCTCGGAAGTCCGATGACTCGTCCTTTACATCTGGAAATTATGCCATGTAGTGCTCTCGTCCTCGGTCTGGAGTAGTGCTCCTAGATGTAGATCACTTGTAGACCTCTGACAATTTGTTTGTTATGTTACGTTTTAATTACTGTGTTCCATTATTATGTTAAATCGAAATATTTATCGTATTACTTTACAAGTTATGATTAACAAAAGTCTTATTGGTGTTAGACATATCGTCTAACTCTGTCCGAAGTAATTAAAATTTCGCATCGCAAACGGACATAGCGTTCCGCCACGAATGAACACTGTTAGAAGAGAGAGATTAGCTCTCCTGGGCTTCTATTTATATTCACCAAGAAAACGGCAGCTGTCGATTCAGGAATTAGCCTGTCGACAGTTGAACCATGGCGTGATAGCCCCCACTCTCGTCCTATTTCACATAATTGCAATTTTCCCCAATCGCACTGTTTAATGCAGATTTCATGGCGATAAAATATTGTCTAATTTAATGGCCTATGTGATGTGCAATTATCATGATGCTCGCACCACTAGTGTAATCATAATGCTTTAAAAATCGCACTGGATTCGCACTGATTGTCCGAATTATGTAAAATTCGCACTGCACTTGTGTCTGATTTTTACACATTTTTAGAAGTTTTTACCTTCTTGCTAACATTTATGGTTTGCTTAATATTAAATATATTCTTAATTTAGCATTGACTTGGAGTGAGGTTGCAAACTTTCAGGATCAAACAGGCTTCACGGACATACACTATTTACTTGTATACACACATGCAGCGGTAATTGCATGATCCTGTGTGTTGACTCCTGTTTGCAAGCCAGCTTCCAATTTCACACCTGCTTGTCTATTATATATTATTAAAATTAAATTAAATATTTATTTTATATTATATATGCGCATTACAGCCTATGCTTGTATTGTCGCAATATATTAGTAAGCACCCTGAGGTTAAATAATTTCAAATCATATAATTTTTGAAAAGATATGAAAATCTCAACTACTCTACCACTTTTTGGGTAAAAATATAATTTTAAAGGAATCATACAATAAACACTAAAATTTACGAACTATAGAATTTTTTTAGTTAAATCTATAACCAAAATGCATACAGGATAAGTCATTTAGTCCTAGCTTTTGAGTTGATGTGTGTTTTTATATGTTTCCATAATATTTATAAGCCTAACTCTAATATTTTTTATAACATACATAACTTGTAGCTATACACATAATTTTTTTTTTGTTACTCTACATAAACTATTTTACAAACTTTTTAAAAGTAATTCAAAATTTGTTATGAGTGATGAGAGATATTATTATTATTATTATTATTATTATTATTATTATTATTATTATTATTATTATTAAGTTTTACAGATACCGATACTTTATTTTGACTCAGATTATTTACAACTGATCTCCATATAGAATTTTACAATTTTCTTATTAAAAATTTAAGTTCATTTTTCACTCTTTGTGCACCCAAAATTGAACATTTTTAAAGTAAATATGGGATAATTCCCCATTCTCTGACATTCAGCTAAATTTTCACAATTTTTTCAAACTTTTTATTTCTTTAGGGGGAAAAATTAAAAAAATTTTCAATTCCTAAAACTGTACACTAAATTCAGATTTTGGTTACAATTCCATTTAATCTTATACATAACCTCATGGGTTTTTTGTAATATAATCAAAATTATGACCAACATTTTGGGTGGTGGCATACCAAAATTTTGAAATTTCAAAATATGAGCATTATATTAAGGCTGTAGTTAGTTAAAATTCCCTTTAATTTGATATCCCACACGGAATTTTTCAAAATTTTCACTCCATCATATTTTTTGCTCCTGCCCCTATTTTTAGGAGGATTCAATCACAAAACAACAGTTCTATATACAGTAAAAGGGTAGATACATGTGCCAAGTGTTATGAAAGTCTGTTGATGCTCTCTAAAGTTATCATGAGACACCTGAAACAGAACACAGGCAAATCCGAACTGATGGAGAGTGAAAACTGAGAACTTGCCTCACACACACACACACACACACACACACACACACACACACACACACACACACACACACACACACACACACACACACACACACACACACACACACACACACACACACACACACACACACACACACACACACACACACACACACACACACACACACACACACACACACACACACACACACACACACACACACACAGGGTCTTGAAAAATGAAACATAAAACTTGTTTAAAAAAAATATTCTGAATTTCTAACTTACCTCTCTAGCCATCTTGAAGCATAAGCATAATGCTGAAACTTATGTCGTATTTTTTTATTCAAAGGGTCATGTATAACCAGTCCATCCCCAACAATTTCAATTATAGGAATCACATCAATACCAGAGACATTAAAACATAAAACTCCTGCATGGTCATGTTTCTGGAAGACTTTTGGATTTACATTAGAAGGAGGTATTATTTTTAGTTCAAAGTTCACAAGCTAGACAAAAAAGTAAAAAAAAATAATAAAAAAATTAAAAAAACAATTCATTAAAACTTAACTCATAAGCTTCACTTATGTTTCACAAGACACACTCTACCACAGCTCCTTTTCAATGCAAAAGACTTTTTATGTACAAATTCAGGACAACATAGTTTTCTGTACAAAAATGTGTATACTTCATCCACATTTTCATAAATCATGATGTGCACAGACCAAATATAACAGCAAATATATATATAAATATGTGTATAAGAATGTTCACACCTTCATTTTTTTAAATTTCTGTTATTTGTTTTCTTCCCAGTCTTTATAAAGTAAAAATAAAATAAAGTATGCTACTGCTGTGACAATAATATTTATTCATTCAAAATAAACACCAATTCAATAATGAACATTGATTAAATGGTATCTGTATAAATGACAAAACTGCCTTTGAAAATCTGTCAAAGGATCTACAACACAACAGAAGAGAAATCCATTCTATGTGGTGAACAGATTCCATAAACATGGCCTGGTTACATCCTGCAAAGAAACTTTCGTGCAGTAGACTACAGTAATTGTGAAGTAAGGTATAAGTTATAAGTAATAAAGTATAGAATACTGAATAATTTTAATAAGGAAAGTTGTGTTAGTGGTTAAAATCACAAACAGAATTATCACTGTTGCACACCACTATAAAAAATCGGAATAATTTTTCGATAGTGGTGTGCAACAGTGATAATTCTGTTACTGAATAATTATTGCTATCAAACAGAGATAGTAATAAGAACCAGATATAACGATATAACAAACAGAGATAGTAATAAGTAAGACAGTAAAGAGACAATAATGAACCTTGATGATTTGGTTTCAGCTGGTGTGTATGTGAATGTGAGATACTTGTATTAAGTATACATCAAGTACAAGTTTGTAAAAAGCATTATTGTATATTATAGAAATGTTTGCTTCTACATGGTGCATGTATTATGTCAAGATAGGATACACTCTGTCAAATATTAATAGTTTAGGCAGACATAACAGATAAAACAGCTAATTATGTCTGTAGTTATGGTGTAGAGCTTGACAAAGCTTTAGACTTTAAATTGATGAAATGGGTTCACGTATAAGAGCACAAAAACTTCATTTTTTTGCGTTGTGTGGGCAATATTAAGATAATTATTATATGACATCATAAAACAAAAACAGGACATATTTTTTTTCAGTGGTTAGTGGATGTATTTTAAATTAAAATGTCTGGAATTAATTCCTAAAATGGGATCAAATAAGATGGATGAGAGGGAGGAGGTATGTAATTAGTAAGAGGTCAGTGAAGTGACGACAGCAAATTTTTTTGTCTGTGTTTTGAACCCAGCAGTAATCCAGCTAAACTGGCCAGTGGACTGTGAATAATACTTATTTTTCTGTATTAAAAATACAAAGTGTTTGAGGCTACTAGTGAGGAGAGTAGAAGGTAAAAGAAGTGGGTGAGAGGGGTTACTGGAGATTTTTAGCACAAGAGAAAAATATGTTTAGATCCCTAGTTAATAAAACAGATACAAGAGAACGGAGCAATGATTGACATTATTTAGAGGATACTGGTAAAAGTAATAGAAGATATATATGATTTGGAAAGAAGATCAGAAAAAAATGTGTCATGGAGGAACTGAAGAAGAGCAAATGATTCAGAAGCAAATGGTGAGGGGAGAGAATGAGATATTAATAAGAGAAAATGAGATTGTTACAGAAAAATTATGGGGGTCAAACATAAATTCCAATGTTTAAATAAGGAAAATAGGGAAAATAATATAATAATTACTGGGCATGAAAATAAAGTCTATAGAAAGGAAAAAGTGGTGGGGGAAGAGAAATTTTTTAATAAGAAAAATTGAAGGTAGACTTGGAGATAATATGTTGAGTTTAAAAATTTTTGAAGACACGAAGGAGTTAATGAGAAGCATAGGAAAAAGAAACATAAATATCGGTATGGAGAACCATACATAACTTCCATATTCTAAGATTTATATTTAAAATCATTTTTGAAATGAAATATTACCATAGAAACTACTTCTTTCTACTTACTGCTTCAGCCTTAACCACAGTACTGTGGTCACTAACATATACCACCTCACGTTATCGCACTCGATTTTCACTAATGATGGAAGTCAATGGCATTGCCGAAACGTCTGGTTTTGTAGAAAACATTGGACTACGGCCAAATATCCCGGTAAGGAATTTTAACAAAAACTACTTCTTTGTTGCCGATAACGTTGTACACATATTGTAACGGTACATAACCCGGTCCCAATAAATGATAACTTTTGTAATACCATAAAGGTCAGAAATGGGTAAACTATAACGAGCTCAAAATTAAGTTGTATCACTAAACATTATAAACGATTAAAGTGATATACAGTGACAAGTGAGTTATAGTGTACCCAATGAGGTAATAAGTGAAGGTGAAGGGAACTTCTTACAGAATTGTACTGTAAATGTGAGAATTATAAACTATAATAGTAGATCATGATGCTACTAACTAATTATGTATTTTGTTTAGTTATTGTAGGATTTATATTGTGTAGTACCTATGTTAATTTTATATTTTATAAAATAATGGTTTTATTGTATAAGATAACCCAGGGTTTGTGTTAAAAACTTAAAAGATTTAAATATCAGATGATAATGAAAATTAAAATAATACTGTATGAGGGAAATGGCAGAAGAAAATAGTCCAGTGTAAGAATACTATAAGAGGTTAATAAATAATATATAAATTCATTTAAAGTTAATAAAAATATTAAATACTTATATCCAAAGTTATAAGAAAATAAACAGAAAACTATTATGTAAATCAAATTGGGAAAGAAACCAAAATTAAAAAGAATTATTTTTCTGTAAATCAAAAATAAATTTATAATAATTACAAACTGCCTATATACTAAAAAGTAAATAGCAGAACCAATAAAAAGATATATAAAAATTATGGGTTACTAAGAGTAACGTAAATAACAAGTATTGTTTAATCGAATTTGAAATTTAAACCTGTCCAGTTGACAAAATGATGAGATAAAAATTTATTAAAATATCCTTTTGAAACCTTTTGAAAAGCACCAAATTGTTACAAAATTAAAGAACAGTATAAACATGATATACTACTACCTTAGTTATCAAAGTTAACTTGCTATACTCCATAATAAAAGTGAAAAAACCATTTTTGGACGAGTAGGCATAGCCTAGCAGAGTTCGAGTTTTAACGAGATAATATTTGCCGGACGGTTGTGAAATTACCACCAAATACGAACACCACCTGAGAAGCGGCTTCACCCAAGTAAGAACTTCAAGAAGAGAGGTAATATAAACATTTCTTTTAATATTTAACGAAGAAACCTCAAACGGAATGGTCGTGTAGTCCATAAACGATTAAAGTGTAACCACATGTTTTAATAAAAACAAACGCAATCTGCTCTCTTACGGACATTTCCAGAACTACGTACTAAGCGAAATAAACAAATTTTTGAATATTTTATCTATATTTGTAAAGCGTAGTATAATTATCCATTTCTGACCATCTCATAACAAAAAGAACTTACCCTTAACCCTGGGGAAAATAACTAAAAGAATTATATGTTGATTGATGTTTAAACAAAAGATAAAATTGTAAAATCGCTCAAAACTGTATATTTTTTATGACAATTCCTTGTTACTCAATGAAGTCGATATCATGTACTAGTTAATGAAAATATCTATTGTAATATTTGTATTTTGGCGGAAGGGAAAAAACCAATAATATAAACAATAAATATTATTGAAAAAATGATATTGAATAATAAAAATGTGTTTCCTTTCTTGTAGTGGGTAGTTGTAGTAGGTTTCAGAACAAATAAGAAGAGGACGATCCACCGGGTCATATTCTGCCACAGTGTTGTCTGGTTAACCTATGTTTGGAGACTCGTGTCAAAATCAGCTGATTCGGTTCACGGCGAATATTTGAAAAATTTAGAAATCGTCTAAACCGAGGGTAAACAAATGGTACTTGCTCTCTCTTCAAAATAAGGCTAAACAACTTCCCTACTTGACCCAAATCACACACACTCGATTTCTGCTTTGTTTGAGTAACATTACCAACAACTTTATTTAAACTTCGGTCTTTATAATTCATAAGTGGCGACTGCGGAGAGGTGTTCTGACCCATCTGAGACTGTAAAAAAGACAGACGTTTTGCTGGTACCTCTAAAAAACCAGATACGTTACAAATTGGCGAACCCAACATTGGGGCTGAATTCATTATAAACCCGTAATTGTAATACACTCTTGGAGAGGCGGAAACCTTCAAATAAACCGTCTCGTTACAAAATTGACGCTAACAACGTAAAGTACTATTTAAGGATCGGAGAGACACACTCTTAACCGCAACGTTACAAATTGGCGCTCAACGTAAAAGGGCTGTAATTAGAAAAGAATTTTGGGATATCCAATAAATTAATACACCAAAAAACCTAATTATCGTCGGCAGTTATGAGAAAACAAGAAATGCATAATACCAGAGGCAGATCGAAGAAGAGGGCAGAAGAAAAGGAGAAGGAAGAAAGTGGACAGGAACGAGAGATAGAAATAGTTATGGACGATGAAATGGAACAACCAATGGGTGATAAAGAAGAAACCGAAGTAGTCGCAAACACGGAAAAGGAAATAGTTGAAGAGGATGCCCAAGGGGACCAACCAGAAAAAACGGAAGGCAGAAGAGAACCAGATTGGCAAGAAATTATGAGTATGATGATGGAGAAAATTGATAGCATTAAGGAAAGCAATAAACAAACAATAGATGAAAACTCAAGGAAACAAAATGAAACCTTGAGCGAAAAATTTAATAAAATAGATGAAAATTTTAAGAAACAGGAGGAAAACTCAAAGCAAACCAAGGAGGAAAATAAGGAGAACTTTAGGAAACAGGAGGAAAACTTGAAACAAACCATGAATAAACAATACCATGAATTGAAAGAAACTGTTAAAGGACAAAGAGAAGAGATGAATGCAAAATTTGAAGAGAATAATGAGAATTTAAAACAATTTGAGGGTAAGATGGAGAAGTTCAATAAGGAGATATGGAAAACTTTCGGAGAGAAGTTTGAAAATGTTGATACACTTAGCCAAAAGGCAGATACATACAAGGAGATAACAAATAAGCAAATGGATGAAGGTTTCAAGAGTTCGGATGAAACATTAGACAGCACTTCCGAAGGTATTATAGTAAGTCCAAACACAGAAGAGAGTAGCAAGGAAACAGAAATTAGAGAAGACCAGAATGCATTGCTATCTGAAAATAAGAATAGAAAGGACAAGGAGAAGATCCAAACCATGGAGGAGAATATCAAGAAAATAAGGAAAATATGGAGAAAGAAAATATTCAATACAAAAGAAGGAATGGAGATGAGGAAGGGTGGATTAATTAATATATTTAACCCTCCCATTAATAAACAAAGGGAGTTAAATAAAGTTAGAAATTATAGACAAAACTCAATAAAAATATCAAAGGTAAACCATCATAGAATAATAACAAAAAACTTGAATAAATTTAAATATCAGTTTAAAATATCAATGATCAAAGAGTATCTGACCACATCAATTATATTTTCAAGACGGAGTACACCAACAGAACATTGTATAAATAATACAGAGGTCAAAGAGAATGGAATAGTGGCGTATGAGTGATTACATTAAAATAGAGGAGATACAATACCTATTAATTAAGAAGGATCTAAATATGACCGAAAACCGTGACTTAAATGAAGACTTTGTATCAGCCAAGTTACAGTACCAGATACACGAGAGATATTTAACAAGGACAAAAATCATTATGGACACTGCAGTAATCCGAGAACATGGAGTACCTGAGTTAATGGACCATGGTTAACCTAAATAATAACAAACCAGAAAAGAGGACTGAAATTCTGAAAACCGACCCAGCAACCCATTGAATAGCGGAAGAAAACCCCAAAATTCCAAAAGTACGTAAGGACAACTTACTTAATTTATTCAGAAATAATACGATTTAAGATATTTTGAAACCAGTTGATTTAACAAAAAAATAATAACAGATTAGTAAATAAGAGTTATAAAGAATTTATTTAAAATGAAATAATAGGAAAAAGTAATATTTTTAATGGTAACAAACAGAAGAAAAATTAAATGAACAAAAACAATTGATGGTAATGTGCTCAGATAAGAATAAAGAATAATTTAATGACTCCAATGAAACTGAAGGAGGATGACAATTAATACAATAATTAGAATTTCTCGGAATTGAAGATTATATAAGAAGAAATGATACGGAGAAATATGTCACAAGAAGTAAAGTCAAAAGAATTTTAACATAAGGCCTATCAATAATGTTATATGCTATTAGTTAATGGAAAAGAAGAAGGAATCAAGAAGAAGAAATATATAAATAAATGCAAACAGCTACAGTATGAGGAATCCCAAAAGTGTTTAGTACTAGTCGCTAATTGACTACTACTTATAATTTTTTATATTTTTTTAATGTATTGACCATAGAAATGTTCCGGCAATCATTTTTATGAGCAGGGATGATGTTCCCCTGGTCTCAGAAGGTGTAAGGATGGACAGCGGAGTATGGACCCAGAGTGGCCACCCGACTGGTACCACCGCACAAGATAGGGAAAAATGTTAGGGAAATTGAATATTTAGGGGATAAAAATTATAAAATAGCTGTATAGATTGATATTAGATTCCAGAAGTATAGATGAAGAAAATAGAAGGAAGATAGCAGACCGAAGCTTAATTGATAAAGCTAATTTATAGAAGTAATTAGAAATGAGTGTTAAAACTAGTTTAATATGATTAGTGTGATTAGTCCTTATCAAATAAAATGTGGAAGTACCACTACCCAGAGAAATAAATAATTGATGAATTTGCCTCCAAGAGAGAGAGAGAGTAGAGTAAGAAAACAGCAATTACCACCAGTCTGAATTACCAGTCAGTTTACAACCAGTTTGAAATAAAGGAAGATATTATGAAGAAAAAAAAAACAAGGAATATTAGGAGAATTGAAACAATCAACAATTTATTTTAGTAAACGAGTAAAACCAAAATAAATTTCATTCTTCGTATTGTTTAAATTAGCAGCCATCCTTACTATTTCTTTTATGAATTTGCTAACTGCTATAATTTTTTATTGTTCGACTAAGCTTTTCGTCATTACTGACATCTTCAGGTCTTAAACAACGTCTATCAACTGTACGTTGTAGGCTTTTATACTTTAGGCCCCTCCCCTTATGTCATCGCCCCTCCTATTGGTTCTAGCTGCTACCGCTCTTCACGGGAACTTTGTCTACCTTTTTCCGTTAGGCATTTTTCTAACGTCCGTCAAATTGTTTTAAGAATCTCCCGTTAATTTCTTCATTCTTGACTTATAATTTTTTTTGTAACCTTTTACATTTCGTCATTTTTTAGTGTGTTATTCTTATTATTTTAATTTATTTTTGTTTATTGTTTAATATATAATAAAATATTTCTTCATTTGTAAAATCCACTTTTATATTCATTAATTTATTTTTATCTTCTTTTTTAACTTTAAGTATTTCTAGTTCTTCTATTAATTTTCTTTTTTGCGGATTGTTTTCTATTTTGATTATTTCCATATTTTCATTGGGATTTATGAATTTATGGCCTGATTCGTTGAAATGTCTTGCATATAGTGAGTTCGTTACTCTAACCCCTTCTCCTTTTGCGTGTTCATTCATTCTAATTTTAAATTTTCTTCCAGTTTCGCCCAGATATATCTTATTACATTCCCCACATTTTAATTTGTATACGCCGCTTTTTTCTGTTAATGGAATTTCTTCTGTTTTATCATTTTTTATATATTCGAATACATTTTTCGTTTTCTTTATTCCTATCTGTATTTCATATTTTTTGAAACATTTTTGTAACATTTTTGTTTGATATCCTATGTATGTTATTGCTCCTTTATATTTCTTTTCTTCATTTGTTTTTTCTTTTTTGTTATTTTCTATTTCTTTATTTTCCTCTATTTTCTTAACTATTCTATTAATTATTTTAGGGTTGTAATTATTATTTTTTGCTATTTGTTGTATTTTCTTTAATTCTTTTTGTTTGAGTTCTTCATTTTCTAGATAATTTATAGCTCTATAGCAAAATGAATTTAATGCTGCCATTTTATAATTGACTGGATGATATGATTCTTGTGGAATTATTAAATCTGAGTATGTTTCTTTCCTATATATATCGAATTTGAGTTTGTTATCTTCAATTTTTATATTGATATCCAGGAAATTAATTTCTAATCCTCCAATTTCTTCTTGAAATTTTATTGTTTTTTCTATGTTATTTAGTTGTTCCGTAAATTTTTTAAATTCATTTACTTCACCTTCCCAAACTATTAGTATGTCATCTACATACCTGATCCATTTTTTAATTCTTCTTTCTTTATCTATATCTTTTAAAATTTTTGATTTCAAAGCTATTCATGAATATCTCTGCCATTAATGGTGAAAGCGGTGATCCCATTGGTAATCCATTTTCTTGTATGTAAAATTTGTTATTAAATCTGAAGTAGTTCTGGCTTAGGCATAATTCTAATCCTTCTATTATTTCGTTTTTCCATTCTACATTACTTAATTTGTTTTTCTTTATTATTTCTACTGTTTTTGCTATTGGTATGTTGGTGTACATATCTTTTATATCTAATGACATTAATTTTGTCTTATTTGTTATGGTAATTTCTTTTAATCTTTCTATTACCTTTTTACTATTTTCTATGCTGTGGATTTCTTCTTTTTCATATGCCATTTTGATTCTTTTACTTATTTCTTTTGATATTTTGTATGTTGGCGAATTTATAAATGATACTATAGGTCTTAATGGCATTTCTTTTTTATGTAACTTAATTTGACATCTAAATTTTGGAGCTTCAGGATTATGTTCTATTTTTTGTTTCTTTTGCCATTCTGTTAAATATGTTGTCTTTTTTATCAATTTCTTTGTTTGTGCTTGAAATTTACTTGTGTAATCATATTTTATTTCTTTATATGGTCCTTTTTGTATAAATTGTTCTGCTTTTACGATATAATCTCTTTTGTTCATTACCACTGCTGTATTACCTTTATTGGCTTTTATAACTATCAAATTGTTCTCCGTGATTTTCTTTTTTAATTCTCTTATATTTCTTTTTATTTGTGTTTCGTTTTTATTTCTTACATTTTTGTTTTTCTTACATATTTTGTCTACTATTTCTTTTACTTCACTTCTTAATTGTTTTTTAGTTTCTTCATTTTTTATTTTATCGATTATTTCTTCACATTCTATTATTGTATTTTCTTTATCTATGTTTGTTTTTGTTGCATATTTTAAACTTTTCCCTAATAATTTATGTTCATTTTCTGTAAACTTTGTTTCTGTTAAATTTAATACTTTTTCAGCAAATTTTATTTCTTTATCTTTTTCTTTATTTTTATTTCTTGTTCCTTCTATTAATTCCTTGAGTTTCTTATTTAATCTCTCTTCCATTTTTCTTATTTTCTTTTCTATGTATTTTTCACCAAACTCTTTTCTCATTTCTTCTATTTCTATATAATTGTAACTTGTATATAATTGTTGATGTAATTGATACATTTCTTTGTTATGTTTATTTATTTTACTGTATAAGTTCTTAATTTCAAGTTTTATCCATATTTTTTCCGCCATGTTTTTCACTTGGTTTGCTACTTTGCTTTTGTTATTAATTTTAATTTTTGCGTATTTTGGAGTTATTTTATTAATTAAACACTGTTTATTAAACCAAATTTTCCCTAGCGTTTTTTTCAATTTTGCTTTAATTTTTAAATACTTAAAAAACTCCCTTACATTTTTATATTTATCTGCTTGCAATTCGCATATTTCATTCTTCGTATTGTTTAAATTAGCAGCCATCCTTACTATTTCTTTTATGAATTTGCTAACTGCTATAATTTTTTATTGTTCGACAAAGCTTTTCGTCATTACTGACATCTTCAGGTCTTAAACAACGTCTATCAACTGTACGTTGTAGGCTTTTATACTTTAGGCCCCTCCCCTTATGTCTTCGCCCCTCCTATTGGTTCTAGCTGCTACCGCTCTTCACGGGAACTTTGTCTACCCGTAAAAAAATTATAAGTCAAGAATGAAGAAATTAACGGGAGATTCTTAAAACAATTTGACGGACGTTAGAAAAATGCCTAACGGAAAAAGGTAGACAAAGTTCCCGTGAAGAGCGGTAGCAGCTAGAACCAATAGGAGGGGCGATGACATAAGGGGAGGGGCCTAAAGTATAAAAGCCTACAACGTACAGTTGATAGACGTTGTTTAAGACCTGAAGATGTCAGTAATGACGAAAAGCTTAGTCGAACAATAAAAAATTATAGCAGTTAGCAAATTCATAAAACAAAATAAATTTGTTCTAGTGGGGGGGGCTTTATGTAACGGTACATAACACGGTCCCAATAAATGATAACTTTTGTAATATCATAAAGGTCAGAAATGGGTAAACTATAACGAGCTCAAAATTAAGTTGTATCACTAAACATTATAAACGATTAAAGTGATATACAGTGACAAGTGAGTTATAGTGTACCCAATGAGGTAATAAGTGAAGGTGAAGGGAACTTCTTACAGAATTGTACTGTAAATGTGAGAATTATAAACTATAATAGTAGATCATGATGCTACTAACTAATTATGTATTTTGTTTAGTTATTGTAGGATTTATATTGTGTAGTACCTATGTTAATTTTATATTTTATAAAATAATGGTTTTATTGTATAAGATAACCCAGGGTTTGTGTTAAAAACTTAAAAGATTTAAATATCAGATGATAATGAAAATTAAAATAATACTGTATGAGGGAAATGGCAGAAGAAAATAGTCCAGTGTAAGAATACTATAAGAGGTTAATAAATAATATATAAATTCATTTAAAGTTAATAAAAATATTAAATACTTATATCCAAAGTTATAAGAAAATAAACAGAAAACTATTATGTAAATCAAATTGGGAAAGAAACCAAAATTAAAAAGAATTATTTTTCTGTAAATCAAAAATAAATTTATAATAATTACAAACTGCCTATATACTAAAAAGTAAATAGCAGAACCAATAAAAAGATATATAAAAATTATGGGTTACTAAGAGTAACGTAAATAACAAGTATTGTTTAATCGAATTTGAAATTTAAACCTGTCCAGTTGACAAAATGATGAGATAAAAATTTATTAAAATATCCTTTTGAAACCTTTTGAAAAGCACCAAATTGTTACAAAATTAAAGAACAGTATAAACATGATATACTACTACCTTAGTTATCAAAGTTAACTTGCTATACTCCATAATAAAAGTGAAAAAACCATTTTTGGACGAGTAGGCATAGCCTAGCAGAGTTCGAGTTTTAACGAGATAATATTTGCCGGACGGTTGTGAAATTACCACCAAATACGAACACCACCTGAGAAGCGGCTTCACCCAAGTAAGAACTTCAAGAAGAGAGGTAATATAAACATTTCTTTTAATATTTAACGAAGAAACCTCAAACGGAATGGTCGTGTAGTCCATAAACGATTAAAGTGTAACCACATGTTTTAATAAAAACAAACGCAATCTGCTCTCTTACGGACATTTCCAGAACTACGTACTAAGCGAAATAAACAAATTTTTGAATATTTTATCTATATTTGTAAAGCGTAGTATAATTATCCATTTCTGACCATCTCATAACAAAAAGAACTTACCCTTAACCCTGGGGAAAATAACTAAAAGAATTATATGTTGATTGATGTTTAAACAAAAGATAAAATTGTAAAATCGCTCAAAACTGTATATTTTTTATGACAATTCCTTGTTACTCAATGAAGTCGATATCATGTACTAGTTAATGAAAATATCTATTGTAATATTTGTATTTTGGCGGAAGGGAAAAAACCAATAATATAAACAATAAATATTATTGAAAAAATGATATTGAATAATAAAAATGTGTTTCCTTTCTTGTAGTGGGTAGTTGTAGTAGGTTTCAGAACAAATAAGAAGAGGACGATCCACCGGGTCATATTCTGCCACAGTGTTGTCTGGTTAACCTATGTTTGGAGACTCGTGTCAAAATCAGCTGATTCGGTTCACGGCGAATATTTGAAAAATTTAGAAATCGTCTAAACCGAGGGTAAACAAATGGTACTTGCTCTCTCTTCAAAATAAGGCTAAACAACTTCCCTACTTGACCCAAATCACACACACTCGATTTCTGCTTTGTTTGAGTAACATTACCAACAACTTTATTTAAACTTCGGTCTTTATAATTCATAAGTGGCGACTGCGGAGAGGTGTTCTGACCCATCTGAGACTGTAAAAAAGACAGACATTTTGCTGGTACCTCTAAAAACCAGATACGTTACAAATTGGCGAACCCAACATTGGGGCTGAATTCATTATAAACCCGTAATTGTAATACACTCTTGGAGAGGCGGAAACCTTCAAATAAACCGTCTCGTTATAAAATTGACGCTAACAACGTGGGGCAAATAAAACAGAGTTTCCATTAAGTAAAGTACTATTTAAGGATCGGAGAGACACACTCTTTACCGCAACGTTACAATATATATAAAAAATATGCATAAAATTAATGGCTTGTATAAGTTAATGTTTGATCTCCATTAAGTAGTGCTCAAGTTTCCAAAGTTTTAATATTATGATGTCCGTAATTAAAACATCAGAGCAGGTTTAGTGTGTATGAGGGTACACCGTGGACAAAAATTTTCAACATTTCCTATTGAGCGTTGCTTACAATAAAGCTGCGAATCTACAGTGTACGTTTCACAGAACAAACACGCGGAAAAGAAGGAGCGCTCCGAAGTCACTCATGGGCCCTCAGCATCTTGCAGAGGGTTCATTCCCTAAAGACGAAAAGTCTGTCTATGAATCGTTCCTCTGTAAACACGTGCAGTTACACTGCCCAGCGATCCACAGGAAGCAAATCGCTATCCACACTGGACACTTTTTCGGCTTGCATGCGTTATGTTGGTATGGGTTCGGCACTTTCCATTTAAAAACCGTGCAAATGTAAGAAAATAAACATGAATGAGGCCAGAAATAACGTGAATTGTGTGTGTGTGTGTGTGTGTGTGTGTGTGTGTGTGTGTGTGTGTGTGTGTGTGTGTGTGTGTGTGTGTGTGTGTGTGTGTGTGTGTGTGTGTGTGTGTGTGTGTGTGTGTGTGTGTGTGTGTGTGTGTGTGTGTGTGTGTGTGTGTGTGTGTGTGTGTGTGTGTGTCTTCCCTGCCTTTTTATTGCGGTAGTCATAATAATAAAATGGAAACGTAAACAGTACATAACTGAGATATGCTTGCCTGCCACGCACGATATATTTTCTCTTATACATGATTTAAATTAAAATGAAAATTCGGTATGGAGAACCATACATGACTTCCATATTCTAAGATTTATATTTAAAATCATTTTCGAAATGAAATATTACCATAGAAACTACTTCTTTCTACTTACTGCTTCAGCCTTAACCACAGTACTGTGGTCACTAACGTATACCACCTCACGTTATCGCACACGATTTTCACTGATGATGGAAGTCGATGGCATTGCCGAAACGTCTGGTTTTGTAGAAAACATTGGACTACGGCCAAATATCCCGGGAAGGAATTTTAACAAAAACTACTTCTTTGTTGCCGATAACGTTGTACACATATATATAAAAAATATGCATAAAATTAATGGCTTGTATAAGTTAATGATTGATCTCCATTAAGTAGTGCTCAAGTTTCCAAAGTTTTAATATTATGATGTCCGTAATTAAAACATCAGAGCAGGTTTAGTGTGTATGAGGGTACACCGTGGACAAAAATTTTCAACATTTCCTATTGAGCGTTGCTTAGAATAAAGCTGTGAATCTACAGTGTACCTTTCACAGAACAAACACGCGGAAAAGAAGGAGCGCTCCGAAGTCACTCATGGACCCTCAGCATCTTGCAGAGGGTTCATTCCCTAAAGACGAAAAGTCTGTCTATGAATCGTTCCTCTGTAAACACGTGCAGTTACACTGCCCAGCGATCCACAGGAAGCAAATCGCTATCCACACTGGACACTTTTTTGGCTTGCACGCGTTATGTTGGTATGGGTTCGGCACTTTCCATTTAAAAACCATGCAAATGTAAGAAAATAAACATGAATGAGGCCAGAAATAATGAGAATTGTGTGTGTGTGTGTATGTGTGTGTCTTCCCTGCCTTTTCATTGCGGTAGTCATAATAATAAAATGGAAACGTAAACAGTACATAACTGAGAAAAAAATACAGAAATGAAAAAACTATAATTTTATTGACTGGCAAAAAAATTATTTTATTTTTAACAATTACCATTGTTTGAAAAAGTTTAAATGAATTTTCAAGTACTTTACTCTTGTTAAAACGTAAAAGGTTGCAGGTAAACTACCCTTTCCCCTTAACCGATCTTCACCAAAATCGAAATTCCTAGAGTCCTCTACAATTCAGTGACGTATGCAAAAAATTGTTTGATTCTGTTTGAATATGTGGCAGTTATCGTTCGTCATAGAAAATTACCCTTGATAAAAAACGTTGCCAGTAAACTACCCCTTCCCCTTAACCGATCTTCACCAAAAACAATAGGTCTTGAGTACTCTACAAATCACGGCTGTATGCAAAAAATTATTTGATTCTGTTTGAATTTGCGGCTGTTATCGTTTGGCATTGAAAATACCCTTGATAAAAAAACCGCTGCTGGTAAACTACCCCTTTCCCTTAACCGATCTTCACCAAAAACAATAGGTCTTGAGAACTCTGCAATTTAGTGCTGTATGCAAATAATCTTTTGATTCTGTTTGAATTTGCGGCTGTTATCGTTTGCCATATAAAATACCCTTGTTAGAACATAAAACGTTACAGGTAAACTACCCCTTTCCCTTAACCGATCTTCACCAAAAACAATAGGTCTTGAGAACTCCATAATTCAGGGCTGTATGCGAAACATTATTTGATTCTGTTTGAATTTGCGGCTGTTATCGTTTGCCAAAGAAAAGAAATTACCCTTGATTAAAAAAAATCGTTGCTGGTAAACTACCCCTTTCCCTCAACCGATCTTTACCAAAAACAATAGGTCGTGAGTACTCTACAAATCAGGACTGTATGCAAAAAATTATTTGATTCTGTTTGAATTTGCGGCTGTTATCGTTTGCCATAGAAAAAAATCTACACACAGACAGACACACACACAGACACTTTTCGAAAAACGATTTTTTTTCATGTTTTGAGTGTAGTACAATCAGAATCTGCAATAATCTCGAACACGATTTTTTTTGCCATCACCATACTTCCATTTCCTTAAGGAATATGGAAGCAAAAATTATAATTTTATTGCCTGGCAACAAAATTATTTTATTTTTAACAGTTACCATTGTTTGAAAAAGTTTAAGTGAATTTTCAAGTACTTTACTCTTGTTAAAACGTAAAAGGTTGCAGGTAAACTACCCTTTCCCCTTAACCGATCTTCACCAAAATCAAAATTCCTAGAGTCCTCTACAATTCAGTGACGTATGCAAAAAATTGTTTGATTCTGTTTGAATATGTGGCAGTTATCGTTCGTCATAGAAAATTACCCTTGATAAAAAACGTTGCCAGTAAACTACCCCTTCCCCTTAACCGATCTTCACCAAAAACAATAGGTCTTGAGTACTCTACAAATCACGGCAGTGTGCAAAAAATTATTTGATTCTGTTTGAATTTGCGGCTGTTATCATTTGCCATAGAAAATACCCTTGATAAAAAAACGCTGCAGGTAAACTACCCCTTTACCTTAACCGATCTTCACCAAAAACAATAAGTCTTGAGAACTCTGCAATTTAGGGCTGTATGCAAATAATCTTTTAATTCTGTTTGAATTTGCGGCTGTTATCGTTTGCCATAGAAAATACCCTTGTTAAAACATAAAATGTTGCAGGTAAACTACCCCTTTCCCTTAACCGATCTTCACCAAAAACAACAGATCTTGAGAACTCCATAATTCAGGGCTGTATGCGAAACATTATTTGATTCTGTTTGAATTTGCGGCTGTTATCGTTTGCAAAATAAAAAAATTACCCTTGATAAAAAAAAATCGTTGCTGGTAAACTACCCCTTTCCCTCAACCGATCTTTACCAAAAACAATAGGTCGTGAGTACTCTACAAATCAGGACTGTATGCAAAAAATTATTTGATTCTGTTTGAATTTGCGGCTGTTATCGTTTGCCATAGAAAAAAATCTACACACAGATAGACACACAGACAGATAGACAGACAGACACTTTTCAAAAAACGACTTTTTTCATGTTTTGAGTGTAGTACAATCCGCAATAATCTCGAACACGATTTTTTTTGCCATCACCATACTTCCATTTCCTTAAGGAATATGGAAGTAAAAAAGACCAATGTTCATATAGTTAATGATTTGATTCAATGTAAAGAGAAGTTCATTAAAAAATCAGTTATGGAGGAAGCTCAACAGGAGAGGAAGAAGGGGGAAGGAGTGGTGTCAAAATCAATAAACCTGCAGTTCCCAATAAATGGACTGATACTAAAAACAAAAGCTGACTCCACAAATAAATTTTGAATAATATCATTCATAGCTTTCAGCCCGGTTCACAATTCTGTACAAGTCAATGTATGTTAAGCTTTCTGTAACAAACAAAAATTTAAGTTTTTCTATAACAAAAGAAAAGTGACAACTCTTTAAAAAATTAAAATAGAAAATTGTCAGTTATAAAGTTCAGGAACCAAAATTTTATGAACAGAGCACAGTTGGTCCTTGTAGATATTAGATAGTGCAAACTAAAGAGACAGTGGACCATTGAACTGTCTTATCCATTCAGTTAAGGTAGATCATCTTCTTTATCATAATCTTTGTTGTCAGAGAAATTCCTTGTAGTACAAATCTAGAATGCCTAAATGCATGTTTTACAGTTGAAGGTGTAATCAAGTACCACACTTTGGCAAGAAGGTACACTGCAGTGGCAGTGTAGGGAGGGCAAAAGGGCGCAGCCCTCCCACTAAATTTGCAAATTAAACTTGTCAATAATATAACTATAATGTGTAGGATCCTTATGTGAAAGATATTTTGGGGGCGACTAATAGCGATCACCCGATGTTTTTGGCATGGTCCCGCAGCCGGACGCTTTCGCTGTCGCCCTCCCCGCATAGGAGGGTCTTGCAGGGAGCGGGGAAAGAGGATGTGTACACATGTCTATGCTTTTAAATCAGCAGCAGCCATTATAGGAGGGGCTCTGCCCGCTGTCTGCTTTCACAACTCTTTTCATAGAGAACCAGAGCGTTGTTCAAAACTTGTGTTGCTGTTTAAAGGCATATACTTTCTATTATGTTTTATATAGTTTTGATTGTGTTCTTGTTGTATTTTTTGTGTAAACATAATGTTCTAATAATTTATTCTTTATTAGGCAGTGTATTCTGTGTAAGATAGTGTTTTTGTCGAACCTTGTGTATATAAACATGTAACTTATTCTGTGTAGGCCTGAGCCTGTGTGTTCTGTGCGTATTTGTTAGAAACAAATAGGGTATGGAACAAATATATTTTATTTCACAATGCATGCATTTAAAAATATAATTTACTAAGTATTTAAGTTTAGGAACGTGAACTGCTTAGGGTTATAACTAATTTCAGTTTCAAACACTGTTTCAATATTGGTAGTTTGTAAGATAGGTTTTTGATATTAACAATACTTTTAGTAGTAAAGCAAAAGGTTCAATTTTACAATTATTTCATGATAATAGCAATAATTTAGTTTCCACTGGTGACTTTTGTTACATATGGGTCCAAAAAAGTTTGCCCCCCCCAGTCAAAAACATTACCAGCTGCTACTGGTACACTGTATAATATATATTAAATTTTATTTTATTTTTTCCTCTCTTCAAGGCATCAAAGCACTATTTTCTTTATGTAGTGGCCTTTCAAGCATTTGATGACACTCTGGTACATCAGTTGGAGGACACTAGTCATATTTCCAGTTAAAAAACAATTTTAAATTGTTTGAGTCCTTGGATATTTGTGTTTGCTGTATAGTTATCAACTAACAAAATAATCTTTCTACTCTTTTCAGTTAAGTCAAAGCATCTTATCTATATTTCTTCTTTGAATATCTTAGTAGTCATCCATGTGGATTTATTGTTTTGATATTTTACAGGTAAAGATTTCATGTTTTTAAAATATCTAGGGTTTTTGTTTTCCCTATGACTAAGCGTTTGTTTTTAGTATCACTCCATTTATTTGAAACTGCAGGTTTCACTGAGTTTGATACCAATGTAGTAGTATTGCTTCATCTAGCTGTTCATAGACCTGTGCTTGAAATTCTTTACTACTGTTTCCTTCGTTGTTTGCTTTCAGTCATTTTTCTTTGTTACTTTTTATTGTTGCTACCATCACTGGAGCCAGTTTAAAGTCACGGCCAATATCTACTGGCTTCAAACTTTACTACTTTTGTCTAGTAGTTGAATAATTTTAATTTTTTCTTTGACTGAAAGAATTTTTATATTTGCTGGCTATTGATGAAGTTAAACTTGCACCACAATACACAATGCAAAAACAGTAAATTCATGAATTAAAAATCAAATCCAAATTCAAAAACCACTACTAATGAATAGACGTTCTTACTCAGCAATATAGGCTAACTACACTACAATACAGAAACTGTTTACTTTTGTGTTAGCATAAAGGACACAAACAAATGCAGTAAAACACTTTACACTGTGTATTTATGCACAGATGGCACCCTGACAACACAAGTGACTGTGTTTTTAATGTCACTTACATGGATGTTTCAAATAAGAATTGCAGTACTGAACATCTGACCTCATGGGGAGTTACAGGTATAGAAAACTTCAGAGCCTGGCATGCATGTATACACACTTTGTGCCTGTAGTTGTTGGCAGCTACAGTACAGAAGACAGTGATCATAAAAGCTGTACGATTTACAGTGTGATAAATTATTTTCAAACGTACAGAATTGTCATGTCCGCCAAGTGTTTTCTATTCAGGTACCGACTTTGCTCTATTCATAAAATGTTGGTACCTGGCCTTTGTAACTGAAAAATTCTTATTTTAATTTTATAAGCAGTTGTCATATTACAGAAAGACTAAAATACAATGACTTGTACAGAACTGTGTACAGCCAACATTTTTGTTATAGAGAAATTTTCATTATATAAAGTTTTGTTATGGAGACCTTTTATTGTATTATAAGCATTGCATTGTAGTATTTTTAGTAACAAACTAGAACTTTTTTTTACTTTTGGTTATTTTGCCACAAATGTTTTGTTAAATTTATTATAAAGTTAGGCTTCTTACTGACTTGAAATTGGCTTGTTATTTATTTAGTTTCTAATGTCCAAGCTGAAACCATAATACAGTAGTTAAATTTATCTAAATATAATTATTTCACTACCAACTCGGATCACAAAGTTTTTTATGGGTAAAAACGTAAAGGTTATACCTAATAACCTGAACCGGTTTTCGCTTTTAAACAGCTTCTTCAGAGGCTCAAAGAAGCTTTTTAAAAGTGAAAACCGGTTCAGGTTATAAGGTAAAACTTTTACGTTTTTACCCATAAAAAACTTTGTGTTCTGAGTCGGTAGTGAAATAATTATATTTAGTTAACTAACGGACAACGAAATCCAAGAAGTTAAATTTATACTAAATGCTTCGTGTTTTAGTAAACATAGTAATAAAGTGCAAATTGTAACAACAATGGCTTACTCCTATCAAATTGTTGAAAACTCCTCTGAAATTGTGATAATCTGTGTATAATCTGCTCACATACTTTGATAAACAAAGGCGTAATGGAGGTTCTCTCATGTCAACAATCAAATTTACACAAAGGAATATGTCAGCTTTAAAAATTGGTAAAAAAAAAACAAGAAAAAATTACAATGAAAAATGTCCAGGAGATATAACTAACCCAGAACATCTGTTCTTTCAACACCTGAAAGTTTAGAAAGAAAGCATTAATCAAAACAGGTCTTCATGGTTGCCAAACTGAGGCTGTTAAAGACACATTTAATGTTTCTATGAACTGGAGTATTACTCTACATGAAAAGTTTTCCATATCACATTAAAGGAAGAAACCTTATTAAATGAGCATACAACAGATCTCTCTGTGGCATCAACATATTTTTTTATAGAGAAAATTTAGAGTGGTAGATTCTGATGGAAAGAAGTGACTACATTGCTTGACGATCTAGTTTTTTTGGAGAAATTAATTGTTGAACTTAACTATACAGTACTTGTTATTAATTAATTTATTGGGTAAATTTTGAGCAAGTGGAACAAAGTAGTTCAATTTGCATTATTCTTATAGCAAAACTTTTCTTGAAATTGCGACTGTATGCTACAATGAGGGTCCACTGAATTAACATAATAACTTGGATTTAAATGCAGTAATTGTTTTGCAGCTTGAAATTTTCCTTTGTACACGAAAACATTGACTGTGGTTCCAAACAGAGGTGTAGATCTCTCTCTCTCTCTCTCTCTCTCTCTCTCTCTCTCTCTCTCACACACACACACACACACACACACACACACACACTTTTTTCAGTTTATAAAATGGTATAAATGATTTACATATTCATAATATTCATAATATATGTCTTATGATAGTGCATATGTATGGTAATCCATTTACATTTATAGATGTAAATTATAAACTTTTATACTTCTATCCAGTCTGTCAACTACTCAAGGTTGCAGTGTGGTAATTTACAAACCTTCTTTGAAAATAGAACCCAAAATTGAACAACACAAGATACTACTGAAAGAACATATTCATAAAGGACAAATAAACCAAAAATTTAGAAAACAAACATCTACTTATGCATGCACAAGTGTAACACTTACCTCTAATGCCTGTGCTTTTATTTTTGGTATATGGTGGATAAGATGAGGATCCGAAGAATCACTCAAAACTTCTTCTTCATAATTAACACTCTCTTTGTCTTCATCACTTAAATAACTACTATCACTTTCTGAATAATCTTGTACATCTTGTTCTTCAAGTGTATAATCTGACAATGAATTTTCAATTACATGTGCACTGCTATTGCCAGCTAGAATACTACTTTCCAATTGGATTGCTGAATTGACTACTTCTGCTTGTACAGCATTTGTTGCCTGTTGTGACTCATTTACTGGTATAAAACTTGACAACCCATGAGCATTACACCTGTCTCTTTCCTTCTTCTTATGTGAAGGACAATGACTGGATGTTTTATTATTTCCTAAGGTAGTTATTATTTCTGAGGCATTTTGTAGAACCTCAGTTTTTCTTGTAATAACATTTTCCTGCAGGTTTTCTTCAAGTAGCTGTCTCAAGTTTATTAATCCCTTTCCTGATGTGTCAGATAATTTTTTTGATCCATTGTTGATTCTGATTCTTACAAATTTTTTGTGACCTTCATGTTTAAATCCTTGGTTTCTTGCTGCTGTCATCCCACTTATAGTTTCATTATTTGTATTAGTAACATGATTATTTCTAACTTTTGCACTTGTAGAAATAACCAGTTTGCTTGTGCTGCTACCACTTAAATTAAAAGGTCTGTGATTTTCATTCATCTTATTATTATTTTTGTCAACACTATGAACTACAAAATATTGCTTATTTGTGACACTATGAAATTCGTTTTTACCAGGTTTAGCTATATTTTGAGTTTTATAATTTGTTTCATTATGTAGAATATGTTCAGCCATTACATTCTGTAATTCTTCTTTCTCAAAACTAATAAAATCATCAACTTCATCAAGCTTACCATCACTTTTTGTTACATCAACACCATGTTCTATGATGTCCAGCGTTTCCATGACAGCAATGTCTTCCTTTGACTGTCTCTCTCCCGGTTTTAACCAATGTTCATTCTGTGAAATGTTATCGGAATGTGTTAACTTATGTGAAGTTTTTTCAATTAAGTGATTTCTACAAGATTCAGAATACCACCAAACTGAATTTACTCCATAGTCAAAACCTTTCCTGCATACATCACACATTGACAACGCAAGCGGTGTTTTATCATTTTTATTCTCCAAAAATGAATTTGGCTTATTTGCTATTAGAAACGGGACCCCAACAGTACACTTAGGTGCAATCAACCTGAACACCTTCAAACCATGATTCTCATTTATACCATATGGGCCAAAAAATATAATTTTGTTAAGTCCCGGAACAGCATACGCACCATATTTCTCATGATAAACATACTTATTCTTTTCATCTCCCTTCAAAAGTAACGAAACTGTACAACTGCGATCATTAGCTTCTTTAACAGCTTCAAACAACTTTTTATAAGGAACATCAATGCCAAAAAATGTATTTCTTATGACCATTGAATTATCATCTTCCAGCTCAATAACCCACCATCTACATGGTGCATGAACAACAGGTAATGGCGCAGTCACTGAGCTCAACATGTCATGCATAAAACGCATGTTGCTCTGATGTTTACAGTCATTACATAACCTTTTACACCCTGAACTTCTTTCTGAACCTGTGCTGACAGTGTGGTTTAATTTAATCTTTTTAATGTTATCTGATACACTTGCTGCCTCTGATAAGTCTCCGTAAAATTCTTCAGGTTGTAATGACATCACTTCCTGAATAATTCCAAATCCAGACTCATGAATACTTTCTGAACACACACAATTACCTTCACAAAAAGTACACTTGATCTTCTTTCTAATACCAGATGTTTTCTTTTTTGCAACATTTCTGCCTTTATAATTTTTTTTACACATGTATGTTTTACTGTCCCCACTACTTTTAAAACACAGACAATCGTAATCATTATGAAGCAAACACAAACTTTTAACACCCTTAATGTCAATTTTTTCTAGAGCTACATAACAATTTCGTAGATTCTTTTCATTACCTTTATCACCACCTTTCTTATCCCAAAGCAATAACCTCCTTGCTCTTCTTTCAGTTATGTTGTTATTATATACATCTTTTTTAAATTGAATACTTTGAATAACCTGCTTTTTATTCTGGTTTAATTTTACTAGCATATCCTGCTTCATTTTTGGCTTTTTAATGCTCAGATTTACTTTCCGCTTTAATTTCATCTTTTGTTCTAGTACGCGTTGTTTCTCTGCCAATGGTCCTCTTGTAACAGCACAACCTTCAGTGTTTTGGAGTTGCATGTCACTTTTTCTGAAGTTTGTAAACACATTTTGTTCCATTGAGTTCCTCTTTAATCCGTCAGAAGGTTTATGACTATTATGATCATCCGCTGGGAATATAATATTCATTTCATCTTGTGAAATGTGTTCTGCTGCTTCCAACTGTGGAATTTTATAGTCTACATTCAGTTTTGAATACGAGTTCAAGAAATTTTCCAATTTGTCGCTAACAAACACAGACTGACTGGTAACAGTTACATCAGTCTTCCTCTTCTTTGAGCCACCATTACTGGTAACAGTTACATCAGTCTTTCTCTTCTTTGAGTCACCACATATAAATTTTTCTGAAAATACTTCATGAACATTTCCTGGAAAATCAAATTTTCTTTTCTTACAAAAACTATGTTGATTATCATGGCCAAAATGTTTCCTTTTCAAAACAGTTGTATTTCCACTAGTTGTAATTTCACTAGTAACTGATGAACTTTTTTCTCTGTCAACAGCATTTTCACTATTTGGGTACCTAGACGTATCAATCGTCTTTTGATTTTCTAATTCCATTTGCTGATTTAAGTCAGACATATTTATTATTATTACCATTAAATATGTTTGTTAGAGGGAGAAGTCTTCAGCTGTTAGAAATCTTACTATTCTGTTTTCAAGTTCTGTTCTGAACTATTCTGATGGAATAACTTTTATCATTGTTGATGCCTTTACTATCACCTAAAAGCAAAAATTAAATATAAGTATGCAACTTAATATACATCAGTGAAATATTATTTAATACTCTTCTACAATTACTATTTAGGTACAATCTCACTGTTACACAGTACACAATTAACTTTGTACATGGTCTAATAAAACAGATTAAAGATGACTTTTTTTAAGTTTCATAACCTTATTTTCAGAAATATTAAATGACCATAGCAGTTATTAGAAGGAATAGTCTGATAACTGTGTACTCTGGGGAATTTTATAACCGAGAGTGGGCAGTGTTCCACAAGCACTGCACAAGTTTTTCCAAAGTATTGCAGAGTTTCTTTTACATCCAACTATGCATTTTTAGTATGACAAGCAAGTCTTTGGTATGACTATTTAACAGGATAATTTAAAAATGTTAAGATTTATAAAATGTTAATACTCAAAATTTAAGATTATGAAACCATACCAGTCTTAACAGGTCTATAGAAATTGTTCAGTATGATTAAAGTTCAAGGGGGTTTAATCATGGCTCTATTCAAACTGTACTGGGCTTGAGAAAAATGTTGATGCAGAGGGCAGCATTAGAATAGGATATGGTAGTGGAAACTGTTGAGCCACAGTTAGGATAAGTCACAGACATGTGCCTCAAGACATGAAAATAACTAGCACTATTCTTTTGTAATCCATTAGACCCCCCCCCCCCAAGCATATGTTCAGAGGCTATATAATTCTTAAACTACAAATTTTATTAGTGGTTAAATAATTTATGCTACACTCAATCTTGTTGCACACACCACTAGTCACTGTGACACCGATTAGCGCTTTCAAACGTACCCGTTCATCATCAGATCGTAACTGCCACCGTGGCAGTTACGATCTGATGATGAATGCGTACGTTCGAAAGCGCTAATCGGTGTCATAGTGACTAGTGGTGTGTGCAACAAGTGAGTGTAGCATAAGATATATTTCTTATCACAACATTACAGTACTTACATTGTCAGTTTTTAGCTTACTAAATACTATTGTTTAAATTTTACTGTTATTCTGTCAGACATTACATAGTTTTTATTAAGTGCGAAACAAGAGAAATTAAAATGTCAAGAGACCAAAGAGAGCCAAGACAGGAAAAGCAAATGAAAAGAATATAGTGGCACAATGATTGTCTTCTTTCACGTCATGTTGATTGAATAAAAAAAATGACAGCAAAGGTACACAATTGCAGCAAAGATACATTGTAAATACGCAGATTTCCAGAGTACCATCTCTTCTTTAATGATTAAAACAAAAATTAATCAAGGTGAACAATAAAGTTAGAACTTTTTATAATGAAATGCTTTACCCTTCTATTATGGTTAATTTATACAATACTGTGGTAGCCAGATATTTAAACGCGTTGAAGATTTCACCAAGTCATAACTAATTATAGTGACTAAGGGACTAAACATTTTTCAATGTTCAATTCTGGGATATCTATAATAGCTTTAACATTAATTTTGTAATATGGTAATTTTTGTGTTCTAATTACCTTGCTCATTTGCTGAAGTTTTTTTATATTAATTCAGATTGCAGAGAAAGCAATTACTAAATCACTCATACCTTCCAATATCTAGCAGAGTTCAATTTTTTTTTTATTATGAAGATATTTATTTTTTCCTCTATTACATTGTTTAGATTTAATAAAAACATTAAATATAGTTCAATGTACTAAAACAAAAAAACTGATTTTTTTATGAGTTTAGAGAGGATTGAACAAGGAGAAAATCTTGATGTGTAGGACTGTTTGTAGGCCAAATTAAACAAGTACTGTTTGTAGGCCAATTGCCAAACCACACCAGACACTTTACTAAAAATGAACTTTATCTTGTGAAAAACTTACTTTTTTCGTCAGACGCGTTTCGGCTTAAGTATCCGCCTTCTTCAGCTTTTTGGTCAGAATGCCATCATTTCGTAACGGTTTTTGTGTGGAAGGTGTAGTGGGGGTGGTGTGTGGAGGCTTAACTTAAGGCGGATACTTAAGCCGAAACGCGTCCGACGAAAAAAGTAAGTTTTTCACAAGATAAAGTTCATTTTTAGTAAAGTGATAGTGCTGTGAAAGAAGAGATGAACAATCAAGACACACCAGACAGCTATCTGATTTGAAGGACCTGCAGAATCAAGTGGTTCAAAGGATTTTAGTACACTGGATCTCAACTCTGGATATTGATAGGTTGAAGTTGAAGAAAGCTCCAGGCCAATGACAGCTTTCACTACACAATGAGGGCTGTATCAGTTCAAAGTTATGCCATTTGGTCTGTAGAACCTTCATGTGCCTGATGAGTGAAGTGTTATCTGTCTAAAGTGAAGAATTTTGCCAAGTCTATCAGGATGACGTTCTAAAATACAGTAAGAATTGAGAGGAACACTTTGAATATCTGGAAAGGCTTAACATTCAAGGTCTGCCTGCCAACTAATGAAATGTAATTTGTTATCACTAAAGGTGGAACATTTAGGACATATCTTAACATATCAGGGTCTGGAAAGGCAGCCAGAGAAGAACAAGGCTATTAAAGAAGTGAAGAGATGCCAAATTCATCAGTTCCTAGAACTTTGTGGGTGGTATAGTAGCTTGTACCACATTTCAAGGCAAAAGCAGCTCCACTAAAAGACCTGTTGAATAAGAAACATCCTTTCAAATGGACTCACAAAGAGGAAGACACCTTCCATAAAATCATGGAAGCAATCTGCAGTGCTCTTCAACTTGCCTAGCTGGATGCCAAGCAGATCTGACTGCAAACCAGACATGCCAGCGATATGGGATTAGGGGCAGTACTATTCTCAGAAAAGGAGGATGGGGGAAGATACAGTGAAATATGCCAAAAGGAAACTGTTCCTACCAGAAAGACATCATTGCACAGCAGAAAAGGAAGCATTAGCAGTGCTATGGACTGTTAGGATATTTCAAGGTTACCTGGAAGGTAGGAAATTCCAGTTGTACACTGTCAACTTATCTCTTCAGTGGCTTCATAGTCTGTCAAGTACAAAATAAAAACTGATGCACTGCTGTTGGCAGATTTTGATGTATGGCATATCGCTGGGGCAAGCAATCAAACAGCAGATAGCAGACACCATGTGGAGGAACCTGAGCCAGAGAAAACAAGAGCTGTTGGAAAAGGAAATTCCAAAGCAAACACCAGATAGGTCAGGAGGACCAGTCTTAATGGTTATTAAAGATGGCATAGACACTGATGTAAACAAGAAAATTACTGGGCCTGTATGAAGATGAAGAATGGATTACGAAACGAACATCAAATTGTCAAGGCATACCAAAGCAGTTCAAGATGTGCTATATGGGTTTCTGTATAGAGAATGACATTCTTATGTATTTATTGCATCTAAATCAATCACAACTTGTGCACCAAACAGGTCCTGGAGATGTTTCTTGACAATAGTGAGGCCAGATATCCAAGAGAGATCGAAACATACTGGTCCCTATATAGCCGGTTCTTCTGGAGACAGGATATTGCCAACTATGTCCGGACATGTTCCATCTGTGTCCGTATGAAGCCAAGCAACCAGAAGGCTGACAACTATATGTGAAGGAGACGGCCATGCCAGCCCTGGGAAGTCATGCCACTTGACTTTATGGGCCCATACTCCAGAACATCACGAGAAAGGATGGGAATCCTAGTGATCACAGACCTATTCAGTTGATGGGTGGAGGCTTCCCCAAATTCCAGAACCCATAACTAGACAGATCCTGACAATATTAAGAACGGAAATCTTCACTTGCTATGGTTATCCACGTTTCTGTTGACTGACAATGGTTGTCAATTCATTTCCCATCAATGGCAGCAAGTACTAGCAACATGGAGCACTGAACATTGCATGTCTCCCACCAACTAACTACCTAAGGGAAAACCCATAAGAGTGGCAAAATCAAGAGCTGAAGAGAGTATTGATAATCCACTTTGTAGGAAAGGAGCATAAAACCTGGGAGCAATATCTACTCCAGTAACTTTTTACTCTATACAAAAAATCAGCAGAATGATAGGCTATTCACTGGCTGAACTATTTCTGGGCTGACAATTGTACAGAACCAGTGATAGGGGGATCAGCAAACCTACAGAAGAAGGTCATGCAAATCCTGAAGCATGGCTGAAAAGATTTCAACCAGAGGTTATTAAGAAATGAGATGAGGTGAAGCTACGGTCTGTCGAGGAAGCCAAGAAGCAGGGCGTTGAGGAGAAGATACTAAATCTAGGGGACTTGTTGCAAAGGAGCACACTCTCAGCAACAAGGAAGGTGGATACCATCCAAGGTTAGACCAGAAGTGTTTGAGATAGATAAGTGCCTGGGAAATGGTGTGTATTTCCTAAGGGTATTTCTACCAGTGAAAGTCCATACAGTTAAATTCAGGGTGGTAAAACAACCTCTACGACTGACTTCATGATGGCCAGCATACAGATAGAAGAGAACAAATCCAGCAATGACTCTCCAGACATTGAAGAGGCACGACACAACATTAGTCCAAAATTTTGTAATATTTGTGAACTTTGGATATTTTGTATGTGAAAGTGGTTTTTGTGTTTGGGGGGGGGGGTGAGTAATTGTATAGTAGAGAATCCCTCCCCAACTCACAATCAATGTAATCCCCAACCCACAAACAAAGCAATATTATGAATATTGTGTGTGTGTGTGTGTGTGTGTGTGTGTGTGTGCACACAACGTTACAAGTATTTCAAAAATTAACACAAATACATTACCATGTACTCAACGCAACTATGAAGTGTATTACACTGGCCAGATCGCAGGATTTTTTTTTAATTCTTGTTGCGTCAAGTATATGTAGTTGCACAGTAATTAATTAAAAACGTTTCAAAATAATCATTCTATGATTTATTAATATTAATAGAAAATATGCAAATATTAAAAAATTCGAATCTTAGATAAATAAAAATATTTTCTTTTATAAGTTTACACAAATACAATGTAACCTTCTATGCTGTTCATTACATAAAACAAACAACCATATAATCTTACTAGCTAAACAGACATGTTAAACAAATTATGTAAACCTGTTTATTTCAGTGTGTCTGACTTTGACTCAAATTTTAAATAACAGCAACTCATTTACAAACAAAAATAATATTCAATCTCAAGAATAAAATTAATTGTTGCTCTAAACAAAATAAAAAATATAACATTTACTTCCAACCTATTATTTATTTCTATTGACACACCCAAATTTTAATATACAACAAAAGATTAGTATTTTTAAATGTTCTTGTTAAATTAAATCCTTTTCTTTAACTACCTTTTAAATTTATGTACAGTAATTACATTTAAAACTTTAAGGCTTTACTGTTCATATATAAGTTTCTTTTTGAGAGTTCTTTTCACAAACAAAAATATAATTGTTTATTCATCACCTGCGTAAGGCCGACGTTACTGTTGTGTGTGTGTGTGTGTGTGTGTGTGTGTGTGTGTGTGTGTGTGTGTGTGTGTGTGTGTGTGTGTGTGTGTGTGTGTGTGTGTGTGTGTGTCCTGAATCCTGAGAATTTGATGATGATTATGCTGATGCTGTGTTCTCTGTCTCTACGGGTAGTTGTTTGTGATGGTCCAAAGTTCCTCCATAAGCCTTGGTGTGTGTGGTAAAGATGTTGATCGGTCAGCAGACCAGCAGCGTGACGTTGTGTGAAGATATCTTGATTCTCTGAGACTGCCCCAAAATTGCCGGTGGTATTTATACTGGACAGCAATCTGACAAGTCCAGGACTATTTTCAACCTGTTAGATATTGTCACTTCATGCAAAGCGTCCTTTTAATTACAAATCACTTTTTAGTTCATTTTACGATTTCATAAACATACTCGTAGCATGAGCGATATCATTATTTGCATAATTTTTTCCTGGTCACTCACATATAACACACTTATTAATTTTTATTTAATTACACTAGTAATTAACATTAAATTACCTGGCGTCTTTATTATTGCAAATATCTGCAATACTTTTACATCACTATATTTGTTAAAAATTCCTTAATGTAATGGTGTTTTTATAATTGGGGTAAGTCTTTGTTCACAGGTTTAAAACATATTAATTAGTTTATTTTTATCTGGTTAAAAACTGATTACAGAGAATTCGTACGCATCACCCTATCGTAGACTCTTGCCTGTCGTAGCTTGCATTCACACACACAAACACACAAGGACTGTATTCACTCGTGGGGGCAGGTGTATGCTTTCTGTCAATTCTTATCCTGCATAATATTGTTAAAAACTGTTCATCATATATTTTTCTATGCTAAATATTTACAAACATACCGCCCTGGGCAAATATGCAAATACAGTATATATATTGTTGCAATATATATGAAGTATTATTGTTACTGGTATTATTAAAACTATATGACATATTACATAGGCCGTTCCATCCTGGCGGTAACATACTCATGGGCCGTTCCATCGGAAATCATCCAATGCTGATTCCTTGACCATTTTATAAAAAGTTTTATTTTTTAATACACTGTTCCTACGTATAAACCATTAACACAATCGAGAAAAAAATATTTTTTGACCTCTTGTTTATCTATGGTGGCAATTTTCTATCACAGCTGATGGTCGAATCCTACAAAATTGTGTTTATGGAAAATTTTAATAATTCAAGAACCAAAAAAAAGGTAGAGATATAAATAAGAATACCACATTGTAGCTGTTGATTGTTTTTTCCTTATGTAACTCACATTATAAAAAATGCTTAAATTAATCTATAAAATGTATATGTAAATTTTATGAAATTTTTTAAAACAATTTTATTTAACAATGAAGAAGTAATTTCTACGAGCTGAAATTTATAATATGTGTTGCCCTACTCCAGGAGAGTTTATACAGTAAACATCATCTCCAGAATACCAGACCTAATCTATATATTAATACGTGAAGAGAAAACTTTGTATCCCTTTTTAAGCATATTGCGCGCAGGGAGGAGTGTGAGATTTGGCATAGTTAAAGTTTATATGGAGAAGGAGTGCAGAAAGCTAAAATTTATATATAATATGTGTTACAAATACATTAAATTAAATACAATAAAACATTCATTTGCACTTAAAAATTCATTTAAACTTTTTCAAACAATGGTAATTGTTAAAAATAAAATAATTTTGTTGCCAGGCAATAAAATTATAATTTTTTCATTTTAGTGTACGTTCATACTGCCAATGTCAAACACATAATAGTCTGTCGTTTGTTTACGTTCATACTGCCAATGTCAAACACATAATAGTCTGTGGTCAAACAGTCGCACAGAGTAGAGATTGTCGCCAAAGAATTTTAAAATGTTGCCAACAAATAATTACTGACAGATTGACTGAATGAGCTGTGAATTTTTTGTGATTTCAAATGTTCCTTTTTCTATAGTCTGTGGAGTGTATGTCAAGGCAAAAAAGTGTTTATTTTATATTTTGTATATTAGATATCTGTGTTTTATATATTAATGTGCAGTTGAAAGTGAAATACAGCTTGCTTAATATACACCTGTTGCAAAAGGAAAATTTTGTAGCAGCAATTTGAATTGACTTACTCACGCGTAATTATTATTGGTGGTTTCAAAAACGTGAGTACATTTTATTATTTTTAAATTAAACCCTGTCTCATCTTAGTTTCAGTAATTTCATTACATGTTTTTTTTTATATTCAGATATTCGCACCTACCTCAATTATGCCTCGACATAGAACATTGACGGGTCGAAGTGAGAGACGAAGAAGAAGGAATATATATTCGCGTGAAAGTCAAAATGATAATAGACCAAATGCAAATTTAAATAGTGTAAATAGTATACAAAATGATGAAATTATTTTGAGGGATACATTTAAATGCGCACTGAATGCCACTCCAAGAAATTTTAATACTTTTGATTGTGGATTAATGCATTTACAATGCAGGTTTTGCAATGCAAAACATTTCGAATCTGAAGTCACTTTAGGTGAAAGGACTGATTCACTTCATGTTGTCATAAGGGTAAAGCAATATTACTGGCCTTAAGTCAAAATGAATACTTTAAATCATTGTATGATAGACTTACTTCAAATGAACCTTCAATAAAAAGAAAGTCAAAAAATTATTTTGAAAACATTCGTAAATACAATTCATCATTTGCTATGGTTAGCTCAGAAGCTAAAATTTTGGATAGTTACGCATGGAGTGTATCATTTTAAAATACATGATGTTTTTTATCACAGATCAGGTCCAATGACTGCTGGATATGGTCACTCACCATGTTATGCGCAATTATATTTTTATGATGTTGACACTGCTGTCAATTATAGATTACGTGAACACTATAATCAAACATGCAATAACAATATAATGCGCGAAATCTCTCTTGAATTGGAACGCATTAATCCTTTCGTTTGGTCATTCATTGCAATGAAAAATCATTGTCAGAGAGTTGAAAATCAAAATAAAGAAATTTGTATGCTCATTAAAGTAAATCGTGATTTAGATCTACGCCGTTATAATGATGCAGTTCAAACTGATGTAGCAGTAATATTCAGTACAGTTGATGGTGAGCCACCCTTTGAACGAAATATGGTTTCGTTTTCAAAAGTTAATGGTACCATTAAAAATATCTCTGTTTTGGATTCATCATTGCACCCTTTAGCGTATCCATTACTTTTTCCAAATGGTGATACTGGGTGGCATATCAATATTTCTCATAATGTACCAATTACATCTAATTCAAGAGCGCCCAGAAATAAATTAACCATGCTTCAGTATGCAGCCTATCGACTTGCAATTAGAGAAGATTTTAGCATGTTGCACCATTCACAAAAATTATTTCTGCAGTGGATAGTTGATATGTATGTGAGAATGGGCACAAGCTTACATTTCATTCGACAAAATCAAACAAGTCTTAGGTCTGAAGTTTACAACAATTTAACAGATTATTTAGAATTGAACCCCAATGCCAATAATGTTGGCCGTAGAGTAATTTTACCATCTTCATTCAATGGATCTCCAAGAAATATGTATCAGAATTATTTAGATGCACTGTCAATTGTACAACATTTCGGAAAGCCTTCTTTGTTTATTACAATGACTTGCAATCCAAGTTGGCCTGAAATAGTTAGCAATATTGGTGTAGGTGAGTCAGCTAATTTTCGACCTGATATTGTTGTGCGTATATTCAAGTCCAAACTGAAAGCATTAATTGAGGGCCTTACACTAAAAAAAATCTTCGGTAAAGTTGAAGCACTCATTTATACAATTGAGTTTCAAAAGAGAGGATTGCCTCATTCTCACATTTTACTCTCTTTAAATGAGCAAGATAAAATTGTTAACGCTACCGATATTGATAAAGTTGTATCTGCGGAGATTCCTAACATTCAAACACATCCTACATTACATGAATATGTTGTAAAACACATGATGCATGGTCCATGCGGTGTACTTAATCCAAATTCTGTATGTATGAGAGATGGAAAATGCACAAAAGATTATCCAAAATGATTTAATGAATTTACATGTGAATCATTAAATGGATATCCATTATACAGAAGGCATGATAATGGTATTAATGCTGAAGTTTGCGGTAGTTGCCTCGACAATCGTTATGTTGTACCATACAATCCGTATTTACTTGCAAAATTTAATTGCCATATAAATGTTGAAGTATGCACTACAGTTAAAAGTGTTAAATACATTTATAAATATGTGTATAAAGGCTATGACAGTGCATCTGTTGAATTCGGTTCAGAGAGAAATGAACCAGGTCAAGAAATACAAATTGATGAAGTTAAAAAAATTTTTTAAATGGCAGTTATGTCGGATCAACTGAAGCTGTATGGTGCATCTATGAATTACCAAAGCATTTTCAATCACATGTCATCGTTAGACTTGATATTCATTTACCGCGTAGACAGAATGTTTACTTTCGAGAAGGGCAAGAACGTCAAGCAATTGAAAATGCAAGTCAAACAGAATTATTAGCATTTTTTTAATTGAACCGATCAGATCCATCAGCGCATGAATATAAGTATATTGAAATTCCTTTGCATTATGTGTGGGAAGATTCCTGAAAAAAATGGAAGAAGAGAAGGCATGGAGGTGATAAAATCATTACACGCATATATGTAGTATCACCAAAAGACATCGAACTTTTCCATTTACGATTGCTCTTCTTACATGCCTGTGGTACAAAATCATTTGAGGATGTTAGAACATACAATGGAATTATACACACTTCTTTTGTTGAAGCGTGCCATGCTCGCGGCATTGCTTCAAATGATAATGAATGGCGTAAATGTTTAAATGAAGCAAAAGAATTACATTCACCAAAACAAATGCGAAATTTATTTGGTTACATTTGTGCATTAAATGTGCCAGCCAATGCATTGGCGTTATGGAATGAATTTAAAGTATATCTTAGTGAAGATTTTTTGAGAGATTACAACGAAGAAGTATCCTTTAACACAGCTCAATTAGAAATTGAAGATATTTTGAATGTTCATAATTTGTCATGTCAAGAACTTGGTTTACCAGTTCCCACGTATTCGCAGAGAACAGATGAAGCAAATGCTATTGATCCAATAGAACAAGAGTTTCTGTTTTGTGAGCATTATGAAACTGCAAATATTGAACAGCGTAACCTAATTGATCGTGTGATTCGTGAAGTTTTGCACCATGATACTGGATCTAATGTTTTTTGTTTAACCGCTCATGCAGGTTGTGGAAAAACATTCACACAAACAGCAATCATTCACAAATTAAATTCGCTTAATCTTAGTTGCATTGCAACAGCGTTCAGTGGCATAGCTTCAACTCTATTACTTGGAGGTAGAACTTTACACAATGTGTTTAAATTGCCTATACCCATTTTGGAAAATTCTGTAGCGAATATTACCGCAAATAGTAGCTATGGACGTTACATAAATTCATCATCATTGATAATTATTGATGAAATTTCTATGTGCCCACTGCAAGTGTTGAAAATCATAGATAGATTACTGCAGGATCTATGCGATGAAAATGATAAACATAAACCATTTGGAGTGAAAACGATACTTCTGTGCGGTGATTTTCGGCAAATCTTACCAGTTGTCCCACATGGATCACGTGCAACTTTAATTGAAAATTGTGTCACGAGTTGGCATAAATTTGTTTATTTTCATAAAGTAACGTTTACTCAAAATATGAGAGCCTTACCAAGTGAAATAGAATTAGTCGAATTCTTGAAAAAAATTGGTAAGGATGAAGCCCCACAATTCCCTCAGTTTGGTGAAAATATTATTGAAATACCTCAGCAATTAATAGGAGATGAAAATAATATTATTAATGAGGTGTATGGAAATATTTCCGAAAACATACTCTCAGATAACATATTGAAGTCAGTTACTTTAGCACCTAAAAATGATGATTGTACTTTTATTAATACTGATATACTTAATTGAATACCAGGTGAACAGAAAACATATCGTAGCTACGATAAAATAATTTGTGAAGATGACACTAAAATCAATAACTATCCAGTAGAGTTTTTGAATTCTTTGACTATTAGTGGTTTGCCACCACATAAGTTAGTATTGAAAGTTAATTGCATCATTTTACTGATCAGAAACTTAAATACATAGGAAGCATTAGTCAATGGAACAAGAATGCGCATCTAGTGTATGCATCGTAATGCTATTGATTGCGAAGTTTTAACTGGAACCGCACGCAATAAGAGATTTTTGATTCCACGTATAAATTTAACATATTCCGGTACTGTTTTACCATTTAACTTTCAAAGAACTCAATTTCCAATTATACCTGCATTTGCGATGACAATAAATAAGTCTCAAGGACAAACATTCGAAAAAATTCGAATTTTATTGAGGCAGCCAGTTTTTACACGTGGTCAATTGTACGTCGCAGCAAGTAGAGTTCGATCATTCGATGGTTTGAGATTTTATATTTCCGAATATAATGGCCAAGGGCATTTAGCAAATGATGAAAGAGTTTTTACAAAAAACATCGTTTACACAGAAGTTCTGAATCATTAAATTCACTTTGAAACTATTTTAAGTTCAATGGACAACATTTATTTTTTTAACCGCCCGGTTTTTTTGATTTAATGAAAAATATATGAAAAAATACGAGGCACGTATTTTTATTTCATTTTTTATTTTGTATTAATTTTTTATTTAAATTTAATATAATTCGAAAAAGATAGGTAAAATAACTGTGTAGCCTTGGCGAAACCTGGTCAGTATGGCAATAAAAAAAACCCAAGGAAATGTCAAAAAACGCGTTATTGCTTTTTAAATATGGCTTAGCCAAGCTAAACCTCATTTTTCCTATCTTTCATATTTTTCAAATAACTCGAAAATTAAAGCATAGAAAAAAAATTAAAAAATTATGTAAGCTTTGTAGCAGATAATCTTCAAACTGTTTTCGAATTTTGTACCTAACCAAAAATTAAATGTAATCCACTGGAATTGAAAACAATGTATCTTATACTTCTATGAATGTCAAGTCTCATTTTTATTAGCGTTTATTTGATTCAATAATAACATGAAAAAATTATAACTGACAATGAATTATATCAAAAATAAATACGAATACAAGCTGCAATTGTGTTTTTTTTTCAACTGTTACTAACATTAAATTTTAAATTTCATAGGTATTGCAGGGAATTAAGGCAAACAACACACGCTAATGACGTATTTGTACACGCTCGCAGCTGACGTAATAGAACAAAATTCAAAAAATTATATGCAATGATTATAGAGGTATACTCTTTGACAAAAAAACCTCAATAACGTTCAAACTTAAATTTAACGAATTACGGTCGAATTTCGACCACTGGGTGACCACTAGTAGAAAATTAAAAGGAGAGATATAAACTAACGTAGAATAATCAAGTAAGAGTAAATATAATCAATCTAATGCTTCCAAATTGGTCCAGATCAAAAATATGCAAGGAGTTGCATACTACCGTACCTGCCAAAAGAGAAAATTTCAAAAACTAAATTAGGAGACTAACCACGATTTATGGTTTTTATCAGTCTGATGAAAAAGAAGGATTCTTCCAGGAAAAAAGATTGATTTTATGCAATTTAAGAGAACTTTACTTGCATTTTAAAGGATCAAAACCTAATGTGAGGGCTGGACTTTCATCATTTTTATCACTCCAGCCTTGCTGGCTCATCTGGAATGCATAATGTGTGTATGTTTGTTTATATTATCACAACATCAAATTAATCCTTCAGAGGCTGTTATGAATGTAGATTATCAAGATTATTAGAACTGATAGCTTGTGATTTTGAAGAGTACTCTTGTATGATGGTGGTTTGTCTACATTGATACGTTAAAGAAAATTTCTATAGGAAGCATTAGAAGACATGGAAGATGTTCTTTCATACAAACAATGGACCAGCAAGGAGAGGTGAAACTAGTTTGAAGTGGTGCAAAATTCTGAAGATGTTGAAACACTTTTGGATAAACTGATTGTAATCAAAAAGCACCATTGTGCTGCTAAAGTTCAGGCTTTATTTATAAAAGAAGAAAACGAAATTTTAAAAGGAACTGAATGTATAGATGGCATACTTTGCTAAGAATTATTTTCTAGTTGAAGAAGAATCTCAGTGATTTCATTATAACAGAACACACACTATCAAAACATACACACAAAGCACAAAACAAATTTTCATGATATTCATGATAAATCCTTACTTACCATTAGGATATTAATGGAATATCATTACAACATTTTTTAAGTAAGAAAAGAAGGGTAAGTCTCTAGGGGATAATTTTTGTGTGTAAACTCTCTTAGGGTAGGGTGGTATAGAAGTCTTAGAAATTACTCCTTCACTTTTAAATAAAATTGTAAAAATGCCATTTTATTTTTAATAATTTGGGTCCAAACTTAAATGTGCATTAAATGTGCCAGCCAATGCATTGGCGTTATGGAATGAATTTAAAGTATATCTTAGTGAAGACTTTTTGAGAGATTACAACGAAGAAGTATCCTTTAACACAGCTCAATTAGAAATTGAAGATATTTTGAATGTTCATAATTTGTCATGTCAAGAACTTGGTTTACCAGTTCCCACGTATTCGCAGAGAACAGACGAAGCAAATGCTATTGATCCAATAGAACAAGAGTTTCTGTTTTGTGAGCATTATGAAACTGCAAATATTGAACAGCATAACCTAATTGATCGTGTGATTCGTGAAGTTTTGCACCATGATACTGGATCTAATGTTTTTTGTTTAACCGCTCATGCAGGTTGTGGAAAAACATTCACACAAACAGCAATCATTCACAAATTAAATTCGCTTAATCTTAGTTGCATTGCAACAGCGTTCAGTGGCATAGCTTCAACTCTATTACTTGGAGGTAGAACTTTACACAATGTGTTTAAATTGCCTATACCCATTTTGGAAAATTCTGTAGCGAATATTACCGCAAATAGTAGCTATGGACGTTACATAAATTCATCATCATTGATAATTATTGATGAAATTTCTATGTGCCCACTGCAAGTGTTGAAAATCATAGATAGATTACTGCAGGATCTATGCGATGAAAATGATAAACATAAACCATTTGGAGTGAAAACGATACTTCTGTGCGGTGATTTTCGGCAAATCTTACCAGTTGTCCCACATGGATCACGTGCAACTTTAATTGAAAATTGTGTCACGAGTTGGCATAAATTTGTTTATTTTCATAAAGTAACGTTTACTCAAAATATGAGAGCCTTACCAAGTGAAATAGAATTAGTCGAATTCTTGAAAAAAATTGGTAAGGATGAAGCCCCACAATTCCCTCAGTTTGGTGAAAATATTATTGAAATACCTCAGCAATTAATAGGAGATGAAAATAATATTATTAATGAGGTGTATGGAAATATTTCCGAAAACATACTCTCAGATAACATATTGAAGTCAGTTACTTTAGCACCTAAAAATGATGATTGTACTTTTATTAATACTGATATACTTAATCGAATACCATGTGAACAGAAAACATATCGTAGCTACGATGAAATAATTTGTGAAGATGACACTAAAATCAATAACTATCCAGTAGAGTTTTTGAATTCTTTGACTATTAGTGGTTTGCCACCACATAAGTTAGTATTGAAAGTTAATTGCATCATTTTACTGATCAGAAACTTAAATACATAGGAAGCATTAGTCAATGGAACAAGAATGCGCATCTAGTGTATGCATCGTAATGCTATTGATTGCGAAGTTTTAACTGGAACCGCACGCAATAAGAGATTTTTGATTCCACGTATAAATTTAACATATTCCGGTACTGTTTTACCATTTAACTTTCAAAGAACTCAATTTCCAATTATACCTGCATTTGCGATGACAATAAATAAGTCTCAAGGACAAACATTCGAAAAAATTCGAATTTTATTGAGGCAGCCAGTTTTTACACGTGGTCAATTGTACGTCGCAGCAAGTAGAGTTCGATCATTCGATGGTTTGAGATTTTATATTTCCGAATATAATGGCCAAGGGCATTTAGCAAATGATGAAAGAGTTTTTACAAAAAACATCGTTTACACAGAAGTTCTGAATCATTAAGTTCACTTTGAAACTATTTTAAGTTCATTGGACAACATTTATTTTTTTAACCGCCCGGTTTTTTTGATTTAATGAAAAATATATGAAAAAATACGAGGCACGTATTTTTATTTCATTTTTTATTTTGTATTAATTTTTTATTTAAATTTAATATAATTCGAAAAAGATAGGTAAAATAACTGTGTAGCCTTGGCGAAACCTGGTCAGTATGGCAATAAAAAAAACCCAAGGAAATGTCAAAAAACGCGTTATTGCTTTTTAAATATGGCTTAGCCAAGCTAAACCTCATTTTTCCTATCTTTCATATTTTTCAAATAACTCGAAAATTAAAGCATAGAAAAAAAATTAAAAAATTATGTAAGCTTTGTAGCAGATAATCTTCAAACTGTTTTCGAATTTTGTACCTAACCAAAAATTAAATGTAATCCACTGGAATTGAAAACAATGTATCTTATACTTCTATGAATGTCAAGTCTCATTTTTATTAGCGTTTATTTGATTCAATAATAACATGAAAAAATTATAACTGACAATGAATTATATCAAAAATAAATACGAATACAAGCTGCAATTGTGTTTTTTTTTCAACTGTTACTAACATTAAATTTTAAATTTCATAGGTATTGCAGGGAATTAAGGCAAACAACACACGCTAATGACGTATTTGTACACGCTCGCAGCTGACGTAATAGAACAAAATTCAAAAAATTATATGCAATGATTATAGAGGTATACTCTTTGACAAAAAAACCTCAATAACGTTCAAACTTAAATTTAACGAATTACGGTCGAATTTCGACCACTGGGTGACCACTAGTAGAAAATTAAAAGGAGAGATATAAACTAACGTAGAATAATCAAGTAAGAGTAAATATAATCAATCTAATGCTTCCAAATTGGTCCAGATCAAAAATATGCAAGGAGTTGCATACTACCGTACCTGCCAAAAGAGAAAATTTCAAAAACTAAATTAGGAGACTAACCACGATTTATGGTTTTTATCAGTCTGATGAAAAAGAAGGATTCTTCCAGGAAAAAAGATTGATTTTATGCAATTTAAGAGAACTTTACTTGCATTTTAAAGGATCAAAACCTAATGTGAGGGCTGGACTTTCATCATTTTTATCACTCCAGCCTTGCTGGCTCATCTGGAATGCATAATGTGTGTATGTTTGTTTATATTATCACAACATCAAATTAATCCTTCAGAGGCTGTTATGAATGTAGATTATCAAGATTATTAGAACTGATAGCTTGTGATTTTGAAGAGTACTCTTGTATGATGGTGGTTTGTCTACATTGATACGTTAAAGAAAATTTCTATAGGAAGCATTAGAAGACATGGAAGATGTTCTTTCATACAAACAATGGACCAGCAAGGAGAGGTGAAACTAGTTTGAAGTGGTGCAAAATTCTGAAGATGTTGAAACACTTTTGGATAAACTGATTGTAATCAAAAAGCACCATTGTGCTGCTAAAGTTCAGGCTTTATTTATAAAAGAAGAAAACGAAATTTTAAAAGGAACTGAATGTATAGATGGCATACTTTGCTAAGAATTATTTTCTAGTTGAAGAAGAATCTCAGTGATTTCATTATAACAGAACACACACTATCAAAACATACACACAAAGCACAAAACAAATTTTCATGATATTCATGATAAATCCTTACTTACCATTAGGATATTAATGGAATATCATTACAACATTTTTTAAGTAAGAAAAGAAGGGTAAGTCTCTAGGGGATAATTTTTGTGTGTAAACTCTCTTAGGGTAGGGTGGTATAGAAGTCTTAGAAATTACTCCTTCACTTTTAAATAAAATTGTAAAAATGCCATTTTATTTTTAATAATTTGGGTCCAAACTTAAATGTGCATTAAATGTGCCAGCCAATGCATTGGCGTTATGGAATGAATTTAAAGTATATCTTAGTGAAGACTTTTTGAGAGATTACAACGAAGAAGTATCCTTTAACACAGCTCAATTAGAAATTGAAGATATTTTGAATGTTCATAATTTGTCATGTCAAGAACTTGGTTTACCAGTTCCCACGTATTCGCAGAGAACAGACGAAGCAAATGCTATTGATCCAATAGAACAAGAGTTTCTGTTTTGTGAGCATTATGAAACTGCAAATATTGAACAGCATAACCTAATTGATCGTGTGATTCGTGAAGTTTTGCACCATGATACTGGATCTAATGTTTTTTGTTTAACCGCTCATGCAGGTTGTGGAAAAACATTCACACAAACAGCAATCATTCACAAATTAAATTCGCTTAATCTTAGTTGCATTGCAACAGCGTTCAGTGGCATAGCTTCAACTCTATTACTTGGAGGTAGAACTTTACACAATGTGTTTAAATTGCCTATACCCATTTTGGAAAATTCTGTAGCGAATATTACCGCAAATAGTAGCTATGGACGTTACATAAATTCATCATCATTGATAATTATTGATGAAATTTCTATGTGCCCACTGCAAGTGTTGAAAATCATAGATAGATTACTGCAGGATCTATGCGATGAAAATGATAAACATAAACCATTTGGAGTGAAAACGATACTTCTGTGCGGTGATTTTCGGCAAATCTTACCAGTTGTCCCACATGGATCACGTGCAACTTTAATTGAAAATTGTGTCACGAGTTGGCATAAATTTGTTTATTTTCATAAAGTAACGTTTACTCAAAATATGAGAGCCTTACCAAGTGAAATAGAATTAGTCGAATTCTTGAAAAAAATTGGTAAGGATGAAGCCCCACAATTCCCTCAGTTTGGTGAAAATATTATTGAAATACCTCAGCAATTAATAGGAGATGAAAATAATATTATTAATGAGGTGTATGGAAATATTTCCGAAAACATACTCTCAGATAACATATTGAAGTCAGTTACTTTAGCACCTAAAAATGATGATTGTACTTTTATTAATACTGATATACTTAATCGAATACCATGTGAACAGAAAACATATCGTAGCTACGATGAAATAATTTGTGAAGATGACACTAAAATCAATAACTATCCAGTAGAGTTTTTGAATTCTTTGACTATTAGTGGTTTGCCACCACATAAGTTAGTATTGAAAGTTAATTGCATCATTTTACTGATCAGAAACTTAAATACATAGGAAGCATTAGTCAATGGAACAAGAATGCGCATCTAGTGTATGCATCGTAATGCTATTGATTGCGAAGTTTTAACTGGAACCGCACGCAATAAGAGATTTTTGATTCCACGTATAAATTTAACATATTCCGGTACTGTTTTACCATTTAACTTTCAAAGAACTCAATTTCCAATTATACCTGCATTTGCGATGACAATAAATAAGTCTCAAGGACAAACATTCGAAAAAATTCGAATTTTATTGAGGCAGCCAGTTTTTACACGTGGTCAATTGTACGTCGCAGCAAGTAGAGTTCGATCATTCGATGGTTTGAGATTTTATATTTCCGAATATAATGGCCAAGGGCATTTAGCAAATGATGAAAGAGTTTTTACAAAAAACATCGTTTACACAGAAGTTCTGAATCATTAAGTTCACTTTGAAACTATTTTAAGTTCATTGGACAACATTTATTTTTTTAACCGCCCGGTTTTTTGATTTAATGAAAAATATATGAAAAAATACGAGGCACGTATTTTTTTTCATTTTTTATTTTGTATTAATTTTTTATTTAAATTTAATATAATTCGAAAAAGATAGGTAAAATAACTGTGTAGCCTTGGCGAAACCTGGTCAGTATGGCAATAAAAAAAACCCAAGGAAATGTCAAAAAACGCGTTATTGCTTTTTAAATATGGCTTAGCCAAGCTAAACCTCATTTTTCCAATCTTTCATATTTTTCAAATAACACGAAAATTAATGCATAGAAAAAAAATTAAAAAATTATGTAAGCTTTGTAGCAGATAATCTTCAAACTGTTTTTGAATTTTGTACCTTACCAAAAATGAAATGTAATCCACTGGAATTGAAAACAATGTATCTTATACTTCTATGAATGTCAAGTCTCATTTTTATTAGCGTTTATTTGATTCAATAATAACATGAAAAAATTAAAACTGACAATGAATTATATCAAAAAATAAATACGAATACAAGGTGTAATTGTGTTTCTTCAACTGTTACTAACATTAAATTTTAATATTTTGCCAAACATTATGCCACTGACTTGTTATAATATTATTATATACACACCACCAAAATCAGTAAAATTCCATTCTCAAATCAACGAATAAGGCCTTTTCAAAATATTAAAATTTCATTCTCAGTTCGTATACTGTAATGTTCCTGTTATGATGTTATTCTGTAAATGTACAATTGCTGTTAACTGTGTCTACTACCTCTCACTGTACTTCATTTTGAACTTTCCACTGCCATCATTATTGAGTGAAACCAAGCCAGATATGTATTGAAACAATTGATCATTTTCAAATATTGTCTGTTGATTCATCAATTTGTCATATTTTTTATGAAGGTATATATATAATTTTTCTAACTGTATAATATCATTTTTATTATTGTTTGTTTCCACTATTCCATATTGTTGGTTATATTTGTTATACTATGATTCATACTAATAAGGTGATCTGCTATGTTGGAGATTCCCGTTTTTTTATTATTAAAAGCTCTGAAATGTTCCATAAATCTCTGTTTGAAATTTCTATGTGTTCTTCCAATGTATATGTAGTCACAGTTATTACATTTTATTCTGTATATTCCACTTAATTTGTATATATCACAGTCCTTTCTATTCATTATTATATTATATATACTTTTATTTGGTTTGTATGCATATTTATATTTATGTTTATCCAATTTTGTATTCTTTATAATGTATTGTAGATCTTGATATGTGTATTTGTAAGTTAGGTATGTTACATGTTCTTCTTTTTTGCATGCATTTATCCTGTCTAATGTTGTTCTATCATTTAATATTGTTTTTACTTATATTTTTTATTTAATTTGTTTATAAATTTGCTGTCATATCCATTTTCTATTGCTATTTCTTTTATGATGTTCAGTTCCTGATGTAAATTCTCTTCGTTATTTATGTATTTGTATGCTCTATTAATCATATTGTAATATGTATTAACCTTGTGTATCCAAGGATGTGATAAATCTTTGTGTATTGTTGTATTATTATTTGTTTCCTTTCTGTATACACTAGTAGTTATTTTGTTATCTTTTCCAATTTGAATATCAATGTCCAAAAAATTTATTCTTCTATTTACTTCTTCTTCAAATGTAAATTTCACATTAACATTGTATGTATTTAATTTATTTAGTATTATTAAATGTTCATTTTTTATGCTAGGATTATATATGACCAATATATCATCTACATATCTGTTCCATAATAACTCTTTATGCACATTTATGATACCTAAAATAATTTTGCTTTCCAAATCCTGTATATAAACTTCTGACATAATTGATGAAATAGGTGAACCCATTGCCAATCCCTTGGTTTGTGTATATTATTTGTTATTGAAAGTAAAATAATTCTGGTTACATATGTTTCTTATTATAATAATCAAGTTATTTATGAAACTGTTGTTTTCATTATTGTTTTTTAATTTTTTCTTTATGATTTCCAGTGTTTCATTTATTGGTATGTTATTATACATATTTGATATATCAAATGATATTAATTTTGTTTCTTCTGTAATGTAATAATATATATAATACTTTCACTTATGAACTTACTGTTTGCCACTTCCCAAACATTTCAAGATGTTGTTTCTCTTCTTTAGTGGGTTGAGTACTAACTGTCGATTACAGAATAACCGTTACGGAATGGAGTGTGTGGTGGGGGTTGATGGTGGGAAGGGATTGGCACTGAGGTTCGAATTATGTGTGTGGATCAGTGTGTCAAATAGTGTATGTGATTTGTAATGTATCTGTTCATTTAATATGTTGTTTGGTTGTAGTGTGTGATATCTGTATATTTCAAATTGTTCAGCTGTGTTTAGTTTTCTACTTTTTGGTAAGTAGTGTAATATTTCCATGTTGTGTTCTATGTTTGTGTAGCTGTGGTTTCCGTTATGTAAATGTGTGGCAAATGTGGAATGTATGTAGTTTGTGGTGAGGGCTTTTAAATGTTCAGAAAACCTGGAAGAAAAAGATCTTCCCGTCTGGCCGATGTAGAATTGTTGACAATCATTGCAATTTAATTTATAAACCCCTGTTTTGCTGTATGTGTCAATGTCTTTGTTAGTATTGTTTATGTGTTTTCTAATGGTGTTGTTGGTTCTGTAAGCTACTTTGAACATAACTCACATAAAATTGCAAACACATTTAGGCAACAAAATTATAAAGTAGCTTACAGAACCAACAACACCATTAGAAAACACATAAACAATACTAACAAAGACATTGACACATACAGCAAAACAGGGGTTTATAAATTAAATTGCAATGATTGTCAACAATTCTACATCGGCCAGACGGGAAGATCTTTTTCTTCCAGGTTTTCTGAACATTTAAAAGCCCTCACCACAAACTACATACATTCCACATTTGCCACACATTTACATAACGAAAACCACAGCTACACAAACATAGAACACAACATGGAAATATTACACTACTTACCAAAAAGTAGAAAACTAAACACAGCTGAACAATTTGAAATATACAGATATCACACACTACAACCAAACAACATATTAAATGAACAGATACATTACAAATCACATACACTATTTGACACACTGATCCACACACATAATTCGAACCTCAGTGCCAATCCCTTCCCACCATCAACCCCCACCAGACACTCCATTCCGTAACGGTTATTCTGTAATCGACAGTCAGTACTCAACCCACTAAAGAAGAGAAACAACATCTTGAAACGTTTGGGAAGTGACAAACAGTAAGTTCATAAGTGAAAGTATTATATATATTATTAAATTAATAAGTGAACGAAGAGGATGCAACAACAAGATAATTCTGTAATGTGTATTTTCTTTAGGTTTTGTATAACTGTATATCCATTCTTTACATTGTACCTAAACATTGTACTTTACATTGGATATATAGAAATAAAAGACCCAACAAATAAATATAAGAAAATCATGGAAAATATGATAAAAGAAAATTTAGTTAAAATTAATATAAGGGAAAAAAATACACAAAACTTATATCGCACAATACAAGTGCTCCACAACTTAATGGTTTACCTAAAATTCATAAAATAGATATACCAATAAGACCATTAATAAATTTCAAGACTGCACCGGCATATATAATAGCAAAAATAATAGATAAAATACTCAGAGAGAAGATAATATTGGAAAATAGGTACAATGTAAAGAATGGATATACAGTTATAGAAAACCTAAAGAAAATACACATTACAGAAGAAACAAAATTAATATCATTTGATATATCAAATATGTATAATAACATACCAATAAATGAAACACTGGAAATCATAAAGAAAACATTAAAAAACAATAATGAAAACAACAGTTTCATACATAACTTGATTATTATAATAAGAAACATATGTAACCAGAATTATTTTACTTTCAATAACAAATATTATACACAAACCAAGGGACTGGCAATGGGTTCACCTATTTCATCAATTATGTCAGAAGTTTATATACAGGATTTGGAAAGCAAAATTATTTTAGGTATCATAAATGTGCATAAAGTGTTATTATGGAACAGATATGTAGATGATATATTGGTCATATATAATCCTAGCATAAAAAATGAACATTTAATAATACTAAATAAATTAAATACATACAATGATAATGTGAAATTTACATTTGAAGAAGAAGTAAATAGATGAATCAATTTTTTGGACATTGATATTCAAATTGGAAAAGATAACAAAATAACTACTAATGTATACAGAAAGGAAACAAATAATAATACAACAATACACAAAGAATCATCACATCCTTGGATACACAAGGTTAATACATATTACAATATGATTAATTGAGCATACAAATACATTAATAACGAAGAGAAATTACATCAGGAACTGAACATCATAAAAGAAATAGCAATAGAAAATGGATATGACAGCAAATTTATAAACAAATTAAATAAAAAATACAAGAAACATACAATATTAAATAATAGAACAACATTAGACAGGATAAATGCATGCAAAAAAGAAGAACATGTAACATACCTAACTTACAAATACACATATCAAGATCTACAATACATTATAAAGAATACAAAATTGGATAAACATAAATATAAATATGCATACAAACCAAATAAAAGTATATATAATATGTAGCGTGACAGAATATCCACTACATTTTAAGTCATGTGAAATCATAAAGTTTAATTACACCAACAAATGTTATAATAATATTGAATGACATTTAAATAAATCAGAGGAATGAACCACAATAAAATAAAAATCCTCACTACATTATATATAAAAACCACTGTTTTTAAAAACCAAAGAAAGTATCGAAGCAACTCATCAACTCATAGTATAATATCAATAAGTTACCCAGGAAGCTCAGAGCAGTGAACCAGTTATATAAGAACATATCAAGAAAAAGGAGAATCAATTAAAGAGTGGTGAATACCAAAATACCCCAAGAACAAGAAGAGGGAAGAATAAAGTTTGTTGATCAGGAAGAAAGCAATACCCTGAAACCTGTATAGAAGAATAAAGTCAGTTCAGTGAATAAATAAAATACTCCAAACTAAACCTCAGTCGAGATAACACCAAGTACCTTGGTTTACCCAAGAATGAGGAAGGAAGAACAGAAGAGTGAAGACTAGACGAGGGACAAGAATGAAGACTAGAAGAGGGACAAGAATGAATACCAGAAGGAAGATACGAAGAAGGACAAGAAGGAAGACAGGAGGAGAGGAAGAAATAGTATGAAAGAAACACCGTAGTAAAACCTATTATTATATAAACTACTATCAATCCCAAATCCACAAAAACTATGCAAAAGAAAGTATAACATACCCAAAATCTTATAAAATGTAATTATTGAGAAAACTAAAGTGCTGTATAGCGTTATAAGAAGTGCACCGGCTAAAGCTATTGTGTAATAAAGAAAATAAACTAGTCTTAACGGTCCATGATTACTAAAGGTCTGGTCTGAGATAATAAGACTCAAAATATCAGAACCAACAGTGAAAGTGAATTTGTGTAAGTGTTTTTTTTAAAAAAATGCAATAAACTTAAAGTTGGTGATACTATAACTTAGTAGTATGCTATATCACAACTTTGAAATCTAATAATAAACAGCATAATAAAATAATAAAATGGAAGGTTTCCAGTATTTTATTATTTTAAGGTAAATCTTTATTTACAAGACATTTGTAAAAAATGATAATAAATAGAGTATGGGAGTTAATGTTTACTGATGTAGGGGATCACAATAATAATGGTTTAAACCAGAAAGGACTGGTACTAATATAGTATGAATAAGTGTAACATGTTTAAATAGACTGTTATTTCACAGTCCTAAAATCAATGTGTTAAATAAATGTATTTGTAAGGTTTATTAGAAAATAAGATTTATGTTATGTGTTTTAAAAAGAATTATGTTTGATAAATAAACCTAACCTAACCTAACCTACATACCAGTAATAATGTTCTAATAGGTATGCTATGTTAGCTCAAAAATGGTTAAAAGATATATGTTCAAGCTATATCTGCAATATGTTAAATTGTGCAGATTGCTAAACAATGTTCATAATTATTTATTTTAATAACTCTAGTGTTAATTAACTACTACACAACACAATAAGTTATAAATCATGTTATTTTCATATAATTGTAATTATGTAAAGTCAGAGGAGGAATTAAGTTTAAATTATTTGAGAAAGAAAGAAATATAAAATTCTAAAATCTAGGCCATTGGGTGAAATCAGAGAACCAATATAAAATAGTATAATTCACTTATAAATCCTGTAAACTACCAAGATTTATATAAGATAACACAATTAACCACTACTAGGAATGATCCTATGAATTAAAATGATAATAAGGAAATATACCTTAACATTTTGTAAATTGTCAAAATATGTAAATTAATTAATTTTAAAGAGCAATGTCAAATTTACAGATTAACACAAGAAACCAGTTCAAAGGTGTAATTTATATGTATTTAAGGAAAGGAAGAGGAATATGACTAATTAAAATTTATTATAATAGAATTAATAATATTTAAAATGGAGGGAATTTTGTATAAAGACGGAAATCCAAATTTGAGCCTATATTTCCATAAAGTAAAGAAATTTGTTAATTTCCACAAAATATCTACAGATATGGACTATAATACATCAATTTAAAGGGAATGAGATGATTAAACCAATAATAAGGTTAATAATTCATAAAAGTGAGGAATAAAATAGATAAATTCCATACATAATGTAATATTTTATCATATGTATGGGAAGTCGAAAAATGTTAACAATACTTTTTCAAAGATTAACTGGGCCAGATTTATGACCAAGTTAATTAGTCTTTTGTTGAATATCAAGCTGGACAGTTGTATAAAGAACGTTTCTTTAAAATCGAGAAAAATGGTACTAGCGTTTAGCCATTGAAATCAGTGAAACGAGAGTTAGGCGGTTTAAACACTTTTTAAAGCTAAAGCTGTTAATACATTCACGACAATAGTGAAAACAAACACTTAATTACATAATACGAGTGATAGAAACAAGTAAAACACTATATCTCAACTGATATATTCTGCAATTCCTAACCAATAATTTGAGAACTTAACCGCAGAAGTTGAACACATAGAAAATAAACTAACTAACACAAGTTTACACAGAACACTTCACCAGAATACACCAAATAGAGTAACAGACATATTACACCAGTGCGGGGACATTTTAGACCTTGATGAAGGTAATTTTATAGTAATTTTCTGACACGACGCATATGCAGTAACCAAGACCAACTCGAGTAGCGGCCATCTTGAAAACGAAGTCGGCTAACCATATCGCAGTGACGTCAGTCTTCATTGGTTTGACAAAACATTTATATTCAAATATTATATACTGAAATTATTTAAATACTATTGAATAGTAATTATTGTATTTATTTTTAATATACTTTCTCGTCACCCTTCTCTGACTATTAATCCATAATCGCTCAAAGAACCTGTCTTTTAATATAATATAACATAAAATTTTGTTCTGTATGACACAATCGATAATTCCTGAGACAGAGTCGATAATTGCTCTCCATCGATAAAATATCGATTATTTATTTAAAATTGTCAATAAATCTTTATATTTCCATTATTTTGTATCTGTACTTATTTCACAGGGTAATTTAAGGGTATTTATGAGTCTGAAGGACTTAAGTGAGAAGGATATATTCTATTTTGAACAAGATATAGGACCAGTCAGAAAAGTCACCAATCGATTATTACCTGGAGTAATCTATTTAACTCCAGACTTGGTGCAAATCTTCAAGAAGTGCTCGACGGTCAATAAATACCTACCTGTTATTAAAATTTTACCAGAACCTTTTAAAAAACAGATTTATCTCTTATACATACCTCTATAAACATAAACAAAATTATTTTATTATTTGAAAATTCTATAATTAGTGAATTTTCCGTATACATTTTATTCTTTTGTAACGACCGGCATACAGCGGTCTGGTGACCAAGTGGCTAGCCCAAACAGTGGGGCTTGATTTGATTACAGCCATACACAATAGGGTCGTCTTACAAAGTGGCGTCCAACTTAGAGGGCTTGAATGAATAAGCCTGGCAGCGGTTATCCAGTCAGGAGAAGGGCAACAACGATAAACAAAAATGGCAGAACTTACAAGAGATGAGAAGTTAGACAAATTGATGGAAGTGATATTACAAGTTGGAAAGGAGTTGAAGGAAGAATTCAAATCCAAAATAGAAGGAGTAACTAAGAAAATGGATGAGATTATGGAAGATAGAAAGAAGATGGCGGAAAATTTAAGCAAGAAAATGGATGAGAACCACGAGTCGATGAGGGGGAAACTGGATGATATAAGTAATGATAATAAATTGTTTAGGGAAGAATTAAGAAAGGAGAAGACCGAAGAAATAAAAAATGATAGCCAACCAGAACCAGAAGAAGTACTAAATGTTAAAACGCAGGAACAAGTGATGGTAGTACCTGAAATTGAAACTAACCGAAACCAGGAAGATATTAAACCAAGGAAAAGGAGAATGTATCCAAGAAATGTAATAAAAACGAAGGAAGAGTTGGAGATGATGAAACATGGGTTAATTGATGGCAATAATATCCCAATTACCTATGACAAAGACATCATGAATTCTATGAATTATAGAAGGAGGATCGAAGTAATTTCAGAAATAATTTACCACAAGACAGTATTTTATCACTGGGAAAGGACCAGAGATAAACGGAATATGATATGTGGACCAGATCAGTTTCAGTGCTGGACTGGACAGTGCATTTCAGAAAGATGGAAATATAACATCTTATCAGACGGTGACGATGGCACTGGTGAATCACCAGAGTGTGTTCCATTAGTGCGCCATCCAGGACTATTCCAGTGTACAATTACACAAAAATGTATACCTTCCGGATGGATATGTGATGATGAACCAGATTACGGGGATTCAGAGAAGCAAATAATTGATAAACCAGATGAAGACCATCACAGATATTTTTCAGGTCATACAGCATATGGACCAGAGACATATTGGAATATAAGACAATATAATAATGGGAACAATACTAATTACCATGATAATAATAATACGGGTCCAAATTATCAAAACCCGAATCGACCCTCTAATGGTTATCAGGGTAACCACAATCCCTACCCTAATAACGTAAATAGTCAGAGAAGCCCCAATTATGGTAATAGTCCTTACCCTAATAATGCTAATCGTACGGGTCCCAATAATGGTAATTTTAATAATAATAGGTATCCTCGCCCTAGAGTGAACTTCATACGAGCCACAGAAGGAAGACAGCGAGGATTCAACCACAATCGACGAAGCAGTTACCGAAGATACGAAGAAAGGCGGAGGAGCCTAGAACGGGACCAACCGAGGTACTATCCGGCGCGTAGGAGCAATAGTTTGGATCTGATAAGGATCCATACGGATACATAATGAGGTGGTAAAAGGGATGGATGTCATGATAACCAACAACGGCAAAACCACCACAAAGAAGATGAAAATAATTACCACTGAGGAAAAATGAGAAGAAGAAGGGACAAAGAACCAAAATGGGAATTTAAGAAATAAATTAATTAAGAAACTACACCTTATAAAGGAACTATGAGCAACAATGCACTATAATAAAAGCATCCACCTGGGTATAAAGAAAAAATAATAAGAAGAAATACGTTTGAATAAAGACAAGAAAAGAGTCATACAATATTTATGAAACTAATATGATATGTTTACCATATAATTATGAAAACTATTACAATCATTTATGAAAGATCTATGTGGCAGTAATAAGAGAAGAAGTTTAAAAATAAAACCTCCAAATTCTAAAAAGAAATATAAGCACATATTATCTACAATTATTAGAAAATTTTATGGCAATGATAGAAGAAGAATTAGAATTTAAAACCTCTAAATTCTAAACACAATGTAAGGCAATTACATACAATTTATTTGAAGAGAAACATATTTTGAAGGAAGAATAACAAGAAGAATTTTGAAATAAACAGCCAAATTCTAAAAAGAAATATAAGCACATATTACCTACAATTATTAGAAAATTTTATGGCAAGAATATAAGAAGAATTAGAATTTAAAACCTCTAAATTCTAAACATAATGTAAGACAATTACATACAATTTATTTGAGAAGGAACATTTTGGAAGAAGATATATAAAACAGAATTTTAAATGTAAAACAACCAAATTCTAAAACATACGTAAGATCACCTTACATACCAATTATTTAAGAAAAACTTTATGGCAAGAATAGAAGAGAAGAAGTTTAAAAACAAACCTCCAAATTCAAAAAAGAAATATAAGCACATATTATCTACAATTATTAGAAAATTTTATGGCAATGATAGAAGAAGAATTAGAATTTAAAACCTCTAAATTCTAAACATAATGTAAGACAATTACATACAATTTATTTGAGAAGGAACATTTTGGAAGAAGATATATAAAACAGAATTTTGAATGTAAACCAACCAAATCCTAAAAACAAATGTAAGCCCACTTTACATAACAAATATTTGAAGAAAAACTTTATGGCTATAATATAATAATAAAGAAGGAGAGAATTTAGAAATAAAACCATCTAAGGTCAAAAACAAGTAAGGACAGCTTACTAAATATTTATTTGAAGAGAAACATTTTGACAATAATACCAAGAGAATTTAGAAAAATAAAACCAACCAAAACACATGTAAGCCCACCTTACATACAAATTATTTGAGAAAACTTTATGGAATAATATAAGAAGAGTGAATTTTGAATTATGAATAAATCAAGTTTCCCAAACCAAGTATAAGTACAACTTACCAACCAATTATAAATAAAACACTATGGTGAGATAAACTGATGAGATTTCCTACCATATTTATGGTAAGCATAGAAGATAATTACCATGGTAACAAAGGATCATAATGGGATGAATAAAAGGAAATAGATTTAGAATTAAAACAAATAATTGTAGACAGTATAATCATGTCTAAGTTCAATATGAAGAGTAAAAACCTTTCCGTAAAATGGTGTTAAAGGAAATAAAAAAGAAAAATTTCTTTAATACGATTTGAGTGATTGAATAGAATAAAGTATAAAAACTTCTTTGGAATTATGAGAGAATGAAACTTTGAAGTGGTATGAGGAGAAATTATGACCTCATTATGAAATTAATAAAAAACCATCATTTGCAAGTATACTAGCAATGACAGGAATAATGTGAAAATAATGTCAAAGATTTATGTAATTAAACGAATTAATATAAAATGATTTATGAATTAAATGACAATTATGATAATGATAGTTATACAAATTCTAGAAAATAGAACAAGTGGAATTTTAAGAACAAAGAAACAGTCTAAAAAAATGTCATAAAAATATGCTACTATAAATAATGCAGAATATAATGAAAAAACCAGAAGGTAATAAAGAATTTATAACCAAAAGATTTATATGATAAGAAAAGTTGAAAAATGTAATAATAGAAGAGCTTCCTACCATAATATCAAATGAAAGAAACATCCAGATAATGAGTCAGAAGAACAACTGAGATAGAAATATTAAAATTTCTGAGAAGTATAATAAGTAATAAGTGAAGTACCCCAAAGATATTTTTTAAATAGTAACAAATGTGTACTATTCTGAATAATTTTTTTAATCTGTCTGATGATAATTCCAGCAGGATTAATAAGTTTTTTGAGCAGAGATGATTTGCCTCTGTACTCAAATATGTGTGAAGTATTGGACAGCAGAGGAAAGTAGCGTACAGTGCCTCTCTGAACGGAACCAGCTCACAAAGTAGGGAACGATAGGGAGGAAATATCCCAAGGAGAAAATACTAAGAAGAAATATAAAAATGAAATAATAAATATGAAACTCAGATGACTATTACTATCAAGGAAGATCAAGTGAGAATGATATAAACTCAAATATAAATAAGAAAATTTTAAAATGGAAGGAAGTCCAGAATAATAACCAACCTTGAATAATTATCATAAGCAATTGTTTCAGACAAAGCAAGTATAGTCTGAAAAAATTACTTCTGGAGAAGGGCATTCTGTAGCGTGACAGAATATCCACTACATTTTAAGTCATGTGAAATCATAAAGTTTAATTACACCAACAAATGTTATAATAATATTGAATGACATTTAAATAAATCAGAGGAATGAACCACAATAAAATAAAAATCCTCACTACATTATATATAAAAACCACTGTTTTTAAAAACCAAAGAAAGTATCGAAGCAACTCATCAACTCATAGTATAATATCAATAAGTTACCCAGGAAGCTCAGAGCAGTGAACCAGTTATATAAGAACATATCAAGAAAAAGGAGAATCAATTAAAGAGTGGTGAATACCAAAATACCCCAAGAACAAGAAGAGGGAAGAATAAAGTTTGTTGATCAGGAAGAAAGCAATACCCTGAAACCTGTATAGAAGAATAAAGTCAGTTCAGTGAATAAATAAAATACTCCAAACTAAACCTCAGTCGAGATAACACCAAGTACCTTGGTTTACCCAAGAATGAGGAAGGAAGAACAGAAGAGTGAAGACTAGACGAGGGACAAGAATGAAGACTAGAAGAGGGACAAGAATGAATACCAGAAGGAAGATACGAAGAAGGACAAGAAGGAAGACAGGAGGAGAGGAAGAAATAGTATGAAAGAAACACCGTAGTAAAACCTATTATTATATAAACTACTATCAATCCCAAATCCACAAAAACTATGCAAAAGAAAGTATAACATACCCAAAATCTTATAAAATGTAATTATTGAGAAAACTAAAGTGCTGTATAGCGTTATAAGAAGTGCACCGGCTAAAGCTATTGTGTAATAAAGAAAATAAACTAGTCTTAATGGTCCATGATTACTAAAGGTCTGGTCTGAGATAATAAGACTCAAAATATCAGAACCAACAGTGAAAGTGAATTTGTGTAAGTGTTTTTTTTTTAAAAAATGCAATAAACTTAAAGTTGGTGATACTATAACTTAGTAGTATGCTATATCACAACTTTGAAATCTAATAATAAACAGCATAATAAAATAATAAAATGGAAGGTTTCCAGTATTTTATTATTTTAAGGTAAATCTTTATTTACAAGACATTTGTAAAAAATGATAATAAATAGAGTATGGGAGTTAATGTTTACTGATGTAGGGGATCACAATAATAATGGTTTAAACCAGAAAGGACTGGTACTAATATAGTATGAATAAGTGTAACATGTTTAAATAGACTGTTATTTCACAGTCCTAAAATCAATGTGTTAAATAAATGTATTTGTAAGGTTTATTAGAAAATAAGATTTATGTTATGTGTTTTAAAAAGAATTATGTTTGATAAATAAACCTAACCTAACCTAACCTACATACCAGTAATAATGTTCTAATAGGTATGCTATGTTAGCTCAAAAATGGTTAAAAGATATATGTTCAAGCTATATCTGCAATATGTTAAATTGTGCAGATTGCTAAACAATGTTCATAATTATTTATTTTAATAACTCTAGTGTTAATTAACTACTACACAACACAATAAGTTATAAATCATGTTATTTTCATATAATTGTAATTATGTAAAGTCAGAGGAGGAATTAAGTTTAAATTATTTGAGAAAGAAAGAAATATAAAATTCTAAAATCTAGGCCATTGGGTGAAATCAGAGAACCAATATAAAATAGTATAATTCACTTATAAATCCTGTAAACTACCAAGATTTATATAAGATAACACAATTAACCACTACTAGGAATGATCCTATGAATTAAAATGATAATAAGGAAATATACCTTAACATTTTGTAAATTGTCAAAATATGTAAATTAATTAATTTTAAAGAGCAATGTCAAATTTACAGATTAACACAAGAAACCAGTTCAAAGGTGTAATTTATATGTATTTAAGGAAAGGAAGAGGAATATGACTAATTAAAATTTATTATAATAGAATTAATAATATTTAAAATGGAGGGAATTTTGTATAAAGACGGAAATCCAAATTTGAGCCTATATTTCCATAAAGTAAAGAAATTTGTTAATTTCCACAAAATATCTACAGATATGGACTATAATACATCAATTTAAAGGGAATGAGATGATTAAACCAATAATAAGGTTAATAATTCATAAAAGTGAGGAATAAAATAGATAAATTCCATACATAATGTAATATTTTATCATATGTATGGGAAGTCGAAAAATGTTAACAATACTTTTTCAAAGATTAACTGGGCCAGATTTATGACCAAGTTAATTAGTCTTTTGTTGAATATCAAGCTGGACAGTTGTATAAAGAACGTTTCTTTAAAATCGAGAAAAATGGTACTAGCGTTTAGCCATTGAAATCAGTGAAACGAGAGTTAGGCGGTTTAAACACTTTTTAAAGCTAAAGCTGTTAATACATTCATGACAATAGTGAAAACAAACACTTAATTACATAATACGAGTGATAGAAACAAGTAAAACACTATATCTCAACTGATATATTCTGCAATTCCTAACCAATAATTTGAGAACTTAACCGCAGAAGTTGAACACATAGAAAATAAACTAACTAACACAAGTTTACACAGAACACTTCACCAGAATACACCAAATAGAGTAACAGACATATTACACCAGTGCGGGGACATTTTAGACCTTGATGAAGGTAATTTTATAGTAATTTTCTGACACGACGCATATGCAGTAACCAAGACCAACTCGAGTAGTGGCCATCTTGAAAACGAAGTCGGCTAACCATATCGCAGTGACGTCAGTCTTCATTGGTTTGACAAAACATTTATATTCAAATATTATATACTGAAATTATTTAAATACTATTGAATAGTAATTATTGTATTTATTTTTAATATACTTTCTCGTCACCCTTCTCTGACTATTAATCCATAATCGCTCAAAGAACCTGTCTTTTAATATAATATAACATAAAATTTTGTTCTGTATGACACAATCGATAATTCCTGAGACAGAGTCGATAATTGCTCTCCATCGATAAAATATCGATTATTTATTTAAAATTGTCAATACATCTTTATATTTCCATTATTTTGTATCTGTACTTATTTCACAGGGTAATTTAAGGGTATTTATGAGTCTGAAGGACTTAAGTGAGAAGGATATATTCTATTTTGAACAAGATATAGGACCAGTCAGAAAAGTCACCAATCGATTATTACCTGGAGTTAATCTATTTAACTCCAGACTTGGTGCAAATCTTCAAGAAGTGCTCGACGGTCAATAAATACCTACCTGTTATTAAAATTTTACCAGAACCTTTTAAAAAACAGATTTATCTCTTATACATACCTCTATAAACATAAACAAAATTATTTTATTATTTGAAAATTCTATAATTAGTGAATTTTCCGTATACATTTTATTCTTTTGTAACGACCGGCATACAGCGGTCTGGTGACCAAGTGGCTAGCCCAAACAGTGGGGCTTGATTTGATTACAGCCACATATAGGGTCTTTCTTACAAATATAATAATGAATAGAAAGGACTGTGATATATACAAATTAAGTGGAATATACAGAATAAAATGTAATAACTGTGACTACATATACATCGGAAGAACACATAGAAATTTCAAACAGAGATTTATGGAACATTTAAAAGCTTTTAATAATAAAAAAACGGGAATCTTCAACATTGCAGATCACCTTATTAGTATGAATCATAGTATAACAAATATAACCAACAATATGGAATAGTGGAAATAAACAATAATGAAAATGATATTATACAGTTAGAAAAATTATATATATACCTTCATAAAAAATATGACAAATTATGAATCAACAGACAATATTTGAAAATGATCAATTGTTTCAATACATATCTGGCTTGGTTTCACCCAATAATGATGGCAGTGGAAAGTTCAAAATGAAGTACAGTGAGAGGTAGTAGACACAGTTAACAGCAATTGTACATTTACAGAATAACATCATAACAGGAACATTACAGTATACGAACTGAGGATGAAATTTTAATATTTTGAAAAGGCCTTATTCGTTGATTTGAGAATGGAATTTTACTGATTTTGGTGGTGTGTATATAATAATATTAAATTTTAAATTTCATAGGTATTGCACGGAATTAAGGCAAACAACACACGCTAATGACGTATTTGTACACGCTCGCAGCTGCCATAATAGAACAAAATTCAAAAAAATTATATGCAATGATTATAGAGGTATACTCTTTTTACAAAAGAACCTCAATAACGTTCAAACTTAAATTTAATGAATTACGGTCGAATTTCGACCACTGGGTGACCACTAGTAGAAAATTAAAAGGAGAGATATAAACTAACGTAGAATAATCAAGTAAGAGTAAATATAATCAATCTAATGCTTCCAAATTGGTCCACATCAAAAATATGCAAGGAGTTGCATACTACCATACCTGCCGAAAGAGAAAGTTTCAACAACTAAATTAGGAGACTAACCACGATTTATGATTTTTATCAGTCTGATGAAAAAGAAGGATTCTTCCGGTAAAAAAGATTGATTTTATGCAATTTAAGAGAACTTTACTTGCATTTTAAAGGATCAAAACCTAATGTGAGGGTCGGACTTTCATCATTTTTATCACTCCAGCCTTACTGGCTCATCTGGAATGCATACAGTGTGTATGTTTGTTTATATTATCACAACATCAAATTAATCCTTCAGAGGCTGTTATGAATGTAGATTATCAAGATTATTAGAACTGATAGCTTGTGATTTTGAAGAGTACTCTTGTATGATGGTGGTTCATCTACATTGATACGTTAAAGAAATTTCTGTAGGAAGCATTAGAAGACATGGAAGATGTTCTTTCATACAAACAATGGACCAGCACGGAGAGGTGAATCTAGTTTGAAGTGGTGCAAAATTCTGAAGATGTTGAAACACTTTTGGATAAACTGGTTGTAATCAAAAAGCACCATTGTGCTGCTAAAGTTCAGGCTTTATTTATAAAAGAAGAAAACGAAATTTTAAAAGGAACTGAATGTATAGTTGGCATACTTTGCTAAGAATTATTTTCTAGTTGAAGAAGAATCTCAGTGATTTCATTATAACAGAACACACACTATCGAAACATACACACAAAGCACAAAACAAATTTTCATGATATTCATGATAAATCCTTACTTACCATTAGGATATTAATGAAATATCATTACATTTTTTAAGTAAGAAAAGAAGGGTAAGTCTTTAGGGGATAATTTTTGTGTGTAAACTCTCTTAGGGTAGGGTGGTATAGAGGTCTTAGAAATTACTCCTTTACTGACAGATTGACTGAATGAGCTGTGAATTTTATGTGATTTCAAATGTTCTTTTTCAATAGTCTGTGGGGTGTATGTCAAGGCAAAAAAGCGTTTATTTTATATTTTGAATATTAGATATATGTGTTTTATATATTAATGTGCAGTTGAAAGTGAAATACAGCTTGCTTAATATACACCTGTTGCAAAAGGAAAATTTTGTAGCAGCAATTTGAATTGACTTACTCTCGCCTAATTATTATTGGTGGTTTCAAAAACGACAGTACATTTTATTATTTTTAAATTAAAGCCTGTCTAATCTTTGTTTCAGTAATTTCATTACATGTTTTTTTTTACATTCAGATATTCGCACCTACTTCCATTATGCCTCGACATAGAACATTGACGGGTCGGAGTGAGAGACAAAGCAGAAGGAATATATATTCGCGTGAAAGTCAAAATGATAATAGACCAAATGCAAATTTAAATAGTGTAAATAGTATAAAATTGACGGGTCGGAGTGAGAGACAAAGAAGAAGGAATATATATTTCCGTGAAAGTCAAAATGATAATAGACCAAATGCAAAAATAATAGTGTAAATAGTATACAAAATGATGAAATTATTTTGAGGGATACATTTAAATGCGCACTGAATGTCATTTCAAGAAATTTTAATACTTTTGATTGTGGATTAATGCATTTACAATGCAGGTTTTGCAATGCAAAACATTTCGAATCTGAGGTCACTTTAGGTCACTTTAGGTTCATTCACTTCATGTTGTCATAAGGGTAAAGCAATATTACCGGCCTTAAGTCAAAATGAATACTTTAAATCATTGTATGATGGACTTACTTCAAATGAACCTTCAATAAAAAGAAAGTCAAAAAATTATTTTGAAAACATTCGTAAATACAATTCATCATTTGCTATGGTTAGCTCAGAAGCTAAAATATTGGATACAGTTACGCGTGGAGTGTATCATTTTAAAATGCATGATGTTTTTTATCACAGATCAGGTCCAATGACTGCTGGGTATGGTCACTCACCATGTTATGCACAATTATATTTTTATGATGTTGACACTGCTGTCAATTATAGATTACGTGAACACTATAATCAAACATGCAATAACAATATAATGCGCGAAATCTCTCTTGAATTGGAACGCATTAATCCTTTCGTTCGGTCATTCATTGCAATGAAAGATCATTGTCAGAGATTTGAAAATCAAAATAAAGAAATTTGTATGCTCATTAAAGTAAATCATGATTTAGATCTACGCCATTATAATGATGCAGTTCAAACTGATGTAGCAGTAATATTTAGTACAGTTGATGGTGAGCCACCCTTTGAACGAAATATGGTTTCGTTTTCAAAAGTTAATGGTACCATTAAAAATATCTCTGTTTTGGATTCATCATTGGACCCTTTAGCGTATCCATTACTTTTTCCAAATGGTGATACTGGGTGGCATATCAATATTTCTCATAATGTACCAACTACATCTAATTCAAGAGTGCCCAGAAATAAATTAACCATGCTTATGCTTCAGTATGCAGCCTATCGACTTGCAATTAGAGAAGATTTTAGCATGTTGCACCATTCACAAAAATTATTTCTGCAGTGGATAGTTGATATGTATGTGAGAATGGGCACAAGGTTACATTTCATTCGACAAAATCAAACAAGTCTTAGGTCTGAAGTTTACAACAATTTAACAGATTATTTAGAATTGAACCCCAATGCCAATAATGTTGGCCGTAGAGTAATTTTACCATCTTCATTCAATGGATCTCCAAGAAATATGTATGAGAATTATTTAGATGCAATGTCAATTGTACAACATTTCGGAAAGCCTTCTTTGTTTATTACAATGACTTGCAATCCAAGTTGGCCTGAAATAGTTAGCAATATTGGTTTAGGTGAGTCAGCTAATTTTCGACCTGATATTGTTGTGCGTGTATTCAAGTCCAAACTGAAAGCATTAATTGAGGGCCTTACACTAAAAAAAATCTTCGGTAAAGTTGAAGCACTCATTTATACAATTGAGTTTCAAAAGAGTGGATTGCCTCATGCTCACATTTTACTCTCTTTAAATGAGCAAGATAAAATTGTTAATGCTACCGATATTGATAAAGTTGTATCTGCGGAGATTCCTAACATTCAAACACATCCTACATTACATGAATATGTTGTAAAACACATGATGCATGGTCCATGCGGTGTACTTAATCCAAATTCTGTATGTATGAGAGATGGAAAATGCACAAAATATTATACAAAACGATTTAATGAATTTACATGTGAATCATTAAATGGATATCCATTATACAGAAGGCGTGATAATGGTATTAATGCTGAAGTTCGCGGTAGTTGCCTCAACAATCGTTATGTTGTACCATACAATCCGTATTTACTTGCAAAATTTAATTGCCATATAAATGTTGAAGTATGCACTACAGTTAAAAGTGTTAAATACATTTATAAATACGTGTATAAAGGCTATGACAGTGCATCCGTTGAATTAGGTTCAGAGAGAAATGAACCAGGTCAAGAAATACAAGTTGATGAAGTTAAAAATTTTTTGAATGGCCGTTATGTCGGATCAACTGAAGCTGAATGGCGCATCTATGAATTACCAATGCATTTTCAATCACATGTCATCGTTAGACTTGACATTCATTTACCGCGTAGACAGAATGTTTACTTTCGAGAAGGGCAAGAACGTCAAGCAATTGAAAATGCAAGACAAACAAAATTATTAGCATTTTTTGAATTGAATCGATCAGATCCATCAGCGCATAAATATAAGTATATTGAAATTCCTTTGCATTATGTGTGGGAAGATTCCCAAAAAAAATGGAAGAAGAGAAGGCGTGGAGGTGATAAAATCATTACACGTATATATATAGTATCACCAAAAGACATCGAATTTTTCCATTTACGATTGCTTTTATTACGTGTCTGTGGTCCAAAATCATTTGAGGATGTTAGAACGTACAATGGAATTATACACACTTCTTTTGTTGAAGCGTGCCATGCTCGCGGCATTGCTTCAAATGATAATGAATGGCATAAATGTTTAAATGAAGCAAAAGAATTACATTGTTGGCAACATTTTAAAATTCTTTGGCGACAATCTCTACTCTGTGCGACTGTTTGATCACAGACTATTATGTGTTTGACATTGGCAGTATGAACGTAAACAAATGACAGACTATTATGTGTTTGACATTGGCAGTATGAACGTACACTAAAATGAAAAAATTATAATTTTATTGCCTGGCAACAAAATTATTTTATTTTTAACAATTACCGTTGTTTGAAAAAGTTTAAATGAATTTTCAAGTGCAAATGAATGTTTTATTTTATTTAATTTAATGTATTTGTAACACATATTATATATAAATTTTAGCTTTCTGCACTCCTTCTCCATATAAACTTTAACTATGCCAAATCTCACACTCCTCCGTGCGCGCAATATGCTTAAAAAGGGGTACAAAGTTTTCTCTTCACGTATTAATATATAGATAATTTGGGTCCAAACTTTATGATTTCATTTAAACATTTTGTAATTAAAAGTAGCCTAATGAGAGCAACATAGTAAAAACACAATTCAACAATTCAATGGCTACAACACAGTTTGTACCAGTTTATACCTGGTGTTTACAAACTAAATTGCACAGATTGTAACAAATTCTACATAGGCCAGACTGGACATAGCTTCAAACAAAGATACATTGAACACACAAAGGCACTACACTCCACTACAGAATCCACCTTTGCAAACCACACATACAAAAACATTGTCAATAACATGGACATTCTACATGTACACACAAAGAGCTGAAAACTAGACACTTTAGAACAATTAGAAATATACAAACACATGAAAACACAAAAACGACATCCTAAACAAACAGACACAATTCAGATCACACACATTATTCGAACATATCACACCCCACACACACAATATCGATCATTCAAAAGTCGATACCATCACCAACAACAAGATGGACAGTGCTCCCAGCGGCAGCCTCTGAAGAAGCTTTTTAAAAGGGAAAACCTGTTCAGGCAATAAGTTTTACCCATAAAAAACTTTGTGTTCCAAGTCGGTAGTGAAATAATTATATTTAGTTAAGAACGGACACGTCATTGACAATTAAATCCAAGTCTTTAATAATACTCGTGTTTTATTGTCAGAAAATAGTATTGTTCAAACAGATTGCATTTGGACAACTTCCGGTAATTTGATATTTTTTGGCAAAACACTTTAGTATGCGTCAATGATAAGTTTGTCTTGATATTTCAACCAATGGCATTTAATAAAAAATATTGTAATCAGGAGGAAAGTCATAAATTTGTTGATTATCAGGCTGATATCACATCAGGCGTTATGTCAGCACAGAAAAGATTCTTTATTTTCAAAATTTAAGAGTAACCAATAAACCCTTATTAAACCGAACATGAAATCATGATACCTATTGACATCACACAATTTCTTAACGTGGCTGGTGTATGGGGTTAACAAATGACAATCTCGCCTATACCTTGGCCAATATTACAGTTATTACCTTTATAAGCATGCTGACCTGGAAGACCCCATCATTCACTCTGTACATATGCATTATGGTCGAATTTTCATAGTTAAAATCTTTTTAATAGATGCCAGTCCTTAAAGCCCAAATTATACGCCCTTGCATGAATTTTGTTTGCCGCTGTATTTTTTTTCTGCTAAATTTTATTGTAGGAATAGTCTTCATCAAAATGTTTTCTGTAACTATAGATCAATTACTGCATTAAACAAATTGAAGGATCTGTAATTCATTTTCCAACTGTTATTTCTATGTGTTTCAGTGCCAACTTATTATCATTTATTATAATCAACGCTGTTTTCACCATTTTCCATATAAAGACGTGATCACATTTTAACATTGTAACAATGATGGTAAGTCTGAAGACCTATTTGTGCTCCTTTTCTTTTCATGGTGTTTTTTCTATAAACTTAGTTGTAATAATAACTGTGTAAACTTACTTTCAATTTTAAATAATCCTGGCAGGGTTTCGCCAATTGTAAACTAACTTCCTCCTTCGTGCTTGTAGAGGTAGCACCTGTAATGTACTCACCTGCTTACCTTCAGAAGTGCCCAGAGTTGCCAGAGTGTTTGTGGATGACACTCAATCCGAATAATGCATCTGACTTTTTAAAATTCCCTTCAGAAGTTCCACAGTTTGTTTATGCGAAACTTTGGCTACAGCGATGAAGAAAGCAATAGGCGCGCGCAAGCAAACAGATTGCACAACACCTTCTGATTATGTAAAAATTTGGTTTAATACACTATTTTCTTTTGAAACATTATTAATTATCTCTCTAATACATTACTGTTAAGTCAATTGTGACTTAAAATCTACTTCACTCACTCATTCACAACTTAGATTCACCAGTACCATGTGCATTCCATTTCTTTCACTCTCTCTCAAATTCAGTAATTATAATTACATTTCTTTCATTTATTTTTATAGCACTTTATCGTTGAGGGGCAATCAATTTCTATTAGAGGTATCAAAACAGGTACCTGTATAATTTTACAAACACTTAGTAGAATGTACACATGATGGCTGCCTTCATCTGCCGCGTGTAAATGGAGTCTCGTTGTTTTCCAATTGCTGGGCCGAAATGTACTCCCGCAACGTACAGTATCTGTTGTTCTCACTGGCTCTGGTGGTTATCTTCTGTCATCCTGCTAGTAATAATAAATAGGTGATGTCCGACCTTCGATGAACTAAAGTTTGAAACCGCACAACCAGACTATTTTACGTCTGGCTGCGGCAAAGTCCGTGTTCTAAGAGCTGCGAGATGCTGGATGCAAGCGCCACAGCTAACCAAAAATTTGCCGCTGTTGGCTATTTGAATTTTCGTCGTCGTAACATAATTGTCTCAAACGTATGCATTATTAACTGTTCTTTATGACGCATCATCCTGTTGTGTGTGGTTCACGTCATTGTTGAGTGACGTACATAAATATAATATGACGTGTTATGCCGTATATGGTCACAAAATGCTGTTAGATATGCGATTGGTTGTTGACATTGTCACACAGTTACTGTCTTAGGCCAGAATAAATATGAATCACCATCGCTGCAGACCGCCCTTCAACTGGTTATATTCACTTTTACAACACTTTATATATTTATTTCACAATATTATTGAATAAACTGACACCTACTCAGGATTGCCCCATTACAACTGACATACAGATGAATATTAGTACAACGTATAATGAACTGTCTCACAGTTGTGGACTGTGTAATGAACAAGCACAAATTGAAAATGATACTCTACCATCGGTTGTACAATTTTTTTTTTAAATTCACTACGGAAGGAAAATTATGTTTTCCCCATCAAATACCAAAGGCCAAACACCAAGTACTAATAGACACCAATGAAAATCACAGATGCATGGTACATTGCTGAATTGTGTACTTACAACAAACTTTTTAAAATATTTTTTGAATCGATTAAATTATTCTCCATGACAACGGAATAACAAGCCGAACAAAAAGCATGTTGTAGATACGATCATCTACTTAGATGTAGGCCTATAGGCCTACGTATTTGGTAATATACGTATTTTGAGAAGATAGTTTAAAACTCCAGCTGTGGACCCTTTAACATATTTCAAACATATATTTTAAATGTAATAAAAATCTAGACGATAGTTTTAAAGGAGTTTGATTGCATGTAGCTGTCCTAAGAGGGCTTTGCCTGTTTTGCTTTGCTCAACGAACTCTGGCTCCCCCCCCCAAAATCAGCAAGTACTTTAATTCTATTACATTTAAAATATATATTAGGATGTCTTTATTATCTTGTGTTGACTATGGCCATGTTCGCTGAAACTAGTTGTTCAACCCTAACACTTAAAGCTTACTTCAGAAATGACAGAGCACAACACATTACATGGATATGTAGCGGATTTGACACATAACGATGTCTTATCTTTTATCTCTTTGATGATAACTGTTTCAAATTGAGCAAACAATTTATACATTGTATCATGGTTAAATTTTACGCAAGTTTTCTTCAAATTTTCAGGCTTTGCTGTTAAATACATTTTACCTGAAATATATTCTTAATTTATTTACACGTCAACTGCATTGCCTTATTTTGTGGAATATAACTGCACAATATTTTTACTAATAACCACCATCAACAAGAATTAGATAGTAAAAGTAAATATATACTTAAACAACAGAAGTGAAAACTGGTGATCCAAAATTTGCAACATTTGGAAGTCACAAAAAAACACAAATACATGGCCTTTTCATTAATTGACCGAAAATAAGAACGTTTAACATTTGCTTCAAACACAGAGCTCAGCACAATGCCACAACTTTTGGGCCACTACCAGACACTACCTACGAGAAGGCAAAGCCTTACAGGGTGATCTATAATATTCTCTGACGTCATCACGAGTCGATGACAATGTGCGTATAGCTGCCATTAGTGCTTTAATTTTCTGACCTGTTAAGGTTTCGATTCCATGTTTATAATTCTTTGTTTGTTTGTTTTTTGTTCATTTAACTATTTTATGTTTAAAATCTGGTTGATGCTTTATGTGAAGTTATTAAATATCATCATTTCCTTGGTTGAGAAGATTCAGTGTACAAAAACAACACATTTTTACTGCTGTTGTTAGCAAGGTGAGTAGGCCTAGTAGTACTTTGCATTTTGTTAATTAATAATGGTCTTTTTATACTCTTAGTTAATGATAACATTAGGTATAGATAAAGAAACTGTAATCATATTATTACCGTACAGAACATCTACTGGTACCTATTTGTGATGTTATTTACTCTGTTTACACTTTTATTTTCACAAAATCAGCTGTTTTTGTGTCTACCTTCGGATGCCATCTTGAAACTATTGCCAACTGCATAATTTCTTACCTTGGTCCAGGATTCTGTTGAGCGAGTGAGAGAGCAGAATAAGGTTATTTAAAGAAAACAAATTGATTATTTGCATGCACTTCTTATTCTCTTTTATTCTGCATTTAAATTTAAATTCATTTTAAATTAAAAAAAGATTTAAAAATCATTTCATTCCCATCATAAACAAAAATATCCCTTCTCCCTCTCTTATTTCCGATACAATTTTTAATGATAAAACAATACGGTGATTATATGATTACATACATTGATAGTACATAAGTTCAAAATAGAAATAATTAAAATACAAAATTAAATTCATTCCCCGCAAACAAGCGATTCTTATTTTGTAATTTTCATTCACACACACACTCGTACACACCCCATGCCCTTATGAGATCTCAATTTACTATTTGTTTTTTTTTTTTAATTTTGAATCAAAATCTGTTTACCCCCAATTTGTTATTTAGCTGAATTGTCCAGGAGACGTCAGGCCATTTTGATGTGCACTTTCGATTTTTTCACGCACACTACGTCGATTATGCCGTATTTTATTCACTGATTCTACTTGTTTTTCCTTAAAAAAAAAATTAACTGTTAATATGTTCTAATGTTTCCATTTTGTTGATTTACATTTTACACTTTTTGTTTGTTTTGGGCGAACCCAAAATTTTTCCACGGATTGTTGTACGGCCGTACAGCACGAGAGTATGAATTCAACTGGGTATAAATTCAACTGGTGCGAGCAAATGGACCTCGTCTGTCGTCACTAGATGTTGGTTGGCGACTGACTTTATAAACCAAGTGCAGACTGCTGATGCCGTCCCGGCGAGTTAGCGGACACTCCTGTATTCCAACGTGACGTATGTTGGGTTCGGCTCATTACGTCGGGTGGCCTGATTGAAAATGTACAAAGTTCAAAGTTCGGATCGCTAAAAATAGCTGTCTTCCGCTGTTAGATCGCCGATTCTGTAACTGAATCGTGTACTCCTTTTCCCCAATAAAATTATTAATAAAATCATCAATATTCACAATATGTCTCAGGATGGTAATATTTGTACTGTTACAATACCCCCTCAATGAGAGGTTTTATGCCGAAGCATAAAAACTCTCAACACTCACATACTTCCTAAGAGGATCAGCCCAGATATGGCGCCATAACTCCTTTACATTTTACTAAAACTCATGGGTAACTTACCCCCTGGTCCAGTGACTGCGGCTGCAGCTGAATGACCTTACTGGACTTCCCTCTCGAGATCCCAACACCACAAGGCCAGTCAGGCACTTGACGCCCCTGCTCTGACGTGCTGGCCAGCACAGAACCGCCGCCACAGTATCACCAGACACTGAAATATCAAATCCAAAACATCAAATAATGGGCTTGCATTATACCATATCCAGAACTTATCTGGTCTCCCCTTAGCTGTTCTGTTTTGCGTTAAGAAGCACTGGTTTTTCTTAACTTCTAAAACACATATATCCTTCAGGTAAGCCTTGCAAGGCCTTTACTAACTTACATAAATACTATATTTATGTCCCTGGCTTGTAACGGCCAGCTCCTTTCCACACACTCTATTGACTTTTTATGTTAGACTGTAGCGCCCATTTGCTTCCACAAGAACTGAAGTTTTTATGGTGTAAACGCTGCTTACACCGTTCTTGTTTCAGTGTTATAAAACCTTCGGCATTACTGGTATCCAAGGATACCAGTAATCCTACTAAAATTTAGTTACATGCCCTTAAACGGTCTACCATCCCATTCGATGGTAGCCGCTGTTCCCTAGTTGTGTTGATTTCCCCTGATTCACCCCCTGGTTAATTTCTAAGTTACGCCAATTTTAAAGGCAACCGACTATGGTCAGTGTACAATAAGTCTGGCCATAGCTGGTTGTCAGCCAAAAGCACGGTCTGGGCTGGTAAGGCCGTGACCGCCCGAAAGTGGGAAATCGCATTTAAAACATACCTTATACATGTTTTATATCCCTACACAATTACATACTAATCAATTAGACACTTTATGCTCCTCATAATCGACATAATACAACACAATAATCACTCAAATTGAACATTAACATTGTTACATTAAAATAAACATCTCGCCTTTAAATTTGCCTCAAAATTACAAACATTACAATTTTAATTTCAATTTTCCCTGATTAAACATTTTAACTGTTTATCTTGCATTATCACTTCAACTTTGGCTTTCTATTGAACCTTTTAATAATCAACCTTTTATTATTTATCATTTATTATACAATTAAATTCTCCAAAAAAAATTTAAATTTATTACCAACATCCCTCTTTTCAATCAAATTAATTACCTTCAATTAATTTAATTATATAATTCAAAACATTTTACATTCATAGTACTTTACTTTCATCATTTATGGCAAAATATTATTGTTGTTATCAACTCAATCATAATTGTACACCCTGATCATACAAAATACAATGTACCTCCCAGTAACATAACCTTAACACAATACATTTAACATCAATACAAATTTATCTACAATTTTTGTCATATTTTATTGTTTACCACACCTCATTACATAAGTTAGCCAAGTAATTACCATAAACTAAAATAATTAAATGTTCATTCACTATATATCTAACCACTATCATCGTAAATTAGTCTGATTTTCACATAACAATTTTCATTATTAATTACATGCAGTATATTCTTATTTTTAATACAATGTCCCATTAAATCTGTGTTATTTATTATACCATAATAATCTATAGGATTATTCCTTATTATTATCTCATAAACCTTGTCAACCTTAGTTATATTCAAGTAGCCCTTAGCATTATTCGTTATCCCCAGGTAAATTATGATCTCATCATCATATTCATCTACTACATCAAGTACACTAATCTCACTCCAAGGTATGTGCTTTTTATTGTCGATATTATCTACTCCACCAGGTAAGTTTTTAATTCTCTCAACTCTCTCAATACTTATTCTCTTTACTAACTCTTTATGATCTCTACTTAACTTGAATAATTCTATTTCTTTCTCATTCTCCAAATCACTTTCCCACTCCCATTTCACATTTTCTCTCTCTCTCTCCATGCAGAGGGCACTACAATATCATAAAAACACCTCCTGGCTTTTCCAGGACAACTACAAAAACTTAAGGGACCATTTTGAGACCTTCCGTCTCCGATTGAGGACCACTTGCCCTCCAAAAACACCTGTGAAATCTCTATTTCACAATATACCCAGGGAAAATTTACCTTCTGCCCCACTTTCACAAATAACTCTCTTCATACTCCTTTTCTAACTCATGAACAATGACTACTACCCCCTCACTACACCTACTAACTCTATATTCTCATTATCGATACTAATTTTTTCTGTTACACCCTTAAATACCACTTTTTCAACTATTTTACCACTATTACTACTTGTTAACTCATTATTATAATTATCACTTACCTCGTTAATTATTTCTTTGTGTTATTATTCGTCATCATATCACCATTATAATTATCACCTGTATTGACACCTATGTCGTCTGTTACTTCGTTATTTTCATTTATACTACACTTACCTGTATCTGTTCTCCACAGTTTCATTTTCTTAATACTTTGTTCTAACTCGTTAAAATTACTTTCACATCTAACATTTACGGCATTGATATCAATCTTGAGTTCATCAAATTTATTACTTAACATTGTGTTCTGCTTTTCTAGAAGTAATTGCTTCATATTCATTATATCATTGCTATCAGATTGTTTATTTTGGATAGGAATTGAATGAATCGTAGTGCCTTCCAGTGTTACAGATTCTGTTGAGCTTGATTGACTTTCTGTACTAATGTCAGTAGGTTGACTTCATTGTTATTATTCTCCATTGTAATTATTTTATAACTTAATTCCTACTTACAATATACATAAACAAATCATATCATAACATAACCTGCGTCTAACTAGACGTAACTAAAAGTTTTTTATTTATTTACCTCAAAAAACCCTTCAGCTCTCCCAAAACAGTCCCACGTTTACTTAAATAAATTTGTATGCAAACATACCTGTTTGGGCGCCAATTTTGATGTTATTTACTCTGTTTACACTTTTATTTTCACAAAATCAGCTGTGTTTGCGTCTACCTTCGGACGCCATCTTGAAACTATTGCCAACTGTATAATTACTTACCTTGGTCCAGGATTCTGTTGAGCGAGTGAGAGAGCAGAATTAGGTTATTTAAAGAAAACAAATTGATTATTTGCATAAACTTCTTATTCTCTTTTATTCTGCATTTAAATTTAAATTCATTTTAAATTAAAAAAAAAATTTAAAATTCATTTCATTCCCATCATAAACAAAAATATCCCTTCTCCCTCTCTTATTTCCGATACAATTTTTAATGATAAAACAATACGGTGATTATATGATTACATACATTGATAGTACATAAGTTCAAAATAGAAATAATTAAAACAAAATTAAATTCATTCCCCGCAAACCAGCGCTTCTTATTTTGTAATTTTCATTGACATGCACATTCGTACACACCCCATGCCCTTATGAGATCTCAATTTACTATTTGTTTTGTTTTTTAATTTTGAATCAAAGTATGTTTACCCTCCATTTGTTACTTAGCTGAATTGTCCAGGAGACGTCAGGCCATTTTGATGTGCACTTTTGATTTTTTCATGCACACTACGTCGATTACTCCATATTTTATTCACTGATTCTACGTGTTTTTCCTTTAAAAAACAATTCAGCTGTTAATATGTTCTAATGTTTCCATTTTGTTGATTTACATTTTACACTTTTTGTTTGTTTTGGGCGCGCCCAAAATTTTTCCATGGATTGTTGTATGGCCGTACAGCACGAGAGTATGAATTCAACTTGGTGTGAGCAAACGGCCCTCGTCCATCGTCACTAGATGTTGGTTGGCCACTGACTTTATAAACCAAGCGCAGACTGCTGACGCCGTCCCGGCGAGTTAGCGGACACTCCTGCATTCCAACGTGACGTATATTGGGTTCATCTCATTACGTCGGGTGGCCTGATTCAAAATGTACAAAGTTCAGTTCGGATCACTAAAAATAGCTGTCTTCTGCTGTTAGATCGTCGATTCTGTAGCTAAATCATGTACTCCTTTTCCCCAATAAAATTATTAATAAAATCATCAATATTCACAATATGTCTCGGGACGGTAATATTTGTACCATTACATATTTAGAAATTTGTTAGGTTATTGAATATTTTTTCACTTTCTACTTCTTACAAAAAAAATGAAAGAAAATCATAAACAGGGAACTACTTATAATTACAGCTTACTCAGAATGAAGTGATGCTTTATTATTTATTTTTGCTGTAAGTTAATAAGCAATTATCTTACCAATTTTGAGGAAATTCAGATATATTTCTTACTTCAAATGCATCTCATTTTCATATATCATAAAAATAAGTAATTTCTGTTACTGCACATGAATTTGTTGTATTAATATTTCTGTGGCAGTTATGTTCTATCTTAATTTCACTGTTTTATTTTATTGATATGTTAGAAGTTAAGGGTATATTTGGTTGTAGTTAGGTTAGATAGTAGAGGTTAGATTAAAGCTTGTTAAATTATGGTATAAGTTATGGCTGGTTCATTTATATTGTTATACTGAAAGTAAATGCATAATGTGTTGAAATATTACATGATATTTTGCTGGAGTTACAATTAATTTTGGTTATGGTTGTATTAAAATATTTTGTTAAAACTTTTCATATTCAGATATTTGTGTAGCCTATAATATTTAAATTTAATTTGTTCCAAACTGTGCCCCCTGAGTTAAATAGGACATTCTCCCCACCCTGTAATATTTGCTTAATCCAAAAACTAGAATTGTAACAGTTTCCAAACTTCTTGAATGGGCCAGGGTAAATACAATGCATTTCTGTGCATGTCAATGAAATGAAAAGGTGCGCACGCTAGGCTGTAAGGTAAAAGGTGTCCTCACTATACAGATACGAATTTTTTGCATCAGCAGAAGAAAAAAAAGTTCGTATACACACACAGCTCCGGAAACATTTTATTCTCAGTCTGCCCGCCATTTTGCACTTTTTAAAGAAAACTTGGTATCTTTAGGAAAGGGGCGACAGGAAAATCTTAGTGAAATTTGGCACATATATTTACATTAATGGAATTTAATTAAATCAGAAATATTCCTAATTTCATAATTGGGAGTACAGTTCCTTCAGTATAAGAAACATTTATTTAAAGTTATTACTATTTTTTAAAATTATCTCACTAGTAGTAGTTTATAACAATGTAAGGACTTGGGCTTTAGTGAAATTAGGATTAATAACGTCTAACAAATTTAAAAACACATGTATGATGGGGTGTTATTCTGCCCAGTAGTGATTATTATGGACATTAATCATTCCATTTCATGTAAGACTTGCTTCATCAGTGAATATATCAGGGACTAAATAAGTGCAGATCTATTGCAATTTTGTGTAGAAAAGTAAACAAAATGCCCATCACTGTTCATAGTCAATATTTTTAACGGCTTTTCCGCTTTGTAGATGGTACGGCTTTAATTTTTGGCTTTGTAAAATCGCGAATACAATTGTCTGATACACACATTTGAACAAAGCAATTCTTCTTCTACTCACTTCAGGATTTTCCCAATTTTTATTCAGTACTCCATCCTTCTTCTTGTAAAAGTCTTAAATCGATCAATTGTGCATTCTTCCAACTGTGGTTTGAAAGTTTATGTATGAGACGAATATCTGACATTTCAGCTGTATGAATTAGCTATTCTTGACAGTTAAATGATACAAAATTAGTAAAGTAATACGAACATATTAATTTATGAATAGTCTTTAAGAAAATTAATTGGCAGTATTATTTAGTTAAACTACATGTGTTATCACGGAACTCAGTAAAGCAAACAGATGATGTACAAATTGCAGATTCTATTATTATTTTCTATTAATTCTAAATAATTTTAATTACGATTCAAATTAAGTTGTGTAATCAAATTAATGTAATTCAAATTAATGAATTGTAATTGAATTTATTAAAAGTTTGTAATTTAATTATTGGAAATCTATCCTTTACTTTATAAATTATGGTTATTGAGTTAACTTGAAATAAAATAATAACTTTAAATATGTTTTTCCTATACTGGAGGAATTTGACACACAAAAATCAAGTAGTCAGAATTTATGTATAAACTGTTTTCTGCCATGATTCTGTTATTTGTTATCAGATTTGGAGAAACAAGATGTCACTGTATTCACAATTAAATACTTACTATTTTTATTGATGAACGGCAATATGACAAAATTAAAATTTGCACAGCTAATAGTGATTAAAAAATTAAAGTAGCTAATTTGAAATTTGAGACATAAAATAATGTAAAATATAAAATATAAAAGTAGTGTTATAATACTGTATTACTAATAAACAATTTGTAAGGCACAATATTTTGTTACAGTATATTTATATGTACTATAAAAAGAAGGTTTTAGTGATAAAGAGAAATGTAAACATTTGCGTTATTTAGGCCTATTGTTTGTTTGATTAAGCTCGTTTAAAAGTATGTTTCACCACACACAATGATTTGTTTAGTGCATTGTGAAACTTACGTTTTCGTACTCAGCGTTCTGGGTACAAAAAATAGCTGTATCCCATAGATACAAAGTTTGTATATGAAAGCTGGATATGAAATTTGTATAAACGTTTTTATTACTAACGCAAACAGTCCATAAGCAAGATGAGTTAACGTAAAATAATCTGACGACAAGACTTCTCGCACATCTCCCAAAGCTTCCGCTATAATGATTACACATAATTGTATATATGGTCCAGACCACCGTAAGTTGAATATTAGATTTAAATTAAAAATTAACTTTAGACTATCTACAGCTTTTATGTTTACACTATATGCCTATCTCAATAAACAAAAAATTTCCTCATAGACCAAAAATTTTAACACACACACTGATGACATTAATTCATTATACTGATAAAAAAAAGTAAAAATTTTATTTATTTCGCTTTGGCTATTAAAATGTGCTCATAACAAAGAAAATTTATTGTAAATAAAATGTAGTTAAAACTAACTCCATAAATCTTATAACCGAGCAGCAGTCACTGGTTGATTGAAACATTCCTCTAACTTCTACAGGTAACCAAACATTTATAAAATATTTTTGTATGAAGGAGGTAATTGTGTTACAGACATGTAATTTATACAGAAATGTGCAGCACAGCATTTTAGAACATCAATAAAGTTTAAAACTCTTTAAAATTTGTACTTCACATTTAGTACGAATGGCAACATTGCAACAACAGAAAGAGAAAGAAGTATAGGAGAAACACATGGGTAAGACAGAGCATGACAGCTCTCCATAAGAGCCAATGCTGTAAATTAAACCTGGGACAGGGATTGGCTATATTATTTGTTTATTTTTATTTCAGCCGTCTGAAATAACCAATACACAAGAGCACAACCACTGGGCTGTGGATATTTAATTTTTACGTGGATTTAGAAGCTTGGAAGCAACGAAAACACTTTACTACAGTGAATATGAGCCGGTTTTGTTTATTTCTACTATACCGCAGGTCTAACACACAATGACAGGCGATGCTAGCCAATACATCAACTGACAGAGGGTTAGTCGGTTTTGCCACCACAGTTCTTTAACACACAAAAATCCTTTCATACATGGAGATGTACGTTAGTAGAGAAATTATCAGGAAGTAAGTAGATTCCAGGACCAGTTCGTCGTTTCCATTGCCTTACATCATCAATATATAGGCCTATGTTAAATAAAGTAGGTGACAAACAAACTGTACACTTGTCTAACGCCTCTCCTAACAGTAACAGGTTGTGTTTTCTCCTTCTCGGTGTTTATAGTAATGTCCGTTCTTTCATATAGGCTTCTTATTACTTCTATTATATGATGTGGGTATCATTTTGTTTGAAAATTGCATCATGTTTTGTATTGATTTATTAGTTATTTAGTTGTTCAGGTATTAGTTTGTTTTGTGTTTGTATATTTGTAAATTTTCCCAAATGTTCATTATGGTACCTTTGTGTGGTATGTGTTTTATTAGTGTCATGTTGGTTATGGTCTGGGATGTCTAGTAGATGAAACAATAGACATAATAATAAACAAGCATAAAAAGAAAATGAATACATGCAATACATAGCTGAAATAAAAAATAGCCTCCAACTAATACTAAAACAAAATTACTTTGAATTCAATAGCAAAGTTTATCATCAACAAGAAGGTTTAGCAATGGGATCTCCATTATCTAGCATAATAGCAGAAATATTCTTACAACACATAGATACCAAAATACAATTTATTATAAATTCATTTGATCCAAATGACATATGGATGGATAAGATATATGTAGATGACGGGCTATATGTATCAAATAACAAAAATATAAATTCAGATAACATACGCGTATTAAAACAAATCAATAACCTACATCCAAAAATACAATTCACAGAAGAAAAAGAAAAAGAAAATAAAATCAACTATTTAGACGTAACCATCATAGGAAACAATAACCATCTACAATATGCAATATACAGAAAACCAACTTCCAGTAACATCATTATACCTAACAATTCTGACCACCCACCAGGGCCGGCCCTGGGGTAGAGCGAGAGGAGTGACCGCTCTAGGTGCCAGGTGAGGAGAGGCGCCAAAATCCAATTGTGAAAAAAAATAAAATTTTGTTGGCGCTTTTTTGCTGTATTTTTGTTTATGATGCAGCAAGAGTGCAATATGAATAGCAACTTAATTTTGATTCAATAAACATATTGATTTTTGAAAAGTTGGTGTTTATTTAACTTAACCTAAAAAAAAAAGGTCTAGGGCCGCCGCTGCCACCCACCACAACATAAAATGGCAGAATTCTACTTGCTATTTAACAGAATGTACAATATACCCCTAAACAAACAGAAAACAGACAAAGAAAGAAATATAATAGACCAAATTGCTTATAAAATGGATACAACAAAAACAGTGTAAACAAAATAGAAAATAAAATAAAATATAAAATAAAAACTGAACAATTACGAATCATTCAAAATGAACATCACATAAATAATAAAAATTGTAACGGGACATTTTGGGCCTATTATGGGGTAATAAAGAAATTTGTATTTTTTTTAATAAAGCAGATAACATTTTTTCGATAATTGGGACAAAACATAACCGAAAGGTATATTTATTGTTAGCGACAGTGGTAGCACTGCTGGTGACATTATACGTGAAAATTATTCAGTAATATTTTATAAAACGAGTGAACAACCGCAGAACTGTGCCAAGGTCAGACAATGACACACAAAACAGCGTAAACAAGTTATATAACTGAGCATCAGGTGATGTTACGTCAGAGCCTAGCCTAACGGTGGAATGCAGTTGGCGTAGTAATACAAACTTAAAAACAATGAGAATTGGTCATACAACCACGGCGACTTATAAAATAGTGCCGTTGGCCTAGTCCCAGTCTAAACTCAACACTCACGCGAGTGACAAGTACGAGGTTCCGGAACGTAAATCGCGGGCGCCCGCAGTACAGAAAAATGTGATATAAAATCGAAATTTATGCGTAAATAATGTAAATGAACAGTTTTCTTGATACAATGACAGTTTCGGAGATATAAAACAAATTATTCATTAACGTAAAATGTGTGTGTGGAGAAATGCGACGTCGTCTGGACTCAAACTCAGCTAAGTAGTCTACAAGAATGAAAACAAAATTTTCAATTATAATTTAAATATTCAAAATTGTAATATTCACATTTAAAGATTTTCACGATTAATAGAGAGCTCTTAGAATCCTGGGGTAGATATGTATGTGTGTGTGAGTGAAAGCGCTGGTTTCCATTGTGTTAGTTAAGTTAAGTATTAAGCGAATTATTTTGTATTTATATTTCCTGTTTTATTTTGACTATTGCTGAACAAAGTATATTCAACTTAATAATGATCCATTTTATGTCTATATATTACTATGGGAACAAAATTTAAAAGAGGGAGAAAAGAATAATTTGTTTGATAAAATTGAAATGCCAATAAATTTTAAATCATGGGAAACAAAATAAAGCTTTCTTTATTTTGAACAACCAATTCTGATCTCCTGTTCGCCGAAAAGAACCCGAGAAATATGGTAAGTACAAATTTTTTTGTTCTGTTTCTTGTAATTAATAAATACAAGATGGCGCCCGAAGAAATTCTAGAAAGTAAACAGTGAACAGTGACTTTAAAATCAGTTCAATTAAATTATCAATAAAAAGAGATAGCACAATTGGCGCCCGAACAGGGACATTTATATAAAAAATATTTTTTTATATAAATATAGGCCTACTTGGGAGAGCAGAATGGTTGTTTAAGGTAACTAAAAAATGTGTAAACATAAGTAGTAAGGTTATAATATGATTGATAGATGTGTATTATAAATAAGTAAGAATTAAATAAAAATGATGAATACTAATGAAAATATTAACAATGAAGTCAGTTTCACTGATAGTCAAACTGAAAGTCAAATAAATAGCAATTTATTTATAGTGATTGGAGGTTAGTTATACCCAAGGGATTAATAGATAAAATTGTTTGGGATTGTCATATAAGGTATGGTCATTTTGGGGCGAGAAAGTGTGCTAATGTTTTGAAAGAGTCATGCATATTTAAGAATATGGAGAAGAGAGTTAGGAGAGTGTTAAGAGTGTGTGATTTATGTCAGAAATCGAAAGTAGTGAATTATAAAGTAGAAGGGGAGATGAATTACATAAAAGTCGAGAGACAGTTTGATCTAGTTGCGGTTGATTTGTATGGACCATTACCCAGAGGTAGAGGTGGTGTGTTGTATGTATTTGTAGTTCTAGACACTTTTTCAAAATTTGTGAAGTTATATAGCATTAAGAGAGCGATGAGTAAAGTACTCAGTGAGAAAATAATAAAAGACTACATGCTTAATGTTGGAAAACCGAAAATTATATTATCTGACCACGGTCCACAATTTATAAGCGGCAAGTGGCGGCAGACGCTTGGATGGGAAGGCATCATACCCAAGCATACGGCACTGTATCATCCTCAGTCGAACCAAGCAGAACGGGTGATGAGAGAGATTGGTAGGATATTTCGGGCGTACTGTCACGCCAAACACACAGAATGGCCATCCTACGTGAAGAAAGTAGAGGAGTGGCTGAATTGTACCACCCATGAGTCCACGGGATTTACGCCACATGAGTTGATTAGGGGAACAAGGCCGCCCAGGATATTGGAACAACTTTTAAAATACCCACCAGAAGGTCAGGTTTTGGACAGGAACATGAAAATTAGATTGGCAAACGAGAACTTACTCACGAGAGGAGAGCGAAGAAAACAGAAACATGATGCCAAGGGCAAATGGACCAAGTATGAGGTAGGTCAATTAGTGTTAGTAAAAAGGCATGATTTGTCCAGTGCTCAAGATAGAGAAATAAAGAAGTTCTTCTTGTTTTATGAAGGACCCTATGATATTGTAGAAATGAAAATGCAGAATGCGTATGTGCTGAGGAACCCAGCGACGCAGGAAATAGTAGGTACTCAAAATGCGACGAATTTAAAATTATATCGGTCACTTTAATTATGTTTATAAATAAGATTTCAAATATTGTTGTATGTTTACAGAAGGGATCCTCCCCCATTTTCGGGCGGTCACGATCTTACCAGTCCTGGCCGTGGAATTCGGAACTCGGAGGCGGGCCATGGTTGGCGGATCTTCCTTCGGGCGGTGAAAGCAACGATGGTCTGGCTCCACCAAAATTGGTACAAAGTAGAAATTTAACTACACATTTGAACGGGGAGGGGGACCCCAACAGGTATGTGACACGAATTAAATTTTTTAATACACTCCAGGTGCAGCGGTCTCGGTGTACCTGTCACGTGCCTGCACTGCCGTAGAGTGTTGTACATAATGGAGGCTGCACCTAAAAATAGGGCAGTGCATACAAACTTAAATATTTTAGTGCCAATGGCAAAATTCAAGTTGAGCCATTGACAATAGTTTTGCTTACACCCGAAATGAAGAGTTTTGCGGGGAAGTGTGGGAAATTCCAGAACAGACGCCGGGTTGGAAGAAATGAGGAGTTTAAGGAGAAGTTGGGTATAAAGGGGAAGTAACTGCACAAAGTAGATCTGCTCTGGAATTTTTAAATACTTCATCGCAGAACACCCCCATTTCTGGTGATGCTGTGACGGCGGACCTGAGTTGGCCAGCGCGTCAGAGCAGGGGCGTTAAGTATCTGTCTGACTCTATGGTGTTGGGATCTCGATAGAGAAGTCCAGTATTGTCATTCAGGTGCGGTCACAGTCACCGGACCAAGGGTGAGTTAATTATAATTTTTTAGTAAACCATAAAGGGGGTAGTGGCGATGTATCCTGGCTGATCCCTTTAGCAAGTATGAATGTGTCAATGAGATTTTTTAAGCTTCGGCATAAAATATCTCATTGAGGGGGTATTGTAACGGGACATTTTGGGCCTATTTTGGGGTAATAAAGAAATTTGTATTTTTTTTAATAAAGCAGATAACATTTTTTCGATAATTGGGACAAAACATAACCGAAAGGTATATTTATTGTTAGCGACAGTGGTAGCACTGCTGGTGACATTATACGTGAAATTATTCAGTAATATTTTATAAAACGAGTGAACAACCGCAGAACTGTGCCAAGGTCAGACAATGACACACAAAACAGTGTAAACAAGTTATCTAACTGAGCATCAGGTGATGTTACGTCAGAGCCTAGCCTAACGGTGGAATGCAGTTGGCGTAGTAATACAAACTTAAAAACAATGAGAATTGGTCATACAACCACGGCGACTTATAAAATAGTGCTGTTGGCCTAGTCCCAGTCTAAACTCAACACTCGCGCGAGTGACAAGTACGAGGTTCCGGAACGTAAATCGCGGGCGCCCGCAGTACAGAAAAATGTGATATAAAATCGAAATTTATGCGTAAATAATGTAAATGAACAGTTTTCTTGATACAATGACAGTTTCGGAGATGTAAAACAAATTATTCATTAACGTAAAATGTGTGTGTGGAGAAATACGACGTCGTCTGGACTCAAACTCAGCTAAGTAGTCTACAAGAATGAAAACAAAATTTTCAATTATGATTTAAATATTCAAAATTGTAATATTCACATTTAAAGATTTTCACGATTAATAGAGAGCTCTTAGAATCCTGGGGTAGATATGTATGTGTGTGTGAGTGAAAGCGCTGGTTTCCATTGTGTTAGTTAAGTTAAGTATTAAGCGAATTATTTTGTATTTATATTTCCTGTTTTATTTTGACTATTGCTGAACAAAGTATATTTAACTTAATAATGATCCATTTTATGTCTATATATTACTATGGGAACAAAATGTAAAAGAGGGAGAAAAGAATAATTTGTTTGATAAAATTGAAATGCCAATAAATTTTAAATCATGGGAAACAAAATAAAGCTTTCTTTATTTTGAACAACCAATTCTGATCTCCTGTTCGCCGAAAAGAACCCGAGAAATATGGTAAGTACAAATTTTTTTGTTCTGTTTCTTGTAATTAATAAATACAAGATGGCGCCCGAAGAAATTCTAGAAAGTAAACAGTGAACAGTGACTTTAAAATCAGTTCAATTAAATTATCAATAAAAAGAGATAGCACAAAATGGGCCATATTCACATACATAAATAACACAATTACAATACTAACAAAACTATTTAAAAACACAGACATTAAAATAGCATATAAAACTAATAAAAATAATTTACAAAAACTAAATAACCCACACAACAAAGATAATACAACAACCAATGGTATATACAAAATTGAATGCGAAGATTGCAATAAATGTTATGAAGGACAAACAAAAAAAAAAACTGAAAAAAACGTTATTTTGAACATCGAAACGCATACAAAAAACCAGAAGTATATAAATCTAATTTGGCCTCACATGCAATAAACATTGGCCATGAATTCCCAGACATATTCAACATGACACTAATAAAATACATACCACACAAAGGTACCATAATGAACATTTGGGAAAATTTACAAACATACAAACACAAAACAAACTAATACCCGAACAAATACAAATCAATACAAAACATGATACAATTTTTAAAGCACTCAACATCAAAAATACACAAAATACTAACACATACACCACAATTGCACACAATAATAACAATTTAAAAAACCAAAAACCAATGGGAAGCCATAACAACAGCCAATCAGCACACAGGTACTCCACAAGTTTTAAAATTAGGAAGGCTGATGATGGGAACACTAAGGGTCCCGAAACATGTTCCAAATAAAGGAAAAATAACATCTTAACGTAAAGTAAATATAAATTTTAAATATATATATTGTAACAACACAAATTCACTGTAATTTAATTTGGGTAGCCCCACGCTTTTGGAGCGCCAAATTATGTAACGAAACAACCCCAAATTTATTTAATTTGGGAAGCCCCAATCTTTTGGAGTGATACGTTATATAATGTAACAACTTTTACTTGTTTGGTTTGGGTATAATTGTAATAACAAGACAATGTTATAAAGTTTTTAAATGTTTACATAATTTAATTATCAATCTCTTTAATTATTTTGGCAATACAAAAATATATTCATTATTCCTCGCTTGTGCAATATTATGTATGTGATTTATGTGAACAATTTATGTCTAAACAGTTTATTCACAAATCTTATTATCTACTATTAATTATCTATTTCTGCTCTCGGCTTACTCATTTAGTGTGGCCATCTTTTGCAATTGCTTATCAATTCACAATGAATTTACTTTTGTTTCAATTATTTCTTTAATTTTTTACTTGGCTTTAATTCTCTTTTAAATTTATAGCATCTGCATTATTCTTTTACCAATTAAAGACTCTACTAATTATTCTACTTTACTTCAATTTAAAAATCAAGCATCGCTCTCTCATAGCATTTACGTTATTCCAATATTACTTTCTCAACACAAGACATTATTCTAAATTATAATAAGACTTTACTGATATGTACAATTTAAATTCTGTTAGCAACAGTTGGAATGTCTTTCATTCTAGTTCAATATTGTCTTTCAATTGTCTATTTATTATTATGGTTCGTTATCACCTCGTTTGATGTGGCAACTTCAGTGTTTCCTCTTCCGGTCCTTGTTCCAGTCCTTCGTGTCCTTGGATCCTGTTCCAGTCTTTCATGTCTTCGCGTCCTGTGGTCCTCTCCCAGGCTTCCACTGCTTGTCATTTGTCTTTCCTAGTTGTTGTTGGCTCTGCTCACATCATGGGTTGTAGGTGTGTCCATCGAACCTCTGTTCTGCCTCACAAGTCATCAGGTAACGCTTACTGTAGATTTACGATCATGTAGTTGACTGACATAGCCTCCTACGTCAACGGTTGAATATCGAAGAAGGAACTTTATTAGCATGACCTGGTATTTATATCCAGGTCATGCAAAAGTTCTGACAATTTTCATCTTGTCAGAGTTTGTCGAAGCATCTTTACCCCCACTCTGGTTCTATTCACTAATTTCGCCTATCTTCGCGAATTACGAAGTCTGTTTCACACTACACGATGCTCAATCGATCGCTAAATTTTATGTTTAGTATACGTTAATTACACTTCTTTATTGTAATTATAAAAAGAGCTATTCACTTTTTACTTATAGTAATTGCACTTTCCGTCACTTGGTCACAGTCTTTTAACTCTTTGTTCACCTTTATTTTCTACACCCTCTGGTGTTTTTCGTTTTATAATATCGCACATATTTTTCTTATAATTAAAATAAAATATAAAATATATCAATATTTGAAAAGAATGGTTACTGTTCAGGAACGGACAGGCTTCACACACACAAACAAAATACACATGTACACAACGCTAGTGACAGGTGGGCCAGATATGCATGTACATGCCTGAACGGTGCGTTCCCTATATTTTAAATAATCCAGCTTGCAATCTGTATCATGTTTATCAATCAATACTTATTTATTTTTATTATTTATTTAAATTATTTTGGCAATGCACAGTACCGTATCTGTTTGTACTGTCGCAACATATATTCAAACACTTTTTGCTACAGTCTGTTTCTTGATATATATAACACATTTAACATGTATAATGAATTTATCTCAAGATATTTTTTCCTTATTAGGAACATGTTTTTGGAACCATTGTGTTCCTATCCTCAGCCTTCATGATAAATCACAAACGCTGAGGACGGGAACACAATGGTTCCCGAAACAGGTTCCTAATAAGGGAAAAAGAAAAAATATCTTGAGGTAAATTCATTATAAATGTTAAATGTGATATATATATATATATTGTAACAAGACATATGAACCCAATATTTCAGTAACCCACAATATTCACACATGTCATAATAATTGAGTCAACAAGACACACCAAGGTTTAATCTAAAATGCCAAGAATGAAACTACATGAGCAACTCATCAAGAAGAATAAACTCACAACACAAGAGTTAATAAAAACTAATGGTAACTAACAAATGTAATAACATTATAAGAAGAAAAAGATCCAGCAAACAATGATTGTAATGATTGTACCAACATTTATAAGTACTTCGGATACAGTTTGCGGGTATTGGCAGGTGGAATTACACCTGAACAGCCGCCAATACATGGCATTCATATTCGAGGGTCACAACTACCACTTCAAAAGGCTACCCTTCGGACTGGTCAATTCCGTAGCAGTGTTCGTGAAGTGTATGGACAAAGTGTTGGGACAAGAAGCACTTCAATTCACAACCATTTATGTGGATGATTTACTTATAACATCAGCAAACTGGGAAGAGCATTGCCAGAGAATAAAACATGTGTTGCAGAAACTGTCTGAAAACAATATCACATTGAAGCTGGAAAAATCGAAATTCATAACGGACGAAGTGTAGTTCCTAGGTTTCAACCTATCCGAACATGGAATTACACCAGTTAAGGACAAGATCGAAGCGATCCAGAAATTCGCCACACTGAAGAACAAGAAACAACTGCAATCGTTCTTAGGAATTTGCAATTATTACCGAAAATTTAAGGAGAATTATTTCGAAATGACGTCACGATTTGCACACCAGTTATCGTCAAAGAACAAGTGGACATGGGGGCCAGACCAAGACGCAACACTGCACTCAATAAAAGCTAAATTTCTTAATACCATCATGTTACATCATCCTGATTTTACAAAAGCTTTCTACATGAATTGCGACGCTAGCGACGTCACCCTAGGGTCCGTATTATATCAGGAGGACGATGAAGAGAATCATTTAGTGATCAGCTTCGCTAGCTGAATACTTAATAGTTGCGAGCGCAATTACAATGTAACAGAAAAAGAGTTACTGAGCGTCGTATTTGCCTGCAACAAATATCAAATATATATTTTAGGATAGCCTATAACAGTTCAAACGGACCACAAGTCGATCTCTTTCTTGAAGAACTGTAAACTAAATCATGGCAGACTAACGAGATGGAGTCTATTACTGCAAGAATATAACATAAGTTGGGAATACATCCCAGGAAAAAGGAATATTGCAGCAGACACACTATCCCGGATTAACATAGAGGATCAGAAGTTCGAAGGAGAGAAAGAAACAGTAATTAAGTTATATAACATCATTAAGAGCAGGTCTAACATAGAGAACATAGTACAGAAGATCGGCCAACACCAAAAACAAGACGGCAAAACAATTCGCATCCTACAACGACTAACAGAACAAGATGAACACATTACATCTTTCTACTGCGTACATCACGACATACTCTTCATAAGAACTAAATTCAGCTACAATACCTGGAAAATAGTGATACCTAGATCCATAGAGAAAGAGTTGATTCTCGACTATCACATACGATACGGACACATGGGAGCCGTGAAAGTGGTCAAAGCACTCGAAGAACACACCTACATAAAAGACATGAACAGACGAGTGAGAAATAGTATAAGAAATTGTCACATCTGCCAACTTGTCAAACACAACAATGACAGAAAGGAAGGGATGATGATACCAATCACGTCATCATCCAAACTAGAAAAAGTCTTCATAGACATATGTGGTCCATTTCCAAGAAGCGGAGGTAGACACCAATATAAATTCCTGATCATAATATTTGATCACTACACCAAGTTTACCAAATTGTATGCAATCAACCGTGCAACAACACCAAAAATATTGGGAATAATTTTACAACACTACCTACCCGGAATAGGAAGACCAAAGTCAATAATCAGCGACCACGGGACACAGTTTAGAAGGAAAAGATGGAAGGAAACGCTGCTGAACCATGGTATCAAATCATACAAAATGTCTGTGTATCACCCAAGCAGCAACCCAGCTGAGAGCGTGTTAAGGGAAGTAGGAAGAATACTCCGGACCTACTGTCACAACCAGCAGAGAAGATGGTCAGAATACCTGTCAAATGCAGAAGAGTATATAAACCTATCACACCACCAAGCAATTGATACCACTCCATACACAGCAATGTTTGAGAAACCTCCACCAAGGGAGATAGCAGAAATTATCAATTTTCCTCAAGGTGAAGAATATAAGTTTGATGAAGTGAAGTTTTACAATACGGTACTAGAACGGACAGAGAAGAGGAGAAGGAAGTATCAGGAACGTCAACCCAAGCCCATAGAGTACAATGTAGGAGACCAAGTGTTACTAAAATATAGAGAACTGCCGAGTACGATAGAAGGGATAGCAAAGAAATTGTTATTGCTATACACTGGACCTTATACTATCACGAAGAAGAATGGTAATAATAACTATGAACTCATGGAAACCCAAACCCAGAGAAAGAAAGGAACATACAATCAATCTTCAATAAAAAAAGATAATCCTGAATAAGTGTTAAACATCTAAACATTTTAAGGAGTAGAGGAGAAAACCACCAAAGAGAGTATTATGTAAGAGAAGGCTACAATAAAGGGAAAGGACAAAGAAGAAAAATTATAAAATTAACAAATCAATAAAGATGAGACATCAAACAAAATGGTTATTAAACTTAATACAAGACACAGATAATCTAACAATAATTTCAACCACTGAAGAGATACTATTCAGAACCAACACCAATGTTATGAGGAAAAATACTCAAATAATGAAGAACAAGTAGTTACCAAAACTTGAAGGCATAATAAATAAGACCAGACATGAAATATGAAATCAAATAGTATTATTACAACTAATACAGATACTAAGCAGAAAATAGTAAAAGGAAGATCAATAAAAGAGAAAATAGATACAAATAAAAATCTATCAACGATATTGTTTCAAATAAAGCTAAAGAGAATAAAATGAAAAGTAAAAGAGAATGAAGATATTATCAAATGTCTGAGCAACAATTGAGTGAGTAATCCCTGAATATTTTTTATTAGTCACACAACGACTACTTTAAGTTTTTATGTTTGTTTGTAGAGATAAGCTCCAACAACAATTTACCTGAGCAGACAGTACGTCCCTCTGGTCTCAGAAGATGTAGGATGGACAGCAGAGCATAGAGCCAAGAGTGCCCCTCTGACCTGTGCCAACTACCACATTAGGGAAATGATAGGGAATTAAATACTACAGGGAATAAACCACCAAGCAAGAAGATAAAAGCAAGAAGAAGATATCTTTGATAGATCAGATTAAAGATAACAGTGTATTCAAATATGAAATGAAAGAAACAAGATGTGGAAGGCAGAAGCTCAAATAAATAAGAAACAATGTAATAGATAATTTCTCAAATCCCATAAAGGAATTAATCTAAATGATCTATTTTCAAGGGGGGACAATATGTAACAAGACATATGAACCCAATATTTCAGTAACCCAAAATATTCACACATGTCATAATAATTGAGTCAAAAAGACACACCAAGTGTTTAATCTAAAATGCCAAGAATGAAACTACATGAGCAACACATCAAGAAGAATAAACTCACAACACAAGAGTTAATAAAAAACTAATGATAACTAACAAATGTAATAACATTATAAGAAGAAAGAAGATCCAGCAAACAATGATTGTACCACAGGAACCAACAACCCAATAGTTTCGGTCAGTAAGGAACAAGTCAAGACAAGGAAGAGACATACTACGAGAAAGACACCTAACAACCATGGCATAAAATATAGATTCCAAGAGCCAGTCAACTATAGATCAACATCTTACCCGTATATATAATAACTGAAGAACTTACAGATTGAATAGATAGACAATAACAGACTAACTTAGATGAACCATATACAACTAATAACATTGTAAATGAGTAGGACATCCTATGTTAGACAAAGAGTGGAAATAACAATAAGGTTAATATAAAAAAAGCAGTAAATAAAAGGCATAATGACAAGTTATGCACAGCATCAATGTAATGTAAAGGAGTATTAGAATTGTCTCATAATTATAATAATTGTTAGTCAAATAATCAAAAAATCATGTAAGATAAGAAAAGGAAATAAATAATGAATTACCAGTTGTCATTAAGAAAACTAGACTTGAAGAAACAAGGTTAAAAAATGTAAATTTGTATCAACTTAATACACCCATTGTTGCTACAAATAATAAAACCACATAACCTAAGATACAGGTATTGTCCACCTAACTTCACATTTAATAGTAGGAAAAACATACCTAAACTAAAATATTTTGTACCTTAAATCAAATAGAAATAATAAGCTTTCTACCAATACCAATATAAGATACAAAGAATAATTTTTATATAAGAATTTAAGTAAAGAAAATGAACAAAACCAGCCAAAATGAGATTCACTATATGAAGCATAAATAAAACCACATTGTAATGCTAAATAGAAATGACAGAAGAACACCTATGTCATAAGTAAAATATAATACCACTATTGTAATAGCATAAGAGTATTATAAGCAAGGACATAATGTGTAATAAGAATAATTAAGCACACCTGTCATGTGACACCAGGTGTAATTACTATTATGCAATGCTATATGCTAAGGAACAGACTAGTGGGTTAAAAACACAAGACTAACTGTCAAGATACTAATACTAGTAAACTATTCAAACTAAATACTAGTATGAAAAGACAATAAAATCCCGAATAAGAGTTAAAATAAATGTACACTTGATAGTGCCAATAGAAGTCATATTAATGAAAAAAATACTAAGAAATAACTATACATTCCAGACAAACAAAGACTCACAGTAGTTGAAACACCTTTATGTTTACAACTGGGTTAATACAGAAGTTACCCAAATACCTTATATTATAAATAATTTGTAAATACAATTAATAGACTCATAGGCTAAGTCAATGTTAGCATAAGCACTATAATTTGTCATTAGATATAAGCAACAAGTAAGTGAGAAGTGTGGGAGGACTTGGAAGGATTGCCACAAGGAGGCATGATTGCCATTAAATAGTTTCAGTTTAAGAATAAATACAATTAATAGTGAATAGTGTAATGTGATAATCTCAAACAATAACTCCCTTAATAATGAACCAAAGCACACCATGAGTGGACTCAAAATAAAGAGCCAAGTGTTACCAATACAGTGATAAGCTTAGATTTCAAATCTATGCCTAATAAAAAAGTTATTACAATTATAAGATATTTGTTTCAAATCGAGCAAATGTTTATAATCTCCACACCAGACACCCCACGCTAATAACAACAATTAAAATATTGCGCGGAGAGGGTATGTGCATCAAATTAAAGATCGTTAACCAATCAGATCCAAGAAATTAGCCAAATTTACAACGATCACAAGACGGAACGGGAGAGAGAGGTGCGTGTTCCCGACACTTTATTATAATCAACTTCAGAGGAAGGCAGACGGCTACTCATCACAGTAAAGAAACAGCTGTTCATATGATTTGTGCGCGTCACCGTTGTAAACAAAGCAACCTAACCTCAATTTGTGCCAACACAACTATACTAGTATTGAAGGTGTTTTAAGTGTAACAGTGCGTAATAAGGATTGCTAAGTGTATAATCCATAGCAATTCCGGGATTTAAGTTAAAAAAAAGAGATTACAGTAATTTTTACAATATTAGTTAAGAATTTGAAAAACGATATAATCGAACCACATTCCAATAATGTGCGTAAATAAAGTATGTAGATTAAGGTGTATTATCAATTTTATTCAATCAACAGTACTAATGACAATCCTCAAGTTAATTTGAATATTCTATTATTAAGAATTTTACGAGCAAATAATCAATTATTATGGATAAATGCTTAGTGTGATATAACCACACCTAATTAAAGTTGTTGTTTATTAAACATAGATCAAACCAACCAGCATTCATAAACGATTGAGAATTGTCAACTGTATGAAACAATTAACGAAAGTTAATGAAAAAATCCAATGCTATTTATGTTTTGTAATTTAGGAAGAGCCTACTATTATTACTATTTAAATGTTTATGTTTATTATGAATAAGAAACTAAGGTTGTCAAGCTACATAAATACTGGCAACTATACAATTACCTTTTTGTAGAGTCAAATAATGATTCAGATGTTCCATTCAATAACGCTGTTTCAAAATATTCTTTTATTGTTCACTTTTTAAATGTTTTATCAAGAGTTATTTTAACGTTAACAAACGTTCTTTAAATCTTTTATTGTCGATTAACTAATAATTTTGTTAACCTAAAATGTCCAAAGCAGGCATGGTTATAATTTTGAAATGTTAATTATTAAGAGATGATTGAATTGTAATCGTCTTCAAACTTCCTAATAACGGTAGAATAAGAGTTCTATTAAATAATTTGGTATTCTGCAAGCTAAAAGAACCCACACACATGTGAATTAATTAATTTTAACTAAAAAGCATTTAGCCATACACTGATATTGTAAATCAGTTTTACCACCCTGAAACAAATTTTATAAAACAAACAACTCATGTTATTTAACTTCAATCAAAATAATTAATGCTACTTTAGATCATTAAAAAGGAGTATTAAACTGCATAAATTATTATTTTATACGAGAAAACGGAGTCAGTTAGTTCATTTCAATAGATCTTATTGGATAGCTCAACACGCAGCGGCGAATTTAAATATGGTAAGTCAATCTACAGATTAGATTGGTACATCGACCCTGCAAGATTGGCAAGACTCACCACAAGTAAGTGATTGTTCTTACAAAATATTTATGTTTTCAGCGAGGAATCTACGTCATCATTTCGTCTAGTCGACGGAAGAATAACCATTTAAAATAAATTAACCAAAGTTGAAAACACTTCGCTAACTAACTTCCAGTGCATTCATCGTATTTATTTACATTGGATTCAATGCTAGATTGAATTGAATTAAATAAATCAATTAAAATAATAAAACTAAACTAAAAGTTATTGAAATTTAAAACAAAAATAAACAGTCAGTTGGCATCCAGTAAAACAGTAATTATACATTATATATTTATATATATATATATATATATATATAATCACGTTTATCCATCATTAGCTAAACATGCAAGTTCTGACCAGAGAAGTTCATCTTTTTGAGACCCCATATATAAAAGTTACAAGTAAGCTTAGACATTTTATTCTTACATATTCGTAATCAGCATAAAAAACCGTAAAAATATATATCCGTTTCAAGATAGTTTGTTGAAAAAAGTTGAATAATAATTACCCTGTTAACATAATCGTTACAAACGACTCACACATGTAAAAAAATGCATTACTATTTTATCACGGATATCGGTTTAGCTTTTAGTGATGAAAAATATGCACAGTGTTGCCACAAAATGTATATAAAGTCACGAAGTTCACAACGTTGCCAAGTCTACTGAACGTAAGCAATTCCTGCAATATTAGCAGGTGGTGTGTCTCGGCTGTTTATACAATTACTGCTTCCAGTCGCCTACGTTTAATTCCTGTATACGATCTTAGTTATTTTTAATTTCAGTACCGTAGTAAAAATAATCTTTGAAAGACGTAATCAACTATTTTTCAACGCTGTTATTAAAAAGTGGGTTAATCATTCAATGACAGAAAACATATAAGGTATAAAATGTTGTGATCACTTTATTCACACGTTCTTTTCTTGACACGTAAATAACTATATACTAAATAAAGATATAATAAGTATATCTTCATTGTACATTAGTATAATATGTAGTTAAAAAGTACAGTACAACCTGTCACATCCGGACCTGTGATATCCGGAACCTCCCATATCCTGACGTATCTCCAAACTAATTTTTGCAATTTTGGTTAGCGAAATGGTTAGGGATGTAAAGATACTACTCAAAAAACACGTTCTTCTTCTGTGTATCTTCTGTAATTGTTAATTATATTAATTGAGATTTTGGCTACTTATAGAGATTTAATTACTGAACACAATGCAGTTTTCAGAATTGCTGTATATTTATTGGTTTTGAAGTTATCGCAGGTTGAACTGCAAAAATGAATTGAATAAAATTCACTCATCCGCCCGCGAGCTTCACTGACGAAGTTAGAGTGAGATAGTTGCTTATTATACGCTCTCTGTCTAGCGTACGGCGCAGCGCACAGTGTGTCCCTTTCAATACAGTATATTTAATGTATCTTTTAAATGTCAATAAATTTCAAATGAAATTTGGGTATATCTGAAATCCTTGAATAATTTACGCACCCGAAATTTTCGCCGGTATTTTTCGTCAAAAAAGTGCGTTAATTATGCGAGAAAATACGGTATTTATAAATGACCTTGTGATATCCGGATTTTTCCATATCCGGATCGGCCGGTCGTCATATTAGTCCGGATATGACAGGTTGTACCTGTACTGGTAAAAGTATGAATACGGTACAGATAGACTTTTATTTCAAATATTTTTTGCTACGGTTTTCTATAAATAGTAACTATTCTCGGTAAAATAAAAATAAAATAAAATAAAAGATTAAATACAAATATCTAATATTTTCTGAATAAAATATATGTATATTTTAACAAATAATAATTATGTAACTCTGAAAAAATTTAAGACAAATCTTCATTAACTCTTGTAGGGAATTAATTAAATCTTCATTAATCTTTAAAACTCTTGTAGGGAATTCGTTTTACACACTTAGGCCTATATGTATTGAACATAATTATTATAAAACCATTTATTATTAAAAGGGATTGTTTAAATTACATATTTATTCCTACCATTCGGCCACTCCGATTATTTCTTTTGTTAAATAAATCTTATGACATGTCTTTTATATGTTTTGTACACCTCAGATTTTGTGTACACTGTATATATTTCGTATTTTTAATGTTTTTAGCTAAGTTTTCATTGGCCTAGGACACCGTTCCTTCTCAAAATTTGCATATAATTTTACCCTGATTAACGAAACAGCTCCTCTCTGTCTGTGTACCTCTGTCTCACTTTCTTGCTCTCTCTCTCTCACTCTCTCACCCCCTTCTCACTCTCTCTCTCTCTCTCTCTCTCTCTCTCTCTCTCTCTCTCTCTCTCTCTCTCTCTCTCTCTCTCTCTCTCTCCTTATTCGTTCTATTTCTTTCCCTTATTTTTATTAAAGAATGAGCCAAGGAGGTTATGTACATTTACACCTGCCGGACACCTCTAAGGTTGCCTCTGTAAGAAACAATAAAATTTCTCAAGTGTTTATGAAATAAGGAGGACACTGGAACATGGTAAACGCATAGTAATGTTTATTTGGCTGAGACAAGATAAACGAGAAACGTGATTACATTTCTGGCGGGAACGATTATGCATTTTGCAAACTGGCGTCTACGTCACACACGTCCGTATTTTCTACAAACATTGTGCACAGTTTAATCTGAGTTGTGGTATCTCGAACTCAGAAATGGTTAATATACGTCAGCCACTGCTATGTACAGTGATATGTGTTGTGTCTATTCAGCGCTAACACCACAGGTCTCCAGCACAGAGACAAGATTTCTCATTCCCGTCAACATGAGTACCTACTCAAGGTCAAATAACATTCTGAATGTTGTAATGACAGACGTGTACGTTTACAAAACACTGTTTTGGCTGACACATATATACACATCTACGTCTGAACTCGCAACCTCTTATTTATCAGCTGGCCGGTTTTACGTTTCCACCAAACGTGTTCCAGAAAATCATATTAAAATAATATGAATATTTTATAGTAAAAACATAATAAAAATAATAATAATATACAATTTAAAAAGTTAATACACTACCTCTTGCTTATCCTAAGTTTTGTGCGGAGAAATACCTGACCCAGTCAGTTTTCCAAGGATTCATAAAATTGTTATCTCGAATGATACATGGATCTTGTAGAGCTCATAATCCTAATGTTCCTTGCATGATTAATGGAATATGTACACATAATAACCGAGCAACATTTTACGTTAAACTATTGAAAATAACAATGGTTTTCCAAAGTACCGGAGACGAGATGACGGAATTGTTGAACTAAAAGGAATACCGTATATCATTTGATAATCGTGACTCGTTCAATACAATCGCTTCCTAATTCTACAGTACAATGCTCACATCAGTATTGATAACCGATAAATACATGTATAAATAGGCTTACCATACGTCCCGGTTTGACGACCTGATCCCGGGGTCCCGGCCAGTTTGTCAATTGTCCCGGTTTGAAAATTGACGAGAGTAGTTTCCGTCCGGGCGAAGACGTTGTGCAAGCTAAGCTCCCGATTTTTGGTTAAATCAATAGAAAAGAGAGTTTGAAAGATTAAAAGTAATTTTTCATGAATGGAAAATTCAAAAGCTGCAGTAGTCACTTTGCACGAGTATACACATTCAAATGACTTAGGGAGCACAAAAATCCTAATGTGTGCTCTACTTGCTTTACTTCGAAAAGATGTAGAATGTGGCTGGCAGTATATCCATGGTCAAGTTCCAGAGGAAGAGAAACTCGATTAATTCTTTAATTGTTTCGTAGAACAATAGCTAGACAATGATTAGTGCCACAGGAGTTACGGAACTGCTACTTCCGACGTCATACAATGAATAATACCGTACAAGCACGCATCAGAAACTAAACAGCCACGTTGGAAGACCACATCCAAGAATAAAAAACATTATCAAATGTTTATAATCTGAGGCAGAGAAATCTATTCAGAACACGATGTAACGATGGAGTGAAATTTTTAAGCTATGAAAAGGACGAAAAAGTATACTGAATTGGATAAACTAAAAGATATGAAAAAGATTCTGAAGTTGGGATGTTTCTCAAGATCACGTCGTCCGTTCTACAAGTTGACTAATAAAAATAAATAAAAAATAACCTTCCTTTTTAATTTAGAGAGAGAGAGAGAGCGAGGGAGTGTGTGCAAGTGTGTGTGTGTGTGTGTGTGTGTGAGCGGCTATGCAAGTGTGTGTGTATGTGTGTGTGTGTGTGTGCGTTTTATAAAAATTGTAACTTGGTAAACGTAGTTGGTAACAAAAAATACATTTAACGAATTATAAAAACATAAACACAATACAGGGTGGATGTACATACATCGTTGTTTGTGTGTTCGCAAGTGGGAGGTACTCTCACGTATCAAAAATTAATTACGTGTCTTATCTACTTGAGTGTTCGCAAGTGAAACGAGTTGCAAGTGCCACTGTTCGTAAGTGGGAGCACACCATCGTCGGCCGGATACGAAAAGCAGATTAATTTACCTGGTTTCTTCGAGACAAAAGCATCAACATGAATCAAAAAATTTAACTTGCAACCATTATTTTAGTAAAACGTAGATGATTGTGAGTACCATAGCTTAGGCTTTTAGAGCATAGGCTTGTACATTTATCTAGGATTTACATTATGTAGCTGATGATAGAAGTTCAAATGCGAGTTCCTGGTCCCTAAAAACATGGGTATCTCAGCTGGGAGAGTGAACTCCAAGACAAAATGCTGATCCTTCAAATGTGTGTGTGTCGGGTAGGTATAGGCCTACTAGTAGGCCTACTCTGGGCTCCTTAAAAAAGCTACTGCTAAAATAACAGTGATTTGTTCTAATTTTGTTTGCTACATAATAAGGTGACGCCGTATAACATTAAAATTTGGGTTTGGCAAAGATTATCAGAATTGGCACATTCAACAATTAAAAGTTTTGTACGAATGAGCAGAAAATAATGGTATTTAAAAGGAACTATAAAGACATATCTTATGGTCATAAACAAACCGTAGAAGAAATTACTATTGTAATCAGTATAGTCATATTTGGACAGGTGTAGAAAAATATGGAGAAGCCTGTACAGGTGTGTCGGTGCTGATGGGAACACACATAAAAACGTTTGTATGAGATTAAACGTATGTATCCAAGATAAATACCGTTTTATCTACAACAGGTGGCTTCGAAATATGAATTTGGGGATTTCCCTTTTATTTAGGGGGAATTGTTATAAGGTAAATACAGTACAACCTGTCACATCCGGACCTGTGATATCCGGAACCTCCCATATCCGGACGTATCTCCAAACTAATTTTTGCAATTTTGGTTAGCGAATGGTTAGGGATGTAAAGATACTACTCTTGATGTTTTGGCTGATCACCACTTTTTCTTCACTACACTTACGTCATTCTGCGATATGGTTCACTATTTTTGAATATTTAAGTTTTTACAATTGAAATACTTTATTTGGGGCAACTGAGTCTGGAGCAGCGGCGTTAGGTCGACTCACTTTGGCTTCATGGCTTCCAAAAAACGTGTGCATTGTATGAAGCAGCCGAATCACAAACTTTTTCAAAAACTGATGTAGGCGTACTGTAAGTAAAACTTTTTAACCAATTTTACTTTTTGTATTTTAAAGAGTACAGTGTACAAATGCAAATGCTAAACCAATAGAAACGTCTAAAAAAACACGTTCTTCTTCTGTGTATCTTCTGTAATTGTTAATTATATTAATTGAGACTTTGGCTACTTATAGAGATTTAATTACTGAACACAATGCAGTTTTCAGAATTGCTGTATATTTATTGGTTTTGAAGTTATCGCAGGTTGAACTGCAAAAATGAATTGAATAAAATTCGTCTAAAATCATCCGCCCGCGAGTTTCACTGTGAGGAAGTTAGAGTGAGATAGTTGCTTATTATACGCTCTCTGTCTAGCTTACGGCGCAGCGCACAGTCTGTCCCTTTAATTAACGCTCAGATATGACGACATATTATGAATCGTTATATATGTAAGATAATCAATTTTTGTGAAACCTATAATATACCCATTAAATAGTGTAGACTAGACAAGTATGATAGTAGCTTAATACAGTCTTTTTTCCGGGATGAAAGGGAAATTATAATATTGTGCGCTTAAGAATGAAACTTTTTTTGTTACTAGACCAACGTTTATGAAAATCTATTTGTCTTCATTTCTCAGATTGTAATAAAATTGGAATCAATTATAGCCTATATCAAATTAAAAATTTTTGCCAAAATTATTTGTTACTAACCAAGTTTACTTTATTTTCTTAACCGATGGATTTTTGCATATCAAATTCCGTTTATTAGACATGGATTTTTCAATATAAAATTGGTCTCTAGATTACTGATTTGCGTTAATGCGTCCAAGAAAAATAGTAGTTTGATAAACCTTATTACTAAGTTTTAATGTTTGTTTACATACGGCGGTTTAAAGAAACTGTAACAGTGTTAGAATAAATAGGCCTACTTAAAAATTTGATTACATACCTGCACCTAGTTTCGTATACAGAAGCAGTGTAAAAAGTATTTTGTAAAGCTTTCTTACAAAATTATAACATAACTGAAGCCCAAATGATGTTTAAGATTTTGCACGTTAAGTCATATGAAGTTTACTTAAGAACCTGTTACGTTCAGACTTCCTGAGATACAGTTATTGAGAAGAACAAGAGTAACAGAAAGAAAGAGAGAGAGAGAGAGAGTGAGAGAGAGGTCAAAGTACATGATGTTTACTACAGTTGGCTACTTATAAGGAACTTGAAAATAATTAAACTTATTGTAATGTAGAAAGTTAACGAAACATGAACCAAAAGCGAGGATTATGTGCAGCAGACTCAAGAGTTTTATTAACAGGATCCAAACAGTCTTTGGTGAAACGATTATTACGTTAAATAATTTATTCGCAATTAAGAAGTGGTACATTTTGAAGAAAGGAAAAAACCGAAGATGAGGAACTTATAAGTTGCTAATAAAATATGTAACTTACCTTTTGGATACCTAATTATTTTACAAGCAAGTTACGGAAACTATAAAAAAAAAATTAATTCTTAATATATAAGCCTTCACGTATTATTTCAAAAAAATTAGATTACTGCTCACTGTGATATACGAAAAGCAAAAATATAATTAATGTAACATTACAACTCTTCAACTCTGTAAGATATAAACTCTTCTGCTTCTGCAGGTTGTTATTTATATTATTGGTACTTGTAGAAATTTTTATTAATCAGAATGGTGAATAAATTTCCAACGGATGGGAGTCAACTTGAAACATGTTGCTTCGGTACTACTGTATACCAATAACTGCATAACTATATTCTTACAAATGATATTCGGTATGAATGAGAATAATTAAAAATTCGTAATTCTCTCTCCCCCGTCTCTCTTCTCCCCCCTCACTCTTTCTCTGTCAATTTTCCCCATCTACCTCACTAATAGGGACAAACCTCACTACTACCTTTAATTAAACATGACTACCTCACTATTAATTTCCTTTTATTTTCATTAAGTTAGCACGGCAGGTCCTTCTGCGACTGCACCCAAAGCGCGCCTCTTTAAGTGTTTGTTGAAATGTTACACTGCTACAAACAGATTACTCAAGTTTGAATGTGTAGTCTATACGAACACAATGAATGATTAAACAAACACGCACACCACACTACCTTGGACAGGCACATGTACATATGACTGTCATCTCACGTTTCTTATTTAATTTTTATTTTAACTTTTTAATACTTTTATGTTTAATTATTATGTAATCGTTAAGGATAAATAGGAGAAATAACTCTTTTTAATTGGCTTCATTATATCAAAAAGTAATTCCTTGCTGGATTCGTGAAATATTTACAGTTCGTCTTTATTTACGTAGGTCTTGAACGTTGTGACACCGATCCTTTGAAGTATTCTCCGATCTTTATATGTACGGCATTCTTTTCCGGATGTCTCTCTTTGACTATGATCCCAGGCATTCAAAGTTTTGTGTTTGGACTCCTATGATTTTCTGGCCTACTATTATTATACATTTTTATGTGCAAGAAAGTGGCTGAAGTTTCCATTTATAAACTACCTGATCCCTCTCGAACAGTCAGTGATTACTATAGACCGGGGTGACACGAGTTCTGGAAAGACACTCTAGAGAGTATCGCTGTATCTCTTCTGTACCGTTTTGCTTCTTCCATTCACTTTATGCCCACTCTATTTTTGTTAGTCTACGACAAACAATCTTTGGTATTAGATTTCTAACGACCAAAAATACTTCCAAAGAATTTGATCTTCTTGCCTGTCCTTTCAAACGGAGCACTGTTTCTATTTTAACAGGACGCACAATACCCTACAGTTTAAGAATATATAGACGAAGAAGTGTATGTAGCTGCAGTGAGGCGAACGAACCCGACAGTATCATACCGAGGTTATCTAAACGAATACCGGAGAGATGCGGACACGGAGATTTGCGAACACAAGCTATTTCCGGAGATTTGCGGACACTAGGCCTTTTGCTACCTGCGAGAGGGATGACAAAATTCCAAAAGTATTTCTATACCGGAGGCTTGCGGACAGGCCGTATCTGAGGTGCGCCCGCTTGAATAGCAACAAACTTTCGTCAATTACTAAATTTTCAAATGGATTTAAGGCCTCTCTAAATTTTTTTCTTGTGTGTTCGACAATAAGCCGTATTTTTACAAGGCTATCTTGAGTAGGGGTCGAATTGTCACAAAAATGTAAAAGTCGCAGAATTAGTTTGAATCGGTCCCTAGACATAATTTGGGGAAATATCGGCGTCAGTAATAGCAAATCCTTTGCCCAATATTCGTCTATTTCTAATTTGTTTACTCTTGGCATCAGCAGTGAACACGCCAAGAAGAAATTAAATTCTGCAGGCTCTATATCTTTCCATCGGGACAATCGGGATATTAATGTCAATTTTGCGGTAACAAATTTGTAATAATTATTTAATTCTGTGCAAATGACAGAAATAAATTCTAAGGGGAAAAATATTAAAAAAATCTAAGTGAGTTGCCGTGTCTTCGAAACTAATTCGTAATCCGCTAACTGCTTTATCAAAAGAGTGACTTTTGTCGCAGGACTGTTGGCCGACCAATCGTAAATTCTTTTTCGCTTCTGAAGATTTCTTACCTCTTCTTCTTCTTCTTCTTATTCTTCTTCATCATCATCTTCTCCTGCTGATGTTTCATTTTCTGATGAAGCTGCACGTGGTGTTGAACGATTATGAGAAGGCCCGGGAGCATCCATATCTTTGTCTGAGAAAATGTTGTCTTCCTCGTCACTACTCTTCATCAATAATTCCATAACTTCCTTCTCGGATTCTGTGCCATTGTAAACACAATATTCACACCTACTGTTTGCTAAAGAGAATCACAAACAAGACTGAATAGATGTTCTACAGACAGAAAGTAATTATACCTTGCACCCAATGTTGAGAACAATAGCCGTGGTAAGGAATTTGAACAAAGAAAATGATTTTTCTTCATGTTTTGAGGGTAGTACAATCAGAATCTGCCCTTATCTCGAACACGATGTTTTTCGCGATAACCATACTTCCATTCCTTACGAAACATGGAAGTAAAAAAGTTGCTAGCTGAAAAAATAATAGAAGAAGAGAGAGTGAGTGAGTGAGAAGACTGAAAGAGAGAAACATGGGCAGAGATAAAAAATTCATGCCAACAACATTCTTAATGTCGTAATGACACAACAGTCTATGTTTACAAAAATTACTACTGTTTTGACGACACAAATATACAGATCTAATGTGTGTTGGCAGGCTGACGCGTTCGTACTACTAATTCATTCGAAGGCTGTATTCACTCCTGTCTGTATTAAAATAATACAAATGTTGTTTTATAGTAATAATATAATAATAATAATAACAACTATCACGATTTGTAGGCTTAAGCATTCATAACATAAACAGTTTTCTAACGTTCCCTACACTCAAAAGACTTCTACGAACTTTTTTTAACCTATTGATTTTACTCCATTTTTAATAATTCACCAATCCCTTCAGTTTATAACTTACTGCTTACATGTCGGAGTCATGTGATAGTATGAAACTTTTATTGAGCAGAATTCAGTATGACGGATATTCGTGGCATACCTACGGAGATGTGAAAGTAACGTAGTTTTACTTCGATTGCAGCTTGGATTCACTAAATTCTGTTGCCTTCTGTACGAGCGGGTAAATTCTATGCAGGAATGGGAAAATTATTATGTAAAAACAAGCAGTGATCATTAAAGACAGAGGCACTGAGTGTAGGAGATCAGACCGTTGTAGGTCAAGTACTAGTAAAACCTGGAAAAGCTTATCGTCCACTACTACATATTAAGTAGGTTTAATGAAAATTATGTAAATGGAACGGATGTAATTTCGAAACTGTTAATTTCCTTCAAGTGTGTACTAAAGTAAAGAATGTTACAATTTATAAGTTGGTAATTACACCAGGTAGGCTTAAACAGGTAATGCTAACAACCAGTAGCCTACTGATTCGAATGTGTGTGTGAAGAGGGCTTTTGAGTCGATAATAACGCTATTACCTACTTGACACAGAAATTCCCGTGTCACCTGCATTTTGTATTATGCAAACGTTCGGAGGATGTAAATTTTTCAACAACATTGTTGGAGTGCCAACCTTTAGAATGAACCGTTGTGGCGGAATGCAAGATTGATTTAAAGAATTCAAAAATTCTTGGAGATAATACACTATATTTTCAATATTAAATACGGTTGTAATAGATTCTTCGGACTTTTATTATCCCCAGAAAATTTTTCCAACTTGTATCATTATTTTCCTTCACAGATTCGATTCTTTGGGAATAACCACTTGTAATTTTTATCAAGTAAACACTTGACGTTTTGCACAGAATTTAGCAATTAATACAGTGTTGTACTATTTACTATGTCCCAGTTTTTCGTCAATTTCTGTGAAGCTATCGTCATTAGGAACACTACCGTCACCGAGGTGCAGTAAGTTTGTAGAAAAATCACCATCTCCTCCTCCTCCTAAATGGGCTCTCATATTGCTTTGCAAATTTAGTCTGAATAGCATTCCACATCGCCGAGGACTTTAAACACACTGAGACAATATCAGCGCGGGTTCCTCTTGCAGTTACCGGTAATCTCTAGCGAGAATCCTCTGAAATAACAAATGTTACGTTACCCACTAATTTGTTACAATTTCTTAAGTCTTGGAGAGTTTGATTAACCGTTTCTATACAGTCCACAAATCGCCTTCGTTTTACCGTTCATGATTAGTTTCCGTTTTGATTGCTCTTTCTTTTGTCATGCCTCCTCTTCAATACGAATTGCTTTTTTAATAGGAGTCAGTGAGAATACTTGACTTTTTCTTCTTGGCGCATTTTTATTTTATTTTTGCAGTCGCTTTCGGATAAGGGCGAATTTATTCTGGTGTCAATTGTGATAAGGTATTAGCAGATGTCTCGTTTATTCCCGACGTGGGAGGTCCGGCTACTGTGGTCTCTTGACAATCTTTTGTTGGTGTTAATCTTCCTTTATAATTACTTTTGTCTCCTATCTCTCTGTCAATTACAGGTGAACACAGAAACTCTTCGATACTGAATATATTTTCATTTAATGGCCAAATTCCAGTTGAACTAAAACCTGCTGTCAGTTAGATGGTGTAGCTGCCTTTGAAAGAGTATCTTTTGCTAGCCCAGGTATGTCATGGTTTTACCTGGGTTTATTGTCATCCAGCTCTCAGCGGCTGCACCGAAACAGGCCATATAAACACTTGTCTAATGGCTGAAGTCAGATTGTAACGGGTATGAGGTATAAACTGTTTCATAAATAGTAAAAAAAGAGAGGCTGTAATTTATCTTGATGGATGTGCTACTCCAATACAACCTGCTGGTCCATAAATAATCAAAGTGATATCTACATAACACTCTGTGGATATAACGATAAGTGGTGGTTTCCAGCTGCCATCTATGAAAATACCACTGGTTTCACCCTTTTCCAAAGGGGTAACCCTGCTGACTTGATTATTTCCCTTCAAACTGACAACTTTGTTAGGACAGTGCACTGTTGTTATGCTGCCTGGTTTCCTTCACATTCCAAATATTGTGACAATAAAAATGAAGGCGACTTATCACAGAATTCCAATATTGAAGAAAGTTTTGTGTTATGTTTATTAAAACTAAATGCTATTGCAAAACTTGTTGCTTCAGCCTCTCTAAAAGACAACCTTGAATGTCGCTGCATGAAGCCAGTAAAACAATCTTTTACCGGCCCAGTTCACCAGAAAATCGACATTATTTGCAAACACGTATTCGGAGGCTAACATACAAATATTCTTAGGGTACAAACCATAATAACTAACAGAATAGTGCAGATCATAACACAGAAATCTGATTTTTCTTTTTGTTCTTTCCTAAATACAAGTTGTGGAAAACGCTGAGTCTTTGTAGGGTTTGTGAGCTACATCGCCCCAGAAAGTTTTTCACTTGTACGTTTGAACCAAATATGAAAAAAAGAAAACAGAACAAAATGTTTTACTTACATTGTACCAACATACCACTTTCCTTCTGGTGAAATTGAAGGTACACCTTTAATTTTAAAATTAGTGGCTGAAGTGTAGTGCTGCTGGCCACTCTACCTTTAGTGCGTGTGTCGAACACTCACTTTAGGCAACCTATTCTACCTCCTAAATTTCCTAGGCGGCATAAAAAGGAGCCATTATTACTATCATTTTAAAAATTTTAGTTTTTTAGGATTTAATAAACACATAATCTTCATTATAGGATCACAAGTAACTGACACATAATTAATTCTGAGATCTGTTAGGTTATGAATTAATTTTCTTTTAAAAGTTATAGAGAAACATAACTTGCCCTCATGTTGCCACATTGCTTTTGTATTAGTATGATTCAATTGTACACTTACCATGGATCCAACAAAGTACGTAGCTGTAAACACCCATAGCAAATTAGTGACAAAAAGGTTGCTTTACACGTTCTAATATACAAAAGGGAACAAAGACTCATTTTACTGTACACTGCTATAATCATCTGGAGGAGCATGTACTACAAGCTATAACAAAAACGTTATACAGTTGCAGAGGTGCTGCGACTAAGGGACACTTGAAGAAGTACAAAGTATCAACTTATGTCTCTCTGCTCTCCCCTATATGGTAATACTGTCTTATAACGACTGTTAAACAAATCAAATGTATTGTATACCTTTATATGTGTATTTATACACAATATATCATAAACGTTTTTTGTGGCAAAAATACCTTTATATGTGTATTTATACACAATATATCATAAAAGTTTTTTGCGACAAAAATATCTGTCAAATTGTTGTATGTTGTAATGGTACATATAACACTACCAACACCAGCGTACCACAAATAAGTTGAAAGCCACTACAATTAAGAATACCTACAAGGTCAAGCATACGATCATGGATAAAAAAGGAAGTATCATAAGCCAAAACCAAGTGAATTAAAATGAAGAAGGAATTACCAGTAAATGTGCAACTAAAGAAGATAAAGCAAGACTAACGACGAGACGACATACATAATTACCCAATAGATCAAACAGTGAGAAGGAAACCCATTAAAGACAAAATCAAGAAGAAACCTATTAACCGTGAGAAGGAAACCAGTGAAAACAACGCAATGAAGAAACTTATTAAGAGGGAGGAAGGAATCGGTGAAGAGAAGAAGAAAATATCCAGATCAAACACAAAAAAGGGAGATAACATGAATTATAATGAACTAACATATGGCAATAAAAGAATTATTATAAAAGAAGAAAGAATAAATGGAATAAACAACATGATTTAAACCCCTAAGCTGCAAAACAAATTGACACTGACCAAAACTTATTAAGTGAATACCTTCCTTGACAATGTAATACAAACAATAATCAATAAGAATGAATTATTGAACATAAAAAGTAACAAAGAGAATGAATAATAATAAGTTCTTAGCTAAATTATGTGTAGACATGAAAAGAGGGCTATGTCCAAAACACCAATGACCAATTGTAAAGTGGAATTGATATTAGAAATAACCACTAATTACCAATAGTAAAGACTGTAAAAGATAAACAAAATGTAATCTAATAATAACCAATAGATATACCAGTACTACATAAAGTCAAATAAATCAAATGTAATACAGAAACACAAAACCGACAATAATCCATTGTTGTATATTATAACTATATGCTTGCCATAGAATGGATGCATGATGAACAAAATTATCTTGTAAACTTATCATAAAAGAGTAGGAACTAAACCAACAACATTGAATGAGGCAGAATACTATTCGAATAAGTAAATTCAAGGATTATAGCCACCCAAATACTAATAATAACAATAATAATAAATAAACCATGTTGACAGCTAGATGCAAGTAATCTTGGTTACTTTAAACCAAAGCAATTTTCAGTATAAATGCAGAATGAACTACTGCACAATAATAACAGTGCTATCAAAACAATGATAAGAGATATTCAAGCAATAATGAGAATAATTTGATAGGATTACAACCCATATAAAAAGGTAACTTCCTAAAGTATAGTAAACTCACTTAACAAACTATAGTTAAGGTAATAAAACCACAAGATGAAGAAAAAGGACACTATCAGAAGTGACAATGACCAATGCAGTATGCATAGGCCATAATAAAATGTTATTAACTATTAATGTTAGTATAATAGTAAGTATCATGTACATGTTGTGTTTATGTTAGTGTCTATACAGGAAAGTACAGAGCAACTCACCGCAGCTAATAATAGAAGAGTCAACGCAACTTCTTCAGAATCAAACTCATGAAATGGAACAAAAAACATTCTAAACTATTTAAACAAAATTAATAAACGATGTCAAAGAGTAAGTAAACCGATTTATTCATATCGGATTCAATAATAGATTGAATTGGGTAGAATAAATCAATAAACCAAAAATTAATAATAAAAACCAAAACGTTAAGAATAATAATAAAACAGACAATCTCGTCGTGCTAAAATGTTCATACACACTTTTTAAGAGAAAATTACTTAAAACTTCGAATCTAACAAGAAAACTATTGTGTCGAGTATTCATAATACAAACACTTAGATATCAAATATGAAATGAAAATATAAGAACCAAGTAAAATGTATATTCTATAGCCGGCAGAATAAGGGAAGGACAAATAAAATAGAGGCAGGATATCAAGAGAATGGAAAACATGGGACTACCTAAACAAGTAATAAGATACAGACCTCAGGGAAGACGAGATACCTTGACATGGAGAAGATTCCTAATACTTAATAGCACACTTAAGAACAAAATATTGGTATGGAGAATCATACACGACTTCCATGTTCTAAGATTTATATTTAAAATCATTTTCGAAATGAAATATTTCCATTGAAACTACTTCTTTCTACTTACTGCTTCAGCCACTTACTGTGGGCACTAACGTATACCACCTCACGTTATCGCACTTGATTTTCACTGATGATGGAAGTCGATGGCACTGGCGAAACGTCTGGTTTTGCAGAAAACATTGGTCTACGGCCAAACAGGCCGGGAAGGAATTTTAAAAACAAACTGCTTCTTTGTTGTCAATAACGTAGTACATATATACAAAAAATTATCAGGTAAACTATTATGTTACAACAAAAAAATGTTTCAGGTAAACTACCCTTTCCCCGTAACCGATCTTCACCAAAATCAATAGGCCTTGAGTCCTCTATAACTCGGGCACATATGTAAAAAAATATCTGATTCTGTTTGAATTTACGGCAGTTATCGTTCGTCATGAAAAAATTTCTCTTGTTACAACATAAAATATTGCAGGTAAACTACCCCTTTATCTTAACCGATCTTCACAAAAAACAATAGGTCTTGAATACTCTACAATTCAGGGCTGTATGCAAAAAATTATTTGATTCTGTTTGAATTTTCGGCTCTTATCGTTTGCCATAAAAAATCTAGACAGACACAAAGACACTTTTCGAAAAATTACTTTTTTTCATGTTTTGAGGGTAGTATAATCAGAATCTGCAAAAATCTCTAACACGATTTTTTTTGCCATCACCATACTTCCATTTCCTTATGGAACATGAAAGTAAAATCAAAGTAAAATTCTGATGGCAACAACAATCAAATATTCTATCAAAAATTGGGGATATACATTTTTGGTAGGTATTTGGTAGGCCTACTTGCATTGCACAAGGAATGTGTTATTTTCAATAGGTTATTGATAAAAAATGACTTACAAGTACATTGATTTTTATTACAAAATTTATACAAAACAGTTTCAATTCTAAGGTATCAATAATTAATAAATATTAAGGATAATGAACAAATTATTTCTTCAGAGAAGATACATAAAAACATTGCAAAAATAATACATATCAGACAAATATTATTACAACAAAAATACCACACAGACATTTGGGCTTTGTTACTTTATCAGTAACTATAAGATTACATTAATAAAGTACATAGAATATTTATTTACAAGAACATAATTACAAAAAGTGAAAACACCTTTGATGAAATAAACATTTTATTTATTACATCAAACATAACTAAACTCAGATGACAATATAAATGAACTAAATATAGGTTTTTCTGCGAGGGAGTGTAGGATTGATTAGGGGTTCAATTAGTTCAAATTATTAAAAAACAAAATAGCATAAACTATAAATAGAAAAACTAGACTGGTATGTTTACAACAAAATGAAAACTTCAAGTTACATTTAAGAGATATTCCGTGTCAAATCAACAAGTGCTACAACCTGACCCTCTTAGATTTATTTGAAATTAAGTATGCATGTAGTATTCATAAATAGTAACACAAATCAATTTTTTCACATTTTTCTGATGAAAGGTTACTGAGTAATGGGTGCTCAAAAATGAAAAAAAAAAATAAAATTTTTGACTTGTGCAACAATATTGATTTGTTCACAACTTGTGTTCTAATTAAGCTAGAACAATGACATCGAGTTCATTTGAAAGCTCTTTTAAAGGGCTTTCATATGATATAAAACATAATTAGTTGAAAATATATATATTTTTTTATAAACACATCATTATTGCATTTACTGAATTTTGAAAAACTGTATTTTTAAAATTCTCAAAAAAATATATGTGAAAGATATTGTTTTCCTCTACATATTCTGAAAGTTTCAACTTGGGATGAGCATGGGATCACTATCAAAAGTAATTTTATGTTTATCACGATTCTGTAAAACGTCATTCAGTTCGGTGAATTATTATTATTTTTATTTTCCTACCCGTGACAATTTTTCAGAATCATAGTTGGATTTATTACTTGGCCTACAAAATTGTACTTTTCTTTCATACAAATAACTGTGTTTTAAAGCTTAGCACTAACTAAATTAATAGCTCAAAATTAATAAATTGACCTACATATCTAAAATATATATCTTAATACAGTGATCCAGGTTTTCCGTGTACAAGCAAAAAAATCTCATTTTAAAGACTATATACAAAATGGTTGGTTGGTGTGACTATCTCCCATCTGTTTAGTATTTTGTCATCGGATAATATTCAGTCAGCTGTTGTCAACTGTTGTTGAAAGTGACCTGTACATTTTCTTTTGGTGTGACATAGCCTATAAAGTGAAAAAAATGTGATTAATTCTGAAATGTTGTGTTTTGAAATTAGCTTAAAGGTACTTTTGTACAATTCTCACAACAGTGTACAAGTTTATATGCCTACAACCAGTTAATATTGTAACGAGACATATGAGCCCAAATATTTCAGTAACCCAAAATATTAACACATGTCAATAATTGAGTGAAAGAGACAAACCAAGTGTTTCTTCTAAAAGGCCAAGCATGAAACTACATGAGCTACTCATCACCAAGGATAAACTCACAACAATAAGAGTTAATAAAACTAATGGTAACTAACAAGTGAAATAACATTATAAGAAAAAGAAGATGCACCGAACAATGATTGTACCACAGGAACCAACAACCCAATAGTTTTCGGTCAGTAAGGAACCAATGAAGACAAGGAAGAAACATACTACGAGAAAGACAACTAACAACCATGGCATAAAATATAGATTCCAAGAGCCAGTCAACTATAGAACATCTTACCCGTATATGCAATGATTGAACAACTTACAGATTGAAGAGATGGACAAGAACTGACTAACTGAGATGACCAATATACAACAGATAATATTATAAATGTATAGGACAAGATATGTTATAAAAGAATGAAAGTAACTAGACTGTTAACTGAATAGAAGCTGTAAATAAAAGCATTGTAACATGTTATGCATAGCACCCATGTAACATAAAGAAGTATTAAAATTGTCTCATAATAATAACAAATATTACTCAAATAGTCAAACAATCATGTAAGATAAGAAAAGGCAATAACTAAAGAGTTATTAGTTATCATTAATAAAACCAAACTTGAGAAAATAAGGTTAAAAGAATGTAAATTTGTATCAACCTAACATACACATTGTTGGTACAAATTTCACCTAAATTCACATCTATCAGTAGGAAAAGCCTACCTAAACCAAAATGTTTTGTGCCTTAAACCAAGAAGAACTGATAAGCTTTCTACAGGTACCAATATAAGATACCCAAAATGGATTTTAAATAAGAATTTAAGTAAATAAAGTGAACCAAAACCGACCAAAAGGGGATTCACTAAGTAAAACGTGAACAAAACCACTTTATAATACCAAATAGAAGTAAAAGGTTAATGTCTATACCACAAGTCAGGTGTAATGCCACTATTGTAATAGTATAAGAATATTATAAGAAAGGACATAATGTATTATAATCGTAATTAAGAACACCTGTCATGTGACACTAGGTGTAAATAATGTTAGTCAATGATATACACTAAGGGACAGACCAGTGTACAAAAAACACTAAACCAATTATAAAGAGACTACTATGATTAAACTATTGTAACTAAATAATAGTAGAAAGAGATAAAAGAATACCAAATAAGAATGGAAATAAGTGTACACCTCATAGTGCAAAATAGAGGTCAGAGAGAGATAACTATATAAGAATACAGCAGTTCTATAAGGAGAAATTTACCTCCAAACTTATAAATTTTGCACAATCATCTGGCGATATAAGAGCTTCTACAACAATGGACTCTGTAACAAAGAAAGAATTTTAGCTAACAGAGAAAAATAATTATCATTGCCAGTATCAACAAAAGTGCAAATTACTAAATGAAATAATTGCAATTTTATGGGAAATAATGTTATTAAACTAATTATGTACTTTATTAAGAACTTTTGTTTTCCAGCAGCTTCCAAAACTCTTTATATAAAAAATAATATAAACAAACTTATTTAGAGCTTCTAACAATACTTATCTTAAAATTATCATATGATTATACTTTCCAAAGGAAGCCCCTGATTTGAAAGCATTGACACATAATACTACTAATTAAAAATGATTCCAACTACTATGTTACTAAATTTTCTCATTTAAAATGTAAATGGGACTGTTAATAACTTTATATTGTTGTCATTAACAAGACAAAAGAATCATTAATGGCTATTTTATCACAAACTTCAAAATCTCCTATAAAGCTTGCTCAATGAAATAGGACATTCCTGATGCAGAAAATTAACTTTGCCATAACACAAATTAAATAGGCTAACACCCAAACAAAAAAATGCTTTGAAAACAAAACATTAATGAAATATGGTATGAATTAATTGTGCTACATTCAAAGCTGATTTTCTTAATTGATTTAAAGTACCTATACAAGTCTAGTTTGTCAAGTAAAGATAATTTAGGTAAACCTAACACTACATATGAAACAAACATTAAATCAAATATGCTAATGTTACAAAATTCACAAACAGAAAAAAAAATTTTAAATTATCTATAGGCTAAATTGCTTTGATTATATTACCTTCTCCACTTCATATGTTTTCCACATCAATATCATCTGATGTCGATACTACTGATGGTGCAATAATAGTCATTTTTTCCCAGTCAATTCTGGAAAGTTCAGGAGAAACCTGAAAGATCATTACAAAACTCATACATAATTTTTCACTAAGTTAATAATTATAATAATATTAAGCTAATAATTAAGAGAATAATTTATTTTCTTAACCTAGCACAATATTTGTAGGTTAGCACTATGAATTTACAAAAGTTAATGGATTTTGTGTAAATTTCTAAAAAAAATTAAATTTACAGCATAATCTAGTAGTTATTTTATAGTAATCTATTTTAATTTAAATGAACTCAAGTCACTATTGCTTGGTTACATCCCTGCACTGAAGATTCCTGAAAAAGATTTCTAATATAATCATACAAACTCGAAAAACAAAAACTGTTCAAATGATTAACATTGAATAATATGATCCTGATTATAACGGTATTATAACTAGCAAATACATTACGGATATTTCATCCATACTCTGTATCATTTAAATCTACTATTAAGTATAACACACCCCATAAAATATTTTAGAATATTAAGATACTAATTTTTTAAAATTTCATGTGATATTAGTTGAGTATCATTTAGGAGGTTAAACAATATAAATACAATTCTACACATTAAGTTACAGATTATAAATACAGATAATAAGAAATTAAATAAAAATAACACTATAGGCCTACATCAATTATCGGGTTTAAGAACCTGCTGCTGTAAGCAGTGATAATTTTAGTTTAGTGAGCTTTAATCAGACTTGCATGCAATAATAAATTTTACATAAGATAAAAGAACGATGCTTTCTTTAGTCACCAGCAAAACCTTTTCTGTCTGCAAGTTAATATTATAAAATTTAAAAACAGCACAATTTTATTAAAAAATTTAATCGAGATTAAAATGCATGTTTAAGTCAAAAATTAAAGAAGTCACAGGTCAAATTCTCTTTTCAATTTTTCTTTTACCTGACAAATGTTAGCCCTTAATTTTTAAAGCAGAGCTGTGTTAAAACAAAATTTTTATGACAAATATATTACAATTTAATGGACTCAATGGTATGAAAGTAACTATGTGTACAAACAATTACAACAGTTTGCTTCAGTGAGGATATAGTACACATAGGCCTATATTATAAATTTTGTTATATTAGGTCTTAAAATTAACCTTAACTTTCTACCATTGTCATATCTTATCAAGTAATTACGTTTCTCTGAAAAATGCTGAATTTGAAAGTATATTTAGAGTAATATAGCTGGACTGAAGAATTAAATAAAATATGTAACTAGTTAAATACGAGCAGAGTTCAAATTAAATATATTATGGTAAGGCCTATCATCTTGTGTTAGGTAGGACGACGTTTTACGAATAAAATGACTTACAAACTGGATACATTACACAAATATAGGTAGGCTAGAGTAGTAATTGTCAGACTTACAGGAGTATCTATAATAAAGAAAATTATTTAATTAAATTGCAGTCAGTGCCTTACAGGGACTTTTTTTAAAAAAATGAGTTAATTACCCCTTGGGTAATTATGAAGATTCTCATCAATGCTGATATTGCGCTGATATATTTTTATTATATTCTTCTATGTTATATAAACACGAGAAAAATAATTTTAAACGGCGGTCGAACCTATTTACGGAGACAAAAAATTAAATTTTTACTCCCATAAGAACGCATGGTGTTAGCCTAGGTATATTGTATTAATTAAATTAGAATGCTAATTTGCTCCATTATTAAATTTTGGACAGAACACAGTGATATTATGTATAGTTGGGTCTATAACAACCGGTAGGCCTAGTGTTACAGACCCAAAGTAATCGAGACATTCATACATAACCTAACACAGCTAATTTCCTACAAACAACGGACAACATACACTAAATAAATGATCATCTTACCTTTCATTATTATTCCTAGCGCCTCCAACATATTTTTACTTCGACTTGCAATCACAAACACTTCATACGAATAACAAAATTCTGTCCCACACACGTTAACAAACGAAAACGAATTACCGCACAGAGACGACTAAACAGAATAAATATGGCAGGTCGCAATATTTTGTTATACCAACTAAACAGAATAAAAACACACTTCCCTCTGTAGTGTCTGTCTTTTTTACACATGTTACAAATTTTATAGAATAATTATTACGAATGCCAATATGGCCGACTAACTACCCATATTTCATTATATACATTTGTATATATCGAACAGGTTGTCTGGCTTCAGCGTACAGCAAAAATACGATGTATAAAAATTTGTATAAGTTTTTCGTACGCTGACACACCATAACTTGGGCAAAATAACTTCATCACCTAAAAATGTACTTATACAAGTTCGTCAAATTTGTTTTAGATACCCTGGGTAAAAATTGGGGTGTGATGAAGAAATTATGTGGCGCTAAGTCTATATATATATATATACCTGGCTATGAGCGCCTGTGAGGGTATAGAAATTTTGCTTGACCGAGGGGACAAGGAAACCCCCATATTTGTTTGTAATATACTCGTATAATATTTCCTTACCTTTTTTTTTATTGCCCACTATATTATCAACTGTCTTGAATCTACATATACTCATATCAGTTTTATATAATGTTATATTAAGATATATAAATTAAACGTTACAACGGACATATTAACTAACTTATGTCATACTTAGGTCTACATCAGCGCTGCATAACAGCTCACACCTCATTCCAATGTATTGTCCTGCTTCCCCCGCTCTGGTGTACTGCACTAAACTCACGCAATCTTGGAGTTTTCTTATGTTGCCAACAAAACGTGAGTCTTTGGTAGATGATATACAATTGTGTATTTGAATATAGGAAAATATTTAACGCTGCGTTCAGTAAACTTACGTGTAAAAGTACACTTATAAACTAAGTGTGTAACATTAACTATTACAAAAAAACATTGTTATAACAGCATTATAATATATGATAAATTCAATTCAATTATTGGAAGTTAATCATGTTAAGCTGTGAAATATTAAAACAAACATAATTAAAAACAATCAGCACTTGTTTCTAATTTGTTATTGATATTCAAATTTTACGTAGTCAAAAAGTATAATAATTAACAAAAACAAGCCCCAAAGACTGTTGAAATTAAGATTATAAAAAATATATTTACATATGGGCAGGAGTAAAAAAGCATGTAGAAACCTGTGCGGTTTCCATGCCTAATTTCAACATAATTTAATTACGTATTATTTTAGCTGGCAGAATGTTTGACACAGAGAAAGAGAACAGAGGGGAGAAAGAGTGTAATTGTTAGGGGCAGAGTGACAGCATGTGTGTGCGCGTGTTTAGGCTATAATGTTTTACTAGCACTGCGTATGTTTATGATACTTATTCCAGTTTTAGTTCACACACATTGCGTCAGAAATCAGGCAACTTTTATTTACGCTCACGTAACGTGTCTGTGTTTATGTTTTGTGTATAGTATTAAACTACTACCTTTTAACTTCTTAAGAAAATGATCTTACATCAATTTTATTTTGCGGTATTATCTGCTCAAGTAGATAATTTGTTTTCGAACAATGTGATTTAAAGACAGGAAACAACCAAAATTATAAAAGTATGAAGCATCATGGACCTCAACAGCGTTATGTCATATAAAAAAGTTCAGTCTATATTCCTGATAGATAGATCGTTCTGATAGATTGTACGTTTCTGATAATACACCCCTTTTATTTGCAAATTGTGAAGAAGTGTTGTGCATAATTTTAATTTTTTAATATGCAAAATCTTAAAATCATTACAATTTAATCAATGAATTAAATTTATCAATGTATAACTGCTGGTTTACTACCTTTCTATTACAGTTGTATATTTAGCTTTACTTATATACTGTAAATATTACTTGAGGTGTATTTTAGTTCATACTTTTATAATTTTAGAAACGTTTATTTTCTTATAATAGTAATTTAAACGTTTCTGTACATACTATTGTATTCAATTTTGAGTGTTAAGTTTTATTTACTTTAATTATTTAATTATCACATAAACACTTGTTTACTCTTAAATTTCTTCGGGCGTCATCTTGCCTTCATATTAATTGCAAGAAAGATAATTACTTACCATGTCGGGCCAGATTCTTTTCAGCGAACTCAGGAGAACAGAATTATGGCTGTTTGAAATAAAGAAAGCTTTACTTATTATCCATAATTAGTTTTATTAACATTTAATTATGGTTCCACTCCCATTATTATAAAATTCCCATTCTGTAACTCACATAAAATAAAATTGAAACATGGTATAAAATTTTCAGATAAAAAGGAAAATCAAGATATTAAATATAACTAAATTTTATAAAACACAAACCAGCCTTCTTTATTTACATAGTTCCCCTCACGCACACACACACACACACACACACACACACACACACACACACACACACACACAGATACTTTATAACCTTAGAGATCTCATATTTTTACTTAAAATTTCATTTTATTTCATTCTGATTAGCCCTTGTAAAATTTGTGTTATTTTAATTGTTACTTAGCTGACGAGTTTTGTAGACGTCGCATTTTTCTGTGCACTACAACCGTTGTATTTAAATTTCACTGAATTTTACCATTTTAAAAAGCAATTTTACTGTTATTTAACTCTGACTACTATTTTTGAATTCTGTGTTTCACATTTAAACTGTTATTCACATTTTTGTTGATTTGCGGGCCCGCAATTTACGTTCCGGAACTTTGTACGTGTCACTCGTGCGAGTGTTGAATTAAGACTGGGATGAGACAAACGGCACTATTTTGTAAAGTGACCGTGACTGTTTACCAACTTTTTCATTGTCTTGAGTTTGTATCACTACGCCAGCACAAGGTTTAGCTTACACGCCCGAATTCCACAGCGGGGATGGTCTCTGATGTATACATTGATGTCACATGGTCACATAATGATGACCATAATAATGATGACATAATGATGATGTTGTTACATAATTTGTTTACAATTTGCAAGTCATTGGAGCTGACCTTAACACATTCTCGCTTGTTGTTTATTGCATTGTATAAATTCACGAACAATATTTTCAATCAGTCGTACCACTTTCGCTACTACCAAAATTTACCTTTCTTGTGACTTTATGTTTACGTTTCCCAAATTATTATTATTACATCGCAAAAAATGCTGTTTACTTTTATTAAAATACAATGATTTTTTTATTTCCCCCAAAATAGGCCAAAATGTCCCGTTACAATACCCCCTCAATGACAGGTTTTATGCCGAAGCATAAAAACTCTCATTGACACACTCATACTTGCTAAAGGGATCAGCCAGGATATGTCGCCACAACCCCCTTTATGGTTTACAAAAAAAAAATATAATTAACTCACCCTTGGTCCAGTGACGGTGACCGCACCTGAATGACATTACTGGACTTCTCTCTCGAGATCCCAACACCATAAAGTCAGACAGATACATAACGCCCCTGCTCTGACGCGCTGGCCAGCTCAGGACCGCCGCCACAGCATCACCAAACACTGAAACAACAAATCAAATATCAACTAGTGGCCTTACACAACACTATATCCTCAACTGATCTGTTTCCCCCTAGTGGTGCTGGTTTGCGTTAAGAAGCACTGGTTTTGTTTTCACTTAACTCTTAACTTCTAACACATATATGAATACATAACATAACCAAATCAACTACATCTAAACACATTATGTCCTTAAACATCTCCCTATTCTATATCTCAAATTAACACAAAATCATCTAAGTACGTCATAATAAACATTGTTGTTATTACATTAAAATTAAACAATTCACATTTAATTTTGACCACAATTTACACACTTTACATCTTTAAACTTGCATATAAAATTATAAAAATTACATTTTAATCTCAATTGAATTTTTATTAATTCATTTCCCAACTTTTTTTTTTCTTTCAATCTTCATTCACCATAACATTTCATTGATTATTCCATTTTATTAACTTGGGTGATTCTCAGTTATGCACAACAATTCACTTTATCAACTTGGCATTTACCCATAATCTCCCCTCTTTATGACTCTACCACTCACTTACAAAATCTTTAACTAGTACGACACCCATCTACCAAAAAATCTACTAACCCTTCTCTACCTCTAACTACTTACTACTTTAACTCATATCGCATCATTCTACCCTTATAAAAAAAAAATACTCTTTACCCCTTTGTACTCAGGATGTGTGTTCCCTTCCCACTGCTCATTCCCTTATCTGGTTCCTGGACTCCCCCTAGGTAACCCTTTCCGGCGCTAATCGGTTTCCCTCCCGCCACAACGCTTTTCGTTGAGGACTCCTTATCACACCACCCCCCTTACAAAATTCCCCATTCTCTAATTACTCTCACATTACCTCACTTTCATGTACAAACTTTCATTTATATCTCCATTTATTTATTAACTCAATACATCAATCAATACTCTACATATTTTCCTCATAGCTACTGTGTCACTATCAATATCCAAATTCTACATTACCTTTATTCACTTCTTATTTTCTCTAACACCCATCTATATTCAACTTGGACTGACTCAAATGTCTTACTTAAACAATTACTATCACCCAAATTCTATCTTTTACAACCCACTGAACATTTTAACTATCTCAAATTTATTTCATTATTTATTTAAAATCTTTAAACACATTGAAAACTTATTCTATAAAATATTATTACATTTTTATAATCCTTATCCCTAACATACTACATGCAATGAATACAATAAGACATAATAAACACAATATAAGGAACATCTAGTGCACCCATTTCTCAAATCAAAACAAAATTATTTAGTCATCTCAGTAGTGAGTCACCATCATTAAGTTATCAAATTTTAATTCGTTACCCCCCTGGGTAACCTCCTTAACCACACACACTATGACCCCCCCTGGACTGTGGCGTCCAGTTGCGTCCACAAGGACTGAAGTTTTTGAGGAATTTTGTCATCTCCTTGTCCTTGCTTCTGCATTACATTATAAAAGCTAGATATCATGATATCTAAAGTTACATATTATACGCCCCTAATGCGGGTCTATCACCTTTTTTTACTGTTCCTACACGAACAGAGTGATAGCCGCTGTTCCATAATTTGGTGATTCCCCTAAATTACCCCCCTGTCCATTTCTAAATTCACCTTTACAACGATAACAGCTATGGCCAGTTAAGGCAGAACGTGATGCAATGAGCCCCGACCATAGCTGTTAAAGCTAAACCAATTCCACGGTCAGGGTTCGGTGAGGCCGTGACCGCACGAAAAGTTGGGGAATCACAAGTAAAAGATATTTTTGTTTAAGAATTTACAATTTACATTACATGACGTTTCTAGTTTTGGTTGTGTTTTAACCTCATACATTACTTTCTTAGCTTTCCCTACCTTGACCTTCATTAACATAAAATAATAAGTACAACAATATATTTACTTAGTCACTTAAACTAATCTATTCACACTTAACGTTGTTGTCATTACATAAAATTAAACAATTCACTTTTTAGATTTACCAAAATTACATAACTTACAATTTTAATTTCATTTTCAAATTCTATTTACTCGTGACCTTGTTACATTTTATTATTACATAATAAGTTTTATTATATAAACAGTAAATTTTGTTTGAACACACTGCCTCACTAAAATTATTTATTTACACGCCTAGGCAATGTTGGTATGTGGTAAGGTACACCTTATTTATGCACCTTGAGTGTAAAAAAAATATTGTATAACACATACCTTAGGGGTCCCCCTCCCCGTTCAACAAGCTGGTGAAATTTCTACTCTCAACCAATTTTGTGGAACCGGACCATCGTCGTTTCACCACCCAAAGGAAGTTCCGCCAACCATGGTCCGCCTCCAAGTGCCGAAAACCACGATCAGGACTGGTGAGGTCGTGACCGCCCGAAAATGGGGAAGAGTCCCTTCTGAAAACATAAAATAACATCTTAATATAATATATAAAATTCAAACGCTTAATGTGACCTACATAACTTCAAGTTCGTCGCATTTTGTGTACCCACTATCTCCTGCGTTGCTTGATTCCGTAACACATACGCATTTTGCATCTTTACTTCCACAATTTCATATGGCCCTTCATATAACAGAAAAAACTTCTTTATCTCCTTATCTGGTGCACTAGACAAATCATGTCTCTTTACCAACACCAATTGACCTACCTCATATTTGGTCCCTTTACCTTTCGCATCATGTCTCTGCTTTGTCCGTTCTCCTTTTGTAAGTAAATTTTCATTTGCTAGTCTGATCTTCATATTCACGTCTATAACTTGATTTTCTGGTGGGTATTCAAAAAGTTGTTCCAATATTCTGGGTGGCCTTGTTCCCTTTATTAATTCATACGGCGTAAACCCGGTGGATTCACGGGTGGTACTATTCAACCATTCTTCTACTTTCTTAATGTAGAATGGCCATTCTGTATGCTTGGCGTGACAATACGCCCGAAATATCCTACCAATCTCTCTCATTACCCGTTCTGCCTGGTTCGACTGTGGATGGTAAACCGCCGTATGCTTGGGTATGATGCCTTCCCATCCAAGCGTCTGTCGCCACTTGCCGTTTATAAACTGTGGTCCATGGTCGGATAAAATTATTTTTGGTTTCCCTACATTAATCATGTAATCTCTTACTATTTTTTCGCTGAGTACTTTGCTCATCGCTCTCTTAATACTATACAATCTAACAAATTTAGAAAAAGTGTCTAAAACTACAAATACATACAACACACCACCTCTACCTTTGGGCAATGGCCCATACAAATCAACTGCAACTAAATCGAATGGTCTTTCAACTTTTATATAATTCATCTCCCCTTCTACTCTATAGTTCACTACTTTTGACTTCTGACACAAATCACAAACTCTTAACACTCTCCTAACTCTCCTCTCCATATTTTTAAATACACATGATTCCTTTAAAACATTAGTACACTTTTTCGCCCCAAAATGCCCATACCTTATATGGCAATCCCAAATAATTTTATCTATCAACCCTTCTGGTGTAACTAGTCTCCAATCACGCTCATCCCCTTCTACTTTTTTAAACAGAATCCCTTGATATACTTGAAAACGTGTACTATATTCAGACCCATCTACATACGTTTCTAAACTAACAATTATTTTACCCAATTTATTTTCAGATCTTTGCATATTCTTAATATCTCTTAACTCCTCACCAAAAATTCTATCTTCTCTAGTTAACCTAAAAATTTCTATCTCTTTAAGGTCCCTACCTGTTTTATTTTCTATAATATCTACTCTTGAAAGTGTGTCTGGTACTTTATTATCTGACCCCTTTATGTATTCCCAGGAAAAGTTGTATTCTTGTAAAGCTAACACCCACCTGGTTAGACGACTATGTGTTAATTTGCAGGAGTTCAAGAATGACAGTGCCTTGTGATCTGTCCTGATAACTGTCTTATTTCCCAAGATGTAGATGCGGAACTTTCCTACCGCAAACACGATGCTCAGCAACTCCTTCTCCGTAGTGGTATAGTTTCTTTCAGCTGCCAAAAGAGATCTGCTGGCGAAAGCTATCGTGTGGTGTTCTCTGTCACTATCCTCCTGATACAACTCCGCTCCCAGGGCGACGTTACTGGCATCAGTCTGTAAGTAAAAAGTTTTTAAGAAATCAGGATGGTTCATCATTATCATATTTGAAAATTTTCTCTTTATCTCCTCGAATGCATCCCTTTCCTTTTCTCCCCATTTCCATTGTTTATTTTTCTGTAGTACAGCACTTAACCTTGCTGTTGTCTGCGCGTAATTTTTCTGGAATTTTCTATAGAAATTACACAGGCCCAAAAAACTTTGCAACTGTTTAATATTCTTAGGTTCTGGAAACTGCATTATAGCTTCTACTTTATCAGGGTTAGCTAAAATTCCCTCTTGAGTAATAATAAAACCTAAGAAATGTATTTCTGTTTGTAAAAACTTTGATTTATCCCAATTAACTGTCAGACCCCCATTCTGTAATTTGTCTAACACATATTCTATATGCTCTAAATGTTCAGGGAATGTTCTGGATGCTATCAATATATCGTCAACATATACAGTCAGAAAATATATACGAACATATACAGTCTTTTGGTTGTAATATCATGTCTAAACACTTAATAAAACTTGCTACACTAGTGTTAAGCCCAAATGGCAAACGTTTAAACTGATAATTCTTACCATTGAAGAGAAAGGCAGTATATCTCCGACTCTCTGCTGCTAACGGCACCTACCAATATCCTGCGGTTAGATCCAAAGATGTCATGTACTTGACCCTGCTAAATTTCTGAAAAATCTCATTAATAGGTTCCGGTGACTCTCGGTCAGGTATTATAATCTGATTTATTTTCCTTGCATCTAAGCATAATCTTACCTTTCCGTCCTTCTTTATTACCACCACCAATGGGTTCGAGTAAGGTGATACTGATCTTTCAATTATGTCTCCCTCCATCATTCGATCCAACTCCTCTTGTACTGCTCTCCGCTTTGAAAATGGTACTGGATAACTCCTCTGCATGTAGGGTGAGTGCTCTCGAACCTTCAGCTCACATACATAGTCCCTGGCTTTTCCAGACAATTCTGCAAACACATCTCTATAACGCTCCACAACTGCCCACAACTCCTGTCGTTGAGTACTCCCTACAATTTCATCCTCATTAAAAAATTTATCAGCCCTATTTTCCCATACTCTCTCATCACTCACATGCATCTCTCTCTCCTCATTTTCTACAATCTCACTCTCTTGACATATATTTACTTTAGTTTCTATATCCCCATCGACTACTTGCTTTTGTATCATTTTTACCCCTGTAACTCTAACTTCATCTAACACCCTCTTAAAATTAACCCTGACTGGTTCACCCCCTTTATTAAATTCTACTATCCGTTTATTAAAATCTATTACTGCCCCATTTCTCTCCAAAAAATCATTTCCCAATATTACATCTAAACTCAGTCCCTTAACTACCAGAAAAGTGTTCTCAAATTCAGTTTCAATAAGGAATATATTCAACTGTACTTGTTTAGTAACTCTTTTACTTCGTACTCCAGTTACCCCCACTACTGTTACACCCGCAACTGGTAATGATGGTATATTTTTATTTATTTCTTTCAATTCTCCCATTACATTTTCAGAAACTACTGATATTTCACTCCCTGTGTCAATTAATGATTTAAAATTCTTAACTTCTATGGTGACGATTACCTCCGTCAATCCAGTTTTGTTTTCTATGATTTTCGTGTCATCTTCCTCCAACAACTCCTTCGTCATGTCCATTTGTATAACATTATTACGATATTCGTCGGTTATCTGGACCCTCTTGTTCTCCGTGGACAATGGTGGGGTCCTCGCTTCCATTGTCGGCCTCAGTTTTCCGTTGACGTACCCGCCACGGCTTGGTTATATCCTCCTCTCCCTCTCGTTGCAGGTCTACCTCCTCTGCCGTTACCTCCCCCTCGTTGTTGTTGATGATGTTGATTCAGTGCCATTTTGTTCCATTGGCAATCTCGTGCTTTGTTGCATCTGTAACATACTGTTCGGATAGCATAATTCTCGTATTCACAACTCAAACATTTCCAAATTCCGCCTCTAAAATTAGGGTTATTATTTCCCCTCATTCCTCTATAAGAGTTTGGTGTTCCCCTATACTGATGATAATTGTCGTTATTTATTACCGTTGGTGGATTTGGACACCTCCCTCCTTCGCGTTCCCCAATATTTTGTAACACATCTAACATACACTCCAGTTCATTTATATCTACTATCTCTCTCGTCATTAAAGTTATCTGTACCTGTTAAGTATGAAGTGTTCGTGAATTGTCGATTTACTGTTGTAATTAATTTGCCAGGATGCAGAAATGATGAAGAGAGAGTGGACTGTAGTTAATACATTTATTGAAAATTATTCACATATACAGCATTGAAATGGTTAGGTGTCACTTTTGAATATAAGATTGGCTAATGAGCGCATTGTAAATACAAGTCGTAAAATGTTACATTGAAGAATTAATTTAATGAGAAAGCCTAGAAGGCCATAGAAAGCCTAGAAGTCTTGGGCCTAAGGCCTACATTAATTGTCACGACAAAGAAGAAAAATCTGACAGGATAGCAGCGGGCGCAAGGCCGACCGCCGCTAGCGAATGTATGTAACGCACTGTCCAGATGTACGGACATGAATTGAGCAAATTAAAAGCGCAGATTAGCCAACCTATAAATGCAAAAATTACCGCGCTACTGTACATAACTTCCCGCAAAAATCAATAGATTTTTTAATACATTTAAGTAACTTATTATATAAAATACAGAGTTCTTAATAATGAAAGTTAATCTCAATAGGCTGCATTGAACCTTGAGTTGTAATCTTAGATAACAGTTGTGCATTAATTGTTTAGCGATAAGTTTGAATAAAGATAAGCTTTAATAAAGATAAGCGTTTAGTAGGCCAAGGTTGGCGTGCAATGTGATTTTATGCATGATTGAAAATGTAAGCGCTGGCAATGTATTGCCCAAACATATTGTAAGTATACAATATTGAACGATATAAAACATGAAAGTACATAATTTGACAATGTTTAATAATGAATGATCGGAAACTCATCCCAAGATGGCCCGATAAATTGTAACCCTATGCAAGTCATAGATGCTTAACGTGAAATAGTTGAGGCCAGTAGACCTGTAGAGAGTATTGCATACAATGAACAAATAAATTGTCACAAATTATACATGTTTAGACGTAAATCTAGCATGGCGTCATAAAGTTGAACGAGTCATGCTATACCTGAAATTTCAGGAATTTACAATATATTGTTGTGTGAGAACAAGCTATAGATATCTGACTGATTGCGAGCACATATGTAATGACATGTATGTCATAATTAAGCAGGAATACTAATTGTGCAATGCATAATCACAAAATACAAAATACCATATAAAAATACAATATAAAAATAAAATCTAGGCGTGGCGTGTTTACAGACAGTAGACGCAAAAAACAATATGTTTTACATAAATGCAAGTTATATAATAAATACAATAAACACCAATTTAGTTAATTACAAATATGAATAAGCGCAATAGCATAAGTAACAAATACGACACTGTGGTTACAAATGTAATACATGAGTTGAACAATTGAGAAATACGTTCATAGAACAATAAATCACACATATTAACAACTGTGCAAGAAATGCATACATGGTTGTATAACTGCAAACCATGCGAATATTATGTAACAAATTTTTATAAAACAATACCACCGATAATATGACACATACCCAATACCAATCAAAATGTAAATGTGTAGGACATAGTATGCCACACAAAATATTAACATATAAATACAAAATAGCAAATATACCACCATGAAACTATGATGAGTATAGAGATGATAGCACAGTGCATGGTTGTGAACTTACAAGTCACATGCAAATTTAGTATAGAAACACGCAATAGTGTAAATTGTCATGAAAATGTTGTGATGATACATATCACAATTAAGTTGACCAAATGGTCATATAATAAAGTAATAAAGCCAATGGCCGAGTAAAATAGCATTGTGCTAAATGATCATAATAACCTTGTGTCAAGTCTCGTCCCGCACTGGCAACAGACATAGCTTATGTACTGGTCTCCGCAAAACACCAGTAGGCGTGCGAATGTCTACGACTCTAATTAAGTTGTCTGGGCCGGGAAATGTGGCGATAATTACACCAAATTTCCAGGCTAATGGAAGTAGGTTATCCTCAATAAGTAAAACTAGGTCCCCAATGGAAACACTATCCTTTGCGAATTTCCATTTGTGACGTTGTTGTAATTGGTGTAAATAGTCGCGAGACCAAGCCTTCCAAATGACTTGGACAAACTTCTGAAGAAGTTGCCAACGTCCAAGACGAGAGATAGGAACATGAGATAAGTCTGGGTCCGGTATCGCCGTTAATGGTGCGCAAATAAAAAAATGGCCACGTGTAAGTGGCACCGGATCATTTACATCCGATGAGATGGCAAATAAAGGGCGAGAGTTTATACATGCCTCTATCTGAGACAAAACTGTCGTAAACTCCTCAAAGGTGAGTATAGACTTGCCTACCACGCGGCGCAAATGAAACTTTAAACTCTTTATGCCGCTCTCCCAAAGACCACCAAAATGAGGTGACGAGGGCGGAATAAATGACCATGAAATACCCTGAGAGGCCGTGAATGATTTGATTGATGAGGTGGCATCCTTATTATGCCAAAGATGGTAGAGGTCATGTAAAACATTGCGGGCCTTCCTAAAGTTTGTACCATTATCCGAATATAACTGACTGGGTATGCCCCTGCGGGACATAAAACGACGTAAGGCAGCTATAACTGCATTGGCTGTAAGGTCGGAAACCAATTCCAAATGAATGGCCCTGGTTGCTAAGCAAATGAACAAAGACACGTATGCTTAGAGAGAGTTCTGGATTTCTGCCCGCCATGACGAATCATGAAGGGACCACCATAATCAACCGCGCAGAATAGAAACGGCCGCGATGGAGTGACTCTAGGAGATGGTAAAATACCAAGCCTCTGAACCTGCTGTTTGGTACTAAACCTGAGACACTTGACACATTTACGAATGATGGAGCGAATGACTAACCTGGCATTAATAATTCACCATCGTTGACGAAGTGAGTGATGCACGAGTTGAGCACCAGCGTGAAGTAGACGAATGTGTTCGCGTTCAATACTAAGGCGAGTAATATGAGCCGATGGATGCAAGACAATAGGATGCTTAGTCTCGTAAGGTAATTGCGACTGCTGTAATCGCCCGCCAACGCGTATTACTCCAGACTCATCAAGAAACGGGTCGAGAGAAGACAACTTACTCCTGATAGAGACAGAAGACCCATTACGAAGACAATTAATCTCGGCAGCAAAGTGGATCGACTGAGATTGTTTTATGAAGAAATTAAGAGCATGATGAATTTCGACGGGGGTAAGAGCGCCCGTTATTTTGTCAGCACTGGAGAGTCTAATATTTTTGATGAACCGAAAACAGTAAGCGTATACGCGTGTCACACGGTGCAACGAAGAAAAGTCCTTAGAAAGGTCAATAGCCAGGGTAGACATTAGAGAAAGGTTGGGGGTTTGTTTCTCTTCCGCAGTGACTTCAGAAGACGACGGATTAGAAGGTAAAAAGGGTGGAAAAGGATTGGAATCGGAAGATTGAGACAAACAAGCGGGACCGTGCCACCAAAGCGAACAATCGCGCAAAACGTCAGGGTGACACCCCCTAGAGATAATATCAGCAGGATTGTGTCTAGAATTGATGTGATGCCAAGTATAGGCTTGCGTAAGACGCTGAATCTCGGCAACACGATTAGCGACGTAGGTTCTCCACCTCGTGGACTGGGCATGAATCCAGTAAAGAGACACCATGGAGTCAGAATATAAATGAACACTATTAATAAACGAATAAAGCGCAGGAACGACCTTAGATACGAGTCGCGATAACAACAAGCAAGCACAGAGTTCGATGCGAGGTAATGACACCTGTCGTAGGGGAGCCACGCGAGATTTCGAACACAGGAGATGACAAGAGACCGATGAATCTTGATAAATGACTCTAATATAAATACAGCACTCAAACCCCTTTTCAGAAGCATCCGAATAACCATGTAATTCAACTATACTTGCCTCAAACTTGCAACGAATAGAACGTGGGACAACAATTTTGGTAATCAGACACAATTTATCGCACAATGAATGCCAAGCCAAACGTATTTGCCCGGAGATCGGTTCATCCCAACCAAGATTGCAAAGCCAGAGTTGCTGCATAAACTGTTTGTACAAGAAAACAATGGGACCAATCATTCCAAGTGGATCGTATATGCCTGCGATAATCGATAGAATTCTCCTCTTGGAGATGCTTGATTCAACGGGGAATGATTTAATGTCAAACAGGAATGAATCGGCAGTGTTATTCCAGAGAATGCCCAGGGTACGCACATTGCCCTGTTTGTTTAAGGGGAGTGATAAATTGTCATGACTTGAGACCACCCTGGGTTCATTAGATGCCCATTTATGCAGCGTGAGACCGTATTGACTCAATAACGTACCTAAGTCAGATTTCAACTTGGTCAGATCAGAGATGGTGTCTGCACCGGTTAGCAAATCGTCGACATAGAAATCATTTGTTTTAACTAACGCCGCATCAGGAAAAGAAGCTTCATGGTCCTTACCAATTTGAATAAGACAGCGAGTGGCCAAAAACGAAGCACTAGCCGTGCCGTAGGTTACAGTTCGCAATGCAGTGTTTAAATTGTTCGAGGGTAGAGTCACGCCACAGAATACGTTGATAGTGACAATCCTTTTCAGATACGAGAATTTGTCGATACATCTTCTCGATGTCGGCGATGAAAACATAGTTATGCATACGGAAACGTAAAAGAATAGAAAAAAGGTCTTGTTGAACATTTGGGCCTACCAACAATATGTCATTGAGAGAAAGGCCATTGGTAGTTTTGGACGAACCGTCAAAAACGACGCGCAGTTTTGTGGTCGAGCTAGACTGCTTAAAAACGGCATGGTGAGGCAGATAGTAAGTATTTGACACCCCAGAATTGATAGAGCAATTATCGATAAGCGTCATGTGGCCAAGATCCTTATACTCATAAATAAAGTTTGCGTAATCGCGCGCAAGCTTAGAATCACGCCTGAATCGGCGCTCTAAATTCAAAAATCTTGCTTCAGCATTGGTATAAGATTCCCCCAACTGGAGATGGTCGGACTTAAATGGTAGTGAAACAACGAACCTACCCTCTTGATTGCGATGAGTAGACCCCACGAAATGCTCCTCACAAGCTGACTCGTTATCAGGTGTATTATCAGGGATAGTTTCTGCTTCCCAGAATTTTTCGAGAGACTGCAAAATTTGACCGTCGTTGTTCCTAGCTAGGAACGAAACAGCAGGACCCTTATAACGGCAATGTTTGGGCAAATTGCCTGCCAAAATGTAGCCTAATTTTGTTTCCTGAATAACGGGAAAATGAGGACCGCGTCCGTATTTGTTGGCTAAAATTAAATCTAGGTAGAATTGCGCTCCTAACAGTATGTCGTTTTCGGATGACTGTTGAAATTTGGATCGGCAAGAAAAATGTTGTCTGGAATGTTAATTGATTTATGTCAAACGATTGTGCTGGCAGTTTATGGGTTAATGCAGATAAGACAGCACATTTCGCCTCGCCTCGAAGCTAAATCTTTGATAACGAGAAATAATGCGTATAGACGCGAGATTAGTGGCATAACACGCGGTATTATTTATACCTGTAATCGGTATGTTGGATTTAGTCAAGTTAAGCCGTAATTTCTTGGCAAATGATTCCGTACAAAAATTTATTTGTGAACCCGCATCCAAAAGAACTCTTGCGGTTTGTCTGTTGCCAGCCTGGTCAATGACAAACACAATTGCTGTTGATAAAAGAATATTATTCGTGGATTGTAATTTGAGTGAACAGTAATTACTGCTGCTGGTAGAGACTGGCTTCGGCACATTGTTTATGTGCAACAATGTATGGTATCGTTTTGAACAGATCTTACATGCCTGCTTAATCTTACAATTAGATACAAAATGATCTGATCTAAGACAATTGGTACAACATTTGTGATTTGATATAAATTGTCCTCGCTCAGCGGTGCTTAGTGCACGAAATTTATCACACATGTAAATTGGATGAGTAGATTTACAACACAAACATGAATAATTACTTGACGCTGAGTGATAACTATTAAATGTAGTACTGCCAGCAGCGTTTCGTGATTTATGTTTGTCAGATTTATTATTGAATCTTAAACTTAGCTTGTTGAGTTGCTGTCCGGCATCGATAGGCAGTGTATTTTCTAACAGCTGTCTACGTGCGTTTAAAAAATGAGTGAAATCTTGAAAGTTAGGAAGATTATCAGGGTCTATAGACTCCTTCCATAATTTAAAAGTAGTATGGTCGAGTTTTGCTGATAATAATTGTATAGTGATAAGCTCGAATGAATTCACTGACAGTTGCATTGCCGCCAGTGAATTAACGGAAGACGATATTGTATTTGTGAATTCTGCCAAACTTTGGACAGGGTCTTTAATTGTTGTCTTGACTTCAAGTAAATTTTGAGTGTAGTACTTTGCTAGTATGAACTTGTTGTCATACCTTGCGGACAGCAAACTCAACGCTATCGAGTAGTTTTCATTACAAGTAGGTAGTAATTTAATTAAGTCTAACGGCTCATTTTTTAGAGAAGAATGCAAATAATGTAGTTTCTGCACTGACGTTAGATCGGATCTTGCATGCACCAAGTCCAAAAAAATTGAATAAAAATGCTGCCATTCCAAGATATTGCCTGTGAATCAGGGCAAACTTATCGGTTTAGTTGCATATGGCCCGTTGATACGGGAGGTACAGTCTGAACATTAAAGGTATCAATTAATTGTAAAATATTAGCTTCTGTGAATATAACATTTCTTCGACCTCAACTCGGCCTTCTTGAGCAGCGTTTATGTCTTTGCAAATAAATTCGATTTCGGACTGTACCTCATCTATTTCGTTGCCAAGCTTTTCAAACTTTCAAGTCTGACTGTTAAAAAGTGTTTTGTATTAGAGTTTCTATCAAAGTTACTGACAGCTGATTGTATACGCACTATTGCGGACTTTAAGCCGCCTCTCTTTCTGACTAACACTTATAGGCCTTCTTCAGCCATTGTACGCACCTTGAAATGATGTTAGTGAGGTGATACCTTGTGGGCGATGTCCTGAAGCGTCGAGGCCGTGGAGAAGATGGCAAACACACAGCTCGGAGAGATGACTGCTTTGACTGACGTACTGAAGCTAGCAGGTGTAAGCTCTTGCAATGATGTCGTCAGGAGGCTCAAAGGCGGCGAGCGAAATGCTGGTTGAATCACGCCACGGTCGTATCAGCGGATATGCTGAGTCGTCCGTGATGGCCAGAAATTGGGGCAGAAAAATAATAAATAGGTGATTGATGTATCCGGGAATCCGGCCCGGAGGACCAAAAAAATGTTAAGTATGAAGTGTTTGTGAATTGTCGATTTACTGTTGTAATTAATTCGCCAGGATGCAGAAATGATGAAGAGAGAGTGGACTGTAGTTAATACATTTATTGAAAATTATTCACATATACAGCATTGAAATGGTTAGGTGTCACTTTTGAATATAAGATTGGCTAATGAGCGCATCGTAAATACAAGTCGTAAAATGTTACATTGAAGAATTAATTTAATGAGAAAGCCTAGAAGGCCATATATAAGTCTTGGGCCTAAGGCCTACATTAATTGTCGCGACAAAGAAGAAAAATGTGACAGGATAGCAGCGGGCGCAAGGCCGACCGCCGCTAGCGAACGTATGTAACGCACTGTCCAGATGTACGGACATGAATTGAGCAAATTAAAAGCGCAGATTAGCCAACCTATAAATGCAAAAATTACCGCGCTACTGTACAGTTCCTCTCTGGGCAAGTGTTTACTAATATGTCTAACGAATGACCGGAACGGCAACGGCGGTTCTAGGTACTTTGCTTCATTATATATTTTCATTACGTACATGGTCAAGTGGTTGTTTATTCTCCCAAAATTCCCCGTTCCCATGATCTTACTACGTAAATCTTCCTGGTCTTCTTCTGACCAATATTTGTTTCGGAATGCTAACTCGAATTTTTCATAAATACTCCACTCTGTATTATGTACTTCCGCCCATATTTCGGAATTACCTTTAAAACACTTTAAAATCTTTAACAATTTAATCTCCCAACTACTACTATTGAACCGGTTAAATTCCCTTACCCTACTCGAAAATTGCATCGGGTGTACTCTGCGGTTGTCACAATTAAATTACTCGAGTTCTATGTCATCTCTTGCTTCGCCAGTATAAAACACTCGCTCCGCAACACTATTTAAATTTTGGCTTACGGCCACATGTAATTCATCTTTATTTCTATGATTTCTCGCTCAATTACTTTTAATTTATTATCATTTATAATTTCATATTGGAGGTTATGTTTACTCATAGCTCCCACACTCTCTTGTACTGATTGTTTACATACACTCTCTATCTCCATTATCTTATTTTTTATGTCAACATCAATCTTCATGATACAATTACTTTCTATCTCTATACTTTGTTCTTTAACTTGAATCTTAATTTGATCTGTCAATAGTTCGTTTACATTACTGATTTTACTTTCAATATTTTCTGTGATTTCACAAATTTTTTCATTGAACTTATCATCTACTGATTCTAATATCTGCTCTCTAATATTATCACAACGTGTATTAATTGCATTCACTTGCTCGCTAAACTTGAAATTATGTTGCTTAATTTCGTTTATGATCTCATTGAATCTATCATCGAAATTACTTTTAATCTTATCATTCTGCTCATTTAATTTCTCGTTAAAATTGCTATTTTGAGCGTCAAAACGACGATTTATTTTATAGAATTTCTCATCAAAATCACTACTTTGTTCCTCAAATTTTGCATTTAAGTTGCTATTTATATTTTCAGACATTGTTTTTATTAAGTTGAACATATCGTCCATCGACAACTCTTTGACTCTTGTTGTCGTTGGAGTAGATTGTGCTGCTACATTATCGGTCATCATTGACTCTGTAAGAGTGTTTTCTAAACTTAATTCTTGATTCACCATTTTGTAATGGTAAAATTATTACTTTTAAATCAAAATACTAACATATATAACATCTACTTTTCACACAACAATGTATTCTACTTACATAACACTTTACGTTACTTCTCGTAACCTCCTACGTACCTTATTTATACTTCATTCACTTCAAACCACCATTCTGCTCTCCAAGTGGCCTATATTTATATAAATTTATTTATATAAATTGTCCCTACGTTCGGGCGCCATTGTTAAGTTTTACTTACTTTAATTATCACATAATCACTTGTTTACTCTTAAATTTCTTCGGGCGCCATCTTGCCTTCATATTAATTGCAAGAAAGATAATTACTTACCATGTCGGGCCAGATTCTTTTCAGCGAACTCAGGAGAACAGAATTATGGCTGTTTGAAATAAAGAAAGCTTTACTTATTACCCATAATTAGTTTTATTAACATTTAATTATGGTTCCACTCCCATTATTATAGTTCCCCCTCACGCACACACACACACACACACACACACACACACACACACACAGATACTTTATAACCTTAGAGATCTCATATTTTTACTTAAAATTTCATTTTATTTCATTCTGATTAGCCCTTGTAAAATTTGTGTTATTTTAATTGTTACTTAGCTGAAGAGTTTTGTAGACGTCGCATTTTTCCGTGCACTACAACCATTGTATTTAAATTTCACTGAATTTTACCATTTTAAAAAGCAATTTTACTGTTATTTAACTCTGACTACTATTTTTGAATTCTGTGTTTCACATTTAAACTGTTATTCACATTTTTGTTGATTTGCGGGCCCGCAATTTACGTTCCGGAACTTTGTACGTGTCACTCGCGCGAGTGTTGAATTAAGACTGGGATGAGACAAACGGCACTATTTTGTAAAGTGACCGTGACTGTTTACCAACTTTTTCATTGTCTTGAGTTTGTATCACTACGCCAGCACAAGGTTTAGCTTACACGCCCGAATTCCACAGCGGGGATGGTCTCTGACGTATACATTGACGTCACATGGTCCGATGTTGTTACATAATTTGTTTACAGTTTGCAAGTCATTGGAGCTGACCTTGACACATTCTCGCTTGTTGTTTACTGCGTTGTATAAATTCACGAACAATATTTTCAATCAGTCGTACCACTTTCGCTACTACCAAAATTTACCTTTCTTGTGACTTTATGTTTACGTTTCCCAAATTATTATTATTACATCGCAGAAAATGCTGTTTACTTTTATTAAAATACAATGATTTTTTATTTCCCCAAAAATAGGCCAAAATGTCCCGTTACATGAGTAGATGCAGTAATGTTTTGGAGAGTAGAAAGTCTGCAAAAGGACAAATAGTAGGGCGATACCAATTGGTTTTTAAATATTTTTAAACATCAAAGCAATTTAATCTGTGACAATCATTGTAATAAATTTAAATGATTTTGTAACAATTAAATTTAGTTATCTATATTCTTTAATTTACTGGGTACAAGCCTATGTGTACATGTATTGAATTACTATGTGAACGATGACATAATAGGAAGCGAGGGCCAATTTTATTGTTTACCATATCATTTAAAATTGAGAACAACACTGTTCTTTTTCTACTATTTTGACATTCAAAGACGTATGTCATTATGTCTTCTTAATTTGAAATTTAGGCTTACATCATCCCAGAATAATTATAAATCATCTAACTTTTGATGAGTGTTTTCTGCTTGATAAATGCCTTGGTACAACCAACGTCTCTAAAACGTACGTTATTACTGGAATATTTGTTACTTTGTAGAGTTAAAATGCATTTTCTGGTTAAACGTTTTAAGTATTATTCCACATATGCTTTAAAATTTTTGATAAAATTACATCACTTAAACAAGAAGCTCTACGATTTTTTGTGTCTTGAGAATTTACCAATTATTCCAACTTTACGCCATGTAAACATGGTAGGGTACATTTTTACTTTGTTAAACCTACCTTCATAAACATTATCTCAGCCATGAATTTAAGTCTTTTCCCATTAATTCTTTTACATATACATGTACTTAATTGCTACTCTCTCCCTCACTCTTTGATAATTGTCTTCATTACACTGTGGATAACTGACTGACGACCATGAATGTCATTTTCTAAGTTAAAAAACACCTCTTCTTTGCCTGATTGTGTTCCTGACTAACAATTTTATTTGTAGCAATTTTGGGTTTGCCACATATGTTTGATACATCTGCTGCCTCTCACAACTGTTTTGGCGTGGGATTTATATTACAAAAGTAATGAATAACAATTTACTTGCAAGTTATTGTGAGATCCCTGCTTGATCACTGTGAGGGAGGGCCCCCTGGGGTTATATGGTTGCCGACTACTGCCAATGTACATAGATAAGTGTAGTAGTAGATATTCTTTCATGGACAAAAGGAACCATCCTAGCCTGTACTGCTTTCGAACGTGAGGGGACATCATCACTGAATGTTGGGAAAATATATGCTATTGCGCAGAAGATGACTTGAGGTGACCTGAGAACCTAATAACTCGGGTGAAAGGGAGGCAGAGTTGGCAAGTCCGTGGTAAGTAGCTATGTGTATCTCTCACGCCAGTTTCATGAAGCTGGAAACTTATTATGCGAAAACAGTGTACTCTAGACTTGCTTCTCATTGTACTTTTGTACAATGTACTTTTGTGTTCCTCTCGTTGGCGAACTGGTATCCAGGGACTTGATGTGATGGAGTTACGTAGCGTAGCGATAGTACAGGTAATACTGGAGACTGCAGTATGATACTGTCGGGTCTGTTTGCCTCATTGCAACTACATACATTTCTTCATTTATTTTTTTCTTAAAAACTAGGGTATTGTGCGTCCGGTTAAAAAAGAAACAGTACTCCATTTGAAAGGACAGCCAAGAAGGTCAAATTCTTTGGAAGTATCCTTGGTCGTTGGAAATGTAATACATGTAGACTAACAAAAATGGAGTGGGAATAAAGTGGATGGAAGAAGGAAAGTGGTACAGAAGAGATACAGTTATACTCTCTAGATTGTATGTACAGAACTCCTATCATCCCAGTCTACAGTAATCACTGACCATTTGAGAGGAATCACAAAGTTGAAATATGCAAACCTCAGCCAATTTCTTGTACATCAAATGTATAATAATGGTAGACTAGAAAATCATAGGAGTCCAAACACAAAACTTTGACTGCCTGGGATCATAGTCAAAGAGAGAGATGCGGAAAATAATACCTATAAAGATCAGAGAATACTTCAAATGATTGGTGTCACAACACTGAAGACCTATGTAAATAAAGATGAGTTGTAAATATTTCACAAATCCAGCAAGGAATTACTTTTTGATATAATGAAGCCAATTAAAAAGTGTTATTTCTCCTATTTATCATTAACAATTACAAAATAATTAAACATATAAAAGTATTAAAAAGTTAAAATAAAAATTAAATAACAGACGTGAGATGATAGTCACCTGTACATGTGACTGTTCCAGGTAGTGTGCGTGATTGTTTAATCATTCCTTGTGTTCATATAGTCTACACATTCATACTTATGTAATCTGTTTGTGGCAATGTAACAGTTCAACAAACACCTGAGATGCAGTTTGGGTGGGCGACAAATGCAGTCGCAGAAGGACGTGACATATTAACTTAATGAGAATAAAAGGAAATTAAATGTATTAATGAGGAAGATAGGGAAAATTGACAGAGAAAGAGCAAGTGAGAGAGGAGAAAGAGGGAGACAGAAGAGAGAGTATGAGGGAGAGAGAGAGAGAGAGGGAGAGAGAGAGAGAATTATGAATTTTTAATTATTCTCATTCATATCGAATATCATTTGTAAGTATATAGTTATTCAATTATTGGTATACAGTAGTACCAAAGCAACATGTTTCAAGTTGACTTTCGCCTGTTGGAAATTTATGTGCCATTCTCATTAAAATCATAAAAATTTCTACACGTACCAATAATATAAATAACAACCTGCAGAAGCAGAAGAGTTTACATCTACAGAAAAAAACTGAGTTTGGAATAAATGAATACATATTGCAAATGAAAAAGAATAATGTATTGAAAACCTAGTCGACCAAAAATTACTTACAAGATTCAAGATGAGAACAACAATGAAGATGAGAGTCAAACAACTGGTAAAGAGAAGAGAGCAAATTTTGTATTAATAAATTCAATTCAACAGTACTTAAACAAAACATTGTGGGCAAATATTTAATTAAGTTATAAATTATTTTTAAAGGAAATATCATGTAGGCTTACGTCTTGTTGCAATGTGACGGCTCTTGCAAAGTAACAAAAGATATTTTAAGCCACAGGACAATATTAGCAGTAACGAATAAACTCAAGGGTACACGATATATTCCATATTGTTACATTAACATGCAAACTAAAAGTACCGGTACACATGGAAACCAACATGACCTTAAAACAGTACTCGCTTTTTATGGAAACCACATAAGAAAGGCAACTCGAAGTAAGGTGGGCTGCTATACATATCTCCCTTTTTTATGTTTTCCGCACAAAATTCACATCCAGTGAAGTTTTCAAGATTTTACTGTATAATATAAACAAATGTTGGCTGCCTAATGAATAACAAGTCTTGTTTTCCTTTGTTTCAATTTAATATTCAGAAATAACCGTATTTTACACTTAACATTTTCTGTTGCTGTTTTGTTAATAAACGTCATATTATTTATATTAAATGTTACTCTGTTAAAGGCTATGCATTGTATAGCCTATAGACATTAAATGCTATATATTTCCTAACCATGGGTTTTATTTCTTTAAACGGTAAACTAAAAAACAAATAATATTATTATCTAACTTATAAATGAAAATTTATGTAATTGCACTCTACATTAAAAAATAGAATAATATATATTTAGTGCATTTCTTCTTCATGTCATGGTATATAAATACTATCGCATATTGGGAAATGTTGATGGGTAATGTTGATTTCCAGGTCAAATGCAAAGTTGGCTGTATTCTCTCTTTATTCAATTATCTTTGAGTAAGTTGTATGCAGCAGCTTCTCTGATGTTCTTTTATATTAGCATAGTCCATTCTTGTATTTGTTACAAATTTTTTTGTGATGTTTTAATTTAACTAATTACAATTTTTATTTTGTTTCTAATTCTTTGAGATTTTATTTACGTGTTGATTCATATCATACCTACATTGCTGTATTCTGTCTTTACTTATTTAAGGATACCTGTCTCTTAATTATGTAGTTCCGTTTTTGTCTGTATTATGTTAAATGTATCTTCATTTATCTATCTTTACACTCTTACTGAAATTACGGGTTTTTGGTTACTCTAGAGATTTCGTCTTATAATGTACTCTTTGGTTTTAGCTAGGCGCTCTCTGCTTGCTTCATAGGTTCTTTGCCGACTGATAATTTTCCTCTTCACTCTTATATCTCCATTGTGCTTATATGACATGTCTATTTTTAAACACCATCATATTCGTATGAATTTTTTATGATGCAACCGCATTCTCAAATAACTATTGAATTATAAACTGAAAGGACAGAGAGGTGTGGGGCATCCTAAGAAGCATTAGATGTCCAACTCTAGTCTATCTACTTGGACCCAGAACAAACCAATTTGTATCATCCTTGCTGTTGATGACGATGACAACATCCTGCTCATCATCTGATGATGAACTAATTGTCCTCTTCATCCATTTCATTATTTCTAAAAATATCATTGTCTTGACCAACATTGTCTTCCACAACATCATCGTCATCCGAATCACACCTCAATGATACACCTGTGGATGTACTTGGGGTAGATACTGTTGGTAGGTAGTTAGTCATCAGCATCATCATCTCCACCACCCTCAGAATCTTCTGCCATGTTGTCTGTCACAGACAACAATTCTAATATATCTTTTTCTGTGAGATACTGTGAATCCATATCTATGACAAGAAATAATACCATTGGAATTTTTGCTCATGTGATTAAAATTATTTTTTGCAGCACTCTAATACCTAATTTATTATAATTATTTACATTTTATATCAGTACAAAACGATGCATGGATTAGATGTCCATGCATAATGAGAATGCAAAATGTGTGTTGCAGTTTAGATGAACACACACACACACACACACACACACACTATATATTCCTTCTAGTTTCTCTGTGTGTGTGTGTGTAACACTAATGTTAATAATAATAATAATAATAATTATTATTATTATAATTATTATAATTATTATTATTATTGTGATAAATATGGCAACACCAACGTTGAAAATAATAAAAATAAATGATGATAATAAATAACAACTTTCTGCTGCAAGTATATACTTTATCGAACTGAAGTGTGTGTGTGTGTGTGTGTGTGATATTATATTATAAGAACTATTTAATCCATTATTATAACAAAATTGGTAAGTATAAAGCAGCTGTGCAAATTGTAATACGTAAACACAGTAATCAAATTGCTAATAATTCACCTATTATATAATAATTCTTATAACAATTTTTAATATTTACTTATTATAAATAAAAGTTTATTTATTTATTATTTATAAATCTATTTTATAATAAAACGATTGATAACAACAACGTTATACTTAAAATCGTGCAAAATCTTTGGGTTTTTCATTGCATGTTTGCTTTCATTTCTTTATATCATGTAACATAATTTCTAGAATGGCACTGCCTCTACAAGTTTGAAGTAAAGTATTTATATTAATGTATTTTGTATAAACTTTGTCAATAAACATTGTGCCGAGTCTAAGATAGATTCGGCGCGTATTCGGCATTTAAGGCCAAAGGACGTAAAATACGGTACTGTATTTAGCAGCTGGGATAATCAATCTGCAGCTGGGATAATCAATCTGCAGCTGTGATAATCAAGCTGCGCTTGATTGGAGCGGCGCTTGATCGGTGCTGCGCTCTGGTGCTGGATACTGATCGCGAGTTCAGAAAAAGAGAAATAAGCGATATTAAACTTGTCTTTTCCGGGTCGCCGTCCAATTAAGAACGCGTGGCATTTCTTCTCCGACAGAAAGGAGTTTTAGTTGTACCATCTTCTTCATCTATGGCAAGCTAAACTACTACAGATCTGCGGGTCCCCCGCTGAAGACGGGGAACAGCTCCATCCTGAACCATTAACATCTAGACTCTCTCTCTCAACTTCATCTGCCGGAGGAGAATAGCGAGGATAGGCCACCAACACACTAACATGAGACCAGAATAACACCACTTCACACCCATGGAAAAAATAAGGTGACATCAATCCATATTATTTTTTTTACACAGTGTGATGTAACCCACTAGAACCAGTGGACATAGAGTCACTCTACAACAATGACTTTAAGCTTTAAACATTTTAATTGGGTCCCCGGTTAACGGGACAGAATAGTGCATGGACTTGGGGGGGAATCTTTTGTACATTTTGTAAATCTGTTGTATAAATTGTGAGCCCAGGGGTTGACATGTATCTGTGGCTGCTCACCATTCAGACGTATAAATTTCCTTCTTATTTTCAGTGTAAGGGTTTCATTAGTGCTACTAATTCATTCAATCAACATGTAATTTCACTGGTTCAATTTAGTTTTCATTTTATGCTTTAATTTCTCATTTTTAAATTCGGTTTGGATCATATAGGGATAGAAGTTTCTTTGGTAGTTAAATCGGGTCACCAGTTTAATCCTGTATAGGTGCATTTTCATGCAGAGTTGAACATGCTCTTGGGACAGGTTGAGTTATGCACTATCTTGCCTAGGAACATGTCGGCCTTTGGGCCAAATTATTTTAAAAAGGTTATAAGGTTTATGACACGTTACTATTTTCAAGACTTAACAAAATTTATCAATATTTAAATTCTTTTAATTAATTATGATCACTGGGGTGTTCACTGTATTCTAATTATAATTACTCCAAGTCTAAGTGCTCAATGTGGCAGCACTTTATAATAGTATCAGGCACTATGCCAACTCTTGAATTTAGTATGTCCTGGGGCCACTGGTTTTGCATACATAATCAGTTATACACATCAATATGTTATACACATATTAAGTATTAAAACCTAATATGGATATTTATCGATTGTTAATTATGTACCTCATGGCGTGGAAAAGGGTGTGGCAAGAGATAGATGTTATAATTGTCCTGTGTTGTGGAAGATGTATATGTACTGTATATTCGTGTGTATTTTTGGGGGTTATATATGTATTGTATATTCGTGTGTATTTTTGGGGGGTTAGATATAGGGATAAAAAGAGAATATAAAACATAGGTTTTATATAAATTTATTTTCACATACCATTTATAAAAAGAGAATATAAAACATAGGTTTTATATAAATTTATTTTCACATACCATTTATAAAAAGAGAATATAAAACATGGGTTTTATATAAATTTATTTTCACATACCATTTATAACAAGGAGAATATAAAACCTATATTTATATAAATTTATTTTCAGATAATATTTTAAAAGGGAAAATATAGATTTTATATTTATTAATTTCTAATGACAATTTTAAAAGGGAGAATATGGATTTTATAATTATTAATTTCAAAAGACATTTTTTTAAAGTAGAAAATATAGATTTTATATTTATTAATTTCAATTAATATTTTTTTTTTAAGCAGAGAATCTAAATGTTATAGTCATTGATTTTTGTAAGTAACAATTTCGAAGGAGATAATGACTTAAGTTATAATAAAAAGATTTATTGGTTGTTAATTTTGTGAGTTTTAATTGCAAGTCCCGTCTCACTGGATCCAGCGCATTTTTGGCTTCTCTAGGCTTTTGCCTAGTTTTAATTATCTTGTGGCCCCTCTTTAGAAAAAAAAATTTTTTTCAAAAAAAATTAAAAAAAAAAATTTTTTTTTACAAGTCAAAGTTAAAGAGGGGTTACAACATAAACATGTAAACAAAAAACAAGCATAAATTAAGTGTTCTAAAATTTGTTAATTCTTTATTTTGAGGTTAGACTTACACATTTCATCTTTTGCTCACTCCTACACAGGACAAAGAATATGTAATAATGTTATAAACTATGGCTAAAAGAACAATAAAAATATATATACAATAAATAATTACCTTATTCTTGTTAGAATCCTTATGAAAATCACCTTGAAAGTCAACAGAAACACAGCACAAACAAAGTACACCTAGTAGACGCTCACTGGTAAACATGGATACCACTATTAATGAAACATGATATTACAGAGGCTGTAGAGAGGGAAATTCAAAAAGCAGTAAATATACACACCAGAGACTGTTACTTACAATGAATAAACACCATAAGGCTCATTTTAAGTGTACTTTTATACACAAAGTAGACTAAATATCACTATTGTATTAACGACTCGGAACACTAAGTTTAAGTTTTTTATAAGTAAAATTGTAAAGTTTTACCTTACAGCCTAAACAGGCTTTCACCTTTAAAAGGCTTCTTCAGAGGCTGAAGAATATTTAGTTAAGTAACGGACACGTCATGGACAACGAAATCCCACAAAGTAGACCTTAAAACAAAGTGGTATCTATATTTACCAGCAACCTATAAAGTGAACAACGACTATACCGACAGCAAAATGATGATGACGCGATAGATCGATTAATTTCAAGCTGTGATGTATGAATACTAATTAATTGTAACCACACAGCGTCAACGCGGACTCAAAACGGTAATCTTATCTTACTAATGGTCTAATCAGATTAGTGCACAGATATAGTGTCGGAAAGTGCTAGGCAATTAAAAAACACATTATTACATCAGAGGCTTCCGACTGTCATCCTTCTGCTCAAGCCAGTATTACAGAGACATCTATTGAATACACAGTATTGATTTTTTGAGAATGTAAAACAAATATGTGTTCACAACACAGACTGTAATGCCCTTATTTTCTAAAAGAACAGTGTTGAAAAATATGTAACCATTTTAAAAAAATCCACCTCATGTGTTCTTGTTTTGAAGGTATTAAATACAAAATGTTAGCGAATGTTTTTAACTTGATTATAAATAGAATGAAATCAATGACTAATACCAATGAACCTACAATTTTATAAAATATTTTGATTATTTACTTACCGTCTATACTCCGGGCCACCTTTTGAGCAGACTAAAGCGGAAGTGAGGGAGTAGGCCAGGGGAAGGTGCGGGTGAAAGGGGCAGTGCCTACGGTTTTGTCGCATGGTAGGAGAGGGGCAGGGGTGTGCACGCCTGTCAGCACGAGTTATGGCAATTCTGTCGCCAAGGCAGAGCTGCCGCACTTACTTACTCTGTGAATATCTTGACCACGTGGGCTAAGCTGTGCTGTATTGTAGTGCTAGAGCACAACTTTGAATCGCGCGCCGGTTTATTTGGCAACCAAGGCGAGTGTGACGAGGCGACGACATCACTTCCGCTTTAGTCTGTTCAAAAGATGAATTTCAGTATAGCAATACCAGGTCTACAAAGCCTTATTATTTGTGATAAGAATTATGTTTCTCCTTTAATAGTATCACATCGAGAACAGGACTGGATTACTACCTAATTTGACCTGAATTGTACATTTTAAAATATGAGTTCTCATTATATAAAGAGGTGTCAGAGAACGCATGAAAATAAATTCTTGTGAATCAACGGCATTTGTAATCTTAATTTGTATTAGAACTCTGTATTTCATACTTATTACAAATACAAACACATTTCAAAACCCATTTGAATTTAAGTATCTTTTTTCAACAGCTGAATAAAGTAAATAAATTTCTTTTAATGTTACAGTATTCTATACAATATATGTTCCTCACAATAAGCAAAGTCTAAAAACGTTGTAACTATAAAATATCCACTATTGGAGTCTTCAACAACAGATGCATCTAAATCTCATTAGTTTGTATTTATGCATGCGTGTGCGTGTGAGCATGTGTGTCTGTGTATTCGCTCATTTGTCAGTTCATAAACTTAATAGCAATAATACAATACTGGCAACGGAATATTTGTTATGGTAGTAATAATAATAACAATACTAATAATAGTAATGTGTTTAATATTAATAAGTAGGCCTATAACTAAAGTAAATCATTTAATAGGCTATAAAAGCTGACAAATTTTTTCTAAAGAATAAGTTATTAATTCTCTAAAAGTATCCTGAATTTTGGTTCAGCTAATTTGGTTGTATTATTCAAGAAGCTTAATTAAGAAGGTTAAAAATCTTAAAAAATTTTTTTACTGGTTGAATTAACCATTACTGCCAAATTTGAGGTTTCATGGTGATTATACGTCTTGAGTTTTGTGCTTTTCTGTACCAGGCGTCAATTCTTCAAGGCATAAAATTCATGTTGGTAAAGCCAGTCTTCTGATATATGGCTTCAATGTTTCAAGTTTTCATAAGTTACAAATAGTAGAACAAAATAATAGCAACATATTCTGAGATCTATAAAGAAAAACATTGGGTTAATTAACCTTTCATCTCTTTATAAAAAAAAACTGTTTGGAAGGAAGATCTTTAGTCCCATTGTAGAGAGTTACTCGAGGGAAAACAAAGCCTTTTATAAGGAAACCCTGCTCAAATTAATTGGTATGTTAAGAATAATAACCATCTTCATGTTTCCAGTATTTACATAAATATTAATACTAAATTTATACAATTACAAAAATCACTTATAAAGAAATGTTGATTACTTGGCAAGCTGATATTACCAGATTTTCTTAACCTGATAACCAATCCTGTGGTCAATTCATGGTTGGATAATCGGTTAGTTTGAATTTCTTACCATAAATTGTCATGTGTAGAAGTTTTTGTACTGCTGACTAACAAATTGTTTCAAGAAGGTTGTAACGATTTAAATTGTAACAGTAATCATAAAATAAAAAAAAATTAAAAATTAAGTTTGCGAGCAATTAAGCCATTTTAAATCTCACTATAATACCTAAAACCCCTGTATGTACTCAGTATGAGAATGAGAAGTAATTAAAAAGTCCAAAGAAACACTAATAAAAAGGGCAAATTGTAAAAAAGTTATTATTGTCATATTTAACCCTTTGCTTGTCATCATGCGGTGACCTGTTAATTCCGGACTCGACATGTCTACCGAGTCGTCTGTAATTTAGGATAAGATAAAAATCATAATGTTTATAATTAGAAATCTGAAGACACAGTTAGTCGTTAAAATAACTCACTTAAATTATATATGTTTTATTAAGGTATAGTTTTTAGTAAAAAAAATGTTAACTTAAATAAAGATAGGGACTATATTGTTGCGGAGTAATTGCCCCTCTCCTTTTGTTAAGTACCAGTCGAAGCGAGCAGAAAAACGCTCTCTCGCTATGTTGACTTCACGCAGTGCAGACGTACGAGCGAAAGCTCTGACAAAATGTTGTTAATTTGTTTGTTTAATTTAAATGTAGTTTAGTAACTACCACTGCTAAAAGCGTGTGTCATGTACCAATAACTATAAATATGTGGTAACAAGAAGACATAATATGTAACAACAAAAAGTAATAGTGTTAAGCAAGATGACGACTCCCTTCAAGAAGTAACTCAATTTTCAACATCACTCCTGAAGATGTGATCTGCAGGAACTTCATAAAGACACGTATACCAGGCATAAGATGCGGCTTAGGACATCCGAGAATCTACATATACTTACACCGAAGAAGCTTCAATCTCCTCTGTGAACATTCGACACATTATTGACGAAGACCGGACCCAGATGATCACGGCGACTACAAGGATTCCCAAGACGGACACCCCAGGACGAGGTTTCTACGTTCGACTGTAAAGGTGACTCGATAGCCTTGCTATCGAGAGTTAATAATATTTGTTACACTAATCACTTCTAAAAGAGACTTTTCAAAGACGATTAATTTTATGTAAACATTGTAATCAGAAAATCTAAGAGTTTACTGTAAAATTTTAATTATCATACGTTGTAACGCTTTAAATGTTAATGTAACTTATTATCGTTCCAAGTAATAGTACCATTCTTCAAATGGTTAAAGAAGTCTTGCAAGCTTCTAAATTGAACTGAAAATAATTAGAAGTCTTCACTATAAATATACAGAAAGTAAACTCGGATCCGAGGTATAAAAACATAGAATCAATTTGATCCCAAAGTATTATGAGAATCATTTAAATATTTTAGTTTAATTAATGAAGTCATGGGATCTGTCAGTAACTGTTGTTAAATAAAGAGAAGTCGTCTTGCTACACATGAAAATGAGTGCATAAATCAGTAAAATACCTTCCCTTGTTTCCTTACACAGATAGTAAGTAATTTGTTCAGTGAATTTGATTTGAATACAGTTCGTTACAACGTAGGCAGCCCATGTAATTGGCAGAGGTCAGTTAAGATGGGTTCCCTGGATTTGTAACGCGGTAATACGTTACAAAATTGCGCCACTCTGCTTAAGTTAGAATAGTTGCGATTATCGTGACACAACAAAATTGCGCCACTCTGCTAATTTATATAAAAGTTGTGTAAGCATCGTGACGCAAACAAAATTGCGCCACTCTGCTTAAAGTTAAAGTAGTTGCGAGCATCGTGACGCAAACAAAATTGCGCCACTCTGCTTATTTTTATAAAAGGTATTGTGCTGTTGTTATCTTGTGAGAGTAATTGTGTACAGAGTGTCACAAACAAAATTGTGCCACTCTGTAGCTTTCTTAATTTATTAGTAAATTAAATAACTCGCTGAATGCCGTGAATTATTTATCATTCAGTTATTGATCTATGCACTCAGAGAATGTAATTAATGTAACTTTAATTTTCTCATATCTTACGTATCTCAAAACATACGTAAATGATAGTCAGTATAAGTTGAAATATCATTGTATGAAGATATATGCATGTACCTACTTGCATACATGACTTGTAATGTTTGGTCAACTGATCAGTCTTTAACAGGTTGGTTTTATGACAATCCAAGACCTGTTGTTTCTTGAATACTCCTGCATTATACTTATTAAATCTGCATAGTATATGTAGTGTATGTCTGTTGTCCCGGTAAAAATTAAAAAAAAAATCTTTGTTAATAATAATGCCCCTAACTTGAAATTGTGACTTAATAATAATAAATTTATAATAATAAATAAAGTGTGCTAAATAAATATGGTAATTAGGTAGTAAATAATTCTAAGTAAGTTTCTTAAACATCCCCCTTAGTAAATAATGAATAAAAAAAATAAGCTTCTTATAAAGAAAACAAAATAATAATAAGTGAATAATAATTGCGTTAAATAATAAGGCTGAATAAATCCTAAGTTAAACTAAATTGTGTGAAGTGTAGCAGTAAGTAAGAGAAAGAATAATAATAATAAAGGTTCAGTTACATATTGTAAACACCCCAGTCGTGGCCTGTTCTAGGAAATAATGCGTGTTAAGAATTGTAGTAAGCAGCCACTCACCCTCCCTATTGTGATAAACCGGTGCTAGTGTAAACAATTGAAAACCTCCCTAGTGTGCATTACAATGCTTTGTGTAAAGTGTCTCCCCTTCCGCATAGTTTGTTTAAGTATTGTTAAAGAGATAATGAGAATTATCTTCGTGAGATTCCGCTTCTCTCTGTAGCTTAAGATATTAGGATTAACTATGATCTAAAGTGGAGTATGGGATCCTCTTTAGATTATATTAGAAATAAGTTTATGGTATATAATTAAGAGAGAATTATATACATGTAACGTAACAGGTCACAACGGCGCCGACTGAAAAGGGTAATGATAGGGCAGAAAGGTGCCAGAGATCATTAAATGAGTGCTGAAAGCTAACTGGTGTAGTTAGAGTAAGCTGATGTCAGTCGGGCCACGATATTGTGAGTTACGGATAAGTAGGGATCTTTCCAATCTAAGGTTTGGAAATTAGTATTAAGACTTAAACTATAAGTTAATACTGTAAGAAGTGAGATAAAGGGAATTTCACGAAGGAGATCATTTAAATGAACAAGATCATTTAAAGAGAATTAGAGAAAACAAACCGTGCACTAATAATAACTAATACTAATAATAAATAACTTCACACACTGACACAATACATGCTCCAAGTCCCCAATTGTGCGTTAGACTCACCAAAACAAACCGTAACGTGAAAATTAAGTGGTGGAGTATGTGACGATTTAAATTGTAACAGTAATCGTAAAATAAAAAAAAATTAAAAATTAAGTTTGCGAGCAATTAAGCCATTTTAAATCTCACTATAATACCTAAAACCCCTGTATGTACTCAGTATGAGAATGAGAAGTAATTAAAAAGTCCAAAGAAACACTAATAAAAAGGGCAAATTGTAAAAAAGTTATTATTGTCATAGTTAACCCTTTGCTTGTCATCATGCGGTGACCTGTTAATTCCGGACTCAACATGTCTACCGAGTCGTCTGTAATTTAGGATAAGATAAAAATCATAATGTTTATAATTAGAAATCTGAAGACACAGTTAGTCGTTAAAATAACTCACTTAAATTATATATGTTTTATTAAGGTATAGTTTTTAGTAAAAAAAATGTTAACTTAAATAAAGATAGGGACTATATTGTTGCGGAGTAATTGCCCCTCTCCTTTTGTTAAGTACCAGTCGAAGCGAGCAGAAAAACGCTCTCTCGCTATGTTGACTTCACGCAGTGCAGACGTACGAGCGAAAGCTCTGACAAAATGTTGTTAATTTGTTTGTTTAATTTAAATGTAGTTTAGTAACTACCACTGCTAAAAGCGTGTGTCATGTACCAATAACTATAAATATGTGGTAACAAGAAGACATAATATGTAACAACAAAAAGTAATAGTGTTAAGCAAGATGACGACTCCCTTCAAGAAGTAACTCAATTTTCAACATCACTCCTGAAGATGTGATCTGCAGGAACTTCATAAAGACACGTATACCAGGCATAAGATGCGGCTTAGGACATCCGAGAATCTACATATACTTACACCGAAGAAGCTTCAATCTCCTCTGTGAACATTCGACACATTATTGACGAAGACCGGACCCAGATGATCACGGCGACTACAAGGATTCCCAAGACGGACACCCCAGGACGAGGTTTCTACGTTCGACTGTAAAGGTGACTCGATAGCCTTGCTATCGAGAGTTAATAATATTTGTTACACTAATCACTTCTAAAAGAGACTTTTCAAAGACGATTAATTTTATGTAAACATTGTAATCAGAAAATCTAAGAGTTTACTGTAAAATTTTAATTATCATACGTTGTAACGCTTTAAATGTTAATGTAACTTATTATCGTTCCAAGTAATAGTACCATTCTTCAAATGGTTAAAGAAGTCTTGCAAGCTTCTAAATTGAACTGAAAATAATTAGAAGTCTTCACTATAAATATACAGAAAGTAAACTCGGATCCGAGGTATAAAAACATAGAATCAATTTGATCCCAAAGTATTATGAGAATCATTTAAATATTTTAGTTTAATTAATGAAGTCATGGGATCTGTCAGTAACTGTTGTTAAATAAAGAGAAGTCGTCTTGCTACACATGAAAATGAGTGCATAAATCAGTAAAATACCTTCCCTTGTTTCCTTACACAGATAGTAAGTAATTTGTTCAGTGAATTTGATTTGAATACAGTTCGTTACAACGTAGGCAGCCCATGTAATTGGCAGAGGTCAGTTAAGATGGGTTCCCTGGATTTGTAACGCGGTAATACGTTACAAAATTGCGCCACTCTGCTTAAGTTAGAATAGTTGCGATTATCGTGACACAACAAAATTGCGCCACTCTGCTAATTTATATAAAAGTTGTGTAAGCATCGTGACGCAAACAAAATTGCGCCACTCTGCTTAAAGTTAAAGTAGTTGCGAGCATCGTGACGCAAACAAAATTGCGCCACTCTGCTTATTTTTATAAAAGGTATTGTGCTGTTGTTATCTTGTGAGAGTAATTGTGTACAGAGTGTCACAAACAAAATTGTGCCACTCTGTAGCTTTCTTAATTTATTAGTAAATTAAATAACTCGCTGAATGCCGTGAATTATTTATCATTCAGTTATTGATCTATGCACTCAGAGAATGTAATTAATGTAACTTTAATTTTCTCATATCTTACGTATCTCAAAACATACGTAAATGATAGTCAGTATAAGTTGAAATATCATTGTATGAAGATATATGCATGTACCTACTTGCATACATGACTTGTAATGTTTGGTCAACTGATCAGTCTTTAACAGGTTGGTTTTATGACAATCCAAGACCTGTTGTTTCTTGAATACTCCTGCATTATACTTATTAAATCTGCATAGTATATGTAGTGTATGTCTGTTGTCCCGGTAAAAATTAAAAAAAAAATCTTTGTTAATAATAATGCCCCTAACTTGAAATTGTGACTTAATAATAATAAATTTATAATAATAAATAAAGTGTGCTAAATAAATATGGTAATTAGGTAGTAAATAATTCTAAGTAAGTTTCTTAAACATCCTCCTTAGTAAATAATGAATAAAAAAAATAAGCTTCTTATAAAGAAAACAAAATAATAATAAGTGAATAATAATTGCGTTAAATAATAAGGCTGAATAAATCCTAAGTTAAACTAAATTGTGTGAAGTGTAGCAGTAAGTAAGAGAAAGAATAATAATAATAAAGGTTCAGTTACATATTGTAAACACCCCAGTCGTGGCCTGTTCTAGGAAATAATGCGTGTTAAGAATTGTAGTAAGCAGCCACTCACCCTCCCTATTGTGATAAACCGGTGCTAGTGTAAACAATTGAAAACCTCCCTAGTGTGCATTACAATGCTTTGTGTAAAGTGTCTCCCCTTCCGCATAGTTTGTTTAAGTATTGTTAAAGAGATAATGAGAATTATCTTCGTGAGATTCCGCTTCTCTCTGTAGCTTAAGATATTAGGATTAACTATGATCTAAAGTGGAGTATGGGATCCTCTTTAGATTATATTAGAAATAAGTTTATGGTATATAATTAAGAGAGAATTATATACATGTAACGTAACAGGTCACAACGGCGCCGACTGAAAAGGGTAATGATAGGGCAGAAAGGTGCCAGAGATCATTAAATGAGTGCTGAAAGCTAACTGGTGTAGTTAGAGTAAGCTGATGTCAGTCGGGCCACGATATTGTGAGTTACGGATAAGTAGGGATCTTTCCAATCTAAGGTTTGGAAATTAGTATTAAGACTTAAACTATAAGTTAATACTGTAAGAAGTGAGATAAAGGGAATTTCACGAAGGAGATCATTTAAATGAACAAGATCATTTAAAGAGAATTAGAGAAAACAAACCGTGCACTAATAATAACTAATACTAATAATAAATAACTTCACACACTGACACAATACATGCTCCAAGTCCCCAATTGTGCGTTAGACTCACCAAAACAAACCGTAACGTGAAAATTAAGTGGTGGAGTATGTGACGATTTAAATTGTAACAGTAATCGTAAAATAAAAAAAAATTAAAAATTAAGTTTGCGAGCAATTAAGCCATTTTAAATCTCACTATAATACCTAAAACCCCTGTATGTACTCAGTATGAGAATGAGAAGTAATTAAAAAGTCCAAAGAAACACTAATAAAAAGGGCAAATTGTAAAAAAGTTATTATTGTCATAGTTAACCCTTTGCTTGTCATCATGCGGTGACCTGTTAATTCCGGACTCAACATGTCTACCGAGTCGTCTGTAATTTAGGATAAGATAAAAATCATAATGTTTATAATTAGAAATCTGAAGACACAGTTAGTCGTTAAAATAACTCACTTAAATTATATATGTTTTATTAAGGTATAGTTTTTAGTAAAAAAAATGTTAACTTAAATAAAGATAGGGACTATATTGTTGCGGAGTAATTGCCCCTCTCCTTTTGTTAAGTACCAGTCGAAGCGAGCAGAAAAACGCTCTCTCGCTATGTTGACTTCACGCAGTGCAGACGTACGAGCGAAAGCTCTGACAAAATGTTGTTAATTTGTTTGTTTAATTTAAATGTAGTTTAGTAACTACCACTGCTAAAAGCGTGTGTCATGTACCAATAACTATAAATATGTGGTAACAAGAAGACATAATATGTAACAACAAAAAGTAATAGTGTTAAGCAAGATGACGACTCCCTTCAAGAAGTAACTCAATTTTCAACATCACTCCTGAAGATGTGATCTGCAGGAACTTCATAAAGACACGTATACCAGGCATAAGATGCGGCTTAGGACATCCGAGAATCTACATATACTTACACCGAAGAAGCTTCAATCTCCTCTGTGAACATTCGACACATTATTGACGAAGACCGGACCCAGATGATCACGGCGACTACAAGGATTCCCAAGACGGACACCCCAGGACGAGGTTTCTACGTTCGACTGTAAAGGTGACTCGATAGCCTTGCTATCGAGAGTTAATAATATTTGTTACACTAATCACTTCTAAAAGAGACTTTTCAAAGACGATTAATTTTATGTAAACATTGTAATCAGAAAATCTAAGAGTTTACTGTAAAATTTTAATTATCATACGTTGTAACGCTTTAAATGTTAATGTAACTTATTATCGTTCCAAGTAATAGTACCATTCTTCAAATGGTTAAAGAAGTCTTGCAAGCTTCTAAATTGAACTGAAAATAATTAGAAGTCTTCACTATAAATATACAGAAAGTAAACTCGGATCCGAGGTATAAAAACATAGAATCAATTTGATCCCAAAGTATTATGAGAATCATTTAAATATTTTAGTTTAATTAATGAAGTCATGGGATCTGTCAGTAACTGTTGTTAAATAAAGAGAAGTCGTCTTGCTACACATGAAAATGAGTGCATAAATCAGTAAAATACCTTCCCTTGTTTCCTTACACAGATAGTAAGTAATTTGTTCAGTGAATTTGATTTGAATACAGTTCGTTACAACGTAGGCAGCCCATGTAATTGGCAGAGGTCAGTTAAGATGGGTTCCCTGGATTTGTAACGCGGTAATACGTTACAAAATTGCGCCACTCTGCTTAAGTTAGAATAGTTGCGATTATCGTGACACAACAAAATTGCGCCACTCTGCTAATTTATATAAAAGTTGTGTAAGCATCGTGACGCAAACAAAATTGCGCCACTCTGCTTAAAGTTAAAGTAGTTGCGAGCATCGTGACGCAAACAAAATTGCGCCACTCTGCTTATTTTTATAAAAGGTATTGTGCTGTTGTTATCTTGTGAGAGTAATTGTGTACAGAGTGTCACAAACAAAATTGTGCCACTCTGTAGCTTTCTTAATTTATTAGTAAATTAAATAACTCGCTGAATGCCGTGAATTATTTATCATTCAGTTATTGATCTATGCACTCAGAGAATGTAATTAATGTAACTTTAATTTTCTCATATCTTACGTATCTCAAAACATACGTAAATGATAGTCAGTATAAGTTGAAATATCATTGTATGAAGATATATGCATGTACCTACTTGCATACATGACTTGTAATGTTTGGTCAACTGATCAGTCTTTAACAGGTTGGTTTTATGACAATCCAAGACCTGTTGTTTCTTGAATACTCCTGCATTATACTTATTAAATCTGCATAGTATATGTAGTGTATGTCTGTTGTCCCGGTAAAAATTAAAAAAAAAATCTTTGTTAATAATAATGCCCCTAACTTGAAATTGTGACTTAATAATAATAAATTTATAATAATAAATAAAGTGTGCTAAATAAATATGGTAATTAGGTAGTAAATAATTCTAAGTAAGTTTCTTAAACATCCTCCTTAGTAAATAATGAATAAAAAAAATAAGCTTCTTATAAAGAAAACAAAATAATAATAAGTGAATAATAATTGCGTTAAATAATAAGGCTGAATAAATCCTAAGTTAAACTAAATTGTGTGAAGTGTAGCAGTAAGTAAGAGAAAGAATAATAATAATAAAGGTTCAGTTACATATTGTAAACACCCCAGTCGTGGCCTGTTCTAGGAAATAATGCGTGTTAAGAATTGTAGTAAGCAGCCACTCACCCTCCCTATTGTGATAAACCGGTGCTAGTGTAAACAATTGAAAACCTCCCTAGTGTGCATTACAATGCTTTGTGTAAAGTGTCTCCCCTTCCGCATAGTTTGTTTAAGTATTGTTAAAGAGATAATGAGAATTATCTTCGTGAGATTCCGCTTCTCTCTGTAGCTTAAGATATTAGGATTAACTATGATCTAAAGTGGAGTATGGGATCCTCTTTAGATTATATTAGAAATAAGTTTATGGTATATAATTAAGAGAGAATTATATACATGTAACGTAACAGGTCACAACGGCGCCGACTGAAAAGGGTAATGATAGGGCAGAAAGGTGCCAGAGATCATTAAATGAGTGCTGAAAGCTAACTGGTGTAGTTAGAGTAAGCTGATGTCAGTCGGGCCACGATATTGTGAGTTACGGATAAGTAGGGATCTTTCCAATCTAAGGTTTGGAAATTAGTATTAAGACTTAAACTATAAGTTAATACTGTAAGAAGTGAGATAAAGGGAATTTCACGAAGGAGATCATTTAAATGAACAAGATCATTTAAAGAGAATTAGAGAAAACAAACCGTGCACTAATAATAACTAATACTAATAATAAATAACTTCACACACTGACACAATACATGCTCCAAGTCCCCAATTGTGCGTTAGACTCACCAAAACAAACCGTAACGTGAAAATTAAGTGGTGGAGTATGTGACGATTTAAATTGTAACAGTAATCGTAAAATAAAAAAAAATTAAAAATTAAGTTTGCGAGCAATTAAGCCATTTTAAATCTCACTATAATACCTAAAACCCCTGTATGTACTCAGTATGAGAATGAGAAGTAATTAAAAAGTCCAAAGAAACACTAATAAAAAGGGCAAATTGTAAAAAAGTTATTATTGTCATAGTTAACCCTTTGCTTGTCATCATGCGGTGACCTGTTAATTCCGGACTCAACATGTCTACCGAGTCGTCTGTAATTTAGGATAAGATAAAAATCATAATGTTTATAATTAGAAATCTGAAGACACAGTTAGTCGTTAAAATAACTCACTTAAATTATATATGTTTTATTAAGGTATAGTTTTTAGTAAAAAAAATGTTAACTTAAATAAAGATAGGGACTATATTGTTGCGGAGTAATTGCCCCTCTCCTTTTGTTAAGTACCAGTCGAAGCGAGCAGAAAAACGCTCTCTCGCTATGTTGACTTCACGCAGTGCAGACGTACGAGCGAAAGCTCTGACAAAATGTTGTTAATTTGTTTGTTTAATTTAAATGTAGTTTAGTAACTACCACTGCTAAAAGCGTGTGTCATGTACCAATAACTATAAATATGTGGTAACAAGAAGACATAATATGTAACAACAAAAAGTAATAGTGTTAAGCAAGATGACGACTCCCTTCAAGAAGTAACTCAATTTTCAACATCACTCCTGAAGATGTGATCTGCAGGAACTTCATAAAGACACGTATACCAGGCATAAGATGCGGCTTAGGACATCCGAGAATCTACATATACTTACACCGAAGAAGCTTCAATCTCCTCTGTGAACATTCGACACATTATTGACGAAGACCGGACCCAGATGATCACGGCGACTACAAGGATTCCCAAGACGGACACCCCAGGACGAGGTTTCTACGTTCGACTGTAAAGGTGACTCGATAGCCTTGCTATCGAGAGTTAATAATATTTGTTACACTAATCACTTCTAAAAGAGACTTTTCAAAGACGATTAATTTTATGTAAACATTGTAATCAGAAAATCTAAGAGTTTACTGTAAAATTTTAATTATCATACGTTGTAACGCTTTAAATGTTAATGTAACTTATTATCGTTCCAAGTAATAGTACCATTCTTCAAATGGTTAAAGAAGTCTTGCAAGCTTCTAAATTGAACTGAAAATAATTAGAAGTCTTCACTATAAATATACAGAAAGTAAACTCGGATCCGAGGTATAAAAACATAGAATCAATTTGATCCCAAAGTATTATGAGAATCATTTAAATATTTTAGTTTAATTAATGAAGTCATGGGATCTGTCAGTAACTGTTGTTAAATAAAGAGAAGTCGTCTTGCTACACATGAAAATGAGTGCATAAATCAGTAAAATACCTTCCCTTGTTTCCTTACACAGATAGTAAGTAATTTGTTCAGTGAATTTGATTTGAATACAGTTCGTTACAACGTAGGCAGCCCATGTAATTGGCAGAGGTCAGTTAAGATGGGTTCCCTGGATTTGTAACGCGGTAATACGTTACAAAATTGCGCCACTCTGCTTAAGTTAGAATAGTTGCGATTATCGTGACACAACAAAATTGCGCCACTCTGCTAATTTATATAAAAGTTGTGTAAGCATCGTGACGCAAACAAAATTGCGCCACTCTGCTTAAAGTTAAAGTAGTTGCGAGCATCGTGACGCAAACAAAATTGCGCCACTCTGCTTATTTTTATAAAAGGTATTGTGCTGTTGTTATCTTGTGAGAGTAATTGTGTACAGAGTGTCACAAACAAAATTGTGCCACTCTGTAGCTTTCTTAATTTATTAGTAAATTAAATAACTCGCTGAATGCCGTGAATTATTTATCATTCAGTTATTGATCTATGCACTCAGAGAATGTAATTAATGTAACTTTAATTTTCTCATATCTTACGTATCTCAAAACATACGTAAATGATAGTCAGTATAAGTTGAAATATCATTGTATGAAGATATATGCATGTACCTACTTGCATACATGACTTGTAATGATGTTTGGTCAACTGATCAGTCTTTAACAGGTTGGTTTTATGACAATCCAAGACCTGTTGTTTCTTGAATACTCCTGCATTATACTTATTAAATCTGCATAGTATATGTAGTGTATGTCTGTTGTCCCGGTAAAAATTAAAAAAAAAATCTTTGTTAATAATAATGCCCCTAACTTGAAATTGTGACTTAATAATAATAAATTTATAATAATAAATAAAGTGTGCTAAATAAATATGGTAATTAGGTAGTAAATAATTCTAAGTAAGTTTCTTAAACATCCCCCTTAGTAAATAATGAATAAAAAAAATAAGCTTCTTATAAAGAAAACAAAATAATAATAAGTGAATAATAATTGCGTTAAATAATAAGGCTGAATAAATCCTAAGTTAAACTAAATTGTGTGAAGTGTAGCAGTAAGTAAGAGAAAGAATAATAATAATAAAGGTTCAGTTACATATTGTAAACACCCCAGTCGTGGCCTGTTCTAGGAAATAATGCGTGTTAAGAATTGTAGTAAGCAGCCACTCACCCTCCCTATTGTGATAAACCGGTGCTAGTGTAAACAATTGAAAACCTCCCTAGTGTGCATTACAATGCTTTGTGTAAAGTGTCTCCCCTTCCGCATAGTTTGTTTAAGTATTGTTAAAGAGATAATGAGAATTATCTTCGTGAGATTCCGCTTCTCTCTGTAGCTTAAGATATTAGGATTAACTATGATCTAAAGTGGAGTATGGGATCCTCTTTAGATTATATTAGAAATAAGTTTATGGTATATAATTAAGAGAGAATTATATACATGTAACGTAACAGGTCACAACGGCGCCGACTGAAAAGGGTAATGATAGGGCAGAAAGGTGCCAGAGATCATTAAATGAGTGCTGAAAGCTAACTGGTGTAGTTAGAGTAAGCTGATGTCAGTCGGGCCACGATATTGTGAGTTACGGATAAGTAGGGATCTTTCCAATCTAAGGTTTGGAAATTAGTATTAAGACTTAAACTATAAGTTAATACTGTAAGAAGTGAGATAAAGGGAATTTCACGAAGGAGATCATTTAAATGAACAAGATCATTTAAAGAGAATTAGAGAAAACAAACCGTGCACTAATAATAACTAATACTAATAATAAATAACTTCACACACTGACACAATACATGCTCCAAGTCCCCAATTGTGCGTTAGACTCACCAAAACAAACCGTAACGTGAAAATTAAGTGGTGGAGTATGTGACGATTTAAATTGTAACAGTAATCGTAAAATAAAAAAAAATTAAAAATTAAGTTTGCGAGCAATTAAGCCATTTTAAATCTCACTATAATACCTAAAACCCCTGTATGTACTCAGTATGAGAATGAGAAGTAATTAAAAAGTCCAAAGAAACACTAATAAAAAGGGCAAATTGTAAAAAAGTTATTATTGTCATAGTTAACCCTTTGCTTGTCATCATGCGGTGACCTGTTAATTCCGGACTCAACATGTCTACCGAGTCGTCTGTAATTTAGGATAAGATAAAAATCATAATGTTTATAATTAGAAATCTGAAGACACAGTTAGTCGTTAAAATAACTCACTTAAATTATATATGTTTTATTAAGGTATAGTTTTTAGTAAAAAAAATGTTAACTTAAATAAAGATAGAGACTATATTGTTGCGGAGTAATTGCCCCTCTCCTTTTGTTAAGTACCAGTCGAAGCAAGCAGAAAAACGCTCTCTCGCTATGTTGACTTCACGCAGTGCAGACGTACGAACGAAAGCTCTGACAAAATGTTGTTAATTTGTTTGTTTAATTTAAATGTAGTTTAGTAACTACCACTGCTAAAAGCGTGTGTCATGTACCAATAACTATAAATATGTGGTAACAAGAAGACATAATATGTAACAACAAAATGTAATAGTGTTAAGCAAGATGACGACTCCCTTCAAGAAGTAACTCAATTTTCAACATCACTCCTGAAGATGTGATCTGCAGGAACTTCATAAAGACACGTATACCAGGCATAAGATGCGGCTTAGGACATCCGAGAATCTACATATACTTACACCGAAGAAGCTTCAATCTCCTCTGTGAACATTTGACACATTATTGACGAAGACCGAACCCAGATAATGACGGCGACTACAAGGATTCCCAAGACGGACACCCCAGGACGAGGTTTCTACGTTCGACTGTAAAGGTGACTCGATAGCCTTGCTATCGAGAGTTAATAATATTTGTTACACTAATCACTTCTAAAAGAGACTTTTCAAAGACGATTAATTTTATGTAAACATTGTAATCAGAAAATCTAAGAGTTTACTGTAAAATTTTAATTATCATACGTTGTAACACTTTAAATGTTAATGTAACTTATTATCGTTCCAAGTAATAGTACCATTCTTCAAATGGTTAAAGAAGTCTTGCAAGCTTCTAAATTGAACTGAAAATAATTAGAAGTCTTCACTATAAATATACAGAAAGTAAACTCGGATCCGAGGTATAAAAACATAGAATCAATTTGATCCCAAAGTATTATGAGAATCATTTAAATATTTTAGTTTAATTAATGAAGTCATGGGATCTGTCAGTAACTGTTGTTAAATAAAGAGAAGTCGTCTTGCTACACATGAAAATGAGTGCATAAATCAGTAAAATACCGTCCCTTGTTTCCTTACACAGATAGTAAGTAATTTGTTCAGTGAATTTGATTTGAATACAGTTCGTTACAACGTAGGCAGCCCATGTAATTGGCAGAGGTCAGTTAAGATGGGTTCCCTGGATTTGTAACGCGGCAATACGTTACAAGGTATGTAGCAAATGTAGTCAGATGTTGTACTATCAAGGAGAACTATTTAATAATATACACCAGCTGTCTTATGTATACAATTAAAGACATAATATTCAGTACTGTTATGGCTTCCACTTCAAAAGTGTTTAATAAACAAACTCATTTTCATCCAGTGTGTAGCCTTGCGTAAGTAGTCATAACTGTTATGTGATTATAAACACCAGACAGGTTGATGCTTTATATCCACTTCAGAATGAGTGATAGTTTAAAATAATATTGTGCATTTAAATAATTCATTTAAATTTGCTGATAAACCTAATTTTGATCAGTACCTACATAATACGCAACTGTATTTACATTAGTACTCCACTGTATTTACATAAGTATTTATATTAGTACTCCTACTTTATTACATATTTACACAAATACTCCAGAAATGTTTCAATGTTCACGTACATTGAAATTAAGAGAACAAAATTAATGGTCTCTTAGTTTAGTGTTTATTAGTTTAAACTGCTTTATGCTTAGGCATTCAGTTCACAATAAATATAAATCAAAAAGGAAATTACTTCTTAATTGAATGTAAAGTCCCTATTTCTCAATTGTGCACTTTAACCATTGCAATGTAGCATTAGTTAGGTAATAATTGGTAAAAAATGTGTATCTAAATAAGCACACAAAAAGTTAGTAAATTAGTATTATTTGTCTTAGTTAATTACTTATTTTAGTTACATGCTTACAACTTACTACAGACTATTCAATGTAGCATTGCCAGTATACTAGTATAATCAAATGCATAAAAAGAAAAGAATGTCTTTTCTTATGCCACTGAATTTGCATGGACCAATTTTTTGGAGTTGTGGGTTATTTTAAAATCAGTCGTGAAAAGTTATACTAACGAGAAATATGCATGCTAATGATCAGATTAATCATGATCAACTTCTATGATTCATCTCCAAGGCATAATATACATGTCTTTTGTATACACAAATAAGAAATTTTGGATTCAGGGATATTTTTATATAACAAATATTTAATTATTATAATCTTTTTAAAACAAAATTAAGCACAATAAATAGAATTACCAAGGTTAAACAGAAACATCACTACACCTGTATTTCAGTATTTGCCAAGTGAGTGCCTTAAAAAATACGATTAAAGATATACAAAATTAATAAATTTTGTCATATTCCATAATTTCCCAACTAGTTGTTAATTATAATTAATCCATTAATATCAGCCTGTGACTTCACGTTTGTTTCTTAATGTACCTAATAATATATTGGAGCGAATACTCAGTACGGTATTATATAAGACCAGTGTTTAAGTGATCATTTTAGATAATACACTTACCTGTATATTTATACAGAACACATTTATACATATTGTAACCAATCAACTGTATGATTTGCGTGTCTCCCGTGTATCAACGTTAAGCCCCAGGTTGGATGCGTCAATTTGTAACCAATTCCAACTGTTTATAATCTGTGTTACTTATTTAATTACTGTTGCGGGTTTATAGTTAATTTAAAAATTTAAATTAACAAATTCAATCTATTTATAAGGAAAAATATTTATTATATTGTGGATATTATTCGGTTGTTGATTATAGACCTGTGTTAATTAGTTATCAAGTGTTTTACCAGGGAAAAACGCTATATTATGGTTATTATAATGAATAATTCAGTATTTTTCTCCAACCCTAGTCACTATGTATTATCGAAATTGAAAAGAGTGGAGTGTGAAAAGAGTAAGTTAGTTCTCTATTCTCCCATATTCACCAGCTGTCTGCAATCGAGCTCTGTCATTAGCGAATGACCCGTTCTTATAGGTTAAGTTGTTCCACTTGACGCTTTTATCACTTTCTTTCCCTGTAAATTACACCCTACTCGAAATACAATAACTATTCTACAGTAACACAGACTCATCAAATACAAGAAGGATTCTTTATTTTATATTATTTTAAATTTCCAACAATTGCTTTCTTTGGTTATTAAAGCATCATATCGATCATACTATACCGAATCGATTTGTTATTGAACTCTTGGTTTATAACATAAGCAGGTTTTTACCAAGCGTTTACAAGATACTCATTCAGGCCGTGTTCCACTAACGATGTCAGATCTACAAGTGATGAAGAATGGCTCGAATATTTCCAACTCCAGCTTCTCAATAAAAGTTGTTGTTAGTGTCCCGGGATGTAATGGAAAGTTCAGTTCTTGATCTTCGCTGATTTTTTTGTTTCTGGTGGTTACAGGTCCCGATGGAATTAGTGTAGTATTAAGTTCTTGCTCTGCAGTCAAAAGTGAGGTTCAGTAGGTAAATTTAATTCTCTTTAATTTTTTGTTGTATGGTATTTATTCAATTCAACTTCTCCCGGTCTGGATTATCTGCATTTATTTATGGTTTCTTTCATAACTCATTTGGTGGTAAGTTTAGTTCATTTTTCTTAAGGTTTTTGATTTGAATTTTGTAGATAGGTAGTTTATATTCTCAAAGTGATAGTTTAGGAAGCCGTCCAATCCGTCTTTTTAATTAGTGATTATATTTTAATGTTGATTTGTAATAATTTTATTCATGAGGTTTTGTGGTTTTCTGACGATTTTTAATGACTGAACTGTCCTCGTTTATATATAACAATTGAATGTCTAAATCAACAAGATTTCCTGCATTTTGTTGCCCTAACAACCATTGCTTCTTCTGTCATTGGACAATATTTGTTATCCTAGAGCCAGAATTAGGAAATATTCTTACATTTATTTAATAAAATACTCCCTGCTTGGAATTACATTAAATCACATAAAACTTTCACTTATTCTGCCTTATTAAACCGTATACATTTTACTACATTTTCTTCTTAATTGACTTATTTTAAGAGGTATTAATTTCCTTTTACAAAATACTAATTTTTAGGCCTATTAGTTTAATTACAGGTGTTATAATTTTTTGTTTTTAATTTAATTTTCCTTACCTGACCTACTGTACAAAGAGTCACTGGCTTATGGCCCATTATTTCAATTTTAATTTCATGATTTCAATTCATTATTTTTATTTAGTTCATCATTGAACCCTTCATTGGTTTTTAACATAATTATAATGACCACTTGACAATTTATTAACACTTATTGTCTTCTTGGCCAAGTTTACAAATATTATTTTAAAACATCTTCATTAATTATTTAAAGTAAATACACTTAACATAATACCACACATAATAAATATACTTGTATTTAATTACTTAAATACAAGTTTAACATGAATGAAATGAGTACACATTACTTAGTACTTCCTTAAAGCAATGGCTCCACACCTGCTACACACAAAACACAAAATAAATATCATGTAAATACAATATCATGATAAAATACAACAACAAGTACATTTTATAAAACATTAAATATTAGTTGAACAGTCTATTATATTCAAACTCATACACAGTCAACTCATCCCATTAGACACAGTGTTTATAGTTTACATCTTACACTGCTCATTACATATTTTATATTTAGGTACACCTTCAATATTTTATTACCTAGTAACCTTACTAGGTATCATCAATACATTTTTTAGGTGAGATTGGCCCTCTTGTACTTAATTATGGCATACCTTGGGCATTGTTTCAGTTATTTTGACAAAGTTTTTTATGTAACGTCGGGAACCTTAACTTTGTTACGTTACAATATTTACACAGAAATTATGAACATCACTAAATAATAAATACACTTATATTTAATGGAAGAAAAATAATATTTAAACAAAAACAAGGCAAAACCAAAACCACTTCAAACCAAGAAAAAACAACTGAATAAAACAGGTGACCCAATGTGTATGTCGCTCATACGTTACTGAATGACAGTGCAGAAACAAAACCACAGATCTATTTAAATTAAAAATTGAGGTCCCATATTAGGCCACAATAAAAACAAAGCTGACTCTCTAGTATGCCCAAGACGTTTTAGCAAAATTAAATTGTTGCCTCGTTTCTTAAGAAGTTTTAGACTCACAAATTTGAGTGCCTTGCCTTGTATACTCATAGTTTTTGTGGTCAACTGTCTAATTAGCAAGATATCTAGCACATTCATAGTCCTGTTTGTTTAACACAATCCACTATGTGAAACTATTTAGTCATCTCTTCACTCAATTGAATGTTATTTATTAGAGATTAATTAATAGCCATTATTCATAAAACATTGATTTTGTTTGAGTAATTTACAAAATATTGTTAATGCCTTTTATTTAAGAGCAGTATGACAGTTTCACATATGTAGTAGGCTCCAGAAGTAGGCCTGTGTTGAGTAAGAAACTAATTTCTTTATTTTCTTACTAGCTCTGGGGAAGGATTGATCCCCTGACATTACCTGTTGATGCGCCACTGCCTAATTTTATTTGTAAGATGTACCAAAGTTTTCTAAGTCACACCCTTTTGCAGAACCAATATTCACGTGTGTTAGTCTCAGTCTATACAATGATGTTATAGATGATAATGCTTTATTTATTGAATTTACAGTGCTCCATTGTATGTAAGATACTAGGCGTCATGTGGAAATTCAGTCTGGATGGACAATAAAATTATGAAGCCCTTACAAAAATCAATTTAGACTCATATAATACATGTTGGACTGCTTCATTGTGTGAGGCTAGGAGTCTTAGAGAAAGAAACATAAGGCTGTAATAAAATCTCTTGGAAATTTGTTCAAAAAGTCATAGCAACTTTAGGAGCAGCAAAGGAAAAGCAATTTTTCTGAGAATGAGAAAACTTCAACAACTATTGTAGTTATCATGGCAAATAAATAAGTAATTTAGTATTAAGGTGTCAGCGAGATTCAATTTTAGTCCTCGAACTATGCTTGCTCAACTTGGTAACATGAATACATACATAACATATATACACGAATACATGCAAGTAAACTAACCTTATTTCGGCATTTGGTGGCATATATTAAAACGAATTTTATGCTGAATTGGAAGAGACAGTAAAACAACTGTTAACGCAGAGTTTCAAAAACTGAAAGTATGACTAGAGACTCAAAATGGTAGTACAAAATGGGTTAAGGCACGAAAGGAATAGGCAAATGATAAATCTACTTCTGTTCTGATAACAACCTTTATTATTTGTAAGTCAGAAGTTCATCATGACGTATGATGCTGTGTTCTTGGCGTTCTTCCTACATAAAAAGAAAGTCATATGAATACGATGGTGTTTCAGAACAGACATATCATGTTAACGCAAAGCGCATATAAGATTGAAAATAAAGGGTACATTATAAGAAGCCGCTAGGGTAATCACAAACCTGTAATTTCAATAAAAAGCGTTAAATAAAATCTGATCTTCAATGGGAGAAAGGATTTAGATGTTATCTACTGTTACTTAGATGCAGATATGTACACATATGTAGGAGTAGACAAGGAAGAATTGAGAAGACAAGGAGTGAACCCAAGAACACAACACCTTCAGCCATTTTGAGTCCTACAAGTTTGATACTTTAAAATGCTTAGAAAACAGTTTAAAATTTTTAAACAGAAATTAAATACTAATTTAAAAATAGTACTAAAACTGTAAATTAATTCATAAAGCATACACGTTTTATGAAAACAAATTATTCCAAAATGATTCTCTAGATAGAACTCAATTTTGACAGTTGTCTGGCCTGTCATAAGGTTATACATTGTTATTAGTGGGTTAACACGTATACAGCTTGCTTGACTTCAGTTTTGAATATAGAGAATTAACGCGCATGCAGTTTTATTCTGATTCAATTCTGTGTACATCAATTTTAAAGTGCTAACCAAAACAATGTGTTGATACTCAACCAATTATTCTTAAACTTTCATAAACAATGGATTTTGTATGGCTAAATGCTTTCATTGGGATGTCGACTACTCAACACAAATTTAAGATATTCAGTTGAAATATTTGGCCTAACACTATTTACTAGTTTGCTATCAAATAGTGGATTTGACAAGCGTTCATGCATATCTGTATTTACATAAAAATTAGCCTACTCAATAGTGATGAATCAACCTACTTGATGTAGGTTCCTATAGTCCGTATACCAAAATACGCTTCTTCTCTCAAAATAGGCATGTACTCTGGGGAGTAGTGTGTGTGTGTGTGTGTGTGTGTGTGTGTGTGTTTATTGCTGACTGTTGGGGATAAAAAGTGTGGACCTTGTTATTAGCACATGAAAAATGGGTATAGGTTTAATAAACTACTCAGAACTATACCTAGAACATTGGTATATCTCCAGACTATTTCCCCTTTTTCAGAGCTTTTTCTTTCCAAAACCTTAAACATCTAAACACTGATTTTAATCAAGATTGAATTCAATAGTGTGCTACTAATATAGAAAATAATCATAATTATCTTGTTGGTACATCCTCTTCGTTCACTTTTATAAATATTATATATATATATATATATATATATATATATATATATAAACCCAGCACCAATTCTCTCCCACCATCAAGCCCCACCACACATATCTACAGTCCATAACTGTTACTCTGTAAAGACATTCAGTATTTACTCCCACTGAAGAAGACGTATACCATGTTGAAACGTTTGGGGAAATAAAATCAAAGTAAGTTCATAGTGAAAGTTTATATATATTGTAACGTAACAGAGTTGAGGTCCCCAATATTACATAAAAAATTGAATTAACTATGGTCAAGGACCATACCCCGAATTAAGGTTGCTCAGTAATTAATGCATCTGAGAAGTACCTCAAGTCAAAAGATGCAATAATTAACGTTGACTATAAAATACTATACCAATTAATGGTTAAGATATTAAATTGTACTTGTGTTTTATACTGTAGCATGTTAGTGTTCACAGAATATTTATGTTATGTTTTGAGTATGGTAAGAGTGAACTAATGTTGTTTAATAGGAATACTTAATCAGTGATAATGTTTGTATTTATGTTAAATTTGTCTTTAGACAATCAAGTATAATTACCTGTGTTAGGCATTATACTAAGTTTTAAGTATTGTCTAAAATTGAATAATGAAGTTGTTTTAATTAATGTTTGTAAACTTGGCCAGGAGGGCAATCAGTGTTTAAGGTTTGACAAGTAGTTCTGATAATTATATTGTAAACTAATGAAGGGTTCCAGGACGAGTTAATTAATGTAATAAAGTAAAAACCAGGAATTTAAAATTAATGTAAATAACCATTAACCAATAATTAATTGTACAGTAGGTCAGGTAAAGAAAATTAAGTTAAAAAACCAAACAATATTATAACAGTTGTAAGAAAACCTATAGGCCTAAATTTAATATTTGTGAAAGGAAATTAATACCTTTTTAAGAAGCCCAGTCCAATGAAACTATAATAAAACATATACTGTTTAAGAAGGAAGGTTAGGTGAGAATTTTAGGTAATTTAGTATTATTCCAAGCATGGAGTATTTTATTGAAAAGGAGTAGTAATATTCTATAATTCTGGCTCTAGGATATCTAATTTCATCCAATGACATAAAAAGTGGTTGTTAAGGCAACTGAAATGTACATGAGTTGTTGATATTGAATCATTCGTTCCGATTGTTACAAGCTATTGAGTTGAGATGGGCAGACACATTTAAAAAGAATGAATGATAAATTTTGAAGAAAAAATGAATCTAAATTAAAAAACCCTATTTGAAACTAATTCAATAATACTACTGATGAGTAATAAAACCAATTAGACTTCCAAATTATAACTGAATACCTCTAAAAGAGTAGAAAACTCCTCACTCCATTCACCAGAATAATTCCGCTGGATTCGGTATTAAACCGATTTCCCATGTAATCAGAAGACTAGTTGAGAGAAGTAAAGGCCAAAACTAACGGAATTATTGAGAAGACATACGAAGACCTCGTTTTGCTGAGTTAACCATCGCCTTCAAGAAAAGCTAGAATCCTATTCTCATTCCAACGTGACTGGCAACTATCAAGATCATAAGAGAAGAACGGCAGTCAGAAGAGTTCCTGAGAGCTTCCCTGTATACTCCACCATCAATTTTATTAAGGGCCAGAACACTTTTTACTGGATGAACGTGATTTAAGCCGAGCATCTTCAACTGTTTACAGACGCCCAATGCCAGTTTGAGTTTCGTCAACTCGGTAAAAAACAACTTATTTTTAAATTCAATATATTTAGAGTTAATAAACTTATGTAATACTTGAGTAACCTTAATTTTGCATTTTACCTGGCCTTACTAATGGTTAAAGGAATCCTACGAACCCTGGGATAAGAAATATTTATTGTTATATTTAATTTGTATAAGTCAAAGGAACTTGATCAATTGACAATCGATATATCTTTGTATAATCGATTCGATACTATTGTTATTTTGAGATAACGGTTACTGTGAAATAACGTATAAAATTAATAAAGGATCTTTATTGTATGAGATAATGTTTTATGTTATTACAGAATAGGTACTATATGTTGTGGGTGGAATAATTTACAATAAAAGGTTGATTAAAACCCGATGAACGGCTAACCTATAAGCAAGCTTATTACAAATAACAGTGCTAATTGCCAACAGCTGGTGGAACGGGAGATTGCCGAACTAGCATGTTTTCAGTACCAAATTTGAATAGAATTCTCTAATATCGAGGGACTAAGGTTGACAAGAATACTCAATACATTCAGTCAATACACTATATATATCGTTGATATTGCCCACCTACCGAATACTAAGTTAAACCTATATCGTAGTACGATTATAAGTTAAAAGAACATAATCATAACTATATTTACCTAATAATATATTTTCAGGAGGTTTCATCTGTAACAACCTAATAGATATATTCATTAATAACATAAGTAAATAAAACACAGTAAACACACGGATTGTTACAAATTGGCGCCCAACATGGGGCTTTCACACATCCTCGAAAATAATTAAACACACCAGAGATCACGGATTGATACAATATATATATATATATATATATATATTCAATCACTTTCTGCTACAGTCCGTTTCTTGATGTATATAATACATTTAATATTTATAAATAAATTTACTTCAAGATATACCTTTTTTCCCCCTATTAGGAACATGTTTCAGGTACTATCTTGTACCCATCCTCAGCCTTCTGGTTTTTTTGTCTGGTGAAGTACATATGTGTTGTTGGTTGACTATTATTATTGTGGCTTCCTGTTGGCTTCTGGTATTTCAAATTGGTTTTATTGTGTGTGATTGTGGTGTATGTGTTAGTTGTTTGTGTATTTTCAATGAAATACCAGAAGCCAACAGGAAGCCACAATAATAATAGTCAACCAACAACACATATGTACTTCACCAGACAAAAAACCGGAAGGCTGAGGATGGGTACAAGATAGTACCTGAAACATGTTCCTAATAAGGGAAAAAAAGGTATATCTTGAAGTAAATTTATTTATAAATATTAAATGTATTATATACATCAAGAAACGGACTGTAGCAGAAAGTGATTGAATTAATATAACCATACAAGGTAAATAAGCCTACAGTGAAAAAAAAAAAACGAAAAGTGAGGTTATAAAACAAATGCAAAAACAAAAGTGTATAGTGAAAAAATAGTGAAGTGAACATCAAATTAAGTGAAATCAACTAGCAAATAACAGAAAACAAAACAAATCATCTCTCACATAAATATACATTAACATGTACACAAACAACATAACCACAATTCCATATAACCACATTACCAAATTATTAAACAAATTTCAAACACGAAAAAAACAACTAATGAACACAAACATGAACATATACTTCAATAGACAATGCCAAAAACATAAATTAACACCTAAATACATCAACATAAACACAAACAACAAAAATATGACTGCACAAAAAACTATAAAACAAGCACAAAGGCTATGGATACAAAACAAAATTAATCAATTATACAGTAAGAAAAATAGCATAACACTAGACATATACAAACTACACTTAGAGCTAACAAGTTTATTACATCCAATCACTTGGCATAATAAATACAATAACATAGAAAATAAAATAAGATTTGAAAAAACAAAAAGACTTATTCAATCAACAAAAAACTTAACCCATTAAAACAACAAAACAAAAATCAAGAACAAAAAAACAAAAATAAACACACATTTTACCCTCGAACCATTAACCTTAGCAATACAGAATTTAACAAAAAAGAAACAGAATATTTAAACAATATGTCAAAAACTAACATAACTCAAAATGCAAACAAAAATCTAGAAAATTTAATAGTAGAAACAGAATTTGCCATTAACCTAATAAAAGACAATATACAAGAAGAAAAAAGAACAGAAGCAACACATATAATTAAAAAAATAATCACTAGCGAAATGAAAAACAAAGATAAACAAAAGAAAAACAATAAAAGAAATTAAAAATAAAGTAAAGAGCAATAATTTAATAATAACTAAAGCAGACAAAAGTCAAGCAACAGTAATCATTGATAAAGCAGACTACATAAAAAAAACCGAAGACTTCATCAACAATAATAAATGCGTACAACTAGATAAAAACCCAACAGAAAACTATCTTAAACAAACATGAAAAACTAATAAAAACAACTAAAAACATTTTCAACAATAAAAACACAGACATATATATAAACAATAATCCAGAACCACCTAAAATGAATAGCCTAATAAAAATACACAAATTAAACAACCCAATACGTCCATTAATCAATTTCAAAAAAGCTCCTACATACAAAATAGCAAAAATAATAGCACAAAAACTAAAAAGTAACCATCTAACAAATAACCATCATAACATAAAAAATACATACGAATTAATAGACAAACTAAAAATAATAAATATAAATGAAAATACATTTTTCATATCATATGACATAACAAACATGTACACCAACATCCCAGTAGCAGAAACAATTGACATAATAATAAACAAACTTAAAGAACAAAATGAAAACAAACAATATATAACCGAAATAAAAAATAGCCTCCAACTAATACTAAAACAAAATTACTTTGAATTTAATAGCAAAATTTATCAACAGAAAGAAGGTTTAGCAATGGGATCACCATTATCAAGCGTAATAGCAGAAATATTCCTACAACACGTAGACACCAAAATACAAAATATCATAAAATCACATGACCCAAATGGCATATGGATAAGATATGTAGATGATGGGCTATATGTATCAAATAACAAAAACACAAATGCAGAGAACATACTGAAACAAATCAATAACATACATCCCAAAATACAATTCACAGAAGAAAAAGAAAAACATAACAAAATCAACTATTTAGACATAACCATCACAAGATACAACAACCACATACAATATGCAATATATAGAAAACCAACTTCCACTAACATCATTATACCTAACCATTCTGACCACCCACCACAACATAAAATGGCAGCATTTTATTCGCTATTTAACAGAATGTACAAAATTCCCCTAAACAAACAAGAAACTGACAAAGAAAGAAATATAATATACCAAATTGGTTATTAAAATGGATACAATAAAAATACTATGATCAAAATAGAAAATAAAATCAAATACAAAATAAAAACTGAACAATTAAGAATTAATCAAACTGAACAACACATAAATAATAACAACAACAAAAAATGGGCCACATTCACATATATAAATAATAAAATGACAAAACTAACAAAACTATTTAAAAACACAGATATAAAAATAGCATACAAAACTAATAAAAATAAATTACAAAATCTAAATAGCTCACACAACAAAGATAATACAACAACTAACGGCATATACAAAATTGACTGCCAAGATTGCAATAAATGTTACATAGGACAAACAAAAAGCAGCTGAAAAAACGTTATTTTGAACACCTAAATGCATACAAAAAACCAGAAATATATAAATCCAATTTAGCCACACATGCAATAAACACAGGACATGAATTCCCAGACATAACCAATGTAACACTAATAAAACATATACCACACAAAGGCACCATAATGAACATTTGGGATAATTTACAAATATACAAACATAAAACAGAAAACAAACTAATACCTGAACAAATACAAATCAATACAAAACATGACACAATTTTCAAAGCACTCAACATTGAAAATACACAAAAAACTAACACATACACCACAATCACACACAATAAAACCAATTTGAAATACCAGAAGCCAACAGGAAGCCACAATAATAATAGTCAACCAACAACACATATGTACTTCACCAGACAAAAAAAACGGAAGGCTGAGGATGGGTACAAGATAGTACCCGAAACATGTTCCTAATAAGGGAAAAAAAGGTATATCTTGAAGTAAATTTATTTATAAATATTAAAGGTAATATATATATTATATATATATATAAATATATATATATAAAAAGAATATACAATATTATCTACTTGCAGAAGAAACAAATTGAAAACATCACAAATTATATATATATATATATATGTATATATAAAATAATCATGTCTAAAATTATAAAAGTATGAAATAAAGTAGACCTCAAACAATATTTACAGTATATAAAGGTAAATACATATCTGTAATATGAAGATAGTAAACAAGTAGGAATAGATTGATAAATTTAATTTGTTTATTAAAATTTAATTATTTTAAGCTTTTAAATATTAAAAAATTTAAAAAATGACAAACACTTTTTCTCAATTTGAAAATTACCTTTCCATCATAGATGTAACTGAGCTTCATTTATATGACAAATGGTATTTAGTTCAATACTTTCCATAATTTGATAATTTTGGTTGTTTCCAATCTTAAGATCTTTATTCATTGTTCAAAAACGAATTAGCCAGTTAAACAGATTATACTGCATAATAAAATTTGGTTAAGGTCATTTTCTTAACAGATGTTACATGTAGTGTTACAAGTAGTTTACTTATATATAATATGCAAAAACGTAAACACAGACACATTATGTGAGCTTAAGCAGAAGTCTGATATCTGAGGCAATCTGTATTAACCAAAACAGCAATTCATATCATAAACTTATGCAGTGTTTGTAAAATGTTATCCAACACACACCACAGTGACTCTCTTTCTCTCCCTTTTTTCTTTTTTTTGTGTGTCAACCATTCTGCAAGTCCTAAATTATATGCACTTGAAGTATATTAAAACATGGCATATTCTTTTATTGGGTATGCCAAAATAACAAAGAAATATTAAGTAGCTTAGAGAAAACTGACAATTTTTATATTTGGCGATTAAACAATTTTTTCCAAAATATTACATGTTAGTTACTAAACACTGAGCTACCTAATTGTGGTCTCCAGAGCTGTCTACATATAAACGTTTATAAATATTCAATTTACTGTAATATATACTTTTTACAGTTGGTTATTGAAATGCTTTTTTTCATCACAGTCTTCAGTAACCATTACTGGATTTCATTTTTTATTTTTGTTACACAATAAAATTACGCAATTGACAAATTTCTTAAAAAATAACAATACAAATATATGGGCTAATAGACTTTAGATTAATTAACAAATAAATTAACGAACTTGTTGCAGTGTATATGAGGTGTCCATTTACAAAATGAACCTTGTCTAATTTTTTTCGAAATTGAGATTTTGGTATCAGTGGATTCAGATTATTCTGCTCTATCTATATAACTGGATGTTACAGGTCCAAATCAGCCCTAATCCCATGAAAATTGCTTTTAAAAATATTATACAGAAACAATGGGTACTATTAGGCCTATACAGAAACCATGCCCTGTGACTAAAATTCAAAATGGCTGATTAGGCCTACATATCCCTTGGTTGAAACAGAAACAAAATGGCCCATATCTCAAACATTTTCATTGCACAATACTACATACATTTCCGAAACGATCCTTGTCTGATTCACAGCCATATATGTTACTCTACTATTATAAACACTATTTTTGATTAAATGTACGGTACTGGATATTGTATTTAAAGATACATCAACAACAAACTTCTAACGGCTAGATCAGTTGCAATATAATGTACAAGTTAGCCCTTTCCAAGAATGTGGCATTGAAGTTGTGTTAAATAAAATAGTGTTAAAGTTGATTTTTAAAGTTATGTTAAATAATATCCAGTTTTCAGTGTGGTTTGGTTATTTAGCCATTATTATGAATGAAAAGGAATCATCAACCAGTTTGGAAAATGAGGTTAGGAGACTTTAGTCAACAGTAACTCCTTCAAAAAACACATTTAAGAACTGTTTTATCAAAGATGTCCAATGTTCTTTGTAACTAATTTGAAAACTTACCTTCTTCATATAATAAAACCATGTCCAAAATGTTATGTTATAAAATAATCGAATATTCTAGTGTTTTATACGAAAAATTCCACTACAAAATATACACTCGCACACTTCTTCAGGCCTAATCTACACGTGTAAGCGTTTTCTGACTTACTTGTCTACATAGAATCGGGGGGGGGGGCCGAATGGGTTGCGCAGTACGCGTTCTGAATCCACGCTACAGCGCATGACGTCACCTTGGAGGCGGAATTCAGTTTGATTTATATTCGTACTCTGTGGGGAATTACTGCTTGTCTAGTATTGTTACATTGTCGTTATATAGGTGTTATCCGGGTGTTATAAATTGTGAGTTTAATCACTGTTAATTTATGCGTTTGTTCGTAGGTGTAGCAATACAGATTTAGAACAAATGCGTGTAGTTTTGCAAAAAAAAAAATGGTACAGAACTGTTTAAATTTAAATTTTGTTGGCGTGACATTTCACAAGAACGATTCGACAGTAACAGTGTTAGGTTACCAATACGTTTGTATAGGTGTTTACGAAAATTTAATTATTTTCAATTACCTTTCTTAATTTTCTATTTATTCTTTTGTTTGTTGACATATTTTTGGTTTTTTTAATACGTGTATGTTTTTTGTTGTGACATCGAGGTAAACGTTGTTTTATCTTGGATTTCGTTGTCCATGACGTGTCCGTTACTTAACTAAATACCACTATTACATTAACGACTCGGAACACAAAGTTTTTTATAAGTAAAAACAAAGTTTTACCTTACAGCCTGAACCGGTTGTTACAGCCTATTACTTTAGTTGTTGTACTTTTATTCTTGTACAGTTACTTTCTCTTAATTTTCTATTTATTATTAGATTTCTTGTTGCTTGTTGTTGCGATAGTTTTTAGTTTTCAAGGCGTATTCGTTTTTTGTTATGACACCAAGGTAAACTTTGTTGTTTCGTCTCATTTTGATTTTTCGTTATTGAGCATAGCTATTATTTCCGTTGTTTGAACTTACTCTTGTCCTTATTTTACTGCCAATATGCCTTCGTGTGCTGTAGCAGGTTGTAATTCACACAAGAAAAGAACGAAGGGGACAGATATTAAATATCATTCATTTCCAAAAGACCCCAAAATACAAAAAATATGGATTTCGAAGTGCTACAGAAAAGATAATATTAATATTTCAAATGCTACGGTTTGCTCAAAACACTTTTCTACAACAGATTATGTTCGTGACTTACGTGCTGAGTTAATGAATATACCATCAAGAAGAGTTCTCAGAGAAGATGCTGTCCCCCATGTGAAGCTTCCCGTCGTCATCACTGCTTGTAATGACGGTATGCCTTGCCGCAGTGATGATAATACAGGGGTATCAGGCGTCTTGAAAGTAATAAAGTCAGTGGCAGAAGAGAGAGATGTCATGCGAGAGAGGTCAGGAAAAGAGCCTTAAAAACCCTATCGGCTTTGTCACCCAAAAAAATTAAACTGGACCAAAGCATTATTACAAACTACGAGATTGAGCTCAAGGATCACTTAAGAAGCATCTAAAAAAGTTGGAAAGTGAAAACCGTTTTTTGAAATCTATGTGCGGGACTTTCAAGCTGAGAAATACACTTCTGAAGGAACAGAGAAAGGTTGCTCTTGAAAATTTAAAACGTCAAGACGAGAATCTGAAAAAACTTGTTGAAGATAAAATAAAAAAAGTTTTAGGACAAATTTTTACTGAAACACAAATTAACTGCTTACTGTCAAATAAAAACCGTGCAAAATGGAACTCTGAAGACATCGCAAAGACAGTTACACTACGCGCTGTATCAAGAAAATGTTACTTGTTCTTGAGAAATAAATGTGGTTTTCCCTTGCCAGGACTATCGACTTTGAAGAGATGGACATCTGCTTCATTTTGCTGTCAGCCGGGCATACTCCATGATGTTCTGTGTTTCATGAAGGCCCAGGTGAACACACTGACCACTGCTGAAAGAATGTATGTTATTTCTTTTGACGAAATGAATGTAGATAGTAGCGTCAGTTACGATCAGAAGGAATAACGTGTTGTAGGGCCTCACAGCAATTGTCAGATTGCCATTCTTCGTGGCCTCGTAGCTGGTTGGAAGCAGCCAATATATTATGATTTTGATGTCCAAATGTCGGCTGAATTGTTAAGAAACATTATTTGTTGCGTGGAAGACGTAGGGTACAATGTTGTTGCCACTGTAGCAGATCTAGGGACAAAAAATCGACGAGTGTGGAATGAACTAAATGTAACGTATACAAATTCGTGGTTCCCACACCCACACAAAGTAGAAAAAGTCATATGGGTTTTCGCAGATGTTCCCCACCTTTACAAGCTTTTACGAAACCATTTTCTAGATGACGGTCTGACACTCTCCGACAACAAACACGTCACGAAGACGACCGTTGAAAAATTGTTGGCATTGGAAAATGGTGAATTCAAATTGTGCCCTAAGCTCTCACATGTCCATCTCACCGTCAAAGGTAGGGAACGTCAGCGCGTGTTTTTGGCGACGCAGTTATTCTCAAACACAACGGCTGAAGCAATTCGATATTTATTTCCTGAAGAAGAACATGTGGCTAAATTTTTTAAACTGATTAACTATTCTTTCGATATTTTAAATTCAAGATGTGTAGATAATATACCTTTGGCTACCGGGTATGGCACTCACCACGAAGTACAAGAAGGCGTACTTAAAAAAATGTATACTTGTGAAACAATGCGCGTAGGAAAATCTCGGAATTTGTTGCCATTTCAAAAAGGTTTCATGATGATCATCAACTCGTTATTTGGCCTTTTTAGTCATATACGAAAAAACAATCTTAAATATATTTTAACTGCAAGACTAAATCAAGACTGCCTGGAAAATCTTTTCTCCCAAATACGAGGCATTGGGCAGTTTTTTATTAACCCACCACCGACAGAAGTTAAACATCGACTTCGTTTGCTTTTGGTGGGTCAAAATACAAATAAAATAACTTTTTCGAAGAAAGCACCTGTTGTCCAAGATGATGATCAGGAAATTATGACTTCTCATCTCTTGCAAGGTATCTTACCTGACATGACCGAGCAGCTATCTATGATTTAAGGGTCAACAGAAATGCAAGATTTCTCTTTGTCATTTAGTGCAGACGTTGACGTTCCTGCGATCAGTGATGGAGCAGACTGCTCTACTGAGGGGTTCCGCTACCTAGCTGGCTACATTGCCTATCGTGGGAGAAAGCATGATCCTACAATGGGAACACCTTCAGAAAATGTATATCCCCCTCCCGTTGGTACTTATGCTGGAGGCTGGATGAGTTTTTATCTCGAGGAGGTGTTCTTGTTCCTTCAGAAGACTGGGTGCACAAGATTTCACAGTGTGAAATAATTTTTAGGGACATCAATGGGCCGGATAGTTTGTATAAAAGTAAAAACATTATAAAAAATATGACTACAAGAATTTTAAGTAAATTTCCTGAGATGCCAATAGAAGTTGTAAAAATATACGCCAGGACGAGAATGTTCATTCGCCTTCGTTTCATGAATGGCCGCATGAAAGCAGCAGAAGCACAGAAGAGAAAATCACGCCAGTGGCACACATCGTCCATAGTTAAACCCACACATTAATTGAATCGTTTATTTTGAAAACAGCATATGTCCATGTTTCTGTATTTTTTTAATTTCTTAATTTATGGTCTCCTCTATGCTATTTGCATGTATGTTTGAAAACTACACATCTCCTATCAACAGTTGCTTAGGTTTCACAACATATGATTTAGTGTTTCATTTGAAAACAGCACGAGTCCAGGACTAGTGCAGTTGTCAAACCAAATGAACTTTTAGTTCGTGGATTCGCCAGTAGAGGTATTAGTGTCTGAGTGAGGTGAACTTATGCCGTATTGTTGTGCTTTGTGAGTGAAATAATTTCTAATAATATTATTGTTTGTTTACGTAATAGTTATTGTTGTAAGTGTAAGTGCTGGAAGAGTTCGACGTTTAGGTGTCCTTCTCAGTAAAAGTGAAACTCCTTTAGATAAAAGAGGTAGAGCTCCTACCAGTCGGCGTACTTTGCCCTCTAGTATATATAATGTGGTTATAAATCACATAAATAGTTTTGAAGTAAAAATATCCCATTATTCTGGAAAGAAATTTAAATACTTGAATGCTAACCTAACTGTAAGGGTAATGCACTCATTGTTTGTGACAAAGTATCCTGAATTGAATGTGAAATACAATTTTTACTATAAAGTATTCAAAGAACATTTCAATCTTAGTTTCGGAAGGCCTCAGGTTGATGTCTGTGGGAAATGCGAAGAATTGAGCCAAAAAATAAAAAATCTGCAACTAAACGATAATGCCAAAAGAGTTGCTGCAGCAGAGAAGATGATACATATAAGAAAAAGTAAGAAATTTTATGCAAAAACAAAAGAAATCGAAGTAAAGGCTAAGGAAAATGACCACATTTTAGAAATTTCTGTTGACTACATGCAAAACCTTCCTTTGCCAAACATATCAATATCTATTGATATATGGTCTATATGGAGTATTAGATATATGGTCTACTCAACGACTTCCTGTTCCCAGGCACAAAGTACGAATCCCAGGTTTGGTAACATTAAATAATTATCAATGTTGGTTTGCTACGAACCATCAAACAATTTATAACGCCCTTAAAAACCTGGTAGCCTAAACATAAAATATAGATAAGTAATAAAATGAAACTTTGTTTCGGCATAGAAACATTATACAAATATAGAAAATTGGCCATGAAATAGTTTAAATACCTAGTACCCACTTACACTGATTATTCATGTACTAGCTGTTACCCGTGGCTTCTCATGCGAATATTTGACTTTTAATACGTTTTTTAATATAATTTTGATTGCCTGTGTCTATATGGCGTTTCGTCAGCTCGTATAACAATTTTGTACTCATTAGTCAAATTCTTTCCAAAGCTGTTTTCAACACTTGTACTAAATTATTTTGTTGGTGCAACAGCCTTTGGAGATTTAAAAGTACACGTTTATAAAGCCTTTGGAGATATTTGTAAAATAGCCGTTAACTCGAAAAACGTTAGGTTCTTTATTTTAAGTGTTACTGTGTTATATGCATTGTATATCACATTAAATGTTATGTTTCCCTCAACCATGGCTTTTATTTCAGCAGTAAACTAAAAACCAAAAACCGTTGTCACCTAACCTCACAAATGAAAACAACACGCACTTATTTTTGCTTTGCATTAAGAAATAGGATAATTTACAATAGTACACTTTTTCTTTTCCACATCGTAATATATATCGATACAATCGCATTTATATAAAACATCGAAAATGTACTGGAGGAACGGATAAAGGTATAGTGACGATGCCACTAAATAGCTTTTTGTTTATTTACTTGTTACTATGGTAATTAATTCTGGTCTCCATGGTGTTTTTGACATCTATGCAGTAGTTTATTTACTAGCGTCTACCTGTGCGTTTTCCTATCAGATATGGAAGCAGCAACTGAGGGGAGACACCAGTGGACAACACTACCGTTCTATCGACGAGTCTAACAATTACGTCATCAGTAAGATATTTTTGTAAACTTAAAATATAACTCGTAACTTATTTTCGGTTTGTTTAGCGGTGTGCGGTGATGCTCAGGCCCGGATTTAGGTGGCCTGCCGCCCCCAGGCACTATTGTTAGCCCCCCCCCCCCAAACAAGTAACTTCTATATATTTAATTCTCCTTGACTGCTGAAAATAGTCATTTCACCTATCTCTTTTGTAAATACAGTATCTCATTTGATCTTAAATCTAAAAGGGAAATGTGATGGAATTGTGAAAAAGACTACATTTTTTTAACTTGTATTAATATTTATTTACGTGTACACTTTAGTAACACATAGATTAGTTTTATAACAAGTAATATATACGTGAGCCTACTTTCTTTTTATAGGTTTATTTATAGACCTACATGGTTTTGTTTTATCATCAAACATAGTAAAATTAATGAAGAAAGTTGTGTTAGTGGTAGAAATCACAAGCAGAATGATCACTGTTGCACACCACTATATAAAAATTATCCCGATTAGCGCTTTCAAGCTTCACAGCTCATCGTCAATTTTGATCTGACGATGAGCTGTGAAGCTTGAAAGCGCTAATCGGGATAATTTTTATATAGTGGTGTGCAACAGTGATCATTCTGATATTAAAATTAACGAAAGTAATGTAAATTGGATAAATAGAACAAATAATTTAAGTGTGATTGAATAAGATAGGGAGTAAGATGCAGTAGGGATTGACTTACAGATCGAGGCGCCCCAAGCAATATCGAAACAAACTATTTTAGTCAGCAAAAAAGCGGGCAACAATTTCAATGGATTGTCCAGACCTATATAACCGACCGTGCTCCGCTCTGACCACCGCTATTGATAGGCCCAGTGTCAATACTGTGTTATTCAATGATATAATTAAAGGTTATTTCAAAACCATTTTCCTCAATTTGGCCATAATGCAAGTGCCCAATACAAATACTGTAATTAAAAAACCGAAAACATGAAATTTTAACAAATAATTTTTCACCTTGTGCTTGCCGCCCCTAGGCACGTGCCTAGTGGGAAATCTGGGCTTGGTGGTGCTACGAGTGTCCTCTCATTTTTATTAACAATTTAAGTATATGATTATAATATTTTATTTAATCGTAAAAGACTAAGTAACAGCATTCTCAATTATCTTAGGAATTTTGTGAGCCCCAGAATCATCCATAACAGCAAATCGAAACAATTGTTACAGAATTAAATATTTAGCAATCAATTCGGCTTTTGGTGGAAAACTTAAATGAACTATAAAAACAATGATAAATAACCAAAGTGTTTATTAGAATTACTCATTTTTTATTCGTTTTCTTGCACTAGTTACCATGATATTATTAGTAATTTTTTCATTAATATGCAAATCATTGCATTACAATTATTTGGTACCCAGCATAGCTTTTTATAGTGCTTCCATCAGTAGGATACATACAGTAATTGTGAGTCATAAAGGAACACAATTTAATTGTCATAAATCAAATATAAATATTATAAACTGGAATTAAGATAATATATTGTACACACGGTTTTGCATTTCTGACATCACCAACAAAAAAGATGTATATGGCTTATTTAAAATTGTCACTTTTATTTGATGCGGATAATATTAACTACAAATGTTGTGTTTGTGCCCAAATGTGTTTAACAAATTGTATGTAGTTAGGTTGATGCAAGTGTAACAAACATATAAATGTCTTGGATTTCGTTGTCCATGACGTGTCCGTTACTTAACTAAATACAATTATTACATTAACGACTCGGAACACAAAGTTTTTTATGAGTAAAAACAAAGTTTTACCTTACAACCTGAACTGGTTTTCACCTTTTCAACCTCTGAAGAAGCCTTTTAACGGTGAAAACCGGTTCAGTTTGTAAGGTAAAACTTTATGTTTTTACTCATAAAAACCTTTGTGTTCTGAGTTGTTAATGTAATAATTGTATTTATATAAATGTTCTCTGCGATTAGTCAGAAAGGTTGTGTTTATGTTTTTTTTAAATATATTATTGCATCCATTTCAAAATAATAGTTGCATTCCTAATGATTAAACTACACTATTTTTATTCACAAATTTTTGCCTACAAATATTTATATATTTGTAGTTTTATAAAATATGAGGTAAAACAGTATTGATACAAGACATCAAGGCATAATAACTGAATCTGGTTTCTGCAAGGAAATAACATCTGAACGCCCTACTTATAAATTGACAAGTGTTTTATGAGTATAATTAAAAGATCTGATAAATACTTAAAACGTGATAACTATTTAGAGAGAAAACAGTAAACAGAACCAAAAAATTAACAATTTTGGTGGCTTGTCTTGATAATATGCTGTTTTATTCTTACATTACTGATAAAAATACCCATGGACCTTAAATGCAAGGATTGTACATATCTCTGGCCTAGTTGTCTACTGATTTTCTGTCCACTGATTTGTCAGATATAAACTCTTTCCTGAACATGAACACTGAAAGTATTTTTCTTTAGGAAAAAATTATTCTTGCTTAAGATTTTTTTAGTTTGAAAAGCCAGGCTTATTTTGTGACCAATTTTATAGCCCATAAAACATTTTAAAATACAAAACTAGTATTAACAGTTATTTAATCTTCAAACAAATACTGTTACATTATGTGTTGCTAAAATATATTCACTTTGATGTAAGTCACATTTCAAAGTTCTTTGTATTTAATTAGTTATTCGCACCAAGTAAATATTGTGTCTTCAGCTATTTTAGAATGTTGTGACATGCAATTTTACATAATCTCATACTGTCGTGTGGGTTTACTACATGTACTTCAGAATTTCAGTAAAATATATGAAATAAATTTTCAATTATAATAAAAAAATTGGGTCTTTCACTGTTTTCTGCAGCAAAATCAAACTTCTGTCTCCGCGTTTGTACTTTATTTCGGTGTCCGATGTGTACTAAAACTGTTTTCTTCACAAGTAACTAATGCCAGGTTATGGAAGTTATGTACGACAATGTAACTTAAATAAAATTACTTTGTTAGTGTACATTAAAAGGGCGTATTTATTGGAAGTACAGAAATTAGTTTCCATTTATCGGACATAATTACAATACAGAGACGATTTTTGGAGGTTGTGTCTACGTTTAACAATGTAACTTAACCTTTTAAATTTTTAAAATTAATTAGACTTAAACATTTCCTTAGTTAGTGTACATTCAAAGGCTGTATTTATTGTATGGATAAAAGGCTGTATATACATTAAAGGCTGTATTTATTTGAAGTACCAGAATTAAAACCTACTTCCAATTATAGTTATTATTTGTTGTCTAATGAACGGGTAATAGTAATGGCTTCATATACTTCACATCTTAAATTATAAACCTACTAACTGTATACCCATGCTTTGCTACGGTCTTTCAGGAAAAAAAATTGGTTGGCCGTTTTTAAAGTTAAATTTTTGTTTACCTTTGGATAATTAAGCAAATTGTATTAAGGCCCAGTGAATTTTTTGTGCAAAAAGACTTATTTCTAGTAATCGTGTATGAAAGTAGTTTTTTTTTATGAAACAACTGTCCTATTATTGGGCAAGCAGCCCTTTTTACCCACCACCACCCCTGGCATTTTGATATACTTGGTAGCCAGGCAACTGATTTGCTTAGCCATTGACTGTTACTAATAAGAAGGGAGCTTAATTAGAATTTAAATTTTAAAAAATACTTATCGGCAATAATTCTGCAAGAAAATTAGGTTTTTAATCAAAAAAGCTGAGATTAGTTATAATGGAAAAGGGAATAGTGAGTGGATGCTTAATGTTAAGTAGTGAAAGTATTGTGTAAAAGAAAACACGCTGCTTTAAGGTATCTTTATAAAACTTCCTTGTAGACAACGTTCTTTGTTTGACCCTCTGGCTGAAGAATTGTTAAACTGGCAGAAGAGCTAACTCGTGAGCAAGCAACCATGGGAGAAACAGTCTTCTCTTAGATCTACGCCGGCCATTTTCAAAGATTGACCTTGTGCTTTATTTACTGTCATGGCGAAGCAGAGTTTGAGAGGGAATTGAAGTCTTTTAAACTGAAAATGGTAATCCGATGGAATTAGGGGAATGCGTGGAATGAAGACTGTTTCCCCCTGACCACATCCAGTGAATATTGTTGCTTCTATGACATTCTTGTGCAAAGATTTTACCTGGATCCTAGTACCATTACATAGCTTAGGAGGTATCAGGTTCCAAAGCAGCATTATTGGAGCTCCAACTTTGAGGTAGAGATTGTGTGGCAGAATGCCTGGAGGATTGAGCATGTGCAGGAACTCTACTGGATAATGGACTGCGTCTTCTTCTTTCACCACAGAGTCCACGGATTGGTACTTCACAATCTGAGTTGGAAGTTTTTCCAATAATGTGTTATTGATGTTGGCTGCAGTGTCATTCTTTGGAGTAAGGATGGCTCTTTCTTTCAGCCAAGATGAATCTTTTAAATAAAAATTAGCTAAATCTGGGTAAATTTTTTCAGCCAACGTTGTCAAATCTTTTACAACTTTACATAATTCTTTTGGTATTTTAACTTTGCCGTTTTCATCAGGTAGATTACCGATCTTTAAAGTAAACTTGAAAACGCGTATGCCTTTAAACTGCCTTTGAGATGCACCCACATGTTGGCTCTCAGGGAACGAACATGGACTTTAGGCCACAGGAAGGAACTCTTTAGACAGGCTTTAACTTCATCTGCTCGCGTTCCCCAAGGCACAACAGGTAAATTCTGCCTGAAGTCTCCGGCCATTAGAACTGTGACTCCATCCATCAGGTTTTTATCGCTTCTTATGTCCTGCATAGTTCTATCCAAAGCTTCAATTCCTCCCTTGTGAGCCATGGTGCACTCATCCCAAATTATCAACTTACAATCTTTAAGTACCTTGGCTGTGTCGCTTTGTTTGGATATGTTGCAAAGTGGGGTCTTTGAGTAGCTTAAGTTGAGAGGCAGTTTAAATGCAGAGCTGTCTTCCCTCCATCCAACAATGTTGCTGCTATACCTGACGAAGCAACAGAAATAGCAATTTTCCTATCTTTTCTTACACTGGCTAGTATTAAGTTTATCAAAAAGGTTTTTCCTGTGCCACCTGGTGCATCAAGGAAAAACAGCCATCCAGCGTCTCAATCAATGCTCGCAATTATTTTATTGTAGATATTTTTCTCCTAGTCGTTAAGTTTAGGAACGTTTTCAGCAACAGTTGCAGATACATGGACTGTGTTGTAAGAGAGTTCTTTCAGGTACGCGCGATTGATTGCAGAATTGTAGGGCTCTTGACTTGGAGAAGGAAGACCGAGTTGTTGGAGTGACTGATTGGGCATTGAGAAGACCAAGTTTTCTAATGAAAGTAGGCATTTGTTATAAATGATGTTGTTGCAGAATTCAAGCTCTAAACCCGGACACTCATTCTCCATCTAAATCTTAAAGTCCTCTGATAGACTTTCCCTGTGTTTTTCCCAGAGCACTAAGGGATCCGGTGTTTGGCAAAACACCAAAATGACAGCGAACAGTTGTCTGATCTTCTGTGGTGACTCTGACACAGCAGCTTCTTCCAAGGTGTGGTCCCAATGAATGTCATCCTTTAGTAAACCCAGCGCTCTGCAGGCAGACTGATAAGTGGGGTGAACAATGCCAGATTCCCTCTTAAGATCATTGAAACTCATTGGCCCTCTGACTTCTTGAAGGAGAAGACGTAGGTAATAACATTCTGTATTGTTAGGGTGTACCGTGTAAACCCGACCGAGTACTTGATCTTTCTTCACTCCTGGATGTCCGGGAACGGCTTTGCCTTGCTTCCGTCAGCAAAACTGATTGTTTTTCCAGATGTAGTAAGCAGGGACTGCACTGTAGATTAGGGTTCTGGCAAAAGAATCTGATTTGCATAGTTCAAAGGATGCCATTAGAGTTGTTTTGGGTGGATTTTGAACTTTATCATGAACATTTTCGGGATTGAAATAAACTCTCTGCCCATTCTCAAGGTGTACTGCCAAATGCATTACAGGAGGATATCTTTCATGGATAGGGAAGCAAAAAATATGCCATGCCGCTTTGGAACTACTGATGTAATGGCCTGCTTCATACTTGGCAACTTCGTCCCACTCATTTTCCAACGCAAAAGCTGCTTGATCACTGCCCTTGTTCATGTATTTGCAAATGTACTTTATAGACTTCACAGAGTTACACAACTTGACATTGATATGTGCCAAAAAGGTACGTGACAGAACAGGGTTGTACGTTACCACCCACTGACTGTCTAGGTCTACTCCATTGATGTTAACTGTGAACCCACCGTCAGCAGGACACCTACAATGGTACTGGGGGCAACCATCGTCTGCAGTTTGGGTGTCTTTAGATAAAGGAGGGGAATATCTTTTGGAACATGAGCCGTTAACTATGCAGCGTGAGTTCCTGTTTAGACTTCCACAAGGGCCATGAAGCATTGTCGATTTAATACTTTCATGAAGCTCAGGATCAATTTCAGGGTCAGGTATCTCTGCACTTATGACACTATCAGTTTGGTCGGTCATAATTCTGTCCTGCAGCCACAGCAAGATGTGTGCGTGAGGCAAGCCCCGCTTCTGCCACTCCACAGTATACAGGTAACACCTACTTGGACCAAAAATGGAACCTTTAGTTAGAAGATTAATCATTTTTTTTACTTTCAAATGAAACACCTGAGCTATTATGTCATGCCTGTCTTGGGGCTTTTGTCCATATTTTAAGGCAGCTCCTATTTCAGACCATTTGGGGTTACATGTAAATGTGACAAACAAATCAGGATGACCATAAGTGACGAACATATGTCATGGCATCCTGAGTCCTCTCGTGCATATAGTGGGGCTCACCAGTAAAACTGGATGGTAACACGACCATCTTTCCAAGATCTGAAACTTGACCATCTCCCTTACACATGGCGTCTTTGAGATTAACGTAGTTTTCCACTCGCAGTTTACTCTGGTTGTGTCTAATGAAGTTTAGCCTCTCTGTCACTATCTTGGCATACATGTCAACCAAAGACTGATTGAGAAGAGTACGGTATAGTAATAGGTAACTTTCTTGGCCTTGTCTTTCCATTAATCGGTAAGAGTAGAAGTCCGAAGCAGAAACTGTTTTCTTAAGAGGGGCTTTATAAATTGGATCATATTGCGGAATGTTGATAGAGTAGCCGTCTTCTCCACGACAAAACATAATTGGGTACTGGAGAGCGTCGTATCCACGATGAGTTTCACTGATCCGCACAAACTTTGTGTCTCTGCTGTGAAGAATTATGTCTCGCTTTTCAAACTCCTGTCCCAAAATAACCAAAGCTACCTCGCTTGTTGTTGGCGCGTTGTAACGACCCCTATGTTCAACTGCAGGTTTTCTGTCTGCATGAATCACAACTTTAAACTCTTGCCCTTCTCGAACATTTTCCATTGCTGTTTTAAAATCTCGTAAGTATGGATTTTATCATGCAAACATTTTTAAAGTTGACCAACTAACCAAGGTTTCACTACATTAAAGAGGTTAGATCTGATTTCTACTTCTTTTTCGTCGTTGCCAACAAAATATATTTGTAGTAAAGAGGGATCTTGTTGAGGAGAAGGTAACAAACTTCCTATTCTATGGTAAACTTGCCCTTGGACCTTAAAAGTTGGCATGAAATTTCCTTCGTGTACCTCTTTAGCTCCGAAGGACGTCATCTGAAAACATCTGTTATACTTTCTGGTGTTTGCTAAAAAATGATGAGACTCGGGGTGGTTATTGATAAGGAGGCTATAGAGAGGTTCAGGAAGCTTTTCAGTAGAAGGAAGATGAACCTTGCCATTGCTGCAGCATAGGCCGGGGCTTTCTTCTTTCCACTTTTTTGCATGGCACCACTTACATTCAATATGCTGACCAAGAGAAACAACCACGTCATTATTGTAGTCCGTATTACAGTCATATTTAAAACCTGATAAGGGCTTTGTTTTCCACGGAAGCAGTTGTCTATTTTCATTGTACCTTCGAACAGCTTCCTGATTAACTTCGGGATGTTTGGTTGTGTATCTAGAAACTGAAGCTCTGTTTACGTCAGGGTTTGCCTTATTGTATCTTTTAACAGCCTCTCTATTAACTTCAGGATTCTTTTCATTGTATTTCTTAACAGCTTTCCTATTAACTCCAGGATTTTTCTCATTGTACTTTTTAACAGCCACTCTGTGAATATCGGCATTTTTTTTCATTGTATTTCTTAACAGATTCCCTATTAACTCCAGGATTTTTTTCTGTGTATTTTTTGACTGATTCCCTACGTTTTTGTCTCTTGATTCTATCATTGACCCTTGAGCGTCGTTTTTTTCTCCTTTTTTTCCCAACGCTTGAAGTAACCATGGAACTGATGACTGAAGAGGAAGAATCAAGATCATCAGGAGGCGTAATACAACGGTTCTGGTTATCAAGTTGAGCAGGGATTAGCAAATGAATAAGATGTATGTCATCATCGGATTGGTCATGGGCAGATTGCTCGACAACGATATTTTCAGGGCTCTCTGTGTCAAGCGAGGTGCAGATGGGAAGGTCAAAAACAGTTGATTTAGGAGGAGGAATGTATTGAGGAATGAGAGGTTCAAAGTGGGCGCACACCATGGGTCCAGAACACTTTAATCAAAATATGGACTTTCCCTCCTCATACTCATCAGGCTGTATAATCACCTCACCATTACGATACACCACCAGGTGGTAAGGGTATACTTCGGCAGCACCCTGAATTTCATTGTGGGTGGTGTATGTGGTGTAGAGGGACATGTGAGTACGGTATTCGGCCATAGTTCTATAAATGTTACCAAATGGCATCATTGTATGCTCCTTAAATCATTGCCAGTTGTTGCAAATGTGGTGTACGATGCTTGTTCATACTTGAGACGCAAGCGAGACAGTTCCGTACATGAGGCAAGACAGGGAGTAAAAGAAGCACGACCCATCTGTGCCCACAGGCACAACATGGTGAGGTACCATGTCCCCATCAACTTCAATTTGTTCCATCATATTTATTAGTGCACTCTTGTAAGGGAAAGGAGATATAGTTCAACAGTTTAAAACACTCCATATCAACACCGAACACTATTTCCGTAGGTTAATATTCCATGTTAACGTCCAATTTTTTCTATAACATTGGTTAATTGCTAAAAAATCATCAACAGACACACTTTTTGAAAAGCTTCTTATCAGAAATAACCTATATCATGAGAAAACAGAAAACTGTAAATTAAAATACTGCAACGATACAGCCACAGCTGTATTAAGCATTAATTTAAATAAATGTAAATTTTGTATAATTTGTATAAGTTACGGGTAAATGGACAAGTCTGAGATTGCAGAAATATTTCATTGTTAGATTAGGGTAGCAATTAACCTGTTCTGACACGCAGTCAACACCTGCTCAATTGTATGTGTGTTACACGTGTATCTTGTGTGTGTGAGTGAAGCAGGCATAGACAGGAAACTCAGCAACCCGCCCCAAGTAATTAAGAAAATAATTGTTTTAATTCACTGTGAGAAAACTAATTAATGTATGATCAAACCAAAGGCACCAAAGTGTGGGTAAAAATTATAGTTATCCCCAGTGAAAAGATGACGTTAATAGAACACGTTATGCGAAGACAGTGCAAAATAAACGTGCTAAAAAATACGCCAATTACACTGAGACGCTCAAATTAATGTAGTGAGTGATTAATCGAAGTAGCTACGATTTGTGCTATCTCGATTCTGTGCAAAACAGTGCTATGTGCTAATAATTGCAAATAGATGAAAAGGTTCGGTAGTGGGGGCTGTCACGAGATACGCAGGTATCGACAGGACGATTTTGGAGCCGACCAGCACGGAATCTCGAGAGGGTATAAATTAAGGGTTCAACCAAAAACCCTTCTCTTCATTTCAAGACTCAGTTGCAGCCGGACATGCTGTCCGTCGGCAAAACAGTTTATTTTTATTATCATATTCCAAGTCGCAGTAACAAACGAAGTGATGTTTATTAAAGTCACGACAAGATTACGGGAAAAGAAATACAGCAATAGTTAGTCTATCAAGAGTATATCCAGGAAATATGCTGTGGATCGACGCTGGACTCTAGACGTATCCAGGGAAGCTGCCGTAGATCGACGCTGGACTCTAGACGTATCCATGGAAGCTGCCGTAGATCGACGCTGGACTCTAGACGTATCCAGGAACACAAAGCTGCCGTAGATCGATGCTGGACTCTAGACATATCCAGGACCACGCCAGGACAAGAGGAATGGAAAATTAACTCTAGACAACGCTGGAACCCCGGACAACAGTCGTAAGATCATCAGAAATCGAGGTGACATGCTTAATGCATTTTAAATGATTATAAAAAACAAAAGAGCTCATAAAGACGATTTCAAAAGACAGTAAATTGAAACAAAGAAAGTTTATATTTAGTAATAATATGTTAAAATGTAAATAAATATTTAGTCGTAAGAATGAGCGATCGCATATACATAAAAGCAGTAATAAATGAAAGAGAATTTAAAGTAAAGAGAGTAGAGTTTATTATCAAAATAAATAGTAAAGTAATTAGATATTTGAAGTATAGAAAGATTAATTTAAAGTTGAATATTGAAACAAAAGCCAGTCTACAAGAAATTAATATAAAGTTAAATTGAAGTCAAAACATTGGTATAGACTGAGCGAGTAGAGGTCAGATCTGAGATAAGACAATTTATTTCAATATAAGAATATTTTAATGTTATAATAAATTAATAAAAATTATTTAACATGTTTAGATATAAGATTAACATGTTTAGATATAAGAAGTTTTTTAAATATGTGTAATATTGCATATCGTAAGATATAAACATTAAATAATGAGCAATATCGTGACCGACAAATTAATGATGTTTATGAATAATTTTAATAATGAAAAAATAATAAATATGAGTTTTTAATACTGATAATAAAAATACTCTTATTATATTTACACCTGAACCCCAAATACAGGTACATGTTGTTAGTAAGGTTATATAAAGTGTATGAGTTCAATTAATGTGCCAATTAAATTGCACAGAATATATAACTTGTTACAATATATTTGATAAGATAAGGAATAAAAATATAGAAAAAATCCCAGTTTTACAAAAAAGCGGAATTTATAAATTAAAATGTAAAGACTGCAACAAAGTGTACCTAGGTGAGACAGCATGAAAATTCGCATGCAGGTTGTCTGACCACAAACGTGGAGAAGGTAATAGAACAACGGTTTCGTTATATGCAAGACATTTCATAGAAGACAACCATAAGTTTGTTAATCCTTTGGAGACTGCGAAATTGTAAAAGTAGTAAATAACACAGTTGAAAGGAAGCTTAGGGAGGAGTTAGAAATATTGAAAGAAATAGAAAAAGGGTTAGACAATTTAATTAATACTAAAATTAAATTTGATAATGAAGAAATATTTTATAACATAATTAAGAAGTAAATGATAGAGGACAGATAGATAAGATTAAGAATTAAACTGCATAGGACTAATTAGTTGTTTTAAAATAAGAGTATGTGACTAGCCCTCATGTGTGGAGAGAAATACTAGGTTTAAAAGGAATGCACACACACACACACACACACACACACACACACACACACACACACACACACACACACACACACACACACACACACACACACACACACACACACACACACACACACACACACACACACACACACACACACACACACACACACACACACACACATAATTTGCTAGAAAAATATGTAACTGTCCAGATGGTGGGACTGGGCTAAGGGTGGGGAAGGGACATTGAATTATAGTTTGTTGTGTGTGAGCAGGGTGGAGTGGGGAGAGGGTGAAGGGGTTTGTTTCAGGTTATTTGTTTCATATCCGATCTGACGATGAGCTGTGAAGCTGGAAAGCGCTAATCGGAATAATTTTTATATAGTGGTGTGCAACAGTGATAATTCTGCTTGTAATTAAGAAAAGGTGAAACCAACTCGTTACACTGAAAAACTTCTAGGTACGGTATACTACTACTGATTGAAAAAGACAAGATAACTCATGGTGAACTTTTTCTTCAAACCTTTTAACACCATGGATTCTGCGTTTTTCCACAGTTACTTTACCCTTTTTTTACTTTTTATCAACTTGTGTTCCCAGAGTCACAGTAGTATGAATTGTTCCTAAAATTTCCATTTAGGATTAGACCCATCCATACTTATCTGTAGCTCAGATGCAGATTTATTAAGACACAGATTTATTCCTAGTAGAGTTCTCTTCGAATCCCTTAAAAAACCTTATAGATTACTTTAGAATAGGAAGTCAAAGAAACACAGAATTCAAGTAGCAAGTTTCCACTACTTTGTAAAACATATCCTAGAAACAAACTGTGACATCCAGTAACTGTTGCTGAGAAACTTTACTAAGGGGCTTATAAAAAAAAATTACAAGCTTGCTCTTTTGAACATCTGATGAAAAGGTTTTGTAAAGTGTACCTAACATAAAAATGTACAATGTTTGATTTGTCCTTGTATTCCATACTTCCAGCAGTTTTACATGATACATTCCTAACACGAATAAGAAAACTTTAAATCTGCTGTTGATCTAAAGGAGTGATAGTTATTTGCAGACTGACAGGGTTATAAAATAATTCTGAAAGAATTGTTGCTTTTAGAATACCATCATTTATCAAGTGACTACTCAAATCTGCCAGTTTTTCACAGAAACTGGGGGTGATTAGATCCATCATGACCTAGTGACGCTCCAAACATTTCAAGGATTCTCCTAGCCTTAAAAAACTGGACTGGCCTCATTGATTGACATGATTAATGTTAAATTTACTTTGGGATACTTCCAAACATAATACAGTTTACAATAAACAAACAAAATTTTATGCCTGTCTAATTTTTTCAGAACTGTATACACATAATTTGATCTGGATAGAACATTTATTAAACAATAATACTATTTGATGCAAATAATTAAAATATTGGTATCGAGAACCATACACGACTTCCATGTTTTAAGATTTATATTTAAAATCATTTTAGAAATGAAATATTTCCACAGAACTACTTCTATCTTCAGCCTCAACCACACAATTGTGGCCACTAACATATACCACCTCACATAAGCGCACTTGATTTTCACTGATAATGGCAGTCGATGGCACTTCCGAAACGTCTGGTTCTGCAGAAAACATTGCATTACGGCCAAACAGCCTGGGAAGGAATTTTATCAACAAACTACTTCATTGTTGCTGATAACGTAGTAAACATACAAAAAATTATCCCCTCCCCTTCAACTTCCCCCTACCCCTTTTCATTTATAGATATTTCATCTACCTATCTCCAGTGGATTATTATGACCTTTTCAGGATACTGTGTTTATCAAAATTAAGTACTTTACTCTTGTTAAAACATAAAACGTTGCAGATAAACTACCCTTCTCCATTAACCGATCTTCACCAAAATCAACAGACCTTGAGTCCTCTACAATATGCAAAAAATTATTTGAATTTGCATCAGTTATCATTCACCATAGACACAATTCTACACACAGACTTCTTTCAAAAAATGACTTTTCTTTATGTTTTGAGGGTAGTACAATCAGAATCAGCCCTTATCTCTAACACGATTTTTTTGCCATCCATTTCCTTATGGAACATGGGAGTAAAAACAATATCCTTCTTTTTATAATATGTATTGCACATGTTTTCTAACACGGGACACTAATTATTAGATAAAATGTTTACCTTCATTTAAGCCAGCTTCCACTCACTGTGTACTTTCTCAGAGGTCATAACATGTTCTTTTTAACGTTGCCGAACATAAATTGATGTTAATTTAAAAATAAAGTAAAGGCTTACCACCTGAAGTTTGCAATGTGCAAGTTGAAGAATCTATTTAATTATTGCACTTAACTTGATATAAGTACTGATTAGATTTCAGGATTATTATTTTCAGAAATAATGTATGTAAACCAGATTTCCCCATATAAAGTTAATTAAAATTCTTTAATGCATAGCATTCCAGGTCTTTATGGTAGTAGATTTGTATTACTAAATTTGAATTTACACAAATAATTCTCTTTGATTAACCAAAGTTACACACACAAACTAAATGCTGAGTGTCCTCCTAGTGTATAAATTCAGCTAAAACACTATTCCAAAAACTTACCTTGTTACTAGAATTTGTGATATGATGAACTTTTCATGTTAAATAGTTTAAGTACTTTGTGTTGAGAGGTAAGCAATTTAATAATTTTTATTTATGCAGGCGTATAGCAAAATCTGATCATCATGAAAAAGGAATAAGGCATTTTGTAATATAAATTAACTGTTTAGTTCCTGCTGTATTACTGACTCATATTACAAGACCAATTTTTGTGTAATTGAAAAGATATATTTTAACTGTTTCTTTTGGTGCAATCTGTAAATTCCATGACACACATCCATAAAGGTTTGAAAATATGGTTATTGCAGTTTGATAGGAATAAATTCTCAAAAAACTAATACAAATCTGTTATGTCTGATCACACCAGCTATCCTTTCTATTTGAAATGAGCCTTTTATCCAGATTTATTACATAGTATTGTGCCAAGATATATCACTACATTTGTATACTGTAATACAGTAGCGGTAGAATATTATCACTCCACTAATATTACCCTAACATAATAAATGAAAATGCATTATGTACACATCTTTTGACATAATCACCTTTCACTTATCACTTTTTGCCTATCAATTTATTTGATGAGTATATATTTAACGATTTATGTAAAATACAACAGGTGTTTAACAGACACGTACTATGTGTAGACCTCTTATTTCCCTCCTCGGCAGGTCGAAGCTCAATTGGCATTAGAGTTGGGTATGAAATTATAATATGCTCATAGCCTGTCTGTTAGCAGCTAGTGGCATCTATTGACAGTCACTCATGTCAAATTACAGTGTCGGTAAAGGATGTTCGAAATTTGAGTGTAAACAAATTAATAGTTAAATAATTAATATAATGGAAGTATCACATATATAATGTATGTAAATGTAATTGTGAAAAAATGATGTAGGGCCTACTTCATATACAGATCAGAAGTAAATGATGAACTATTCTCTTTATGTAATAAGTCTTGTTACTAAACAATATTTATTTTTAAAAGCCTCTTATCATATTGAGATGAAATGGAGTGGCATTTGAAACATCTCTTAGGTATAAATACAATATAATGACCTTTACAAAATTTGCTGCCCGTAGGCAGTTGCCTACGTTGTCTATGCATAAATCTGCCTCTGGTGTACATGCTAAATAATGCACCTGAACAGTAGTAAGAATGACTTAGTATCCTGTTGAGTTATTCACTGTTCTGATGGATGATACGCAAATACTGGAAGGTAGGATGTGAGAGCCAGCAATAACCTTAAATAAAACTCTCATATATTTCAGTTATTACACAGTGTTCTGTTCATTACAGACAAGTGCTTGGTTTGATCATTTTTTTTTAATAAAATTGTATATTTTACTGTAGCTTTACAGTAGCTTGACAGAAAGTGTAAAAATGTAAAATAAAAACGGCATGACTTAAGTGTTAATAAAAAGTGAATACTTTACAGTAGCACAAAAAGTGACAAAAACTGAGGCAATGAAATGCCACAGTTCAGTTAAAAATATTGCAATCTCCCTCACACAAAATTTTAAAGAATAAAGACATATCAACACCACAACAAATTTTTTTTTTTGAGCAAAAGGAAACACAATGGAAAGGCATCTCTGGTAGTATCACTTTGAAATTATGGTTTCAAAATGTTTAGGGAAAAGAATAAAAAATGCTAGCATTAACAATCCAACAATGTACCGAAAAGATCAGGATCTTGCTAGGTACATTATAGGGAAAATTGGTTTTGTAGCTGCTAGTGGATGTTTGTTTCTATAAAAAATAATTGCAGTATCTAATAAATTATGGTACATATTTAATCATTTATTGAATAATTTGTCATTTATATAATTTTGTTTATTTTTTAATTTCTATAGATACTTTTGGTGTGTTTGTTGTAATTTTGTGTTTTACATAATCTTTTGTGATTAAATCATTTGGTATAAAATGTTCCAGATTATAAAATACACCTCACAGTTTTAACATACAATATATATAGTAACACCTCTATACATAGTAACAAGTATATCAATATGCCTGTAATCACAGGTATGGGAAAGTAATGACAAATCTTGCATAATCTACTTATCAGTTATTGTTATTATTCGGCTAGTGCTATTAAATTCATATTGGCCCAAAGTGATCACAAAAGGAATTTATTGTATTTGTTTACAGTCAACAGTGTAGATTCCAGGTGATGATTTAAGATTTATATAAATTAATTTTCAGTCACATGAATGAAGTTGCAACCGTAAAGAAATACAGAATATATTTTCTATGACAGCAGACAAGACAGAACACTTGTATTTTGCCTTTTATGTGTGTACATACATTCAGACATCATTTATTTGGATTGACTTCTGCAAGCTGGAAATCAGATAACAATAATGTTTTGTATTTTACATTAGTGTATATGTAAAATTATAATCCTCAAAGTATAATATTGAATTAATTGGGTTGTTTCGTTAAATTGTTATGACGGTCTCACCTATCATCACATAGTACAGTGGAAACCAAAATAAAACACTTATGAATTTGCTAATTCATTTTATTAATTAATCTCTAATTGGTGTTGTTACAGGCTTGTTCAGTTTCGTTACAATTTTTAATCAGTGTTTCTTGCTGCAAGTTTTACATTAATTAATCATAATGATTAGCTATGATGGTTAGAGTGTTATTGGTACAGAAGAAGATGCTGCAGTTTCTTTTCTTCAAGAAAAGCATTTGGTTCACAATCCTCGTTATTGTGTTAACGGAGATGACATGGTGTTGAGCCTTAGGCAGCAAAGATGTTTTTCGTATTATTAAATACATAGTTTTAATAGGTTAGTATAACCACTTTTCACTTTTCATATCTACCACTTTTTAGATAAAGAAGGAGTATGCACTATGGTTAATAGCTTATGCTACAAGATACATTAGTGTTTATTTTAAAAATTAGTACAGTAACGTACAAGACAGGTTACATGAACAATTGTTGGAAGAAACGGAGAATAAACCGTTATAGTGAGGTCAAAAGATGTAGAGTTGAGCATTACAGAGTCAATTGGGTTTGTAAAGAAACGTCAAACCCAATGTACTATCATTACACACAACAATGTACTATCATTACCTAACCAACCACAACGCTCATGTAGTGTAGACGTATTATTTAAGAAGTATCTGTGCCTCAACCTAGTACTAAATCCAGTATACTGTAACAGATCTACTGTTCCACACTGTAAATAAAGAAGACAGGCAATAATATATATCTATGTGTAGACTGAGGTGAATGAAATGGCTGTTTACTTACCACTTTACCTGGTATTTTGGTCACTTAACCAAAAATTTGTCCATTTTAAGTACAGACTCTAACCTATCAGGTTGCAATGTAACTGGGATTTGTTGAAAACAAGATTAAACTATCCCTCAAATATTCAACCCCCCCCCCACAGATAATGGCGGGGGAAGAGTGAGAGAGTTATATATCATTGTTGAATAATTATAACATTCCTTTTAACAAAAATATCCTTTTTATTTAAGTTATTACAACTATTTCTTTTACTTTAATTATATTTATGTTTCTGAAGTAATATTAAATAAAATACAATAATTAAAATAAAAGTATATTTTTGTTAAAAAGTATTTTATTTTTTATTGAATAATAATAATAACATAAGAATATAGAATAAAGTAATTTGTAAATATATCGTTATACTTCTGACATGTAAAGTAGTATACATCAATAGTCTACTCTCATACAGTATACGAATTTGTTGGAAAATATCATGCACACTACTTGGGAAGTGTTCAACACTGATTTAAAAATGTTTTGTTTAATGCAAACACTGAAACACACTATACACAAGAAATAGAACTCATCATGAACATAACGTGATTATATTACTTCTTATGGTATAAGAATATGATATCGGTTTTTTGTTTAAAATCCACTTGTAAAGGAAAAAATACAGCAGATAATTATTTTATAAATAACTTTGTTACAGCTGCTGTGAAGTTGCTTAGATTAAATAATGTAACCTAACCAACTTTTAAGTATTGAATATTAAGTATAAGTATATTTAATCCTGAGAGAAAATGAACAATTAACACCAGTTTTTGAAAGAACCATGAAAGGAGAGAAGATGAGCTTGTGTACGAAATGCAAAGTGGAGTATCTTATGTAGGAGATGAAAGCTCAAAAGTTCAAGCCAAATACATAATATGAATGGAGATGATTGGTAATATCTGGGACCTGTCACACAACAGAACACCATACAATGATGATACTGTGTATGTATGATATAATGTGCCTTCTTTTTATAATATTCTCAAAGGATTTTAATACTTTGTTTCGACTGGTTTCACTGTGTAAATTACAAACCTGAATATAGTGCTGGAAGTTTCAGTTTCTCAGCCTGAGTAATGATGATGTAAATGTTTCTAACCTTTTCTTGTGCCTGCAAAGAAAAATAAATTACATCACCGGACACACAAAGTACTGACATATGAACATTAATCAATTATTTTGTTTAATCAGTCAACATTCTAAGAGACCAATATTAAAGGGTTTACAGATTATTGACCTGTCCACACACACACACACACACACACACACACACACACACACACACACACACACACACACACACACACACACACACACACACACACACACACACACACACACACACACACACACACACACACACACAGGTTCTGTTGTGTGTTACAATTGTGTCTTATTTTCAGCCAACCGTTCTTTTACAGGTGAAATCAGTACAATTATACCTCGTGAGTATAAGGTTAGTTTAATCTGTAACCTAAGATATTAAACATAATTTACTGAACATGATTATTACACTTTATATGATATCAGCTTTTTGGCTTAATATCCACTTGTAAAAGTAAAAAATACAAAATTATTATTATTTTATAATTAACTTTGTTACAGCTGCTGTGAAGTTGTTTAGATTAAATAATGTAACCTAACCTTCTTTTAAGTACTGAATGCTTTTAATGTGTCATGTACTATGTTCAATAAGGAAACAAAATACTTTTACAGAATACTTAAAATCCTTGAAAATGGTATTGGATTAAGCTTGAGCAATGAATAATTAAACTAAGCACGTGATTTCAAAGTAAATATCATTATGAAATACGTATTCTAAATAGAACATACTTACCAAAATTGATAATACTTACCAAAATCATATTTGTTTTTAGTAAAAAGGGGCCTCATATTTGTTGATGGTTTCCAGCATTTTCTGAAACAAATCCTCATTTCCATTTCTTGTTCGCCACATGAACTCACTTAAATAGGAATCTAAGCGTTCCTTTCTTGTACCACATTCAATCATGTTTCGGCATTTACAGGACCGCCCCATGCTTTCTACGCCTTGTGTATGCGCTCCCGTTTGAGGATCCACAAAGTTATAACTATGGTTTACAGTCAAATGACTGTACTGTTATGGCAAATTAACAATTTGACGGTACGAACACCACTCATCTGACATTATAGTAGACCTTGGTTCAATATTTGCCACTATCAGAGGTAGGAGGGTAGCTGCTGACCGATCTTCGACACAACACAAGAAGCATTCTTTGATTTCTCGGCAGTATCCACCGAATACCCACTGTTGTGGATACACCCGGCCAACATTATTTTTCTCTTCGCAAACACACTCTCATCAATTTCAACTGTTAAATTCGGTCCTCCAATTTTCCGTGGGTTTCTCATGATGTCTAAGGCACAGATATATCTTAAGTAAGCCGTCCACTCTGTGTGTTTAGATGCCAATTTCCAATTGACTTTTACTGTTTTTCACACTACTAAGCCCTTCACACCAGAAATAAAAAAAAATTATTATTTTTCCCAGTGGTAATTTGGACCCCTCTAAAAATGTGCCATTGCAAACTACCTTATACTCACGGCAAGTCTTCTTATTGCAACACCAACACTGTTGCTGCCCAAGAGCTAATACCATGTCATGTCCTCGTTCACATTGACGAGGAGTGTGAACCAAACCTTTATCTTGAAGAAAAGAAATTGGATCCTCTTCTATACTAATAACACTCGACAGTTCATCATAGCTAATCATTCTTAATTACATTAATGTAAAACTCACAACACAACACTGATTAAAAATGTAATGAAACACGCGAACAAGCCTCACAACCATTCACGGCACGCCATTGTAACAACACAATTTTACCATGTGGTGTACAAATGAAATTGGGTCTTTGGCTATTCTAAGCAAAATTCAAGAGCTTTAGGAAAAAACTTTAAAACAAATTTAAAGACTCTGTATTAAGTCTTTTAAAGTATACTAAAATTAACATTTCTTTTTCATACACATGTTATTTCAATTTATTTTCATAGCAATTAAAATTAAAAGTGCTAACTGAAGATAGAGACACACCATACATTTGGGGTTGGGTGGGGTAATTGTAAACGGAAAATGGATTGAAACATTTTGATTGATTAAAAATTGTGTATACGTTTTAAATTGAAATAACTGCAAATATTTCAACCTTTGTTATTATGTTGCGTAAAAAAATTGTATAAATATAAATAATAAATACAGATCTAAAATTCAATTTACAATTACCCTTGACATCTTAGAGGTAATTGAAAACAAGTGTTTTCTTTATCCTTTGAAACTAAAAAACTGACACTCCTCTTGAAATTGAAAAAAGGATTTTAATGTACTTGTTTGGTTATACGTTAGATTGTACTAGGTTATGAATTGGAAGTAAATTCTGGTACTTTGAATAAATATAGCCTTTAATGTTATATACAGCCTTTTATCCATACAATAAATACACACATTAACTAAGGTTTATGGAAGTATGGAATACAAGGACAAATCGAACATTGTACGTTTTTATGTTAGGTACACTTTACAAAACCTTTTCATCAGATGTTCAAAAGAGCAAGCTTGTAATTTTTTTTTATAAGCCCCTTAATAAGGTTTCTCAGCAACAGTTACTGGATGTCACAGTTTGTTTCTAGGATGTTTTACAAAGTAGTGGAAACTTGCTACTTATATTCTGTGTTTCTTTGACTTCCTATTCTAAAGTAATCTTTAAGGTTGTTTAAGGGATTCGAAGATAACTCTACTAGGAATAAATCTGTATCTTAATAAATCTGCATCTGAGCTACAGATAAGTATGGATGGGTCTAATCCTAAATGGAAATTTTAGGAACAATTCATACTACTGTGATTCTGGTAACACAAGTTGGTAAAATGTAAAAAAGGGTAAAGTAACTGTTGATAAACGCAGAAGCCATGGTGTTAAAAGGTTTGAAGAAAAAGTTCACCATGAGTTATCTTGTCTTTTTCAATCAGTAGTAGTATACCGTACCTAGAAGTTTTTCAGTGTAACGAGTTGGTTTCACCTTTTCTTAATTCTTAGCCTCATATTATGAGTACAAATGTATGCCTACTTATAAGTAATTTTACTAATGAAAAGTCTTTTTAAAAAAGAGACTTGTGTCCATGTTAACAGCAAAGATGACTATTACTGAACCTCTGAGAACTGTCATATGATAATGGCATGACAATGTATCAGTTAGAATAATCAACAACTTATTAAGGCACACTGTAAGGAGGTATGTTTTAATCATTTTGCACACATCATTCCAGAAGTCTGTTCTAAAAACAATTATAATCAAACTGCTGTTTCAACAGTACTAATAATGCAGCATGGCAAAATTTAAACCATTTTTATTGATTGGTCTGAACGTTTGTTTCAAGCTGAATATACCAAATATGTTTGTAAAGGTTTATAATTTAAGATGTGAAGTATATGAAGCCATTACTAGTACTTGTTCATTAGACAACAAATAATAACTATAATTTCCATTAATTTTGTTAATGTTCTTTGCCATTCATTATTTAGTTATTTTTTTACTATCAGGAAAAGTTCTGATAAAACTTCTGTATGTGTTATTTTTGGTCTCTCTCTCTCTCTCTCTCTCTCTCTCTCTCTCTCTCCCCCTCTCATTATTATTTATTGAAAAAAACAAAAAACTGACATTCCTCTGTATATGTCCACATTGCATAAAATTAAAAAAATTAATCCAAGAAATTTAAAAAAAAACTTGTAAAATCTGAAAACATTTGTTCTAATACAGAATTCAAATTAAATAAAGAAAAAAAGGAATTGTGTGCGTGCTAGTGTGTGTGTGTGTATGTGTGTGTTTTAATGGAGACATCTTCCCCCTTGCTTCTCAACCACTTTCAGAAAGTGAACAGGCAGAACAATACCTGACCTGCAAATGGTCTTGAAACATACTTGTGATCTTGCAAAAGAAGATCAGTCCTCTGTGTGTTTTAATGATAATTAGTTAATCAATGGACATGCCATGGACAACAAAATCCAAGAATTTACAAATGAATAATGAAAACACAAAGTTTAAAAACTAATAAGAAATCATTAAATAGACATAAAGAAAAAATTAGTAAAATTTATTAATGAATCAAAGGAATTCAGAAATTCAACTGATAATCACACATTAGTACATAGTGTTACTATTTTCACAATTCCACAAAATTTGTAATTATTGTATAGTGAACATTGGATTTCAATATAGTAAGCGTACTGTGACGGCAGCGGTATGCGAACATCTGCTTCCCGGTACCAGCGGTGGACACAGTGAGCCAATCCAACAATGTGCTCGGAGCGAGCCAACCAGCGATCCCGGTTAGTGCATAAAACCCGGGCCGGCAGAAAATTTTGAGCACTCGTCATCGCCACGCCATCGGACGCACTTCATCTCCTCTCCTCTCTCGGACGACATTGAGGCGGAGTCAGCCGGAAGGAACAGCCGAAGAATAGGACCGCTGCCGTTCTTGCGTCTTTGCACTCCCGTTCCGCGCCAGCGATGGATTTCACTGGGCCGGCAGCCGACTCTACAACCGGTGCCGAAAGAAGAGGAGGACTGTAGTACGCCACGAACAGCGGGCACAGCCGCCGAACATCTTAGCGCGGCACAACCAACATCAGCCCTCTCGCCACAAGGTCCTTTTTAGGGCCACCAAAAACACTAGAGTGTACGATTGGCGCCATTTGTCATGCGGCAAGCCTTTTGTCCGGTGACAGTACACATATTAATGTAAAGCACGTTTCTTAAACTGAAAACAATAAATTCTTTTGAGTTAGTGTAACGTGTTGTGTTACTGTAAGACAGAGCAGTGCTGTTAGTGTACTAATTAAGATGCATTAAATGTATAAATAAAGCTAAATGGCCTAATGAGTTATTCTTAGATGACATCATTAATCTTCTTGGTAATGGGGTAAAAGCCTTCCCACAGTGGTTGCAAGTTCGGGCTGATTTCTTTCTTCCTTATCATGTTATAGAACTAAGCCTGGCAGCAGGTGTGAGCCCTGAAGAAATTGCAACCAGTCTTCATTTGTATTTGCCAAAATAAAGTTGTTCTGAGCCAGGTCATGTAAATTCAGGTTAGGCCAAATTGCTCATTAGACTTTGTCTAAATTTTAAAGATATAAAGTGTTGATAAAGATTTTAGGACCGTAATTTAAAAACATTGTTTGGACATCTGAGTAAGAAGCAGATGTATTAATATAATATGTTACCCAACAAGATACAGGAACAATTATGTATATTTAGTTAAGTAGTTAGTGGACTTAAAATCTGCAGTAGAAACTCCAGTTTTATAAAACAAATAGGGAGATAATTAAAGATTTCATGTTTGTAAATGTTAGATCTATTTTCTTCACAAGTAACTAATGGCTGGTTATGATTTGTAATCACGTTTTCTCATAATGTATGTTGTTTTAATGACCTTTTTTTAAGAGTATGAAAAAAACAATAGATATTGGTATCTGAAAAAAAAGTGAATTTTATTGGTACATACTACAGTATAGAGTCCCATTTGTTTCTATTCATTAACAAAGATCCGTACTGTAATAAGTTTGTGTGTAACATACAAGCATTCTTTAATATGTTTACTAGATTATCCAATTTTATTTGCATTAATTCAAACAGTAGTAACATTAAATTCCACTCTAACCCATTATTAATAATTAATCATTTGCGTGTTAACAGAAACCACACATTGCTTTTTATTGCATTATGTTGAAAAAAGGATTTTAATGTACTTGTTTGGTTACATGTTAGATTGTACTTATATACAGCCTTTTATCTATACAATATATACAGCCTTTGAATGTACACTAACTAAGGAAACATTTGTTAAGTCTAATTAATTTTAAAAATCTAAAAGGTTAAGTTACATTGTTAAACGTAGATACAACCTCCAAAAATCGTCTCTGTACCATAATTATGTGTGATAAATGGAAACTAATTTCTGTACTTCCAATAAATACACCCTTTTAATGTACACTAACAAAGTGAATTTTATTTAAGTTACATTGTCGTACATAACCTCCATAACCTGGCATTAGTTACCTGTACTTGTGAAGAAAACAGGTCTAGTACACATCGGACACCGAAATAAAGTACAAACGCAGAGACAGAAGTTTGATTTTGCCGCAGGAAACAGTGAAAGACCCAAAAAATAATAATTGTATTATGTTGTAAATATGTTATTATAAGTGATACAGGCCTAGTATTGTATAAATTATGTAAAATAAATTAGTACAAGATCATCATTATATTTTAAATATTTATGTAATAAATGTACACAGATACATAGACTATAACATGTCAGTACTTGTTTAGTTCTCATATCAGTTATCAAGATTACGATCAAATACTCTAAAAGTATAAATACAATATTTGACTAGTATCAACATTGAAAAGTAAGTTGTCACTATAAAAATACAAATAAATTTTTTGGTGTAGACACGTTTTGTAAGCAATATTGTCTGTTACTTGTTTATGTGTATTTTCCTTGATCACCATTAATAATTAAGGGGAGTCCTATTGAAAATTGACTAAAAACTGATACAAATAAAATATCTGTGTGGAGAACCATACATGACTTCCATGTTCTAGGATTTTTATTTAAAAACATTTCCTTGAATTCGGTTCAATAATTTCTAAAAAAAAAATCTCTCACCCTCAAACTATTTTCACTATTTATAGATTTCTTTGTTATTATAGGGTAGTCGTTTAATATAATGTTATTTTAGAGTCACTATATCTATAAAAATTAGGTACTTTATTCTTATAAAGAAATTGGAATATGCAGATAATCATCCTTCCTCCTCCATTAATGTTATTTACACATTCATAGAGTAATAGTTTAACATATATGTAATTGCTAAGGTATATTATCCTTTAAAATTAAATACTCATACTTTACTTGGTATCAGCAAAGTAATTTTCAAAACATCACCTCCTCCCCCATCAACTACCCTCTCCATTTATAGATGACTCATTTACCATTTTACAATGGATGAATATTACTTTATTTTTGGGGCACTTATTTACCAAAATTAAGTACTTTACCCTTGTTAAAACACAAAACAATGCAGGTAACCTACCCCTCCCCCTTAACCTATCTTCACCGAAATCAATAGCTCTTGAGTCCTCTATACTTCGGGTACATATGCAAAAAATTGTTTGATTCTGTTTGAATTTGAGCCAGTTATTGTTTGTCAAAAAAAATATTCTACAGATAGACGCACACACACACACACACACTGTGCCGGGTTTTTGCGGGACCGGCGTTTGTATTAAATAAAAATTCGATATATATTTATAAATTATTGTCTGCCACGAAATTGTTACGTGTCAGCCTGTTTTGCCATGTTGCCCCTCTGCATGCTGGCGCGGCCTGTTGAGGGAGATGAGTAACTAACTTGGCTGATCAGGCTTGCGTCGGGTCTGTCGGAATTAGTCAGTCGCCCGCTTTGAAACCGAAAACAAGTCCCTCTCCTCGGCGGCAGAGCTTTTCTAAATTGTGGGTTTTCTTCACTTTGATGGATGAGTAAACGCCCTAAGACCTTCTGGTAAGTACTTTAAAGATATATTACTAATTTGGTTGCAAAAGGTTTAAATTCATACCATAATTAATTTAGATGTGAACAGATTTCTCTGATATGAATGCACGTGGCGTGGCGACTGGAAATGTATAGTCATTGTTAAATATTTGATTTATTTAAATAAGAATACAGCCTATTACATTGTATTTGGTAATTAGTAATTGTGTATGAAAAAGAGATGTAAGAAATTATGTAATTTTGCGAGACTTTGGTGAATTGACTGTGCGAACACATGGCGGATGAATTTACTACCTGTTGTGATAGGTTAACGCTGTATATGCCTGTGAGTGTACTTTATAAATTTGAGCCAAATCAAGAGTGAGATATAATTATATTAATTGAAATATACAAGAGAGAATGTGGCATCTATTTTGATGAACTGTGTTGAATGGGTCAGGCGCGGCCAGGTCGTGATTCTGTCATACACGCCTTATATGTGACATGTGTGTGTTATGGTTTTGTGGTCAGTCAACTAATTATTACTAATGTCCAGGGTTCCCGAGGTAGACGGAGATTTGATCACAGCGTGGTGTGCCTACAACTTCACCATGTCCTGAACAGTGTAAACTTTAGTTCTGCCGCTGCTGAGGGAGACACCACTGTAAGCCATAACCATGTGACCATCTGGATCAAAATGAGGTGATACTTAAACTTTTTTTACTCTCACCTGGCCTCGGCAGGAAACATTATGTTCTGCTCATGTAACATACAGTTCGATTGACTTTTATACCGTTAGACTGTTTAATCGGGTGTGTGCCGGCTGGACAGTTTCGATGTAACCTGAGTTTAATCATACAGTTAGTACAAGTATAAGTGTAGACCTGCCCGCGGGATGTGTCCAGCGTGCATTAATTTTATGCTTTATAATGGGTGCAAAAGTTGTGGGGGGGGGGACAGTTTTTTTTTAATTAAGTAGATGGGTATTGTTTCTATGATGTGCTGAACCGGCTGGTTTGGTTTCATTTTTTTATCACGGGATTTTTTTGCATTTAATCACCTTCTTTTCACACAAGGGCTGGGGTTTTTTTTTATTTCACTATCAGGTCTAGTTACTTTAAAAAAATTTCACAAATCAGGGGGGTAGGCGCCTGTTGGTGCCATTTTTTGCAAGCTTCTGACGTGTCATCCTATGTCGGGTCAGGCATGTGCTGGAACACTCCTGCGGCCAGGTCAATTCAGCATCTCTTTAAATTTTATATATATTAATAAAATTAAAATGTTACTATTTTTATAAAATTGTACAGGCGGTACTGACACATCAATTTATGATTGTATTTTCTGGCTGTTATGTTCAAATCAGATTTCTTTAAAATTTTATATCGTAAGAAAATTAAAGCTTCTACAATTTTTATGAAACTCATACAGGCTGTGATGACACGTTAACCTTGTTATTGTATTTTTGCTATCATGGGTCAAACCAGATTTTTCTCAGAATTATAAATTTTCCAATTTTTGTAAAATTTTACAGGCTGTACTGACACTTAAGTTACAATTAGATTTTCTTGTTATGAGGATCAAGGCAGATTATTTTAAATTTCTGAATGTATATGTAACAAAACTATACAGGCGGCACGGACAATTTGAATTTGTAATTTTTCATTCTTATGGTCAATTCCGATTTTCTTTAAATTTCTATATTTTTATAAAATGAAAAAATTTTACAATTTTTGCAGAATTATACAAACTGTACTAACACTTTAACTTGTAATTGTATTTTGCTATTATGGGCCATTCAGATTGTCCTTCAAATTTATAAATGTACGTTTGATAAAATTATATAGAATTGTTGCAGCATTTTAAAAGCAGGTTTGCAGTATTTCTGACTAAGCTATACATGCTGGCTATAGGCATTTTCTCCTTATACATGGTACCGCTTTAATAAAACTAGCTGTGTTGGTGGCAGCCATGTGAAATTTCTAAATGGTCTGGTGATCAAACTACACAAGCCCGCAAGGCTTTCTATTTATAAAATAAACATCGGGGATTTATATTTGTTATCTTGTGCATTATGTGTGATTTTATGTTATGTTATGTGTTATGAGAATGGATAATATATATACGGACGAAAATATGGTCCCCTACATTACATAAAAAATTTATAATTCTCAAACTAAAAAATAAAAAAATAATAATTGTCCGTAGTAATAAAAGGTCAGAAAAGTAACCATTATTAAATGAATAAATAATCCCCAAATAAGAATACAAGGTAAATGAAAAAATAAGAATGTTTACAAAATACAAACTATTAAGTGTTCAGTGAAAAGGGTAAACGACAAATATAGTGACAAGTAATGTGAAACATAACATAGACAGTTTTAGAATAATTAATGAATTAACTAATTAATCAGTGCATAATTTATTTTATAAAAATATGCATGTTATTATGTTTTATCATGTTGTTTTATTATCATGGTATTTATGTTGTTTTTGTATGTAGCAAGTGAAGCAATTGTGTTAAGTGAATATCAATTAACTGATGTTAATTTCATTTTTATGTTAACAAATATATCACCATAGAACTGGTGTTAAACTTTCTAAGATTAAATATTTTGTATACATGTACTTATTTAGTATGTGGATTATAATTGTAAACTTGGCCAGAAAGGCAATAATTGTTAATAAGATACCAAAGGGTTTATTGTAATTACGTTATAAACAAATGAAGGGTTCTATACTAATATTGTAACCCTTCTTTCCATTTTTACGCTTTATAAAAAAAATATAAACCTCTTTTTTTTTTTTTTTTTTTTTGAAAGGGAGGCCACTAGTTATTTAAAACTAGGCGGAAGGCCTAGAGAAGCCAAAAATGCTCTGGGTCCAGTGAGACAGGACTTGCAATAAAACTCGGTCGGCAAAGAGTAATAACTATCTTTTATTCTTACTTAATCCCATAACTCGTTACATACATAACAATATAACAATAGGCTTGATAAATAAATAATCTCAATATATTAACAAATCAATTTCAATAAGGCCATTTCAATTCATCCCATAATTCGTTACATACATATATTAATTACAATTCCCTTGAGGTGCAAATATAACAATAGGCTTGATAAATAAATAATCTCAATATATTAACAAATCAATTTCAATAAGGCCATTTCAATTCACACACACACACACACACACACACACACACACACACACACACACACACACACACACACACACACACACACACACACACACACACACACACACACACACACACACGCACGCACGCACGCACGCACGCACGCACGCACGCACGCACGCACGCACGCACGCACGCACGCACGCACGCACGCACGCACGCACGCACGCACGCACACACACACACACACACACACACACACACACACACATATCAATCTGGTTCCTTAAGCAACATCCTATAAATTATTTAAATCCCCCTGGATAACACTTACACTAACATCACATACTGGAACATAAAGACACATATACAGTCCCTGGCCAAATTATTAGGCCACCCATTGAAAAAATTAAAATTTACAGTTTTTTCACTGATATTGTATTTTCAGTGTATTTTAATGTAAACAATCAATGTTAATTTTAATATTTCATGTTATTAGACAAAATATTTATGCCTATCATTAATATTGGCAACACTGTAAGCTTGTTATATTGTGTTTAGTTATTACACAACAATGCAGTCAGCTGTGTGGTTCAATGAATCTGTTCTGAAGTTGTTTTAATTGCCAGTTTATGCATTCAGTTGTTATTTTCTTGGTGTTGTATTGTTATTTTTTTGTTTTTATTGTTATTTTATTTTATTTTACATGTTAATTACTTTAAAAGTTTAAGTCTGTTTAATTTTTTTTTCAGATTAATATGGTAACCTCAAATATTGGAAAATTCTGCCATGGGCAAAGTAAAAGATATCAGTGACGACCAAAAAGCTGTTGTAAAACATTTATTTTACAAACAATTACTGTTACATATGTTTTAATAATTAATTACAGAAAAAATTACAGTAGTTTTAAAATTATTTTAATGTTTTGTTATCCCTCCTTTAGCTTTGATGACACTTTCAATTCTTCTCGGCATACTTGTAACGCAATTTAATGCCTTTTCCTTTAACTTGTCATTATGATTCCAGTGCCAAATTATTCTTGCAATTAGTTGATGCTTAGTGGTGATATTTTCCTTTCCTATTTCCCGTTTTAAAAGCTCCCACACATTCTCAATTGGGTTGAGATCTGGTGAATTTCCTGGCCATTCAAGAAGTGGTATTGAGCTCTGAGCAAGAAATGTCTTAACACTTTTTGCTGTGTGACAAGGAGCTGAATCTTGCATAAATATTTTCTCTTCATTATTGGGAAACCATTCATTTAATTGGGAAATAAGTCTTCTTTGAAGAACTGTGATGTACTGGTCCTGCCGCATTGTCCCTACAACAACGTAAAGCCGTCCAAGTCCTTTAGAGCTAATGACAACCATATCATAACTGACGGTGGATATTTTATGGTTCTTACAACACAGTCTTCATTAAAATTTTCTCCAGGTCTTCGTTTAACATACTGCTTTTTGTCTGTGAGGACTTGAAACGTGGACTCATCACTGAAGCACACCTGTCAAAAATGGACACAATGTTACAGTAGAGTTGAACCAGAATTTAAAACAGGCCCAACCTTTCAAAAATACTGTACAGCAACTTACCTTATCCCAATCTTCAGAAGTGAATGTTCTGTACTTTCTAGCCCATAGTAGTCTTTTCCATTTCATTGCTGTAGTCAGCTTGGGCTTCTTGACAGGTCGTCGACTTTTGAATCCCAGCGCATACAGACTTCGGCGAACAGTTCTTTCAGATACTGCTACTCCAGAATCTTGCACCTCTTGTGTGATGGTTGCATTTGTGGCAGCCCTACGTCCTTTAATTATTTTTATTAATTTCCTTTCAGTTCTAGGAGAAATAATTTTTTTACGGCCACATGCTCCCTTCCTCTTACTACGAAGTGAAACATTGTTCGCTATATTTTCCTTTATTCTTCTCACTGATTGCCTAGAAATGTTGCACTTCCTAGCGATTTCACTGATATTACACTTTTCTATTTCAAGTAAATGTTTTACAACAGCTTTTTGATCATCACTGATATCTTTTACTTTGCCCATGGCAGAATTTTCCAATATTTGAGGTTACAATGTTAATCTGACCAAAAAAAATTAAACAGACTTAAACTTTAAAAGAATTAACACTTCAAATAAAATAAAAAACAAAAAAATAACAATACAACACCAAGAAAATAACAACTGAATGCATAAACTGGCAATTAAAACAACTTCAGAACAGATTCATTGAACCACACAGCTGACTGCATTGTTGTGTAATACCTAAACACAATATAACAAGCTTACAGTGTTGCCAACATTAATGATAGGCATAAATATTTTGTCTAATAACATGAAATATTAAAATTAATATTGATTGTTCACATTAAAATACACTGAAAACACAATATCAGTGACAAAACTGTAAATTTTAATTTTTTCAATGGGTGGCCTAATAATTTGGCCAGGGACTGTACATATAATATACATCACAGCTAAAACTCATGTTCAACCTGGCAGACAGCCTGTATATTCTAGCGAACCCGCATATAACTGGGAGGAAAATCTGTATACTTCATAAAGCCCCAAAACTGCAATCATAAGTTTAAGCTTCCAGCAACAGCTGGAATTAATTCATAAAAAACCACAACCCCTTAACTCCATTAAAAATGAAAAAGAAAATTTTTTAAGGAAAGAATGGATAATAATGACTAACTGCAAATAATAATATGCATAATATTAATAATATTAATGGTTAATAATAACTGCAAAGTCAGAGTGGCTTGGCAGCCCATATGATTTTATAACATCTAAGAAGTTGTATATTATAAGTATATCAAAATCTTTAAATTTTTCGAACTGTATACAACAGTGATAAAAACCATTATCACTTAAGTTTTAAAACAACTGGCATAATTTTTACAAAATTGTTAAATCTTGTTTTTAAACCTTGTTACAGATATATATATATATATATATATATAGACTTAGCGCCGCATAATTTCTTCATCACACGCCAATTTTTACCCAGGGTATCTAAAACAAATTTGAGGAACTTGTATAAGTACATCTTTAGGTGAAGAAGTTATTTTGCCCAAGTTATGGTGTGTCAGCGTACGAAAAACTTATACAAATTTTTATACATCGTATTTTTGCTGTACGCTGAAGCCAGACAACCTGTTCGATATATACAAATGTATATAATGAAATATGGGTAGTTAGTCGGCCATATTGGCATTCGTAATAATTATTCTATAAAATTTGTAACATGTGTAAAAAAGACAGACACTACAGAGGAAAGTGTGTTTTTATTCTGTTTAGTTGGTATAACGAAATATCACGACCTGCCATAATTTATTCTGTTTAGTCGTCGCGTTGTGCGGTAATTCGTTGAGTTTGCTAACGTGTGTGGGACAGAATTTTGTAATTCGTATGAAGTGTTTGTGATTGCAAGTCGAAGTAAAAATATGTTGGAGGCGCTAGGAATAATAATGAAAGGTAAGATGATCATTTATTTAGTGTATGTTGTCCGTTGTTTGTAGGAAATTAGCTGTTAGGTTATGTATGAATGTCTCGATTACTTTGGGTTGTACACTAGGCCTACCGGTTGTTATAGACCCAACTATACATAATATCACTGTGTTCTGTCCAAAATTTAATAATGGAGCAAATTAGCATTCTAATTTAATTAATACAATATACCTAGGCTAACGCCATGCGTTCTTATGGGAGTAAAAATTTAATTTTTTGTCTCCGTAAATAGGTTCGACCGCCGTTTAAAATTATTTTTCTCGTGTTTATATAACATAGAAGAATATAATAAAAATATATCAGCGCAATATCAGCATTGATGAGAATCTTCATAATTACCCAAGGGGTAATTAACTAATTTTTAAAAAAAGTCCCTGTAAGGCACTGAAGCAATTTAATTAAATAAAGTTTCGGTAACCAAAGTTTCTTTATTATAGATACTCCTGTAAGTCTGACAATTATTTTGTCTACTCTAGCCTACCTATATATGTGTAATGTATCCAATTTGTAAATCATTTTATTCGTAAAATGTGGTCCTACCTAACACAAGATGGTACGCCTTACTATAATATATTTAATTTGAACTCTGCTCGTATTTAACTAGTTACAAATTTTATTTAATTCTTCAGTCCAGCTATATTACTCTAAATATACTTTCAAATTCAGCATTTTTCATAAAAGAAATACGTTAGGTTATGTTTCATGTCTAGATTACTTTGTCGAACACGTATCTATTATAGAACCAACTATGCCTAATAGCACTGTGTTCTGCCCAAAATTTAATAATTGAGCAAGTTAGCATTCTAATTTAAGTAATACAATTTTATTTTTTCATTATTAGCGGGCCAATTTATACAAAAACAAAAATTCTGGAGTTTTGTATTGTAGTGTTTTAGGGTAAATAGAATTGCCATAATAAATTTAATACAGTAGGCGTATTGTTTTGATTGTGAAACAAAAATCATTTGTTTGATGTTTTAATTCAGTTCACTTACTTCGGCTTGGGTGTTAAGTATAATAGGCTAAGTTCTTTATCACAGTAAATTGTCTCTAGCTCCAGATACTTGCATGTCTACATCAATTGTCATATTTTACTTTTCAGATGACTGTGAAAGTAGGCCTAGGAGACGTACAGCAAAAAAAGGTACATATAGTTTTAATTGTTATTTATATTCAGTGTATAAAAGCACCCCTTAACTCTAATCAACTAAAAATATAAAATTAATTAACCCATTTTTGAAAAAGACCCTGTGAGGGAACTGACTCCAGTTAAATGAAATATGTATTCTGTATTAAATGCTTATTCTGTATAAATATCAAGTTACTGATACCTTTACACAGAATAATTTTATTTAGATTAAGTCTGGCCTATGATAATATAACTGATTTAGCTAAACTTACTGCGGATTAGCCTGTAAGCCTAACCTAACTCTGAAATAAAATTAATTACTTTTAGAAAAAGATCAAAAGTTTATAGGCCTGGGTGTTAAGTATAATAGACTAAGTTCTGTATCACAGTTGAATTATCTTTAGCTCCAGAACTTACACCAATAGTGCATGTCTACATATATTTTCATACTTTACTTTCATATTTGACTGGGAACGTAGTAAGTTCAGTGTTAATTTATTCATGTTACCTTATATTTGGTGTATAAAATCACCCCTTAAACTCTAGTTAACTTAAAAATATTTTTTTTTTATTATAGATACTCCTGTAAGTCTGACAATTATTTTGTCTACTCTAAAAAAATTCCATTTATTACTTTTATGGTGATTCATGTATGAACATTACATAATTTTAATTTTCTTACAGATGTAAGACTGTTTCCGGAAAATGTATGCGATCGAATTTCACAAGATTTAGGACACACACAAGTGTCTGATCAAGTAAGTTTGAGTGGTAGATTAGGCCTGAAATTTATGCTAAATTTTGTTCGTAAATTCTGCCTAAATTTTTTGCCAGTAATTTAATCTATGGCTTTGATATAAAGTATAAAATGTCTGAAGACAAGTACTAAGCCTTGAGTTCCTACTGAGTACACCCATTAGCCTATAGAAATATTAGCTAGACTGCGTACGTTTTCAATTGTAAAAATGAAATAGGCCTACCTATATTTGTGTAATGTATCCAATTTGTAAGTCATTTTATTCGTAAAATGAGGTCCTACCTAACACAAGATGGTAGGCCTTACCATAATATATTTAATTTGTACTCTGCTCGTATTTAACTAGTTAACATATTTTATTTTATTCTTCAGTCCCACTATATTACTCTAAATATACTTTCAAATTCAGGATTTTTCAGAGAAATGTAATTAATTAAATAAGATATGACTTAATAAGTTAAGGTTAATTTTAACACCTAATATAACAAAATTTATAATATAGGCCTATGGCTACTGTAATACGGAAGCAAACTGTTGTAATATTTTGTACACATAGTTACTTTCATAACATCGAGTCCATTAAATTGTAATTTATTTGACATAAAAATTTTATTTTAACACAGCTCTGCTTTAAAAATTAAGGACTAACATTTGTCAGGTAAAAGAAAAAGTGAAAAGAGAATTTGAACTGTGACTTCTTTAATTTTTGAGTTAAAAAGCTTTTTAATCTCAATTAAATTTTTTAATAAAATTGTGCTGTTTTTAAATTTTATAATATTAACTTGCAGACAGAAAAGGTTTTGCTGGTGACTAAAGAAAGCATCGTTCTTTTATCTTATGTAAAATTTATTATTGCATGCAAGTCTGATTAAAGCTCACTAAACTAAAATTATCACTGCTTACAGCAGCAGGTTCTTAAACCCGATAATTGATGTAGGCCTATAGTGTTATTTTTATTTAATTTCTTATTATCTGTATTTATAATCTGTAACTTAATGTGTAGAATTGTTTAACCTCCTAAATGATACTCAACTAATATCACATGAAATTTTAAAAAATTAGTATCTTAATATTCTAAATTTTATGGGGTGTGTTATACTTAATAGTAGATTTAAATGATACGGAGTATGGATGAATTATCCGTAATGTATTTGCTAGTTATAATACCGTTATAATCAGGATTATATTATTCAATGTTAATCATTTGAACAGTTTTTGTTTTTCGAGTTTGTGTGATTATATTAGAAATCTTTTTCAGGAATCTTCAGTGCAGGGATGTAACCAAGCAATAGTGACTTGAGTTCATTTAAATTAAAATAGATTACTATAAAATAACTACTAGATTATGCTGTAAATTTAATTTTTTTTAGAAATTTACACAAAATCCATTAACTTTTTGTAAATTCATAGTGCTAACCTACAAATATTGTGCTAGGTTAAGAAAATAAATTATTCTCTTAATTATTAGCTTAATATTATTATAATTATTAACTTAGTGAAAAATTATGTATGAGTTTTGTAATGATCTTTCAGGTTCCTCCTGAACTTTCCAGAATTGACTGGGAAAAAATGACTATTATTGCACCATCAGTAGTATCGACATCAGATGACATTGATGTGGAAAACATATGAAGTGGAGAAGGTAATATAATCAAAGCAATTTAGCCTATAGATAATTTAAAATTTTTTTTTCTGTTTGTGAATTTTGTAACATTAGCATATTTGATTTAATGTTTGTTTCATATGTAGTGTTAGGTTTACCTAAATTATCTTTACTTGACAAACTAGACTTGTATAGGTACTTTAAATCAATTAAGAAAATCAGCTTTGAATGTAGCACAATTAATTCATACCATATTTCATTAATGTTTTGTTTTCAAAGCATATTTTTGTTTGGGTGTTAGCCTATTTAATTTGTGTTATGGCAAAGTTAATTTTCTGCATCAGGAATGTCCTATTTCATTGAGCAAGCTTTATAGGAGATTTTGAAGTTTGTGATAAAATAGCCATTAATGATTCTTTTGTCTTGTTAATAACAACAATATAAAGTTATTAACAGTCCCATTTACATTTTAAATGAGAAAATTTAGTAACATAGTAGTTGGAATCATTTTTAATTAGTAGTATTATGTGTCAATGCTTTCAAATCAGGGGCTTCCTTTGGAAAGTATAATCATATGATAATTTTAAGATAAGTATTGTTAGAAGCTCTAAATAAGTTTGTTTATATTATTTTTTATATAAAGAGTTTTGGAAGCTGCTGGAAAACAAAAGTTCTTAATAAAGTACATAATTAGTTTAATAACATTATTTCCCATAAAATTGCAATTATTTCATTTAGTAATTTGCACTTTTGTTGATACTGGCAATGATAATTATTTTTCTCTGTTAGCTAAAATTCTTTCTTTGTTACAGAGTCCATTGTTGTAGAAGCTCTTATATCGCCAGATGATTGTGCAAAATTTATAAGTTTGGAGGTAAATTTCTCCTTATAGAACTGCTGTATTCTTATATAGTTATCTCTCTCTGACCTCTATTTTGCACTATGAGGTGTACACTTATTTCCATTCTTATTTGGTATTCTTTTATCTCTTTCTACTATTATTTAGTTACAATAGTTTAATCATAGTAGTCTCTTTATAATTGGTTTAGTGTTTTTTGTACACTGGTCTGTCCCTTAGTGTATATCATTGACTAACATTATTTACACCTAGTGTCACATGACAGGTGTTCTTAATTACGATTATAATACATTATGTCCTTTCTTATAATATTCTTATACTATTACAATAGTGGCATTACACCTGACTTGTGGTATAGACATTAACCTTTTACTTCTATTTGGTATTATAAAGTGGTTTTGTTCACGTTTTACTTAGTGAATCCCCTTTTGGTCGGTTTTGGTTCACTTTATTTACTTAAATTCTTATTTAAAATCCATTTTGGGTATCTTATATTGGTACCTGTAGAAAGCTTATCAGTTCTTCTTGGTTTAAGGCACAAAACATTTTGGTTTAGGTAGGCTTTTCCTACTGATAGATGTGAATTTAGGTGAAATTTGTACCAACAATGTGTATGTTAGGTTGATACAAATTTACATTCTTTTAACCTTATTTTCTCAAGTTTGGTTTTATTAATGATAACTAATAACTCTTTAGTTATTGCCTTTTCTTATCTTACATGATTGTTTGACTATTTGAGTAATATTTGTTATTATTATGAGACAATTTTAATACTTCTTTATGTTACATGGGTGCTATGCATAACATGTTACTATGCTTTTATTCACAGCTTCTATTCAGTTAACAGTCTAGTTACTTTCATTCTTTTATAACATATCTTGTCCTATACATTTATAATATTATCTGTTGTATATTGTACAGGAATGGGTTTCCTCTCCTTAAAACCCCACTGTTGTGTTTGTCAATTTGTACATACACCTATGCCAATGTGTTTTGAATTATTTTAATTATGTAAATCTCGGAGATATTTGGAGTTGTGGGATGTATTGATGTAAGTAATTAATTATTAACTTAGCTCTCTAAAAACTATCAGTGTTTGTGTACCTGTAACTTAAATAATTAATGAGTTATTTTATAATTCCGTTCAACCCTATTATACCTTGAAGAGAATTCTGTCTAATTTTGTATTTTTACTCTCTCTCTTTGGTGTCAGATAATTCCGCTATAAGCGCTGTAGTATCGGCTCAAGGAAACTTATAGGTCATTTCAATGTTTATGTTAACCAATTATTCTATACTTATTCAGTTACTTTTTTATTCCTAGCTCATTAAACCATACTCCAAATAACAAGATTTTGCCAATATATAAAGGTTCTTTATTTGTTTACTTCTTTAACATTGAATAATATATGTTCTAATTAACATATGCTTGAGCTATAGATTGTATGAATCGATTGTTGATTATTCTGATACTTTATTTAAATTTAGTTATATAGTGTGTTTTAATTTGTAATTAATTTAATTCAGGGTGTGAAGGTTCTTGTAACTGTGGGGAAGATTAAAAATACATAGATAAGAATGCAAGATTTACAAATTTAAAGTGTTGTGTAGTTAGTATGATTAATATAATAATAATTTACCAGACTAGAACGAAGCCAATCGTGTAGGCGGTTGATTGATAAATTTACTGTTCTGGACAATTATGCCGTACGATTTTCTTTCTTCGATTTAATAGAATGGAATTCTTCTCCTGTCCACTTCAGAATTACAGCTTTCTCGATTGGTTTACAGCCCGATTGATGCTTCTTCTGCAACGCCAGGATCCAAATACGTTCTTCTCTTGGTTGAAGCAATTAGTGTTGTTCCGTGTTTTTGAAAGGTTATAACTTCTGGTGTAGTGAATATTATTAATTGTGATACTGTTAATTCTTTCTATTTGGTTTAATATATCATCAATTCCCTTTGGATATGGGACAGTTCAAGTTCTTCCTTGTATAATCCAGTTATTTATTCTCTATTGTGATTTCATACTGTAGTGTTATTTGGATTAAACTGTACTGGTGATAGTCATAAACATTGTCATTAGGATTTTGTGTTTTATAATCGTGTCTGATGATTTAAAATATTCCGATTAAATAGATAATTCTTGGGTTTTTTAATCTCATCACATTCAGATCATCAAAGCAATTATTGTCAAATTAACAACTTCCTCTTCTTCTGTCGTCCCTAGCAACACACGACTTCTTCCTTCCACATGTTTTGAATATAGTGTTTATTTCATATATTTTTTGTCTATTCCTTATCAATTTGCTATCCTATCGGAATGTAACTTTACCGATAGTTGGTTTATTATTTTCTACACATATTCTGCTGGTTTTTTGATATAAGCCGGTTTTTTTCCTTTTTTTATATTTAATCCACTTTCGATATTAAATGTTATTAATCGATATCATGGCATTATGGTATTATCATAATTTGTATAAATTTTATTATATATCATTATTAATTTAATGTTTTTTCTAGCTCTTCAAATCGTATTCATTAATTATTATTAATTGATGTACCTAACCTTTATGTTATGAGTGGTTATATAGTGGTTTTGGCTGTTAGGCCTTTTATTGTAAACAGATCTACCTGTGTTTATAACTGGTACACATCTATAGCCCCTTTTACATAAATTCATATATATAATTAAATCTTAACTATTAACATTTACATAAACAATTATTTTTTCCATATCTAATAACAATTTTATCTTGACCTATGGATCACATATAAGAAAATTCAAATCTATTAACATTAATTAGCTGCTTCACACTTCATTATACAACAGTCATTGAATAATACATCTTGTTTCATTATCTTTCATTAACTCAACACATATTTGGTATAACATAACATAAACTTTATCATAACATTTGTTGTCACAAAATAATACCTCTTAACTCAAAATTCTTATTTGCTATTAGTAAATTATTGTTTCATTTTTTGTTTGTTTTTCATTAAACATATATCATCAACTATTGTCTAACTTACAGGTTCGGTTATTCTTGTTAATATTACCTTGCATCCTTATTTACCTTTATCTATGATTATAAATATAATTATTAGATCTTTGTTCTATCATGGGGTTAAATATTGACTTGTTTATTATTCTGTGAACCTTGTTTTTATGTAACTTGAGTGCTAGCATTTCTGTTGCGTTACAATATTGGTCATCTCAGTTAGTCAGTTCTTGTCCATCTCTTCAATCTGTAAGTTGTTCAGTCATTGCATATACGGGTAAGATGTTTTATAGTTGACTGGCTCTTGGAATCTATATTTTATGCCATGGTTGTTAGGTGTCTTTCTCGTAGTATGTTTCTTCCTTGTCTTCATTGGTTCCTTACTGACCGAAAACTATTGGGTTGTTGGTTCCTGTGGTACAACCATTGTTCGGTGCATCTTCTTTTTCTTATAATGTTATTTCACTTGTTAGTTACCATTAGTTTTATTAACTCTTATTGTTGTGAGTTTATCCTTGGTGATGAGTAGCTCATGTAGTTTCATGCTTGGCCTTTTAGAAGAAAAACTTGGTTTGTCTCTTTCACTCAATTATTGACATGTGTTAATATTTTGGGTTACTGAAATATTTGGGCTCATATGTCTCGTTACAATATTAACTGGTTGTAGGCATATAAACTTATACACTGTTGTGAGAATTGTACAAAAGTACCTTTAAGCTAATTTCAAAACACAACATTTCAGAATTAATCACATTTTTTTCACTTTATAGGCTATGTCACACCAAAAGAAAATGTACAGGTCACTTTCAACAACAGTTGACAACAGCTGACTGAATATTATCCGATGACAAAATACTAAACAGATGGGAGATAGTCACACCAACCAACCATTTTGTATATAGTCTTTAAAATGAGATTTTTTTGCTTGTACATGGAAAACCTGGATCACTGTATTAAGATATATATTTTAGATATGTAGGTCAATTTATTAATTTTGAGCTATTAATTTAGCTAGTGCTAAGCTTTAAAACACAGTTATTTGTATGAAAGAAAAGTACAATTTTGTAGGCCAAGTAATAAATCCAACTATGATTCTGAAAAATTGTCACGGGTAGGAAAATAAAAATAATAATAATTCACCGATCTGAATGACGTTTTACAGAATCGTGATAAACATAAAATTACTTTTGATAGTGATCCCATGCTCATCCCAAGTTGAAACTTTCAGAATATGTAGAGGAAAACAATATCTTTCACATATATTTTTTTGAGAATTTTAAAAATACAGTTTTTCAAAATTCAGTAAATGCAATAATGATGTGTTTATAAAAAATATATATATTTTCAACTAATTATGTTTTATATCATATGAAAGCCCTTTAAAAGAGCTTTCAAATGAACTCGATGTCATTGTTCTAGCTTAATTAGAACACAAGTTGTGAACAAATCAATATTGTTGCGCAAGTCAAAAATTTTATTTATTTTTTTCATTTTTGAGCACCCATTACTCAGTAACCTTTCATCAGAAAAATGTGAAAAAATTGATTTGTGTTACTATTTATGAATACTACATGCATACTTAATTTCAAATAAATCTAAGAGGGTCAGGTTGTAGCACTTGTTGATTTGACACGGAATATCTCTTAAATGTAACTTGAAGTTTTCATTTTGTTGTAAACATACCAGTCTAGTTTTTCTATTTATAGTTTATGCTTTTTTTTTTTTAATAATTTCAACTAATTGAACCCCTAATCAATCCTACACTCCCTCGCAGAAAAACCTATATTTAGTTCATTTATATTGTCATCTGAGTTTAGTTATGTTTGATGTAATAAATAAAATGTTTATTTCATCAAAGGTGTTTTCACTTTTTGTAATTATGTTCTTGTAAATAAATATTCTATGTACTTTATTAATGTAATCTTATAGTTACTGATAAAGTAACAAAGCCCAAATGTCTGTGTGGTATTTTTGTTGTAATAATATTTGTCTGATATGTATTATTTTTGCAATGTTTTTATGTATCTTCTATGAAGAAATTGTAAATAAACCAACTAATAAGTCCCTGTGAGGGCGGCAATTGTAAATACACAAACTACTTTCAATATTATTATTACATATATTTAGGAAGATATATATGACCAATACCATAATTCGGTATTGCTGGTACTCACCAAAATTCATTATTTGCCGGGCTCATCTTCTGCTTTTATACACTGCTTTATACCTAAGGGTTCCAGGGTTTCGGGTACAGGAAGATTTCGAAACACAGTGGACGACACAATTGATAATACAATATTCTTGAGGTTAACCATTAAATTTAATTTCACTATACGTTCTTACATACAAACCATGTGTTTACTATAATGACGTCAGGTGGCCTGACTTAAACAAAATGGCGGTTGCCCTTATTATATCTCGTGGTATTCTTTAATTGCTTTATTGTTGGATTAATATTAGTTTAACAGTACTGCTGCAGCTTCAAATTTATGAATGAATAGAGGTTTAAAATTTATTACACAAACCAATGCCCTCGGCATGTTTTTTATGGCCATACATCCACTCTCTCATTTGCACACTCAGTTTTCGACACATACATTTTTAAATTAACAATTGAATATTAATGAGCTCATAAATAGAAAAATAATGAAAGGAACTTCTCTGGTTTAATCGGTGCTGATGTCCATCCGTTGATTGTGCTTACTGCCCATGGTGATGGCCGGTGTTCGCCTTTTTTAGTCTGCCACTTAATTAGGTTGATATTGCACTGAATTTACATTTGAAGTTACTGTAAGTGAACAAGTTATATGAGCCTTTATTGCTCCACTATAATGGCCAACATTTTGCCAGTTGTATTTAAATTATTATAAAATTTTGTGCACCCAGCGATACATCGCTGTGGCTGCTATGAAGGATGGCGTTGAAATGAGAGCGAGGCAAATGTAAAATTACGCTTGTGTGTGTGTAGTTCTTACGTCATTCTGCTTTGTCTTACTGGACAACGCCTCGTTACACACATTGTACTCAGTGCGTCATTGTTCTTAGCGATGACGGAGCCGTGTTATAGCCCAATCATAATGCATATTGTTGTACTTCGTCATAAACACCGCCATGGTATATTTTGATGTTTTCACGTCCACCGGAGACCTTGGTGTTTTACTCTGGCCGAAATTACGTTGTTCCTTTTTCCAGAGGGACAATGTACCTAACCATTCTGTATGTTTAAAAAAATACATAATATAACATTGAAAATCCCCATAATTCCCATAATTCTGGTACTGAGTCAGTCTGTACTGTTACAAACCCCCTCAAGGAAAATTTTTGTGTCGGAACACAAAAAATTTCCTTGACTCATTCACACTTTCCTAAAAGGATCAGTCTAGATATGTCACCACAACCCCCTGTAATGTTACCAAAAAATTTTATCATCACTTACCCTTGGTCCCATGATGTTGGTCGCACCCTCTGACCTTACTGGACTTCTCCTGAGAGATCCCTACACCATAAGGCCATGAGGCACTCTACACTCCTGTTCTGACGCTCCAGCCAGCCCAGGACTGCGGTCACAACACCACAAAACTCTGAAACATCCAATACAAAAATTCAAAATAGTGGTATAATACACTTACATATCTACAACTGATATGTTCCCCTTTAGACGCATTGGTTTGTGTTTGGGGCATTGGTTTGGTCTTAAAATCAACAGGTTCAACCTCACAACTACAAGACTTAGAATACCTTGATTTTTTACCACCACCTAAATCAATTTCTTATTTGTAAGAAAATAACAACATATCTATAACTACACACATAACACAATATATCAATAATTCTTTAATATACCCCCAAAATACCTTCACCTAATTAATTCTACAAATTCAGATTACAATTATCATCGCAGACATTTTTTCTTTAAACTTTGTTGCTCAACTTATAATCAGTTATTTATTTTGTAAATGGCAGCTTACTAGAATATTTTATTTAACTTCATTTTTAACTTTAAACTTCTCACTTTAAAATATACTATCTCTTAACACTTATTATCGTCCTTACCCCTGTAACGACCTCCTAGCCACACACTCTATTGCCCCCCAACATAATAAAACATCATAAAACATTGTACATTACATATTAACATTGTTACATTTACCTTACATTAAACAATTTACATTTACATGATTTGTACCAAACTTTATCACATAAATTCTCAATTAACTTTTAATTATTTAACATTTGTTTAGATTCTATACAACAATTTCAAATTTGTCCTTACCTTTCAGTTACAATTACCTTCCTGTGTTACCTCACCTTCCTACCATGAATTCTCCTTTCTCTAACCCTTCTATCCTTACTCGTTTGGGTGACTCTCTATTACTTACTATTTTCTATGTCTTATTTTGGCATCTGTCAACCTAACCTTACTACCCCTTTTTTACACTAACCGCTTCTAACCATTAATATATTTCGACACCAATATCTCTATAATAAACCCCCTTCACAAATCCCATTTAAAACCTCTGGCACCGCGCCTTTTTTTTGTACTAATATGTGTGTATTCCCTCACTATGCTCATTCCCTTATCGGTTTCTGACCCTTTCAGATAACCCTTTCCGGCACACAACGTTCCCTTCCTGTCTCAACATCTCTCGTTGGACTCCTACACCAATACCCTTATTACAAAATATCACCATCAACAACTATAAAATTACCACTCACATCACTCAACTCTACATATAATTACTAACCACTGTGTCCCTAAAATATCTAACACCTCTTTATATTTTATCAGCATCTCAACACTTTATTTTTCCTAACTCCCAATAACTCTATTTAACTAACTCCCATGCCCTTATTTATCACTATCCCCAAACTCTTTATAACATTTCAACTTAATACACCATTACAAATTCATCACTTACCAACTAACAACACTACCTCTCAATATCCAAATATATAATCATCTACTAACCCTTTAGAATCTAAATTCCATAATATCCTTTCAAAATCATTATTAACTTCCTCCAATTATTCAAAATCGTACAATACATGTTTACATAAAATTTACATAAAATACACAACAGTAAAAATACACAAATACATAGACATCAATACACAAAATATACAATTCACATAATCGTGAAATCATTCACCATAATCAGTCCTAATCAGTCCATTTTTAAAAAACACTGTCCACACAATTAAATGTTCATAACACAATAAACAATTACCCCATATCGTCGAACAATAGTCTTATCTTATATCTATATACATTGCTTATTATTGAATCTCTTATATTAACATCATAAATGCATATACCATTCAAATTTTCATTATTTTCCACAAACTCATTTAATCTGTCATGATTGGTCATTGTCCTGTCACCTTCAGTATAATTCGTCACAATCAGATAAGTTACTAAGTCATTATTTTCACTATCATCTCCTACTACTGCTATATACGCTTCATTACAAGGTAAGTACTTATTATTTTTATTATATATCATCTCTACACCTAACCTTTTCATAAACTCTTCATAATTTTTCTTTACTTTATATATCTCAATTTCTCTCTTTCTCTCTCTCTCAAAACCTTTCTCACCATCATACCAAGCTACACACTCTTTCTCCATATATGCAGGGGACTCTACTACTTTATCATTGCACCACCTGTGAAGTGCACAAAAAAAACCAGGGACCACTTTATTTGTAGACCTTTTGTCTTCCAAATACGCATTGAAGGCACTCTCGTCCTTCCTAAACACACGTGAAGTCTTTACTTCACCCCCTACTACAACATTAAGGGAAAATCTTACCCCCTGCAACCCCTTTATCTGTAAATTCTCTCTATACTTTCTCTCTAATTCATCAACACTTTTTATCACTTCATTATCAAATTCTACTCCCATTATACTTTTATCACCACTCTCAATACTCACACAATTATTTTCTAACACCATATTTGTAATTCTATCATAATTCTCACCACTTACCTTGTTTTTGTCTATCTCTAACTTGTCTACTTTGTCAATACTACAATTTTGTCTCTGTATTTTCTTTTTAAATTTTTCTAATTTCTCTTCTACTTGGTTTAATTTGACATTCTGTAAAGTATTTTGCTTTTTTAACTCACTTTCAAAACTATATAGTTTTACGTTAAGTGTACTGTTCATCTGATTTATTTTGTCTTCGAACTTATTGTTTTGTTGTTCGAATTTGTCATTGATTAATATAAATAAATTTTCTAATGAAATTTTATTTTCGACTATTTTGGGCGTTGAGCTAATGTGTCTTTCCAGTAAAATGGATTCTGTCTCTGAATTTTCTATTTCTATGCTATTATTATTTTCTGCCATTTTGTATTTTAGTATTTTAAATGGTTATTTATCTCTATTTGTATTTGACTACGCAATATACTCAACTCGTATTTAACTATTTACCTTTAACAACATAACCTCTCATTCATTATATATCGTCTTCTGTGTTTCTCCATCTATCTGTTTTATATAAATTAATTTTATATAGAGTCCACTGTGAGGGCGACCAATTGTAATACACAAACTCTCTTTCAATAATATTATTAGTACATATTTTTAGGAAGATATATATGACCAATACCATAATTCGGTATTGCTGGTACTCACCAAAATTCATTATTTGCCGGGCTCATCTTCTGCTTTTATACACTGCTTTATACCTAAGGGTTCCAGGGTTTCGGGTACAGGAAGATTTCGAAACACAGTGGACGACACAATTGATAATACAATATTCTTGAGGTTAACCATTAAATTTAATTTCACTATACGTTCTTACATACAAACCATGTGTTTACTATAATGACGTCAGGTGGCCTGACTTAAACAAAATGGCGGTTGCCCTTATTATATCTCGTGGTATTCTTTAATTGCTTTATTGTTGGATTAATATTAGTTTAACAGTACTGCTGCAGCTTCAAATTTATGAATGAATAGAGGTTTAAAATTTATTACACAAACCAATGCCCTCGGCATGTTTTTTATGGCCATACATCCACTCTCTCATTTGCACACTCAGTTTTCGACACATACATTTTTAAATTAACAATTGAATATTAATGAGCTCATAAATAGAAAAATAATGAAAGGAACTTCTCTGGTTTAATCGGTGCTGATGTCCATCCGTTGATTGTGCTTACTGCCCATGGTGATGGCCGGTGTTCGCCTTTTTTAGTCTGCCACTTAATTAGGTTGATATTGCACTGAATTTACATTTGAAGTTACTGTAAGTGAACAAGTTATATGAGCCTTTATTGCTCCACTATAATGGCCAACATTTTGCCAGTTGTATTTAAATTATTATAAAATTTTGTGCACCCAGCGATACATCGCTGTGGCTGCTATGAAGGATGGCGTTGAAATGAGAGCGAGGCAAATGTAAAATTACGCTTGTGTGTGTGTAGTTCTTACGTCATTCTGCTTTGTCTTACTGGACAACGCCTCGTTACACACATTGTACTCAGTGCGTCATTGTTCTTAGCGATGACGGAGCCGTGTTATAGCCCAATCATAATGCATATTGTTGTACTTCGTCATAAACACCGCCATGGTATATTTTGATGTTTTCACGTCCACCGGAGACCTTGGTGTTTTACTCTGGCCGAAATTACGTTGTTCCTTTTTCCAGAGGGACAATGTACCTAACCATTCTGTATGTTTAAAAAAATACATAATATAACATTGAAAATCCCCATAATTCCCATAATTCTGGTACTGAGTCAGTCTGTACTGTTACAAAATAATTTGTTCATTATCCTTAATAATTATTAATTATTGATACCTTAGAATTGAAACTGTTTTGTATAAATTTTGTAATAAAAATCAATGTACTTGTAAGTCTTTTTTTATCAATAACCTATTGAAAATAACACATTCCTTGTGCAATGCAAGTAGGCCTACCAAATACCTACCAAAAATGTATATCCCCAATTTTTGATAGAATATTTGATTTTTGTTGCCATCAGAATTTTACTTTGATTTTACTTTCATGTTCCATAAGGAAATGGAAGTATGGTGATGGCAAAAAAAATCGTGTTAGAGATTTTTGCAGATTCTGATTATACTACCCTCAAAACATGAAAAAAAGTAATTTATCGAAAAGTGTCTGTGTGTCTGTCTAGATTTTTTATGGCAAACGATAAGAGCCGCAAATTCAAACAGAATCAAATAATTTTTTGCATACAGCCCTGAATTGTAGAGTATTCAAGACCTATTGTTTTTTGTGAAGATCGGTTAAGATAAAGGGGTAGTTTACCTGCAATATTTTATGTTGTAATAAGAGAAATTTTTTCATGACGAACGATAACTGCCGTAAATTCAAACAGAATCAGATATTTTTTTACATATGTGCCCGAGTTATAGAGGACTCAAGGCCTATTGATTTTGGTGAAGATCGGTTACGGGGAAAGGGTAGTTTACCTGAAACATTTTTTTGTTGTAACGTAATAGTTTACCTGATAATTTTTTGTATATATGTACTACGTTATTGACAACAAAGAAGCAGTTTGTTTTTAAAATTCCTTCCCGGCCTGTTTGGCCGTAGACCAATGTTTTCTGCAAAACCAGACGTTTCGCCAGTGCCATCGACTTCCATCATCAGTGAAAATCAAGTGCGATAACGTGAGGTGGTATACGTTAGTGCCCACAGTAAGTGGCTGAAGCAGTAAGTAGAAAGAAGTAGTTTCAATGGAAATATTTCATTTCAAAAATGATTTTAAATATAAATCTTAGAACATGGAAGTCGTGTATGATTCTCCATACCAATATTTTGTTCTTAAGTGTGCTATTAAGTATTAGGAATCTTCTCCATGTCAAGGTATAGGATTACAGCCTGTTTTGCCTTCACTGAAGGCATCTCTTTTCCTTGCCCTACCTATATCTCGTCTTCCCTGAGGTCTGTATCTTATTACTTGTTTAGGTAGTCCCATGTTTTCCATTCTCTTGATATCCTGCCTCTATTTTATTTGTCCTTCCCTTATTCTGCCGGCTATAGAATATACATTTTACTTGGTACTTATATTTTCATTTCATATTTGATATCTAAGGGTTTGCATTATGAATACTCGACACAATATTTTTCTTGTTAGATTCGAAGTTTTAAGTAATTTTCTCTTAAAAAGTGTGTATGAACATTTTAGCACGACGAGATTGTCTGTTTTATTATTATTCTTAACGTTTTGGTTTTTATTATTAATTTTTGGTTTATTGATTTATTCTACCCAATTCAATCTATTATTGAATCCGATATGAATAAATCGGTTTACTTACTCTTTGACATCGTTTATTAATTATGTTTAAATAGTTTAGAATGTTTTTTGTTCCATTTCATGAGTTCGATTCTGAAGAAGTTGCGTTGACTCTTCTATTATTAGCTGCGGTGAGTTGCTCTGTACTTTCCTGTATAGACACTAACATAAACACAACATGTACATGATACTTAATATTATTATAACATTAATAGTTAATAACATTTTATTATGGCCTATGCATACTGCATTGGTCATTGTCACTTCTGATAGTGTCCTTTTTCTTCATCTTGTGGTTTTATTACCTTAACTATAGTTTGTTAAGTGAGTTTACTATACTTTAGGAAGTTACCTTTTTATATGGGTTGTAATCCTATCAAATTATTCTCGTTATTGCTTGAATATCTCTTATCATTGTTTTGATAGCACTGTTATTATTGTGCAGTAGTTCATTCTGCATTTATACTGAAAATTGCTTTGGTTTAAAGTAACCAAGATTACTTGCATCTAGCTGTCAACATGGTTTATTTATTATTATGGTTATTATTAGTATTTGGGTGGCTATAATCCTTGAATTTACTTATTCGAATAGTATTCTGCCTCATTCAATGTTGTTGGTTTAGTTCCTACTCTTTTATGATAAGTTTACAAGATAATTTTGTTCATCATGCATCCATTCTATGGCAAGCATATAGTTATAATATACAACAATGGATTATTGTCAGTTTTGTGTTTCTGTATTACATTTGATTTATTTGACTTTATGTAGTACTGGTATATCTATTGGTTATTATTAGATTACATTTTGTTTATCTTTTACAGTCTTTACTATTGGTAATTAGTGGTTATTTCTAATATCAATTCCTAATTTTAAAATTAAAGGTGTACCTTCAATTTCACCAGAAGGAAAGTGGTATGTTGGTACAATGTAAGTAAAACATTTTGTTCTGTTTTCTTTTTTTCATATTTGGTTCAAACGTACAAGTGAAAAACTTTCTGGGGCGATGTAGCTCACAAACCCTACAAAGACTCGGCGTTTTCCACAACTTGTATTTAGGAAAGAACAAAAAGAAAAATCAGATTTCTGTGTTATGATCTGCACTATTCTGTTAGTTATTATGGTTTGTACCCTAAGAATATTCGTATTTTAGCCTCCGAATACTTGTTTGCAAATAATGTCGATTTTCTGGTGAACTGGGCCGGTAAAAGATTGTTTTACTGGCTTCATGCAGCGACATTCAAGGTTGTCTTTTAGAGAGGCTGAAGCAACAAGTTTTGCAATAGCATTTAGTTTTAATAAACATAACATAAAACTTTCTTCAATATTGGAATTCTGTGATAAGTCGCCTTCATTTTTACTGTCACAATATTTGGAATGTGAAGGAAACCAGGCAGCATAACGACAGTGCACTGTCCTAACAAAGTTGTCAGTTTGAAGGGAAATAAACAAGTCAGCAGGGTTACCCCTTTGGAAAAGGGTGAAACCAGTGGTATTTTCATAGATGGCAGCTGGAAACCACCACTTATCGTTATATCCACAGAGTGTTATGTAGATATCACTTTGATTATTTATGGACCAGCAGGTTGTATTGGAGTAGCACATCCATCAAGATAAATTACAGCCTCTCTTTTTTTACTATATATGAAACAGTTTATACCTCATACCCGTTACAATCTGACTTCAGCCATTAGACAAGTGTTTATATGGCCTGTTTCGGTGCAGCCGCTGAGAGCTGGATGACAATAAACCCAGGTAAAACCATGACATACCTGGGCTAGCAAAAGATGCTCTTTCAAAGGCAGCTACACCATCTAACTGACAGCAGGTTTTAGTTCAACTGGAATTTGGCCATTAAATGAAAATATATTCAGTATCGAAGAGTTTCTGTGTTCACCTGTAATTGACAGAGAGATAGGAGACAAAAGTAATTATGAAGGAAGATTAACACCAACAAAAGATTGTCAAGAGACCACAGTAGCCGGACCTCCCACGTCGGGAATAAACGAGACATCTGCTAATACCTTATCACAATTGACACCAGAATAAATTCGCCCTTATCCGAAAGCGACTGCAAAAATAAAATAGAAATGCGCCAAGAAGAAAAAGTCAAGTATTCTCACTGACTCCTATTAAAAAAGCAATTCGTATTGAAGAGGAGGCATGACAAAAGAAAGAGCGATCAAAACGGAAACTAATCATGAACGGTAAAACGAAGGCGATTTGTGGACTGTATAGAAACGGTCAATCAAACTCTCCAAGACTTAAGAAATTGTAACAAATTAGTGGGTAGCGTAACATTTGTTATTTCAGAGGATTCTCGCTAGAGATTACCGGTAACTGTAAGAGGAACCCGCGCTGATATTGTCTCAGTGTGTTTAAAGTCCTCGGCGATGTGGAATGCTATTCAGACTAAATTTGCAAAGCAATATGAGAGCCCATTTAGGAGGAGGAGGAGATGGTGATTTTTCTACAAACTTACTGCACCTCGGTGACGGTAGTGTTCCTAATGACGATAGCTTCACAGAAATTGACGAAAAACTGGGACATAGTAAATAGTACAACACTGTATTAATTGCTAAATTCTGTGCAAAACGTCAAGTGTTTACTTGATAAAAATTACAAGTGGTTATTCCCAAAGAATCGAATCTGTGAAGGAAAATAATGATACAAGTTTGGAAAAATTTTCTGGGGATAATAAAAAGTCCGAAGAATCTATTAACACCGTATTTAATATTGAAAATATAGTGTACTATCTCCAAGAATTTTTGAATTCTTTAAATCAATCTTGCATTCCGCCACAACGGTTCATTCTAAAGGTTGGCACTCCAACAATGTTGTTGAAAAATTTACATCCTCCGAACGTTTGCATAATACAAAATGCAGGTGACACGGGAATTTCTGTGTCAAGTAGGTAATAGCGTTATTATCGACTCAAAAGCCCTCTTCACACACACATTCGAATCAGTAGGCTACTGGTTGTTAGCATTACCTGGTGTAATTACCAACTTATAAATTGTAACATTCTTTACTTTAGTACACACTTGAAGGAAATTAACAGTTTTGAAATTACATCCATTCCATTTACACAATTTTCATTAAACCTACTTAATATGTAGTAGTGAACGATAAGCTTTTCCAGGTTTTACTAGTACTTGACCTACAACGGTCTGATCTCCTACACTCAGTGCCTCTGTCTTTAATGATCACTGCTTTTTTTTACATAATAATTTTCCCATTCCTGCATAGAATTTACCCGCTCGTACAGAAGGCAACAGAATTTAGTGAATCCAAGCTGCAATCGAAGTATAACTACGTTACTTTCACATCTCCGTAGGTATGCCACGAATATCCGTCATACTGAATTCTGCTCAATAAAAGTTTCATACTATCACATGACTCCGACATGTAAGCAGTAAGTTATAAACTGAAGGGATTGGTGAATTATTAAAAATGGAGTAAAATCAATAGGTTAAAAAAAGTTCGTAGAAGTCTTTTGAGTGGAGGGAACGTTAGAAAACTGTTTATGTTATGAATGCTTAAGCTTACAAATCGTGATAGTTGTTATTATTATTATTATTATATTATTACTATAAAACAACATTTGTATTATTTTAATACAGACAGGAGTGAATACAGCCTTCGAATGAATTAGTAGTACGAACGCGTCAGCCTGCCAACACACATTAGATCTGTATATTTGTGTCGTGACGACGGTAGTAATTTTCGTAAACAAAGACTGTTGTGTCATTACGACATTAAGAATGTTGTTGGCGTGAATTTAATGCGACAGATTTTTTTTACCTCTGCCCATGTTCTCTCTTTCAGTCCTCTCACTCACTCACTCTCTCTCTCTCGCGCGCGCACACGCACGCGCGCCAACTCGTACAGTTTCTTCTTTTTGTCAACAATTTCAGTGTTACACACAATCCTTCACTGTTTGTTTGTATCTGTTTGTTTAATCATTCATTGTGTTTGTACAGACTACACATTCAAACTTGAGTAATCTGTTTGTAGCAGTGTAACATTTCAACAAACACTTAAAGAGGCGCGCTTTGGGTGCAGTCGCAGAAGGACCTGCCGTGCTAACTTAATGAAAATAAAAGGAAATTAATAGTGAGGTAGTCATGTTTAATTAAAGGTAGTAGTGAGGTTTGCCCCTATTAGTGAGGTAGATGGGGAAAATTGACAGAGAAAGAGTGAGGGGGAGAAGAGAGACGGGGGAGAGAGAATTACGAATTTTTAATTATTCTCATTCATACCGAATATCATTTGTAAGAATATAGTTATGCAGTTATTGGTATACAGTAGTACCGAAGCAACATGTTTCAAGTTGACTCCCATCCGTTGGAAATTTATTCACCATTCTGATTAATAAAAATTTCTACAAGTACCAATAATATAAATAACAACCTGCAGAAGCAGAAGAGTTTATATCTTACAGAGTTGAAGAGTTGTAATGTTACATTAATTATATTTTTGCTTTTCGTATATCACAGTGAGCAGTAATCTAATTTTTTTGAAATAATACGTGAAGGCTTATATATTAAGAATTAATTTTTTTTTATAGTTTCCGTAACTTGCTTGTAAAATAATTAGGTATCCAAAAGGTAAGTTACATATTTTAATAGCAACTTATAAGTTCCTCATCCTCGGTTTTTTCCTTTCTTTAAAATGTACCACTTCTTAATTGCGAATAAATTATTTAACGTAATAATCGTTTCACCAAAGGCTGTTTGGATCCTGTTAATAAAACTCTTGAGTCTGCTGCACATAATCCTCGCTTTTGGTTCATGTTTCGTTAACTTTCTACATTACAATAAGTTTAATTATTTTCAAGTTCCTTATAAGTAGCCAACTGTAGTAAACATCATGTACTTTGACCTCTCTCTCACTCTCTCTCTCTTTCTTTCTGTTACTCTTGTTCTTCTCAATAACTGTATCTCAGGAAGTCTGAACGTAACAGGTTCTTAAGTAAACTTCATATGACTTAACGTGCAAAATCTTAAACATCATTTGGGCTTCAGTTATGTTATAATTTTGTAAGAAAGCTTTACAAAATACTTTTTACACTGCTTCTGTATACGAAACTAGGTGCAGGTAATGTAATCAAATTTTTTAGTAGGCCTATTTATTCTAACACTGTTACAGTTTCTTGAAAACGCCGTATGTAAACAAACATTAAAACTTAGTAATAAGGTTTATCAAACTACTATTTTTCTTGGACGCATTAACGCAAATCAGTAATCTAGAGACCAATTTTATATTGAAAAATCCATGTCTAATAAACGGAATTTGATATGCAAAAATCCATCGGTTAAGAAAATAAAGTAAACTTGGTTAGTAACAAATAATTTTGGCAAAAATTTTTAATTTGATATAGGCTATAATTGATTCCAATTTTATTACAATCTGAGAAATGAAGCCAAATAGATTTTCATAAACGTTGGTCTAGTAACAAAAAAAGTTTCATTCTTAAGCGCACAATATTATAATTTCCCTTTCATCCCGGAAAAAAGACTGTATTAAGCTACTATCATACTTGTCTAGTCTACACTATTTAATGGGTATATTATAGGTTTCACAAAAATTGATTATCTTACACATGGTTTTAATATATCACTAAACTTTGTGAAAAGTCTGAGTGAAAAGAATTATATACACAACGGTTGATGTTAATACAGGTCTTAATTCGTTTCAAAATTTATAGATAAATAAAAAATTAAAATTATCACATATATTGTGTGGTGTATAAAATAAATTGTAATAATCCTTTCTAATATGATTACTTAAGCCATAATATCCGAAGTTGGACCGTTCCTTTATTCTTCTGTAGCCTCCTACATTCTTGCGTATCTGCTGTCATATTCGCGTCTCACAGTCATAGTAGACAGTAGGCTATAATATTATACCTTTTTTTGCGTTGTCTGAGACTTGTCTCAGAGGATAAGACTCAGGCTGATCTGGGGCAAGCACCCTTCCGCCGATTGGAGATTTAGAGGAGTCGCACGCCAGCGCAGCGCGGACCGGTGGCGAAGTAGGTGGAGGCATTCAGGATAGAGTGTAGTGTATGGATGTGTATTTGTGTGTTTACGTAGTGTGCAGAGCCAAATGGGTGATGGTAGAGCCATAATAAAAGTATAAGTCAAACGACAGCCAAGACGAAGTCGAGTAACGCAGGATGCTAAAGCTGGAGGGAGGTGTCAGAGAGGCGTCAAGGTAAGGCGGGGAGGCACAAAGGAGAGGGATAAAGACCGGATAGGTAGATAGGAAAATTTAAGATGTTAAGTTATCAATAAGGAAGCCAGGTGTAGTAAGTATGACGAAGAGACTTAATTATTTCTATTTCTCCGTTGGCGGGGGTTTCTGGGAGGAGGTCCATCGGGAATGGTGAGGAGACGGTTTATGACAAAGGAAGGTCTGCGGTAGTTACAGGTAGTATTAATATTATACAATACCTCCTTCACATTTAAGTTGAGGAATTCCAATCAGCCTTCCGTTGCGTTACTTCTCTCTTGAGCCCTTGATATAATTCGTTGCCTGCTCTTTATTGCAGCTGTAATATCTCCTTCGTTTTATAATTCGTAACGTTAAATATTCTTCCTCACCCTGGAATTTTCCATTCTCTTTTACTAATTTCTTTTCACTTCATAAGACTTTTCTATACAAAAGCAAGTATATAAAAAAGTTATAAGGTCGGGGATTAGCAACCAAACGGCATTGTTTAAAAACATTTATCTACAAGTTTCTTTTCTATAGTTCATCGTACACACCCTTGCGAGATAAAAATAACTACACGGTAGTTTCTTTCGCAATTTTTCGCATTATTTTGAGACAATCGACTGGTGATTTAGAGATAAATACTTAATATTAATGGGGTCTCATACATTTTATATTATATCTGTTTTCTATCCTACTGATAGAATTAGAAAAACGGTAGCTATCTCTCTTTTCCTTTTAAAAGCACAATACATATTAATTTACCAAGTAGCAGTTTCCTTCTTCATTTAAAATTTCTATCAAATCTACTGTATATTGGACAAAACAGAAGGGGAAACATACGTGCTTACAAGGTAGTGTAAACATCCTGTAATGCTGTCAAATCAAAATACAAAGGAAGGGGAAGTGAATACTGTAATGGGTAGCCCCTACATTCATATTTATGCAGGTGTAGGTGATGATTAAGGCCCGGATTTTTATGTAATTACATATTTGAATGCTGAGTGCACATTTACACGGAAAAGCCAGATATCGGCGAATCATACCAATAGGTGTCTTATCCGCGAGTTTAATTTTACATATTTTTACATATTTTGTTCATATTACATATTTCACTCCATCTTACATATTTCTACATATTTTACTATACTTTACTTCAATTTGAAAATTGAAATGGCAAAAAATAGTTAGGCCTATAACAACATTACTCAGATGCGCAAATGTGCAATTAATCAGAATCAGGTCCAATTAAATTTATTACAAGAAAAGGCAAAATATTGCATCTGTTGCAATTGCACACATAGATTCTACTTTCAAGAAGTAAAATTTTTTACGAGCTCAAGCGACAAGTAAGGCATTTTGCACGGGATGTTAGATGAGAATGGTATGCGCGGCCCCACTCATTTACGTTTTGTTCGCACGTTCAGCGGGCTCGGTGGGGAAAGAACGTGCTGTCCACGGTAAATAAATACTCTTCGCAGATCTTGCAATTCTCGCAACGGATTCCATCTACCTAAACAAACAAATATCTATATAACTCTATGCTATTGTAGGGCACAATGTGATTTTTGACGCCAGTATTATCGACGCTCTCGGAGTGTAAGCCTACACGTAAATAACAATCTGGCGTGCAGTGTGGTGTGTTGAAGTTATTGTCAAGTCAGTGTTTCGTCTTTCGCCTACACTTCTGCGCTTGCTTGTTTCTTGCCTTGGCGGATTCTCGTTGTTGGACAAAAGACGTCTTAAATAATATATTGTGCGGTATTGTTCAACGCAAGTTCTTAAGAGTTTTAAATACAAATATCCTTGTTTTATCATGGCACCGACCGCATCATCTTTGTCATCTAAGTTAAAATCATGGGTACAGATTGACAGTGCTTTTACAACTGACGATAAAGCTGTATTTTGCCAAGTTTGTTATGGCCAAATGGTGTTAAAGAAGAGAAGGTACTGCTGTTGTATACAGATGCAGCAGCATACATGTTAAAAGCAGGTAATTCTCTAAATGTGTTTTACCCCAACCTACTACATGTTACATGCCTGGCTCATGGATTGCATCGAGTAGCTGAAACTGTCAGAGACCTTTTCCCCGAAGTAAATACATTAATATCAGCAACAAAAAAGGTGTTCTTGAAAGCTCCTTACCGTATCCAGTGCTACAAACAAAGGCTACCTGACACACCTCTGCCTCCAGAACCCGTAATTACAAGATGGGGAACCTGGATCGAAGCCGTAAATTTCTACAGTGACAACTTTGAAGCTGTGAAGTATGTGGTGGAAACATTATCTCCCGATTCTGCAGTGTCAGCGAGCGAATCCTTGTCTGCATTCAACAACTCTAAGGTGATATGTTCAGTTTCGTACATCAAAACGCATTTCAGTTGTATCAAGAAACTGGAGACTGCAGGTCTGACTCTCCAAGAGGCCATAGGAATAGTTGAAGAAGCAGTTAACAAGTTAAATGCTGTGCAGGGTGAAGTCGGTGACAAAGTTTCTACTAAATTAAATGCTGTGCTGAATAGAAACCCTGGTTACTCAACTTTACATACCATTTATCGCATATGTAACGGCGAAACTGTAGAATCGATTGAGAATATTCTTCCAAGTACGATTCCTCTATATAAACATGCGCCGGTGACGACATGTGATGTCGAGAGATCCTTTTCTATATATAAAAACATACTCTCAGACCGAAGACAGTCCATGTCAACAGACAATATAGAAAAGTATTTAATAATTAATTGTGCAACTAAACAGTGGAAAAAAAAAACTTACATGGACACTTTATTCTTATGCAGAGTTATAGTAGAGTTTTATATATATATATACAATATAGATTTTCAAGTCAAAAATCTACCTTTAATTTTATAGTAATTTCAACTCTCCTAGTAAAATACTTTGTTAAATAGTTAATAATTCTCAATTTTTTACTTTATACTCATGTCCTATACTACAGAAATCCATAGGTAAAATACTTTGTTGTTGTTAATTTTATAATATCAAGGTTTCTTTTTTAATACTGTTTTCTAAAATATGTTTTCATAAATTTTCTAAAGTACAATAAACAATTGAAAAGTAATTCATTTCTTATGCATGCTGTCTTATTGTAAACTCTTCAACAAAGAGTTGAACTTTCAGATACTGTGTATTCTGAGGGTTAACTTATTTTCTGTAACAGAAGTGGTAATCTAACTGGTGATTAGTGTCAGCCCCGAACTTGATTAGTATTTTATGGATTACATTGACTTTGCTCAAAATATATTTGCATGTTTTGAAAGTGATTTTAAAAAGTTTAAAATGAAGCACCTATTATTTTCAAAACCTTTCAAAGAGGGCACTGTTATGTTCTCGTAAAATGTAAATTATATTGTTGATGTGAAAGTATTTTAATACTACATATTTCTTAAATATTACATATTTAGCTACATATTTTCCTTATTTTTCCTACATATTTATGTACATAAAGGGAGACTGTGCGCTGCGCCGTACGCTAGACAGAGAGGGTATAATAGCAACTATCTCGCTCTACTTTCGTCAGTGAAACACGCGGCGGATGAGTAAATTTTAGTCGATTAATTTTTGCAGTTCAACCTGCGATAACTTCAAAACCAATAAATATACAGCAATTCTGGAAACTGCATTGTGTTCAGTAATTAAATCTTTATAAGTAGCCAAAATCTCAATTAATATAATTAACAATTACAGAAGATACACAGAAGAAGAACGTGTTTTTTTAGACGTTTCTATTGGTTTAGCATTTGCATTTGTACACTGTACTCTTTAAAATACAAAAAGTAAAATTGGTTAAAAAGTTTTACTTACAGTACGCCTACATCCGTTTTTGAAAAAGTTTGTGATTCGGCTGCTTCTTCAATGCACACGTTTTTTGGAAGCCATGAAGCCAAAGTGAGTCGACCTAACGCCGCTGCCCCAGACAAAATAAAGTATTTCAATTGTAAAAACTTAAATATTCAAAAATAGTGAACCATATCGCAGAATGACGTAAGTGTAGTGAAGAAAAAGGGGTGATCAGCCAAAACATCAAGAGTAGTATCTTTACATCCCTAACCATTTCGCTAACCAAAATTGCAAAAATTAGTTTGGAGATACGTCCGGATATGGGAGGTTCCGGATATCACAGGTCCGGATGTGACAGGTTGTAATGTATTTACCTTATAACAATTCCCCCTAAATAAAAGGGAAATCCCCAAATTCATATTTCGAAGCCACCTGTTGTAGATAAAACGGTATTTATCTTGGATACATACGTTTAATCTCATACAAACGTTTTTATGTGATCAGCACCGACACACCTGTACAGGCTTCTCCATATTTTTCTACACCTGTCCAAATATGACTATACTGATTACAATAGTAATTTCTTCTACGGTTTGTTTATGACCATAAGATATGTCTTTATAGTTCCTTTTAAATACCATTATTTTCTGCTCATTCGTACAAAACTTTTAATTGTTGAATGTGCCAATTCTGATAATCTTTGCCAAACCCAAATTTTAATGTTATACGGCGTCACCTTATTATGTAGCAAACAAAATTAGAACAAATCACTGTTATTTTAGCAGTAGCTTTTTTAAGGAGCCCAGAGTAGGCCTATACCTACCCGACACGCACACATTTGAAGGATCAGTATTTTGTCTTGGAGTTCACTCTCCCAGCTGAGATACCCATGTTTTTAGGGACCAGGAACTCGCATTTGAACTTCTATCATCAGCTACATAATGTAAATCCTAGATAAATGTACAAGCCTATGCTCTAAAAGCCTAAGCTATGATACCCACAATCATCTACGTTTTACTAAAATGATGGTTGCAAGTTAAATTTTTTGATTCATGTTGATGCTTTTGTCTCGAAGAAACCAGGTAAATTAATCTGCTTTTCGTATCCGGCCGACGATGGTGTGCTCCCACTTACGAACAGTGGCACTTGCAACTCGTTTCACTTGCGAACACTCAAGTAGATAAGACACGTAATTAATTTTTGATACGTGAGAGTACCTCCCACTTGCGAACACACAAACAACGATGTATGTACATCCACCCTGTATTGTGTTTATGTTTTTATAATTCGTTAAATGTATTTTTTGTTACCAACTACGTTTACCAAGTTACAATTTTTATAAAACTCACACACACACACACTTGCATAGCCGCTCCCTCACTCTCTCTCTCTCTCTCTCTCTCTAAATTAAAAAGGAAGGTTATTTTTTATTTATTTTTATTAGTCAACTTGTAGAACGGACGACGTGATCTTGAGAAACATCCCAACTTCAGAATCTTTTTCATATCTTTTAGTTTATCCAATTCAGTATACTTTTTCGTCCTTTTCATAGCTTAAAAATTTCACTCCATCGTTACATCGTGTTCTGAATACATTTCTCTGCCTCAGATTATAAACATTTGACAATGTTTTTTATTCTTGGATGTGGTCTTCCAACGTGGCTGTTTAGTTTCTGATGCGTGCTTGTACGGTATTATTCATTGTATGACGTCGGAAGTAGCAGTTCCGTAACTCCTGTGGCACTAATCATTGTCTAGCTATTGTTCTACGAAACAATTAAAGAATTAATCGAGTTTCTCTTCCTCTGGAACTTGACCATGGATATACTACCAGCCACATTCTACATCTTTTCGAAGGAAAGCAAGTGTAGCACACATTAGGATTTTTGTGCTCCCTAAGTCATTTGAATGTGTATACTCGTGCAAAGTGACTACTGCAGCTTTTGAATTTTCCATTCATGAAAAATTACTTTTAATCTTTCAAACTCTCTTTTCTATTGATTTAACCAAAAATCGGGAGCTTAGCTTGCACAACGTCTTCGCCCGGACGGAAACTACTCTCGTCAATTTTCAAACCGGGACAATTGACAAACTGGCCGGGACCCCGGGATCAGGTCGTCAAACCGGGACGTATGGTAAGCCTATTTATACATGTATTTATCGGTTTTCAATATTGATGTGAGCATTGTACTGTAGAATTAGGAAGCGATTGTATTGAACGAATCACGATTATCAAATGATATACGGTATTCCTTTTAGTTCAACAATTCCGTCATCTCGTCTCCGGTACTTTGGAAAACCATTGTTATTTTCAATAGTTTAACGTAAAATGTTGCTCGGTTATTATGTGTACATATTCCATCAATCATGCAAAGAACATTAGGATTACGAGCTCTACAAGATCCATGTATCATTCGAGATAACAATTTTATGAATCCTTGGAAAAGTGATACGGCACAAAACTTAGGATAAGCAAGAGGTAGTGTATTAACTTTTTAAATTGTATATTATTATTATTTTTATTATGTTTTTACTATAAAATATTCATATTATTTTAATATGATTTTCTGGAACACGTTTGGTGGAAACGTAAAACCGGCCAGCTGATAAATAAGAGGTTGCGAGTTCAGACGTAGATGTGTATATATGTGTCAGCCAAAACAGTGTTTTGTAAACGTACACGTCTGTCATTACAACATTAAGAATGTTATTTGACCTTGAGTAGGTACTCATGTTGACGGGAATGAGAAATCTTGTGGTGTTAGCGCTGAATAGACACAACACAGGGGGGGCCATTCCGGCTTCCCGCGCTAACCTAGCGATCAGCTGTTTTTGCCGCGTGATGTCCGACTGGTGGAAGAAATACGCGCGAGTCTTGATTTACCATGCAATCTTACCTGAGGCAATGTCCTACTTAGCATCTCTCTGCTGTTTACACGAAATATTAACAATAATTGTAATGAGCTATTCATATAGAAAAAGGATTAAACAACAAGATTAAATGGTTTGCGGCAAAAAATAATGGTAAAATCTATTTCTACATTTAATAGAAAAGTAAGCAAGTCTGTCCACATATAACATTGACAAAATGGCACAAGATGTAAAATTAAGTCGGAATTTTTTATTAATCGTTAATTTTATATTAATAGAATTATTTCGATTGTTATTAATTTACTTAGAAACCTCAGATGATACTGATATTTTTCAGTGAAACGTGCGTCAGGTGTTAAAAAGAATATACGAAATTATACTACTTGCAGAAGAAACAAATTGAAAACATCACAAATTTTATATATATATATAATATGCCTGCGTGGGTGGGTGCGCGTACGTGCACACGCGTGCGCGCATGAGTGCGTGTATAAACATTTCTATGTAGTATAATATATTTGAAACAAGCTTCCAATTATTATAATTATAATCAATATCATAATCATTTTCTTTATCTACATTTTCTACATTCTACATTATCTACATTGAAATTTATTGACATTTAAAAGATACATTAAATATACTGTATTGAAAGGGACACTGTGCGCTGCACCGTACGCTAGACAGAAAGGGTATAATAAGCAACTATCTCGCTCTAGCTTCGTCGTCAAACACGCGGCCGCATGAGTAAGTTTTATTCAATCCATTTTTGCAGTTCAACCTGCGATAACTTCAAAACCAATAAATATACAGCAATTCTGAAAACTGCATTGTGTTCAGTAATTAAATCTCTATAAGTAGCCAAAATCTCAATTAATATAATTAACAATTACAGAAGATACACAGAAGAAGAACGTGTTTTTTTAGACGTTTCTATTGGTTTAGCATTTGCATTTGTACACTGTACTCTTAACTACATATTATACTAATGTACAATAAAGATATACTTATTATATCTTTATTTAGTATATAGTTATTTACGTGTCAAGAAAAGAACGTGTGAATAAAGTGATCATAACATTTTATACCTTATATGTTTTCTGTCATTGAATGATTAACCCACTTTTTAATAACAGCGTTGAAAAATAGCTGATTACGTCTTTCAAAGATTATTTTTACTACGGTACTGAAATTAAAAATAACTAAGATCGTATACAGGAATTAAACGTAGGCGACTGGAATAAACAGCCGAGACGGCAGCTGCAGGAATTGCTTACGTTCAGTAGACTTGGCAACGTTGTGACCTTCGTGACTTTATATACATTTTGTGGCAACACTGTGCATATTTTTCATCACTAAAAGCTAAACCGATATTCGTGATAAAATAGTAATGCATTTTTTTAAACGTGTGAGTGGTTTGTAACGATAAAGTTAACAGGGTAATTATTATTCAACTTTTTTCAACAAACTATCTTGAAACGGATATATATTTTTACGGTTTTTTATGCTGATTACGAATATGTAAGAATAAAATGTCTAAGCTTACTCGTAACTTTTATATATGGGGTCTCAAAAAGATGAACTTCTCTGGTCAGAACTTGCATGTTTAGCTAATGATGGATAAACGTGATTATATATATATATATATATATATATTATATATATATATATATATATCAGGAATTCATTCTTTAATCATAATGGTTTAATTAAACAGACAAGTCCAGCAAGCAAGTCAGAACCTAAGTTACAATAATCAGTACCGCCTGTATGATTTTATAATCTCAAAAATTAATAGTATATGCCCACAAAAAAAAAATAAAATTTTAATATCAGCCATCTGTGCATAAATAAATTAAAGTCACAGCATGTTGTATTCTAGCAGCTGTGGAAGTGTGCCAGAATGGGCCTGACCAGGTAAGACAGGTATCAGACCTGCATGAAACGGTACCAACGTGTGCCAAACTTGTGTCACAAAAAAAAACTATGTAAATTTTAACACCTGGAAACAGCCTGAAAATGAAACCCCCAACCCTTAAATGCAGAAAAATAATTAAATATGAACCCCGCCCTGAACCAGCCGGTTCAGAATCAAGAAACACATTACTCTTAGATTTAAAGAATAATAACTCTTACGGCCTTTGTATTAAAAGTCTATGAAGAAAGCAAAAAAAAAAAAAAAAGGCTCTGGCACGCTCCCACAGTGCAGCACACAATTACAATGATAGTACATTATAATTATGGATAATATTCATAGTGAATGTCTTGGTGACACACCCTTGATCTGACTGTCTAGCAGAGTAAGCACATGGTTCGAACACAATTTGTTACACGGATGTTCTGCAGGCCAGGCCAAAAAAAAAAAAAAATAATAAAGGAGTTCATATCACCTTAATTGCAGCGGTAGAATAATATCTTTACAGTTAGCAAGCTCCCTCCTCGGTACAGACGAGTGTCAGGTGGTTCATGACTGGTGAAGGCGGCAGTACACCAGCTGGGGCCATGTCTCCGTCTAGGTGCGAGAACCCTAAGGATTCAAAAAGGATTAAAAATACTGTCCACTAAAACTTGCACCCTAGTCAAAGATTTTAAACATCAGAACTGGAGCTCCCAACTAACTCAAAATAATGCATAAAAGTTTTTTAAATTTGCAGAAGGAGTAATTATATCTTCAAGGTAATTATGAACTCATAAAAAAATAATAAAATGTGCATAGTAATAATGCACTCGCACCAGATTTAACAAGCAGCGACATAATCATACTTGTTGGAGCCACCTCGCCACGTGGCGAAACAATTATTGTAATTTTGCAATTAATGACCACACTAAAGGCCCTCACAGCTACATACAATTACAAGAGTTACAGTATTTCATCTAAGGGCGGTCTTGCAATTTACTTTTAGCTGATATAATTAAAGAAAAATACACACTTCCGGTCCAATGAGTGTTCATGCATAACCAACATGATTCAACTCTGTCTATAACGTACTTACTTTAGTTACAACTTTCTACAATAATTAAACAAATGATTGTGACTTGAACAATGATTAAAAAATTCTAAATACTAAAACTTCAATTAACTTTCTTATTAAACACACACACACACGTCTGACCACACCACGTGCATTCTAACTTTCGCATCTGGCTGAATACATTTGAGTTCAAATAATCCCTTACTACTAAATCATTTAATACCATTCTGTAAGTCACTCACTGGGAAGTCTCAAAAAATTAGCCTGCCATCAAGACGAGTAGAAAACTGCCCAAGTAGACTGTCCAAGGGAGAGCTGCTTGTTGATTCGGTGAAAGGCTGTCTGGAACTGAAAGGTACGGTAGCAACGCCATGAACCCCAAACTTCGCCGCGAGATCGCGCGCGCTGTCTCACAGTGCCGTCCAAATATCGCTGCCCTAACTGACATTAATAAGTCGACGAGTTTATTATTGGAAAATTTTTTATACCTTCGATCGCCGGGTTATGCAAACACCAGCACAATATAGGTAATAATAAATTAAAATCAGAATGAGATAAAAATGTAATGATAGGCCATAAACCAGTGACATTGTATAGGAAGTCAGGTCAGAAAAGTTAGGTAACAAAATTTGTAAAAACACTAAGTGTAATGTAATAAGTTAGGAGAAATCAATAGTAGTTATTGATAGCAGATAAGTAACTTCAATTAAAATAAAATCTTAAAATGTAATAGAACAATTATGCCTAAAATTAATATTTGGTAATGAGAAAATAATACTTGTTAGACTAAGTAGATTAAGAGGAAACGATAGCAAAATGTATATAATTTAATAACAAAAAATATGTAAAGGTTTAATATGACATAATGTAACTTTAGTAAGGGAGTATTTTATTAAGTGCAAGAACATTGTTTAATTATGGTTCTAGGATTATAAATATTACCCAATAAGAGAACAAAGACTGGTTGTCAAGGACGACAAAATGGAATAAATTTTGTTTATTCGATTAATTGAATTGTTATCCATGAATGAGGACAGTTTAGTTTTTATGAACCTAGAAAGAATGAGAAAATTATATAGAATAAATTAATGAGTCAACAAAATTAAATAATAACTAACAAAAGGAGAGCTCGCTGACTTTTGACGGTCATATATAAAAGAGTACATTGAGCCTATCAATTAAAATTGACGAAAGTCTAAAGGAAGAACTTTACCAATTAAACCCAGTAAAAGGAGTAATCATTAAATTTAAATAATAGGCAAATGAAGATAAATAACTACCTGAATGAATTAAAGTAATCCAGTATTCTAAAGGACGAAAGAAGAAATTAAAATTGTACTTGAACCTCACTTTTCATGACTCGATAGAGAAAACATATTCCGACACAAAATACAGTGGAACCCGTAACCGCAAGAACTGGACATTGGCGAAGAGTAAGGATTGGCATTTCTGCATCATCCCAGGACCAAGACACCAAACTTTATTTCGAAACTGGAGTGAAGACTGGCGAGGATTTATACATCTGTATCTTGGCGTTGATCAACCATCTCGAAGCATGAGGTTATCTGGGCACGGCCATTACAAGTAACTGTGTCATCGGACGGTAAACTCTACTTATTTTAAATATTAATTAATAAGAATTTAGTAATAGATTGTAATACCTTGTAGTCCTATTTTTGCATTTTCTGACCTTACTAATAGTCAAAAGAACCTTCATACCCTCTGTTTAAGAAAAACAATAATAAATAGAAGTAATATATAAACCTGAACTTGACAATTAATCGATTCATTCCAGTATGATCGATTTTTGTATCTTAGTGAAGGAAGAACATTTGTTTTCAAAGAAGAAATATAAAATAAAGAATAATTCTTGAAATTGGCGATTTCTTATTATTTGTATAATATTTAGTGCATGTTGAATGAGTTGTAATTTATAGAGAGAGTAACGTGAGAAGTACAGTAAGCGGAACACCTAACCTACAATAACCAGCTGACTGTGAACCACAGCGCTAGCCCGCGGACAGCTCTTGAATTCCAAGAGAAGAGACACTTATTTAAGGATTTTACTCTCCTCTCTCAACACTTGATGCAGACTAGGCCTGAATAATAACCATAGAATTACCCAATAAATCAACTGGTGTTGAACGTCATTATTTCAGAATGTACTAAATTATTATATAATATTGAGATATTCTTAATATTTGATTAATATCACAAATTAAAAAATTTTTTTTTTTCACAAATAACCTGACATTGCGGTGCTTAAGAGAGACCACTTATCACTTCATAAATATTAAATAAACACAAGACAATCAATTTAAATAATAACAAAACATTTATTAAAAAAAAAAACATAATTGGTTTACAAATTGGCTCACAACAGTGGAGTTTAAGATATAATTATATATAAGGTATATGATAAGATCGGAACTCGGATAAAGGTTTAGTAACAATATATACATATTTAAAATGTTGAAGGATTTATTACGTCTGTGATACTGTTTTGGGGGTGTGCCATTTAAACAATTTATGCATCTATGACATATGAATATGATTTAAATACAAAAAAAATATCATTTAAGAAATATCAACATAAAACTATGTGAATTGTGGAAGTTATGAAAATTAATAAAGAGTTGTTATTTGTTTGTTAAAAGAGAGTTTTAATTACAAGTCCCATCTCACTGGACCCAGCACATTTTATGCTTCTTCTAGGTCTTCTGCCTAGTTCTAAATATCTGGCAGCCTCTCCTTAAAAAAAAAAGAAAGGAAGGGTTACAACACTTTTCAGAAAATGTCTTTTCTTTATGTTTTGAGGGTAGTACAATAAGAATCAGCCCTCATATTGAACAAGATTTTTTTTCATGATCACCATACTTCCATTTTCTTATGGAACATGGAAGTAAAAAAAAAAGAGGAACCTGATTCTCACTCTTTTATGAATAAAACCCCCTTTTAGGAACTTGTAGTTTCTAAAATCATGCCTATTTACCAAAGACTGGCCTCTGAGTCTTTGCTACCAAAGAATATTGCAAGAAAAACACAAAATGCCAACGGAGGGCTGCATTAAGTCCTTTGGTTTGGTCAAAGTGTTGTAAAACTGTTTATTAAAAAAAGACCCTTCTTGTGGCTGTAAGCTTGGGTATCTGTGAATACAAGACAGGAAGACTGAAGATACAGAAGCACAAAGTTAAAGTGGGGGTCAGTCGGGGAAGACACGTCATGACAGTTGCAAAAAGATTAGACAAGAAATGATTGCACCTCATGGAAAACAGGAATGCCTCTAAATTTAAAGAGTATAGAAAGAAAAAGAGCCCCGCTTCAAGAAGAAGAAAGAAGAAAAGGAAACAAAAGTTTAAACTTTGGACCAGGAGAGTTTAAAAATGTATAATTGCGATATTTTATGTAACCAAGTACATAATATTAGATATGTAAAAAATGTAAAGTCCCCCAAAGTACTGGAGAGGATGAGTAATGCCTTATGGTCTCATTCCTTGATGAAGGGAAATATCCAGCCGCATCTGCAAGTGGTGGGGGATGGGCAACACCTACGGGTGGCTAACGCAGCTCTGGAGATCAAATGACAGCCAGTATAAGCTGCCCCTTCTCTTCTTGTCATTGTCAAGTAGAGGTTAGGGCACCTTCTTGTCCTTGGGGTGACAAAATTGCCCCTAAAGATGGATGACCTTCCATTGGTCAACGATGTAGTATGTGGGAGGCAAGGAGAAATCACCACATTAAAGATCCTTATGGATATCTCAACAGGGAAAACTTGTCTCTTTAGTCTGGTAAAACAGCCAGTTTATGGGAGAACACCCAGACAGAAAATTGGGCTGGATGTTAAGCCTTAAGGTGGCAGCCCCACCATACGTCTTACCCTGCAATATGCTAGTAACATATCCAGGGGGCATATTCACTACTAAAATGCCTCAAATAAGGAATAGCCTGATGAATCAAAAGTTGCTGACCACAGCTGTGAATAAAAGGAAAAAACGACTTGGTATTGCGGAACAATTTAAAATTGCCGTATGGAATGTAAGAGGACTTGCACATAAGGAAATGGAACTTCAACAGGAACTGACGGGGTGAACAAGTTGCATAAGTTCAACCTTATGTGTGGGACCATGAGGCATACCGTTAAGTCAGCAAGTAAAGAAACATGCCTAAAATTCTACAAGGTGATGGCTCTTCCCACACTTCTTTATGGGTCTGAGAATTTTACTTTAATGAAAGGCCAGGCCAGTCACATCCAAGCGGCTGAAATCACATTTATCAGGCACGTGGGAGGGTATACTCTCCATGATCATAGAAGAAACACAGATATACGACAGGAATTGAATATTATGAGTATACTCGACAGGATCACCCAGTATTGGCTGAATTGGTGGGAACATCTTTGCCGAATGGATGACTGCCACATCCCCAAACAACTATGGAACTATAAGTTGAGGGGACAGAGATGTGTGGGACGTCCGAGGAAGTGCTGGAGTGACCAGCTGTAATATTTTCTATTTGCTGGAACAAAACATTCTTGGTTTAAACCTTGAGGATGATGATGATGATGATGAAAAAATTTAAAACTTCCCACAGTAACTAATACGATGCTGCACAATAAAGACTTCTTTGATTGAAATGTTATCTATTGTTTGCATCCTTTATTTAAAACAGAGTATAAAAACAGAACAAAAAAGATAAGTCACAATCAGTGTAAATCACGATTTTACTAATGATAATTACATTGTAGCGAGAGGTATCCTGCCTAGTATAAACCCTCCCCCCCAAAAAAAAAAAATTGCCGTTCGGATCTGGCGTTAAACTGTAGGTCCCATATACCTGTGAGAGACTCAGTATCACACGCACCATGGGTATATGCGGGGAGGGTACAAACCAGTCGAAAGACTGAAGGACTACGAACTGAACTGAATTACATTTTATATAATATTGAAAACTTTCTCAAGTGAAACTTACTGTAAGTTTCACTTGAGAAAGTTTTCAATATTATATAAAGTGTAGTGCAGTGAAAGAAGATGATGAACAAACAAGAGAACTATGATTACATTGTTTTACTGAATGGGCATTTTCCAAAAATTGTGATCTTCATTGTTTTTTTTTTTACAAAGATTGCTATAACTCAAAAACTACCTAACATAAAGACTTGAGATTTTTTATTTTGTGGGGTATTCTACACAGTATTACCTAAAATCTCATGCATGCTTAATGAAGATTTAGCTGTTTAGTCATGAGTTAAAACATTTTACTTCAGAAAACATTGACCAAAAACCAATTATGAATTATTTTAAATCAAAACTTACAACTATTTTTGTATAACTTACAACTATAACTATGCATCAGTTTTTAGAGGGCATCATCAGCTTCAAAATGATACCTTAAAAATCCTAGGACTCGGTTTATAGGTTCTAGCAAATTCAAAAAATGTTTACATACTCTGAAAAAATGTTATTGGTGTTACTAAACTTTAAAAAAATATAACATAAAGAAAAAAATGATAATAACTACAGATTTGGCATATTCAGTGCCTCTCGTAATACAAGTGTATGATAATTAATTTTTTGATTATTAATTAATTGTTACATTTATTTTGTATATTAATTTTCTTTATTTATATTAGTATTAAGCAATTTTTTGAAATTCTTCTTTACTTGCCCCCCTTGTGTTTTGCAGTGTTTTTTTTTTGTGCTCGTCACCTGGAATATAAAGAACTTTCATAAAGGATTACAGAAAAACTGATTTACAATGTAATTTTTAATAAACTTATCCTGCATGAGTACACCTACTAAAACTATGCAAATGTGGGTTGTACTGTTATCTCATAACAGTTGATTAAATCAAGTAAAATTACAAATGCAAGAATTTGTACAATGAAACCGATTATTAATTGTCAACATAATTATTTCAGTTATCAAGGATTCATTATGTGTATAAGAAATGTAAAATGTATATAATGTATCATACAAGTGAAAGTACATGCGAGATTGAAATTAATGATCAATTTATAAAATTTTTAAATATTGATGTTTAATGGCTTGAAAATATTAGAATATAGATAGGCAAATTGATCAGTAGATACAGGTAAGTAGTTAGATACAGATTTTGGATTAGACTGTAGTAAGAAATAAACTGAATAACCTAATTTTTAATTTTACATACCTTTAAGGTTCTCTCTGCAGTAGAGTTCATGGCTTGTAGTGTTACTGCCTAATATGTGTTCTCACATATTCAATTTGGTGATCTGTGTGCATATATTTGGTGACTTCTTGTAGTTCGGCCACAATTTTAGTTTTTCGATCACTGAAAAATAGGCCTACTTCCTTTGGAACACTTATCTCACGTAAGATGGTTTCTTCCATCATACCATCTTCCTCCTTTGAGATATCCATAACAAGGGTATTTCCTTGGCTATAAGTTTCATCAGAAGTAGACCTTTCAATCTCATTCAGTCTTCAACAAACAAGATGGATATGCTTACACATATTATTACGTATTGCATTCTCCATACACGAACACATAAATTCATGAAAACAATAATTCCGGTGTATGCACTGTAGCTGTCACAATGTGAACTGCCTAATCCGTTTTACTGTATAAAATTCAGTTTGTGCTGATGACATAACCTGCCACTTATCATCTGAAGTTCTTAAAACTGTAGATGCATCCAACATCAAACTAGCTTTGTGTCATGTTCTCAATGTTTGTGGTTTCCGAACTAGCTTTCTTTTTTCATTTTAATTACTAAATCAAAAATTTATCTTTAAGTAGGTTTAGTATGGCACACAGTGTTTTATCCAACCTCCTAAAATGTTTTCCTCTAAGGTAGCAGTACTTCAATATTTTGTTAAAGTTTTCAATTGACATATTCATATTTATACCTAAATTGATGTGAAAGCAGTAAGCCCAGTGTCTAAATTTTTCTTGACTAATGTAATGTTTTTCAAAATACTTACAAAATGCTTGTGTATCTTGATCATTTGATAGTCTTTTGAAGACTTCAAGGATCATTTTTTGGAAAGCATTTTCATCGAGTTCATATAAAAATGTCTGTATGTTTTAATGCACTGTCACATTTTTCCTTTATTTTAATTTTTGTGATTGCATTGGTCTTCCATGCCTTTAGCACTAGCCATGTACAATAAATACTGCTGTCTGAAGGCTCCATTGTTTTACACCATGCAGAATACAAAGCGTCTTCCATGTCATATATAAATGTACAAGTTTTAACACAGCCCAATAAATTCTTTAACTTATTAAAAAAGCTTTAGAATAGTTTCATCCCCTCTGTTAGTGAACATGAAGGCAGCAGGAAATCCCTCTCTGCTTTCGTCCATTGTTAGTAGTATATATTGCTGAAAGTTATAATTGTTCAGCCCATGGGTCCCATCAATACCCCTAGAACGCTACCTATACGTCAAAATGACGGGTACTTCAACTCTTACGCCTCCCCCACTTATGCTTTCATCCTAGAGGTGGGGGAGCAGTGTATGTGCTAACGGATGTTAGTAGGCTATTCGGCACTAACGAGAGTAGACGCTGCATTTCTTCTGACGTCGCTACGAAGGTTACAAAACCAGGTACGCCCGTCAATTTGTCGGTCAGTAGCTATATACGTAAATATATATCCAACTTTTTGACGGAGAGTAGTGATTACCGCTTACCCGTCAAATTGTCAGTGAGTAGTAGATTTCACTTTCCCTATTGTTTTCTCTATTACATCAGCTGGGGTTATTATATTACAGTTTTTCAATTATCTCTCCTCTGTCCTATTTGTGAAGTTGCATTTTCTTTTCAGGGAAAATGAACAGAGAGATTGTTCATGAAAAAGATTATTTGAAAGTACTAGCAGAATTGAGTGAAGAGGAACAAGATGACGATGACTTCACAGAGTCTGAAATTCATGATGACGATTCTGCCGAAAGTGACTGTGAATTACTCGCACCTTCCAACCTACTCGATGAAGACTTTATGACAGGAGATATCATTGTAGAAGCGATTAGGGTTTTACATGGAATAGACCAAGGCACTCCCCATGAAATTTCTGAAATAGTTGTTCATGAACCTAGACCGCTGACCGTTATAGACCCTTCCTCTGATATGGAAGCTCCTTGCTTACCATCTACTTTTACCAATGACAGCACCCTTGAACACCGGGGAGACAGCAGTAAGGGAAAGAAAAGGAAGAAAAGAATTCAGAAAAACCCAGGTACATCTCAGTGTATAATGAAGAGAACTACCATGGATTGTGAATTTATAATTTCTTCCGAAAAGCCAATCTTATTTGGAAAAAGTGGATATAAATGGAACTCTAAGCCGATCTCTTTACAAAATAAAACTGCTGCTAGAAATGTGGTTCACGTGCGACCTGGTCCAACACCAGAAACCAAATACACTTATTGTCCTCTAGAATGTTTTTCTTTATTTTTGTCGGACGATGTAATAGATAAAATTGTGCTTCATACAAATACTGCCATTGAAAAATCAAGAGAAAGATATACAAGACAAAATTGGGGAAGCTTGAAAAAAATACTTCAAGAGAAGAAATAAAAGCACTCTTTGGTTTTCTTGTTTTATCTGCTGCTTTGAAAGACAATCATCTTCATTCTAGTGCTTTGTTTGACTGTAAAATCTCAGGGAACTCTTACCGTGCAACAATGTCCCAGTTCCGGTTTGATTTTATTTTAGCATGTCTTAGATTTAATGACAAGGAGACGAGAAAAGAGCGAGTAAAAATCACAAAGCTGGCACCAATTTTAGACATTTGGAACATCTTTGTAGACAATTGTAAAAAATACTATAAACCTGGCTCTTATGTAACAATAGACGAACAATTGGTAGCATTTAGGGGACGGCGTGGGTTCAAAATGTACATTCCTTCTAAACCTAACAAGTATGGCATTAAGATAATAATGCTGTGCGACAGTAGCGCCTCTTATATGGTGGATGCAGAAGTATACACAGGCAAAGGCTCTGTTCCTGCTAATACCCCAGCTGCTGATTACTACGTTGACAAATTGACTGCAAGCATCCGAGGCACACAGCGCAACGTGACAATGGACAATTGGTTCACGAATATTCCCTTGGTAAACAGACTTTTTGAGGATAGAAAACTTACTGTTGTGGGAACCATTAGAAAAAATAAAAGGGAGCTTCCAAAAGAATTTATAGATCTAAAGTTTAGCGGTCGGAAAGAGAAAAGTTCTATATTCCTTTATGATAAGAATTGTACCATTTTGTGTTACATGCCAAAGAAAAACAAAATTGTAACTCTGGCTTCTTCTATGCATTTGGAAGGAACGGTAAATGAAGAGACAAATTTACCAGAAATAATATCAACATATAATTCAACCAAAGGTGGAGTTGATACCACCGATTAGCTATGTAAAGCCATGAGCTGCAGCAGGAAAACCAAAAGATGGCCCCTTTGCTTCTTTTTTAATATGATAAATCTGGCCTTAGTCAATTCCTATGTGATATATGTTACCAACTATTACAGACAGTTTGCCACAACAAAAAAGCCGCTGTCACGTTACGGTTTCGCTCTCGAACTTCACACACAGTTGGTGAACAATTGGCAAAGAACTCGATTAGCGATACCGACACTGCCCTCAGAGTTGAGGGAAATCATAAAAAATGTCCTACAAGAATCCTTAACAAAACCGTCTCAGCAAAAATCGTCATCTGCCGAAGAAAAGACAGGACGCAGGACATGCCGCTTTTGCCACTACTCAAAGAAACGGATGACTGCAGTTTCCTGTGAAAAATGCAATGCTCCGATTTGTGGAGAACACCAAAAGAAGTTTTGTTTAGACTGCTAAAGAATATTACTATAGACAGCTGTTTTTATAATTTTTTTTTAAGTTTCAAATTCGACTGTTCTATTGCATTCGTTTCAGATTCATACAAATAAATAATTATCTTGTTGTTGCATCCTCTTCGTTCACTTTATTAATTTAATAATATATATAATACTTTCACTTATGAACTTACTTTTTTCACTTCCCAAACATTTCGAGATGTTGTTTCTCTTCTTCAGTGGGTTTAATACTAACTGTCGATTACAGAATAACCGTTACGGAATGGAGTGTGTGGTGGGGGTTGATGGTGGGAAGGGATTGGCGCTGAGGTTCGAATTATGTGTGTGGATCAGTGTGTCAAATAGTGTATGTGATTTGTAATGTATCTGTTCATTTAATATGTTGTTTGGTTGTAGTGTGTGATATCTGTATATTTCAAATTGTTCAGCTGTGTTTAGTTGAAATATACAGATATCACACACTACAACCAAACAACATATTAAATGAACAGATACATTACAAATCACATACACTATTTGACACACTGATCCACACACATAATTCGAACCTCAGCGCCAATCCCTTCCCACCATCAACCCCCACCACACACTCCATTCCGTAACGGTTATTCTGTAATCGACAGTTAGTATTAAACCCACTGAAGAAGAGAAACAACATCTCGAAACGTTTGGGAAGTGAAAACAGTAAGTTCATAAGTGAAAGTATTATATATATTATTAAAATAAATAATAGTTAGTAAGAACACTTTTAGTACATTTTCTTATAGATTTCAAAGCAGAAGTGCAAATGTAATAATCTCTTTCATTCAATTTTCTTCAATTGAAATAGACAAGAGGTCTGTAATGTTTGTAACACTCTGTTTTGTAAAAATCACAAAGTGTATGTTTTGAAAAAATTGATATTACATTTTTTAATGAAAATTGTACAGAAATGCATTTGTTTTTTAAAAATCCTTTTCCTACCCTACTTTTTTATGCTTTTATTATTATCCCATTATAATGTCTATCAAAAGAGATAAAACACATTAGTCCGTCAAATTGACGGTGGGTATCAACAAGTGCTGATTTGGGAAGGGTACTGTTCTAGGGATACACACTAAATCATTACTATACTTTTTAAAAATAATTTTTTGTGCTTCAGACATAAAACATCAATAAGAAGTCTTCTTCTTTCATTTGAGGAAACTCAAAACTAATTACTCCTTGTGGTTTATAAGCTAACAAAGCAGTGTCCTTTGACAACTTAACGTCTTCAACCCATGCATCGATACTGACAGGATTAAATGGATGTTTTACAGCTTCTTCATTAAGGTTGAAGCTTTTTTCAATATTTATGATGTTTTTTTTTTTGTTCATTAGGTGAATTCTTTGCAGATTACAGTTTGATACAGAACACCTGATGCCTTTTAAAATTTCCTCGTAGAGTATCTTCTTTGTTGCTAACTGTATCACAATGCGCTGTCTCTCTTCTTTTGTTAAGTGAATGTGCTTTAGTTCATTTTTATGACCAATGTGTGTCGAAAGAAATAAGAAATTTACAGTATCATTTTTTAGCTTTTTAATTTTGATAATTATTGGACAAAAGACGTTTATTTTGCATGAGCCCATTATTTTTATGTTATATGCCTTGAATATAATGCCCATTTTTCTATAGAAACCACATCTATGCCGTTGGTAAATAGCCGCATTTAAGGATGAGTTTCTCTTAATAAAATAGGCTGTTGTTTTTTTCTCAATTTCTGGTTTCCACACATTGAATTCATCCATAGAATTAAAATTATGATGTTCCAACTTCATGCAAATACTGTTTACATTTTCAAAATGTTTGTAAATATTTGCTTTTTCTATGTCCATTCACTGTATATTTACATATGGGACATTTTATTATAGTTGTTATGATTGTTCATCATCTTTTTTCACAGCACTACACTTTATATAATAATGAAACTTTCTACTTGTGAAACTTACTTGTCTTTTCTTCTCGAACACGTTTCGGCATGGTGTTCACCTTCGTCAGCTTTGAGACAGACTTTTAATATTTTGTAGAAGCTATCATGCTGTTACTTAAGCATTCAACTCATTACATACAATTAAAATAATATTGTATGTAGATACAGGGTCTGTTTCAGAAGGCATATGCATCAGGTATAATAAATTAAATACCACTATTACATTAACGACTCGGAACACTAGGTTTTTTTATAAGTAAAAGCATAAAGTTTTACCTTACAGCCTGAACCAGTTTTCTCCTTTAAAAAGGCTTCTTCTTCATATTAGAATACAAAGAATTAACCAATACACAAGAGCAAAACTGGGTTTTGGACATTTAATTTTTAAGTGGATTTAGAACCCTGGAAGCAACGAAAACACTTTACTACAGTGAATATGAGCCGGTTTTGTTTAGCTCTACTATATCGCGGGCCTAACACACTATAACGGGCGATGTTAACCAACACATCAACTGACAGAGGGTTAGTCGGTTTTGCCACCGCGGTTCTTTAACACATACAAAATCCATTCGTACCTATATAACAGCATATCTTATGAACATAGTAGCCTACTACAAAAAAAAGACTAATGCAGTATTCAAAGACTCTTTGAATATTTTCCTTGTAACTTAAGTTTTTTTCTACTAAATCTATAATGAAATCCGTTTCCCGATATTCCTCGTAATTCCTAAGTAGTTTGCACTCAATTAGCACAAAATTTACTTATTCCTAATAGCGTTACAACCAAATATATAGAAATATTTTTAAACACAGTTGCATGATTGGCCGAAACTTCTTCTTCACTTCAAGGGTTAGGATTGCAGCGTATTCCGTCTTCACAGCTACCGTTTTCTTTGTCTGCCTCTATCTCGTTCTCCAAGAGCCTTATACTGGATTATCGTTTTTGGTATTCTCAAGTCACCCATTCTATTTATGTGTTGTATCCAGTTTTCTTTTTTTTTTTTTAATTTTATCATTTATTGATTATATATTCATTCAGCTCTTGCCTTATGTCTGCATTTCTTATGTGATCTCTCAGGCTGCACCCGTTGACTCTCCTTAACAATATCATTTCAGCAGCTTCAATTCGTTTTTTTCTGATTTTGGGTGAGTGTCCACGATTCACTCCCGTACATCAATACTGGTGTCGCCATAAAATTTCATTTCTGTACCTTTTCATACTTTCTTTCCCAGAGTCTTATGAATTGTGTATCTGTTTATTTTATTATCGATATCGTCTTCATATTCATAGCTTATGTTGCACCCTGTATAGCCGAAGTAGGATATTTTTCCAATAATTTTATTGTCTATTACTATTTAAATGCCATTATTTTAGTCTTTTTTGTGGAAGTTTTTAAATTATATTCATGGCAAATTTTATTGAATTGATACACTGCTTTTTGTAATCCATTTTCGTTTTCTTGTAAGGTGACTTGATCGTCAGCAAACACCATAATATTAATGGAGAAATTATCGGGAAGTAAGTAGATTCCAGGACCAGTTCGTTGTTTCCGTTGCCTTACATCGTCAATATATAGGGCCTATGTTAAATAAAGTAAGTGACAAAGAAACTGCACCCTTGTCTAATGCTTCTGTTAAGAGTAACAGAATGTTTTCTCCTCCTCAGTGTTTATAGTAATGTCCGTTCTTTCATATAGGCTTCTTATTACTTCTATTATATGATGTGGGTATCCTCTTTGCTCTAATATTTTCCACAATATGTCTCTATTCACATGATCAAATGCTTTTTGATAGTCTATGAAGGCAATATGTGGCTCTAGATTGAATCTTCTTTTTTCGATCAATTGGCATATAATTGTGACATTGTCAATACATGATCTTCCTTTTCTAAATCTAGATTGTTCTTCAAGAAGGAGAGCGTTTGCAGTATTCTTTAGTCTGTTATTAATTATCCTTGTATATAATTTGTAGGCCGTATTCAACAGGCTTAAGCCTTGATAATTTCCACAGTCATTTCTGTTCCTTTTTGAACAGCGATATTACCTCTGCTGTTCTCCTAAAATCTGGAATAGTGTTTGTTTTCCAGCATGCATTAATCAAACGCCAGTGTTGTAGTTTTAATAGCAGAGTACCACCTTTTAAGAGTTCTGTGTTAATTCCATCGGGTCCTATTCTTCATTTGGTCTAGAGCATCTGTTAATTCTTCTAATATTATGTTATCCCCAAGGTATATATTGCTATTAACAACCGGAAGAGTGATAGTTATATCTTGTCCTCCTGTATTATTTACCTACTCATCTGTCATGTGTGATTGTGCATTATCTTTCTCACTTTTGTTAAGCTGTTTCAGAAGTTAATATGTTACTTCTTGTCTTCCATGAACGTCTGCTTCTATGTTAGATATCAGTGCATCCCAGGAGTCTTGGTGTGTTTTCCTAATTACTAAAAAGTGGTCAGAACCTATTTCACTACCTCTAAAACCTAACATCTTGTACACTTGTACGTGTGTGTTCAGTTTCTTATTGACCATAATATAATCTGTTATTCATCTTTGCCCTCTCGCACACCATGTATACTTATGTATGTCCTTTTTTCTAAAAAGCTGTTTGTTATTTTTTGAATTCATTATAGGAATCAAAGCACCTCAGCTCATGTCCATTAGAGTTTAAAATCTGCTCTCCAAACGTGCCTACAACTCCTTGAATTGAATTGGTGAATCTCCTATTCTGGGGTTTAAATCTCCATTTATTACCAGGTAATTGTTGGGATTGACTTTATTAATTTGCTTCTGCAATTCCTCATAAAATATTGGCATATTATGCTTTCTTCCTTCTTCTGGTACATATACACCTACCACAACAAGATACCCTCTGTCTGTCTTAAATCTCTCTATTACTATTCTACGATTAAAATAAATATAGTGTTGTATTTTATTTCCCCTATCTCTTATCAGTCATAACTGCCACTCCACTCTGAGCTCTTGGTGCTGAGTCTATGCCACTGTACAGCATCAAACAATAATTTAGGTCTTTTGTACCGTCAAGTTTCTTCTTTGTCTCTTTTATTACAGAAATGTTTATTACAGGTGAAACTTCTATTGTATTTTTTACCCATTTCATTGTTAAAGTAATTAAGAGACATTCCATAAAGAATATCTCATTTTATAGTCTAATATTAATGGTTCCTGCAAACAGAATTTGAATAGAACTGAATCGTTACTTCATTCAAGTGGAAAAAGTATGGTAGAGTAAAAAGTTGTTACTTTTTACAATGAATCACTGTCTCATTCATTACAATAACTAATATAACAAAATGGTTGATTCCACATCGTGTGATATTTTCTCTTTTCCTGTCAAAGCTGAAAATCGGATCTTTTTACAGAAACTTTCAACTTAAGAGGGTATTTAATAATAAAAAAAAAAACAGATTAGATTATTGACAAAAACCTGGTTGGAGGTGTATCATATTTCTTAGATAAATAAAATTTTGCACACGATTGATCAAATTATAAACATGTACCTAGATTTCGTGGAAACATAATACATTCTCACCAATGTAATCTTTGGCCAATCCTTGTTTGTCACATTTCAGTTAAGTCAATAAGCTTATCTGTTTCTATCACAAGTTAAACCCTGTGAATAAAATAAAATGCTTCAATTTAGTTATTAAACTTTGGTTTTCCTATTTTTCTGAGCTTCTTTTGGACAGACTCTATGCGTTATATAGTCTATTTTGCATGATTGAATAATAGAGTAATACAAATTTTACGAGGGAACTTATGGGACAAAGAGATCCACTCATAACAAAAGTCACACTATCTTGAAATCAAATCCAATAACCAATAAGGCTATACCAAGTAAAAAAGTTATCACTAAATATAAATCACACAGACTTTGGCACACTGTACAGCTTTTTATTACAAGAATCTACAAGGATTCATTAAAAATAACAATTACCTATTTTTTAAATGCAGGAGTCTTTTGCACTGTTTAGATATTATTATTGAATTTGAAACACTTGTAATAATCATTCCAATTAAGGTTATATTAACAGGATAAAAAAATAAAAATACATTTTGAGAAATGAAAAATCGTATTCTAACAAAAATAAATTATTATTATTTTAACAAATAACAGTAATTAAATTAAGCATAGCAATAACTGTAAAAAGAAATCACACAAAAAAGAGAAAACTCCATAACTAATTAGAAAGTAAATATAATTATCAATAATACAAAAAAATTAACTTCTTATCTTTTAAGACATTACAAAATAATAAAACATAGAATGAATAGTAGATTACACACAAAATTAATTTCAAAAACATAAGAAAACAGAAGAAAAATTAATTAAAATTACATCAAGTAAAACACAAATTGGGACAATTTGCTGCACTGTCATTTTGTAAGTATTGTACTAGACAAAGTGTAGAAGAAAAGATTTGTTTGTCTTACAATAAAGTACAATAATAAAAAAATATATATATAAAATTACGTCTAAGTTAAAAAGTTAGCACTAAATATAAATCACATAGACTTTGGCACACTGTACAGTTTCTTATTACAAGAATCTTCAAGGATTCATTAAAAATAACAGTTACCTATTTTTTAAATACAGGAATCTTTTAAATTTTTTAGATATCATTACTGAATTTTAAACACTTGTAATCCTTATGACAATTAAGGTTATATTAACACAATAAAAAATAAAAATATGTTTTTGGATATGGAAAATTGTAGTCTAACAAAAAAATTATTATTATTTTAACAAATAACAGTAATTAAATTAAGCAACTTAATAACTGTAAAAAGAAATCACACAAAAAAGAGAAAACTCCATAAATAATTAGAAAGTAAATATAATTGTCAATAACATAAAAAATTAACTTCTTGTCTTTTAAGACAATAAAAAACTAATAAAAAATACAATAAATAGTAGATTACACACAAAATTAATTTCAAAAACCTAAAAAAACAGAAAAAATAATTCAAATTACTTCAAGTAAAACACATAAATTGAGACAATTAGCTTCACTGTCATTTTTTAAGTATTGTACTAGACAAAGTTTAGAAGAAAAGATTTGTTTGTCTTACAATAAAGTACAATAATAATAAAAATAATATAAAATTACGACCATGTAAAGTTATAAAACAATTATAGCATATTGTCATGTGTAAACTTTTATTATTAAGTGAGAAAATACAAAACTTATAAAATGTGATGATTATCTACTGAGGATGAAGTTTGGCCTGAAGATGGGTGAAGGCTAAACCAAGTGACCAACATAGCAAAAACATTCAACGTGTACGACTGTACGTGATACTTACACACATTTAAATAACAAAATGGAATTAAGAAGAAAATTATGAAATTACATTAATAAAACAATAGCTGTAAAATAAAAAGCCTCTGGAGATAAAAATTAATAATTTGTGTAAGTACTGATAAATCAAATCAAACCCTTTCTTATTTGCAATTTTATAGCTGGAGGAATTTTTACCTTATTATTGGCCACACTATTAATGTAAGAACACAACTGAGGTAATGTTCTATTTATGAAGATATTTTCTGCTTCATACATTTTTTTTATATCTCTTCTTTCAGGATGAGTATTATTTAGAAGAAGTGTCCCGAAATATTTATAAATAACATTGTTTTCTTCTTCATTCCACCTCACCAGGTTTATTCCTATAGGTTTTTTGACTGAAGAATCTGTACTATTTTCTTCTTCAGTGGAAAGTGACAAATGAATAGATGGTTCATAAATTAAATCACCTTCTTCACAAATTGATCTCTCCTTTGAACATTTTGCAGAAGTTTGACTTAAACTGGAGCTTTTATTAGTTCTGGATGAAGATGATGGTGAAATTTTAATGGTAGATTCAGATTGGATATTTCTATCTCTGGGAAGTGGCATCTGTAATATGCGATGACCATCTTGAGACTTTTGAATCAGAGGTAAAGATAATCTATAATTTGATTTATAGATATTTACATCATGTCCCATAAAGTTAGCCAAATTTTCAGTGTAAGTATCATCATGGCCATTTAATTGAGAAAATGTTGCAGGATGGTGTGGAAAACCAGTTCCAGTAAAGTGTTTTGGGTTTTATAACTGAAATTTATTTCTCATATCTTCAATGATTTTTGTTCCGTCATAAGTATTTAAACAATTGCTACGAGGAAAAGTAACTTATTTTCTTCAGGAACACCAACATTGTGTCTATTTTCTAGTAAGAGATCCAATGTATCTTTCATTTGATTAGTAAATAAACAAGGGATTTTTAATTAAGAAAGTTGTGTTAGTGGTTATAATCACAAACAGAATTATCACTGTTGCACACCACTATAGAAAAATTATTCCGATTAGTGCTTTCGAGCTTCTCAGCTCATCATCAGATCGGAAATAATCCAATCAGATTTCAGATCTGACGATGAGCTGAGAAGCTTGAAAGCGCTAATCCGAATAATTCTTTTATAGTGGTGTGCAACAGTGATAATTCTCTTAACAAACAAGGGACTTTACATGTGTTCTTTCCAGGAACATGCAAAACATGTAAATCAGAACAGGTTATTTTCTCATCCTTAGTAAGAATGTTCTCTTTAACAGCAGCAATTTCATCATTATCTGCAACACGTGAATAATTTTCTAAAGTAGCTCATACAATTTCTCCTAGTCATCTACGACTTAAATTTATAATATGTGCAATCAAGTCTTTATTTAAATCTTCAAATACTTTTTTTCATTTTCCAGTTTCATTGGCTAATGATTGGGTAGTTTCATTTGCTGATGTTTGAAACAACTTTCTATGGCAAGAATCTGAAAAAACATCAATTTATTTACAAACTTAAAAAAATGGTAATTTAATAAAGAAAAAGGTGTATAGTAAAAGCTCCTTCATTACAGCACAAGCTAAAAGTTCTAAAACTTAACTTTTAACTTAATTTATTTCACAACTTATCATTTTAATTATTTATAATATTAAGAATTAACATGAACTGGGAAGAGTTTATTGGTATAATTTATACTTTTCAAATTTAACCATCTGTAATAATATATTAATAAAATAATTAATGGTGTTTTTAGACCTTTTCTACGACCACTAATAAGTGAAAACTCTTTAATAACACTGCCAACTGATAATATATTTACAATGAACATATTAGGAGTAATGAAAATTAATTACAAAGTTTCATTATTTTCTTTTTTAATATAAAATTATATTTAGAAATTTGAGTATTGCTAAGGGTTTTTGAACTGAGCCCATACTGTAGCCAATTTATATCTAAAGGGTTACATTACAGTGTTTAGTAATTTACCCCGCTGGAAGAAATGAAATATCTTAGTTGGAGTAAAGAATTTTCACTCCAAAAGAAGTAATAAATACCTAATATTTAAATTTAATAATGATTCTTTTTATAATTTTAGTGATTATAAAAATGTAAACATTCTGCTCATCTACTATAAAGACTTCAAGATTGAAAATATAAATTCATGAGATTCCTACAATATAATTTTGATGTGTACATATTATACAATTATATTTTTTTCAAAAACACATTTTATGACAAATGTAAAGAAAAAAGTGACATGGAGGTCTCTTTTAGGTAGGCTACACGTAATGCGTAATGCCAACTCTTGTTTAAGGAATTGTTTGTTGTAAAATTTTAGACAATCCATTATTCATTTCATTGTGATTATCAAACTCTGAAACAAAATAAAGTATGGGATAAAACCTGAAGAAGTTCCTTTCAAAAACAATAGAACTACATATTCTATATAGCATATCAATTACATGCTACATGTATTTAGCACAAATCAAATTAAATGACATTATTATTTGACAATTATATAACATATTACAGAAATTATTAATATAACAATCATTCACTTGGGAAAGAGGTTTGTTAATAATGTTAAGTGAAACAGGTTGGAAAAGGAGACAAGTATCCAATTCTCATTCCTGCTTTGAAACTTAAATTAAAATTAGAACTCAAATTCAACTACATCACTCATAAAAGTGAGGTTATATGACTATTAGTGTACCTTTTAATCCATTTTGGTTTGTGTAAACTTATTTTTAATTCACAAAGGTACTGGAAAACCAATTTTTATTTCAATTATTTTTTTAGGCCTAAATAAAATAATTCAATGCTTTTAACATGACTAAAAATTTAAAATACTAAACATAGTCTTTAAAAACGACTGAGATAGCTCAAGTCACATCTATTTATATTATGAACAATAAATTTCAGTAAATTCTTAATAACCTAATACATTTTAACTGTAAGTTTTCACTTGGTCGACTCTTTACAAATAAGCCCAAAATTATAAAAATATTACCTGATTTTCATAAGGTAAATTAATATCTTAACATTTTTTGGTCAGTTAAATCTAATAACATTACTGTGTAAACTAGTTGAAAGTAGGAGTGGGAGTTTGTTTTATTTTTAATTTCAACACATAAGTTACAAAGAAGTACAGATCAGTTGACCAGTTAATGCTGTTATGGATCTGTAATTAATTTTCACGCATAACAAATTGAAGCGTCACACCATAATAGGTCTTTCTATAAAATTGAGGTTATGAAGCCAAAAAATTACAAACATTTTGGACTTTCCACCAAAAAATGAAAATAATTTTCTAGGTCATGATAATTTTTCTACTAACTGAACTCTGATTCTTAATAGCCACAAGCGAATTTTAGTGATTTTTGAAGAAATACAAGTTTCAGCTCTCCTAAACCTGAGTTTTAGCTACCACTAAGGTTAACAAGAAAAAACTCAACTTGAAAATATTTGTTCAGTTACTCACCACCAATACGAATCCCAACAGCATTTAATATTTTTGTGCCCTCTTATTTGAAGCATAGCCTATTTTATTTTGAAATTAGAAAAATCTGAAAAAGTATAAAAAATTTAAGTAAATAATTTTCTGCACTTAATTAAAAATAAATTAAAAAGAAAATAATCCTGCATATCAACAATTAATTTATCATTTAGACTACTAAAACTAATAATCAACTTAGGTTTTCCTTATCTTAAAAAATTGCAGCGAGGTCCTCTTTTTTTAAACAAACCTAACCTAGCCTTAGACTGAACATTTTCAAAAGATGTATTATTTTCTTTAAATGTATAATATCGATGTTCAACTAATATTCCCATGAATGATGACATTATCAATTCATCAGACAATTTTGGGGGTAGAGCCTCCCAAATAATATTATATTTTTTATTAGTACAATTTAATATTGCAAACTTGAACCATGAAACTTCATTACCATCAAATATCTGGTGCATACTGGCCTACTGAGTTTGCATTATGAGTGGTTGCAATACAAACAGTTTCAGACAACTATTAATCAAATATTTATATGATTTTCGAATACAAAACTTTTAGTTCTGTTGTTATTATCTCTTTAGCAATTAAAAGTGGGTTTAAATCCATTATAAATCCGGCACCATGGAAAAGCATTATTATGTATTATGATGCGAAAAACAGTGATCTATACATATAATGAGGTATGTTTTATTTAAGCTGGTTATGACAAGAGGGATTCATTAGTTTAGTTTGCCGAAGAGGGCAATGGGCCTATTGACCCGATAATTTGCGTAGACCAAAGAAACAGATTAAACAGGACCTTATTCCTTGATTAGGTTTTGCTGATTCTACTGTTTATCTGGACCAATTGTCATATAGGCCATTGCTCGCTCCAGAATTAATAAACTAAAGAAACACTCTTGACATGGCCAACTAAAGTAAAGCATAACTCGTGTCATTACATGGTTAGATCACAGGTATGCATTTCATTTCTTTCCATATTTATTAAGAGATTTTACCTAAGTGTGGAGTCATTCTTTCCCATATAAACCATAAAAATGACAGTTAAAAACAGAAAAATAACAGACTTTGTCTATAAAATCAAGTAAAGGAAAACTCTAAAAAACAATGTGCGAAAACAATTTTTCATTATAAATATAATGATTCTAAAATGGAAAAGTTTAAATTAAACGAGCCAGTAAGCTTATTTAGGTCTGTAAACATATTATCCTAACAATATAATGAAATAGGTTATGGTATGTATAATACAATTTTTCTGTCAAAAATTATAATTTTCATTGATTCAATTATTCATTTAACTCTAAAAGAAAAACAATGTACCAATCTTAATACTGTTCCAGTATAGATATATTTAAACTGCAGTGAATTTTAATTCACCAGAAATTGATGGAAATGGAGAAATTGATTATTCAAAGAACACTAGGTTACATAAATAAATTTCAAAAATACACTTGGATTAAGCTGCCATGACAAATGCTTAATTAAACAGTTCGAAACTTCTTTTTTTATCATTAAGCCTAAATGTGAAATATTAGGGTATGTAATCAAGGCAAAGTTGAATTGACAGTATTAACAGTGACCGTAAAAATCTTGAACCGTTTTAACCTAACAAAGTCCAAGAGACATTCATTACGATTATAACTCAACTAAATAAGCAATTCAATTTACAAAAATTAAAAATTTTCAACACTGCTATTAATAAAAGCTGTGTAGACATTTGACAGTTTTTGAAACCTTTCATTCATTCTTACATAATTGTAGCACACTTAAGGTTATAGATTCCATACAAATAAGATATAAATATGTTGCAAAAGGTGTTTTACTGACCTGATAATGTAAAATTTCACGAACACCATACCAACAAAGCGTGCAGTACATCCCGCTTCACATAACACGTCTAACCTCAAATTCAAAGAGATTCATTCTGTAATAATTTTTTTAGCATTCGATGACAAAACAAAACCAAAAGCAAAATAATTTTCAATAAAGTAAAACAAAAACTTCATTAAAGACGTTTTAATTTTGTATTAAAATAAGGTTTGTATAAAATGTGATCAACGTAAATTGCCTTCAGATGAATATTTTTTATATATATACAAGTGTCCGGAGCCACAATCGATTTACTGAGATACAGCCACTGATATGTATATATAAAAATTTATCCATCCTTCGTTGATCTCACCCCCCACAGAGCCACAATAGAAGTGGCTCTTTTTGTGCCACATTTTAAGGTAAAAAATAACTGAAAATCAACAAATGATTGAGGGAGAAAACTATATTATAACAGGACCAAATATCATTAATTTGGAGTTATGTGTTAAGGGTACACTATATTGATGTTTAAATAAATTTTAATAGTTGAAACTCCACTCATATGTTATAGCGATCATAATAATGCATTGTACAAGGCGCACACGCGGCTGTTACATAATCAACTCACTGTGTAACGAATACGACCACACCCAAACTTTCAATTATTAGTATTTCGGAAACCAGTAAATTCAGGTGAAACCCATTATAGCCAAAATGTTTGCCGAAATATTAATAATAGGGTTTGCAAATGTTATGCAAAATAATTAAATAATAACAGAGTTAATTAATTTTATGTTAATAACTTCCGTAATAATTGAGCTACATAAAAGAGCTTTTGATATGTTATAGCTATAAGAATTTACAACAAATTGTATATTTTAGAATTAGCACGAACTGGCTTGCAGCCAAGATAATTGCAATATAAAAGTGCCACAGGAAATCCGGAATGACAATTCAGTTCCGTTGTGTTAAGAATAATAATAATAATATAAATTCTCCATCTGTGGGAAAGTAGTTTCGTTCTCACGGGCTGAGGTGATTCAAATTTTGTGTAGTAGGGAAAGTGTGTCAACCAATCAAATCATTCGAAGAAATTGGAACCAACGCGGAGTTTTGGGGCTGATTAAACACTCTACTGCCAGTATTCAAGAGGAACAGACGTATATCTTCGATTGTCTCCAAACCATAGTTTTGTGAAGACTCATCTGAAGACTCTACGTGGTCAGCACGCCTAATTACGGTCATCATAAAATAGATCAACTGTAACGACTCGTAATTACAGCGTCCAGTCAAGATACTCTTCCACTTCAACAAACAAGCATATTGTGCACTACATTAACCGTGGGCATACGCGCGCAAGAGATCTACAAGACATTACTTCAAGAATACGACAGAGAGGCCGTCTAAACCATTTGCAAATCAGCTGACAAGCAGAGCTACAACTCGAAACGACACACACACACACACGCAGACGTGGAACGTGAATCGACGAGGGACGTGAAGCAGTTCTCACAGAAAGCTACAGACGTAAAAACTTCATCAAATAGCAGGAGAGCAGAGTGTTGCTGATTTCCGAGCTCACCACCAAAACCCAGGACGCTCAAGTAGATCACTATCTCTAGCCAATTGGACAAGGACAGCGAGGGACATCCGGAGCACCTCTACAATCCACTTCAGAATCAGGAAAGTCAAAATCAAGTTATTTATTTTCCAACAGATCAATTTTTCTTTCTTTTTTAATAAAAATCAATGTAATATAAATCATTCAGATGCCAGAAATCAAAGACTCTAGTTAAATAAGAATTATTCACGTGTGATAATCTGTATAGCCAGTATAAGTAATTAATAAGCATTAGTTAAGAATTAATAGTGATTTAATTCTTATTGTAGTGATATGTATATTATAGTGATATATTCAAATTATAGTTTTTCTCTCTTTTTTCTTTTTCTTCTGACTCATACTCTTTAGCTCTTAGTGATACGATATTATTGACTCCATTCTCCTTGATCAAACATATGAAAATTTTGCTAAAATGTTGGAGTGTTTTTCAAATCTTGTTTTGATTTGAGACTGCATGTTATCAAGGAATGGTAAAAATACTCTCCTCCTGTAATATTCCTCAGCAGGAACATTGCTCCAGAATTGTGACTGCTGTCCAGCTCCACATCAAGGCAATGTAAGTTCCTCTCTAAATGAAGATAATTGATCAGAAACAATGCAGAATATGGATTTAAACTGGCTTCCTGCTGAATTGCTAATATCTTCTATTAATTCTAAAACATTTTCTACATGTTTCAGTGCATTTTCCAAATCCATATCAGTTTTCTGAAGGTATTCATTCAAGTTCTTTGTTACGCTGAAAAGCTTATTGATGACATGAAGAGAAATTACGAAAACATCTGGTTATCGAAGAGTGCAGCATGCTTGCTTTAGAAGATGTTTTTTTGTCTGTTCACAAAGAAATGGTTTCCATTAACAGAGTCATGTCCCTCCACCCACCTTGTGGCACACATTTGTATGAGTTTTCTCTTTTTACTCTCAGGGCAGGAATCTTTGATACTGCTTAATAGTACACTTTGCCTTTTAGGGGTGTTGAAAAATTCACACAAGTTCCCCACAATGCCTATTCAATTCCTAATTTATAGAACAATGCATGCATCTGAAATAGCTAGATTTAAGCTGTGATAGGTGCAGTTAACATACAAATTTTGAAGGATAAAGACCTGGTCTCCTTGAAACTGACCAATCATTGCACTAGCACCATCATATCCTTTTCCCCTCATATACAATGCAAATCAATGTTGAAACAATCAAAACTTTCAAGAATTGTATTAGAAAAGTTTATTCCAGTTGTTTAGTTAATTGGAATAAATTGTAGGAATTCTTCTCTTGTGGTATTATTTCCTACAAAACATACAGACAAGGAAAACTGTTCAGTCCCACTTATATCTGCAGTTTTATCAGCCAGCATGGTAAAGCATTTTGCTTTATTCACTCTACCAACAATTTTGTTAAGAATAATACAGTTACACGCTGATATAATTTCATTCTGCATCTTCCAACTTATATAAGTTGCATTTTTTGGGCAAACTGATAAATGTTCCTTTAAAATATCATCTCCTGCATCAACACGTTGCCTCAGCAGAGCTCTGAAATTTCCTCATTATGTTCTGGGGCAGTTTCCAAATTAAAGGGACCAAAGTCTTTATGTCCATGTAAGGATATACCTTGTTGGCCACAGAATATCACAGTTTTCATTATTGGTTATAGAATTTAACATTTATACTCCTTTGTTTATTATGATTTTTATCAATCTGAAGTTTAACTGGTAATTCTTTTCCTTGTTCAATGAATTTCTATTTAGTGTAAGTGTCTATAGAATTCACAAGATAGTTTTAACTTTTCATGTTTATTAAACGTTTCACAAGCATGTTTCCAATGATCAAATGGCTGACTGACTAACTTTCCAGTATGTGTAGCTCCATTCATTCCAACCTCTCGAGGTGCAAACAAAACACAATATTTACAGAATGCACCATCTAGTTTACCTGAGTAAGTTAACCATTTCCATCGTTGAAGCCAGTTTTTCTGGAAGCTCAGATTATTCTGATTCTTTCCACTTGCTTTTGCTGGGAAGTTGAAATTTTTGACCGGTGTCCAACTGAAATTCTGTGTCTTAAATTTGAATGGGTGAGTGGAAAAAGGTACACATTCCAAAAAAAGCAAACTATACTGAAACAGCCATTTTGTTCCTTAGTTGTATCTACATATGTTGAGCGGAAAAAGGGATATATTCCAATAATACTAAATTCTTGGATTTCGTTGTCCATGACATGTCTGTTACTTAACTAAATATAATTATTTCACTACGACTCGGAACACAAAATTTTTTATGGGTAAAAATGTAAAAGTTTTACCTTATAACCTGAACCGTTTTCACTTTTAAAAACCTCTGAAGAAGCTTTTAAAAGTGAAAACTGGTTCAGGTTATAAGGTAAAACTTTTACATTTTTACCCATAAAAAGTTTTGTGTTCCGAGTCGTAGTGAAATAATTGTATTTAGTCCAATAATACTAGTTGCATAAAAAGAACATTGTAGATGCAGGTGAGTGGAAGAAGGAACACATTCCAGGAATGTGTATCTTCTTTTTTTAGTGCAGCGGCAGCATTTGTAGTTAATATTGTTTTCGCTCGCGGTGCCACTGTTACAAAGAGCTGGGTTGTTTTGTTTCTGAAGAGGCTATGTCTGAATGTAAACAGTGTTTTGTTGAACTTGTGCATAGAATTATTTGTAAAATAACTTAAACTAAAAGTCAACTTTCTGATTTTCTGAAGCGTTTGTTCAAGTACTAATATCTGAATCAGATAGTGACAGTGCTCCGTGATATGAAAAGGGTAAAGTTAATATGGAAGAACATTTAAAGGAACAGGAAAAGCTAGCAAGATGGTGAGGGGAGGAGTTTGTTACATCTAAAGGCCTACTTGTTCCATCAGAAACAACAGGACCAAACTGTGAGTGTAAGAAAAAATGTATGGATAGTTCTACAGTTGAACAAAAAGAACTTAATATTTTGTTATTAAAAATTTATATAGTGGTAGGCCTAAAAATGAGCAAAATACCTTCTTAATAAGTTTGATTGAAAGATTTGATGTGGCCAGTCATAATGTGACCATAATGCAGTTTCGCACAAAATAGGTCTCTTGGCTAAAATGAACTTCGCATTGATATGAGAGGGGAACAAGAAAATAGAGGCAATGCTCTCCTGACTCTCATCAATGTCCATGAACATGGACTCATCCATGAACATGAAAATCAATGAAAACATCAACTCATTTCCAAAACATGCATCACATTACACTTCGAAACCCTTAACATACTTGGATGAAGAGCTTAAAGTAACCAAAATACATGGATTGTTTATTGAAAAATATCCTGATTTGGAGAAAGTAGTTAAATATGAGTATTATCTGAAATATTTTAATGGGAACTTTGAGTATAAGTTTGGGAGGCCTCAAGTTGATGTTTGCTCCACATATGAGGATTTGCAAATTAAAATAAAGTCTAACAGCCTTAATGATGTAGCAAAACATGTAGCAGCGGGTGAGTTTATTAGAAGGTTATGGTACTAGTTTTCAATATTTTTTATATGAAAAATGGAAAAGCTTTTATCTACACCTATCCAGAACGAGAGGCAAATATAGGGCCAAATGAAGTGTGTACATACATTTGTGTTAGATTTTATTCTCAATCATATCCCAGAAAGTGTACAGGAACTCCGTGTGTTTAGTGATGCTTGTGGGGGGGGGGCTAAAACTGAAACCATGCCCTTATAGGCTCTTGACAAAATTGACAATGACAAATCGTTTTAAGGTAATTCATCAGTATTACCCAATGAGAGGCCACAGCTTCATGCCGTGTGACTGAATATTAGTTACATATCAATAATACACAATACGTCGAATAAGAGTGTACCACGAACATGTTTGAGCAAAAATGAGAAAGAATAACTAAAGTATAAAGCCAAGTGTGTATCCATATACAAATAATGTCGAAGCAAGCCAACGCAGGAGAAGGAAGAACTATAATAGAAACATCATCAAAGTGATAGGAGGAGGATAGAAGATAAAAAACCAAACCAATACGTTAGCAACAAAGGCCCAATAGATCATACAAGTGAGGGGACATATCAAGAATAGATCATACAAGTAAGGGGACATATCAACTATTATTATACAAGTAAGTGGACATATAATCTAAGCAAAATAAATATGAACTGTGACAAATAAATATGAATATGATATAAATAATTATGTTATAAATATGATATAAGTTATCATACAAGTGAGGGAACAACAAATACCCTGTAAGTGATGAAAAATAAATATGAAAAAGAAGAAACCTGATAACTAGAAGAGGAGATGTAAATATTAAGAAGAAGAAGAAGAAGAAGGAGAAGAAAAGCATAATAAATAATGAAGAATATATAACAAGAACAAGACAACAACATTCCCAGTGTAAGGAATGCACCACGACCAGGAAGATGATAAGGCAAGTGTAATGACTGCCAGATTAGTAATTATAATACCCTCCAACAAGGAAGGATATAATGAAGACAAGATGACTAAGAATCAAGTGTCGACAACTTAATAAGTAGCCACAAACAATGATAGTGAATATCTTATGTGAGTGCATCGATACATAGTAAAATAACACTACCCCAAGTAAACACCACAGACAATAAAAGTGTAATGTTTATAGAAGAGGAAGATAAAAAAGTGTTAACAAGTAGAAACAGTGATTACCAAGTAAACTACACAAACATTTAGTGTACGATTCATGAACCAAGATTGTAACAAAATACAAACATAGTAAGACCACCAACATACTGAGATTAGAAAGAGAAAGAATTGCTCAAAAACAACTGAAACAGAATATAAAATCCTTGATAAGATATATGCCTAAATATCAAAATAACAAAGGACAAAGTATATATATAATGTGATAACTAATGTATTGTAAATAAGACAATTTGTTATAGAGAGACAAGACAATTTGTCCAAACCAAAATACAAACACATAATGTGTGTAACATAAATAAGTAAAAAATTAAGTATTGATGTATAAACAAATAGTATAAAATAGTGAGAACATTGTAATAAACAATAGTAATAACATATCATAATAAGATTATAATAATTAAGCAGAATGATGAACAGATTAGGATGTGTATTGTTGTCAAATCAGTAAGAGACACATAACCTCAACTGAGCAGGATCTACAATTTAAAACCACACATAATAATTAGAAAAAAGCAATCAAAAGTAATTGTTCAAAGAAACAACCAAAGTAAGACAAATGAATAAGATAATGAACACAGTATAAGCTGAGAAACACAATTATATAATTTAAATTATTGAAACAAACAATAGCAAGATCAGCCAAAACACAAGGTGACTACCAGAGTTACACAAAATACACTATTAAAACTTGATAATAGAGAGGAAAATAATTTACAAGTAGTAAGTAGAATACTTAATTCCTCTATGGGTATACTTAACAATCATTAAATGTATAAATTAATATCAAAATAATGATAAACAAATATACTTAACCAGTAGGACTAGATGCAAATAACCATCCTACTGAAATTTAGAGATATTTAAACCAACAGAAAGGTATTACACACACTAGCCAGACAATGTACAAGGTCTAGGTACACTTTAATAGATAAATATTGTAACGATACAATTAAGCCAAATCTTGTACCAGTGATAAAAAAGATAATTCTTAATATAAAAATTACTTCATATGAAATAAAATGTGTAAAAAATGATTAAAATGTAAATACTTTGACATGACGTACAACGATATTACCCAACCCAAGTGATTGAGCCAAAAAACACAAACATAAAGAAGGGAACCACGTAACATACTTATTAAAATGTAGATATTTTGACATGATTGAGCCGACAACCCAAACATACTTAAGAAAATGTGATTGACAAAACAATAATGGACATAGAACTAAAGGAGGACCAAACCAAGATGAAGAAAGAAGATGAAGATTATTGAAGAAGAAGAAGAGGAAGAATGAAGAGGAGACAGATAAAACCCAAGGGAAACTAACACACATGTATAAAAGGGAAAGATTGTATGTTAAAGATAGAATACGGTCAATAAACCTTAAATAATTATAAATTAATGAAACCAATGTTATTATTATTATTGAGTTAACATATGTAACCATTTTTAAGACAATACAATTATAAAGCAAAGTAGTATAGGAAGAGTACATTAACCCTGTCAGAAAGGTTAGATTCAACCAAAACACAACTAGCCTAATATTGTTTATAGTAAACATAATACTGGAACAAAATAGTGAGAAATGGTAGGAAAAAGTATAGGGGTTACCCATTAAATAACACTAATTACAAAACAGTGAACCAAAGTGAAGTGTTTTAGTGAAGTGTTAATGCCCTATAAAATAGTGAAGGTGAAACATTCAAATTAGAATGCTAAGGAAATAGACACTCTTTAAAACATTGATAAACCACCAATGATTAGAGTGGAATTATAATTAATTGTATACCTAGAAGTAATTAAAAATAGTATTTAAAATTAATATAAGGAAAGCATGTGACATATCAGGGAGAAAGCCCAGTACCATAACTTGTGTTAACATGTCATGATAGGATAGAAGTAAAGTTTGTTATTAAAGATTACATTTACAAAGAATACAACACCCCATGTTGAAAGGGGAATCAACCTTAATAATATTAGAGAAAGTGACAATGTTTATCACCATACTTTATAAGATAAGATAGAAATCAATGTTAGTACTAAGAATAATTTATGATTTATAAAGAATAGTTGATTCAATGTTAAAGAAGGAATATGACTGAAAAGGGACTTACAGTCCATAAACCTAACTATTATATTTTAAATGAAAAGTAATGAAAATTTATGTTGAATAATAATTAAAACACAAACAAATAAGTGAAGCCCATCAGGCTGAATTCAGAATGTAATTTAAAAGGGAAATACACTAGAAAACAATCATGGCTGTTTGTAACTAGAAAAACAGTTAACTGCCAAGAACATTTTAAATGCAAATTGTATCAATTTCACAAAAAATCTTACTAATCTAAGAACAGTGAATGGACAATGATTGTATATCAGTTATTTCTACACAGAAATATTATTGTAATAATTTAATTCAAGAAAGATATGTTATTTTTTAAATGTCGACTAATTAGACTATAGTTAAAGTGTAACAAAATATGACCTTATGAGGTATCATTGTAAACTTTGAAAGGAAAGAAAAATAATAGTGATGTCATATATTATCCCAAAGGAAGTATAAGGGAATAAAATCATTGGGAAAATACTTAATAAATTTGAATAAAAATTCAAATATCTCTAACAATGTAAGTAAAGAGTAATGAAACAAGCATGGAATTATTAGTTACTATGACAACGAGTCATTTGAGGCTTATTTTTCCGTTAAATTATACAGACGCTGAAGAAACGAAGCGTGGGTACGCCACACAAGAAATTGGACAAACTAAAACTTTAATTTAAACAGTTATAACAAGTCAACTAGTGAATTCAAATGATCCCATGTGAAGAGACGTCGATCTGTACAGAATTAATGATGACCAGGAACGAAATTGAACAAACTAATTAAAGAAAAAACCCAGACCAGTTTGAAGAAGACGCTGGAAGCCTACAACCAGCCCAAATTCGAAAAATACACGCTTACCCATGATGACCCTCCAACGTGAGACGAACTGATAAGTACCGAATAATTTCTTACTCCTAAACCCCCAAATCACTTAAATTATTTTCAAATGACAAAATTTCTCACTATTTAAAAGTAGTATTTTCTTTCAAAGGTAAAGGCATAATTTACTTATATTAAAAACCATTTATAAAGATAACCTTAATTGTAAACATAATTACTGTAACAGAAATACGACACTACGGAACAAATTGTACAAACACATTATAAATCCTAAGTACCTATAAGGTATAATAGTGTACTTTCTTTTCATGTAATCAACGTTTATGTCTATTTTCATGATCAAAAGAACTCCAGATTTTAAAAACATAGTAATTTGTTGACATAACGGAACGATAGTGTTTTAAAATCGAAATTTGCCAACCTTGAGATGTTTATGTTTCACGCTCTAAGCCGGGGCATAATATTATAATCTGTTTATGATTCAATTGTCATATTTATTAATAATTAAATTTGTATTAAAAGATACAGTACAACACAATATTCTCTTGTTATTTCATAGGATTTATTTTTGTAAAATATATGTGTGTTAGCGAAGTAGTAAGTATCAGCCAACTAGCGCTTGTTACGAGTGGCCGAGTCGACAACCTGTGTAGCAGCGGGAATAATTCGAACGCCACAGCTGTCCATGCTAATACCACATATTACTTTAAAAATTAAATGTTTTAATTGTTTTAATAAAAACAATTTGGCGCCACCCGGGAATCGTAATCCCTATGAATTGACAGGTAGGTTGTACTGGTGACATTGACAACGCTACGGACTCCAGTAGTGACGTCGATTTATGTAACAACCAGTGTGAGGCAAACACACTACAATCACACTAATACACCATATAAACAAGTGTGATACATTTTAACAGGAACCACCCCTATTTATTGTTACATATTGACGAACCCAACGAGGGGCTTTAAGGAAGAACACACAGCCTGTTAATTATTGTTACAATATACATGCATTAAGTACAAACAATAACAAAATAAGAATATCAAAGTAACGGAGTTGTGACATGGTGTATTTAAACCATACTATATGACTAAATGAAGCACTATATACAGAAATAAAGCTTCAACAAAGGTGTACAAACATGTGAAGTACAATTTGAATACCAGAGAAGTATCTTATGATAAGATAATATGTTAGAATAAGTAAATACAAGTGCAAGGACATGTATAGCTTACACGCCAAAAATGCATTTTACTAAAATTGTAAATATTTTAATATTTAGAAATAATTGGTAAGAGAAATGGACTCTGAAAACCTAAATATATGTATTAGAATAAAATTACATAAAAATAAAGTGGAAAAGACTTAATTATATTAAAAACCACAATAAGTGAAATTTCGGGAAGCGAGCTAGGTTATTTATGAACGGATTTATAGCTTGTTGGGACTTTATAGAAAGACCCAAGTATCCGCAGAATAATGGTACCAATAGTTTATTAATTAGACAAGTCATAAGAAAGTTATGAATAATAACAAATTTTCTGTCATTTCCAAAAAGGATTGAACGCGTCATAGCTTACTCTCAAACCCAAAGACTGACGCCAAAAAATAAAATTTTTAATGTTACTAAAGCATTTGGGGTTGTGATTAAAGAATTTTCAACCAATGGGAAGAGCTAATTTTAGGAGACGCCAGCAACAACTTCAACGAGAAGCATCAATTGTTCTTGGACCATCAAAGCGAATGGAACGCACGTTAGTCAATGACAAGATATTTTAATTTGTACGCGTCCCCAAGTATAGTCAAGCATTGTAACCTAACCTAAGAAAACAACCATTACGTGTGACAGTGCAACGAGTGATGTGATAAATAATAACCATCGCCAGTGTATAATAAGGGCGATGATGAGTGTTAAATGCAGGGAGTACTATTTACTAACAATATTTAAAAAAATGAAACCTAATAATTACCGATTGATGAATTTTATGTTGACACTAGTCAAGCACGGGTTGTACATGACTAAATTAGTATACAATTGTCAATTAATAGGCATATGAGTAAAGGTTCTCGATTTTATTAATTGTATTGATTAAATAAAATATTATTGATATTTTTTAAAGAAAATAATAAACGAATTCAATATGATAACAAATGTCGAAAATAACAAGAGTGAATATAGACGCTAACTTGACTACGTCGATTGCTGAATCAAGTCATTTATAAATTAACATTCGAGAACAATCATTGCCGTTAATAACCAATGCAATCACTTTAAATATATGTTATGTATAGTTTTAAGATTTTTTATACTATAAATTAAATATTTTAGTAACTCACTTTGAGCAACAGGTTAATCTAACCTATACGGTACAAACGTTCAATATCAACACTGAGTCGTGTTTTAAATTTATAATCATTTGAAGAGACCCAGTTAATAAGAATTTATGACTTAAATAAAATACATTTCATTATTAATACTTAGCCAAATAATATTATTTTGACACGCAGCGATTATGAACGTGCATCACACCTATCTGAATAGCTAATAATTTTACACCAGTTATACCATAATACGATAATTCCTGATATCGTATTTAAAGTTATTTTTTTGATTTCTAATTATTCTGTATAAAATAATATTGTTATGTTTCAGCATTTTTGTAACTTGTATCATGTTAACTAAAGGAATTTTCTTAATTATAACCAAAATGAACCAAATAAGGTTAGCAATAATATTGTATACCATATCAATGTTACCAGCCCTGAGCTGAAAGACTCTCATTAATTAATTAACTTGTTTTTTAACAATGATTTATTGTTTTTAAAGGATTTCAATTTGAATTAACTTAACGTTAATAAAGTAATAGTTCTTTTACCTGTGGATCAGTCTTATTATTTTTTCAAAATAGGCACAAGAAAAGTTTATTTAAAGAGCAATTGTTTCCTAAGGTGGCAGCACGACAATCGAGCGGCCAGTATTTGAATTTCAATTCAGTATCAAATACAAAAATTATTTTATTTACTGTACACATACTAATACACAAGTGACATATTCTATAAATTGTGTTGTGACATTTCAGTGATACAGGGCCTATATTGGGAGACTGAGGACATTCACCATTGGTAAGTGAAAAGGTAAACCTGCCAGAGTGCACCGAGAGAATTTTAACATTCCTTTTAAACAACTTTATAATAATTAAAATCATAATAATGCTAAGAATCATTACAAAGTAACGAACCCAACGTGGGGCTTGATTGATTGAAAAAGAACTAAATATATTTAAATTGTTTTATTATAACGTGACGCTCCAAAGCGGGGTTTGATTTCAGAAAGAAAATATAAAAAAAAAAATTGCGTTTGATTATAATGTGGCGCCCAACGTCTGAGCAGCGAATTAGGTCGACAATACTTAACAAAATAAATAAATACTACATATATATTAAACCTAATTCGACAGCAGTTGCATTACAAGGATACAAAGATGTATAGGAGATTGACATCCAGGAGACGAGCGGCGGAAGTTGAAAAAGAAACCAGGATGGAGGTGAAGGAAGCGACGTCAGCTGAGGATGTGGAAGAAATTTTAACCACAATGGAAGATAGACGACCCGAACAGGTGGAGGAACCACAGCAACCGGAAACGCAACCAGAGGTAAACCAACCGGAGAAACCAACAAAAACAGCTGACGTGAATTACCAGGAGATGATGCAGATGATTATCGAAGGTAATAATAAAACAATGGAAACCTTAAGTCAGAGAATGGAGGAAAATACCAACAAATCAATTGAGTCACTAAACAGAAATATGGAATCGCTGAATAAGAAGATGGAAGATGGCCAGAAGAAGATTGAAGAAGGCCAGAAGGAGAGACAGAGGAACATAGAATCATTGAAGGAAGATTTAAATAATAAAATATACGAAACCAATAAGAAGGCGGAAGAATTATTGGCAAAAAATATAGAACTAATCAAAGAGAATTTATCTGAAGAATTGGGAATTAAGATCGGAGAAACCAACAAGAAAATAGACGAATTAAACGAACAAATCGATAAGGAAATCGAAGCAATACAAAGTGATAACAAGAAAATATGGCAACAGATGGCCGATAATAACAGCAGAACAGAAGAGATTGCAAGAACAACCATCGAAACGATAAACAAGAAGATGGAAGAAAATAAGGAAGCAACGGAGGAGAGGATGGAGGTGACAGTGACGGAAATCCGAAGAGAGATATCTGACGTGCACCGAGAATGCGAACTCAATAAACAAGAAATTACGCAGACTAAAACAGATGTCAACGATCGTATAAATATTATTGAAGAAACCCGAACGAGGCAGCTAGAAGCAGTTGAGATTAGGCAAGCAGACCTGGCACTTGCACACAACACCCTAGGAGAGAAGTGTGAGGAAATAAAAACAACCGTGAATGCAGTGAAGGACCAAGTGACCAGCGACAAGGAATGGATGACCGAACGACAACAGTGGGAGTTCAATAATCTCAGAGATGAGATAAATCATATTAGAACTTATCCAAGTACGATGACGGGATTACTGCACCTAGACGGCCGAGAGACCATCGATTTAAGGACTTACAAAAAGAATCCTCTGGAATTCCTGGAAAGAGTCGATGAAATACTAAATAGAAATAAAGAAAATCGATGGAAAATCATCAAGGGAATGGTTGATGAGTATTTCACAAATGTCTTCGATAACTGGTGGACGGTGACCAGACACGAAGTGCAAAGTTACGCAGCATTCAAAGCGGCATTCAAGATAAAGTACTGGTCCGAATCAATGCAAGACATTGTTCGAGACAACATAAGCAATGGCAAATATGATCACAGTACTGGACAGTCTATGACGGCATACTTTTTTGGGAAAATATGCCTGGCAAGAAACCTGAAACCAGTGATACCAGAAGAGTGTTTGGTGACCAAACTGGCGTATCATTTCCACGAAGGGGTATCGCAAGGGAGATTGAATGGCCAGATAAAAACCATACAAGCAATGTCCGCGCTTCTGGAGAACCATGAACAGGAACGGTACTACCAGAGAAATCACCAGAGGCCAGGACCGTATTATGACTGGAGTGGACCTGGTAATAGCAATCAGAATAATAACTTTGATAGGCCCAACTACAGGGGAAATTTCAATAACCCAAATCGATTTGGTAATGACCGGAATCCGCGGCCGAATAACAACGGCAATAACAATAATAACAACGGTCGTAATAAAAATAATAATCCCAGGCCAAATAACTACAACGGGAATAATAATAATTATCGGCCGAGTAATAGTAACAACAATTACCGACCTAACAATAATTAATACCGGCCGTACAATAATAATAATAATGGTAATTACCGACCAAGTAACGGAAACAACAGCGGTAACAATTACCGAAGAGTGCATTACGCCAATGCTAGTTGAGACAGCAACGGTAGACCATATTATCAGGGTCGTCGAAGCTACCAAAACCACCACAGCCGAAGCAACAGCGATGGTGAGGGACCTGAGTCTGGATATAATAGAAACCGGAGCCGTAGTAGTGATGTTATCTCTCACCCTTCTCACACACATTTAATTTCTATATTTATGTACTGATATAAAGTAAACACATGTACTTACCATATCACTTTATGTATGAGCACGTGGTTCCTCTCTAATGTAAATTTCTCTTTAAGGGGCCAGGGTTCACTCTCGGCGAGATTCAGACACAAAGAGGTAATAGAAATAACAACACTGATTTTCATTTGAATATAACTAACTTGTTTTTTAATTTCCAGAATTAAAATATATACTGAATCATAACCCAAAGATGGTGTCACATACAAATATCAAAACAAAATGGCGTCTACATTCTCTTACGCCCTATTTAGTAATTATTACTTTACGTTATGGTGAAGCTTGGTCATATCTTAAATTTACTTCTGGCTGCAGCTCTAATAATATGTGATTAATTTAACGTTTGTATATTCCACAAACCAATGCCCTATTTATTCTATAATCATGGCCATTCGTTCACTCCCTCATGTACTCACTCACACACACTATACAGATACATTTCATTAGGTTTATCTTCTTATTGAGATCATTTAAATATGAAAAATATGATAATTGTTTCGACTTCTCTGTAAGTAGACTCTGGTAGCTCCTTCGCTGGTGTTAGATCTTACGTATTTACATGGCAGGTGGTCGCCTCATGTCTCTCGTCTATTTGTTTGGCTAGCACTGATTTTACATCTGATATTTAAATATTAACTGTTGTTCGAGTCTTTAAAACTCCACTGTTACATTTTTGATGATGAATAATACTTTTTCTAAAACTTCTGATGAAAACTAAGTCAACAGCGATACATCGCTGCTGACCCTTTGGTGTGCTGTGTGGAACTGAGAACGGGTAATATGCAAATTTTCGTATGTATTAGTGCATTTGACGTCACCGTCTTTTGTTTGCTCGGCCAATGCCTTATTTCATACGCTGTTGTTCCTGCGTCATTGTCGTTTATTAATGACGACACAGCTTTGTGAACCAATCACAATTGTTATTAAGAGTTCGTCATCACATACACCGCCATTATCTCTGCGCGACTTCGCTCGTCCACCGGTGACCTTGGAACTATGCTCCTCTTACTGAATATGCGTTGTTCGTTCTTACAGAGGGACAATGGACCTAACCATACTTTATTTAAATTTGATACAATAAAACATTATAAAACATCCTCAAACCCCATAATTAAGGTAACGGGCCTTTATGTACTGTTACAGTGAGGACACTCAACGGGGACCAGGCCATGGAAATGAATATCACACTGAAAACGGACCAGAAACACGGGCACAAAATGCACCCAACGTTACAGACAGGCACACGGATGATAATGACCTGCCTTTAAATGGACAACGGCAGTGAAAACCGGAAGATCACCCTTGCTGAACCGATCTATTTGGTCTAACGTAATGAACGACATCAAGAAATCAATAATTATCATCCAAAATAATTATTTAAAAAACATTAGAAAAGATTTATTAGAAGAAAGGGACAATAATATCGACGTTGCTATTAACAGTGAAATAGCTTATGTGACAGTACACGTAAATGGAATAAAGGCAACTGCAATGATTGATACGGGAGCAAATGTCTTATTAATAGACAAAGTTGAGCTAAATCAAATACAGGCTGAAAACAAGACAGTAATTTACCATCTTACCCGTACTACTTATAAAAGAAAAATGACGGACACCCAACATCAATGGCATATATATAAATAAATATTTCCAAGAGCCAGTCAACAGTAAATTAACATCTTACCCATACTACTATATACTATTATCTAAAGAAAAAAGATCTACAATGTAATCAACATGAGAAGTTGGAAGACAAAAGCAAATGAATATTATTATTATAAGATGGATATACGATACACAAGACATGAGGCAAAATCAAACGAGAGCCTATACTAAATAAAATGTGACACAGATACGTGGGTAGAGAAGATGCAGAAGATTATAAAGTGACGTTAAATGAACTACCAAAAGAAAGATTAATTGATAACAAAGAATAATGAAAATAACATACTAATGAAGAAAATCATGAGAAGATACCAGTGATGATCTGTAAACGAACTATCCCAGAAAAATATGAAGATTAAGTTAAGATGAATCAAGAAGAGAAAAATATAATTATGTATAAACCGCAACTGCGTGAAGTAATCCCAAGAATGTTTATTATTAGTCGGAAGATTGACTACTTTTATTTTGTAAGATGAATTGATTGAAGAATTATTCCAGCAATCATTTATGTTTTAATAGAGATGATGTACCTCTGAATTTTTTTGATGTTAGTATGGCCAGCAGAGATGTATGCCACAGCGAGCCACTCTGAACTGCCCCAGCTAAAATATGTTAGGGAATTAGGGAATTAAATAGTCGACGGAAGACGATTACAAGGAAAGAAATACAAATATGATTCATAAAAGAGAATGGAAGGATATAAGAAGAACAGGAGATTCAATATGGAAAAGAATACAACAATTGATAAATTCCTCATGAAAATAGTATAAGGAATCAGAATTAATCAATTCTTATAGGAAGGCATGTGTAACCTAACAAAATTGTAGTTACATATAAATAATACACAATACGTCGAATAAGAGTGTACCACGAACATGTTTGAGCAAAAATGAGAAAGAATAACTAAAGTATAAAGCCAAGTGTGTATCCATATACAAATAATGTCGAAGCAAGCCAACGCAGGAGAAGGAAGAACTATAATAGAAGCATCATCAAAGTGATAGGAGGAGGATAGAAGATAAAAAACCAAACCAATACGTTAGCAACAAAGGGCCAATAGATCATACAAGTGAGGGGACATTCAACTATTATTATACAAGTAAGTGGACATATAATTTAAGCAAAATAAATATGAACTGTGACAAATAAATATGAATATGATATAACTAATTATGTTATAAATATGATATAAGTTATCATACAAGTGAGGGAACAACAAATACCCTGTAAGTGATGAAAAATAAATATGAAAAAGAAGAAACCTGATAACTAGAAGGGGAGATGTAAATATTAAGAAGAAGAAGAAATGTATAATAAATAATGAAGAATATGTAACAAGAACAAGACAACAACATTCCCAGTGTAAGGAATGCACCACGACCAGGAAGATGATAAGGCAAGTGTAATGACTGCCAGATTAGTAATTATAATACCCTCCAACAAGGAAGGATATAATGAAGACAAGATGACTAAGAATCAAGTGTCGACAACTTAATAAGTAGCCACAAACAATGATAGTGAATATCTTATGTGAGTGCATCGATACATAGTAAAATAACACTACCCCAAGTAAACACCACAGACAATAAAAGTGTAATGTTTATAGAAAAGGAAGATAAAAAAGTGTTAACAAGTAGAAACAGTGATTACCAAGTAAACTACACAAACATTTAATGCACGATTCATGAACCAAGATTGTAACAAAATACAAACATAGTAAGACCACCAATATACTGAGATTAAAAAGAGAAATAATTGCTCAAAAACAACTGAAACAGAATATAAAATCATTGATAAGATATATGCCTAAATATCAAAATAACAAAGGACAAAATATATATACAATGTGATAACTAATGTATTGTAAATAAGACAATTTGTTATAGAGAGACAAGACAATTTGCCCAAACCAAAATACAAACACATAATGTGTGTAACATAAATAAGTAAAAAATTAAGTATTGATGTATAAACAAATAGTATAAAATAGTGAGAACATTGTAATAAACAATAGTAATAACATATCATAATAAGATTATAATAATTAAGCAGAATGATGAACAGATTAGGATGTGTATTGTTGTCAAATCAGTAAGAGACACATAACCTCAACTGAGCAGGATCTACAACATAAAACCACACATAATAATTAGAAAAAAGCAATCAAAAGTAATTGTTCAAAGCAACAACCAAAGTAAGACAAATGAATAAGATAATGAACACAGTATAAGCTGAGAAACACAATTATATAATTTAAATTATTGAAACAAACAATAGCCAGATCAGCCAAAACACAAGGTGACTACCAGAGTTACACAAAATACACTATTAAAACTTGATAATATAGAGGAAAATAATTTAAGAATAATTTACAAGTAGTAAGTAGAATACTTAATTCCTCTATGGGTATACTTAACAATCATTAAATGTATAAATTAATATCAAAATAATGATAAACAAATATTCTTGACCAGTAGGACTAGATGCAAATAACCATCCTACTGAAATTTAGAGATATTTAAACCAACAGAAAGGTATTACACACACTAGACAGACAATGTACAAGGTCTAGGTACACTTTAATAGATAAATATACATGCATTAAGTACAAACAATAACAAAATAAGAATATCAAAGTAACGGAGTTGTGACATGGTGTATTTAAACCATACTATATGACTAAATGAAGCACTATATACAGAAATAAAGCTTCAACAAAGGTGTACAAACATGCGAAGTACAATTTGAATACCAGAGAAGTATCTTATGATAAGATAATATGTTAGAATAAGTAAATACAAGTGCAAGGACATGTATAGCTTACACGCCAAAAATGCATTTTACTAAAATTGTAAATATTTTAATATTTAGAAATAATTGGTAAGAGAAATGGACTCTGAAAACCTAAATATATGTATTAGAATAAAATTACATAAAAATAAAGTGGAAAAGGCTTAATTATATTAAGAACCAAAATAAGTGAAATTTCGGGAAGTGAGCTAGGTTATTTATGAACGGATTTATAGCTTGTTTGGACTTTATAGAAAGACCCAAGTATCCGCAGAATAATGGTACCAATAGTTTATTAATTAGACAAGTCATAAGAAAGTTATGAATAATAACAAATTTTCTGTCATTTCCAAAAAGGATTGAACGCGTCATAGCTTACTCTCAAACCCAAAGACTGACGCCAAAAAATAAAATTTTTAATGTTACTAAAGCGTTTGGGGTTGAGATTAAAGAATTTTCAACCAATGGGAAGAGCTAATTTTAGGAGACGCCAGCAACAACTTCGACGAGAAGCATCAATTGTTCTTGGACCATCAAAGCGAATGGAACGCACGTTAGTCAGTGACAAGATATTTGAATTTGTGCGCGTCCCCAAGTATAGTCAAGCATTGTAACCTAACCTAAGTAAACAACCATTACGTGTGACAGTGCAACGAGTGATGTGATAAATAATAACCATCGCCAGTGTATAATAAGGGCGATGATGAGTGTTAAATGCAGGGAGTACTATTTACTAACAATATTTTAAATAAATGAAACCTAATAATTACCGATTGATGAATTTTATGTTGACACTACTCTAGTCAAGCACGGGTTGTACATGACTAAATTAGTATACAATTGTCAATTAATAGGCATATGAGTAAAGGTTCTCGATTTTATTAATTGTATTGATTAAATAAAATATTATTGATATTTTTTAAAGAAAATAATAAACGAATTCAATATGATAACAAATGTCGAAAATAACAAGAGTGAATATAGACGCTAACTTGACTACGTCGATTGCTGAATCAAGTCATTTATAAATTAACATTCGAGAACAATCATTGCCGTTAATAACCAATGCAATCACTTTAAATATATGTTATGTATAGTTTTAAGATTTTTTATACTATAAATTAAATATTTTAGTAACTCACTTTGAGCAACAGGTTAATCTAACCTATACGGTACAAACGTTCAATATCAACACTGAGTCGTGTTTTAAATTTATAATAATTTGAAGAGACCCAGTTAATAAGAATTTATGACTTAAATAAAATACATTTCATTATTAATACTTAGCCAAATAATATTATTTTGACATGCAGCGTTTATGAACGTGCATCACACCTATCTGAATAGCTAATAATTTTACACCAGTTGTACCATAATACGATAATTTCTGATATCGTATTTAAAGTTATTTTTTTGATTTTTAATTATTCTGTATAAAATAATATTGTTATGTTTCAGCATTTTTGTAACTTGTATCATGTTAACTAAAGGAATTTTGGTAATTATAACCAAAATGAACCAAATAAGGTTAGCAATAATATTGTATACCATATCAATGTTACCAGCCCTGAGCTGAAAGACTCTCATTAATTAATTAACTTGTTTTTTAATAATGATTTATTGTTTTAAAAGGATTTCAATTTGAATTAACTTAACGTTAATAAAGTAATAGTTCTTTTACCTGTGGATCAGTCTTATTATTTTTTCAAAATAGGCACAAGAAAAGTTTATTTAAAGAGCAATTGTTTCCTAAGGTGGCAGCACGACAATCGAGCGGCCAGTATTTGAATTTCAATTCAGTATCAAATACAAAAATTATTTTATTTACTGTACACATACTAATACACAAGTGACATATTCTATAAATTGTGTTGTGACATTTCAGTGATACAGGGCCTATATTGGGAGACTGAGGACATTCACCATTGGTAAGTGAAAAGGTAAACCTGCCAGAGTGCACCGAGAGAATTTTAACAGTCCTTTCAAACAACTTTATAATAATTAAAATCATAATAACACCAAGAATCATTACAAAGTAACGAACCCAATGTGGGGCTTGATTGATTGAAAAAGAACTAAATATATTTAAATTGTTTTATTATAACGTGACGCTCCAAAGCGGGGTTCGATTTAAGAAAGAGAATATAAAAAAAAATTTGTGTTTGATTATAATATAAATTAGTTCTAATTTTAACCAATATTTAGTTAGGTTTCCTTGCTTGGGTGGAAAAAGGAACACATTCCATTTTATGTTAGGTCTAAAAATATTATTTACTATTTTATATTTACTATTTCTTTTATGAATTTGCTAACTGCTATAATTTTTTATTGTTCGATTAAGCTTTTTGTCATTACAAAAATGTTTGTTTAAGACCTGAAGATGTCAGTAATGACGAAAAGCTTAGTCGAACAATAAAAAATTATAGCAGTTAACAAATTCATAAAAGATATAGTAAGGATGGCTGCTAATTTAAACAATACGAAGAATATTTTATATTTATTTTTTAATTTCATTCTAACATATTGTAGGGGACTGGAGGTGCAATTCATCAATATTTCTAGTAATTTTGTACAAACCACTATGTTGTGTTTGGTATTGACTAGGTTGGTAAATGACCTGTAGATGGTTTGACTGCCGAAAGCGCTCGTCAATACCAAAGACAACATAGTGGTTTGTACAAAATTACTAGTAGAAATATTTGAGACCACTAACACTCCAATACAACAATAAATTCATCAATAGTAAGTTTTTTGGTAAAAAAAATTGTTTAGCAGGGAAAGAGTTTTTTTATCTTCATGGAATGTGTACCTTTTTCCACTCACCCACTCATTTGTCTCTTGCAGAAAGTGTTCCACTAATTAACAAACTTATATCATTGTTATAAGATTCCACGTCCACTAATGTTTTTGATGAAGTAGACAGTTCTGAGATTTGATCTAGTGCAGCAACATGTTCTAGGTTACGTTCAGTCTCATTACTGCATTTCGCCTGTTTGGACAAAATAGTGCTGAAGAAACTTGTGATTTTTTGTTTCAGCATTTAAAATGTTTGTGTTAACCACAAAAATAAACATTTCAAACAAACACCTTACTAATTTCAATTTAATGTTGCGCTCATTAACTCAACACAGCTGATAAACACGCAAATATTTGCTAAAAGACACTGCCTACTGGATCTCGTACCCAATGGCAAGGTCTATAGCAGTCAATGAATGTGAGATTAACACTTTACATATAAAACTGATGCCAGCGAATGTACAACATTGTTGATGCTGCATCAATGACATATACCAAGCAAAGAAAACTGTTGTATATGTTCTCTGTGTTCAACTACTACCGCCAGCTGAAAATTCTGATTGAATCCAATACAAGTCATTTGGCAGTAGCTTGAAGCCATGAGTGTAGCCAGTGCTGTGAAAAAATTATGGCAAAATGGCTAGTATATATTGTGTTTATCTATTAAATTTATAGATGTAATAGGTCAATATAGCGCTGAGTGTAGTTTATGTGCGTGCTTGTTTTACATTAACAAAAGCAAAAAGAATTTTAGTGATAGCCTACATCTAATAAGATTATATAACTAGAAGCACATAAAAAATAGCAAAAAATATATATATATTATTTTCTCTCTCCTTGGGGGGGGGGGCTGGACCCAATTGACCTCCCCCCCGTCGATGCGCCACTGATTGCATTAATACATCTGCTTCCTGCTCATATGTGCAAACAAATTTTTTTTAATGTATGGTCCTAACATCTTTATCAACATTTTACACCGTTAAAATTTAGTCAAAGTCTAATGAGCAATTTAACCTGAATTAGTACATCTAAGAATAACTCATTAAGACATTTAGCTTTATTTATACGCTTAATGCATCTTAATTAGTACACTAACAGCATTGCTCTGTCATGCAGTAGCACAAAACTTTACACTTACTCAAAAGAATTTATTGTTTTAATTTTCAGTAAAAAAAGTTGAAATTGTGTATTTATTTTCTTTTCCATTCACTTTTTTATAGAAACATGCTTTACATTAATGTAACTAGGGTTATTATATTTTAAATCCAATGTTCACTATCCAATAGTTGAAAGTTTTGTGGAAATCAGTAACCCTAGGCTATGTACTAATGTGTGATTATCAATCTACATTATCAATTGATTTTCTGAATTCCTTTTATTTATTAATAAAAATTTACTAATTTGTTTCTTTATGTCTATTGAATGATTTCTTATCTTTGTGTTTTCATTATTCATTTCCAAACATTGGATTATTATTCATTCTTCACTTTATTCATCTACAGTACTGTAAACACTAGTCTTGTAATTTTTGAGGTAGGTACCTTTTTCTAGAAAGATTTGTTTCAGAGACTGTTATTATACTTGAACTTCAGTTACTTTATTTTCGAAAAGTGTGTATACTTTGCTCATATACTTCTAGTTGTTTTAGTATTTGCTACAAGAAAATGGATCAACTTGGCTGATGAGATTAGGAAACAAACAGCATATTGATTGGATTGTAACTTGTCACAACATGACGATAGGAAAGCATACAAAATAAGTTGAAATAACAAGTGTATGAAAAAAACTTCAATTTTAGTAAACTTTAAAAGACTTAACACAAGGAGTCTTTAAAGCGTTTTTTCTAAAGCTCTCGGATTTTGCTTAGAGTAGCCAAAGACCCAATAAATTCTTTTTTACAGTTCTCTAATTTCATAGGATGGTGTTTCCTCTCTCACTGTTTTAGTTCTCTTAAGTTGTAATTTGCAACATCTTAAGTTGCAAACACTGCAATAATCTTCTTAATAATATCTTGATAGGGGCCTGCACTGAAAAAGTTTTCATAAAGTATAGGGTCTCAACAATACATTACTGGGAAGCAAACTGTGACATCCAATCATCAAAATAAACAATTACTAGCCTGCACTTTTGATCATATGATAAACACGTTTTGAAAAATATACAACACAATTCAACTTGTTCTTGTGTTTCATACTTCCAGCAGTTTTATATGACCAGAAAAAGTTTTACATGATACATTCCTAACATGATAAAGAGAAGTATAAATGTGCTGAACTTCTAAAGAAGTTATCTGCAGAATGCCAGAGTGAATTGTCTAGGTTAGTGATCTGTATATACGAGCGCACGATGGGTTCCCCGTTTGCTCACAACCAATCAAAAGCGTGAATGAATAAATATTTTTAAACATGTTTGTAGCTGTTTCAATGCAATCAATAAGAATTTGTGTGGCGTTTGATAACAGTCAATGAAACTTGGATACATCACTACCAACCTGAAACCAAGGAACAGTCAAAACAGTGGGTTGAAGTAGGAGAACGTGCTCCAAATAAAGCAAAAACCATCAGCAGGTAAGTTGATGGCCACTGTTTTTTGGGATACTCAAGGCATAATCTTAATTGACTTTTTGGAGCAGGGTAAAACGATAACTGGGCAATATTATATAACTCTGCTGGATCATATAAACAAGAAATAAAGAGAAAAAGACCACCTTTAATGAAAAAGAAGAACAAAAACTCAACTCATTCTTCTGCTATTGTGACAGCAAAATTGTTTGAATTACACTATGAAATTCTTCCACACCCCCCTACTTATCAGACAAGCACCTTTGGACTATTATCTGTTTCCAAATTTGAAGAAGCGGCTTGCTGGAAAAAGATTTATGCAAAATGATGAAGTTGTTGCCAAAACATCTGCATATTTTGAAGACTTTGATAAATCATACTATAAGGATGAGATCGAAATGCTTGAGCATCGTTGGACTAAGTGTGTAGTGTTGAAAGGAGATTATGGTTGAGAAATAAAAAACATTTTCCTGAAAAATTGCCTTCTTTATTTTGCATGGACTTATCAAACACTCCTCATACTTTGCAAGAATAAAATATTATTTTGCTTAGTCCAGCTTTAGAAGACTCCAGTGTAGTAAAGTCAGAAATCTTGAATACTTCAAATTGTAATGGTATGCAAGTTTGAAAGAATACAAATGTCTTGAAGAGAAAAAACCTGTTTTTCAACCATAAATATTGGATGGGTGGATAATATAACTGATCCTCTTTTGAAAAATCACAAGTATGTTTCAAGAACATTTGCAGGCCTTTGATTACAAAGACAGTGCTGTAACTATTGTCAGGTATTGTTCTGTCTGTTCACTTTCTAAAAGTGGGTGAGGGGCAAGGTGCAAGATGTCATCCTAACACACACACACACACACACACACACACACACACACACACACACACACACACACACACACACACACACACACACACACACACACACACACACACACACACACACACACACACACACACACACACAGTTCCTTTTTTATTTATCAGATTTGAAAACTGTATTAGAATAAATGTTTTCAAAGTTTATATATTTTATATGTACAAGTTTTTTTTAATTTTATGTAATGTGAATACACAGAGAGGAGTATCAGTTTTTATATATATATATAAAAAAATAAAAATGTGAGGAGGCAGAGGGTGGGAGAGAAAGGGGGAGAGAGAGAGAGAGAGAGAGAGAGAGAGAGAGAGAGACCAAAAATGATCACGTACAGAGACTTCATCAGAACGTTTCCTGATAGTAAAAAAATAAATATAAAAAATAGCAAAGAACATATAGGCCTACAAAATTAATGGAAATTATAGTTATATTTTGTTGTCTAATGAACAGGTACTAGTAATTGCTTCCTATACTTCAAATCCTAAATTATAAACCTACAGTATTACAAATATATTTGGTATACTCAGCTTGAAACAAACATTCAAACCAACAAAAATGGTTCACATTTTTTGCTAAGCTGCATGATTAGTATTGTTGAAACAGCACTTTAATTACAATTGTTTTTAGAACAGAGTTCTGGAATGATGTGTTGATAGCAGCATACCTTCTGACAGCGTGCCTTATAAGTTGTTGATTATTTTAATTGATACATTGTCATGCTAATATCATAAAAATGGCAGTTCACAGAGCTTCAGTAACTGTCATCTTTGCTATTAACATAGAGACATCTTGCAAATGATCAGTTCTTACAAGTTCTTTTCTTCACAGGACTATAGTTTTTTAAAAACCTTAATTGTTTGTTTTTGAATTTTCAGTTGTTACCCTTAACACTTTGACCCCATCATATAATAACTGTTGAGAAATAGAGAGCTCTTATTTAAAATCACTTTTCATTAGTAAATTTACTAATGAGTAGACCTACATTTGTACTCATAATATGAGGTTAAGAATTAAGAAAAGGTGAAACAAACTAGTTAGCCTGTAAAGCTTCTAGGTATACTACTACGGATTGAAAAAACCAGATAACTCAGCATGAACTTGTTTTTCAAACCTTTTAACAACACCATGGATTTTGCTTTTATGAATAGTTACTTCTCCCTTTTTTACATTTTATCAACTTGTTTTCTCAGAGTCACAGTCTTCTGAATTGTTCATAAAATTTCCATTTAGAATTAGACCCATCCATACTTATCTGTAGCACTTTATTAAGATACAACACCATCCTTTATCAAGTGAGTACTCAAATCTGCCAGTTTTTCACAGCAACCTGATGTTTGGTTATTAGTTTCATCATGACCTAGCTCCTAACATTTCAAGGATTCTCCTAGCCTTAAAAACCGGACTGGGCCCATTGATTGGCATGATTAATGTTAAATTCGCTTTGGGATACTTTCGAACATAATACAGTTTACTATAAAGAAAATTTTATGCCTATCTAATTTTTCCAGAAATGTGTACACATAATTTGATCTAGATATATTATTTTTTAAACAATAATACTATTTGATGCAAATAATTAAAACACAATATCCTTCTTTTTATAATATATGTTGTATTCTTGGATTTCGTTGTCTATGACGTGTCCATTGATAAACTAAATATAATTAAATCACTACCGACTCTGAACACAAAGTTTTTTATGGGTAAAAACATAAAAGTTTTACCTTATTGCCTGAACCAGTTTTCACTTATTATAAGCTTCATCAGAGGCTGCCACTGGGAGAGTTGTCCATCTTTTTCTTGGTGATGGTGTTGACTTTTGAAGGATCGATGTTGTGTGTGTGGGGTGGAATATGTTCGAATAATGCGTGTGATTTGAATTGTGTCTGTTCATTTAGGATGTTGTTTCTATGTGTTTTTTTTTGTGTTTGTATATTTCCAATTGTCAAGAGTGTCTAGCTTTTGGCCTTTTGTGTGTACGTGTAGAATATTGTAACGTGACAGATAAAGGCATAATAATGAATGGCATTTGATCATTAGAATAATAAAATTATAACATTTAAATGTGGAAGAAAGCATTAAGTTTAATATAAAAAATTAATTCATAGCAACTGTGGAAAGCAATCATTATTATTTAAAAAATACAAGTTCAAATAAAATGAGTTACTAGTGATGAGTCATCCAAAACCAGTCTAATAACCCAAGGTTTTCAAATTATAACCCAGGAAGGTAAAAAGTAAATAACAAAGCAACACAGAATATGACCAAACCCACAACGAGGAAATATAAATGGAAAAGAAACCCTGAATAAGCCAAGATCAACCAATACAGGTGATGTATTTCTAAAATTACGAAGAAGATGAAGAAATCCCAAGAAACCCGAAGAAGATGAAGAAATCCCAAGAAACCCGATGGCATCAAGAAGAATGGAGAAGATACCAGTCCCAGAAGACAGAAGAAAAGAAGACAGAAGAAAGAAGAAGATGTCATGCTCTTATAAAAGACACCCAAATCCCCATATCCCAAAATAAATAGTAAAATACCAATAAAAGTATAACGAAATAGTAATGGACAATAACAACATGTACATAAAATTAAGAGAGAAAAGTGTGTAAAGTAAGAGTTGCCAGTGAACCAAGATGAAACAATAATATAGTACCCAAGGAACAAATCTCCATTGTAAAACACTAACCAATTTATTATGTTAATAAGACTACACGACCATTTAGAAATAACATAAAATAAAAGTGTAAAGTGAACCAGTGCTAGTTTTGGGTATTATAGAAAATAAACCTTGTGTTTCATTCTTGGCAATCACAAACATTGAATACAATGAAACATTCAACTTTCAGTGACTTAAAATGTGTACTATGTGAATATGTTACTTTGAATAATAACAAGATATAAATCTGTTTAAAGTGACATTTTGTTTTTATAATGAGAAAAAACAGATATAATTATACTATGACAGGGTACAATTCCCCAAATACAGTACTTAAAGGACAGTTTATAAAACTGCATAATACAACTTAGTATAGTAGTTAGCAAATAAGAATATAGATATAAGGTTTTTGTAAATATAGGATAAGGATTTTTAAAATGTATTAGACATAAAGACATTTATTTAAATTTTCAACAACCAACATCATACCTGTAAATATATTTATTACTGGTGTTAACAGTAATAAGTAATTAAGATGTTAGTTGGTAAAAAACCTTTTTTGCGGACAATATTCAATGTTAGAAATAAGTATTTGATTGTAAAAAATGTCTGAATGTTGAAGACAACCATTTATTTGAAAATATTCCTTATTTGTTTAACTGTTCATTGTATTGTAACCAATACTAATTATTATTGTTATTTGAAAAAATGTTTAGTTTATAATACCATATTTAAAAGTCAGAGAGGGTATCACACATCATTTATTGTTTGTAAAAATATTTTGTAAGAAAAAATTTGTTAGAAAATCTAGGCCAAAGAATGAAAACCAAACTTCATCAAAACAGAGAAATTACTCATTTAAATGCAATTAAATGAAAGGGATTTAGATAAAATAAACCTGAGATGAAGCCATATAATTATACATACCATTTAGAAAGATTTTATAAAATTATATTCAGAATTATAAATAAAAATGAAAATGACAAAACTCAGAAATTTGGAGAGGGGAGTCATATATTCCAAAATAATATTTTAGAATTTAACCAATTCAATTAATTACAAGAAAATAAGGGAATATAAACCTTTTAATACAATATGAGATTATTAATATTAAATATAACTGAAAAATGGCTGAATTTGCATAATGACAGGAAGTTAATTTTTAATTTTTCACTGAATACAAAATGAAAGTAAAATTACTAATTTTGGACAGAAAACATTATAAAACGGCATTATTCAATCTTAAAATACGCCGAATGAACTGAAGGATTAACTTAAATTACATCTAGTAAATAAAATTGATAAATAAACAAAGTTTAGGCAATTATATAATGTATTTTGAAATATGCACAGGATGCAAAATTATATTTGAACAATGTTAAGAATAATATTATATTGGCTAAGAGTTTAGTCGAAACTGGAGGAAATAAGATAGTGGATTATTGGAATTTGTACGGTGAACTTGACGAGCAAATTATAACCGAGCTAACCTAACTAAAAACGGTATTGGCGAGTAAGTGAACGATACGTTTTTGTGAAATCGCGAGTGGCGAATAAAATCATTCTGGAACGTCCACATAGTGACAAAATCAATTGATAAAGACTAAATAACACTGGACAGTACATAACTACACCGAAAAACACTATAAAACACAAGAAAACAGTATACCACACAACCATACATTAGTGCCTGAATCATAAAAAGTGAACGAACTTATAACTACACAGATACACCAAAATACAACACCGAAACTTCACACAAGACACTACACAACATCAGAAGCAAGTTTTGCAGACACCAAGACGAGAATACTACCAGAAAATATCAATTTTGGAACGTCGCATATATGAAGGTCATTTTTGCTAACTTCACGGCAGCCATTTTCCTTCGTCGTGAGCAACGCCTTCTTGTTCCCGTCAGCTGTGTTGGTGACAACAAATTATTTTATTTCAAATTTATTATTCAATGTGTGTATCTAGTATTAGTAATTAACTTGTTGTAACGTTATACTTTTTAAATATTGGCCCGATTTCTCTGACTTTGATCATAATTAGCTGTTCAAAGAACCTTTCTGAATATTATATATATCAAACCTTGTAACTGTTTCGATACCCTGAGAGTCGATTTTATAATCGAAAAGAGTCTAATTTTCAATTATTTAATAAAACTTTTATACTTTTCGCTTCAAATTAGTTCTTTCTTTCATTAATATAATAAATTATAATTAATATAATATTAGTAGCAAACTACCAGAATTTTACCACATACAAAGGGAGATAACCTCCAAAGCGGAAAAGTAAACAAATATCGATTGTCCTGGAGACAATCTTATGAGTGGTTGTAGTTTATTTAGAAAATACAAGAACATCAATAACATTTCATAGAGAAGTGATATACATTTTAAAACTTCACAAAACACCATTAATTAATTAATTCTAATTAATTAATTGATAAAAAAGAAATTTTTTTTTAATTATAATTTTTTTTAACACAATTTTTTTTTATTTCTTCAACAAGCAACATTTTTATATTAAAACGTTTTGTGATACTACACATATATCTCTTCAACAGCATAACGCTATTTGACAGTTTTTGCTACATTTGGGACTCGACCAACTGGGAAACTTAAGGAAGTGTTTCAGACCAGTAAGACTTCGAGAGCCACACCGATTATTATTAAACACACAGAGATTAGTAATTTATTACAATATCCATATTATTTTCGATGTTTTTTATGTGTGGTTAGCTTCAATGAGCACTAACATGATTCTTACTGTATGTTGGTATAATTTATGAGAAGGGATTATATTTGTGCTAATTGGTGCTGATATATTGAAAAGCAAAAACTTTTATGGTAAGGTTCAGGCTATAAGGTAAAACTTTTATGTTTTTACCCATAAAAAACTTTGTGTTCTGAGTCGGTAGTGATTTAATTATAATAAGGTATAATTCATTATGTAATAGCAATTAACTAATAGTTCCTGCTGTATTACCAAATCATATTACAAAACCAATTTTTCTTTAATTGAAAATATATATTTTAATTGTCTTGTTGATACATCCTCTTCATTCACTTTTTTAAATATTATATGTATACACAACTTTCACTAGTGAATAAACTTACTTTAGGGTTTTTGTCCCAAACGTTTTGACGTGGTGTCTGTCTTCCTCATTGGGTTTGAAATACAGAATATCTGTACAAAGCAACCGTTATGGGTTGTAGGTGTGTGTGGTGGGGGTTGCTGGTGGGAGGGAATTGGCGCTGGGATTCAAAATGTGTGTATGAACAAGTGTATCAAAAAGTATATGTGATCTATAGTGTAATTGGTCATTTAATATCCCCATCAGACCACTTATAAACAACACACAAGCACCCACACACAAAATAGCTAAACACATAGATAAATTAATCAGAAAAAACATAAGTTTAACAAACAACACCACCGTCAAAAATAATTTAAATCTGGTGAATAAAACTCAACATGTCCACATTCTACACAATTCAACACAAGCTTCATTTGACATAACAAACCTATACACCAATGTACCCATAAAAGAAACTATAACAACATTAGAACAGTTACTAAAAGTAAATAACACACCAGAAACACACATAAAAGAGATCATCCACCTCACCAAAATTATCACCGAACAAAATTATTTCTCACACAATAACATGGTTTACACACAAACAGATGGACTACCCATGGGCTCCCCTATATCTGGAATTTTAGCCGAAATATTCATACATACCATAGAACAAGAACACATATTAAACAGTAACAAATACACCAACAAAATCTTATATTGGCACAGATATGTTGATGACATTTCACTCCTATACAATGGCAACAAAAGACAAATTGAAAATTTTCACAAATACAATAACACTATACACCAAAAATTAAAATTCATACTAGAGTTAGAACAAAACAATAGCATAAACTTCCTGGACCTTACAATGACCAAAACAAACAACACACACATACAAAATATACAGAAAACCCACCACAACAGACATGGTCATACATAACTCATCCAACCACCCAACTCAACACAAACATGCAGCTTTCAACAACATGCTCCATAGTTTCAACAACATGCTCCATAGGCTCACTTCAATAGCCCAAAAAAACACATAACTACCTAGAAGAACTCAATACAATCAAATATATAGCAGTTAAAAATGGATACAACCCCGATTTAATAAACAAACTACACAAACGCATCCTAAACACAAAAAGTAAAACACATAAAACCAACAGTACACAACCCAGTAAATACATCACACTCACATACTACAATTCCAACACACACAAAATTGCTAACACATTCAGGAAACACAATTATAAAGTAGCCTACAGAACTAACAACACCATCAGAAAACACATAAATAATACTAACAAAGACACACACACATACAGCAAAACTGGTGTTTATAAATTAAACTGCAGTGATTGCAACCAGTTCTACATCGGCCAGACGGGAAGATCTTTTTCCTCAAGATACTCTGAACATCTAAAAGCCCTCACCACAAACTACATACACTCCACATTCGCCACACATTTACAAAATGAAAACTACGGTTACACAAACATAGAACACAACATGGAAATACTACACTACTTACCAAAAAGTAGAAAACTAAACACAGCAGAACAATATGAAATATACAGACATCACACACTACAACCAAACAACATATTAAATGACCAATTACACTATAGATCACATATACTTTTTGATACACTTGTTCATACACACACTTTGAATCCCAGCGCCAATTCCCTCCCACCAGCAACCCCCACCACACACACCTACAACCCATAATGGTTATTTTGTACAGACATTCTGTATTTCAAATCCCACTGAGGAAGATGGACACCACGTTGAAACGTTTCGGACAAAAAACCTAAAGTAAGTTTATTCACTAGTGAAAGTTGTGTATACATATAATATATTGCGACAACACAAATTACTAAACTATTGGCGCATAGTTCTTTCAGAAATTCAAATGTAGCGTGTTGTTTATTCAATTTATCCACTTCCAAAATAATATTATGTCCGAGTTTTCTAACTCCAATTACGGTCACATCTATTTCCGTTCCCTGTACGTATCTTGTTATACGTGCCTGTTTTTCAACTATCTGCGACTCACACGTTGCTGATTTTATCCTTGTGTAACTTACCGGCAGAATCGGCATTTGTATAAAGTGGTTTTTACACCTCTTTCGTAACTGCTCGTCCAACAGCGATATTTCTGTGCCGCTGTCGAACAACATCTCGTCAACATAACCACTGATTTTTGCTTCGACAATAAGGTCGGTGCAATTTTCAATACTAATATTTCCCTCATGTTTATTACTATTATCATTATTACACACTAAATTATCCCTAATTGCTGCAGGATATAGGCCAGACATAACAGTTTCATTCTTATAACTAACATTCTTCATACTTGATTGATTGAACTGCTTTTCAACTGAATCATTTTCAGTAACTGTTGCTAATAAGTTGGTATTAATTTGCTGAGTTGTATTTTTATGTTGTTGTGATTGCGGCTGATTTTGTGGTGTTTGAACATGAAACTGATTACGCGGCGGTTCATTATTATTTACCATAATTGTTGTCACCTTATTGTCACCAGTATCATTCACCTCTCCATCCTCCATAAACACCTCAGTATCTGATATAAACTCATCAAGTACCTCCTCATAACGACATGTGTCAGAAATACCTGCACCGTTATTATCAATACCCATTCCAGGTTCTACTACTGGTTCGGGATTTTTATGTGTTATGCATAAACTGTCCGAATCAATAATAACTTCAGATTCTATGATCCGTTCACGGCTCTCGCATGCTATATCTGTTACATTATAAACTATCACCTCCTCACAGCAATTATCTGAAGTATGTTCTGGACTAATAGTGTTGCTACTACTAATTTCACTTTCGTTATCTTCACTATAATGGAATGCATAATCTAGATATTCGACCATATCGAATAATGAAATACTATGCCCTAAGCGAGTTGCTTCATTAATATTACTTTCAATTTCATCCCACAATTTCCGCCTAATGGCTCTACTCTCCTCAGATATGGTTTTATCATCAACTGACATGGCCCTTAAAGATTCTATAAGCCCTTTTGCCTTCGACATAGTGATCACAAATTAATTTAAAATTTAGTAAATTTAAATTCACTGATTTATACGCAAAGAAAGTTATTATTATCACCAGATTATTAACGTAGTGTAATCAGTTTATACACACAGAGAAAGCAGTTCAAAATATCAACATGTAAATAAACCTTATCTAACACACAACAACTAATAATCTACCTCCAATATACTGATAAAATCTGTTCATATACGATATACAAGAGAATATGCACAATTGATAAATTATATCCTCAGATTTTCATATGAACTATACACATACAATTATTACGTTCATTATAATTATACATAGGATTTTACCAACAAATTTTTTTGTTATAGACAAATATATAATAGCGTAGATTTCCGCTATTTTACGAGCCCCAAGTTGCTAAGCGCCAAAATATCTCTATGCGACAACACAAATTACTAAACTATTGGCGCATAGGATATGATAGTATGTGTATCTCAAATTAAAAGTCTATATTGGAGGGTTTAAGATTATTTATTGCACAAAACACAAGTAATTGTTTATATGGTATATTTGATATGTACAGAATGTAATGTTTGATATAGAGTCTTTCTTTTAAAATGTTAAATACTGTTCATACGCAAGACGTGATACGTTACATAAAGAAGATTCCCACGATGATGTTGCTGAAAAGAAGGGCAGGTCTTTGCGGTGTAGTTGGTTCGTCAGGTGCGGCTTATAAATGACAGACGTTTCCCCAGAAACGTTTACAGCTGGGCTGGCGTCCTGTAACAGTTGGGCTGGTGTCCTATAACAGCTGGGCTGGTGTCTTGTAACAGCTGGGCTGATGTCCTATAACAGCTGGGCTGGTGTCCTATAACAGCTGGGCTGGTGTCCTGACAGCTGGGCGGGTGTCCTGTAACAGCTGGGCTGGTGTCCTGTAATTCCCACGATGAATCTGACGCTTCGCACACACAGCGGTACTATGGATCTTAATACTCGTAAAATTAATATAGAGTTTATGACCAAGTAGTATCTCAGGTGACAGTGAGTTTAATAAATAACGGTATATTGAACTTATACCATTCCGGCTTTTTCAAGTGTTCACGCGAATAACAAGGTCTACCGCGATCAGCAGACCACCCTATGAGGAAATCTTGCACTAACACGGAAACGTCTTGATGGAACAACTTACTATTGCGTAACTATTAATGATACTGACACTGCGGAAAATCTCGCACAGTGATACAGTTACACTCACTTATTACACACGTAATACAACAATACTAATATCGTGTGTAAAGAGTTAATATTCAACCGTTCTGCGTCACACGCGTTACTATCCCCGAATAGTCTTTACAGATTCCTGCAAGCGACAGAATCTTGAACAAGAATTGCGTGTACCGTTCGCGGTAGCAGCAGTGAAGAACTGCCTGTAATTATACGCGCAATGCGTTAAAAGAATACTGTGTGCAGATGTACTACACACACAGTTCTGAGTCTTCCCGTGTCACTAACAACGAATAGTCTTTACAACACCTTGCAAGCGGTAGAATCTTGTACAAGGAGTGCACGTCCCGTTCGCGGTAGATGGCGTAGAAGAACTGTCGTAATTATACGCGTAATGCGTTAAAACAATACTGTGTGCAGGTGTACTACACACACAGTTCTGAGTCTTCCCGTTTCACTAACGACGAATAGTTTTTACAACACCTTGCAAGCGGTAGAATCTTGTACAAGGAGTGCACGTCCCGTTCGCGGTAGATGGCGTAGAAGAACTGCCTGTGTAACGACAGGCTTAAGAAAATTTCCAACCACCACTCACCATTCTATTGGTGGACGGAAGTCACATGGTTAGTACACCGTGACATGCACTTTTCATGCAGTAGAGTGCATTTACTTTGTAAGAGCACGCATAGCGGTAATCAGAATACCCTTATCACATGCATAACTGCATACTTTACTAATATCATACATGAACGTAAACAATAGTCAGAAATATATAGGGATTGTAGCAATACATATGTCTATGTTCAGTACAATGTCTAACACAATGATAATCAATTCACGCACAGCCCGGGAAACGTTTACCACTCGCGCACGCGCGCACATTTCCACAAACACAGTACATGAATAACAATAAATAAATAATGCACAGTTTTACTAAACTAAACCCTTATCCTTACTAAATACAACTGATAACATAACCAAACTTAACCATCTACCAATATAACATGAATGTCCATAGTCTGTGTAATATATGAGCTTGCCCCGCATATCATGATCCTGTGATTCGTTGCAGGATTAACCCCTTCCCGCATTAAAAAAAATTTTTTTTTTTTTTTTTAGTTAACTAACAAAAAATAAAATTTTTTTTTCGATATAACCAAAACAATTTCCTAATCCTGAAACAATAATACTAATATCTTCACACTAAAATCAAATAAACATCCTCCAATCAATACTAACATTTCCTAACTGTCACTTTGACAGAAGCACCAAATCAAAGACACGTGGTAACCAAAAACCAAAACAAACACAAATGTTCTTGACATGCAGATAAACAAAATTTCATGTAGGGTCACAAAGTACACAGACGGCATTCCTTATCTTAACTAGATTATTGTTCGTTCACAGAGTCATCTTACATACAACATTTAAACCTGAACTGACATATTTAAATCACTACACATTCTTACCCCTATATCCTGACATTTATTTCTGAGTTTTTTGTATAAATTTTTCTCAGTTTTGAAACGCACACGTTTACTTGGAAATATAAATTTGAATTTGTCTAATATATGCCGTATTAGCCTTTTCTCGCAACCCATTAACTGAGCCTTGCTGGTTAGCGAGTTATTCGTTATCTTATCTTTCGAGCGTCCTAGTCTGATAACGTGCGGTACACTATCTACTTTATCTGGCAATATTTCTTTCAGAAATTCAAATGTAGCGTGTTGTTTATTCAATTTATCCACTTCCCAAATAATATTATGTCCGAGTTTTCTAACTCCAATTACGGTCACATCTATTTCCGTTCCCTGTACGTATCTTGTTATACGTGCCTGTTTTTCAACTATCTGCGACTCACACGTTGCTGATTTTATCCTTGTGTAACTTACCGGCAGAATCGGCATTTGTATAAAGTGGTTTTCACACCTCTTTCGTAACTGCTCGTCCAACAGCGATATTTCTGTGCCGCTGTCGAACAACATCTCGTCAACATAACCACTGATTTTTGCTTCGACAATAAGGTCGGTGCATTTTTCAATACTAATATTTCCCTCATGTTTATTACTATTATCATTATTACACACTAAATTATCCCTAATTGCTGCAGGATATAGGCCAGACATAACAGTTTCATTCTTATAATTAACATTTTTCATACTTGATTGATTGAGTTCATGCTTTTCAACTGAATCATTTTCAGTAACTGTTGCTAATAAGTTGGTATTAATTTGCTGAGTTGTATTTTTATGTTGTTGTGATTGCGGCTGATTTTGTGGTGTTTGAACATGAAACTGATTACGCGGCGGTTCATTATTATTTACCATAATTGTTGTCACCTTATTGTCACCAGTATCATTCACCTCTCCATCCTCCATAAACACCTCAGTATCTGATATAAACTCATCAAGTACCTCCTCATAACGACATGTGTCAGAAATACCTGCACCGTTATTATCAATACCCATTCCAGATTCTACTACTGGTTCGGGATTTTTATGTGTTATGCATAAACTGTCCGAATCAATAATAACTTCAGATTCTATGATCCGTTCACGGCTCTCGCATGCTATATCTGTTACATTATAAACTATCACCTCCTCACAGCAATTATCTGAAGTATGTTCTGGACTAATAGTGTTGCTACTACTAATTTCACTTTCGTTATCTTCACTATAATGGAATGCATAATCTAGATATTCGACCATATCGAATAATGAAATACTATGCCCTAAGCGAGTTGCTTCATTAATATTACTTTCAATTTCATCCCACAATTTCCGCCTAATGGATCTACTCTCCTCAGATATGGTTTTATCATCAACTGACATGGCCCTTAAAGATTCTATAAGCCCTTTTGCCTTCGACATAGTGATCACAAATTAATTTAAAATTTAGTAAATTTAAATTCACTGATTTATACGCAAAGAAAGTTATTATTATCACCAGATTATTAACGTAGTGTAATCAGTTTATACACACAGAGAAAGCAGTTCAAAATATCAACATGTAAATGAACCTTATCGAACACACAACAACTAATAATCTACCTCCAATATACTGATAAAATCTGTTCATATACGATATACAAGAGAATATGCACAATTGATAAATTATATCCTCAGATTTTCATATGAACTATACACATACAATTATTACGTTCATTATAATTATACATAGGATTTTACCAACAAATTTATTTTTTTATAGACAAATATATAATAGCGTAGATTTCCGCTATTTTACGAGCCCCAAGTTGCTAAGCGCCAAAATATCTCTATGCGACAACACAAATTACTAAACTATTGGCGCATAGGATATGATAGTATGTGTATCTCAAATTAAAAGTCTATATTGGAGGGTTTAAGATTATTTATTGCACAAAACACAAGTAATTGTTTATATGGTATATTTGATATGTACAGAATGTAATGTTTGATATAGAGTCTTTCTTTTAAAATGTTAAATACTGTTCATACGCAAGACGTGATACGTTACATAAAGAAGATTCCCACGATGATGTTGCTGAAAAGAAGGGCAGGTCTTTGCGGTGTAGTTGGTTCGTCAGGTGCGGCTTATAAATGACAGACGTTTCCCCAGAAACGTTTACAGCTGGGCTGGCGTCCTGTAACAGTTGGGCTGGTGTCCTATAACAGCTGGGCTGGTGTCTTGTAACAGCTGGGCTGATGTCCTATAACAGCTGGGCTGGTGTCCTATAACAGCTGGGCTGGTGTCCTGACAGCTGGGCGGGTGTCCTGTAACAGCTGGGCTGGTGTCCTGTAATTCCCACGATGAATCTGACGCTTCGCACACACAGCGGTACTATGGATCTTAATACTCGTAAAATTAATATAGAGTTTATGACCAAGTAGTATCTCAGGTGACAGTGAGTTTAATAAATAACGGTATATTGAACTTATACCATTCCGGCTTTTTCAAGTGTTCACGCGAATAACAAGGTCTACCGCGATCAGCAGACCACCCTATGAGGAAATCTTGCACTAACACGGAAACGTCTTGATGGAACAACTTACTATTGCGTAAATATTAATGATACTGACACTGCGGAAAATCTCGCACAGTGATACAGTTACACTCACTTATTACACACGTAATACAACAATACTAATATCGTGTGTAAAGAGTTAATATTCAACCGTTCTGCGTCACACGCGTTACTATCCCCGAATAGTCTTTACAGATTCCTGCAAGCGACAGAATCTTGAACAAGAATTGCGTGTACCGTTCGCGGTAGCAGCAGTGAAGAACTGCCTGTAATTATACGCGCAATGCGTTAAAAGAATACTGTGTGCAGATGTACTACACACACAGTTCTGAGTCTTCCCGTGTCACTAACAACGAATAGTCTTTACAACACCTTGCAAGCGGTAGAATCTTGTACAAGGAGTGCACGTCCCGTTCGCGGTAGATGGCGTAGAAGAACTGTCGTAATTATACGCGTAATGCGTTAAAACAATACTGTGTGCAGGTGTACTACACACACAGTTCTGAGTCTTCCCGTTTCACTAACGACGAATAGTTTTTACAACACCTTGCAAGCGGTAGAATCTTGTACAAGGAGTGCACGTCCCGTTCGCGGTAGATGGCGTAGAAGAACTGCCTGTGTAACGACAGGCTTAAGAAAATTTCCAACCACCACTCACCATTCTATTGGTGGACGGAAGTCACATGGTTAGTACACCGTGACATGCACTTTTCATGCAGTAGAGTGCATTTACTTTGTAAGAGCACGCATAGCGGTAATCAGAATACCCTTATCACATGCATAACTGCATACTTTACTAATATCATACATGAACGTAAACAATAGTCAGAAATATATAGGGATTGTAGCAATACATATGTCTATGTTCAGTACAATGTCTAACACAATGATAATCAATTCACGCACAGCCCGGGAAACGTTTACCACTCGCGCACGCGCGCACATTTCCACAAACACAGTACATGAATAACAATAAATAAATAATGCACAGTTTTACTAAACTAAACCCTTATCCTTACTAAAAACAACTGATAACATAACCAAACTTAACCATCTACCAATATAACATGAATGTCCATAGTCTGTGTAATATATGAGCTTGCCCCGCATATCATGATCCTGTGATTCGTTGCAGGATTAACCCCTTCCCGCATTAAAAAAAATTTTTTTTTTTTTTTTTAGTTAACTAACAAAAAATAAAATTTTTTTTTTCGATATAACCAAAACAATTTCCTAATCCTGAAACAATAATACTAATATCTTCACACTAAAATCAAATAAACATCCTCCAATCAATACTAACATTTCCTAACTGTCACTTTGACAGAAGCACCAAATCAAAGACACGTGGTAACCAAAAACCAAAACAAACACAAATGTTCTTGACATGCAGATAAACAAAATTTCATGTAGGGTCACAAAGTACACAGACGGCATTCCTTATCTTAACTAGATTATTGTTCGTTCACAGAGTCATCTTACATACAACATTTAAACCTGAACTGACATATTTAAATCACTACACATTCTTACCCCTATATCCTGACATTTATTTCTGAGTTTTTTGTATAAATTTTTCTCAGTTTTGAAACGCACACGTTTACTTGGAAATATAAATTTGAATTTGTCTAATATATGCCGTATTAGCCTTATCTCGCAACCCATTAACTGAGCCTTGCTGGTTAGCGAGTTATTCGTTATCTTATCTTTCGAGCGTCCTAGTCTGATAACGTGCGGTACACTATCTACTTTATCTGGCAATATTTCTTTCAGAAATTCAAATGTAGCGTGTTGTTTATTCAATTTATCCACTTCCCAAATAATATTATGTCCGAGTTTTCTAACTCCAATTACGGTCACATCTATTTCTGTTCCCTGTACGTATCTTGTTATACGTGCCTGTTTTTCAACTATCTGCGACTCACACGTTGCTGATTTTATCCTTGTGTAACTTACCGGCAGAATCGGCATTTGTATAAAGTGGTTTTCACACCTCTTTCGTAACTGCTCGTCCAACAGCGATATTTCTGTGCCGCTGTCGAACAACATCTCGTCAACATAACCACTGATTTTTGCTTCGACAATAAGGTCGGTGCATTTTTCAATACTAATATTTCCCTCATGTTTATTACTATTATCATTATTACACACTAAATTATCCCTAATTGCTGCAGGATATAGGCCAGACATAACAGTTTCATTCTTATAATTAACATTTTTCATACTTGATTGATTGAGTTCATGCTTTTCAACTGAATCATTTTCAGTAACTGTTGCTAATAAGTTGGTATTAATTTGCTGAGTTGTATTTTTATGTTGTTGTGATTGCGGCTGATTTTGTGGTGTTTGAACATGAAACTGATTACGCGGCGGTTCATTATTATTTACCATAATTGTTGTCACCTTATTGTCACCAGTATCATTCACCTCTCCATCCTCCATAAACACCTCAGTATCTGATATAAACTCATCAAGTACCTCCTCATAACGACATGTGTCAGAAATACCTGCACCGTTATTATCAATACCCATTCCAGATTCTACTACTGGTTCGGGATTTTTATGTGTTATGCATAAACTATCCGAATCAATAATAACTTCAGATTCTATGATCCGTTCACGGCTCTCGCATGCTATATCTGTTACATTATAAACTATCACCTCCTCACAGCAATTATCTGAAGTATGTTCTGGACTAATAGTGTTGCTACTACTAATTTCACTTTCGTTATCTTCACTATAATGGAATGCATAATCTAGATATTCGACCATATCGAATAATGAAATACTATGCCCTAAGCGAGTTGCTTCATTAATATTACTTTCAATTTCATCCCACAATTTCCGCCTAATGGCTCTACTCTCCTCAGATATGGTTTTATCATCAACTGACATGGCCCTTAAAGATTCTATAAGCCCTTTTGCCTTCGACATAGTGATCACAAATTAATTTAAAATTTAGTAAATTTAAATTCACTGATTTATACGCAAAGAAAGTTATTATTATCACCAGATTATTAACGTAGTGTAATCAGTTTATACACACAGAGAAAGCAGTTCAAAATATCAACATGTAAATGAACCTTATCGAACACACAACAACTAATAATCTACCTCCAATATACTGATAAAATCTGTTCATATACGATATACAAGAGAATATGCACAATTGATAAATTATATCCTCAGATTTTCATATGAACTATACACATACAATTATTACGTTCATTATAATTATACATAGGATTTTACCAACAAATTTATTTTTTTATAGACAAATATATAATAGCGTAGATTTCCGCTATTTTACGAGCCCCAAGTTGCTAAGCGCCAAAATATCTCTATGCGACAACACAAATTACTAAACTATTGGCGCATAGGATATGATAGTATGTGTATCTCAAATTAAAAGTCTATATTGGAGGGTTTAAGATTATTTATTGCACAAAACACAAGTAATTGTTTATATGGTATATTTGATATGTACAGAATGTAATGTTTGATATAGAGTCTTTCTTTTAAAATGTTAAATACTGTTCATACGCAAGACGTGATACGTTACATAAAGAAGATTCCCACGATGATGTTGCTGAAAAGAAGGGCAGGTCTTTGCGGTGTAGTTGGTTCGTCAGGTGCGGCTTATAAATGACAGACGTTTCCCCAGAAACGTTTACAGCTGGGCTGGCGTCCTGTAACAGTTGGGCTGGTGTCCTATAACAGCTGGGCTGGTGTCTTGTAACAGCTGGGCTGATGTCCTATAACAGCTGGGCTGGTGTCCTATAACAGCTGGGCTGGTGTCCTGACAGCTGGGCGGGTGTCCTGTAACAGCTGGGCTGGTGTCCTGTAATTCCCACGATGAATCTGACGCTTCGCACACACAGCGGTACTATGGATCTTAATACTCGTAAAATTAATATAGAGTTTATGACCAAGTAGTATCTCAGGTGACAGTGAGTTTAATAAATAACGGTATATTGAACTTATACCATTCCGGCTTTTTCAAGTGTTCACGCGAATAACAAGGTCTACCGCGATCAGCAGACCACCCTATGAGGAAATCTTGCACTAACACGGAAACGTCTTGATGGAACAACTTACTATTGCGTAAATATTAATGATACTGACACTGCGGAAAATCTCGCACAGTGATACAGTTACACTCACTTATTACACACGTAATACAACAATACTAATATCGTGTGTAAAGAGTTAATATTCAACCGTTCTGCGTCACACGCGTTACTATCCCCGAATAGTCTTTACAGATTCCTGCAAGCGACAGAATCTTGAACAAGAATTGCGTGTACCGTTCGCGGTAGCAGCAGTGAAGAACTGCCTGTAATTATACGCGCAATGCGTTAAAAGAATACTGTGTGCAGATGTACTACACACACAGTTCTGAGTCTTCCCGTGTCACTAACAACGAATAGTCTTTACAACACCTTGCAAGCGGTAGAATCTTGTACAAGGAGTGCACGTCCCGTTCGCGGTAGATGGCGTAGAAGAACTGTCGTAATTATACGCGTAATGCGTTAAAACAATACTGTGTGCAGGTGTACTACACACACAGTTCTGAGTCTTCCCGTTTCACTAACGACGAATAGTTTTTACAACACCTTGCAAGCGGTAGAATCTTGTACAAGGAGTGCACGTCCCGTTCGCGGTAGATGGCGTAGAAGAACTGCCTGTGTAACGACAGGCTTAAGAAAATTTCCAACCACCACTCACCATTCTATTGGTGGACGGAAGTCACATGGTTAGTACACCGTGACATGCACTTTTCATGCAGTAGAGTGCATTTACTTTGTAAGAGCACGCATAGCGGTAATCAGAATACCCTTATCACATGCATAACTGCATACTTTACTAATATCATACATGAACGTAAACAATAGTCAGAAATATATAGGGATTGTAGCAATACATATGTCTATGTTCAGTACAATGTCAAACACAATGATAATCAATTCACGCACAGCCCGGGAAACGTTTACCACTCGCGCACGCGCGCACATTTCCACAAACACAGTACATGAATAACAGTAAATAAATAATGCACAGTTTTACTAAACTAAACCCTTATCCTTACTAAATACAACTGATAACATAACCAAACTTAACCATCTACCAATATAACATGAATGTCCATAGTCTGTGTAATATATGAGCTTGCCCCGCATATCATGATCCTGTGATTCGTTGCAGGATTAACCCCTTCCCGCATTAAAAAAAATTTTTTTTTTTTTTTTTAGTTAACTAACAAAAAATAAAATTTTTTTTTTCGATATAACCAAAACAATTTCCTAATCCTGAAACAATAATACTAATATCTTCACACTAAAATCAAATAAACATCCTCCAATCAATACTAACATTTCCTAACTGTCACTTTGACAGAAGCACCAAATCAAAGACACGTGGTAACCAAAAACCAAAACAAACACAAATGTTCTTGACAAGCAGATAAACAAAATTTTATGTAGGGTCACAAAGTACACAGACGGCATTCCTTATCTTAACTAGATTATTGTTCGTTCACAGAGTCATCTTACATACAACATTTAAACCTGAACTGACATATTTAAATCACTACACATTCTTACCCCTATATCCTGACATTTATTTCTGAGTTTTTTGTATAAATTTTTCTCAGTTTTGAAACGCACACGTTTACTTGGAAATATAAATTTGAATTTGTCTAATATATGCCGTATTAGCCTTATCTCGCAACCCATTAACTGAGCCTTGCTGGTTAGCGAGTTATTCGTTATCTTATCTTTCGAGCGTCCTAGTCTGATAACGTGCGGTACACTATCTACTTTATCTGGCAATATTTCTTTCAGAAATTCAAATGTAGCGTGTTGTTTATTCAATTTATCCACTTCCCAAATAATATTATGTCCGAGTTTTCTAACTCCAATTACGGTCACATCTATTTCCGTTCCCTGTACGTATCTTGTTATACGTGCCTGTTTTTCAACTATCTGCGACTCACACGTTGCTGATTTTATCCTTGTGTAACTTACCGGCAGAATCGGCATTTGTATAAAGTGGTTTTCACACCTCTTTCGTAACTGCTCGTCCAACAGCGATATTTCTGTGCCGCTGTCGAACAAAATCTCGTCAACATAACCACTGATTTTTGCTTCGACAATAAGGTCGGTGCATTTTTCAATACTAATATTTCCCTCATGTTTATTACTATTATCATTATTACACACTAAATTATCCCTAATTGCTGCAGGATATAGGCCAGACATAACAGTTTCATTCTTATAATTAACATTTTTCATACTTGATTGATTGAACTGCTTTTCAACTGAATCATTTTCAGTAACTGTTGCTAATAAGTTGGTATTAATTTGCTGAGTTGTATTTTTATGTTGTTGTGATTGCGGCTGATTTTGTGGTGTTTGAACATGAAACTGATTACGCGGCGGTTCATTATTATTTACCATAATTGTTGTCACCTTATTGTCACCAGTATCATTCACCTCTCCATCCTCCATAAACACCTCAGTATCTGATATAAACTCATCAAGTACCTCCTCATAACGACATGTGTCAGAAATACCTGCACCGTTATTATCAATACCCATTCCAGGTTCTACTACTGGTTCGGGATTTTTATGTGTTATGCATAAACTGTCCGAATCAATAATAACTTCAGATTCTATGATCCGTTCACGGCTCTCGCATGCTATATCTGTTACATTATAAACTATCACCTCCTCACAGCAATTATCTGAAGTATGTTCTGGACTAATAGTGTTGCTACTACTAATTTCACTTTCGTTATCTTCACTATAATGGAATGCATAATCTAGATATTCGACCATATCGAATAATGAAATACTATGCCCTAAGCGAGTTGCTTCATTAATATTACTTTCAATTTCATCCCACAATTTCCGCCTAATGGCTCTACTCTCCTCAGATATGGTTTTATCATCAACTGACATGGCCCTTAAAGATTCTATAAGCCCTTTTGCCTTCGACATAGTGATCACAAATTAATTTAAAATTTAGTAAATTTAAATTCACTGATTTATACGCAAAGAAAGTTATTATTATCACCAGATTATTAACGTAGTGTAATCAGTTTATACACACAGAGAAAGCAGTTCAAAATATCAACATGTAAATGAACCTTATCGAACACACAACAACTAATAATCTACCTCCAATATACTGATAAAATCTGTTCATATACGATATACAAGAGAATATGCACAATTGATAAAGTATATCCTCAGATTTTCATATGAAATATACACATACAATTATTACGTTCATTATAATTATACATAGGATTTTACCAACAAATTTATTTTTTTATAGACAAATATATAATAGCGTAGATTTCCGCTATTTTACGAGCCCCAAGTTGCTAAGCGCCAAAATATCTCTATGCGACAACACAAATTACTAAACTATTGGCGCATAGGATATGATAGTATGTGTATCTCAAATTAAAAGTCTATATTGGAGGGTTTAAGATTATTTATTGCACAAAACACAAGTAATTGTTTATATGGTATATTTGATATGTACAGAATGTAATGTTTGATATAGAGTCTTTCTTTTAAAATGTTAAATACTGTTCATACGCAAGACGTGATACGTTACATAAAGAAGATTCCCACGATGATGTTGCTGAAAAGAAGGGCAGGTCTTTGCGGTGTAGTTGGTTCGTCAGGTGCGGCTTATAAATGACAGACGTTTCCCCAGAAACGTTTACAGCTGGGCTGGCGTCCTGTAACAGTTGGGCTGGTGTCCTATAACAGCTGGGCTGGTGTCTTGTAACAGCTGGGCTGATGTCCTATAACAGCTGGGCTGGTGTCCTATAACAGCTGGGCTGGTGTCCTGACAGCTGGGCGGGTGTCTTGTAACAGCTGGGCTGGTGTCCTGTAATTCCCACGATGAATCTGACGCTTCGCACACACAGCGGTACTATGGATCTTAATACTCGTAAAATTAATATAGAGTTTATGACCAAGTAGTATCTCAGGTGACAGTGAGTTTAATAAATAACGGTATATTGAACTTATACCATTCCGGCTTTTTCAAGTGTTCACGCGAATAACAAGGTCTACCGCGATCAGCAGACCACCCTATGAGGAAATCTTGCACTAACACGGAAACGTCTTGATGGAACAACTTACTATTGCGTAACTATTAATGATACTGACACTGCGGAAAATCTCGCACAGTGATACAGTTACACTCACTTATTACACACGTAATACAACAATACTAATATCGTGTGTAAAGAGTTAATATTCAACCGTTCTGCGTCACACGCGTTACTATCCCCGAATAGTCTTTACAGATTCCTGCAAGCGACAGAATCTTGAACAAGAATTGAGTGTACCGTTCGCGGTAGCAGCAGTGAAGAACTGCCTGTAATTATACGCGCAATGCGTTAAAAGAATACTGTGTGCAGATGTACTACACACACAGTTCTGAGTCTTCCCGTGTCACTAACAACGAATAGTCTTTACAACACCTTGCAAGCGGTAGAATCTTGTACAAGGAGTGCACGTCCCGTTCGCGGTAGATGGCGTAGAAGAACTGCCTGTGTAACGACAGGCTTAAGAAAATTTCCAACCACCACTCACCATTCTATTGGTGGACGGAAGTCACATGGTTAGTACACCGTGACATGCACTTTTCATGCAGTAGAGTGCATTTACTTTGTAAGAGCACGCATAGCGGTAATCAGAATACCCTTATCACATGCATAACTGCATACTTTACTAATATCATACATGAACGTAAACAATAGTCAGAAATATATAGGGATTGTAGCAATACATATGTCTATGTTCAGTACAATGTCTAACACAATGATAATCAATTCACGCACAGCCCGGGAAACGTTTACCACTCGCGCACGCGCGCACATTTCCACAAACACAGTACATGAATAACAATAAATAAATAATGCACAGTTTTACTAAACTAAACCCTTATCCTTACTAAAAACAACTGATAACATAACCAAACTTAACCATCTACCAATATAACATGAATGTCCATAGTCTGTGTAATATATGAGCTTGCCCCGCATATCATGATCCTGTGATTCGTTGCAGGATTAACCCCTTCCCGCATTAAAAAAATTTTTTTTTTTTTTTTTTAGTTAACTAACAAAAAATAAAATTTTTTTTTTCGATATAACCAAAACAATTTCCTAATCCTGAAACAATAATACTAATATCTTCACACTAAAATCAAATAAACATCCTCCAATCAATACTAACATTTCCTAACTGTCACTTTGACAGAAGCACCAAATCAAAGACACGTGGTAACCAAAAACCAAAACAAACACAAATGTTCTTGACATGCAGATAAACAAAATTTCATGTAGGGTCACAAAGTACACAGACGGCATTCCTTATCTTAACTAGATTATTGTTCGTTCACAGAGTCATCTTACATACAACATTTAAACCTGAACTGACATATTTAAATCACTACACATTCTTACCCCTATATCCTGACATTTATTTCTGAGTTTTTTGTATAAATTTTTCTCAGTTTTGAAACGCACACGTTTACTTGGAAATATAAATTTGAATTTGTCTAATATATGCCGTATTAGCCTTATCTCGCAACCCATTAACTGAGCCTTGCTGGTTAGCGAGTTATTCGTTATCTTATCTTTCGAGCGTCCTAGTCTGATAACGTGCGGTACACTATCTACTTTATCTGGCAATATTTCTTTCAGAAATTCAAATGTAGCGTGTTGTTTATTCAATTTATCCACTTCCCAAATAATATTATGTCCGAGTTTTCTAACTCCAATTACGGTCACATCTATTTCTGTTCCCTGTACGTATCTTGTTATACGTGCCTGTTTTTCAACTATCTGCGACTCACACGTTGCTGATTTTATCCTTGTGTAACTTACCGGCAGAATCGGCATTTGTATAAAGTGGTTTTCACACCTCTTTCGTAACTGCTCGTCCAACAGCGATATTTCTGTGCCGCTGTCGAACAACATCTCGTCAACATAACCACTGATTTTTGCTTCGACAATAAGGTCGGTGCATTTTTCAATACTAATATTTCCCTCATGTTTATTACTATTATCATTATTACACACTAAATTATCCCTAATTGCTGCAGGATATAGGCCAGACATAACAGTTTCATTCTTATAATTAACATTTTTCATACTTGATTGATTGAGTTCATGCTTTTCAACTGAATCATTTTCAGTAACTGTTGCTAATAAGTTGGTATTAATTTGCTGAGTTGTATTTTTATGTTGTTGTGATTGCGGCTGATTTTGTGGTGTTTGAACATGAAACTGATTACGCGGCGGTTCATTATTATTTACCATAATTGTTGTCACCTTATTGTCACCAGTATCATTCACCTCTCCATCCTCCATAAACACCTCAGTATCTGATATAAACTCATCAAGTACCTCCTCATAACGACATGTGTCAGAAATACCTGCACCGTTATTATCAATACCCATTCCAGATTCTACTACTGGTTCGGGATTTTTATGTGTTATGCATAAACTATCCGAATCAATAATAACTTCAGATTCTATGATCCGTTCACGGCTCTCGCATGCTATATCTGTTACATTATAAACTATCACCTCCTCACAGCAATTATCTGAAGTATGTTCTGGACTAATAGTGTTGCTACTACTAATTTCACTTTCGTTATCTTCACTATAATGGAATGCATAATCTAGATATTCGACCATATCGAATAATGAAATACTATGCCCTAAGCGAGTTGCTTCATTAATATTACTTTCAATTTCATCCCACAATTTCCGCCTAATGGATCTACTCTCCTCAGATATGGTTTTATCATCAACTGACATGGCCCTTAAAGATTCTATAAGCCCTTTTGCCTTCGACATAGTGATCACAAATTAATTTAAAATTTAGTAAATTTAAATTCACTGATTTATACGCAAAGAAAGTTATTATTATCACCAGATTATTAACGTAGTGTAATCAGTTTATACACACAGAGAAAGCAGTTCAAAATATCAACATGTAAATGAACCTTATCGAACACACAACAACTAATAATCTACCTCCAATATACTGATAAAATCTGTTCATATACGATATACAAGAGAATATGCACAATTGATAAATTATATCCTCAGATTTTCATATGAACTATACACATACAATTATTACGTTCATTATAATTATACATAGGATTTTACCAACAAATTTATTTTTTTATAGACAAATATATAATAGCGTAGATTTCCGCTATTTTACGAGCCCCAAGTTGCTAAGCGCCAAAATATCTCTATGCGACAACACAAATTACTAAACTATTGGCGCATAGGATATGATAGTATGTGTATCTCAAATTAAAAGTCTATATTGGAGGGTTTAAGATTATTTATTGCACAAAACACAAGTAATTGTTTATATGGTATATTTGATATGTACAGAATGTAATGTTTGATATAGAGTCTTTCTTTTAAAATGTTAAATACTGTTCATACGCAAGACGTGATACGTTACATAAAGAAGATTCCCACGATGATGTTGCTGAAAAGAAGGGCAGGTCTTTGCGGTGTAGTTGGTTCGTCAGGTGCGGCTTATAAATGACAGACGTTTCCCCAGAAACGTTTACAGCTGGGCTGGCGTCCTGTAACAGTTGGGCTGGTGTCCTATAACAGCTGGGCTGGTGTCTTGTAACAGCTGGGCTGATGTCCTATAACAGCTGGGCTGGTGTCCTATAACAGCTGGGCTGGTGTCCTGACAGCTGGGCGGGTGTCCTGTAACAGCTGGGCTGGTGTCCTGTAATTCCCACGATGAATCTGACGCTTCGCACACACAGCGGTACTATGGATCTTAATACTCGTAAAATTAATATAGAGTTTATGACCAAGTAGTATCTCAGGTGACAGTGAGTTTAATAAATAACGGTATATTGAACTTATACCATTCCGGCTTTTTCAAGTGTTCACGCGAATAACAAGGTCTACCGCGATCAGCAGACCACCCTATGAGGAAATCTTGCACTAACACGGAAACGTCTTGATGGAACAACTTACTATTGCGTAAATATTAATGATACTGACACTGCGGAAAATCTCGCACAGTGATACAGTTACACTCACTTATTACACACGTAATACAACAATACTAATATCGTGTGTAAAGAGTTAATATTCAACCGTTCTGCGTCACACGCGTTACTATCCCCGAATAGTCTTTACAGATTCCTGCAAGCGACAGAATCTTGAACAAGAATTGCGTGTACCGTTCGCGGTAGCAGCAGTGAAGAACTGCCTGTAATTATACGCGCAATGCGTTAAAAGAATACTGTGTGCAGATGTACTACACACACAGTTCTGAGTCTTCCCGTGTCACTAACAACGAATAGTCTTTACAACACCTTGCAAGCGGTAGAATCTTGTACAAGGAGTGCACGTCCCGTTCGCGGTAGATGGCGTAGAAGAACTGTCGTAATTATACGCGTAATGCGTTAAAACAATACTGTGTGCAGGTGTACTACACACACAGTTCTGAGTCTTCCCGTTTCACTAACGACGAATAGTTTTTACAACACCTTGCAAGCGGTAGAATCTTGTACAAGGAGTGCACGTCCCGTTCGCGGTAGATGGCGTAGAAGAACTGCCTGTGTAACGACAGGCTTAAGAAAATTTCCAACCACCACTCACCATTCTATTGGTGGACGGAAGTCACATGGTTAGTACACCGTGACATGCACTTTTCATGCAGTAGAGTGCATTTACTTTGTAAGAGCACGCATAGCGGTAATCAGAATACCCTTATCACATGCATAACTGCATACTTTACTAATATCATACATGAACGTAAACAATAGTCAGAAATATATAGGGATTGTAGCAATACATATGTCTATGTTCAGTACAATGTCAAACACAATGATAATCAATTCACGCACAGCCCGGGAAACGTTTACCACTCGCGCACGCGCGCACATTTCCACAAACACAGTACATGAATAACAGTAAATAAATAATGCACAGTTTTACTAAACTAAACCCTTATCCTTACTAAATACAACTGATAACATAACCAAACTTAACCATCTACCAATATAACATGAATGTCCATAGTCTGTGTAATATATGAGCTTGCCCCGCATATCATGATCCTGTGATTCGTTGCAGGATTAACCCCTTCCCGCATTAAAAAAAATTTTTTTTTTTTTTTTTAGTTAACTAACAAAAAATAAAATTTTTTTTTTCGATATAACCAAAACAATTTCCTAATCCTGAAACAATAATACTAATATCTTCACACTAAAATCAAATAAACATCCTCCAATCAATACTAACATTTCCTAACTGTCACTTTGACAGAAGCACCAAATCAAAGACACGTGGTAACCAAAAACCAAAACAAACACAAATGTTCTTGACAAGCAGATAAACAAAATTTTATGTAGGGTCACAAAGTACACAGACGGCATTCCTTATCTTAACTAGATTATTGTTCGTTCACAGAGTCATCTTACATACAACATTTAAACCTGAACTGACATATTTAAATCACTACACATTCTTACCCCTATATCCTGACATTTATTTCTGAGTTTTTTGTATAAATTTTTCTCAGTTTTGAAACGCACACGTTTACTTGGAAATATAAATTTGAATTTGTCTAATATATGCCGTATTAGCCTTATCTCGCAACCCATTAACTGAGCCTTGCTGGTTAGCGAGTTATTCGTTATCTTATCTTTCGAGCGTCCTAGTCTGATAACGTGCGGTACACTATCTACTTTATCTGGCAATATTTCTTTCAGAAATTCAAATGTAGCGTGTTGTTTATTCAATTTATCCACTTCCCAAATAATATTATGTCCGAGTTTTCTAACTCCAATTACGGTCACATCTATTTCCGTTCCCTGTACGTATCTTGTTATACGTGCCTGTTTTTCAACTATCTGCGACTCACACGTTGCTGATTTTATCCTTGTGTAACTTACCGGCAGAATCGGCATTTGTATAAAGTGGTTTTCACACCTCTTTCGTAACTGCTCGTCCAACAGCGATATTTCTGTGCCGCTGTCGAACAAAATCTCGTCAACATAACCACTGATTTTTGCTTCGACAATAAGGTCGGTGCATTTTTCAATACTAATATTTCCCTCATGTTTATTACTATTATCATTATTACACACTAAATTATCCCTAATTGCTGCAGGATATAGGCCAGACATAACAGTTTCATTCTTATAATTAACATTTTTCATACTTGATTGATTGAACTGCTTTTCAACTGAATCATTTTCAGTAACTGTTGCTAATAAGTTGGTATTAATTTGCTGAGTTGTATTTTTATGTTGTTGTGATTGCGGCTGATTTTGTGGTGTTTGAACATGAAACTGATTACGCGGCGGTTCATTATTATTTACCATAATTGTTGTCACCTTATTGTCACCAGTATCATTCACCTCTCCATCCTCCATAAACACCTCAGTATCTGATATAAACTCATCAAGTACCTCCTCATAACGACATGTGTCAGAAATACCTGCACCGTTATTATCAATACCCATTCCAGGTTCTACTACTGGTTCGGGATTTTTATGTGTTATGCATAAACTGTCCGAATCAATAATAACTTCAGATTCTATGATCCGTTCACGGCTCTCGCATGCTATATCTGTTACATTATAAACTATCACCTCCTCACAGCAATTATCTGAAGTATGTTCTGGACTAATAGTGTTGCTACTACTAATTTCACTTTCGTTATCTTCACTATAATGGAATGCATAATCTAGATATTCGACCATATCGAATAATGAAATACTATGCCCTAAGCGAGTTGCTTCATTAATATTACTTTCAATTTCATCCCACAATTTCCGCCTAATGGCTCTACTCTCCTCAGATATGGTTTTATCATCAACTGACATGGCCCTTAAAGATTCTATAAGCCCTTTTGCCTTCGACATAGTGATCACAAATTAATTTAAAATTTAGTAAATTTAAATTCACTGATTTATACGCAAAGAAAGTTATTATTATCACCAGATTATTAACGTAGTGTAATCAGTTTATACACACAGAGAAAGCAGTTCAAAATATCAACATGTAAATGAACCTTATCGAACACACAACAACTAATAATCTACCTCCAATATACTGATAAAATCTGTTCATATACGATATACAAGAGAATATGCACAATTGATAAAGTATATCCTCAGATTTTCATATGAAATATACACATACAATTATTACGTTCATTATAATTATACATAGGATTTTACCAACAAATTTATTTTTTTATAGACAAATATATAATAGCGTAGATTTCCGCTATTTTACGAGCCCCAAGTTGCTAAGCGCCAAAATATCTCTATGCGACAACACAAATTACTAAACTATTGGCGCATAGGATATGATAGTATGTGTATCTCAAATTAAAAGTCTATATTGGAGGGTTTAAGATTATTTATTGCACAAAACACAAGTAATTGTTTATATGGTATATTTGATATGTACAGAATGTAATGTTTGATATAGAGTCTTTCTTTTAAAATGTTAAATACTGTTCATACGCAAGACGTGATACGTTACATAAAGAAGATTCCCACGATGATGTTGCTGAAAAGAAGGGCAGGTCTTTGCGGTGTAGTTGGTTCGTCAGGTGCGGCTTATAAATGACAGACGTTTCCCCAGAAACGTTTACAGCTGGGCTGGCGTCCTGTAACAGTTGGGCTGGTGTCCTATAACAGCTGGGCTGGTGTCTTGTAACAGCTGGGCTGATGTCCTATAACAGCTGGGCTGGTGTCCTATAACAGCTGGGCTGGTGTCCTGACAGCTGGGCGGGTGTCTTGTAACAGCTGGGCTGGTGTCCTGTAATTCCCACGATGAATCTGACGCTTCGCACACACAGCGGTACTATGGATCTTAATACTCGTAAAATTAATATAGAGTTTATGACCAAGTAGTATCTCAGGTGACAGTGAGTTTAATAAATAACGGTATATTGAACTTATACCATTCCGGCTTTTTCAAGTGTTCACGCGAATAACAAGGTCTACCGCGATCAGCAGACCACCCTATGAGGAAATCTTGCACTAACACGGAAACGTCTTGATGGAACAACTTACTATTGCGTAACTATTAATGATACTGACACTGCGGAAAATCTCGCACAGTGATACAGTTACACTCACTTATTACACACGTAATACAACAATACTAATATCGTGTGTAAAGAGTTAATATTCAACCGTTCTGCGTCACACGCGTTACTATCCCCGAATAGTCTTTACAGATTCCTGCAAGCGACAGAATCTTGAATAAGAATTGAGTGTACCGTTCGCGGTAGCAGCAGTGAAGAACTGCCTGTAATTATACGCGCAATGCGTTAAAAGAATACTGTGTGCAGATGTACTACACACACAGTTCTGAGTCTTCCCGTGTCACTAACAACGAATAGTCTTTACAACACCTTGCAAGCGGTAGAATCTTGTACAAGGAGTGCACGTCCCGTTCGCGGTAGATGGCGTAGAAGAACTGCCTGTGTAACGACAGGCTTAAGAAAATTTCCAACCACCACTCACCATTCTATTGGTGGACGGAAGTCACATGGTTAGTACACCGTGACATGCACTTTTCATGCAGTAGAGTGCATTTACTTTGTAAGAGCACGCATAGCGGTAATCAGAATACCCTTATCACATGCATAACTGCATACTTTACTAATATCATACATGAACGTAAACAATAGTCAGAAATATATAGGGATTGTAGCAATACATATGTCTATGTTCAGTACAATGTCTAACACAATGATAATCAATTCACGCACAGCCCGGGAAACGTTTACCATCGCGCACGCGCGCACATTTCCACAAACACAGTACATGAATAACAATAAATAAATAATGCACAGTTTTACTAAACTAAACCCTTATCCTTACTAAATACAACTGATAACATAACCAAACTTAACCATCTACCAATATAACATGAATGTCCATAGTCTGTGTAATATATGAGCTTGCCCCGCATATCATGATCCTGTGATTCGTTGCAGGATTAACCCCTTCCCGCATAAAAAAAATTTTTTTTTTTTTTTTTTTAGTTAACTAACAAAAAATAAAAATTTTTTTTTTCGATATAACCAAAACAAATTCCTAATCCTGAAACAATAATACTAATATCTTCACACTAAAATCAAATAAACATCCTCCAATCAATACTAACATTTCCTAACTGTCACTTTGACAGAAGCACCAAATCAAAGACACGTGGGAACCAAAAACCAAAACAAACACAAATGTTCTTGACAAGCAGATAAACAAAATTTTATGTAGGGTCACAAAGTACACAGACGGCATTCCTTATCTTAACTAGATTATTGTTCGTTCACAGAGTCATCTTACATACAACATTTAAACCTGAACTGACATATTTAAATCTCTACACATTCTTACCCCTTTATCCTGACATTTATTTCTGAGTTTTTTGTATAAATTTTTCTCAGTTTTGAAACGCACACGTTTACTTGGAAATATAAATTTGAATTTGTCTAATATATGCCGTATTAGCCTTATCTCGCAACCCATTAACTGAGCCTTGCTGGTTAGCGAGTTATTCGTTATCTTATCTTTCGAGCGTCCTAGTCTGATAACGTGCGGAACACTATCTACTTTATCTGGCAATATTTCTTTCAGAAATTCAAATGTAGCGTGTTGTTTATTCAATTTATCCACTTCCCAAATAATATTATGTCCGAGTTTTCTAACTCCAATTACGGTCACATCTATTTCCGTTCCCTGTACGTATCTTGTTATACGTGCCTGTTTTTCAACTATCTGCGACTCACACGTTGCTGATTTTATCCTTGTGTAACTTACCGGCAGAATCGGCATTTGTATAAAGTGGTTTTTACACCTCTTTCGTAACTGCTCGTCCAACAGCGATATTTCTGTGCCGCTGTCGAACAACATCTCGTCAACATAACCACTGATTTTTGCTTCGACAATAAGGTCGGTGCAATTTTCAATACTAATATTTCCCTCATGTTTATTACTATTATCATTATTACACACTAAATTATCCCTAATTGCTGCAGGATATAGGCCAGACATAACAGTTTCTTTCTTATAACTAACATTTTTCATACTTGATTGATTGAACTGCTTTTCAACTGAATCATTTTCAGTAACTGTTGCTAATAAGTTGGTATTAATTTGCTGAGTTGTATTTTTATGTTGTTGTGATTGCGGCTGATTTTGTGGTGTTTGAACATGAAACTGATTACGCGGCGGTTCATTATTATTTACCATAATTGTTGTCACCTTATTGTCACCAGTATCATTCACCTCTCCATCCTCCATAAACACCTCAGTATCTGATATAAACTCATCAAGTACCTCCTCATAACGACATGTGTCAGAAATACCTGCACCGTTATTATCAATACCCATTCCAGGTTCTACTACTGGTTCGGGATTTTTATGTGTTATGCATAAACTGTCCGAATCAATAATAACTTCAGATTCTATGATCCGTTCACGGCTCTCGCATGCTATATCTGTTACATTATAAACTATCACCTCCTCACAGCAATTATCTGAAGTATGTTCTGGACTAATAGTGTTGCTACTACTAATTTCACTTTCGTTATCTTCACTATAATGGAATGCATAATCTAGATATTCGACCATATCGAATAATGAAATACTATGCCCTAAGCGAGTTGCTTCATTAATATTACTTTCAATTTCATCCCACAATTTCCGCCTAATGGCTCTACTCTCCTCAGATATGGTTTTATCATCAACTGACATGGCCCTTAAAGATTCTATAAGCCCTTTTGCCTTCGACATAGTGATCACAAATTAATTTAAAATTTAGTAAATTTAAATTCACTGATTTATACGCAAAGAAAGTTATTATTATCACCAGATTATTAACGTAGTGTAATCAGTTTATACACACAGAGAAAGCAGTTCAAAATATCAACATGTAAATGAACCTTATCGAACACACAACAACTAATAATCTACCTCCAATATACTGATAAAATCTGTTCATATACGATATACAAGAGAATATGCACAATTGATAAAGTATATCCTCAGATTTTCATATGAAATATACACATACAATTATTACGTTCATTATAATTATACATAGGATTTTACCAACAAATTTATTTTTTTATAGACAAATATATAATAGCGTAGATTTCCGCTATTTTACGAGCCCCAAGTTGCTAAGCGCCAAAATATCTCTATGCGACAACACAAATTACTAAACTATTGGCGCATAGGATATGATAGTATGTGTATCTCAAATTAAAAGTCTATATTGGAGGGTTTAAGATTATTTATTGCACAAAACACAAGTAATTGTTTATATGGTATATTTGATATGTACAGAATGTAATGTTTGATATAGAGTCTTTCTTTTAAAATGTTAAATACTGTTCATACGCAAGACGTGATACGTTACATAAAGAAGATTCCCACGATGATGTTGCTGAAAAGAAGGGCAGGTCTTTGCGGTGTAGTTGGTTCGTCAGGTGCGGCTTATAAATGACAGACGTTTCCCCAGAAACGTTTACAGCTGGGCTGGCGTCCTGTAACAGTTGGGCTGGTGTCCTATAACAGCTGGGCTGGTGTCTTGTAACAGCTGGGCTGATGTCCTATAACAGCTGGGCTGGTGTCCTATAACAGCTGGGCTGGTGTCCTGACAGCTGGGCGGGTGTCTTGTAACAGCTGGGCTGGTGTCCTGTAATTCCCACGATGAATCTGACGCTTCGCACACACAGCGGTACTATGGATCTTAATACTCGTAAAATTAATATAGAGTTTATGACCAAGTAGTATCTCAGGTGACAGTGAGTTTAATAAATAACGGTATATTGAACTTATACCATTCCGGCTTTTTCAAGTGTTCACGCGAATAACAAGGTCTACCGCGATCAGCAGACCACCCTATGAGGAAATCTTGCACTAACACGGAAACGTCTTGATGGAACAACTTACTATTGCGTAACTATTAATGATACTGACACTGCGGAAAATCTCGCACAGTGATACAGTTACACTCACTTATTACACACGTAATACAACAATACTAATATCGTGTGTAAAGAGTTAATATTCAACCGTTCTGCGTCACACGCGTTACTATCCCCGAATAGTCTTTACAGATTCCTGCAAGCGACAGAATCTTGAACAAGAATTGAGTGTACCGTTCGCGGTAGCAGCAGTGAAGAACTGCCTGTAATTATACGCGCAATGCGTTAAAAGAATACTGTGTGCAGATGTACTACACACACAGTTCTGAGTCTTCCCGTGTCACTAACAACGAATAGTCTTTACAACACCTTGCAAGCGGTAGAATCTTGTACAAGGAGTGCACGTCCCGTTCGCGGTAGATGGCGTAGAAGAACTGCCTGTGTAACGACAGGCTTAAGAAAATTTCCAACCACCACTCACCATTCTATTGGTGGACGGAAGTCACATGGTTAGTACACCGTGACATGCACTTTTCATGCAGTAGAGTGCATTTACTTTGTAAGAGCACGCATAGCGGTAATCAGAATACCCTTATCACATGCATAACTGCATACTTTACTAATATCATACATGAACGTAAACAATAGTCAGAAATATATAGGGATTGTAGCAATACATATGTCTATGTTCAGTACAATGTCTAACACAATGATAATCAATTCACGCACAGCCCGGGAAACGTTTACCATCGCGCACGCGCGCACATTTCCACAAACACAGTACATGAATAACAATAAATAAATAATGCACAGTTTTACTAAACTAAACCCTTATCCTTACTAAATACAACTGATAACATAACCAAACTTAACCATCTACCAATATAACATGAATGTCCATAGTCTGTGTAATATATGAGCTTGCCCCGCATATCATGATCCTGTGATTCGTTGCAGGATTAACCCCTTCCCGCATAAAAAAAATTTTTTTTTTTTTTTTTTTAGTTAACTAACAAAAAATAAAATTTTTTTTTTCGATATAACCAAAACAAATTCCTAATCCTGAAACAATAATACTAATATCTTCACACTAAAATCAAATAAACATCCTCCAATCAATACTAACATTTCCTAACTGTCACTTTGACAGAAGCACCAAATCAAAGACACGTGGGAACCAAAAACCAAAACAAACACAAATGTTCTTGACAAGCAGATAAACAAAATTTTATGTAGGGTCACAAAGTACACAGACGGCATTCCTTATCTTAACTAGATTATTGTTCGTTCACAGAGTCATCTTACATACAACATTTAAACCTGAACTGACATATTTAAATCTCTACACATTCTTACCCCTTTATCCTGACATTTATTTCTGAGTTTTTTGTATAAATTTTTCTCAGTTTTGAAACGCACACGTTTACTTGGAAATATAAATTTGAATTTGTCTAATATATGCCGTATTAGCCTTATCTCGCAACCCATTAACTGAGCCTTGCTGGTTAGCGAGTTATTCGTTATCTTATCTTTCGAGCGTCCTAGTCTGATAACGTGCGGAACACTATCTACTTTATCTGGCAATATTTCTTTCAGAAATTCAAATGTAGCGTGTTGTTTATTCAATTTATCCACTTCCCAAATAATATTATGTCCGAGTTTTCTAACTCCAATTACGGTCACATCTATTTCCGTTCCCTGTACGTATCTTGTTATACGTGCCTGTTTTTCAACTATCTGCGACTCACACGTTGCTGATTTTATCCTTGTGTAACTTACCGGCAGAATCGGCATTTGTATAAAGTGGTTTTTACACCTCTTTCGTAACTGCTCGTCCAACAGCGATATTTCTGTGCCGCTGTCGAACAACATCTCGTCAACATAACCACTGATTTTTGCTTCGACAATAAGGTCGGTGCAATTTTCAATACTAATATTTCCCTCATGTTTATTACTATTATCATTATTACACACTAAATTATCCCTAATTGCTGCAGGATATAGGCCAGACATAACAGTTTCTTTCTTATAACTAACATTTTTCATACTTGATTGATTGAACTGCTTTTCAACTGAATCATTTTCAGTAACTGTTGCTAATAAGTTGGTATTAATTTGCTGAGTTGTATTTTTATGTTGTTGTGATTGCGGCTGATTTTGTGGTGTTTGAACATGAAACTGATTACGCGGCGGTTCATTATTATTTACCATAATTGTTGTCACCTTATTGTCACCAGTATCATTCACCTCTCCATCCTCCATAAACACCTCAGTATCTGATATAAACTCATCAAGTACCTCCTCATAACGACATGTGTCAGAAATACCTGCACCGTTATTATCAATACCCATTCAAGGTTCTACTACTGGTTCGGGATTTTTATGTGTTATGCATAAACTGTCCGAATCAATAATAACTTCAGATTCTATGATCCGTTCACGGCTCTCGCATGCTATATCTGTTACATTATAAACTATCACCTCCTCACAGCAATTATCTGAAGTATGTTCTGGACTAATAGTGTTGCTACTACTAATTTCACTTTCGTTATCTTCACTATAATGGAATGCATAATCTAGATATTCGACCATATCGAATAATGAAATACTATGCCCTAAGCGAGTTGCTTCATTAATATTACTTTCAATTTCATCCCACAATTTCCGCCTAATGGCTCTACTCTCCTCAGATATGGTTTTATCATCAACTGACATGGCCCTTAAAGATTCTATAAGCCCTTTTGCCTTTCGACATAGTGATCACAAATTAATTTAAAATTTAGTAAATTTAAATGCACTGATGTATACGCAAAGAAAGTTATTATTATCACCAGATTATTAACGTAGTGTAATCAGTTTATACACACAGAGAAAGCAGTTCAAAATATCAACATGTAAATGAACCTTATCTAACACACAACAACTAATAATCTACCTCCAATATACTGATAAAATCTGTTCATATACGATATACAAGAGAATATGCACAATTGATAAAGTATATCCTCAGATTTTCATATGAACTATACACATACAATTATTACGTTCATTATAATTATACATAGGATTTTACCAACAAATTTATTTTTTTATAGACAAATATATAATAGCGTAGATTTCCGCTATTTTACGAGCCCCAAGTTGCTAAGCGCCAAAATATCTCTATGCGACAACACAAATTACTAAACTATTGGCGCATAGGATATGATAGTATGTGTATCTCAAATTAAAAGTCTATATTGGAGGGTTTAAGATTATTTATTGCACAAAACACAAGTAATTGTTTATATGGTATATTTGATATGTACAGAATGTAATGTTTGATATAGAGTCTTTCTTTTAAAATGTTAAATACTGTTCATACGCAAGACGTGATACGTTACATAAAGAAGATTCCCACGATGATGTTGCTGAAAAGAAGGGCAGGTCTTTGCGGTGTAGTTGGTTCGTCAGGTGCGGCTTATAAATGACAGACGTTTCCCCAGAAACGTTTACAGCTGGGCTGGCGTCCTGTAACAGTTGGGCTGGTGTCCTATAACAGCTGGGCTGGTGTCTTGTAACAGCTGGGCTGATGTCCTATAACAGCTGGGCTGGTGTCCTATAACAGCTGGGCTGGTGTCCTGACAGCTGGGCGGGTGTCCTGTAACAGCTGGGCTGGTGTCCTGTAATTCCCACGATGAATCTGACGCTTCGCACACACAGCGGTACTATGGATCTTAATACTCGTAAAATTAATATAGAGTTTATGACCAAGTAGTATCTCAGGTGACAGTGAGTTTAATAAATAACGGTATATTGAACTTATACCATTCCGGCTTTTTCAAGTGTTCACGCGAATAACAAGGTCTACCGCGATCAGCAGACCACCCTATGAGGAAATCTTGCACTAACACGGAAACGTCTTGATGGAACAACTTACTATTGCGTAACTATTAATGATACTGACACTGCGGAAAATCTCGCACAGTGATACAGTTACACTCACTTATTACACACGTAATACAACAATACTAATATCGTGTGTAAAGAGTTAATATTCAACCGTTCTGCGTCACACGCGTTACTATCCCCGAATAGTAATAGTCTTTACAGATTCCTGCAAGCGACAGAATCTTGAACAAGAATTGTGTGTACCGTTCGCGGTAGCAGCAGTGAAGAACTGCCTGTAATTATACGCGCAATGCGTTAAAAGAATACTGTGTGCAGATGTACTACACACACAGTTCTGAGTCTTCCCGTGTCACTAACAACGAATAGTCTTTACAACACCTTGCAAGCGGTAGAATCTTGTACAAGGAGTGCACGTCCCGTTCGCGGTAGATGGCGTAGAAGAACTGTCGTAATTATACGCGTAATGCGTTAAAACAATACTGTGTGCAGGTGTACTACACACACAGTTCTGAGTCTTCCCGTTTCACTAACGACGAATAGTTTTTACAACACCTTGCAAGCGGTAGAATCTTGTACAAGGAGTGCACGTCCCGTTCGCGGTAGATGGCGTAGAAGAACTGCCTGTGTAACGACAGGCTTAAGAAAATTTCCAACCACCACTCACCATTCTATTGGTGGACGGAAGTCACATGGTTAGTACACCGTGACATGCACTTTTCATGCAGTAGAGTGCATTTACTTTGTAAGAGCACGCATAGCGGTAATCAGAATACCCTTATCACATGCATAACTGCATACTTTACTAATATCATACATGAACGTAAACAATAGTCAGAAATATATAGGGATTGTAGCAATACATATGTCTATGTTCAGTACAATGTCTAACACAATGATAATCAATTCACGCACAGCCCGGGAAACGTTTACCACTCGCGCACGCGCGCACATTTCCACAAACACAGTACATGAATAACAATAAATAAATAATGCACAGTTTTACTAAACTAAACCCTTATCCTTACTAAATACAACTGATAACATAACCAAACTTAACCATCTACCAATATAACATGAATGTCCATAGTCTGTGTAATATATGAGCTTGCCCCGCATATCATGATCCTGTGATTCGTTGCAGGATTAACCCCTTCCCGCATAAAAAAAAATTTTTTTTTTTTTTTTTTAGTTAACTAACAAAAAATAAAATTTTTTTTTTCGATATAACCAAAACAAATTCCTAATCCTGAAACAATAATACTAATATCTTCACACTAAAATCAAATAAACATCCTCCAATCAATACTAACATTTCCTAACTGTCACTTTGACAGAAGCACCAAATCAAAGACACGTGGTAACCAAAAACCAAAACAAACACAAATGTTCTTGACAAGCAGATAAACAAAATTTTATGTAGGGTCACAAAGTACACAGACGGCATTCCTTATCTTAACTAGATTATTGTTCGTTCACAGAGTCATCTTACATACAACATTTAAACCTGAACTGACATATTTAAATCTCTACACATTCTTACCCCTTTATCCTGACATTTATTTCTGAGTTTTTTGTATAAATTTTTCTCAGTTTTGAAACGCACACGTTTACTTGGAAATATAAATTTGAATTTGTCTAATATATGCCGTATTAGCCTTATCTCGCAACCCATTAACTGAGCCTTGCTGGTTAGCGAGTTATTCGTTATCTTATCTTTCGAGCGTCCTAGTCTGATAACGTGCGGAACACTATCTACTTTATCTGGCAATATTTCTTTCAGAAATTCAAATGTAGCGTGTTGTTTATTCAATTTATCCACTTCCCAAATAATATTATGTCCGAGTTTTCTAACTCCAATTACGGTCACATCTATTTCCGTTCCCTGTACGTATCTTGTTATACGTGCCTGTTTTTCAACTATCTGCGACTCACACGTTGCTGATTTTATCCTTGTGTAACTTACCGGCAGAATCGGCATTTGTATAAAGTGGTTTTTACACCTCTTTCGTAACTGCTCGTCCAACAGCGATATTTCTGTGCCGCTGTCGAACAACATCTCGTCAACATAACCACTGATTTTTGCTTCGACAATAAGGTCGGTGCAATTTTCAATACTAATATTTCCCTCATGTTTATTACTATTATCATTATTACACACTAAATTATCCCTAATTGCTGCAGGATATAGGCCAGACATAACAGTTTCTTTCTTATAACTAACATTTTTCATACTTGATTGATTGAACTGCTTTTCAACTGAATCATTTTCAGTAACTGTTGCTAATAAGTTGGTATTAATTTGCTGAGTTGTATTTTTATGTTGTTGTGATTGCGGCTGATTTTGTGGTGTTTGAACATGAAACTGATTACGCGGCGGTTCATTATTATTTACCATAATTGTTGTCACCTTATTGTCACCAGTATCATTCACCTCTCCATCCTCCATAAACACCTCAGTATCTGATATAAACTCATCAAGTACCTCCTCATAACGACATGTGTCAGAAATACCTGCACCGTTATTATCAATACCCATTCCAGGTTCTACTACTGGTTCGGGATTTTTATGTGTTATGCATAAACTGTCCGAATCAATAATAACTTCAGATTCTATGATCCGTTCACGGCTCTCGCATGCTATATCTGTTACATTATAAACTATCACCTCCTCACAGCAATTATCTGAAGTATGTTCTGGACTAATAGTGTTGCTACTACTAATTTCACTTTCGTTATCTTCACTATAATGGAATGCATAATCTAGATATTCGACCATATCGAATAATGAAATACTATGCCCTAAGCGAGTTGCTTCATTAATATTACTTTCAATTTCATCCCACAATTTCCGCCTAATGGCTCTACTCTCCTCAGATATGGTTTTATCATCAACTGACATGGCCCTTAAAGATTCTATAAGCCCTTTTGCCTTCGACATAGTGATCACAAATTAATTTAAAATTTAGTAAATTTAAATTCACTGATTTATACGCAAAGAAAGTTATTATTATCACCAGATTATTAACGTAGTGTAATCAGTTTATACACACAGAGAAAGCAGTTCAAAATATCAACATGTAAATAAACCTTATCTAACACACAACAACTAATAATCTACCTCCAATATACTGATAAAATCTGTTCATATACGATATACAAGAGAATATGCACAATTGATAAATTATATCCTCAGATTTTCATATGAACTATACACATACAATTATTACGTTCATTATAATTATACATAGGATTTTACCAACAAATTTTTTTGTTATAGACAAATATATAATAGCGTAGATTTCCGCTATTTTACGAGCCCCAAGTTGCTAAGCGCCAAAATATCTCTATGCGACAACACAAATTACTAAACTATTGGCGCATAGGATATGATAGTATGTGTATCTCAAATTAAAAGTCTATATTGGAGGGTTTAAGATTATTTATTGCACAAAACACAAGTAATTGTTTATATGGTATATTTGATATGTACAGAATGTAATGTTTGATATAGAGTCTTTCTTTTAAAATGTTAAATACTGTTCATACGCAAGACGTGATACGTTACATAAAGAAGATTCCCACGATGATGTTGCTGAAAAGAAGGGCAGGTCTTTGCGGTGTAGTTGGTTCGTCAGGTGCGGCTTATAAATGACAGACGTTTCCCCAGAAACGTTTACAGCTGGTCTGGCGTCCTGTAACAGTTGGGCTGGTGTCCTATAACAGCTGGGCTGGTGTCTTGTAACAGCTGGGCTGATGTCCTATAACAGCTGGGCTGGTGTCCTATAACAGCTGGGCTGGTGTCCTGACAGCTGGGCGGGTGTCCTGTAACAGCTGGGCTGGTGTCCTGTAATTCCCACGATGAATCTGACGCTTCGCACACACAGCGGTACTATGGATCTTAATACTCGTAAAATTAATATAGAGTTTATGACCAAGTAGTATCTCAGGTGACAGTGAGTTTAATAAATAACGGTATATTGAACTTATACCATTCCGGCTTTTTCAAGTGTTCACGCGAATAACAAGGTCTACCGCGATCAGCAGACCACCCTATGAGGAAATCTTGCACTAACACGGAAACGTCTTGATGGAACAACTTACTATTGCGTAACTATTAATGATACTGACACTGCGGAAAATCTCGCACAGTGATACAGTTACACTCACTTATTACACACGTAATACAACAATACTAATATCGTGTGTAAAGAGTTAATATTCAACCGTTCTGCGTCACACGCGTTACTATCCCCGAATAGTAATAGTCTTTACAGATTCCTGCAAGCGACAGAATCTTGAACAAGAATTGTGTGTACCGTTCGCGGTAGCAGCAGTGAAGAACTGCCTGTAATTATACGCGCAATGCGTTAAAAGAATACTGTGTGCAGATGTACTACACACACAGTTCTGAGTCTTCCCGTGTCACTAACAACGAATAGTCTTTACAACACCTTGCAAGCGGTAGAATCTTGTACAAGGAGTGCACGTCCCGTTCGCGGTAGATGGCGTAGAAGAACTGTCGTAATTATACGCGTAATGCGTTAAAACAATACTGTGTGCAGGTTTACTACACACACAGTTCTGAGTCTTCCCGTTTCACTAACGACGAATAGTTTTTACAACACCTTGGAAGCGGTAGAATCTTGTACAAGGAGTGCACGTCCCGTTCGCGGTAGATGGCGTAGAAGAACTGCCTGTGTAACGACAGGCTTAAGAAAATTTCCAACCACCACTCACCATTCTATTGGTGGACGGAAGTCACATGGTTAGTACACCGTGACATGCACTTTTCATGCAGTAGAGTGCATTTACTTTGTAAGAGCACGCATAGCGGTAATCAGAATACCCTTATCACATGCATAACTGCATACTTTACTAATATCATACATGAACGTAAACAATAGTCAGAAATATATAGGGATTGTAGCAATACATATGTCTATGTTCAGTACAATGTCAAACACAATGATAATCAATTCACGCACAGCCCGGGAAACGTTTACCACTCGCGCACGCGCGCACATTTCCACAAACACAGTACATGAATAACAGTAAATAAATAATGCACAGTTTTACTAAACTAAACCCTTATCCTTACTAAATACAACTGATAACATAACCAAACTTAACCATCTACCAATATAACATGAATGTCCATAGTCTGTGTAATATATGAGCTTGCCCCGCATATCATGATCCTGTGATTCGTTGCAGGATTAACCCCTTCCCGCATTAAAAAAAATTTTTTTTTTTTTTTTTAGTTAACTAACAAAAAATAAAATTTTTTTTTTCGATATAACCAAAACAATTTCCTAATCCTGAAACAATAATACTAATATCTTCACACTAAAATCAAATAAACATCCTCCAATCAATACTAACATTTCCTAACTGTCACTTTGACAGAAGCACCAAATCAAAGACACGTGGTAACCAAAAACCAAAACAAACACAAATGTTCTTGACAAGCAGATAAACAAAATTTTATGTAGGGTCACAAAGTACACAGACGGCATTCCTTATCTTAACTAGATTATTGTTCGTTCACAGAGTCATCTTACATACAACATTTAAACCTGAACTGACATATTTAAATCACTACACATTCTTACCCCTATATCCTGACATTTATTTCTGAGTTTTTTGTATAAATTTTTCTCAGTTTTGAAACGCACACGTTTACTTGGAAATATAAATTTGAATTTGTCTAATATATGCCGTATTAGCCTTATCTCGCAACCCATTAACTGAGCCTTGCTGGTTAGCGAGTTATTCGTTATCTTATCTTTCGAGCGTCCTAGTCTGATAACGTGCGGTACACTATCTACTTTATCTGGCAATATTTCTTTCAGAAATTCAAATGTAGCGTGTTGTTTATTCAATTTATCCACTTCCCAAATAATATTATGTCCGAGTTTTCTAACTCCAATTACGGTCACATCTATTTCCGTTCCCTGTACGTATCTTGTTATACGTGCCTGTTTTTCAACTATCTGCGACTCACACGTTGCTGATTTTATCCTTGTGTAACTTACCGGCAGAATCGGCATTTGTATAAAGTGGTTTTCACACCTCTTTCGTAACTGCTCGTCCAACAGCGATATTTCTGTGCCGCTGTCGAACAAAATCTCGTCAACATAACCACTGATTTTTGCTTCGACAATAAGGTCGGTGCATTTTTCAATACTAATATTTCCCTCATGTTTATTACTATTATCATTATTACACACTAAATTATCCCTAATTGCTGCAGGATATAGGCCAGACATAACAGTTTCATTCTTATAATTAACATTTTTCATACTTGATTGATTGAACTGCTTTTCAACTGAATCATTTTCAGTAACTGTTGCTAATAAGTTGGTATTAATTTGCTGAGTTGTATTTTTATGTTGTTGTGATTGCGGCTGATTTTGTGGTGTTTGAACATGAAACTGATTACGCGGCGGTTCATTATTATTTACCATAATTGTTGTCACCTTATTGTCACCAGTATCATTCACCTCTCCATCCTCCATAAACACCTCAGTATCTGATATAAACTCATCAAGTACCTCCTCATAACGACATGTGTCAGAAATACCTGCACCGTTATTATCAATACCCATTCCAGGTTCTACTACTGGTTCGGGATTTTTATGTGTTATGCATAAACTGTCCGAATCAATAATAACTTCAGATTCTATGATCCGTTCACGGCTCTCGCATGCTATATCTGTTACATTATAAACTATCACCTCCTCACAGCAATTATCTGAAGTATGTTCTGGACTAATAGTGTTGCTACTACTAATTTCACTTTCGTTATCTTCACTATAATGGAATGCATAATCTAGATATTCGACCATATCGAATAATGAAATACTATGCCCTAAGCGAGTTGCTTCATTAATATTACTTTCAATTTCATCCCACAATTTCCGCCTAATGGCTCTACTCTCCTCAGCTATGGTTTTATCATCAACTGACATGGCCCTTAAAGATTCTATAAGCCCTTTTGCCTTCGACATAGTGATCACAAATTAATTTAAAATTTAGTAAATTTAAATTCACTGATTTATACGCAAAGAAAGTTATTATTATCACCAGATTATTAACGTAGTGTAATCAGTTTATACACACAGAGAAAGCAGTTCAAAATATCAACATGTAAATGAACCTTATCGAACACACAACAACTAATAATCTACCTCCAATATACTGATAAAATCTGTTCATATACGATATACAAGAGAATATGCACAATTGATAAAGTATATCCTCAGATTTTCATATGAAATATACACATACAATTATTACGTTCATTATAATTATACATAGGATTTTACCAACAAATTTATTTTTTTATAGACAAATATATAATAGCGTAGATTTCCGCTATTTTACGAGCCCCAAGTTGCTAAGCGCCAAAATATCTCTATGCGACAACACAAATTACTAAACTATTGGCGCATAGGATATGATAGTATGTGTATCTCAAATTAAAAGTCTATATTGGAGGGTTTAAGATTATTTATTGCACAAAACACAAGTAATTGTTTATATGGTATATTTGATATGTACAGAATGTAATGTTTGATATAGAGTCTTTCTTTTAAAATGTTAAATACTGTTCATACGCAAGACGTGATACGTTACATAAAGAAGATTCCCACGATGATGTTGCTGAAAAGAAGGGCAGGTCTTTGCGGTGTAGTTGGTTCGTCAGGTGCGGCTTATAAATGACAGACGTTTCCCCAGAAACGTTTACAGCTGGGCTGGCGTCCTGTAACAGTTGGGCTGGTGTCCTATAACAGCTGGGCTGGTGTCTTGTAACAGCTGGGCTGATGTCCTATAACAGCTGGGCTGGTGTCCTATAACAGCTGGGCTGGTGTCCTGACAGCTGGGCGGGTGTCTTGTAACAGCTGGGCTGGTGTCCTGTAATTCCCACGATGAATCTGACGCTTCGCACACACAGCGGTACTATGGATCTTAATACTCGTAAAATTAATATAGAGTTTATGACCAAGTAGTATCTCAGGTGACAGTGAGTTTAATAAATAACGGTATATTGAACTTATACCATTCCGGCTTTTTCAAGTGTTCACGCGAATAACAAGGTCTACCGCGATCAGCAGACCACCCTATGAGGAAATCTTGCACTAACACGGAAACGTCTTGATGGAACAACTTACTATTGCGTAACTATTAATGATACTGACACTGCGGAAAATCTCGCACAGTGATACAGTTACACTCACTTATTACACACGTAATACAACAATACTAATATCGTGTGTAAAGAGTTAATATTCAACCGTTCTGCGTCACACGCGTTACTATCCCCGAATAGTCTTTACAGATTCCTGCAAGCGACAGAATCTTGAACAAGAATTGAGTGTACCGTTCGCGGTAGCAGCAGTGAAGAACTGCCTGTAATTATACGCGCAATGCGTTAAAAGAATACTGTGTGCAGATGTACTACACACACAGTTCTGAGTCTTCCCGTGTCACTAACAACGAATAGTCTTTACAACACCTTGCAAGCGGTAGAATCTTGTACAAGGAGTGCACGTCCCGTTCGCGGTAGATGGCGTAGAAGAACTGCCTGTGTAACGACAGGCTTAAGAAAATTTCCAACCACCACTCACCATTCTATTGGTGGACGGAAGTCACATGGTTAGTACACCGTGACATGCACTTTTCATGCAGTAGAGTGCATTTACTTTGTAAGAGCACGCATAGCGGTAATCAGAATACCCTTATCACATGCATAACTGCATACTTTACTAATATCATACATGAACGTAAACAATAGTCAGAAATATATAGGGATTGTAGCAATACATATGTCTATGTTCAGTACAATGTCTAACACAATGATAATCAATTCACGCACAGCCCGGGAAACGTTTACCATCGCGCACGCGCGCACATTTCCACAAACACAGTACATGAATAACAATAAATAAATAATGCACAGTTTTACTAAACTAAACCCTTATCCTTACTAAATACAACTGATAACATAACCAAACTTAACCATCTACCAATATAACATGAATGTCCATAGTCTGTGTAATATATGAGCTTGCCCCGCATATCATGATCCTGTGATTCGTTGCAGGATTAACCCCTTCCCGCATAAAAAAAATTTTTTTTTTTTTTTTTTTAGTTAACTAACAAAAAATAAATTTTTTTTTTTTCGATATAACCAAAACAAATTCCTAATCCTGAAACAATAATACTAATATCTTCACACTAAAATCAAATAAACATCCTCCAATCAATACTAACATTTCCTAACTGTCACTTTGACAGAAGCACCAAATCAAAGACACGTGGGAACCAAAAACCAAAACAAACACAAATGTTCTTGACAAGCAGATAAACAAAATTTTATGTAGGGTCACAAAGTACACAGACGGCATTCCTTATCTTAACTAGATTATTGTTCGTTCACAGAGTCATCTTACATACAACATTTAAACCTGAACTGACATATTTAAATCTCTACACATTCTTACCCCTTTATCCTGACATTTATTTCTGAGTTTTTTGTATAAATTTTTCTCAGTTTTGAAACGCACACGTTTACTTGGAAATATAAATTTGAATTTGTCTAATATATGCCGTATTAGCCTTATCTCGCAACCCATTAACTGAGCCTTGCTGGTTAGCGAGTTATTCGTTATCTTATCTTTCGAGCGTCCTAGTCTGATAACGTGCGGAACACTATCTACTTTATCTGGCAATATTTCTTTCAGAAATTCAAATGTAGCGTGTTGTTTATTCAATTTATCCACTTCCCAAATAATATTATGTCCGAGTTTTCTAACTCCAATTACGGTCACATCTATTTCCGTTCCCTGTACGTATCTTGTTATACGTGCCTGTTTTTCAACTATCTGCGACTCACACGTTGCTGATTTTATCCTTGTGTAACTTACCGGCAGAATCGGCATTTGTATAAAGTGGTTTTTACACCTCTTTCGTAACTGCTCGTCCAACAGCGATATTTCTGTGCCGCTGTCGAACAACATCTCGTCAACATAACCACTGATTTTTGCTTCGACAATAAGGTCGGTGCAATTTTCAATACTAATATTTCCCTCATGTTTATTACTATTATCATTATTACACACTAAATTATCCCTAATTGCTGCAGGATATAGGCCAGACATAACAGTTTCTTTCTTATAACTAACATTTTTCATACTTGATTGATTGAACTGCTTTTCAACTGAATCATTTTCAGTAACTGTTGCTAATAAGTTGGTATTAATTTGCTGAGTTGTATTTTTATGTTGTTGTGATTGCGGCTGATTTTGTGGTGTTTGAACATGAAACTGATTACGCGGCGGTTCATTATTATTTACCATAATTGTTGTCACCTTATTGTCACCAGTATCATTCACCTCTCCATCCTCCATAAACACCTCAGTATCTGATATAAACTCATCAAGTACCTCCTCATAACGACATGTGTCAGAAATACCTGCACCGTTATTATCAATACCCATTCCAGGTTCTACTACTGGTTCGGGATTTTTATGTGTTATGCATAAACTGTCCGAATCAATAATAACTTCAGATTCTATGATCCGTTCACGGCTCTCGCATGCTATATCTGTTACATTATAAACTATCACCTCCTCACAGCAATTATCTGAAGTATGTTCTGGACTAATAGTGTTGCTACTACTAATTTCACTTTCGTTATCTTCACTATAATGGAATGCATAATCTAGATATTCGACCATATCGAATAATGAAATACTATGCCCTAAGCGAGTTGCTTCATTAATATTACTTTCAATTTCATCCCACAATTTCCGCCTAATGGCTCTACTCTCCTCAGATATGGTTTTATCATCAACTGACATGGCCCTTAAAGATTCTATAAGCCCTTTTGCCTTTCGACATAGTGATCACAAATTAATTTAAAATTTAGTAAATTTAAATTCACTGATTTATACGCAAAGAAAGTTATTATTATCACCAGATTATTAACGTAGTGTAATCAGTTTATACACACAGAGAAAGCAGTTCAAAATATCAACATGTAAATGAACCTTATCTAACACACAACAACTAATAATCTACCTCCAATATACTGATAAAATCTGTTCATATACGATATACAAGAGAATATGCACAATTGATAAAGTATATCCTCAGATTTTCATATGAACTATACACATACAATTATTACGTTCATTATAATTATACATAGGATTTTACCAACAAATTTATTTTTTTATAGACAAATATATAATAGCGTAGATTTCCGCTATTTTACGAGCCCCAAGTTGCTAAGCGCCAAAATATCTCTATGCGACAACACAAATTACTAAACTATTGGCGCATAGGATATGATAGTATGTGTATCTCAAATTAAAAGTCTATATTGGAGGGTTTAAGATTATTTATTGCACAAAACACAAGTAATTGTTTATATGGTATATTTGATATGTACAGAATGTAATGTTTGATATAGAGTCTTTCTTTTAAAATGTTAAATACTGTTCATACGCAAGACGTGATACGTTACATAAAGAAGATTCCCACGATGATGTTGCTGAAAAGAAGGGCAGGTCTTTGCGGTGTAGTTGGTTCGTCAGGTGCGGCTTATAAATGACAGACGTTTCCCCAGAAACGTTTACAGCTGGGCTGGCGTCCTGTAACAGTTGGGCTGGTGTCCTATAACAGCTGGGCTGGTGTCTTGTAACAGCTGGGCTGATGTCCTATAACAGCTGGGCTGGTGTCCTATAACAGCTGGGCTGGTGTCCTGACAGCTGGGCGGGTGTCCTGTAACAGCTGGGCTGGTGTCCTGTAATTCCCACGATGAATCTGACGCTTCGCACACACAGCGGTACTATGGATCTTAATACTCGTAAAATTAATATAGAGTTTATGACCAAGTAGTATCTCAGGTGACAGTGAGTTTAATAAATAACGGTATATTGAACTTATACCATTCCGGCTTTTTCAAGTGTTCACGCGAATAACAAGGTCTACCGCGATCAGCAGACCACCCTATGAGGAAATCTTGCACTAACACGGAAACGTCTTGATGGAACAACTTACTATTGCGTAACTATTAATGATACTGACACTGCGGAAAATCTCGCACAGTGATACAGTTACACTCACTTATTACACACGTAATACAACAATACTAATATCGTGTGTAAAGAGTTAATATTCAACCGTTCTGCGTCACACGCGTTACTATCCCCGAATAGTAATAGTCTTTACAGATTCCTGCAAGCGACAGAATCTTGAACAAGAATTGTGTGTACCGTTCGCGGTAGCAGCAGTGAAGAACTGCCTGTAATTATACGCGCAATGCGTTAAAAGAATACTGTGTGCAGATGTACTACACACACAGTTCTGAGTCTTCCCGTGTCACTAACAACGAATAGTCTTTACAACACCTTGCAAGCGGTAGAATCTTGTACAAGGAGTGCACGTCCCGTTCGCGGTAGATGGCGTAGAAGAACTGTCGTAATTATACGCGTAATGCGTTAAAACAATACTGTGTGCAGGTGTACTACACACACAGTTCTGAGTCTTCCCGTTTCACTAACGACGAATAGTTTTTACAACACCTTGCAAGCGGTAGAATCTTGTACAAGGAGTGCACGTCCCGTTCGCGGTAGATGGCGTAGAAGAACTGCCTGTGTAACGACAGGCTTAAGAAAATTTCCAACCACCACTCACCATTCTATTGGTGGACGGAAGTCACATGGTTAGTACACCGTGACATGCACTTTTCATGCAGTAGAGTGCATTTACTTTGTAAGAGCACGCATAGCGGTAATCAGAATACCCTTATCACATGCATAACTGCATACTTTACTAATATCATACATGAACGTAAACAATAGTCAGAAATATATAGGGATTGTAGCAATACATATGTCTATGTTCAGTACAATGTCTAACACAATGATAATCAATTCACGCACAGCCCGGGAAACGTTTACCACTCGCGCACGCGCGCACATTTCCACAAACACAGTACATGAATAACAATAAATAAATAATGCACAGTTTTACTAAACTAAACCCTTATCCTTACTAAATACAACTGATAACATAACCAAACTTAACCATCTACCAATATAACATGAATGTCCATAGTCTGTGTAATATATGAGCTTGCCCCGCATATCATGATCCTGTGATTCGTTGCAGGATTAACCCCTTCCCGCATAAAAAAAAATTTTTTTTTTTTTTTTTTAGTTAACTAACAAAAAATAAAATTTTTTTTTTCGATATAACCAAAACAAATTCCTAATCCTGAAACAATAATACTAATATCTTCACACTAAAATCAAATAAACATCCTCCAATCAATACTAACATTTCCTAACTGTCACTTTGACAGAAGCACCAAATCAAAGACACGTGGTAACCAAAAACCAAAACAAACACAAATGTTCTTGACAAGCAGATAAACAAAATTTTATGTAGGGTCACAAAGTACACAGACGGCATTCCTTATCTTAACTAGATTATTGTTCGTTCACAGAGTCATCTTACATACAACATTTAAACCTGAACTGACATATTTAAATCTCTACACATTCTTACCCCTTTATCCTGACATTTATTTCTGAGTTTTTTGTATAAATTTTTCTCAGTTTTGAAACGCACACGTTTACTTGGAAATATAAATTTGAATTTGTCTAATATATGCCGTATTAGCCTTATCTCGCAACCCATTAACTGAGCCTTGCTGGTTAGCGAGTTATTCGTTATCTTATCTTTCGAGCGTCCTAGTCTGATAACGTGCGGAACACTATCTACTTTATCTGGCAATATTTCTTTCAGAAATTCAAATGTAGCGTGTTGTTTATTCAATTTATCCACTTCCCAAATAATATTATGTCCGAGTTTTCTAACTCCAATTACGGTCACATCTATTTCCGTTCCCTGTACGTATCTTGTTATACGTGCCTGTTTTTCAACTATCTGCGACTCACACGTTGCTGATTTTATCCTTGTGTAACTTACCGGCAGAATCGGCATTTGTATAAAGTGGTTTTTACACCTCTTTCGTAACTGCTCGTCCAACAGCGATATTTCTGTGCCGCTGTCGAACAACATCTCGTCAACATAACCACTGATTTTTGCTTCGACAATAAGGTCGGTGCAATTTTCAATACTAATATTTCCCTCATGTTTATTACTATTATCATTATTACACACTAAATTATCCCTAATTGCTGCAGGATATAGGCCAGACATAACAGTTTCTTTCTTATAACTAACATTTTTCATACTTGATTGATTGAACTGCTTTTCAACTGAATCATTTTCAGTAACTGTTGCTAATAAGTTGGTATTAATTTGCTGAGTTGTATTTTTATGTTGTTGTGATTGCGGCTGATTTTGTGGTGTTTGAACATGAAACTGATTACGCGGCGGTTCATTATTATTTACCATAATTGTTGTCACCTTATTGTCACCAGTATCATTCACCTCTCCATCCTCCATAAACACCTCAGTATCTGATATAAACTCATCAAGTACCTCCTCATAACGACATGTGTCAGAAATACCTGCACCGTTATTATCAATACCCATTCCAGGTTCTACTACTGGTTCGGGATTTTTATGTGTTATGCATAAACTGTCCGAATCAATAATAACTTCAGATTCTATGATCCGTTCACGGCTCTCGCATGCTATATCTGTTACATTATAAACTATCACCTCCTCACAGCAATTATCTGAAGTATGTTCTGGACTAATAGTGTTGCTACTACTAATTTCACTTTCGTTATCTTCACTATAATGGAATGCATAATCTAGATATTCGACCATATCGAATAATGAAATACTATGCCCTAAGCGAGTTGCTTCATTAATATTACTTTCAATTTCATCCCACAATTTCCGCCTAATGGCTCTACTCTCCTCAGATATGGTTTTATCATCAACTGACATGGCCCTTAAAGATTCTATAAGCCCTTTTGCCTTTCGACATAGTGATCACAAATTAATTTAAAATTTAGTAAATTTAAATTCACTGATTTATACGCAAAGAAAGTTATTATTATCACCAGATTATTAACGTAGTGTAATCAGTTTATACACACAGAGAAAGCAGTTCAAAATATCAACATGTAAATGAACCTTATCTAACACACAACAACTAATAATCTACCTCCAATATACTGATAAAATCTGTTCATATACGATATACAAGAGAATATGCACAATTGATAAAGTATATCCTCAGATTTTCATATGAACTATACACATACAATTATTACGTTCATTATAATTATACATAGGATTTTACCAACAAATTTATTTTTTTATAGACAAATATATAATAGCGTAGATTTCCGCTATTTTACGAGCCCCAAGTTGCTAAGCGCCAAAATATCTCTATGCGACAACACAAATTACTAAACTATTGGCGCATAGGATATGATAGTATGTGTATCTCAAATTAAAAGTCTATATTGGAGGGTTTAAGATTATTTATTGCACAAAACACAAGTAATTGTTTATATGGTATATTTGATATGTACAGAATGTAATGTTTGATATAGAGTCTTTCTTTTAAAATGTTAAATACTGTTCATACGCAAGACGTGATACGTTACATAAAGAAGATTCCCACGATGATGTTGCTGAAAAGAAGGGCAGGTCTTTGCGGTGTAGTTGGTTCGTCAGGTGCGGCTTATAAATGACAGACGTTTCCCCAGAAACGTTTACAGCTGGGCTGGCGTCCTGTAACAGTTGGGCTGGTGTCCTATAACAGCTGGGCTGGTGTCTTGTAACAGCTGGGCTGATGTCCTATAACAGCTGGGCTGGTGTCCTATAACAGCTGGGCTGGTGTCCTGACAGCTGGGCGGGTGTCCTGTAACAGCTGGGCTGGTGTCCTGTAATTCCCACGATGAATCTGACGCTTCGCACACACAGCGGTACTATGGATCTTAATACTCGTAAAATTAATATAGAGTTTATGACCAAGTAGTATCTCAGGTGACAGTGAGTTTAATAAATAACGGTATATTGAACTTATACCATTCCGGCTTTTTCAAGTGTTCACGCGAATAACAAGGTCTACCGCGATCAGCAGACCACCCTATGAGGAAATCTTGCACTAACACGGAAACGTCTTGATGGAACAACTTACTATTGCGTAACTATTAATGATACTGACACTGCGGAAAATCTCGCACAGTGATACAGTTACACTCACTTATTACACACGTAATACAACAATACTAATATCGTGTGTAAAGAGTTAATATTCAACCGTTCTGCGTCACACGCGTTACTATCCCCGAATAGTAATAGTCTTTACAGATTCCTGCAAGCGACAGAATCTTGAACAAGAATTGTGTGTACCGTTCGCGGTAGCAGCAGTGAAGAACTGCCTGTAATTATACGCGCAATGCGTTAAAAGAATACTGTGTGCAGATGTACTACACACACAGTTCTGAGTCTTCCCGTGTCACTAACAACGAATAGTCTTTACAACACCTTGCAAGCGGTAGAATCTTGTACAAGGAGTGCACGTCCCGTTCGCGGTAGATGGCGTAGAAGAACTGTCGTAATTATACGCGTAATGCGTTAAAACAATACTGTGTGCAGGTGTACTACACACACAGTTCTGAGTCTTCCCGTTTCACTAACGACGAATAGTTTTTACAACACCTTGCAAGCGGTAGAATCTTGTACAAGGAGTGCACGTCCCGTTCGCGGTAGATGGCGTAGAAGAACTGCCTGTGTAACGACAGGCTTAAGAAAATTTCCAACCACCACTCACCATTCTATTGGTGGACGGAAGTCACATGGTTAGTACACCGTGACATGCACTTTTCATGCAGTAGAGTGCATTTACTTTGTAAGAGCACGCATAGCGGTAATCAGAATACCCTTATCACATGCATAACTGCATACTTTACTAATATCATACATGAACGTAAACAATAGTCAGAAATATATAGGGATTGTAGCAATACATATGTCTATGTTCAGTACAATGTCTAACACAATGATAATCAATTCACGCACAGCCCGGGAAACGTTTACCACTCGCGCACGCGCGCACATTTCCACAAACACAGTACATGAATAACAATAAATAAATAATGCACAGTTTTACTAAACTAAACCCTTATCCTTACTAAATACAACTGATAACATAACCAAACTTAACCATCTACCAATATAACATGAATGTCCATAGTCTGTGTAATATATGAGCTTGCCCCGCATATCATGATCCTGTGATTCGTTGCAGGATTAACCCCTTCCCGCATAAAAAAAAATTTTTTTTTTTTTTTTTTAGTTAACTAACAAAAAATAAAATTTTTTTTTTCGATATAACCAAAACAAATTCCTAATCCTGAAACAATAATACTAATATCTTCACACTAAAATCAAATAAACATCCTCCAATCAATACTAACATTTCCTAACTGTCACTTTGACAGAAGCACCAAATCAAAGACACGTGGTAACCAAAAACCAAAACAAACACAAATGTTCTTGACAAGCAGATAAACAAAATTTTATGTAGGGTCACAAAGTACACAGACGGCATTCCTTATCTTAACTAGATTATTGTTCGTTCACAGAGTCATCTTACATACAACATTTAAACCTGAACTGACATATTTAAATCTCTACACATTCTTACCCCTTTATCCTGACATTTATTTCTGAGTTTTTTGTATAAATTTTTCTCAGTTTTGAAACGCACACGTTTACTTGGAAATATAAATTTGAATTTGTCTAATATATGCCGTATTAGCCTTATCTCGCAACCCATTAACTGAGCCTTGCTGGTTAGCGAGTTATTCGTTATCTTATCTTTCGAGCGTCCTAGTCTGATAACGTGCGGAACACTATCTACTTTATCTGGCAATATTTCTTTCAGAAATTCAAATGTAGCGTGTTGTTTATTCAATTTATCCACTTCCCAAATAATATTATGTCCGAGTTTTCTAACTCCAATTACGGTCACATCTATTTCCGTTCCCTGTACGTATCTTGTTATACGTGCCTGTTTTTCAACTATCTGCGACTCACACGTTGCTGATTTTATCCTTGTGTAACTTACCGGCAGAATCGGCATTTGTATAAAGTGGTTTTTACACCTCTTTCGTAACTGCTCGTCCAACAGCGATATTTCTGTGCCGCTGTCGAACAACATCTCGTCAACATAACCACTGATTTTTGCTTCGACAATAAGGTCGGTGCAATTTTCAATACTAATATTTCCCTCATGTTTATTACTATTATCATTATTACACACTAAATTATCCCTAATTGCTGCAGGATATAGGCCAGACATAACAGTTTCTTTCTTATAACTAACATTTTTCATACTTGATTGATTGAACTGCTTTTCAACTGAATCATTTTCAGTAACTGTTGCTAATAAGTTGGTATTAATTTGCTGAGTTGTATTTTTATGTTGTTGTGATTGCGGCTGATTTTGTGGTGTTTGAACATGAAACTGATTACGCGGCGGTTCATTATTATTTACCATAATTGTTGTCACCTTATTGTCACCAGTATCATTCACCTCTCCATCCTCCATAAACACCTCAGTATCTGATATAAACTCATCAAGTACCTCCTCATAACGACATGTGTCAGAAATACCTGCACCGTTATTATCAATACCCATTCCAGGTTCTACTACTGGTTCGGGATTTTTATGTGTTATGCATAAACTGTCCGAATCAATAATAACTTCAGATTCTATGATCCGTTCACGGCTCTCGCATGCTATATCTGTTACATTATAAACTATCACCTCCTCACAGCAATTATCTGAAGTATGTTCTGGACTAATAGTGTTGCTACTACTAATTTCACTTTCGTTATCTTCACTATAATGGAATGCATAATCTAGATATTCGACCATATCGAATAATGAAATACTATGCCCTAAGCGAGTTGCTTCATTAATATTACTTTCAATTTCATCCCACAATTTCCGCCTAATGGCTCTACTCTCCTCAGATATGGTTTTATCATCAACTGACATGGCCCTTAAAGATTCTATAAGCCCTTTTGCCTTCGACATAGTGATCACAAATTAATTTAAAATTTAGTAAATTTAAATTCACTGATTTATACGCAAAGAAAGTTATTATTATCACCAGATTATTAACGTAGTGTAATCAGTTTATACACACAGAGAAAGCAGTTCAAAATATCAACATGTAAATAAACCTTATCTAACACACAACAACTAATAATCTACCTCCAATATACTGATAAAATCTGTTCATATACGATATACAAGAGAATATGCACAATTGATAAATTATATCCTCAGATTTTCATATGAACTATACACATACAATTATTACGTTCATTATAATTATACATAGGATTTTACCAACAAATTTTTTTGTTATAGACAAATATATAATAGCGTAGATTTCCGCTATTTTACGAGCCCCAAGTTGCTAAGCGCCAAAATATCTCTATGCGACAACACAAATTACTAAACTATTGGCGCATAGGATATGATAGTATGTGTATCTCAAATTAAAAGTCTATATTGGAGGGTTTAAGATTATTTATTGCACAAAACACAAGTAATTGTTTATATGGTATATTTGATATGTACAGAATGTAATGTTTGATATAGAGTCTTTCTTTTTAAATGTTAAATACTGTTCATACGCAAGACGTGATACGTTACATAAAGAAGATTCCCACGATGATGTTGCTGAAAAGAAGGGCAGGTCTTTGCGGTGTAGTTGGTTCGTCAGGTGCGGCTTATAAATGACAGACGTTTCCCCAGAAACGTTTACAGCTGGTCTGGCGTCCTGTAACAGTTGGGCTGGTGTCCTATAACAGCTGGGCTGGTGTCTTGTAACAGCTGGGCTGATGTCCTATAACAGCTGGGCTGGTGTCCTATAACAGCTGGGCTGGTGTCCTGACAGCTGGGCGGGTGTCCTGTAACAGCTGGGCTGGTGTCCTGTAATTCCCACGATGAATCTGACGCTTCGCACACACAGCGGTACTATGGATCTTAATACTCGTAAAATTAATATAGAGTTTATGACCAAGTAGTATCTCAGGTGACAGTGAGTTTAATAAATAACGGTATATTGAACTTATACCATTCCGGCTTTTTCAAGTGTTCACGCGAATAACAAGGTCTACCGCGATCAGCAGACCACCCTATGAGGAAATCTTGCACTAACACGGAAACGTCTTGATGGAACAACTTACTATTGCGTAACTATTAATGATACTGACACTGCGGAAAATCTCGCACAGTGATAGAGTTACACTCACTTATTACACACGTAATACAACAATACTAATATCGTGTGTAAAGAGTTAATATTCAACCGTTCTGCGTCACACGCGTTACTATCCCCGAATAGTAATAGTCTTTACAGATTCCTGCAAGCGACAGAATCTTGAACAAGAATTGTGTGTACCGTTCGCGGTAGCAGCAGTGAAGAACTGCCTGTAATTATACGCGCAATGCGTTAAAAGAATACTGTGTGCAGATGTACTACACACACAGTTCTGAGTCTTCCCGTGTCACTAACAACGAATAGTCTTTACAACACCTTGCAAGCGGTAGAATCTTGTACAAGGAGTGCACGTCCCGTTCGCGGTAGATGGCGTAGAAGAACTGTCGTAATTATACGCGTAATGCGTTAAAACAATACTGTGTGCAGGTTTACTACACACACAGTTCTGAGTCTTCCCGTTTCACTAACGACGAATAGTTTTTACAACACCTTGGAAGCGGTAGAATCTTGTACAAGGAGTGCACGTCCCGTTCGCGGTAGATGGCGTAGAAGAACTGCCTGTGTAACGACAGGCTTAAGAAAATTTCCAACCACCACTCACCATTCTATTGGTGGACGGAAGTCACATGGTTAGTACACCGTGACATGCACTTTTCATGCAGTAGAGTGCATTTACTTTGTAAGAGCACGCATAGCGGTAATCAGAATACCCTTATCACATGCATAACTGCATACTTTACTAATATCATACATGAACGTAAACAATAGTCAGAAATATATAGGGATTGTAGCAATACATATGTCTATGTTCAGTACAATGTCTAACACAATGATAATCAATTCACGCACAGCCCGGGAAACGTTTACCACTCGCGCACGCGCGCACATTTCCACAAACACAGTACATGAATAACAATAAATAAATAATGCACAGTTTTACTAAACTAAACCCTTATCCTTACTAAATACAACTGATAACATAACCAAACTTAACCATCTACCAATATAACATGAATGTCCATAGTCTGTGTAATATATGAGCTTGCCCCGCATATCATGATCCTGTGATTCGTTGCAGGATTAACCCCTTCCCGCATAAAGAAAAATTTTTTTTTTTTTTTTAGTTAACTAACAAAAAATAAAATTTTTTTTTTCGATATAACCAAAACAATTTCCTAATCCTGAAACAATAATACTAATATCTTCACACTAAAATCAAATAAACATCCTCCAATCAATACTAACATTTCCTAACTGTCACTTTGACTGAAGCACCAAATCAAAGACACGTGGTAACCAAAAACCAAAACAAACACAAATGTTCTTGACAAGCAGATAAACAAAATTTTATGTAGGGTCACAAAGTACACAGACGGCATTCCTTATCTTAACTAGATTATTGTTCGTTCACAGAGTCATCTTACATACAACATTTAAACCTGAACTGACATATTTAAATCACTACACATTCTTACCCCTATATCCTGACATTTATTTCTGAGTTTTTTGTATAAATTTTTCTCAGTTTTGAAACGCACACGTTTACTTGGAAATATAAATTTGAATTTGTCTAATATATGCCGTATTAGCCTTATCTCGCAACCCATTAACTGAGCCTTGCTGGTTAGCGAGTTATTCGTTATCTTATCTTTCGAGCGTCCTAGTCTGATAACGTGCGGTACACTATCTACTTTATCTGGCAATATTTCTTTCAGAAATTCAAATGTAGCGTGTTGTTTATTCAATTTATCCACTTCCCAAATAATATTATGTCCGAGTTTTCTAACTCCAATTACGGTCACATCTATTTCCGTTCCCTGTACGTATCTTGTTATACGTGCCTGTTTTTCAACTATCTGCGACTCACACGTTGCTGATTTTATCCTTGTGTAACTTACCGGCAGAATCGGCATTTGTATAAAGTGGTTTTCACACCTCTTTCGTAACTGCTCGTCCAACAGCGATATTTCTGTGCCGCTGTCGAACAAAATCTCGTCAACATAACCACTGATTTTTGCTTCGACAATAAGGTCGGTGCATTTTTCAATACTAATATTTCCCTCATGTTTATTACTATTATCATTATTACACACTAAATTATCCCTAATTGCTGCAGGATATAGGCCAGACATAACAGTTTCATTCTTATAATTAACATTTTTCATACTTGATTGATTGAACTGCTTTTCAACTGAATCATTTTCAGTAACTGTTGCTAATAAGTTGGTATTAATTTGCTGAGTTGTATTTTTATGTTGTTGTGATTGCGGCTGATTTTGTGGTGTTTGAACATGAAACTGATTACGCGGCGGTTCATTATTATTTACCATAATTGTTGTCACCTTATTGTCACCAGTATCATTCACCTCTCCATCCTCCATAAACACCTCAGTATCTGATATAAACTCATCAAGTACCTCCTCATAACGACATGTGTCAGAAATACCTGCACCGTTATTATCAATACCCATTCCAGGTTCTACTACTGGTTCGGGATTTTTATGTGTTATGCATAAACTGTCCGAATCAATAATAACTTCAGATTCTATGATCCGTTCACGGCTCTCGCATGCTATATCTGTTACATTATAAACTATCACCTCCTCACAGCAATTATCTGAAGTATGTTCTGGACTAATAGTGTTGCTACTACTAATTTCACTTTCGTTATCTTCACTATAATGGAATGCATAATCTAGATATTCGACCATATCGAATAATGAAATACTATGCCCTAAGCGAGTTGCTTCATTAATATTACTTTCAATTTCATCCCACAATTTCCGCCTAATGGCTCTACTCTCCTCAGATATGGTTTTATCATCAACTGACATGGCCCTTAAAGATTCTATAAGCCCTTTTGCCTTCGACATAGTGATCACAAATTAATTTAAAATTTAGTAAATTTAAATTCACTGATTTATACGCAAAGAAATTTATTATTATCACCAGATTATTAACGTAGTGTAATCAGTTTATACACACAGAGAAAGCAGTTCAAAATATCAACATGTAAATGAACCTTATCGAACACACAACAACTAATAATCTACCTCCAATATACTGATAAAATCTGTTCATATACGATATACAAGAGAATATGCACAATTGATAAAGTATATCCTCAGATTTTCGTATGAACTATACACATACAATTATTACGTTCATTATAATTATACATAGGATTTTACCAACAAATTTATTTTTTTATAGACAAATATATAATAGCGTAGATTTCCGCTATTTTACGAGCCCCAAGTTGCTAAGCGCCAAAATATCTCTATGCGACAACACAAATTACTAAACTATTTGCGCATAGGATATGATAGTATGTGTATCTCAAATTAAAAGTCTATATTGGAGGGTTTAAGATTATTTATTGCACAAAACACAAGTAATTGTTTATATGGTATATTTGATATGTACAGAATGTAATGTTTGATATAGAGTCTTTCTTTTAAAATGTTAAATACTGTTCATACGCAAGACGTGATACGTTACATAAAGAAGATTCCCACGATGATGTTGCTGAAAAGAAGGGCAGGTCTTTGCGGTGTAGTTGGTTCGTCAGGTGCGGCTTATAAATGACAGACGTTTCCCCAGAAACGTTTACAGCTGGTCTGGCGTCCTGTAACAGTTGGGCTGGTGTCCTATAACAGCTGGGCTGGTGTCTTGTAACAGCTGGGCTGATGTCCTATAACAGCTGGGCTGGTGTCCTATAACAGCTGGGCTGGTGTCCTGACAGCTGGGCGGGTGTCTTGTAACAGCTGGGCTGGTGTCCTGTAATTCCCACGATGAATCTGACGCTTCGCACACACAGCGGTACTATGGATCTTAATACTCGTAAAATTAATATAGAGTTTATGACCAAGTAGTATCTCAGGTGACAGTGAGTTTAATAAATAACGGTATATTGAACTTATACCATTCCGGCTTTTTCAAGTGTTCACGCGAATAACAAGGTCTACCGCGATCAGCAGACCACCCTATGAGGAAATCTTGCACTAACACGGAAACGTCTTGATGGAACAACTTACTATTGCGTAACTATTAATGATACTGACACTGCGGAAAATCTCGCACAGTGATACAGTTACACTCACTTATTACACACGTAATACAACAATACTAATATCGTGTGTAAAGAGTTAATATTCAACCGTTCTGCGTCACACGCGTTACTATCCCCATATAGTCTTTACAGATTCCTGCAAGCGACAGAATCTTGAACAAGAATTGCGTGTACCGTTCGCGGTAGCAGCAGTGAAGAACTGCCTGTAATTATACGCGCAATGCGTTAAAAGAATACTGTGTGCAGATGTACTACACACACAGTTCTGAGTCTTCCCGTGTCACTAACAACGAATAGTCTTTACAACACCTTGCAAGCGGTAGAATCTTGTACAAGGAGTGCACGTCCCGTTCGCGGTAGATGGCGTAGAAGAACTGTCGTAATTATACGCGTAATGCGTTAAAACAATACTGTGTGCAGGTGTACTACACACACAGTTCTGAGTCTTCCCGTTTCACTAACGACGAATAGTTTTTACAACACCTTGCAAGCGGTAGAATCTTGTACAAGGAGTGCACGTCCCGTTCGCGGTAGATGGCGTAGAAGAACTGCCTGTGTAACGACAGGCTTAAGAAAATTTCCAACCACCACTCACCATTCTATTGGTGGACGGAAGTCACATGGTTAGTACACCGTGACATGCACTTTTCATGCAGTAGAGTGCATTTACTTTGTAAGAGCACGCATAGCGGTAATCAGAATACCCTTATCACATGCATAACTGCATACTTTACTAATATCATACATGAACGTAAACAATAGTCAGAAATATATAGGGATTGTAGCAATACATATGTCTATGTTCAGTACAATGTCTAACACAATGATAATCAATTCACGCACAGCCCGGGAAACGTTTACCATCGCGCACGCGCGCACATTTCCACAAACACAGTACATGAATAACAATAAATAAATAATGCACAGTTTTACTAAACTAAACCCTTATCCTTACTAAATACAACTGATAACATAACCAAACTTAACCATCTACCAATATAACATGAATGTCCATAGTCTGTGTAATATATGAGCTTGCCCCGCATATCATGATCCTGTGATTCGTTGCAGGATTAACCCCTTCCCGCATAAAATTTAACAAATTCCTAATCCTGAAACAATAATACTAATATCTTCACACTAAAATCAAATAAACATCCTCCAATCAATACTAACATTTCCTAACTGTCACTTTGACAGAAGCACCAAATCAAAGACACGTGGGAACCAAAAACCAAAACAAACACAAATGTTCTTGACAAGCAGATAAACAAAATTTTATGTAGGGTTACAAAGTACACAGACGGCATTCCTTATCTTAACTAGATTATTGTTCGTTCACAGAGTCATCTTACATACAACATTTAAACCTGAACTGACATATTTAAATCTCTACACATTCTTACCCCTTTATCCTGACATTTATTTCTGAGTTTTTTGTATAAATTTTTCTCAGTTTTGAAACGCACACGTTTACTTGGAAATATAAATTTGAATTTGTCTAATATATGCCGTATTAGCCTTATCTCGCAACCCATTAACTGAGCCTTGCTGGTTAGCGAGTTATTCGTTATCTTATCTTTCGAGCGTCCTAGTCTGATAACGTGCGGAACACTATCTACTTTATCTGGCAATATTTCTTTCAGAAATTCAAATGTAGCGTGTTGTTTATTCAATTTATCCACTTCCCAAATAATATTATGTCCGAGTTTTCTAACTCCAATTACGGTCACATCTATTTCCGTTCCCTGTACGTATCTTGTTATACGTGCCTGTTTTTCAACTATCTGCGACTCACACGTTGCTGATTTTATCCTTGTGTAACTTACCGGCAGAATCGGCATTTGTATAAAGTGGTTTTTACACCTCTTTCGTAACTGCTCGTCCAACAGCGATATTTCTGTGCCGCTGTCGAACAACATCTCGTCAACATAACCACTGATTTTTGCTTCGACAATAAGGTCGGTGCATTTTTCAATACTAATATTTCCCTCATGTTTATTACTATTATCATTATTACACACTAAATTATCCCTAATTGCTGCAGGATATAGGCCAGACATAACAGTTTCATTCTTATAATTAACATTTTTCATACTTGATTGATTGAACTGCTTTTCAACTGAATCATTTTCAGTAATTGTTGCTAATAAGTTGGTATTAATTTGCTGAGTTGTATTTTTATGTTGTTGTGATTGCGGCTGATTTTGTGGTGTTTGAACATGAAACTGATTACGCGGCGGTTCATTATTATTTACCATAATTGTTGTCACCTTATTGTCACCAGTATCATTCACCTCTCCATCCTCCATAAACACCTCAGTATCTGATATAAACTCATCAAGTACCTCCTCATAACGACATGTGTCAGAAATACCTGCACCGTTATTATCAATACCCATTCCAGGTTCTACTACTGGTTCGGGATTTTTATGTGTTATGCATAAACTGTCCGAATCAATAATAACTTCAGATTCTATGATCCGTTCACGGCTCTCGCATGCTATATCTGTTACATTATAAACTATCACCTCCTCACAGCAATTATCTGAAGTATGTTCTGGACTAATAGTGTTGCTACTACTAATTTCACTTTCGTTATCTTCACTATAATGGAATGCATAATCTAGATATTCGACCATATCGAATAATGAAATACTATGCCCTAAGCGAGTTGCTTCATTAATATTACTTTCAATTTCATCCCACAATTTCCGCCTAATGGCTCTACTCTCCTCAGATATGGTTTTATCATCAACTGACATGGCCCTTAAAGATTCTATAAGCCCTTTTGCCTTCGACATAGTGATCACAAATTAATTTAAAATTTAGTAAATTTAAATTCACTGATTTATACGCAAAGAAAGTTATTATTATCACCAGATTATTAACGTAGTGTAATCAGTTTATACACACAGAGAAAGCAGTTCAAAATATCAACATGTAAATAAACCTTATCTAACACACAACAACTAATAATCTACCTCCAATATACTGATAAAATCTGTTCATATACGATATACAAGAGAATATGCACAATTGATAAATTATATCCTCAGATTTTCATATGAACTATACACATACAATTATTACGTTCATTATAATTATACATAGGATTTTACCAACAAATTTTTTTGTTATAGACAAATATATAATAGCGTAGATTTCCGCTATTTTACGAGCCCCAAGTTGCTAAGCGCCAAAATATCTCTATGCGACAACACAAATTACTAAACTATTGGCGCATAGGATATGTTAGTATGTGTATCTCAAATTAAAAGTCTATATTGGAGGGTTTAAGATTATTTATTGCACAAAACACAAGTAATTGTTTATATGGTATATTTGATATGTACAGAATGTAATGTTTGATATAGAGTCTTTCTTTTAAAATGTTAAATACTGTTCATACGCAAGACGTGATACGTTACATAAAGAAGATTCCCACGATGATGTTGCTGAAAAGAAGGGCAGGTCTTTGCGGTGTAGTTGGTTCGTCAGGTGCGGCTTATAAATGACAGACGTTTCCCCAGAAACGTTTACAGCTGGGCTGGCGTCCTGTAACAGTTGGGCTGGTGTCCTATAACAGCTGGGCTGGTGTCTTGTAACAGCTGGGCTGATGTCCTATAACAGCTGGGCTGGTGTCCTATAACAGCTGGGCTGGTGTCCTGACAGCTGGGCGGGTGTCCTGTAACAGCTGGGCTGGTGTCCTGTAATTCCCACGATGAATCTGACGCTTCGCACACACAGCGGTACTATGGATCTTAATACTCGTAAAATTAATATAGAGTTTATGACCAAGTAGTATCTCAGGTGACAGTGAGTTTAATAAATAACGGTATATTGAACTTATACCATTCCGGCTTTTTCAAGTGTTCACGCGAATAACAAGGTCTACCGCGATCAGCAGACCACCCTATGAGGAAATCTTGCACTAACACGGAAACGTCTTGATGGAACAACTTACTATTGCGTAACTATTAATGATACTGACACTGCGGAAAATATCGCACAGTGATACAGTTACACTCACTTATTACACACGTAATACAACAATACTAATATCGTGTGTAAAGAGTTAATATTCAACCGTTCTGCGTCACACGCGTTACTATCCCCGAATAGTCTTTACAGATTCCTGCAAGCGACAGAATCTTGAACAAGAATTGTGTGTACCGTTCGCGGTAGCAGCAGTGAAGAACTGCCTGTAATTATACGCGCAATGCGTTAAAAGAATACTGTGTGCAGATGTACTACACACACAGTTCTGAGTCTTCCCGTGTCACTAACAACGAATAGTCTTTACAACACCTTGCAAGCGGTAGAATCTTGTACAAGGAGTGCACGTCCCGTTCGCGGTAGATGGCGTAGAAGAACTGTCGTAATTATACGCGTAATGCGTTAAAACAATACTGTGTGCAGGTTTACTACACACACAGTTCTGAGTCTTCCCGTTTCACTAACGACGAATAGTTTTTACAACACCTTGCAAGCGGTAGAATCTTGTACAAGGAGTGCACGTCCCGTTCGCGGTAGATGGCGTAGAAGAACTGCCTGTGTAACGACAGGCTTAAGAAAATTTCCAACCACCACTCACCATTCTATTGGTGGACGGAAGTCACATGGTTAGTACACCGTGACATGCACTTTTCATGCAGTAGAGTGCATTTACTTTGTAAGAGCACGCATAGCGGTAATCAGAATACCCTTATCACATGCATAACTGCATACTTTACTAATATCATACATGAACGTAAACAATAGTCAGAAATATATAGGGATTGTAGCAATACATATGTCTATGTTCAGTACAATGTCTAACACAATGATAATCAATTCACGCACAGCCCGGGAAACGTTTACCACTCGCGCACGCGCGCACATTTCCACAAACACAGTACATGAATAACAATAAATAAATAATGCACAGTTTTACTAAACTAAACCCTTATCCTTACTAAATACAACTGATAACATAACCAAACTTAACCATCTACCAATATAACATGAATGTCCATAGTCTGTGTAATATATGAGCTTGCCCCGCATATCATGATCCTGTGATTCGTTGCAGGATTAACCCCTTCCCGCATAAAAAAAAATTTTTTTTTTTTTTTTTTTAGTTAACTAACAAAAAATAAAATTTTTTTTTTCGATATAACCAAAACAAATTCCTAATCCTGAAACAATAATACTAATATCTTCACACTAAAATCAAATAAACATCCTCCAATCAATACTAACATTTCCTAACTGTCACTTTGACAGAAGCACCAAATCAAAGACACGTGGTAACCAAAAACCAAAACAAACACAAATGTTCTTGACAAGCAGATAAACAAAATTTTTATGTAGGGTCACAAAGTACACAGACGGCATTCCTTATCTTAACTAGATTATTGTTCGTTCACAGAGTCATCTTACATACAACATTTAAACCTGAACTGACATATTTAAATCTCTACACATTCTTACCCCTTTATCCTGACATTTATTTCTGAGTTTTTTGTATAAATTTTTCTCAGTTTTGAAACGCACACGTTTACTTGGAAATATAAATTTGAATTTGTCTAATATATGCCGTATTAGCCTTATCTCGCAACCCATTAACTGAGCCTTGCTGGTTAGCGAGTTATTCGTTATCTTATCTTTCGAGCGTCCTAGTCTGATAACGTGCGGAACACCATCTACTTTATCTGGCAATATTTCTTTCAGAAATTCAAATGTAGCGTGTTGTTTATTCAATTTATCCACTTCCCAAATAATATTATGTCCGAGTTTTCTAACTCCAATTACGGTCACATCTATTTCCGTTCCCTGTACGTATCTTGTTATACGTGCCTGTTTTTCAACTATCTGCGACTCACACGTTGCTGATTTTATCCTTGTGTAACTTACCGGCAGAATCGGCATTTGTATAAAGTGGTTTTTACACCTCTTTCGTAACTGCTCGTCCAACAGCGATATTTCTGTGCCGCTGTCGAACAACATCTCGTCAACATAACCACTGATTTTTGCTTCGACAATAAGGTCGGTGCAATTTTCAATACTAATATTTCCCTCATGTTTATTACTATTATCATTATTACACACTAAATTATCCCTAATTGCTGCAGGATATAGGCCAGACATAACAGTTTCTATCTTATAACCAACATTTTTCATACTTGATTGATTGAACTGCTTTTCAACTGAATCATTTTCAGTAACTGTTGCTAATAAGTTGGTATTAATTTGCTGAGTTGTATTTTTATGTTGTTGTGATTGCGGCTGATTTTGTGGTGTTTGAACATGAAACTGATTACGCGGCGGTTCATTATTATTTACCATAATTGTTGTCACCTTATTGTCACCAGTATCATTCACCTCTCCATCCTCCATAAACACCTCAGTATCTGATATAAACTCATCAAGTACCTCCTCATAACGACATGTGTCAGAAATACCTGCACCGTTATTATCAATACCCATTCCAGGTTCTACTACTGGTTCGGGATTTTTATGTGTTATGCATAAACTGTCCGAATCAATAATAACTTCAGATTCTATGATCCGTTCACGGCTCTCGCATGCTATATCTGTTACATTATAAACTATCACCTCCTCACAGCAATTATCTGAAGTATGTTCTGGACTAATAGTGTTGCTACTACTAATTTCACTTTCGTTATCTTCACTATAATGGAATGCATAATCTAGATATTCGACCATATCGAATAATGAAATACTATGCCCTAAGCGAGTTGCTTCATTAATATTACTTTCAATTTCATCCCACAATTTCCGCCTAATGGCTCTACTCTCCTCAGATATGGTTTTATCATCAACTGACATGGCCCTTAAAGATTCTATAAGCCCTTTTGCCTTCGACATAGTGATCACAAATTAATTTAAAATTTAGTAAATTTAAATTCACTGATTTATACGCAAAGAAAGTTATTATTATCACCAGATTATTAACGTAGTGTAATCAGTTTATACACACAGAGAAAGCAGTTCAAAATATCAACATGTAAATAAACCTTATCTAACACACAACAACTAATAATCTACCTCCAATATACTGATAAAATCTGTTCATATACGATATACAAGAGAATATGCACAATTGATAAATTATATCCTCAGATTTTCATATGAACTATACACATACAATTATTACGTTCATTATAATTATACATAGGATTTTACCAACAAATTTTTTTGTTATAGACAAATATATAATAGCGTAGATTTCCGCTATTTTACGAGCCCCAAGTTGCTAAGCGCCAAAATATCTCTATGCGACAACACAAATTACTAAACTATTGGCGCATAGGATATGATAGTATGTGTATCTCAAATTAAAAGTCTATATTGGAGGGTTTAAGATTATTTATTGCACAAAACACAAGTAATTGTTTATATGGTATATTTGATATGTACAGAATGTAATGTTTGATATAGAGTCTTTCTTTTTAAATGTTAAATACTGTTCATACGCAAGACGTGATACGTTACATAAAGAAGATTCCCACGATGATGTTGCTGAAAAGAAGGGCAGGTCTTTGCGGTGTAGTTGGTTCGTCAGGTGCGGCTTATAAATGACAGACGTTTCCCCAGAAACGTTTACAGCTGGGCTGGCGTCCTGTAACAGTTGGGCTGGTGTCCTATAACAGCTGGGCTGGTGTCTTGTAACAGCTGGGCTGATGTCCTATAACAGCTGGGCTGGTGTCCTATAACAGCTGGGCTGGTGTCCTATAACAGCTGGGCGGGTGTCCTGTAACAGCTGGGCTGGTGTCCTGTAATTCCCACGATGAATCTGACGCTTCGCACACACAGCGGTACTATGGATCTTAATACTCGTAAAATTAATATAGAGTTTATGACCAACTAGTATCTCAGGTGACAGTGAGTTTAATAAATAACGGTATATTGAACTTATACCATTCCGGCTTTTTCAAGTGTTCACGCGAATAACAAGGTCTACCGCGATCAGCAGACCACCCTATGAGGAAATCTTGCACTAACACGGAAACGTCTTGATGGAACAACTTACTATTGCGTAACTATTAATGATACTGACACTGCGGAAAATCTCGCACAGTGATACAGTTACACTCACTTATTACACACGTAATACAACAATACTAATATCGTGTGTAAAGAGTTAATATTCAACCGTTCTGCGTCACACGCGTTACTATCCCCGAATAGTCTTTACAGATTCCTGCAAGCGACAGAATCTTGAACAAGAATTGTGTGTACCGTTCGCGGTAGCAGCAGTGAAGAACTGCCTGTAATTATACGCGCAATGCGTTAAAAGAATACTGTGTGCAGATGTACTACACACACAGTTCTGAGTCTTCCCGTGTCACTAACAACGAATAGTCTTTACAACACCTTGCAAGCGGTAGAATCTTGTACAAGGAGTGCACGTCCCGTTCGCGGTAGATGGCGTAGAAGAACTGTCGTAATTATACGCGTAATGCGTTAAAACAATACTGTGTGCAGGTTTACTCCACACACAGTTCTGAGTCTTCCCGTTTCACTAACGACGAATAGTTTTTACAACACCTTGCAAGCGGTAGAATCTTGTACAAGGAGTGCACGTCCCGTTCGCGGTAGATGGCGTAGAAGAACTGCCTGTGTAACGACAGGCTTAAGAAAATTTCCAACCACCACTCACCATTCTATTGGTGGACGGAAGTCACATGGTTAGTACACCGTGACATGCACTTTTCATGCAGTAGAGTGCATTTACTTTGTAAGAGCACGCATAGCGGTAATCAGAATACCCTTATCACATGCATAACTGCATACTTTACTAATATCATACATGAACGTAAACAATAGTCAGAAATATATAGGGATTGTAGCAATACATATGTCTATGTTCAGTACAATGTCTAACACAATGATAATCAATTCACGCACAGCCCGGGAAACGTTTACCACTCGCGCACGCGCGCACATTTCCACAAACACAGTACATGAATAACAATAAATAAATAATGCACAGTTTTACTAAACTAAACCCTTATCCTTACTAAATACAACTGATAACATAACCAAACTTAACCATCTACCAATATAACATGAATGTCCATAGTCTGTGTAATATATGAGCTTGCCCCGCATATCATGATCCTGTGATTCGTTGCAGGATTAACCCCTTCCCGCATAAAAAAAAATTTTTTTTTTTTTTTTAGTTAACTAACAAAAAATAAATTTTTTTTTTTCGATATAACCAAAACAGTTTCCTAATCCTGAAACAATAATACTAATATCTTCACACTAAAATCAAATAAACATCCTCCAATCAATACTAACATTTCCTAACTGTCACTTTGACAGAAGCACCAAATCAAAGACACGTGGTAACCAAAAACCAAAACAAACACAAATGTTCTTGACAAGCAGATAAACAAAATTTTATGTAGGGTCACAAAGTACACAGACGGCATTCCTTATCTTAACTAGATTATTGTTCGTTCACAGAGTCATCTTACATACAACATTTAAACCTGAACTGACATATTTAAATCTCTACACATTCTTACCCCTATATCCTGACGTTTATTTCTGAGTTTTTTGTATAAATTTTTCTCAGTTTTGAAACGCACACGTTTACTTGGAAATATAAATTTGAATTTGTCTAATATATGCCGTATTAGCCTTATCTCGCAACCCATTAACTGAGCCTTGCTGGTTAGCGAGTTATTCGTTATCTTATCTTTCGAGCGTCCTAGTCTGATAACGTGCGGTACACCATCTACTTTATCTGGCAATATTTCTTTCAGAAATTCAAATGTAGCGTGTTGTTTATTCAATTTATCCACTTCGCAAATAATATTATGTCCGAGTTTTCTATCTCCAATTACGGTCACATCTATTTCCGTTCCCTGTACGTATCTTGTTATACGTGCCTGTTTTTCAACTATCTGCGACTCACACGTTGCTGATTTTATCCTTGTGTAACTTACCGGCAGAATCGGCATTTGTATAAAGTGGTTTTTACACCTCTTTCGTAACTGCTCGTCCAACAGCGATATTTCTGTGCCGCTGTCGAACAACATCTCGTCAACATAACCACTGATTTTTGCTTCGACAATAAGGTCGGTGCATTTTTCAATACTAATATTTCCCTCTTGTTTATTACTATTATCATTATTACACACTAAATTATCCCTAATTGCTGCAGGATATAGGCCAGACATAACAGTTTCATTCTTATAACTAACATTTTTCATACTTGATTGATTGAACTGCTTTTCAACTGAATCATTTTCAGTAACTGTTGCTAATAATTTGGTATTAATTTGCTGAGTTGTATTTTTATGTTGTTGTGATTGCGGCTGATTTTGTGGTGTTTGAACATGAAACTGATTACGCGGCGGTTCATTATTATTTACCATAATTGTTGTCACCTTATTGTCACCAGTATCATTCACCTCTCCATCCTCCATAAACACCTCAGTATCTGATATAAACTCATCAAGTACCTCCTCATAACGACATGTGTCAGAAATACCTGCACCGTTATTATCAATACCCATTCCAGGTTCTACTACTGGTTCGGGATTTTTATGTGTTATGCATAAACTGTCCGAATCAATAATAACTTCAGATTCTATGATCCGTTCACGGCTCTCGCATGCTATATCTGTTACATTATAAACTATCACCTCCTCACAGCAATTATCTGAAGTATGTTCTGGACTAATAGTGTTGCTACTACTAATTTCAATTTCGTTATCTTCACTATAATGGAATGCATAATCTAGATATTCGACCATATCGAATAATGAAATACTATGCCCTAAGCGAGTTGCTTCATTAATATTACTTTCAATTTCATCCCACAATTTCCGCCTAATGGCTCTACTCTCCTCAGATATGGTTTTATCATCAACTGACATGGCCCTTAAAGATTCTATAAGCCCTTTTGCCTTCGACATAGTGATCACAAATTAATTTAAAATTTAGTAAATTTAAATTCACTGATTTATACGCAAAGAAAGTTATTATTATCACCAGATTATTAACGTAGTGTAATCAGTTTATACACACAGAGAAAGCAGTTCAAAATATCAACATGTAAATAAACCTTATCTAACACACAACAACTAATAATCTACCTCCAATATACTGATAAAATCTGTTCATATACGATATACAAGAGAATATGCACAATTGATAAATTATATCCTCAGATTTTCATATGAACTATACACATACAATTATTACGTTCATTATAATTGTACATAGGATTTTACCAACAAATTTTCTTTTTTATAGACAAATATATAATAGCGTAGATTTCCGCTATTTTACAAGCCCCAAGTTGCTAAGCGCCAAAATATCTCTATGCGACAACACAAATTACTAAACTATTGGCGCATAGGATATGATAGTATGTGTATCTCAAATTAAAAGTCTATATTGGAGGGTTTAAGATTATTTATTGCACAAAACACAAGTAATTGTTTATATGGTATATTTGATATGTACAAAATGTAATGTTTGATATAGAGTCTTTCTTTTAAAATGTTAAATACTGTTCATACGCAAGACGTGATACGTTACATAAAGAAGATTCCCACGATGATGTTGCTGAAAAGAAGGGCAGGTCTTTGCGGTGTAGTTGGTTCGTCAGGTGCGGCTTATAAATGACAGACGTTTCCCCAGAAACGTTTACAGCTGGGCTGGCGTCCTGTAACAGCTGGGCTGGTGTCCTATAACAGCTGGGCTGGTGTCTTGTAACAGCTGGGCTGATGTCCTATAACAGCTGGGCTGGTGTCCTATAACAGCTGGGCTGGTGTCCTGACAGCTGGGCGGGTGTCCTGTAACAGCTGGGCTGGTGTCCTGTAATTCCCACGATGAATCTGACGCTTCGCACACACAGCGGTACTATGGATCTTAATACTCGTAAAATGAATATAGAGTTTATGATCAAGTAGTATCTCAGGTGACAGTGAGTTTAATAAATAACGGTATATTGAACTTATACCATTCCGGCTTTTTCAAATGTTCACGCGAATAACAAGGTCTACCGCGATCAGCAGACCACCCTATGAGGAAATCTTGCACTAACACGGAAACGTCTTGATGGAACAACTTACTATTGCGTAACTATTAATGATACTGACACTGCGGAAAATCTCGCACAGTGATACAGTTACACTCACTTATTACACACGTAATACAACAATACTAATATCGTGTGTAAAGAGTTATTATTCAACCGTTCTGCGTCACACACGTTACTATCCCCGAATAGTCTTTACAGATTCCTGCAAGCGACAGAATCTTGAACAAGAATTGTGTGTACCGTTCGCGGTAGCAGCAGTGAAGAACTGCCTGTAATTATACGCGCAATGCGTTAAAAGAATACTGTGTGCAGATGTACTACACACACAGTTCTGAGTCTTCCCGTGTCACTAAAAACGAATAGTCTTTACAACACCTTGCAAGCGGTAGAATCTTGTACAAGGAGTGCACGTCCCGTTCGCGGTAGATGGCGTAGAAGAACTGTCGTAATTATACGCGTAATGCGTTAAAACAATACTGTGTGCAGGTGTACTACACACACAGTTCTGAGTCTTCCCGTTTCACTAACGACGAATAGTTTTTACAACACCTTGCAAGCGGTAGAATCTTGTACAAGGAGTGCACGTCCCGTTCGCGGTAGATGGCGTAGAAGAACTGCCTGTGTAACGACAGGCTTAAGAAAATTTCCAACCACCACTCACCATTCTATTGGTGGACGGAAGTCACATGGTTAGTACACCGTGACATGCACTTTTCATGCAGTAGAGTGCATTTACTTTGTAAGAGCACGCATAGCGGTAATCAGAATACCCTTATCACATGCATAACTGCATACTTTACTAATATCATACATGAACGTAAACAATAGTCAGAAATATATAGGGATTGTAGCAATACATATGTCTATGTTCAGTACAATGTCAAACACAATGATAATCAATTCACGCACAGCCCGGGAAACGTTTACCACTCGCGCACGCGCGCACATTTCCACAAACACAGTACATGAATAACAATAAATAAATAATGCACAGTTTTACTAAACTAAACCCTTATCCTTACTAAATACAACTGATAACATAACCAAACTTAACCATCTACCAATATAACATGAATGTCCATAGTCTGTGTAATATATGAGCTTGCCCCGCATATCATGATCCTGTGATTCGTTGCAGGATTAACCCCTTCCCGCATAAAAAAAATTTTTTTTTTTTTTTTGCTAACTAACCAAAAATAAAAATTTTTTTTTCGATATAACCAAAACAATTTCCTAATCCTGAAACAATAATACTAATATCTTCACACTAAAATCAAATAAACATCCTCCAATCAATACTAACATTTCCTAACTGTCACTTTGACAGAAGCACCAAATCAAAGACACGTGGTAACCAAAAACCAAAACAAACACACATGTTCTTGACAAGCAGATAAACAAAATTTTATGTAGCGTCACAAAGTACACAGACGGCATTCCTTATCTTAACTAGATTATTGTTCGTTCACAGAGTCATCTTACATACAACATTTAAACCTGAACTGACATATTTAAATCACTTCACATTCTTACCCCTATATCCTGACATTTATTTCTGAGATTTTTGTATAAATTTTTCTCAGTTTTGAAACGCACACGTTTACTTGGAAATATAGATTTGAATTTGTCTAATATATGCCGTATTAGCCTTATCTCGCAACCCATTAACTGAACCTTGCTGGTTAGCGAGTTATTCGTTATCTTATCTTTCGAGCGTCCTAGTCTGATAACGTACGGTACACTATCTACTTTATCAGGCAATATTTCTTTCAGAAATTCAAATGTAGCGTGTTGTTTATTCAATTTATTCACTTCCCAAATAATATTATGTCCGAGTTTTCTAACTCCAATTACGGTCACATCTATTTCCGTTCCCTGTACGTATCTTGTTATACGTGCCTGTTTTTCAACTATCTGCGACTCACACGTTGCTGATTTTATCCTTGTGTAACTTACCGGCAGAATCGGCATTTGTATAAAGTGGTTTTTACACCTCTTTCGTAACTGCTCGTCCAACAGCGATATTTCTGTGCCGCTGTTGAACAACATCTCGTCAACATAACCACTGATTTTTGCTTCGACAATAAGGTCGGTGCATTTTTCAATACTAATATTTCCCTCTTGTTTATTACTATTATCATTATTACACACTAAATTATCCCTAATTGCTGCAGGATATAGGCCAGACATAACAGTTTCATTCTTATAACTAACATTTTTCATACTTGATTGATTGAACTGCTTTTCAACTGAATCATTTTCAGTAACTGTTGCTAATAAGTTGGTATTAATTTGCTGAGTTGTATTTTTATGTTGTTGTGATTGCGGCTGATTTTGTGGTGTTTGAACATGAAACTGATTACGCGGCGGTTCATTATTATTTACCATAATTGTTGTCACCTTATTGTCACCAGTATCATTCACCTCTCCATCCTCCATAAACACTCAGTATCTGATATAAACTCATCAAGTACCTCCTCATAACGACATGTGTCAGAAATACCTGCACCGTTATTATCAATACCCATTCCAGGTTCTACTACTGGTTCGGGATTTTTATGTGTTATGCATAAACTGTCCGAATCAATAATAACTTCAGATTCTATGATCCTTTCACGGCTCTCGCATGCTATATCTGTTACATTATAAACTATCACCTCCTCACAGCAATTATCTGAAGTATGTTCTGGACTAATAGTGTTGCTACTACTAATTTCAATTTCGTTATCTTCACTATAATGGAATGCATAATCTAGATATTCGACCATATCGAATAATGAAATACTATGCCCTAAGCGAGTTTCTTCATTAATATTACTTTCAATTTCATCCCACAATTTCCGCCTAATGGCTCTACTCTCCTCAGATATGGTTTTATCATCAACTGACATGGCCCTTAAAGATTCTATAAGCCCTTTTGCCTTCGACATAGTGATCACAAATTAATTTAAAATTTAGTAAATTTAAATTCACTGATTTATACGCAAAGAAAGTTATTATTATCACCAGATTATTAACGTAGTGTAATCAGTTTATACACACAGAGAAAGCAGTTCAAAATATCAACATGTAAATAAACCTTATCTAACACACAACAACTAATAATCTACCTCCAATATACTGATAAAATCTGTTCATATACGATATACAAGAGAATATGCACAATTGATAAATTATATCCTCAGATTTTCATATGAACTATACACATACAATTATTACATTCATTATAATTATACATAGGATTTTACCAACAAATTTTTTTTTTATAGACAAATATATAATAGCGTAGATTTCCGCTATTTTACGAGCCCCAAGTTGCTAAGCGCCAAAATATCTCTATGCGACAACACAAATTACTAAACTATTGGCGCATAGGATATGATAGTATGTGTATCTCAAATTAAAAGTCTATATTGGAGGGTTTAAGATTATTTATTGCACAAAACACAAGTAATTGTTTATATGGTATATTTGATATGTACAGAATGTAATGTTTGATATAGAGTCTTTCTTTTTAAATGTTAAATACTGTTCATACGCAAGACGTGATACGTTACATAAAGAAGATTCCCACGATGATGTTGCTGAAAAGAAGGGCAGGTCTTTGCGGTGTAGTTGGTTCGTCAGGTGCGGCTTATAAATGACAGACGTTTCCCCAGAAACGTTTACAGCTGGGCTGGCGTCCTGTAACAGTTGGGCTGGTGTCCTATAACAGCTGGGCTGGTGTCTTGTAACAGCTGGGCTGATGTCCTATAACAGCTGGGCTGGTGTCCTATAACAGCTGGGCTGGTGTCCTATAACAGCTGGGCGGGTGTCCTGTAACAGCTGGGCTGGTGTCCTGTAATTCCCACGATGAATCTGACGCTTCGCACACACAGCGGTACTATGGATCTTAATACTCGTAAAATTAATATAGAGTTTATGACCAAGTAGTATCTCAGGTGACAGTGAGTTTAATAAATAACGGTATATTGAACTTATACCATTCCGGCTTTTTCAAGTGTTCACGCGAATAACAAGGTCTACCGCGATCAGCAGACCACCCTATGAGGAAATCTTGCACTAACACGGAAACGTCTTGATGGAACAACTTACTATTGCGTAACTATTAATGATACTGACACTGCGGAAAATCTCGCACAGTGATACAGTTACACTCACTTATTACACACGTAATACAACAATACTAATATCGTGTGTAAAGAGTTAATATTCAACCGTTCTGCGTCACACGCGTTACTATCCCCGAATAGTCTTTACAGATTCCTGCAAGCGACAGAATCTTGAACAAGAATTGTGTGTACCGTTCGCGGTAGCAGCAGTGAAGAACTGCCTGTAATTATACGCGCAATGCGTTAAAAGAATACTGTGTGCAGATGTACTACACACACAGTTCTGAGTCTTCCCGTGTCACTAACAACGAATAGTCTTTACAACACCTTGCAAGCGGTAGAATCTTGTACAAGGAGTGCACGTCCCGTTCGCGGTAGATGGCGTAGAAGAACTGTCGTAATTATACGCGTAATGCGTTAAAACAATACTGTGTGCAGGTGTACTACACACACAGTTCTGAGTCTTCCCGTTTCACTAACGACGAATAGTTTTTACAACACCTTGCAAGCGGTAGAATCTTGTACAAGGAGTGCACGTCCCGTTCGCGGTAGATGGCGTAGAAGAACTGCCTGTGTAACGACAGGCTTAAGAAAATTTCCAACCACCACTCACCATTCTATTGGTGGACGGAAGTCACATGGTTAGTACACCGTGACATGCACTTTTCATGCAGTAGAGTGCATTTACTTTGTAAGAGCACGCATAGCGGTAATCAGAATACCCTTATCACATGCATAACTGCATACTTTACTAATATCATACATGAACGTAAACAATAGTCAGAAATATATAGGGATTGTAGCAATACATATGTCTATGTTCAGTACAATGTCAAACACAATGATAATCAATTCACGCACAGCCCGGGAAACGTTTACCACTCGCGCACGCGCGCACATTTCCACAAACACAGTACATGAATAACAATAAATAAATAATGCACAGTTTTACTAAACTAAACCCTTATCCTTACTAAATACAACTGATAACATAACCAAACTTAACCATCTACCAATATAACATGAATGTCCATAGTCTGTGTAATATATGAGCTTGCCCCGCATATCATGATCCTGTGATTCGTTGCAGGATTAACCCCTTCCCGCATAAAAAAAATTTTTTTTTTTTTTTTGCTAACTAACCAAAAATAAAAATTTTTTTTTCGATATAACCAAAACAATTTCCTAATCCTGAAACAATAATACTAATATCTTCACACTAAAATCAAATAAACATCCTCCAATCAATACTAACATTTCCTAACTGTCACTTTGACAGAAGCACCAAATCAAAGACACGTGGTAACCAAAAACCAAAACAAACACACATGTTCTTGACAAGCAGATAAACAAAATTTTATGTAGCGTCACAAAGTACACAGACGGCATTCCTTATCTTAACTAGATTATTGTTCGTTCACAGAGTCATCTTACATACAACATTTAAACCTGAACTGACATATTTAAATCACTTCACATTCTTACCCCTATATCCTGACATTTATTTCTGAGATTTTTGTATAAATTTTTCTCAGTTTTGAAACGCACACGTTTACTTGGAAATATAGATTTGAATTTGTCTAATATATGCCGTATTAGCCTTATCTCGCAACCCATTAACTGAACCTTGCTGGTTAGCGAGTTATTCGTTATCTTATCTTTCGAGCGTCCTAGTCTGATAACGTACGGTACACTATCTACTTTATCAGGCAATATTTCTTTCAGAAATTCAAATGTAGCGTGTTGTTTATTCAATTTATTCACTTCCCAAATAATATTATGTCCGAGTTTTCTAACTCCAATTACGGTCACATCTATTTCCGTTCCCTGTACGTATCTTGTTATACGTGCCTGTTTTTCAACTATCTGCGACTCACACGTTGCTGATTTTATCCTTGTGTAACTTACCGGCAGAATCGGCATTTGTATAAAGTGGTTTTTACACCTCTTTCGTAACTGCTCGTCCAACAGCGATATTTCTGTGCCGCTGTTGAACAACATCTCGTCAACATAACCACTGATTTTTGCTTCGACAATAAGGTCGGTGCATTTTTCAATACTAATATTTCCCTCTTGTTTATTACTATTATCATTATTACACACTAAATTATCCCTAATTGCTGCAGGATATAGGCCAGACATAACAGTTTCATTCTTATAACTAACATTTTTCATACTTGATTGATTGAACTGCTTTTCAACTGAATCATTTTCAGTAACTGTTGCTAATAAGTTGGTATTAATTTGCTGAGTTGTATTTTTATGTTGTTGTGATTGCGGCTGATTTTGTGGTGTTTGAACATGAAACTGATTACGCGGCGGTTCATTATTATTTACCATAATTGTTGTCACCTTATTGTCACCAGTATCATTCACCTCTCCATCCTCCATAAACACTCAGTATCTGATATAAACTCATCAAGTACCTCCTCATAACGACATGTGTCAGAAATACCTGCACCGTTATTATCAATACCCATTCCAGGTTCTACTACTGGTTCGGGATTTTTATGTGTTATGCATAAACTGTCCGAATCAATAATAACTTCAGATTCTATGATCCTTTCACGGCTCTCGCATGCTATATCTGTTACATTATAAACTATCACCTCCTCACAGCAATTATCTGAAGTATGTTCTGGACTAATAGTGTTGCTACTACTAATTTCAATTTCGTTATCTTCACTATAATGGAATGCATAATCTAGATATTCGACCATATCGAATAATGAAATACTATGCCCTAAGCGAGTTTCTTCATTAATATTACTTTCAATTTCATCCCACAATTTCCGCCTAATGGCTCTACTCTCCTCAGATATGGTTTTATCATCAACTGACATGGCCCTTAAAGATTCTATAAGCCCTTTTGCCTTCGACATAGTGATCACAAATTAATTTAAAATTTAGTAAATTTAAATTCACTGATTTATACGCAAAGAAAGTTATTATTATCACCAGATTATTAACGTAGTGTAATCAGTTTATACACACAGAGAAAGCAGTTCAAAATATCAACATGTAAATAAACCTTATCTAACACACAACAACTAATAATCTACCTCCAATATACTGATAAAATCTGTTCATATACGATATACAAGAGAATATGCACAATTGATAAATTATATCCTCAGATTTTCATATGAACTATACACATACAATTATTACATTCATTATAATTATACATAGGATTTTACCAACAAATTTTTTTTTTATAGACAAATATATAATAGCGTAGATTTCCGCTATTTTACGAGCCCCAAGTTGCTAAGCGCCAAAATATCTCTATGCGACAACACAAATTACTAAACTATTGGCGCATAGGATATGATAGTATGTGTATCTCAAATTAAAAGTCTATATTGGAGGGTTTAAGATTATTTATTGCACAAAACACAAGTAATTGTTTATATGGTATATTTGATATGTACAGAATGTAATGTTTGATATAGAGTCTTTCTTTTTAAATGTTAAATACTGTTCATACGCAAGACGTGATACGTTACATAAAGAAGATTCCCACGATGATGTTGCTGAAAAGAAGGGCAGGTCTTTGCGGTGTAGTTGGTTCGTCAGGTGCGGCTTATAAATGACAGACGTTTCCCCAGAAACGTTTACAGCTGGGCTGGCGTCCTGTAACAGTTGGGCTGGTGTCCTATAACAGCTGGGCTGGTGTCTTGTAACAGCTGGGCTGATGTCCTATAACAGCTGGGCTGGTGTCCTATAACAGCTGGGCTGGTGTCCTATAACAGCTGGGCGGGTGTCCTGTAACAGCTGGGCTGGTGTCCTGTAATTCCCACGATGAATCTGACGCTTCGCACACACAGCGGTACTATGGATCTTAATACTCGTAAAATTAATATAGAGTTTATGACCAAGTAGTATCTCAGGTGACAGTGAGTTTAATAAATAACGGTATATTGAACTTATACCATTCCGGCTTTTTCAAGTGTTCACGCGAATAACAAGGTCTACCGCGATCAGCAGACCACCCTATGAGGAAATCTTGCACTAACACGGAAACGTCTTGATGGAACAACTTACTATTGCGTAACTATTAATGATACTGACACTGCGGAAAATCTCGCACAGTGATACAGTTACACTCACTTATTACACACGTAATACAACAATACTAATATCGTGTGTAAAGAGTTAATATTCAACCGTTCTGCGTCACACGCGTTACTATCCCCGAATAGTCTTTACAGATTCCTGCAAGCGACAGAATCTTGAACAAGAATTGTGTGTACCGTTCGCGGTAGCAGCAGTGAAGAACTGCCTGTAATTATACGCGCAATGCGTTAAAAGAATACTGTGTGCAGATGTACTACACACACAGTTCTGAGTCTTCCCGTGTCACTAACAACGAATAGTCTTTACAACACCTTGCAAGCGGTAGAATCTTGTACAAGGAGTGCACGTCCCGTTCGCGGTAGATGGCGTAGAAGAACTGTCGTAATTATACGCGTAATGCGTTAAAACAATACTGTGTGCAGGTTTACTCCACACACAGTTCTGAGTCTTCCCGTTTCACTAACGACGAATAGTTTTTACAACACCTTGCAAGCGGTAGAATCTTGTACAAGGAGTGCACGTCCCGTTCGCGGTAGATGGCGTAGAAGAACTGCCTGTGTAACGACAGGCTTAAGAAAATTTCCAACCACCACTCACCATTCTATTGGTGGACGGAAGTCACATGGTTAGTACACCGTGACATGCACTTTTCATGCAGTAGAGTGCATTTACTTTGTAAGAGCACGCATAGCGGTAATCAGAATACCCTTATCACATGCATAACTGCATACTTTACTAATATCATACATGAACGTAAACAATAGTCAGAAATATATAGGGATTGTAGCAATACATATGTCTATGTTCAGTACAATGTCTAACACAATGATAATCAATTCACGCACAGCCCGGGAAACGTTTACCACTCGCGCACGCGCGCACATTTCCACAAACACAGTACATGAATAACAATAAATAAATAATGCACAGTTTTACTAAACTAAACCCTTATCCTTACTAAATACAACTGATAACATAACCAAACTTAACCATCTACCAATATAACATGAATGTCCATAGTCTGTGTAATATATGAGCTTGCCCCGCATATCATGATCCTGTGATTCGTTGCAGGATTAACCCCTTCCCGCATAAAAAAAAATTTTTTTTTTTTTTTTAGTTAACTAACAAAAAATAAATTTTTTTTTTTCGATATAACCAAAACAGTTTCCTAATCCTGAAACAATAATACTAATATCTTCACACTAAAATCAAATAAACATCCTCCAATCAATACTAACATTTCCTAACTGTCACTTTGACAGAAGCACCAAATCAAAGACACGTGGTAACCAAAAACCAAAACAAACACAAATGTTCTTGACAAGCAGATAAACAAAATTTTATGTAGGGTCACAAAGTACACAGACGGCATTCCTTATCTTAACTAGATTATTGTTCGTTCACAGAGTCATCTTACATACAACATTTAAACCTGAACTGACATATTTAAATCTCTACACATTCTTACCCCTATATCCTGACGTTTATTTCTGAGTTTTTTGTATAAATTTTTCTCAGTTTTGAAACGCACACGTTTACTTGGAAATATAAATTTGAATTTGTCTAATATATGCCGTATTAGCCTTATCTCGCAACCCATTAACTGAGCCTTGCTGGTTAGCGAGTTATTCGTTATCTTATCTTTCGAGCGTCCTAGTCTGATAACGTGCGGTACACCATCTACTTTATCTGGCAATATTTCTTTCAGAAATTCAAATGTAGCGTGTTGTTTATTCAATTTATCCACTTCGCAAATAATATTATGTCCGAGTTTTCTATCTCCAATTACGGTCACATCTATTTCCGTTCCCTGTACGTATCTTGTTATACGTGCCTGTTTTTCAACTATCTGCGACTCACACGTTGCTGATTTTATCCTTGTGTAACTTACCGGCAGAATCGGCATTTGTATAAAGTGGTTTTTACACCTCTTTCGTAACTGCTCGTCCAACAGCGATATTTCTGTGCCGCTGTCGAACAACATCTCGTCAACATAACCACTGATTTTTGCTTCGACAATAAGGTCGGTGCATTTTTCAATACTAATATTTCCCTCATGTTTATTACTATTATCATTATTACACACTAAATTATCCCTAATTGCTGCAGGATATAGGCCAGACATAACAGTTTCATTCTTATAACTAACATTTTTCATACTTGATTGATTGAACTGCTTTTCAACTGAATCATTTTCAGTAACTGTTGCTAATAATTTGGTAATAATTTGCTGAGTTGTATTTTTATGTTGTTGTGATTGCGGCTGATTTTGTGGTGTTTGAACATGAAACTGATTACGCGGCGGTTCATTATTATTTACCATAATTGTTGTCACCTTATTGTCACCAGTATCATTCACCTCTCCATCCTCCATAAACACCTCAGTATCTGATATAAACTCATCAAGTACCTCCTCATAACGACATGTGTCAGAAATACCTGCACCGTTATTATCAATACCCATTCCAGGTTCTACTACTGGTTCGGGATTTTTATGTGTTATGCATAAACTGTCCGAATCAATAATAACTTCAGATTCTATGATCCGTTCACGGCTCTCGCATGCTATATCTGTTACATTATAAACTATCACCTCCTCACAGCAATTATCTGAAGTATGTTCTGGACTAATAGTGTTGCTACTACTAATTTCAATTTCGTTATCTTCACTATAATGGAATGCATAATCTAGATATTCGACCATATCGAATAATGAAATACTATGCACTAAGCGAGTTGCTTCATTAATATTACTTTCAATTTCATCCCACAATTTCCGCCTAATGGCTCTACTCTCCTCAGATATGGTTTTATCATCAACTGACATGGCCCTTAAAGATTCTATAAGCCCTTTTGCCTTCGACATAGTGATCACAAATTAATTTAAAATTTAGTAAATTTAAATTCACTGATTTATACGCAAAGAAAGTTATTATTATCACCAGATTATTAACGTAGTGTAATCAGTTTATACACACAGAGAAAGCAGTTCAAAATATCAACACGTAAATAAACCTTATCTAACACACAACAACTAATAATCTACCTCCAATATACTGATAAAATCTGTTCATATACGATATACAAGAGAATATGCACAATTGATAAATTATATCTTCAGATTTTCATATGAACTATACACATACAATTATTACGTTCATTATAATTGTACATAGGATTTTACCAACAAATTTTCTTTTTTATAGACAAATATATAATAGCGTAGATTTCCGCTATTTTACAAGCCCCAAGTTGCTAAGCGCCAAAATATCTCTATGCGACAACACAAATTACTAAACTATTGGCGCATAGGATATGATAGTATGTGTATCTCAAATTAAAAGTCTATATTGGAGGGTTTAAGATTATTTATTGCACAAAACACAAGTAATTGTTTATATGGTATATTTGATATGTACAGAATGTAATGTTTGATATAGAGTCTTTCTTTTAAAATGTTAAATACTGTTCATACGCAAGACGTGATACGTTACATAAAGAAGATTCCCACGATGATGTTGCTGAAAAGAAGGGCAGGTCTTTGCGGTGTAGTTGGTTCGTCAGGTGCGGCTTATAAATGACAGACGTTTCCCCAGAAACGTTTACAGCTGGGCTGGCGTCCTGTAACAGCTGGGCTGGTGTCCTATAACAGCTGGGCTGGTGTCTTGTAACAGCTGGGCTGATGTCCTATAACAGCTGGGCTGGTGTCCTATAACAGCTGGGCTGGTGTCCTGACAGCTGGGCGGGTGTCCTGTAACAGCTGGGCTGGTGTCCTGTAATTCCCACGATGAATCTGACGCTTCGCACACACAGCGGTACTATGGATCTTAATACTCGTAAAATGAATATAGAGTTTATGATCAAGTAGTATCTCAGGTGACAGTGAGTTTAATAAATAACGGTATATTGAACTTATACCATTCCGGCTTTTTCAAATGTTCACGCGAATAACAAGGTCTACCGCGATCAGCAGACCACCCTATGAGGAAATCTTGCACTAACACGGAAACGTCTTGATGGAACAACTTACTATTGCGTAACTATTAATGATACTGACACTGCGGAAAATCTCGCACAGTGATACAGTTACACTCACTTATTACACACGTAATACAACAATACTAATATCGTGTGTAAAGAGTTATTATTCAACCGTTCTGCGTCACACACGTTACTATCCCCGAATAGTCTTTACAGATTCCTGCAAGCGACAGAATCTTGAACAAGAATTGTGTGTACCGTTCGCGGTAGCAGCAGTGAAGAACTGCCTGTAATTATACGCGCAATGCGTTAAAAGAATACTGTGTGCAGATGTACTACACACACAGTTCTGAGTCTTCCCGTGTCACTAAAAACGAATAGTCTTTACAACACCTTGCAAGCGGTAGAATCTTGTACAAGGAGTGCACGTCCCGTTCGCGGTAGATGGCGTAGAAGAACTGTCGTAATTATACGCGTAATGCGTTAAAACAATACTGTGTGCAGGTGTACTACACACACAGTTCTGAGTCTTCCCGTTTCACTAACGACGAATAGTTTTTACAACACCTTGCAAGCGGTAGAATCTTGTACAAGGAGTGCACGTCCCGTTCGCGGTAGATGGCGTAGAAGAACTGCCTGTGTAACGACAGGCTTAAGAAAATTTCCAACCACCACTCACCATTCTATTGGTGGACGGAAGTCACATGGTTAGTACACCGTGACATGCACTTTTCATGCAGTAGAGTGCATTTACTTTGTAAGAGCACGCATAGCGGTAATCAGAATACCCTTATCACATGCATAACTGCATACTTTACTAATATCATACATGAACGTAAACAATAGTCAGAAATATATAGGGATTGTAGCAATACATATGTCTATGTTCAGTACAATGTCAAACACAATGATAATCAATTCACGCACAGCCCGGGAAACGTTTACCACTCGCGCACGCGCGCACATTTCCACAAACACAGTACATGAATAACAATAAATAAATAATGCACAGTTTTACTAAACTAAACCCTTATCCTTACTAAATACAACTGATAACATAACCAAACTTAACCATCTACCAATATAACATGAATGTCCATAGTCTGTGTAATATATGAGCTTGCCCCGCATATCATGATCCTGTGATTCGTTGCAGGATTAACCCCTTCCCGCATAAAAAAATTTTTTTTTTTTTTTTTGCTAACTAACCAAAAATAAAAATTTTTTTTTCGATATAACCAAAACAATTTCCTAATCCTGAAACAATAATACTAATATCTTCACACTAAAATCAAATAAACATCCTCCAATCAATACTAACATTTCCTAACTGTCACTTTGACAGAAGCACCAAATCAAAGACACGTGGTAACCAAAAACCAAAACAAACACACATGTTCTTGACAAGCAGATAAACAAAATTTTATGTAGCGTCACAAAGTACACAGACGGCATTCCTTATCTTAACTAGATTATTGTTCGTTCACAGAGTCATCTTACATACAACATTTAAACCTGAACTGACATATTTAAATCACTTCACATTCTTACCCCTATATCCTGACATTTATTTCTGAGATTTTTGTATAAATTTTTCTCAGTTTTGAAACGCACACGTTTACTTGGAAATATAGATTTGAATTTGTCTAATATATGCCGTATTAGCCTTATCTCGCAACCCATTAACTGAACCTTGCTGGTTAGCGAGTTATTCGTTATCTTATCTTTCGAGCGTCCTAGTCTGATAACGTACGGTACACTATCTACTTTATCAGGCAATATTTCTTTCAGAAATTCAAATGTAGCGTGTTGTTTATTCAATTTATTCACTTCTCAAATAATATTATGTCCGAGTTTTCTAACTCCAATTACGGTCACATCTATTTCCGTTCCCTGTACGTATCTTGTTATACGTGCCTGTTTTTCAACTATCTGCGACTCACACGTTGCTGATTTTATCCTTGTGTAACTTACCGGCAGAATCGGCATTTGTATAAAGTGGTTTTTACACCTCTTTCGTAACTGCTCGTCCAACAGCGATATTTCTGTGCCGCTGTTGAACAACATCTCGTCAACATAACCACTGATTTTTGCTTCGACAATAAGGTCGGTGCATTTTTCAATACTAATATTTCCCTCATGTTTATTACTATTATCATTATTACACACTAAATTATCCCTAATTGCTGCAGGATATAGGCCAGACATAACAGTTTCATTCTTATAACTAACATTTTTCATACTTGATTGATTGAACTGCTTTTCAACTGAATCATTTTCAGTAACTGTTGCTAATAAGTTGGTATTAATTTGCTGAGTTGTATTTTTATGTTGTTGTGATTGCGGCTGATTTTGTGGTGTTTGAACATGAAACTGATTACGCGGCGGTTCATTATTATTTACCATAATTGTTGTCACCTTATTGTCACCAGTATCATTCACCTCTCCATCCTCCATAAACACTCAGTATCTGATATAAACTCATCAAGTACCTCCTCATAACGACATGTGTCAGAAATACTTGCACCGTTATTATCAATACCCATTCCAGGTTCTACTACTGGTTCGGGATTTTTATGTGTTATGCATAAACTGTCCGAATCAATAATAACTTCAGATTCTATGATCCTTTCACGGCTCTCGCATGCTATATCTGTTACATTATAAACTATCACCTCCTCACAGCAATTATCTGAAGTATGTTCTGGACTAATAGTGTTGCTACTACTAATTTCAATTTCGTTATCTTCACTATAATGGAATGCATAATCTAGATATTCGACCATATCGAATAATGAAATACTATGCCCTAAGCGAGTTTCTTCATTAATATTACTTTCAATTTCATCCCACAATTTCCGCCTAATGGCTCTACTCTCCTCAGATATGGTTTTATCATCAACTGACATGGCCCTTAAAGATTCTATAAGCCCTTTTGCCTTCGACATAGTGATCACAAATTAATTTAAAATTTAGTAAATTTAAATTCACTGATTTATACGCAAAGAAAGTTATTATTATCACCAGATTATTAACGTAGTGTAATCAGTTTATACACACAGAGAAAGCAGTTCAAAATATCAACATGTAAATAAACCTTATCTAACACACAACAACTAATAATCTACCTCCAATATACTGATAAAATCTGTTCATATACGATATACAAGAGAATATGCACAATTGATAAATTATATCCTCAGATTTTCATATGAACTATACACATACAATTATTACATTCATTATAATTATACATAGGATTTTACCAACAAATTTTTTTTTTTATAGACAAATATATAATAGCGTAGATTTCCGCTATTTTACGAGCCCCAAGTTGCTAAGCGCCAAAATATCTCTATGCGACAACACAAATTACTAAACTATTGGCGCATAGGATATGATAGTATGTGTATCTCAAATTAAAAGTCTATATTGGAGGGTTTAAGATTATTTATTGCACAAAACACAAGTAATTGTTTATATGGTATATTTGATATGTACAGAATGTAATGTTTGATATAGAGTCTTTCTTTTAAAATGTTAAATACTGTTCATACGCAAGACGTGATACGTTACATAAAGAAGATTCCCACGATGATGTTGCTGAAAAGAAGGGCAGGTCTTTGCGGTGTAGTTGGTTCGTCAGGTGCGGCTTATAAATGACAGACGTTTCCCCAGAAACGTTTACAGCTGGGCTGGCGTCCTGTAACAGCTGGGCTGGTGTCCTATAACAGCTGGGCTGGTGTCTTGTAACAGCTGGGCTGATGTCCTATAACAGCTGGGCTGGTGTCCTATAACAGCTGGGCTGGTGTCCTGACAGCTGGGCGGGTGTCCTGTAACAGCTGGGCTGGTGTCCTGTAATTCCCACGATGAATCTGACGCTTCGCACACACAGCGGTACTATGGATCTTAATACTCGTAAAATTAATATAGAGTTTATGACCAAGTAGTATCTCAGGTGACAGTGAGTTTAATAAATAACGGTATATTGAACTTATACCATTCCGGCTTTTTCAAGTGTTCACGCGAATAACAAGGTCTACCGCGATCAGCAGACCACCCTATGAGGAAATCTTGCACTAACACGGAAACGTCTTGATGGAACAACTTACTATTGCGTAACTATTAATGATACTGACACTGCGGAAAATCTCGCACAGTGATACAGTTACACTCACTTATTACACACGTAATACAACAATACTAATATCGTGTGTAAAGAGTTATTATTCAACCGTTCTGCGTCACACACGTTACTATCCCCGAATAGTCTTTACAGATTCCTGCAAGCGACAGAATCTTGAACAAGAATTGTGTGTACCGTTCGCGGTAACAGCAGTGAAGAACTGCCTGTAATTATACGCGCAATGCGTTAAAACAATACTGTGTGCAGATGTACTACACACACAGTTCTGAGTCTTCCCGTGTCATTAACAACGGATAGTCTTTACAACACCTTGCAAGCGGTAGAATCTTGTACAAGGAATGCACGTCCCGTTCGCGGTAGATGGCGTAGAAGAACTGTCGTAATTATACGCGTAATGCGTTAAAACAATACTGTGTGCAGGTGTACTACACACACAGTTCTGAGTCTTCCCGTTTCACTAACGACGAATAGTTTTTACAACACCTTGCAAGCGGTAGAATCTTGTACAAGGAGTGCACGTCCCGTTCGCGGTAGATGGCGTAGAAGAACTGCCTGTGTAACGACAGGCTTAAGAAAATTTCCAGCCACCACTCACCATTCTATTGGTGGACGGAAGTCACATGGTTAGTACATCGTGACATGCACTTTTCAAGCAGTAGAGTGCATTTACTTTGTAAGAGCACGCATAGCGGTAATCAGAATACCCTTATCACATGCATAACTGCATACTTTGCTAATATCATACATGAACGTAAACAATAGTCAGAAATATATAGGGATTGTAGCAATACATATGTCTATGTTCAGTACAATGTCAAACACAATGATAATCAATTCACGCACAGCCCGGGAAACGTTTACCACTCGCGCACGCGCGCACATTTCCACAAACACAGTACATGAATAACAATAAATAAATAATGCACAGTTTTACTAAACTAAACCCTTATCCTTACTAAATACAACTGATAACATAACCAAACTTAACCATCTACCAATATAACATGAATGTCCATAGTCTGTGTAATATATGAGCTTGCCCCGCATATCATGATCCTGTGATTCGTTGCAGGATTAACCCCTTCCCGCATAAAAAAAATTTTTTTTTTTTTTTTTTAGCTAACTAACAAAAAATGAAAAATTTTTTTTTTCGATATAACCAAAACAATTTCCTAATCCTGAAACAATAATACTAATATCTTCACACTAAAATCAAATAAACATCCTCCAATCAATACTAACATTTCCTAACTGTCACTTTGACAGAAGCACCAAATCAAAGACACGTGGTAACCAAAAACCAAAACAAACACACATGTTCTTGACAAGCAGATAAACAAAATTTTATGTAGGGTCACAAAGTACACAGACGGCATTCCTTATCTTAACTAGATTATTGTTCGTTCACAGAGTCATCTTACATACAACATTTAAACCTGAACTGACATATTTAAATCACTACACATTCTTACCCCTATATCCTGACATTTATTTCTGAGTTTTTTGTATAAATTTTTCTCAGTTTTGAAACGCACACGTTTACTTGGAAATATAGATTTGAATTTGTCTAATATATGCCGTATTTGCCTTATCTCGCAACCCATTAACTGAACCTTGCTGGTTAGCGAGTTATTCGTTATCTTATCTTTCGAGCGTCCTAGTCTGATAACGTGCGGTACACTATCTACTTTATCTGGCAATATTTCTTTCAGAAATTCAAATGTAGCGTGTTGTTTATTCAATTTATCCACTTCGCAAATAATATTATGTCCGAGTTTTCTATCTCCAATTACGGTCACATCTATTTCCGTTCCCTGTACGTATCTTGTTATACGTGCCTGTTTTTCAACTATCTGCGACTCACACGTTGCTGATTTTATCCTTGTGTAACTTACCGGCAGAATCGGCATTTGTATAAAGTGGTTTTTACACCTCTTTCGTAACTGCTCGTCCAACAGCGATATTTCTGTGCCGCTGTCGAACAACATCTCGTCAACATAACCACTGATTTTTGCTTCGACAATAAGGTCGGTGCATTTTTCAATACTAATATTTCCCTCATGTTTATTACTATTATCATTATTACACACTAAATTATCCCTAATTGCTGCAGGATATAGGCCAGACATAACAGTTTCATTCTTATAACTAACATTTTTCATACTTGATTGATTGAACTGCTTTTCAACTGAATCATTTTCAGTAACTGTTGCTAATAAGTTGGTATTAATTTGCCGAGTTGTATTTTTATGTTGTTGTGATTGCGGCTGATTTTGTGGTGTTTGAACATGAAACTGATTACGCGGCGGTTCATTATTATTTACCATAATTGTTGTCACCTAATTGTCACCAGTATCATTCACCTCTCCATCCTCCATAAACACCTCAGTATCTGATATAAACTCATCAAGTACCTCCTCATAACGACATGTGTCAGAAATACCTGCACCGTTATTATCAATACCCATTCCAGGTTCTACTACTGGTTCGGAATTTTTATGTGTTAAGCATAAACTGTCCGAATCAATAATAACTTCAGATTCTATGATCCGTTCACGGCTCTCGCATGCTATATCTGTTACATTATAAACTATCACCTCCTCACAGCAATTATCTGAAGTATGTTCTGGACTAATAGTGTTGCTACTACTAATTTCACTTTCGTTATCTTCACTATAATGGAATGCATAATCTAGATATTCGACCATATCGAATAATGAAATACTATGCCCTAAGCGAGTTGCTTCATTAATATTACTTTCAATTTCATCCCACAATTTCCGCCTAATGGCTCTACTCTCCTCAGATATGGTTTTATCATCAACTGACATGGCCCTTAAAGATTCTATAAGCCCTTTTGCCTTCGACATAGTGATCACAAATTAATTTAAAATTTAGTAAATTTAAATTCACTGATTTATACGCAAAGAAAGTTATTATTATCACCAGATTATTAACGTAGTGTAATCAGTTTATACACACAGAGAAAGCAGTTCAAAATATCAACACGTAAATAAACCTTATCTAACACACAACAACTAATAATCTACCTCCAATATACTGATAAAATCTGTTCATATACGATATACAAGAGAATATGCACAATTGATAAATTATATCCTCAGATTTTCATATGAACTATACACATACAATTATTACGTTCATTATAATTATACATAGGATTTTACCACAAATTTTTTTTTTATAGACAAATATATAATAGCGTAGATTTCCGCTTTTTACGAGCCCCAAGTTGCTAAGCGCCAAAATATCTCTATGCGACAACACAAATTACTAAACTATTGGCGCATAGGATATGACAGTATGTGTACCTAAAATTAAAAGTCTATATTGGAGGGTTTAAGATTATTTATTGCACAAAACACAAGTAATTGTTTATATGGTATATTTGATATGTACAGAATGTAATGTTTGATATAGAGTCTTTCTTTTAAAATGTTAAATACTGTTCATACGCAAGACGTGATACGTTACATAAAGAAGATTCCCACGATGATGTTGCTGAAAAGAAGGGCAGGTCTTTGCGGTGTAGTTGGTTCGTCAGGTGCGGCTTATAAATGACAGACGTTTTCCCAGAAACGTTTACAGCTGGGCTGGCGTCCTGTAACAGCTGGGCTGGTGTCCTATAACAGCTGGGCTGGTGTCTTGTAACAGCTGGGCTGATGTCCTATAACAGCTGGGCTGGTGTCCTATAACAGCTGGGCTGGTGTCCTGACAGCTGGGCGGGTGTCCTGTAACAGCTGGGCTGGTGTCCTGTAATTCCCACGATGAATCTGACGCTTCGCACACACAGCGGTACTATGGATCTTAATACTCGTAAAATTAATATAGAGTTTATGACCAAGTAGTATCTCAGGTGACAGTGAGTTTAATAAATAACGGTATATTGAACTTATACCACTCCGGCTTTTTCAAGTGTTCACGCGAATAACAAGGTCTACCGCGATCAGCAGACCACCCTATGAGGAAATCTTGCACTAACACGGAAACGTCTTGATGGAACAACTTACTATTGCGTAACTATTAATGATACTGACACTGCGGAAAATCTCGCACAGTGATACAGTTACACTCACTTATTACACACGTAATACAACAATACTAATATCGTGTGTAGAGAGTTAATATTCAACCGTTCTGCGTCACACGCGTTACTATCCCCGAATAATCTTTACAGATTCCTGCAAGCGACAGAATCTTGAACAAGAATTGTGTGTACCGTTCGCGGTAGCAGCAGAGAAGAACTGCCTGTAATTATACGCGCAATGCGTTAAAACAATACTGTGTGCAGATGTACTACACACACAGTTCTGAGTCTTCCCGTGTCACTAACAACGAATAGTCTTTACAACACCTTGCAAGCGGTAGAATCTTGTAAAAGGAGAGCACGTCCCGTTCGCGGTAGATGGCGTAGAAGAACTGTCGTAATTATACGCGTAATGCGTTAAAACAATACTGTGTGCAGGTGTACTACACACACAGTTCTGAGTCTTCCCGTTTCACTAACGACGAATAGTTTTTACAACACCTTGCAAGCGGTAGAATCTTGTACAAGGAGTGCACGTCCCGTTCGCGGTAGATGGTGTAGAAGAACTGCCTGTGTAACGACAGGCTTAAGAAAATTTCCAGCCACCACTCACCATTCTATTGGTGGACGGAAGTCACATGGTTAGTACATCGTGACATGCACTTTTCATGCAGTAGAGTGCATTTACTTTGTAAGAGCACGCATAGCGGTAATCAGAATACCCTTATCACATGCATAACTGCATACTTTACTAATATCATACATGAACGTAAACAATAGTCAGAAATATATAGGGATTGTAGCAATACATATGTCTATGTTCAGTACAATGTCAAACACAATGATAATCAATTCACGCACAGCCCGGGAAACGTTTACCACTCGCGCACGCGCGCACATTTCCACAAACACAGTACATGAATAACAATAAATAAATAATGCACAGTTTTACTAAACTAAACCCTTATCCTTACTAAATACAACTGATAACATAACCAAACTTAACCATCTACCAATATAACATGAATGTCCATAGTCTGTGTAATATATGAGCTTGCCCCGCATATCATGATCCTGTGATTCGTTGCAGGATTAACCCCTTCCCGCATAAAAAAAAATTTTTTTTTTTTTTTTTTAGCTAACAAAAAATAAAAATTTTGTTTTTCGATATAACCAAAACAAATTCCTAATCCTGAAACAATAATACTAATATCTTCACACTAAAATCAAATAAACATCCTCCAATCAATACTAACATTTCCTAACTGTCACTTTGACAGAAGCACCAAATCAAAGACACGTGGTAACCATAAACCAAACAAACACACATGTTCTTGACAAGCAGATAAACAAAATTTTATGTAGGGTCACAAAGTACACAGACGGCATTCCTTATCTTAACTAGATTATTGTTCGTTCACAGAGTCATCTTACATACAACATTTAAACCTGAACTGACATATTAAATCACTACACATTCTTACCCCTATATCCTGACATTTATTTCTGAGTTTTTTGTATAAATTTTTCTCAGTTTTGAAACGCACACGTTTACTTGGAAATATAGATTTGAATTTGTCTAATATATGCCGTATTTGCCTTATCTCGCAACCCATTAACTGAACCTTGCTGGTTAACGAGTTATTCGTTATCTTATCTTTCGAGCGTCCTAGTCTGATAACGTGCGGTACACTATCTACTTTATCTGGCAATATTTCTTTCAGAAATTCAAATGTAGCGTGTTGTTTATTCAATTTATCCACTTCGCAAATAATATTATGTCTGAGTTTTCTATCTCCAATTACGGTCACATCTATTTCCGTTCCCTGTACGTATCTTGTTATACGTGCCTGTTTTTCAACTATCTGCGACTCACACGTTGCTGATTTTATCCTTGTGTAACTTACCGGCAGAATCGGCATTTGTATAAAGTGGTTTTTACACCTCTTTCGTAACTGCTCGTCCAACAGCGATATTTCTGTGCCGCTGTCGAACAACATCTCGTCAACATAACCACTGATTTTTACTTCGACAATAAGGTCGGTGCATTTTTCAATACTAATATTTCCCTCATGTTTATTACTATTATCATTATTACACACTAAATTATCCCTAATTGCTGCAGGATATAGGCCAGACATAACAGTTTCATTCTTATAACTAACATTTTTCATACTTGATTGATTGAACTGCTTTTCAACTGAATCATTTTCAGTAACTGTTGCTAATAAGTTGGTATTAATTTGCCGAGTTGTATTTTTATGTTGTTGTGATTGCGGCTGATTTTGTGGTGTTTGAACATGAAACTGATTACGCGGCGGTTCATTATTATTTACCATAATTGTTGTCACCTAATTGTCACCAGTATCATTCACCTCTCCATCCTCCATAAACACCTCAGTATCTGATATAAACTCATCAAGTACCTCCTCATAACGACATGTGTCAGAAATACCTGCACCGTTATTATCAATACCCATTCCAGGTTCTACTACTGGTTCGGAATTTTTATGTGTTATGCATAAACTGTCCGAATCAATAATAACTTCAGATTCTATGATCCGTTCACGGCTCTCGCATGCTATATCTGTTACATTATAAACTATCACCTCCTCACAGCAATTATCTGAAATATGTTCTGGACTAATAGTGTTGCTACTACTAATTTCACTTTCGTTATCTTCACTATAATGGAATGCATAATCTAGATATTCGACCATATCGAATAATGAAATACTATGCCCTAAGCGAGTTGCTTCATTAATATTACTTTCAATTTCATCCCACAATTTCCGCCTAATGGCTCTACTCTCCTCAGATATGGTTTTATCATCAACTGACATGGCCCTTAAAGATTCTATAAGCCCTTTTGCCTTCGATATAGTGATCACAAATTAATTTAAAATTTAGTAAATTTAAATTCACTGATTTATACGCAAAGAAAGTTATTATTATCACCAGATTATTAACGTAGTGTAATCAGTTTATACACACAGAGAAAGCAGTTCAAAATATCAACACGTAAATAAACCTTATCTAACACACAACAACTAATAATCTACCTCCAATATACTGATAAAATCTGTTCATATACGATATACAAGAGAATATGCACAATTGATAAATTATATCCTCAGATTTTCATATGAACTATACACATACAATTATTACGTTCATTATAATTATACATAGGATTTTACCAACAAATTTTTTTTTATAGACAAATATATAATAGCGTAGATTTCCGCTATTTTACGAGCCCCAAGTTGCTAAGCGCCAAAATATCTCTATGCGACAACACAAATTACTAAACTATTGGCGCATAGGATATGATAGTATGTGTACCTAAAATTAAAAGTCTATATTGGAGGGTTTAAGATTATTTATTGCACAAAACACAAGTAATTGTTTATATGGTATATTTGATATGTACAGAATGTAATGTTTGATATAGAGTCTTTCTTTTAAAATGTTAAATACTGTTCATACGCAAGACGTGATACGTTACATAAAGAAGATTCCCACGATGATGTTGCTGAAAAGAAGGGCAGGTCTTTGCGGTGTAGTTGGTTCGTCAGGTGCGGCTTATAAATGACAGACGTTTCCCCAGAAACGTTTACAGCTGGTCTGGCGTCCTGTAACAGTTGGGCTGGTGTCCTATAACAGCTGGGCTGGTGTCTTGTAACAGCTGGGCTGATGTCCTATAACAGCTGGGCTGGTGTCCTATAACAGCTGGGCTGGTGTCCTGACAGCTGGGCGGGTGTCCTGTAACAGCTGGGCTGGTGTCCTGTAATTCCCACGATGAATCTGACGCTTCGCACACACAGCGGTACTATGGATCTTAATACTCGTAAAATTAATATAGAGTTTATGACCAAGTAGTATCTCAGGTGACAGTGAGTTTAATAAATAACGGTATATTGAACTTATACCACTCCGGCTTTTTCAAGTGTTCACGCGAATAACAAGGTCTACCGCGATCAGCAGACCACCCTATGAGGAAATCTTGCACTAACACGGAAACGTCTTGATGGAACAACTTACTATTGCGTAACTATTAATGATACTGACACTGCGGAAAATCTCGACAATGTGATACAGTTACACTCACTTATTACACACGTAATACAACAATACTAATATCGTGTGTAAACAGTTAATATTCAACCGTTCTGCGTCACACGCGTTACTATCCCCGAATAGTCTTTACAGATTCCTGCAAGCGACAGAATTTTGAACAAGAATTGTGTGTACCGTTCGGGGTAGCAGCAGTGAAGAACTGCCTGTAATTATACGCGCAATGCGTTAAAACAATACTGTGTGCAGATGTACTACACACACAGTTCTGAGTCTTCCCGTGTCACTAACAACGAATAGTCTTTACAACACCTTGCAAGCGGTAGAATCTTGTACAAGGAGTGCACGTCCCGTTCGCGGTAGATGGCGTAGAAGAACTGTCGTAATTATACGCGTAATGCGTTAAAACAATACTGTGTGCAGGTGTACTACACACACAGTTCTGAGTCTTCTCGTTTCACTAACGACGAATAGTTTTTACAACACCTTGCAAGCGGTAGAATCTTGTACAAGGAGTGCACGTCCCGTTCGCGGTAGATGGCCTAGAAGAACTGCCTGTGTAACGACAGGCTTAAGAAAATTTCCAGCCACCACTCACCATTCTATTGGTGGACGGAAGTCACATGGATAGTACATCGTGACATGCACTTTTCAAGCAGTAGAGTGCATTTACTTTGTAAGAGCACGCATAGCGGTAATCAGAATACCCTTATCACATGCATAACTGCATACTTTGCTAATATCATACATGAACGTAAACAATAGTCAGAAATATATAGGGATTGTAGCAATACATATGTCTATGTTCAGTACAATGTCAAACACAATGATAATCAATTCACGCACAGCCCGGGAAACGTTTACCACTCGCGCACGCGCCCACATTTCCACAAACACAGTACATGAATAACAATAAATAAATAATGCACAGTTTTACTAAACTAAACCCTTATCCTTACTAAATACAACTGATAACATAACCAAACTTAACCATCTACCAATATAACATGAATGTCCATAGTCTGTGTAATATATGAGCTTGCCCCGCATATCATGATCCTGTGATTCGTTGCAGGATTAACCCCTTCCCGCATAAAAAAAAATTTTTTTTTTTTTTTTAGCTAACTAACAAAAAATAAAAAATTTTTTTTTTCGATATAACCAAAACAATTTCCTAATCCTGAAACAATAATACTAATATCTTCACACTAAAATCAAATAAACATCCTCCAATCAATACTAACATTTCCTAACTGTCACTTTGACAGAAGCACCAAATCAAAGACACGTGGTAACCAAAAACCAAAACAAACACACATGTTCTTGACAAGCAGATAAACAAAATTTTATGTAGGGTCACAAAGTACACAGACGGCATTCCTTATCTTAACTAGATTATTGTTCGTTCACAGAGTCATCTTACATACAACATTTAAACCTGAACTGACATATTTAAATCACTACACATTCTTACCCCTATATCCTGACATTTATTTCTGAGTTTTTTGTATAAATTTTTCTCAGTTTTGAAACGCACACGTTTACTTGGAAATATAGATTTGAATTTGTCTAATATATGCCGTATTTGCCTTATCTCGCAACCCATTAACTGAACCTTGCTGGTTAGCGAGTTATTCGTTATCTTATCTTTCGAGCGTCCTAGTCTGATAACGTGCGGTACACTATCTACTTTATCTGGCAATATTTCTTTCAGAAATTCAAATGTAGCGTGTTGTTTATTCAATTTATCCACTTCGCAAATAATATTATGTCCGAGTTTTCTATCTACAATTACGGTCACATCTATTTCCGTTCCCTGTACGTATCTTGTTATACGTGCCTGTTTTTCAACTATCTGCGACTCACACGTTGCTGATTTTATCCTTGTGTAACTTACCGGCAGAATCGGCATTTGTATAAAGTGGTTTTTACACCTCTTTCGTAACTGCTCGTCCAACAGCGATATTTCTGTGCCGCTGTCGAACAACATCTCGTCAACATAACCACTGATTTTTGCTTCGACAATAAGGTCGGTGCATTTTTCAATACTAATATTTCCCTCATGTTTATTACTATTATCATTATTACACACTAAATTATCCCTAATTGCTGCAGGATATAGGCCAGACATAACAGTTTCATTCTTATAACTAACATTTTTCATACTTGATTGATTGAACTGCTTTTCAACTGAATCATTTTCAGTAACTGTTGCTAATAAGTTGGTATTAATTTGCCGAGTTGTATTTTTATGTTGTTGTGATTGCGGCTGATTTTGTGGTGTTTGAACATGAAACTGATTACGCGGCGGTTCATTATTATTTACCATAATTGTTGTCACCTTATTGTCACCAGTATCATTCACCTCTCCATCCTCCATAAACACCTCAGTATCTGATATAAACTCATCAAGTACCTCCTCATAACGACATGTGTCAGAAATACCTGTACCGTTATTATCAATACCCATTCCAGGTTCTACTACTGGTTCGGGATTTTTATGTGTTATGCATAAACTGTCCGAATCAATAATAACTTCAGATTCTATGATCCGTTCACGGCTCTCGCATGCTATATCTGTTACATTATAAACTATCACCTCCTCACAGCAATTATCTGAAGTATGTTCTGGACTAATAGTGTTGCTACTACTAATTTCACTTTCGTTATCTTCACTATAATGGAATGCATAATCTAGATATTCGACCATATCGAATAATGAAATACTATGCCCTAAGCGAGTTGCTTCATTAATATTACTTTCAATTTCATCCCACAATTTCCGCCTAATGGCTCTACTCTCCTCAGATATGGTTTTATCATCAACTGACATGGCCCTTAAAGATTCTATAAGCCCTTTTGCCTTCGACATAGTGATCACAAATTAATTTAAAATTTAGTAAATTTAAATTCACTGAATTATACGCAAAGAAAGTTATTATTATCACCAGATTATTAACGTAGTGTAATCAGTTAATACACACAGAGAAAGCAGTTCAAAATATCAACATGTAAATAAACCTTATCTAACACACAACAACTAATAATCTACCTCCAATATACTGATAAAATCTGTTCATATACGATATACAAGAGAATATGCACAATTGATAAATTATATCCTCAGATTTTCATATGAACTATACACATACAATTATTACATTCATTATAATTATACATAGGATTTTACCAACAAATTTTTTTTTTTATAGACAAATATATAATAGCGTAGATTTCCGCTATTTTACGAGCCCCAAGTTGCTAAGCGCCAAAATATCTCTATGCGACAACACAAATTACTAAACTATTGGCGCATAGGATATGATAGTATGTGTATCTCAAATTAAAAGTCTATATTGGAGGGTTTAAGATTATTTATTGCACAAAACACAAGTAATTGTTTATATGGTATATTTGATATGTACAGAATGTAATGTTTGATATAGAGTCTTTCTTTTAAAATGTTAAATACTGTTCATACGCAAGACGTGATACGTTACATAAAGAAGATTCCCACGATGATGTTGCTGAAAAGAAGGGCAGGTCTTTGCGGTGTAGTTGGTTCGTCAGGTGCGGCTTATAAATGACAGACGTTTCCCCAGAAACGTTTACAGCTGGTCTGGCGTCCTGTAACAGCTGGGCTGGTGTCCTATAACAGCTGGGCTGGTGTCTTGTAACAGCTGGGCTGATGTCCTATAACAGCTGGGCTGGTGTCCTATAACAGCTGGGCTGGTGTCCTGACAGCTGGGCGGGTGTCCTGTAACAGCTGGGCTGGTGTCCTGTAATTCCCACGATGAATCTGACGCTTCGCACACACAGCGGTACTATGGATCTTAATACTCGTAAAATTAATATAGAGTTTATGGCCAAGTAGTATCTCCGGTGACAGTGAGTTTAATAAATAACGGTATATTGAACTTATACCACTCCGGCTTTTTCAAGTGTTCACGCGAATAACAAGGTCTACCGCGATCAGCAGACCACCCTATGAGGAAATCTTGCACTAACACGGAAACGTCTTGATGGAACAACTTACTATTGCGTAACTGTTAATGATACTGACACTGCGGAAAATCTCGACAATGTGATACAGTTACACTCACTTATTACACACGTAATACAACAATACTAATATCGTGTGTAAAGAGTTAATATTCAACCGTTCTGCGTCACACGCGTTACTATCCCCGAATAGTCTCTTACAGATTCCTGCAAGCGACAGAATCTTGAACAAGAATTGTGTGTACCGTTCGGGGTAGCAGCAGTGAAGAACTGCCTGTAATTATACGCGCAATGCGTTAAAACAATACTGTGTGCAGATGTACTACACACACAGTTCTGAGTCTTCCCGTGTCACTAACAACGAATAGTCTTTACAACACCTTGCAAGCGGCAGAATCTTGTACAAGGAGTGCACGTCCCGTTTGCGGTAGATGGCGTAGAAGAACTGTCGTAATTATACGCGTAATGCGTTAAAACAATACTGTGTGCAGGTGTACTACACACACAGTTCTGAGTCTTCTCGTTTCACTAACGACGAATAGTTTTTACAACACCTTGCAAGCGGTAGAATCTTGTACAAGGAGTGCACGTCCCGTTCGCGGTAGATGGCCTAGAAGAACTGCCTGTGTAACGACAGGCTTAAGAAAATTTCCAGCCACCACTCACCATTCTATTGGTGGACGGAAGTCACATGGTTAGTACATCGTGACATGCACTTTTCAAGCAGTAGAGTGCATTTACTTTGTAAGAGCACGCATAGCGGTAATCAGAATACCCTTATCACATGCATAACTGCATACTTTGCTAATATCATACATGAACGTAAACAATAGTCAGAAATATATAGGGATTGTAGCAATACATATGTCTATGTTCAGTACAATGTCAAACACAATGATAATCAATTCACGCACAGCCCGGGAAACGTTTACCACTCGCGCACGCGCCCACATTTCCACAAACACAGTACATGAATAACAATAAATAAATAATGCACAGTTTTACTAAACTAAACCCTTATCCTTACTAAATACAACTGATAACATAACCAAACTTAACCATCTACCAATATAACATGAATGTCCATAGTCTGTGTAATATATGAGCTTGCCCCGCATATCATGATCCTGTGATTCGTTGCAGGATTAACCCCTTCCCGCATAAAAAAAAATTTTTTTTTTTTTTTTTTAGCTAACAAAAAATAAAAAATTTTTTTTTCGATATAACCAAAACAATTTCCTAATCCTGAAACAATAATACTAATATCTTCACACTAAAATCAAATAAACATCCTCCAATCAATACTAACATTTCCTAACTGTCACTTTGACAGAAGCACCAAATCAAAGACACGTGGTAACCAAAAACCAAAACAAACACACATGTTCTTGACAAGCAGATAAACAAAATTTTATGTAGGGTCACAAAGTACACAGACGGCATTCCTTATCTTAACTAGATTATTGTTCGTTCACAGAGTCATCTTACATACAACATTTAAACCTGAACTGACATATTTAAATCACTACACATTCTTACCCCTATATCCTGACATTTATTTCTGAGTTTTTTGTATAAATTTTTCTCAGTTTTGAAACGCACACGTTTACTTGGAAATATAGATTTGAATTTGTCTAATATATGCCGTATTTGCCTTATCTCGCAACCCATTAACTGAACCTTGCTGGTTAGCGAGTTATTCGTTATCTTATCTTTCGAGCGTCCTAGTCTGATAACGTGCGGTACACTATCTACTTTATCTGGCAATATTTCTTTCAGAAATTCAAATGTAGCGTGTTGTTTATTCAATTTATCCACTTCGCAAATAATATTATGTCCGAGTTTTCTATCTCCAATTACGGTCACATCTATTTCCGTTCCCTGTACGTATCTTGTTATACGTGCCTGTTTTTCAACTATCTGCGACTCACACGTTGCTGATTTTATCCTTGTGTAACTTACCGGCAGAATCGGCATTTGAATAAAGTGGTTTTTACACCTCTTTCGTAACTGCTCGTCCAACAGCGATATTTCTGTGCCGCTGTCGAACAACATCTCGTCAACATAACCACTGATTTTTGCTTCGACAATAAGGTCGGTGCATTTTTCAATACTAATATTTCCCTCATGTTTATTACTATTATCATTATTACACACTAAATTATCCCTAATTGCTGCAGGATATAGGCCAGACATAACAGTTTCATTCTTATAACTAACATTTTTCATACTTGATTGATTGAACTGCTTTTCAACTGAATCATTTTCAGTAACTGTTGCTAATAAGTTGGTATTAATTTGCCGAGTTGTATTTTTATGTTGTTGTGATTGCGGCTGATTTTGTGGTGTTTGAACATGAAACTGATTACGCGGCGGTTCATTATTATTTACCATAATTGTTGTCACCTTATTGTCACCAGTATCATTCACCTCTCCATCCTCCATAAACACCTCAGTATCTGATATAAACTCATCAAGTACCTCCTCATAACGACATGTGTCAGAAATACCTGCACCGTTATTATCAATACCCATTCCAGGTTCTACTACTGGTTCGGGATTTTTATGTGTTATGCATAAACTGTCCGAATCAATAATAACTTCAGATTCTATGATCCGTTCACGGCTCTCGCATGCTATATCTGTTACATTATAAACTATCACCTCCTCACAGCAATTATCTGAAGTATGTTCTGGACTAATAGTGTTGCTACTACTAATTTCACTTTCGTTATCTTCACTATAATGGAATGCATAATCTAGATATTCGACCATATCGAATAATGAAATACTATGCCCTAAGCGAGTTGCTTCATTAATATTACTTTCAATTTCATCCCACAATTTCCGCCTAATGGCTCTACTCTCCTCAGATATGGTTTTATCATCAACTGACATGGCCCTTAAAGATTCTATAAGCCCTTTTGCCTTCGACATAGTGATCACAAATTAATTTAAAATTTAGTAAATTTAAATTCACTGATTTATACGCAAAGAAAGTTATTATTATCACCAGATTATTAACGTAGTGTAATCAGTTTATACACACAGAGAAAGCAGTTCAAAATATCAACATGTAAATAAACCTTATCTAACACACAACAACTAATAATCTACCTCCAATATACTGATAAAATCTGTTCATATACGACATACAAGAGAATATGCACAATTGATAAATTATATCCTCAGATTTTCATATGAACTATACACATACAATTATTACATTCATTATAATTATACATAGGATTTTACCAACAAATTTTTTTTTTTATAGACAAATATATAATAGCGTAGATTTCCGCTATTTTACGAGCCCCAAGTTGCTAAGCGCCAAAATATCTCTATGCGACAACACAAATTACTAAACTATTGGCGCATAGGATATAGTATGTGTATCTCAAATTAAAAGTCTATATTGGAGGGTTTAAGATTATTTATTGCACAAAACACAAGTAATTGTTTATATGGTATATTTGATATGTACAGAATGTAATGTTTGATATAGAGTCTTTCTTTTAAAATGTTAAATACTGTTCATACGCAAGACGTGATACGTTACATAAAGAAGATTCCCACGATGATGTTGCTGAAAAGAAGGGCAGGTCTTTGCGGTGTAGTTGGTTCGTCAGGTGCGGCTTATAAATGACAGACGTTTCCCCAGAAACGTTTACAGCTGGTCTGGCGTCCTGTAACAGCTGGGCTGGTGTCCTATAACAGCTGGGCTGGTGTCTTGTAACAGCTGGGCTGATGTCCTATAACAGCTGGGCTGGTGTCCTATAACAGCTGGGCTGGTGTCCTGACAGCTGGGCGGGTGTCCTGTAACAGCTGGGCTGGTGTCCTGTAATTCCCACGATGAATCTGACGCTTCGCACACACAGCGGTACTATGGATCTTAATACTCGTAAAATTAATATAGAGTTTATGACCAAGTAGTATCTCAGGTGACAGTGAGTTTAATAAATAACGGTATATTGAACTTATACCACTCCGGCTTTTTCAAGTGTTCACGCGAATAACAAGGTCTACCGCGATCAGCAGACCACCCTATGAGGAAATCTTGCACTAACACGGAAACGTCTTGATGGAACAACTTACTATTGCGTAACTATTAATGATACTGACACTGCGGAAAATCTCGCACAGTGATACAGTTACACTCACTTATTACACACGTAATACAACAATACTAATATCGTGTGTAAAGAGTTAATATTCAACCGTTCTGCGTCACACGCGTTACTATCCCCGAATAGTCTTTACAGATTCCTGCAAGCGACAGAATCTTGAACAAGAATTGTATGTACCGTTCGCGGTAGCAGCAGTGAAGAACTGCCTGTAATTATACGCGCAATGCGTTAAAACAATACTGTGTGCAGATGTACTACACACACAGTTCTGAGTCTTCCCGTGTCACTAACAACGAATAGTCTTTACAACACCTTGCAAGCGGTAGAATCTTGTACAAGGAGTGCACGTCCCGTTCGCGGTAGATGGCGTAGAAGAACTGTCGTAATTATACGCGTAATGCGTTAAAACAATACTGTGTGCAGGTGTACTACACACACAGTTCTGAGTCTTCCCGTTTCACTAACGACGAATAGTTTTTACAACACCTTGCAAGCGGTAGAATCTTGTACAAGGAGTGCACGTCCCGTTCGCGGTAGATGGCGTAGAAGAACTGCCTGTGTAACGACAGGCTTAAGAAAATTTCCAACCACCACTCACCATTCTATTGGTGGACGGAAGTCACATGGTTAGTACACCGTGACATGCACTTTTCATGCAGTAGAGTGCATTTACTTTGTAAGAGCACGCATAGCGGTAATCAGAATACCCTTATCACATGCATAACTGCATACTTTACTAATATCATACATGAACGTAAACAATAGTCAGAAATATATAGGGATTGTAGCAATACATATGTCTATGTTCAGTACAATGTCTAACACAATGATAATCAATTCACGCACAGCCCGGGAAACGTTTACCACTCGCGCACGCGCGCACATTTCCACAAACACAGTACATGAATAACAATAAATAAATAATGCACAGTTTTACTAAACTAAACCCTTATCCTTACTAAATACAACTGATAACATAAAGAAACTTAACCATCTACCAATAAAAATGAATGTCCATAGTCTGTGTAATATATGAGCTTGCCCCGCATATCATGATCCTGTGATTCGTTGCAGGATTAACCCCATCCCGCATAAAAAAAATTTTTTTTTTTTTTTATTTAACTAACAAAAATAAAAATTGTTTTTTTCGATATAACCAAAACAATTTCCTAATCCTGAAACAATAATACTAATATCTTCACACTAAAATCAAATAAACATCCTCCAATCAATACTAACATTTCCTAACTGTCACTTTGACAGAAGCACCAAATCAAAGACACGTGGTAACCAAAAACCAAAACAAACACACATGTTCTTGACAAGCAGATAAACAAAATTTTATATAGGGTCACAAAGTACACAGATGGCATTCCTTATCTTAACTAGATTATTGTTCGTTCACAGAGTCATCTTACATACAACATTTAAACCTGAACTGTGTAAAGTAACAAGTTATCATGTACTCTAGTATATTATCGATGTGGTGTGTTATCTTCAATCACTTCAGCCCCACGTTGGGCGCCAACTTGTAAAGTATACAGGTTATCAAGTACTCTAGTATATTATCGATGTGGTGTGTTATCTTCAATCACTTCAGCCCCGCGATGGAGCGCCAACATGTAAAGGAACACAGATTACCAGTATATATATTGTATATAGTAGTATTGATGTTTGGTGTGTTCGTGTGGGTGTAGACACGCACCGGTATCTACGATAATGTTGTTTATCAAAAGGTGTAATCGTAATCGTAGAGGTTATCGGTGTTAATGTATTGTTTTTTTATGGGTCCACAGCAATAGTTTACTCCTTTTATTTTAATATAATTCGCGCACTTTGTTGTGTATCTCACTTACTTACCACACTCGAATACTTCAATTCTGTTCTGTGACGTTCCTCCTGAAATACATGCACTTCAAATACAACAAAAAAATATTCAGATTGAATATTTAATATATAATATTACAATCATATTACAATCATATATTATCATCACACACAATAGTAAATGAAGCAATATCTGATGAATATTCTGAATTATGCTAAAACTTTTTAAATTCTTCCGCCACCTGTGTCAGAACTGATTAAAAAATAAATGAATTTACTTTTACTAGAAATGATACTCCTTTTGTGGTAATAAAATTGGAGGTTTATTAACAATTTGGTAAGTGATAAAATCTTTGACAATTAAAAACAATAATTAACAACCTTTCAATTACTGATTACAATAAAATTCAATAAGACTCTGTCTAATTCCTCAAGGCTGGTAGACCTGTTGTTAGTACAATAATTTAACTGCATAGGTTATGTTACTTTGATTCAGTGAATTACCATATTTCGTTAGGTTCTTTGAGGTAACATGATACCAGTCACAAGATGTAATACAAATAACTATATGGAATTAACAATAGTGAATAATAATTGAACAAATATAAAAAATCAAAAATTGGTACCATATGTCTGGTATTTATGAAATTATCGTACGCGGGTATGCGCACGCATCTCTAATACTAGTTTACTATTATTAAGCTGTATGACTTGTACAGTATTTAAAAATGTATTACGTTCGTTTAATAATTAGTTTTAAAAATCATTTATTCACAAGAGAAAAATTTCTCAAAAAACTCTTGTTAGCAATTCTATTTGATTTGAATGTTACTTGAGAACAGATCGGTAATGTTGAAATTATCAAGTTACCGTAACGATTTCTGAGGTTAGAATTAATCGGTGTTGTTACAAAGGATAAGTATTCCTTATTAGCTAATATTTCTTAGACTATACATGTAAACATATTATTCATAATCCTTTTTAATATATTATTATCAGAATTACATTTATACAGACTGTAAGAAAATTAATAAAGTATATTTTAAAATATAGAAAAATTCAAGAAAAATACGTTTAGTCAAACGAGTGACTAAATACTCTCGTATTCATTAACAATTATTTCCAAACATTATATTTTAAATTACTATAATTAATTAAAATATTTTTCTAATATTTTAATAATGTCGATTTAAATCTTTTCTCAATTCTGATAATTTAATTACTGTTTTTTCGATACTCAGCATTATCTGACTTGCGTAGTATCGAAAGTTAGATATTCACAAAATTATTATTTTTCGTTTAAATATTGTTTAAATAAAACTGTACTTCCTGTTTCCTATTTAACACTTCACTCGCAAGTATGGTCGACATTATACACTGACCTACTTGTTCAATTAAAACAATTCCGCACTTTTTCACTCGTATGTATGAATGTTGTATTAAGGTTAACTGTATGTTGTGTACTGACGTAAAATGGCGCGCACAGTTTTAAAATATAAACTCCTTCTTTCTTGTCTCGAGCGGCGTGACCTGTACGTTTGGTGGTTGATCGTAGACTGTCTTGTACCTCTGAAGCGTCTCTCGGTCGTCTGCTGAAAGTCATTCATTCTATTGGCTGGATTCGTTATACTCTCTGACCCGAAAGCCTTCGTTTTATTAAAATATTTAATTTTTTGCCAAAATTGAGTTTGGGTTGGAGGCTTTTTTACGTCATCACTGGTACAAAAATTTAACTGGAAAGTTTAAAACTATCATAACTTTCTTATCTTACGTCCTATCGTTAATTGGTTGATATCAATGAATTCAGGGCGTTTTGCTTGTTAAAATAAGTCCAAAAACGCTTATTTTTCGTTCATTACTACTATTACAATAACGATTTTATTTGTTATTTCTGGTGCATCTTATTTTTATAAGTTCGTTACACCAGATTTTATTTAAATATAATAAAACACTTCTTATCTAAACACTTTGAGTCTGTATCTCAGTCGGTTTAATTTACAATTTGGGAAAAACTGTTCCCTACACCAATCTCGTTATGGCGTCATTAAGCGTCCATGTTAGATTTTTCACAAACATGCTTATAACTAATTTTTCTTATTTAAAATGATCATATTACTATCTAATATTATTAGTAACGTTTATTTACACAATTTTACACTATAATATTTATGTACGACTGTGGTTAATTTAATATTTACATAAGTTCAAACCTCTCCTATGTTTCTTATACAATTTTTCATCTTATTTTTTGGTCTCTTCATATAAATCATATCATTTAATGATTGTAATTAGTGTACACACATAGTACCTAATCTATTATATATAATGGTTATCTTTTAATTAGCTCAGAACTCTTTAATCTTTCAGTAATGGCTCTGTTCATGTTGTGTTCATAATAGTCATTTATTTTTTCTAATACAACTAAATTGTTATTGTCCTATTTGGTTTGGATTCCCAAAGTAGCATTAGATATTATTCTAACTTTTGGTAATGTTTCCAATTACTTTTACATAAGTTTATATGCTATATTTTTCATAAATAACTTGTTGGTCATTGTTTGTTTACATTTGGTTTTCTTCATAATGGTCATTTGGTTTTTAAATGTTTGTATATAATATGACTGCTTTTATGGTCATTATCTGTTCTCAAAGTAGCTTTGGGATTTCCTCTTACTACTGGTAACAATTGTAACAAGCTGTTCTCAATATTTGATACAGTATTTTTCTTAACTAATTAGCTATACAATGGTTCAGCTTACTTCTGGTCATATGTACATGGTTAGTTGGTTTACAATAATTTAGTTATAATACTGTTCTTATCATGTTCAGAATCTGTTCTCAATGTATTATCAGATATTTATCTCACTACTGGTAATACTCTTATAAACATTGATATTGGTTTTGACACTGTACTTTTCTTAACAAAACTGGTATACTTTTCTCATTTCTGCTATTCTCTGTGTCATTATGTTTGACTTGTTCTATTTACATTGTTTTGCATTATATTACATTGTTTCTTAATATTTATTATTATTACTTATAATAAATTCTCATTTGATAACATATTTGATGATCAGATATTTATACTAATATGTATCATTTTCTGTTGTAATAGGTCTCTTCCTTGTGGGTTGTGTAACAATGTACCATCTGTTTTAGTGCAGTATTTTTCTACTACTAAACTGACTTCACTACGGTATATTAACATAATACTTTAACTAATTTGTTACACATGTTTATACAATTCCTTCTTAAACACTAACACAAATCTTTCTTGTATTATTTGCAATGTTTTTCTGGTCAGTGGTGGAATTTAATTCCTGTCATGTTTGATACTTTGTTTGATACAACTGTCTTTTATTTGTTGTCAGTTCTTTATGAACAATAACATAATTGTTCTATTTTGTTCTAATCTGGTGGTCTTATGATTATGTGTGTTGGTTACAACTTTATTAAATCAGTCACACTCATTGTCTGTGTTTATTTGACTATTTTTAATTTTTGTTGTTTCATCATGAAATTAACATATTTTTCACACTGTAAACTTCATCACTGTAATTGCTTGTGTGGTTTATTCAGTTGAAATAGTTAGTTATTCACAGGTTTCACTTTTGTATTAAGTACACACTTTAATTGTTTGTGGTTCCTTAAATGTTTCACACTGGTTTCCTTGTCACACTTATAATCATTTCTTTTGTCACTTACACTGTTTTTAGTACATGTGGTTTACGTTGAGTCCTTATATCTTCTGTCCATCTTCTTTCTTCTTCTTGGTGCTCTTCCTGGTCCTTCTTCTTTCTTCTTTATTCTATATTTTCATAGTAGTTGCTATTTTTATTTTTCTCCATTGTCGTTGGAGCTTGTTGATCCTTGTTTCGTTGATTCCCCTCACTGTTGGATCCTATTGGGTCTATTTACTGATATTTTGTTTTGGGCTTGTGGCATTTTCTTTCTTCATTTTGTAATAAATGTTGATATATTCGTATTCTCTTCTTCATTGTTGGATTTTTTATTAATATTTTTGTAGATACACACTTATATACACTTAGGTTTATTTATCTAGATATATTCCCATGTTTTTCTCATACTTGACGTTACATTCGTTTATATTATGAAACTACCATATTTTTGGTACTGTTACATATGCCTTCCTATAAGAATTGATTAATTCTGAATTATTATAATATATTTTTCATTGAAGAATTCATCAATTGTTGTACATTCAATGTTGATTCACATGTTTTTTCCATATATCCCTTCACTTTCTTCTATTTGAATCGTATTTATCTTCTCTATGTAATTATCTCCCTTGTTTATTTAGTTCCCTAATTCCCTAACATAAGTTTAGCTGGGGCAGTTTAGAGCGGCTCACTTTGGCTATTCAACTCTACTGGCCATACTAATTTCAATAAATATGGAGGCAAATCATCTCCTTCAATAATAATAAATGATTGCTGGCATTACTCTTCAGTCAATTCATTTTAAATCATCAAAAATAATAATAGTGGTCGTTCTTCCGACAAATAATAAATATCCTTGGGATTAATTCACGCATCTGCGGTTTATACATTGTCATTCTCTCTTTTCTTGATTCAACTTAACTATATTCTTCACATATTATAGGGATAGTTTGTTTTACACTTCCTCACTGGTATAGTCTCATGATTGTCTTCGTCAGTATATTATTTTTTCATTCTTCATTATCATTGATCAATTTCTTCATTTTGTTGTCACTTTGAATGTCGTCTCGTCATATTCTTCATCTCAGGTTTCATTCTTCTAGATATAATTCATAAGTACATTTGTTTTTCTTCTTCTTCATGGTTTGTATTTGGTATTTATACTCCATGTGGTATTGGTTTCTTCTCTAGTAATATACATCATAAACGATGTGGTTGTGTGTGGTGGTTTGTCTACATTAATACCTTATTTTGGTTTCATTTTTCCAACTTCGCATTTGTTCCTTCTTTTTTTCTTTAATAGTACGGGTAAGATGTTAATATTACTGGTTGACTAGGCTCTTGGAAATATTTTTGCCTTGGATGGAGTGTGTCGATCTCGTATATTTATACTCTTCTATAGTAGTATGTTCATTTTAATAGTACGGGTGAGATGTTGTAACTACTGGTTGACGTGGCTCTTGGAAATGTAGTAGTGCCAAAGTTGTTATGTGTCTTTCTCGTATATTCATACTCCTCTTCTTTATTAGTACATTATTATTATTAACAAATACAATGTTCTGAATCCTTTACATTAATTCTCTTGAAGTATGTTTTTTTTCACATTATAAAATTACAATATATTCAATGTTCAATACATAATTATACAGTTACTTCTCATTTAATACACACACATAATAATTTTCATAATAGTAATACATCCTTTTTTTTTTCTTTAGTCAACATCTATTTTTATAATCATATTTTCATTTTTCACTTTCAAATAACAATAATCTTCATAGCCACTTTTCATTTTTCATTTTAATATAGTCAACAGTTATATTTATAATTATACCTTCATTTTTCATAACAAATATTTTCATCCTTTATATTATCAATAATAAAATAATCCTTATCGCTATTTTTTCACTTTTTGGTCCCATAATTTAATTTTTAATATATTTTTTCATTGAGGTTTGATTATAGGTACCTTTTATCTTCTTTGTAATAGGGTTCTGCAATTCATATGTGTTGTTTAGATTGTTTTTAGTCACAGTATATGGTCCGGTATATAGCATTACTGGTTATCATAATAGTCAGTCCCATAATTCAGTGTATATTTTACGTTTTAGCCGTAATCGTCGTCCTCCTCTCTTCTTGTCGATCGGACTTCTCTAGTATCCATATTTCCGTCCGTTCCTGACATGTATCGGGCTATCATCTGGTTCTTCCATTTGAAAGCTATTAGGGCTGAGTCTGCCTTCCATTCTTCTGTCTTCCTTCCACCTCTTTCTTTAATACATTTGTTTTCATTGTTCTTCTGGTGGCTGTCAGTGCTGAGGTTGGATAACTCCCTCAATTTGGTTTGGGTGTCTTCATCTATCCTTTGATTGGGTACTTCCGTTAATTGGCTCCTCTTCTTCCGCAGTTCTCTTATCTCTCTGGCGTATCCTTCAACAATCCGGTCCCATTTCTCTTGGTCGCTTTCCTTTTTCTTAAAGTATTTTACTCTTCTTTTGGAAATACGTGGTTGGGATATTCTGTTGGTCACCTTCTTCTTTGTTGTTACATAATCTTCTTCCTTGTCCATCTCCATGATGCTCCTCCGATACTCCTTCCTCAAGACCCTTTCTTCATGGTTAATGATTGGTATGTTGACCACATCAATCAGACCATTTCTAGTCATTTCAACTAACTCTTTCGTAATTCTTGCCTTCCTCGGACGTAGGGTCCTTCTTTCTTCCATTTTCACCGCTTCCTTTTCTTGAATTATCTGGATCGCCACTTGAATTTTTATCGCCACTATCTTTAGGCTCTGGACTTGTTGGTTCCATGTTTTTATTTTCAGGTACCTCTTCAATCTCCATTTGTTTGTCATCTATCGTCGGGCTGGATTGTTCCCTCTGTTCTCTTTCTCTTCTCATTTTTTCTATGGATTCATCCAACTTCTTATTCCTTGCGTCTAACTTCTGGTTCATGGATTTCAGGTCTTCTTTCAACGATTCCATCATCTTCATTATTTCTATCTCTTGTGCTCTTGTTAACCCCGACATCTTGATGTGCTGGTAATGTACCTGCTGTCTTTTTCACGAATTGGGGTGATTGGATCACTAGTTATGGTGTAATTTCCCTTAAATCGTGCTCAGACGTTGGGCGTCAACTTGTAAAGGAACAAGTTTTACAAGTTACTTAGTATTATCGATGTGGTGTGTTATCTTCAATCACTTCAGCCCCACGTTGGGCGCCAACTTGTAAAGTATACAGGTTATCAAGTACTCTAGTATATTATCGATGTGGTGTGTTATCTTCAATCACTTCAGCCCCGCGATGGAGCGCCAACTTGTAAAGGAACACAGATTACCAGTATATATATTGTATATAGTAGTATTGATGTTTGGTGTGTTCGTGTGGGTGTAGACACGCACCGGTATCTACGATAATGTTGTTTATCAAAAGGTGTAATCGTAATCGTAGAGGTTATCGGTGTTAATGTATTGTTTTTTTATGGGTCCACAGCAATAGTTTACTCCTTTTATTTTAATATAATTCGCGCACTTTGTTGTGTATCTCACTTACTTACCACACTCGAATACTTCAATTCTGTTCTGTGACGTTCCTCCTGAAATACATGCACTTCAAATACAGCAAAAAAATATTCAGATTGAATATTTAATATATCATCACACACAATAGTAAATGAAGCAATATCTGATGAATATTCTGAATTATGCTAAAACTTTTTAAATTCTTCCGCCACCTGTGTCAGAACTGATTAAAAAATAAATGAATTTACTTTTACTAGAAATGATACTCCTTTTGTGGTAATAAAATTGGAGGTTTATTAACAATTTGGTAAGTGATAAAATCTTTGACAATTAAAAACAATAATTAACAACCTTTCAATTACTGATTACAATAAAATTCAATAAGACTCTGTCTAATTCCTCAAGGCTGGTAGACCTGTTGTTAGTACAATAATTTAACTGCATAGGTTATGTTACTTTGATTCAGTGAATTACCATATTTCGTTAGGTTCTTTGAGGTAACATGATACCAGTCACAAGATGTAATACAAATAACTATATGGAATTAACAATAGTGAATAATAATTGAACAAATATAAAAAAATCAAAAATTGGTACCATATGTCTGGTATTTATGAAATTATCGTACGCGGGTATGCGCACGCATCTCTAATACTAGTTTACTATTATTAAGCTGTATGACTTGTACAGTATTTAAAAATGTATTACGTTCGTTTAATAATTAGTTTTAAAAATCATTTATTCACAAGAGAAAAATTTCTCAAAAAACTCTTGTTAGCAATTCTATTTGATTTGAATGTTACTTGAGAACAGATCGGTAATGTTGAAATTATCAAGTTACAGTAACGATTTCTGAGGTTAGAATTAATCGGTGTTGTTACAAAGGATAAGTATTCCTTATTAGCTAATATTTCTTAGACTATACATGTAAACATATTATTCATAATCCTTTTTAATATATTATTATCAGAATTACATTTATACAGACTGTAAGAAAATTAATAAATTATATTTTAAAATATAGAAAAATTCAAGAAAAATACGTTTAGTCAAACGAGTGACTAAATACTCTCGTATTCATTAACAATTATTTCCAAAAATTATATTTTAAATTACTATAATTAATTAAAATATTTTTCTAATATTTTAATAATGTCGATTTAAATCTTTTCTCAATTCTGATAATTTAATTACTGTTTTTTCGATACTCAGCATTATCTGACTTGCGTAGTATCGAAGGTTAGATATTCACAAAATTATTATTTTTCGTTTAAATATTGTTTAAATAAAACTGTACTCCCGGTTTCCTATTTAACACTTCACTCGCAAGTATGGTCGATATTATACACTGACCTACTTGTTCAATTAAAACAATTCCGCACTTTTTCACTCGTATGTATGAATGTTGTATTAAGGTTAACTGTATGTTGTGTACTGACGTAAAATGGCGCGCACAGTTTTAAAATATAAACTCCTTCTTTCTTGTCTCGAGCGGCGTGACCTGTACGTTTGGTGGTTGATCGTAGACTGTCTTGTACCTCTAAAGCGTCTCTCGGTCGTCTGCTGAAAGTCATTCATTCTATTGGCTGGATTCGTTATACTCTCTGACCCGAAAGCCTTCGTTTTATTAAAATATTTAATTTTTTGCCAAAATTGGGTTTGGGTTGGAGGCTTTTTTACGTCATGAATGGTACAAAAATTTAACTGGAAAGTTTAAAACTATCATAACTTTCTTATCTTACGTCCTATCGTTAATTGGTTGATATCAATGAATTCAGGGCGTTTTGCTTGTTAAAATAAGTCCAAAAACGCTTATTTTTCGTTCATTACTGCTATTACAATAACGATTTTATTTGTTATTTCTGGTGCATCTTATTTTTATAAGTTCGTTACACCAGATTTTATTTAAATATAATAAAACACTTCTTATCTAAACACTTTGAGTCTGTATCTCAGTCGGTTTAATTTACAATTTGGGAAAAACTGTTCCCTACACCAATCTCGTTATGGCGTCATTAAGCGTCCATGTTAGATTTTTCACAAACATGCTTATAACTCATTTTTCTTATTTAAAATGATCATATTACTATCTAATATTATTAGTAACGTTTATTTACACAATTTTACACTATAATATTTGTGTATGACTGTGGTTAATTTAATATTTACATAAGTTCAAACCTCTCCTATGTTTCTTATACAATTTTTCATCTTATTTTTTGGTCTCTTCATATAAATCATATCATTTAATGATTGTAATTAGTGTACACACATAGTACCTAATCTATTATATATAATGGTTATCTTTTAATTAGCTCAGAACTCTTTAATCTTTCAGTAATGGCTCTGTTCATGTTGTGTCATATCATAATAGTCATTTATTTTTTCTAATACAACAACTAAATTGTTATTGTCCTATTTGGTTTGGATTCCCAAAGTAGCATTAGATATTATTCTAACTTTTGGTAATGTTTCCAATTACTTTTACATAAGTTTATATGCTATATTTTTCATAAATAACTTGTTGGTCATTGTTTGTTTACATTTGGTTTTCTTCATAATGGTCATTTGGTTTTTAAATGTTTGTATATAATATGACTGCTTTTATGGTCATTATCTGTTCTCAAAGTAGCTTTGGGATTTCCTCTTACTACTGGTAACAATTGTAACAAGCTGTTCTCAATATTTGATACAGTATTTTTCTTAACTAATTAGCTATACAATGGTTCAGCTTACTTCTGGTCATATGTACATGGTTAGTTGGTTTACAATAATTTAGTTATAATACTGTTCTTATCATGTTCAGAATCTGTTCTCAATGTATTATCAGATATTTATCTCACTACTGGTAATACTCTTATAAACATTGATATTGGTTTTGATACTGTACTTTTCTTAACTAAACTGGTATACTTTTCTCATTTCTGCTATTCTCTGTGTCATTATGTTTGACTTGTTCTATTTACATTGTTTTGCATTATATTACATTGTTTCTTAATATTTATTATTATTACTTATAATAAATTCTCATTTGATAACATATTTGATGATCAGATATTTATACTAATATGTATCATTTTCTGTTGTAATAGGTCTCTTCCTTGTGGGTTGTGTAACAATGTACCATCTGTTTTAGTGCAGTATTTTTCTACTACTAAACTGACTTCACTACGGTATATTAACATAATACTTTAACTAATTTGTTACACATGTTTATACAATTCCTTCTTAAACACTAACACAAATCTTTCTTGTATTATTTGCAATGTTTTTCTGGTCAGTGGTGGAATTTAATTCCTGTCATGTTTGATACTTTGTTTGATACAACTGTCTTTTATTTGTTGTCAGTTCTTTATGAACAATAACATAATTGTTCTATTTTGTTCTAATCTGGTGGTCTTATGATTATGTGTGTTGGTTACAACTTTATTAAATCAGTCACACTCACTGTCTGTGTTTATTTGACTATTTTTAATTTTTGTTGTTTCATCATGAAATTAACATATTTTTCACACTGTAAACTTCATCACTGTAATTGCTTGTGTGGTTTATTCAGTTGAAATAGTTAGTTATTCACAGGTTTCACTTTTGTATTAAGTACACACTTTAATTGTTTGTGGTTCCTTAAATGTTTCACACTGGTTTCCTTGTCACACTTATAATCATTTCTTTTGTCACTTACACTGTTTTTAGTACATGTGGTTTACGTTGAGTCCTTATATCTTCTGTCCATCTTCTTTCTTCTTCTTGGTGCTCTTCCTGGTCCTTCTTCTTTCTTCTTTATTCTATATTTTCATAGTAGTTGCTATTTTTATTTTTCTCCATTGTCGTTGGAGCTTGTTGATCCTTGTTTCGTTGATTCCCCTCACTGTTGGATCCTATTGGGTCTATTTACTGATATTTTGTTTTGGGCTTGTGGCATTTTCTTTCTTCATTTTGTAATAAATGTTGATATATTCGTATTCTCTTCTTCATTGTTGGATTTTTTATTAATATTTTTGTAGATACACACTTATATACACTTAGGTTTATTTATCTAGATATATTCCCATGTTTTTCTCATACTTGACGTTACATTCGTTTATATTATGAAACTACCATATTTTTGGTACTGTTACAACTGACATATTTAAATCACTACACATTCTTACCCCTATATCCTGACATTTATTTCTGAGTTTTTTGTATAAATTTTTCTCAGTTTTGAAACGCACACGTTTACTTGGAAATATAGATTTGAATTTGTCTAATATATGCCGTATTGGCCTTATCTCGCAACCCATTAACTGAACCTTGCGGGTTAGCGAGTTATTCGTTATCTTATCTTTCGAGCGTCCTAGTCTGATAACGTGCGGTACACTATCTACTTTATCTGGCAATATTTCTTTCAGAAATTCAAATGTAGCGTGTTGTTTATTCAATTTATCCACTTCCCAAATAATAGTATGTCCGAGTTTTCTAACTCCAATTACGGTCACATCTATTTCCGTTCCCTGTACGTATCTTGTTATACGTGCCTGTTTTTCAAATATCTGCGACTCACACGTTGCTGATTTTATCCTTGTGTAACTTACCGGCAGAATCGGCATTTGTATAAAGTGGTTTTTACACCTCTTTCGTAACTGCTCGTCCAACAGCGATATTTCTGTGCCGCTGTCGAACAACATCTCGTCAACATAACCACTGAGTTTTGCTTCGACAATAAGGTCGGTGCAATTTTCAATACTAATATTTCCCTCATGTTTATTACTATTATCATTATTACACACTAAATTATCCCTAATTGCTGCAGGATATAGGCCAGACATAACAGTTTCAATCTTATAACTAACATTCTTCATACTTGATTGATTGAACTGCTTTTCAACTGAATCATTTTCAGTAACTGTTGCTAATAAGTTGGTATTAATTTGCTGAGTTGTATTTTTATGTTGTTGTGATTGCGGCTGATTTTGTGGTGTTTGAACATGAAACTGATTACGCGGCGGTTCATTATTATTTACCATAATTGTTGTCACCTTATTGTCACCAGTATCATTCACCTCTCCATCCTCCATAAACACCTCAGTATCTGATATAAACTCATCAAGTACCTCCTCATAACGACATGTGTCAGAAATACCTGCACCGTTATTATCAATACCCATTCCAGGTTCTACTACTGGTTCGGGATTTTTATGTGTTATGCATAAACTGTCCGAATCAATAATAACTTCAGATTCTATGATCCGTTCACGGCTCTCGCATGCTATATCTGTTACATTATAAACTATCACCTCCTCACAGCAATTATCTGAAGTATGTTCTGGACTAATAGTGTTGCTACTACTAATTTCACTTTCGTTATCTTCACTATAATGGAATGCATAATCTAGATATTCGACCATATCGAATAATGAAATACTATGCCCTAAGCGAGTTGCTTCATTAATATTACTTTCAATTTCATCCCACAATTTCCGCCTAATGGCTCTACTCTCCTCAGATATGGTTTTATCATCAACTGACATGGCCCTTAAAGATTCTATAAGCCCTTTTGCCTTCGACATAGTGATCACAAATTAATTTAAAATTTAGTAAATTTAAATTCACTGATTTATACGCAAAGAAATTTATTATTATCACCAGATTATTAACGTAGTGTAATCAGTTTATACACACAGAGAAAGCAGTTCAAAATATCAACATGTAAATAAACCTTATCTAACACACAACAACTAATAATCTACCTCCAATATACTGATAAAATCTGTTCATATACGATATACAAGAGAATATGCACAATTGATAAATTATATCCTCAGATTTTCATATGAACTATACACATACAATTATTACGTTCATTATAATTATACATAGGATTTTACCAACAAATTTTTTTTTATAGACAAATATATAATAGCGTAGATTTTCGCTATTTTACGAGCCCCAAGTTGCTAAGCGCCAAAATATCTCTATGCGACAACACAAATTACTAAACTATTTGCGCATAGGATATGATAGTATGTGTATCTCAAATTAAAAGTCTATATTGGAGGGTTTAAGATTATTTATTGCACAAAACACAAGTAATTGTTTATATGGTATATTTGATATGTACAGAATGTAATGTTTGATATAGAGTCTTTCTTTTAAAATGTTAAATACTGTTCATACGCAAGACGTGATACGTTACATAAAGAAGATTCCCACGATGATGTTGCTGAAAAGAAGGGCAGGTCTTTGCGGTGTAGTTGGTTCGTCAGGTGGGGCTTATAAATGACAGACGTTTCCCCAGAAACGTTTACAGCTGGGCTGGCGTCCTGTAACAGCTGGGCTGGTGTCCTATAACAGCTGGGTTGGTGTCTTGTAACAGCTGGGCTGATGTCCTATAACAGCTGGGCTGGTGTCCTATAACAGCTGGGCTGGGCCCTGACAGCTGGGCGGGTGTCCTGTAACAGCTGGGCTGGTGTCCTGTAATTCCCACGATGAATCTGACGCTTCGCACACACAGCGGTACTATGGATCTTAATACTCGTAAAATTAATATAGAGTTTATGACCAAGTAGTATCTCAGGTGACAGTGAGTTTAATAAATAACGGTATATTGAACTTATACCACTCCGGCTTTTTCAAGTGTTCACGCGAATAACAAGGTCTACCGCGATCAGCAGACCACCCTATGAGGAAATCTTGCACTAACACTGAAACGTCTTGATGGAACAACTTACTATTACGTAACTATTAATGATACTGACACAGCGGAAAATCTCGCACAGTGATACAGTTACACTCACTTATTACACACGTAATACAACAATACTAATATCGTGTGTAAAGAGTTAATATTCAACCGTTCTGCGTCACACGCGTTACTATCCCCGAATAGTCTTTACAGATTCCTGCAAGCGACAGAATCTTGAACAAGAATTGTATGTACCGTTCGCGGTAGCAGCAGTGAAGAACTGCCTGTAATTATACGCGCAATGCGTTAAAACAATACTGTGTGCAGATGTAATACACACACAGTTCTGAGTCTTCCCGTGTCACTAACAACGAATAGTCTTTACAACACCTTGCAAGCGGTAGAATCTTGTACAAGGAGTGCACGTCCCGTTCGCGGTAGATGGCGTAGAAGAACTATCGTAATTATACGCGTAATGCGTTAAAACAATACTGTGTGCAGGTGTACTACACACACAGTTCTGAGTCTTCCCGTTTCACTAACGGCGAATAGTTTTTACAACACCTTGCAAGCGGTAGAATCTTGTACAAGGAGTGCACGTCCCGTTCGCGGTAGATGGCGTAGAAGAACTGCCTGTGTAACGACAGGCTTAAGAAAATTTCCAACCACCACTCACCATTCTATTGGTGGACGGAAGTCACATGGTTAGTACACCGTGACATGCACTTTTCATGCAGTAGAGTGCATTTACTTTGTAAGAGCACGCATAGCGGTAATCAGAATACCCTTATCACATGCATAACTGCATACTTTACTAATATCATACATGAACGTAAACAATAGTCAGAAATATATAGGGATTGTAGCAATACATATGTCTATGTTCAGTACAATGTCAAACACAATGATAATCAATTCACGCACAGCCCGGGAAACGTTTACCACTCGCGCACGCGCGCACATTTCCACAAACACAGTACATGAATAACAATAAATAAATAATGCACAGTTTTACTAAACTAAACCCTTATCCTTACTAAATACAACTGATAACATAACCAAACTTAACCATCTACCAATATAACATGAATGTCCATAGTCTGTGTAATATATGAGCTTGCCCCGCATATCATGATCCTGTGATTCGTTGCAGGATTAACCCCTTCCCGCATAAAAAATTTTTTTTTTTTTTTAGTTAACTAACAAAAAATAAATTTTTTTTTTCGATATAACCAAAACAATTTCCTAATCCTGAAACAATAATACTAATATCTTCACACTAAAATCAAATAAACATCCTCCAATCAATACTAACATTTCCTAACTGTCACTTTGACAGAAGCACCAAATCAAAGACACGTGGTAACCAAAAACCAAAACAAACACACATGTTCTTGACAAGCAAATAAACAAAATTTTATGTAGGGTCACAAACTACACAGACGGCATTCCTTATCTTAACTAGATTATTGTTCGTTCACAGAGTCATCTTACATACAACATTTAAACCTGAACTGACATATTTAAATCACTACACATTCTTACCCCTATATCCTGACATTTATTTCTGAGTTTTTTGTATAAATTTTTCTCAGTTTTGAAACGCACACGTTTACTTGGAAATATAGATTTGAATTTGTCTAATATATGCCGTATTTGTCTTATCTCGCAACCCATTAACTGAACCTTGCTGGTTAGTGAGTTATTCGTTATCTTATCTTTCGAGCGTCCTAGTCTGATAACGTGCGATACACTATCTACTTTATCTGGCAATATTTCTTTCAGAAATTCAAATGTAGCGTGTTGTTTATTCAATTTATCCACTTCCCAAATAATATTATGTCCGAGTTTTCTAACTCCAATTACGGTCACATCTATTTCCGTTCCCTGTACGTATCTTGTTATACGTGCCTGTTTTTCAACTATCTGCGACTCACACGTTGCTGATTTTATCCTTGTGTAACTTACCGGCAGAATCGGCATTTGTATAAAGTGGTTTTTACACCTCTTTCGTAACTGCTCGTGCAACAGCGATATTTCTGTGCCGCTGTCGAACAACATCTCGTCAACATAACCACTGATTTTTGCTTCGACAATAAGGTCGGTGCATTTTTCAAAACTAATATTTCCCTCATGTTTATTACTATTATCATTATTACACACTAAATTATCCCTAATTGCTGCAGGATATAGGCCAGACATAACAGTTTCATTCTTATAACTAACATTTTTCATACTTGATTGATTGAACTGCTTTTCAACTGAATCATTTTCAGTAACTGTTGCTAATAAGTTGGTATTAATTTGCTGAGTTGTATTTTTATGTTGTTGTGATTGCGGCTGATTTTGTGGTGTTTGAACATGAAACTGATTACGCGGCGGTTCATTATTATTTACCATAATTGTTGCCACCTTATTGTCACCAGTATCATTCACCTCTCCATCCTCCATAAACACCTCAGTATCTGATATAAACTCATCAAGTACCTCCTCATAACGACATGTGTCAGAAATACCTGCACCGTTATTATCAATACCCATTCCAGGTTCTACTACTGGTTCGGGATTTTTATGTGTTATGCATAAACTGTCCGAATCAATAATAACTTCAGATTCTATGATCCGTTCACGGCTCTCGCATGCTATATCTATTACATTATAAACTATCACCTCCTCACAGAAATTATCTGAAGTATGTTCTGGACTAATAGTGTTGCTACTACTAATTTCACTTTCGTTATCTTCACTATAATGGAATGCATAATCTAGATATTCGACCATATCGAATAATGAAATACTATGCCCTAAGCGAGTTGCTTCATTAATATTACTTTCAATTTCATCCCACAATTTCCGCCTAATGGCTCTACTCTCCTCAGATATGGTTTTATCATCAACTGACATGGCCCTTAAAGATTCTATAAGCCCTTTTGCCTTCGACATAGTGATCACAAATTAATTTAAAATTTAGTAAATTTAAATTCACTGATTTATACGCAAAGAAAGTTATTATTATCACCAGACTATTAACGTAGTGTAATCAGTTTATACACACAGAGAAAGCAGTTCAAAATATCAACATGTAAATAAACCTTATCTAACACACAACAACTAATAATCTACCTCCAATATACTGATAAAATCTGTTCATATACGATATACAAGAGAATATGCACAATTGATAAATTATATCCTCAGATTTTCATATGAACTATACACATACAATTATTACGTTCATTATAATTATACATAGGATTTTACCAACAAATTTTTTTTTTATAGACAAATATATAATAGCGTAGATTTCCGCTATTTTACGAGCCCCAAGTTGCTAAGCGCCAAAATATCTCTATGCGACAACACAAATTACTAAACTATTGGCGCATAGGATATGATAGTATGTGTATCTCAAATTAAAAGTCTATATTGGAGGGTTTAAGATTATTTATTGCACAAAACACAAGTAATTGTTTATATGGTATATTTGATATGTACAGAATGTAATGTTTGATATAGAGTCTTTCTTTTAAAATGTTAAATACTGTTCATACGCAAGAAGTGATACGTTACATAAAGAAGATTCCCACGATGATGTTGCTGAAAAGAAGGGCAGGTCTTTGCGGTGTAGTTGGTTCGTCAGGTGCGGCTTATAAATGACAGACGTTTCCCCAGAAACGTTTACAGCTGGGCTGGCGTCCTGTAACAGCTGGGCTGGTGTCCTATAACAGCTGGGCTGGTGTCTTGTAACAGCTGGGCTGATGTCCTATAACAGCTGGGCTGGTGTCCTATAACAGCTGGGCTGGTGTCCAGAGAGCTGGGCGGGTGTCCTGTAACAGCTGGGCTGGTGTCCTGTAATTCCCACGATGAATCTGACGCTTCGCACACACAGCGGTACTATGGATCTTAATACTCGTAAAATTAATATAGAGTTTATGACCAAGTAGTATCTCAGGTGACAGTGAGTTTAATAAATAACGGTATATTGAACTTATACCACTCCGGCTTTTTCAAGTGTTCACGCGAATAACAAGGTCTACCGCGATCAGCAGACCACCCTATGAGGAAATCTTGCACTAACACGGAAACGTCTTGATGGAACAACTTACTATTGCGTAACTATTAATGATACTGACACTGCGGAAAATCTCGCACAGTGATACAGTTACACTCACTTATTACACACGTAATACAACAATACTAATATCGTGTGTAAAGAGTTAATATTCAACCGTTCTGCGTCACACGCGTTACTATCCCCGAATAGTCTTTACAGATTCCTGCAAGCGACAGAATCTTGAACAAGAATTGTATGTACCGTTCGCGGTAGCAGCAGTGAAGAACTGCCTGTAATTATACGCGCAATGCGTTAAAACAATACTGTGTGCAGATGTACTACACACACAGTTCTGAGTCTTCCCGTGTCACTAACAACGAATAGTCTTTACAACACCTTGCAAGCGGTAGAATCTTGTACAAGGAGTGCACGTCCCGTTCGCGGTAGATGGCGTAGAAGAACTGCCTGTGTAACGACAGGCTTAAGAAAATTTCCAACCACCACTCACCATTCTATTGGTGGACGGAAGTCACATGGTTAGTACACCGTGACATGCACTTTTCATGCAGTAGAGTGCATTTACTTTGTAAGAGCACGCATAGCGGTAATCAGAATACCCTTATCACATGCATAACTGCATACTTTACTAATATCATACATGAACGTAAACAATAGTCAGAAATATATAGGGATTGTAGCAATACATATGTCTATGTTCAGTACAATGTCAAACACAATGATAATCAATTCACGCACAGCCCGGGAAACGTTTACCACTCGCGCACGCGCGCACATTTCCACAAACACAGTACATGAATAACAATAAATAAATAATGCACAGTTTTACTAAACTAAACCCTTATCCTTACTAAATACAACTGATAACATAACCAAACTTAACCATCTACCAATATAACATGAATGTCCATAGTCTGTGTAATATATGAGCTTGCCCCGCATATCATGATCCTGTGATTCGTTGCAGGATTAACCCCTTCCCGCATAAAAAAATTTTTTTTTTTTTTTAGTTAACTAACAAAAAATAAATTTTTTTTTTCGATATAACCAAAACAATTTCCTAATCCTGAAACAATAATACTAATATCTTTACACTAAAATCAAATAAACATCCTCCAATCAATACTAACATTTCCTAACTGTCACTTTGACAGAAGCACCAAATCAAAGACACGTGGTAACCAAAAACCAAAACAAACACACATGTTCTTGACAAGCAAATAAACAAAATTTTATGTAGGGTCACAAACTACACAGACGGCATTCCTTATCTTAACTAGATTATTGTTCGTTCACAGAGTCATCTTACATACAACATTTAAACCTGAACTGACATATTTAAATCACTACACATTCTTACCCCTATATCCTGACATTTATTTCTGAGTTTTTTGTATAAATTTTTCTCAGTTTTGAAACGCACACGTTTACTTGGAAATATAGATTTGAATTTGTCTAATATATGCCGTATTTGCCTTATCTCGCAACCCATTAACTGAACCTTGCTGGTTAGTGAGTTATTCGTTATCTTATCTTTCGAGCGTCCTAGTCTGATAACGTGCGATACACTATCTACTTTATCTGGCAATATTTCTTTCAGAAATTCAAATGTAGCGTGTTGTTTATTCAATTTATCCACTTCCCAAATAATATTATGTCCGAGTTTTCTAACTCCAATTACGGTCACATCTATTTCCGTTCCCTGTACGTATCTTGTTATACGTGCCTGTTTTTCAACTATCTGCGACTCACACGTTGCTGATTTTATCCTTGTGTAACTTACCGGCAGAATCGGCATTTGTATAAAGTGGTTTTTACACCTCTTTCGTAACTGCTCGTGCAACAGCGATATTTCTGTGCCGCTGTCGAACAACATCTCGTCAACATAACCACTGATTTTTGCTTCGACAATAAGGTCGGTGCATTTTTCAAAACTAATATTTCCCTCATGTTTATTACTATTATCATTATTACACACTAAATTATCCCTAATTGCTGCAGGATATAGGCCAGACATAACAGTTTCATTCTTATAACTAACATTTTTCATACTTGATTGATTGAACTGCTTTTCAACTGAATCATTTTCAGTAACTGTTGCTAATAAGTTGGTATTATTTTGCTGAGTTGTATTTTTATGTTGTTGTGATTGCGGCGGATTTTGTGGTGTTTGAACATGAAACTGATTACGCGGCGGTTCATTATTATTTACCATAATTGTTGCCACCTTATTGTCACCAGTATCATTCACCTCTCCATCCTCCATAAACACCTCAGTATCTGATATAAACTCATCAAGTACCTCCTCATAACGACATGTGTCAGAAATACCTGCACCGTTATTATCAATACCCATTCCAGGTTCTACTACTGGTTCGGGATTTTTATGTGTTATGCATAAACTGTCCGAATCAATAATAACTTCAGATTCTATGATCCGTTCACGGCTCTCGCATGCTATATCTATTACATTATAAACTATCACCTCCTCACAGAAATTATCTGAAGTATGTTCTGGACTAATAGTGTTGCTACTACTAATTTCACTTTCGTTATCTTCACTATAATGGAATGCATAATCTAGATATTCGACCATATCGAATAATGAAATACTATGCCCTAAGCGAGTTGCTTCATTAATATTACTTTCAATTTCATCCCACAATTTCCGCCTAATGGCTCTACTCTCCTCAGATATGATTTTATCATCAACTGACATGGCCCTTAAAGATTCTATAAGCCCTTTTGCCTTCGACATAGTGATCACAAATTAATTTAAAATTTAGTAAATTTAAATTCACTGATTTATACGCAAAGAAAGTTATTATTATCACCAGACTATTAACGTAGTGTAATCAGTTTATACACACAGAGAAAGCAGTTCAAAATATCAACATGTAAATAAACCTTATCAAACACACAACAACTAATAATCTACCTCCAATATACTGATAAAATCTGTTCATATACGATATACAAGAGAATATGCACAATTGATAAATTATATCCTCAGATTTTCATATGAACTATACACATACAATTATTACGTTCATTATAATTATACATAGGATTTTACCAACAAATTTTTTTTTTATAGACAAATATATAATAGCGTAGATTTCCGCTATTTTACGAGCCCCAAGTTGCTAAGCGCCAAAATATCTCTATGCGACAACACAAATTACTAAACTATTGGCGCATAGGATATGATAGTATGTGTATCTCAAATTAAAAGTCTATATTGGAGGGTTTAAGATTATTTATTGCACAAAACACAAGTAATTGTTTATATGGTATATTTGATATGTACAGAATGTAACGTTTGATATAGAGTCTTTCTTTTAAAATGTTAAATACTGTTCATACGCAAGACGTGATACGTTACATAAAGAAGATTCCCACGATGATGTTGCTGAAAAGAAGGGCAGGTCTTTGCGGTGTAGTTGGTTCGTCAGGTGCGGCTTATAAATGACAGACGTTTCCCCAGAAACGTTTACAGCTGGGCTGGCGTCCTGTAACAGCTGGGCTGGTGTCCTATAACAGCTGGGCTGGTGTCTTGTAACAGCTGGGCTGATGTCCTATAACAGCTGGGCTGGTGTCCTATAACAGCTGGGCTGGTGTCCAGACAGCTGGGCGGGTGTCCTGTAACAGCTGGGCTGGTGTCCTGTAATTCCCACGATGAATCTGACGCTTCGCACACACAGCGGTACTATGGATCTTAATACTCGTAAAATTAATATAGAGCTTATGACCAAGTAGTATCTCAGGTGACAGTGAGTTTAATAAATAACGGTATATTGAACTTATACCACTCCGGCTTTTTCAAGTGTTCACGCGATTAACAAGGTCTACCGCGATCAGCAGACCACCCTATGAGGAAATCTTGCACTAACACGGAAACGTCTTGATGGAACAACTTACTATTGCGTAACTTTTAATGATACTGACACTGCGGAAAATCTCGCACAGTGATACAGTTACACTCACTTATTACACACGTAATACAACAATACTAATATCGTGTGTAAAGAGTTAATATTCAACCGTTCTGCGTCACACGCGTTACTATCCCCGAATAGTCTTTACAGATTCCTGCAAGCGACAGAATCTTGAACAAGAATTGTATGTACCGTTCGCGGTAGCAGCAGTGAAGAACTGCCTGTAATTATACGCGCAATGCGTTAAAACAATACTGTGTGCAGATGTACTACACACACAGTTCTGAGTCTTCCCGTGTCACTAACAACGAATAGTCTTTACAACACCTTGCAAGCGGTAGAATCTTGTACAAGGAGTGCACGTCCCGTTCGCGGTAGATGGCGTAGAAGAACTATCGTAATTATACGCGTAATGCGTTAAAACAATACTGTGTGCAGGTGTACTACACACACAGTTCTGAGTCTTCCCGTTTCACTAACGACGAATAGTTTTTACAACACCTTGCAAGCGGTAGAATCTTGTACAAGGAGTGCACGTCCCGTTCGCGGTAGATGGCGTAGAAGAACTGCCTGTGTAACGACAGGCTTAAGAAAATTTCCAACCACCACTCACCATTCTATTGGTGGAGGGAAGTCACATGGTTAGTACACCGTGACATGCACTTTTCATGCAGTAGAGTGCATTTACTTTGTAAGAGCACGCATAGCGGTAATCAGAATACCCTTATCTCATGCATAACTGCATACTTTACTAATATCATACATGAACGTAAACAATAGTCAGAAATATATAGGGATTGTAGCAATACATATGTCTATGTTCAGTACAATGTCAAACACAATGATAATCAATTCACGCACAGCCCGGGAAACGTTTACCACTCGCGCACGCGCGCACATTTCCACAAACACAGTACATGAATAACAATAAATAAATAATGCACAGTTTTACTAAACTAAACCCTTATCCTTACTAAATACAACTGATAACATAACCAAACTTAACCATCTACCAATATAACATGAATGTCCATAGTCTGTGTAATATATGAGCTTGCCCCGCATATCATGATCCTGTGATTCGTTGCAGGATTAACCCCTTCCCGCATAAAAAAATTTTTTTTTTTTTTTAGTTAACTAACAAAAAATAAATTTTTTTTTTCGATATAACCAAAACAATTTCCTAATCCTGAAACAATAATACTAATATCTTTACACTAAAATCAAATAAACATCCTCCAATCAATACTAACATTTCCTAACTGTCACTTTGACAGAAGCACCAAATCAAAGACACGTGGTAACCAAAAACCAAAACAAACACACATGTTCTTGACAAGCAAATAAACAAAATTTTATGTAGGGTCACAAACTACACAGACGGCATTCCTTATCTTAACTAGATTATTGTTCGTTCACAGAGTCATCTTACATACAACATTTAAACCTGAACTGACATATTTAAATCACTACACATTCTTACCCCTATATCCTGACATTTATTTCTGAGTTTTTTGTATAAATTTTTCTCAGTTTTGAAACGCACACGTTTACTTGGAAATATAGATTTGAATTTGTCTAATATATGCCGTATTTGCCTTATCTCGCAACCCATTAACTGAACCTTGCTGGTTAGTGAGTTATTCGTTATCTTATCTTTCGAGCGTCCTAGTCTGATAACGTGCGATACACTATCTACTTTATCTGGCAATATTTCTTTCAGAAATTCAAATGTAGCGTGTTGTTTATTCAATTTATCCACTTCCCAAATAATATTATGTCCGAGTTTTCTAACTCCAATTACGGTCACATCTATTTCCGTTCCCTGTACGTATCTTGTTATACGTGCCTGTTTTTCAACTATCTGCGACTCACACGTTGCTGATTTTATCCTTGTGTAACTTACCGGCAGAATCGGCATTTGTATAAAGTGGTTTTTACACCTCTTTCGTAACTGCTCGTGCAACAGCGATATTTCTGTGCCGCTGTCGAACAACATCTCGTCAACATAACCACTGATTTTTGCTTCGACAATAAGGTCGGTGCATTTTTCAAAACTAATATTTCCCTCATGTTTATTACTATTATCATTATTACACACTAAATTATCCCTAATTGCTGCAGGATATAGGCCAGACATAACAGTTTCATTCTTATAACTAACATTTTTCATACTTGATTGATTGAACTGCTTTTCAACTGAATCATTTTCAGTAACTGTTGCTAATAAGTTGGTATTATTTTGCTGAGTTGTATTTTTATGTTGTTGTGATTGCGGCGGATTTTGTGGTGTTTGAACATGAAACTGATTACGCGGCGGTTCATTATTATTTACCATAATTGTTGCCACCTTATTGTCACCAGTATCATTCACCTCTCCATCCTCCATAAACACCTCAGTATCTGATATAAACTCATCAAGTACCTCCTCATAACGACATGTGTCAGAAATACCTGCACCGTTATTATCAATACCCATTCCAGGTTCTACTACTGGTTCGGGATTTTTATGTGTTATGCATAAACTGTCCGAATCAATAATAACTTCAGATTCTATGATCCGTTCACGGCTCTCGCATGCTATATCTATTACATTATAAACTATCACCTCCTCACAGAAATTATCTGAAGTATGTTCTGGACTAATAGTGTTGCTACTACTAATTTCACTTTCGTTATCTTCACTATAATGGAATGCATAATCTAGATATTCGACCATATCGAATAATGAAATACTATGCCCTAAGCGAGTTGCTTCATTAATATTACTTTCAATTTCATCCCACAATTTCCGCCTAATGGCTCTACTCTCCTCAGATATGATTTTATCATCAACTGACATGGCCCTTAAAGATTCTATAAGCCCTTTTGCCTTCGACATAGTGATCACAAATTAATTTAAAATTTAGTAAATTTAAATTCACTGATTTATACGCAAAGAAAGTTATTATTATCACCAGACTATTAACGTAGTGTAATCAGTTTATACACACAGAGAAAGCAGTTCAAAATATCAACATGTAAATAAACCTTATCAAACACACAACAACTAATAATCTACCTCCAATATACTGATAAAATCTGTTCATATACGATATACAAGAGAATATGCACAATTGATAAATTATATCCTCAGATTTTCATATGAACTATACACATACAATTATTACGTTCATTATAATTATACATAGGATTTTACCAACAAATTTTTTTTTTATAGACAAATATATAATAGCGTAGATTTCCGCTATTTTACGAGCCCCAAGTTGCTAAGCGCCAAAATATCTCTATGCGACAACACAAATTACTAAACTATTGGCGCATAGGATATGATAGTATGTGTATCTCAAATTAAAAGTCTATATTGGAGGGTTTAAGATTATTTATTGCACAAAACACAAGTAATTGTTTATATGGTATATTTGATATGTACAGAATGTAACGTTTGATATAGAGTCTTTCTTTTAAAATGTTAAATACTGTTCATACGCAAGACGTGATACGTTACATAAAGAAGATTCCCACGATGATGTTGCTGAAAAGAAGGGCAGGTCTTTGCGGTGTAGTTGGTTCGTCAGGTGCGGCTTATAAATGACAGACGTTTCCCCAGAAACGTTTACAGCTGGGCTGGCGTCCTGTAACAGCTGGGCTGGTGTCCTATAACAGCTGGGCTGGTGTCTTGTAACAGCTGGGCTGATGTCCTATAACAGCTGGGCTGGTGTCCTATAACAGCTGGGCTGGTGTCCAGACAGCTGGGCGGGTGTCCTGTAACAGCTGGGCTGGTGTCCTGTAATTCCCACGATGAATCTGACGCTTCGCACACACAGCGGTACTATGGATCTTAATACTCGTAAAATTAATATAGAGCTTATGACCAAGTAGTATCTCAGGTGACAGTGAGTTTAATAAATAACGGTATATTGAACTTATACCACTCCGGCTTTTTCAAGTGTTCACGCGATTAACAAGGTCTACCGCGATCAGCAGACCACCCTATGAGGAAATCTTGCACTAACACGGAAACGTCTTGATGGAACAACTTACTATTGCGTAACTTTTAATGATACTGACACTGCGGAAAATCTCGCACAGTGATACAGTTACACTCACTTATTACACACGTAATACAACAATACTAATATCGTGTGTAAAGAGTTAATATTCAACCGTTCTGCGTCACACGCGTTACTATCCCCGAATAGTCTTTACAGATTCCTGCAAGCGACAGAATCTTGAACAAGAATTGTATGTACCGTTCGCGGTAGCAGCAGTGAAGAACTGCCTGTAATTATACGCGCAATGCGTTAAAACAATACTGTGTGCAGATGTACTACACACACAGTTCTGAGTCTTCCCGTGTCACTAACAACGAATAGTCTTTACAACACCTTGCAAGCGGTAGAATCTTGTACAAGGAGTGCACGTCCCGTTCGCGGTAGATGGCGTAGAAGAACTATCGTAATTATACGCGTAATGCGTTAAAACAATACTGTGTGCAGGTGTACTACACACACAGTTCTGAGTCTTCCCGTTTCACTAACGACGAATAGTTTTTACAACACCTTGCAAGCGGTAGAATCTTGTACAAGGAGTGCACGTCCCGTTCGCGGTAGATGGCGTAGAAGAACTGCCTGTGTAACGACAGGCTTAAGAAAATTTCCAACCACCACTCACCATTCTATTGGTGGAGGGAAGTCACATGGTTAGTACACCGTGACATGCACTTTTCATGCAGTAGAGTGCATTTACTTTGTAAGAGCACGCATAGCGGTAATCAGAATACCCTTATCTCATGCATAACTGCATACTTTACTAATATCATACATGAACGTAAACAATAGTCAGAAATATATAGGGATTGTAGCAATACATATGTCTATGTTCAGTACAATGTCAAACACAATGATAATCAATTCACGCACAGCCCGGGAAACGTTTACCACTCGCGCACGCGCGCACATTTCCACAAACACAGTACATGAATAACAATAAATAAATAATGCACAGTTTTACTAAACTAAACCCTTATCCTTACTAAATACAACTGATAACATAAAGAAACTTAACCATCTACCAATATAACATGAATGTCCATAGTCTGTGTAATATATGAGCTTGCCCCGCATATCATGATCCTGTGATTCGTTGCAGGATTAACCCCTTCCCGCATAAAAAAAATTTTTTTTTTTTTAGTTAACTAACAAAAAATAAAATTTTTTTTTTCGATATAACCATAACAATTTCCTAATCCTGAAACAATAATACTAATATCTTCACACTAAAATCAAATAAACATCCTCCAATCAATACTAACATTTCCTAACTGTCACTTTGACAGAAGCACCAAATCAAAGACACGTGGTAACCAAAAACCAAAACAAACACACATGTTCTTGACAAGCAAATAAACAAAATTTTATGTAGGGTCACAAAGTACACAGACGGCATTCCTGATCTTAACTAGATTATTGTTCGTTCACAGAGTCATCTTACATACAACATTTAAACCTGAACTGACATTTAAATCACTACACATTCTTACCCCTATATCCTGACATTTATTTCTGAGTTTTTTGTATAAATTTTTCTCAGTTTCGAAACGCACACGTTTACTTGGAAATATAGATTTGAATTTGTCTAATATATGCCGTATTTGCCTTATCTCGCAACCCATTAACTGAACCTTGCGGGTTAGCGAGTTATTCGTTATCTTATCTTTCGAGCGTCCTAGTCTGATAACGTGCGGTACACTATCTACTTTATCTGGCAATATTTCTTTCAGAAATTCAAATGTAGCGTGTTGTTTATTCAATTTATCCACTTCCCAAATAATATTATGTCCGAGTTTTCTAACTCCAATTACGGTCACATCTATTTCCGTTCCCTGTACGTATCTTGTTATACGTGCATGTTTTTCAACTATCTGCGACTCACACTTTGCTGATTTTATCCTTGTGTAACTTACCGGCAGAATCGGCATTTGTATAAAGTGGTTTTTACACCTCTTTCGTAACTGCTCGTCCAACAGCGATATTTCTGTGCCGCTGTCGAACAACATCTCGTCAACATAACCACTGATTTTTGCTTCGACAATAAGGTCGGTGCATTTTTCAATACTAATATTTCCCTCATGTTTATTACTATTATCATTATTACACACTAAATTATCCCTAATTGCTGCAGGATATAGGCCAGACATAACAGTTTCATTCTTATAACTAACATTTTTCATACTTGATTGATTGAACTGCTTTTCAACTGAATCATTTTCAGTAACTGTTGCTAATAAGTTGGTATTAATTTGCTGAGTTGTATTTTTATGTTGTTGTGATTGCGGCTGATTTTGTGGTGTTTGAACATGAAACTGATTACGCGGCGGTTCATTATTATTTACCATAATTGTTGTCACCTTATTGTCACCAGTATCATTCACCTCTCCATCCTCCATAAACACCTCAGTATCTGATATAAACTCATCAAGTACCTCCTCATAACGACATGTGTCAGAAATACCTGCACCGTTATTATCAATACCCGTTCCAGGTTCTACTACTGGTTCGGGATTTTTATGTGTTATGCATAAACTGTCCGAATCAAAAATAACTTCAGATTCTATGATCCGTTCACGGCTCTCGCATGCTATATCTGTTACATTATAAACTATCACCTCCTCACAGCAATTATCTGAAGTATGTTCTGGACTAATAGTGTTGCTACTACTAATTTCACTTTCGTTATCTTCACTATAATGGAATGCATAATCTAGATATTCGACCATATCGAATAATGAAATACTATGCCCTAAGCGAGTTGCTTCATTAATATTACTTTCAATTTCATCCCACAATTTCCGCCTATTGGCTCTACTCTCCTCAGATATGGTTTTATCATCAACTGACATGGCCCTTAAAGATTCTGTAAGCCCTTTTGCCTTCGACATAGTGATCACAAATTAATTTAAAATTTAGTAAATTTAAATTCACTGATTTATACGCAAAGAAAGTTATTATTATCACCAGACTATTAACGTAGTGTAATCAGTTTATACACACAGAGAAAGCAGTTCAAAATATCAACATGTAAATAAACCTTATCTAACACACAACAACTAATAATCTACCTCCAATATACTGATAAAATCTGTTCATATACGATATACAAGAGAATATGCACAATTGATAAATTATATCCTCAGATTTTCATATGAACTATACACATACAATTATTACGTTCATTATAATTATACATAGGATTTTACCAACAAATTTTTTTTTATAGACAAATATATAATAGCGTAGATTTCCGCTATTTTACGAGCCCCAAGTTGCTAAGCGCCAAAATATCTCTATGCGACAACACAAATTACTAAACTATTTGCGCATAGGATATGATAGTATGTGTATCTCAAATTAAAAGTCTATATTGGAGGGTTTAAGATTATTTATTGCACAAAACACAAGTAATTGTTTATATGGTATATTTGATATGTACAGAATGTAATGTTTGATATAGAGTCTTTCTTTTAAAATGTTAAATACTGTTCATACGCAAGACGTGATACGTTACATAAAGAAGATTCCCACGATGATGTTGCTGAAAAGAAGGGCAGGTCTTTGCGGTGTAGTTGGTTCGTCAGGTGCGGCTTATAAATGACAGACGTTTCCCCAGAAACGTTTACAGCTGGGCTGGCGTCCTGTAACAGCTGGGCTGGTGTCCTATAACAGCTGGGCTGGTGTCTTGTAACAGCTGGGCTGATGTCCTATAACAGCTGGGCTGGTGTCCTATAACAGCTGGGCTGGTGTCCAGACAGCTGGGCGGGTGTCCTGTAACAGCTGGGCTGGTGTCCTGTAATTCCCACGATGAATCTGACGCTTCGCACACACAGCGGTACTATGGATCTTAATACTCGTAAAATTAATATAGAGCTTATGACCAAGTAGTATCTCAGGTGACAGTGAGTTTAATAAATAACGGTATATTGAACTTATACCACTCCGGCTTTTTCAAGTGTTCACGCGAATAACAAGGTCTACCGCGATCAGCAGACCACCCTATGAGGAAATCTTGCACTAACACGGAAACGTCTTGATGGAACAACTTACTATTGCGTAACTTTTAATGATACTGACACTGCGGAAAATCTCGCACAGTGATACAGTTACACTCACTTATTACACACGTAATACAACAATACTAATATCGTGTGTAAAGAGTTAATATTCAACCGTTCTGCGTCACACGCGTTACTATCCCCGAATAGTCTTTACAGATTCCTGCAAGCGACAGAATCTTGAACAAGAATTGTATGTACCGTTCGCGGTAGCAGCAGTGAAGAACTGCCTGTAATTATACGCGCAATGCGTTAAAACAATACTGTGTGCAGATGTACTACACACACAGTTCTGAGTCTTCCCGTGTCACTAACAACGAATAGTCTTTACAACACCTTGCAAGCGGTAGAATCTTGTACAAGGAGTGCACGTCCCGTTCGCGGTAGATGGCGTAGAAGAACTATCGTAATTATACGCGTAATGCGTTAAAACAATACTGTGTGCAGGTGTACTACACACACAGTTCTGAGTCTTCCCGTTTCACTAACGACGAATAGTTTTTACAACACCTTGCAAGCGGTAGAATCTTGTACAAGGAGTGCACGTCCCGTTCGCGGTAGATGGCGTAGAAGAACTGCCTGTGTAACGACAGGCTTAAGAAAATTTCCAACCACCACTCACCATTCTATTGGTGGAGGGAAGTCACATGGTTAGTACACCGTGACATGCACTTTTCATGCAGTAGAGTGCATTTACTTTGTAAGAGCACGCATAGCGGTAATCAGAATACCCTTATCTCATGCATAACTGCATACTTTACTAATATCATACATGAACGTAAACAATAGTCAGAAATATATAGGGATTGTAGCAATACATATGTCTATGTTCAGTACAATGTCAAACACAATGATAATCAATTCACGCACAGCCCGGGAAACGTTTACCACTCGCGCACGCGCGCACATTTCCACAAACACAGTACATGAATAACAATAAATAAATAATGCACAGTTTTACTAAACTAAACCCTTATCCTTACTAAATACAACTGATAACATAAAGAAACTTAACCATCTACCAATATAACATGAATGTCCATAGTCTGTGTAATATATGAGCTTGCCCCGCATATCATGATCCTGTGATTCGTTGCAGGATTAACCCCTTCCCGCATAAAAAAAATTTTTTTTTTTTTAGTTAACTAACAAAAAATAAAATTTTTTTTTTCGATATAACCATAACAATTTCCTAATCCTGAAACAATAATACTAATATCTTCACACTAAAATCAAATAAACATCCTCCAATCAATACTAACATTTCCTAACTGTCACTTTGACAGAAGCACCAAATCAAAGACACGTGGTAACCAAAAACCAAAACAAACACACATGTTCTTGACAAGCAAATAAACAAAATTTTATGTAGGGTCACAAAGTACACAGACGGCATTCCTGATCTTAACTAGATTATTGTTCGTTCACAGAGTCATCTTACATACAACATTTAAACCTGAACTGACATTTAAATCACTACACATTCTTACCCCTATATCCTGACATTTATTTCTGAGTTTTTTGTATAAATTTTTCTCAGTTTCGAAACGCACACGTTTACTTGGAAATATAGATTTGAATTTGTCTAATATATGCCGTATTTGCCTTATCTCGCAACCCATTAACTGAACCTTGCGGGTTAGCGAGTTATTCGTTATCTTATCTTTCGAGCGTCCTAGTCTGATAACGTGCGGTACACTATCTACTTTATCTGGCAATATTTCTTTCAGAAATTCAAATGTAGCGTGTTGTTTATTCAATTTATCCACTTCCCAAATAATATTATGTCCGAGTTTTCTAACTCCAATTACGGTCACATCTATTTCCGTTCCCTGTACGTATCTTGTTATACGTGCATGTTTTTCAACTATCTGCGACTCACACTTTGCTGATTTTATCCTTGTGTAACTTACCGGCAGAATCGGCATTTGTATAAAGTGGTTTTTACACCTCTTTCGTAACTGCTCGTCCAACAGCGATATTTCTGTGCCGCTGTCGAACAACATCTCGTCAACATAACCACTGATTTTTGCTTCGACAATAAGGTCGGTGCATTTTTCAATACTAATATTTCCCTCATGTTTATTACTATTATCATTATTACACACTAAATTATCCCTAATTGCTGCAGGATATAGGCCAGACATAACAGTTTCATTCTTATAACTAACATTTTTCATACTTGATTGATTGAACTGCTTTTCAACTGAATCATTTTCAGTAACTGTTGCTAATAAGTTGGTATTAATTTGCTGAGTTGTATTTTTATGTTGTTGTGATTGCGGCTGATTTTGTGGTGTTTGAACATGAAACTGATTACGCGGCGGTTCATTATTATTTACCATAATTGTTGTCACCTTATTGTCACCAGTATCATTCACCTCTCCATCCTCCATAAACACCTCAGTATCTGATATAAACTCATCAAGTACCTCCTCATAACGACATGTGTCAGAAATACCTGCACCGTTATTATCAATACCCATTCCAGGTTCTACTACTGGTTCGGGATTTTTATGTGTTATGCATAAACTGTCCGAATCAAAAATAACTTCAGATTCTATGATCCGTTCACGGCTCTCGCATGCTATATCTGTTACATTATAAACTATCACCTCCTCACAGCAATTATCTGAAGTATGTTCTGGACTAATAGTGTTGCTACTACTAATTTCACTTTCGTTATCTTCACTATAATGGAATGCATAATCTAGATATTCGACCATATCGAATAATGAAATACTATGCCCTAAGCGAGTTGCTTCATTAATATTACTTTCAATTTCATCCCACAATTTCCGCCTATTGGCTCTACTCTCCTCAGATATGGTTTTATCATCAACTGACATGGCCCTTAAAGATTCTGTAAGCCCTTTTGCCTTCGACATAGTGATCACAAATTAATTTAAAATTTAGTAAATTTAAATTCACTGATTTATACGCAAAGAAAGTTATTATTATCACCAGACTATTAACGTAGTGTAATCAGTTTATACACACAGAGAAAGCAGTTCAAAATATCAACATGTAAATAAACCTTATCTAACACACAACAACTAATAATCTACCTCCAATATACTGATAAAATCTGTTCATATACGATATACAAGAGAATATGCACAATTGATAAATTATATCCTCAGATTTTCATATGAACTATACACATACAATTATTACGTTCATTATAATTATACATAGGATTTTACCAACAAATTTTTTTTTATAGACAAATATATAATAGCGTAGATTTCCGCTATTTTACGAGCCCCAAGTTGCTAAGCGCCAAAATATCTCTATGCGACAACACAAATTACTAAACTATTTGCGCATAGGATATGATAGTATGTGTATCTCAAATTAAAAGTCTATATTGGAGGGTTTAAGATTATTTATTGCACAAAACACAAGTAATTGTTTATATGGTATATTTGATATGTACAGAATGTAATGTTTGATATAGAGTCTTTCTTTTAAAATGTTAAATACTGTTCATACGCAAGACGTGATACGTTACATAAAGAAGATTCCCACGATGATGTTGCTGAAAAGAAGGGCAGGTCTTTGCGGTGTAGTTGGTTCGTCAGGTGCGGCTTATAAATGACAGACGTTTCCCCAGAAACGTTTACAGCTGGGCTGGCGTCCTGTAACAGCTGGGCTGGTGTCCTATAACAGCTGGGCTGGTGTCTTGTAACAGCTGGGCTGATGTCCTATAACAGCTGGGCTGGTGTCCTATAACAGCTGGGCTGGTGTCCAGACAGCTGGGCGGGTGTCCTGTAACAGCTGGGCTGGTGTCCTGTAATTCCCACGATGAATCTGACGCTTCGCACACACAGCGGTACTATGGATCTTAATACTCGTAAAATTAATATAGAGCTTATGACCAAGTAGTATCTCAGGTGACAGTGAGTTTAATAAATAACGGTATATTGAACTTATACCACTCCGGCTTTTTCAAGTGTTCACGCGAATAACAAGGTCTACCGCGATCAGCAGACCACCCTATGAGGAAATCTTGCACTAACACGGAAACGTCTTGATGGAACAACTTACTATTGCGTAACTATTAATGATACTGACACTGCGGAAAATCTCGCACAGTGATACAGTTACACTCACTTATTACACACGTAATACAACAATACTAATATCGTGTGTAAAGAGTTAATATTCAACCGTTCTGCGTCACACGCGTTACTATCCCCGAATAGTCTTTACAGATTCCTGCAAGCGACAGAATCTTGAACAAGAATTGTATGTACCGTTCGCGGTAGCAGCAGTGAAGAACTGCCTGTAATTATACGCGCAATGCGTTAAAACAATACTGTGTGCAGATGTACTACACACACAGTTCTGAGTCTTCCCGTGTCACTAACAACGAATAGTCTTTACAACACCTTGCAAGCGGTAGAATCTTGTACAAGGAGTGCACGTCCCGTTCGCGGTAGATGGCGTAGAAGAACTGCCTGTGTAACGACAGGCTTAAGAAAATTTCCAACCACCACTCACCATTCTATTGGTGGACGGAAGTCACATGGTTAGTACACCGTGACATGCACTTTTCATGCAGTAGAGTGCATTTACTTTGTAAGAGCACGCATAGCGGTAATCAGAATACCCTTATCACATGCATAACTGCATACTTTACTAATATCATACATGAACGTAAACAATAGTCAGAAATATATAGGGATTGTAGCAATACATATGTCTATGTTCAGTACAATGTCAAACACAATGATAATCAATTCACGCACAGCCCGGGAAACGTTTACCACTCGCGCACGCGCGCACATTTCCACAAACACAGTACATGAATAACAATAAATAAATAATGCACAGTTTTACTAAACTAAACCCTTATCCTTACTAAATACAACTGATAACATAACCAAACTTAACCATCTACCAATATAACATGAATGTCCATAGTCTGTGTAATATATGAGCTTGCCCCGCATATCATGATCCTGTGATTCGTTGCAGGATTAACCCCTTCCCGCATAAAAAAATTTTTTTTTTTTTTTAGTTAACTAACAAAAAATAAATTTTTTTTTTCGATATAACCAAAACAATTTCCTAATCCTGAAACAATAATACTAATATCTTTACACTAAAATCAAATAAACATCCTCCAATCAATACTAACATTTCCTAACTGTCACTTTGACAGAAGCACCAAATCAAAGACACGTGGTAACCAAAAACCAAAACAAACACACATGTTCTTGACAAGCAAATAAACAAAATTTTATGTAGGGTCACAAACTACACAGACGGCATTCCTTATCTTAACTAGATTATTGTTCGTTCACAGAGTCATCTTACATACAACATTTAAACCTGAACTGACATATTTAAATCACTACACATTCTTACCCCTATATCCTGACATTTATTTCTGAGTTTTTTGTATAAATTTTTCTCAGTTTTGAAACGCACACGTTTACTTGGAAATATAGATTTGAATTTGTCTAATATATGCCGTATTTGCCTTATCTCGCAACCCATTAACTGAACCTTGCTGGTTAGTGAGTTATTCGTTATCTTATCTTTCGAGCGTCCTAGTCTGATAACGTGCGATACACTATCTACTTTATCTGGCAATATTTCTTTCAGAAATTCAAATGTAGCGTGTTGTTTATTCAATTTATCCACTTCCCAAATAATATTATGTCCGAGTTTTCTAACTCCAATTACGGTCACATCTATTTCCGTTCCCTGTACGTATCTTGTTATACGTGCCTGTTTTTCAACTATCTGCGACTCACACGTTGCTGATTTTATCCTTGTGTAACTTACCGGCAGAATCGGCATTTGTATAAAGTGGTTTTTACACCTCTTTCGTAACTGCTCGTGCAACAGCGATATTTCTGTGCCGCTGTCGAACAACATCTCGTCAACATAACCACTGATTTTTGCTTCGACAATAAGGTCGGTGCATTTTTCAAAACTAATATTTCCCTCATGTTTATTACTATTATCATTATTACACACTAAATTATCCCTAATTGCTGCAGGATATAGGCCAGACATAACAGTTTCATTCTTATAACTAACATTTTTCATACTTGATTGATTGAACTGCTTTTCAACTGAATCATTTTCAGTAACTGTTGCTAATAAGTTGGTATTATTTTGCTGAGTTGTATTTTTATGTTGTTGTGATTGCGGCGGATTTTGTGGTGTTTGAACATGAAACTGATTACGCGGCGGTTCATTATTATTTACCATAATTGTTGCCACCTTATTGTCACCAGTATCATTCACCTCTCCATCCTCCATAAACACCTCAGTATCTGATATAAACTCATCAAGTACCTCCTCATAACGACATGTGTCAGAAATACCTGCACCGTTATTATCAATACCCATTCCAGGTTCTACTACTGGTTCGGGATTTTTATGTGTTATGCATAAACTGTCCGAATCAATAATAACTTCAGATTCTATGATCCGTTCACGGCTCTCGCATGCTATATCTATTACATTATAAACTATCACCTCCTCACAGAAATTATCTGAAGTATGTTCTGGACTAATAGTGTTGCTACTACTAATTTCACTTTCGTTATCTTCACTATAATGGAATGCATAATCTAGATATTCGACCATATCGAATAATGAAATACTATGCCCTAAGCGAGTTGCTTCATTAATATTACTTTCAATTTCATCCCACAATTTCCGCCTAATGGCTCTACTCTCCTCAGATATGATTTTATCATCAACTGACATGGCCCTTAAAGATTCTATAAGCCCTTTTGCCTTCGACATAGTGATCACAAATTAATTTAAAATTTAGTAAATTTAAATTCACTGATTTATACGCAAAGAAAGTTATTATTATCACCAGACTATTAACGTAGTGTAATCAGTTTATACACACAGAGAAAGCAGTTCAAAATATCAACATGTAAATAAACCTTATCAAACACACAACAACTAATAATCTACCTCCAATATACTGATAAAATCTGTTCATATACGATATACAAGAGAATATGCACAATTGATAAATTATATCCTCAGATTTTCATATGAACTATACACATACAATTATTACGTTCATTATAATTATACATAGGATTTTACCAACAAATTTTTTTTTTATAGACAAATATATAATAGCGTAGATTTCCGCTATTTTACGAGCCCCAAGTTGCTAAGCGCCAAAATATCTCTATGCGACAACACAAATTACTAAACTATTGGCGCATAGGATATGATAGTATGTGTATCTCAAATTAAAAGTCTATATTGGAGGGTTTAAGATTATTTATTGCACAAAACACAAGTAATTGTTTATATGGTATATTTGATATGTACAGAATGTAACGTTTGATATAGAGTCTTTCTTTTAAAATGTTAAATACTGTTCATACGCAAGACGTGATACGTTACATAAAGAAGATTCCCACGATGATGTTGCTGAAAAGAAGGGCAGGTCTTTGCGGTGTAGTTGGTTCGTCAGGTGCGGCTTATAAATGACAGACGTTTCCCCAGAAACGTTTACAGCTGGGCTGGCGTCCTGTAACAGCTGGGCTGGTGTCCTATAACAGCTGGGCTGGTGTCTTGTAACAGCTGGGCTGATGTCCTATAACAGCTGGGCTGGTGTCCTATAACAGCTGGGCTGGTGTCCAGACAGCTGGGCGGGTGTCCTGTAACAGCTGGGCTGGTGTCCTGTAATTCCCACGATGAATCTGACGCTTCGCACACACAGCGGTACTATGGATCTTAATACTCGTAAAATTAATATAGAGCTTATGACCAAGTAGTATCTCAGGTGACAGTGAGTTTAATAAATAACGGTATATTGAACTTATACCACTCCGGCTTTTTCAAGTGTTCACGCGATTAACAAGGTCTACCGCGATCAGCAGACCACCCTATAAGGAAATCTTGCACTAACACGGAAACGTCTTGATGGAACAACTTACTATTGCGTAACTTTTAATGATACTGACACTGCGGAAAATCTCGCACAGTGATACAGTTACACTCACTTATTACACACGTAATACAACAATACTAATATCGTGTGTAAAGAGTTAATATTCAACCGTTCTGCGTCACACGCGTTACTATCCCCGAATAGTCTTTACAGATTCCTGCAAGCGACAGAATCTTGAACAAGAATTGTATGTACCGTTCGCGGTAGCAGCAGTGAAGAACTGCCTGTAATTATACGCGCAATGCGTTAAAACAATACTGTGTGCAGATGTACTACACACACAGTTCTGAGTCTTCCCGTGTCACTAACAACGAATAGTCTTTACAACACCTTGCAAGCGGTAGAATCTTGTACAAGGAGTGCACGTCCCGTTCGCGGTAGATGGCGTAGAAGAACTATCGTAATTATACGCGTAATGCGTTAAAACAATACTGTGTGCAGGTGTACTACACACACAGTTCTGAGTCTTCCCGTTTCACTAACGACGAATAGTTTTTACAACACCTTGCAAGCGGTAGAATCTTGTACAAGGAGTGCACGTCCCGTTCGCGGTAGATGGCGTAGAAGAACTGCCTGTGTAACGACAGGCTTAAGAAAATTTCCAACCACCACTCACCATTCTATTGGTGGAGGGAAGTCACATGGTTAGTACACCGTGACATGCACTTTTCATGCAGTAGAGTGCATTTACTTTGTAAGAGCACGCATAGCGGTAATCAGAATACCCTTATCTCATGCATAACTGCATACTTTACTAATATCATACATGAACGTAAACAATAGTCAGAAATATATAGGGATTGTAGCAATACATATGTCTATGTTCAGTACAATGTCAAACACAATGATAATCAATTCACGCACAGCCCGGGAAACGTTTACCACTCGCGCACGCGCGCACATTTCCACAAACACAGTACATGAATAACAATAAATAAATAATGCACAGTTTTACTAAACTAAACCCTTATCCTTACTAAATACAACTGATAACATAAAGAAACTTAACCATCTACCAATATAACATGAATGTCCATAGTCTGTGTAATATATGAGCTTGCCCCGCATATCATGATCCTGTGATTCGTTGCAGGATTAACCCCTTCCCGCATAAAAAAAATTTTTTTTTTTTTAGTTAACTAACAAAAAATAAAATTTTTTTTTTCGATATAACCATAACAATTTCCTAATCCTGAAACAATAATACTAATATCTTCACACTAAAATCAAATAAACATCCTCCAATCAATACTAACATTTCCTAACTGTCACTTTGACAGAAGCACCAAATCAAAGACACGTGGTAACCAAAAACCAAAACAAACACACATGTTCTTGACAAGCAAATAAACAAAATTTTATGTAGGGTCACAAAGTACACAGACGGCATTCCTGATCTTAACTAGATTATTGTTCGTTCACAGAGTCATCTTACATACAACATTTAAACCTGAACTGACATTTAAATCACTACACATTCTTACCCCTATATCCTGACATTTATTTCTGAGTTTTTTGTATAAATTTTTCTCAGTTTCGAAACGCACACGTTTACTTGGAAATATAGATTTGAATTTGTCTAATATATGCCGTATTTGCCTTATCTCGCAACCCATTAACTGAACCTTGCGGGTTAGCGAGTTATTCGTTATCTTATCTTTCGAGCGTCCTAGTCTGATAACGTGCGGTACACTATCTACTTTATCTGGCAATATTTCTTTCAGAAATTCAAATGTAGCGTGTTGTTTATTCAATTTATCCACTTCCCAAATAATATTATGTCCGAGTTTTCTAACTCCAATTACGGTCACATCTATTTCCGTTCCCTGTACGTATCTTGTTATACGTGCATGTTTTTCAACTATCTGCGACTCACACTTTGCTGATTTTATCCTTGTGTAACTTACCGGCAGAATCGGCATTTGTATAAAGTGGTTTTTACACCTCTTTCGTAACTGCTCGTCCAACAGCGATATTTCTGTGCCGCTGTCGAACAACATCTCGTCAACATAACCACTGATTTTTGCTTCGACAATAAGGTCGGTGCATTTTTCAATACTAATATTTCCCTCATGTTTATTACTATTATCATTATTACACACTAAATTATCCCTAATTGCTGCAGGATATAGGCCAGACATAACAGTTTCATTCTTATAACTAACATTTTTCATACTTGATTGATTGAACTGCTTTTCAACTGAATCATTTTCAGTAACTGTTGCTAATAAGTTGGTATTAATTTGCTGAGTTGTATTTTTATGTTGTTGTGATTGCGGCTGATTTTGTGGTGTTTGAACATGAAACTGATTACGCGGCGGTTCATTATTATTTACCATAATTGTTGTCACCTTATTGTCACCAGTATCATTCACCTCTCCATCCTCCATAAACACCTCAGTATCTGATATAAACTCATCAAGTACCTCCTCATAACGACATGTGTCAGAAATACCTGCACCGTTATTATCAATACCCGTTCCAGGTTCTACTACTGGTTCGGGATTTTTATGTGTTATGCATAAACTGTCCGAATCAAAAATAACTTCAGATTCTATGATCCGTTCACGGCTCTCGCATGCTATATCTGTTACATTATAAACTATCACCTCCTCACAGCAATTATCTGAAGTATGTTCTGGACTAATAGTGTTGCTACTACTAATTTCACTTTCGTTATCTTCACTATAATGGAATGCATAATCTAGATATTCGACCATATCGAATAATGAAATACTATGCCCTAAGCGAGTTGCTTCATTAATATTACTTTCAATTTCATCCCACAATTTCCGCCTATTGGCTCTACTCTCCTCAGATATGGTTTTATCATCAACTGACATGGCCCTTAAAGATTCTGTAAGCCCTTTTGCCTTCGACATAGTGATCACAAATTAATTTAAAATTTAGTAAATTTAAATTCACTGATTTATACGCAAAGAAAGTTATTATTATCACCAGACTATTAACGTAGTGTAATCAGTTTATACACACAGAGAAAGCAGTTCAAAATATCAACATGTAAATAAACCTTATCTAACACACAACAACTAATAATCTACCTCCAATATACTGATAAAATCTGTTCATATACGATATACAAGAGAATATGCACAATTGATAAATTATATCCTCAGATTTTCATATGAACTATACACATACAATTATTACGTTCATTATAATTATACATAGGATTTTACCAACAAATTTTTTTTTATAGACAAATATATAATAGCGTAGATTTCCGCTATTTTACGAGCCCCAAGTTGCTAAGCGCCAAAATATCTCTATGCGACAACACAAATTACTAAACTATTTGCGCATAGGATATGATAGTATGTGTATCTCAAATTAAAAGTCTATATTGGAGGGTTTAAGATTATTTATTGCACAAAACACAAGTAATTGTTTATATGGTATATTTGATATGTACAGAATGTAATGTTTGATATAGAGTCTTTCTTTTAAAATGTTAAATACTGTTCATACGCAAGACGTGATACGTTACATAAAGAAGATTCCCACGATGATGTTGCTGAAAAGAAGGGCAGGTCTTTGCGGTGTAGTTGGTTCGTCAGGTGCGGCTTATAAATGACAGACGTTTCCCCAGAAACGTTTACAGCTGGGCTGGCGTCCTGTAACAGCTGGGCTGGTGTCCTATAACAGCTGGGCTGGTGTCTTGTAACAGCTGGGCTGATGTCCTATAACAGCTGGGCTGGTGTCCTATAACAGCTGGGCTGGTGTCCAGACAGCTGGGCGGGTGTCCTGTAACAGCTGGGCTGGTGTCCTGTAATTCCCACGATGAATCTGACGCTTCGCACACACAGCGGTACTATGGATCTTAATACTCGTAAAATTAATATAGAGCTTATGACCAAGTAGTATCTCAGGTGACAGTGAGTTTAATAAATAACGGTATATTGAACTTATACCACTCCGGCTTTTTCAAGTGTTCACGCGAATAACAAGGTCTACCGCGATCAGCAGACCACCCTATGAGGAAATCTTGCACTAACACGGAAACGTCTTGATGGAACAACTTACTATTGCGTAACTTTTAATGATACTGACACTGCGGAAAATCTCGCACAGTGATACAGTTACACTCACTTATTACACACGTAATACAACAATACTAATATCGTGTGTAAAGAGTTAATATTCAACCGTTCTGCGTCACACGCGTTACTATCCCCGAATAGTCTTTACAGATTCCTGCAAGCGACAGAATCTTGAACAAGAATTGTATGTACCGTTCGCGGTAGCAGCAGTGAAGAACTGCCTGTAATTATACGCGCAATGCGTTAAAACAATACTGTGTGCAGATGTACTACACACACAGTTCTGAGTCTTCCCGTGTCACTAACAACGAATAGTCTTTACAACACCTTGCAAGCGGTAGAATCTTGTACAAGGAGTGCACGTCCCGTTCGCGGTAGATGGCGTAGAAGAACTATCGTAATTATACGCGTAATGCGTTAAAACAATACTGTGTGCAGGTGTACTACACACACAGTTCTGAGTCTTCCCGTTTCACTAACGACGAATAGTTTTTACAACACCTTGCAAGCGGTAGAATCTTGTACAAGGAGTGCACGTCCCGTTCGCGGTAGATGGCGTAGAAGAACTGCCTGTGTAACGACAGGCTTAAGAAAATTTCCAACCACCACTCACCATTCTATTGGTGGAGGGAAGTCACATGGTTAGTACACCGTGACATGCACTTTTCATGCAGTAGAGTGCATTTACTTTGTAAGAGCACGCATAGCGGTAATCAGAATACCCTTATCTCATGCATAACTGCATACTTTACTAATATCATACATGAACGTAAACAATAGTCAGAAATATATAGGGATTGTAGCAATACATATGTCTATGTTCAGTACAATGTCAAACACAATGATAATCAATTCACGCACAGCCCGGGAAACGTTTACCACTCGCGCACGCGCGCACATTTCCACAAACACAGTACATGAATAACAATAAATAAATAATGCACAGTTTTACTAAACTAAACCCTTATCCTTACTAAATACAACTGATAACATAAAGAAACTTAACCATCTACCAATATAACATGAATGTCCATAGTCTGTGTAATATATGAGCTTGCCCCGCATATCATGATCCTGTGATTCGTTGCAGGATTAACCCCTTCCCGCATAAAAAAAATTTTTTTTTTTTTAGTTAACTAACAAAAAATAAAATTTTTTTTTTCGATATAACCATAACAATTTCCTAATCCTGAAACAATAATACTAATATCTTCACACTAAAATCAAATAAACATCCTCCAATCAATACTAACATTTCCTAACTGTCACTTTGACAGAAGCACCAAATCAAAGACACGTGGTAACCAAAAACCAAAACAAACACACATGTTCTTGACAAGCAAATAAACAAAATTTTATGTAGGGTCACAAAGTACACAGACGGCATTCCTGATCTTAACTAGATTATTGTTCGTTCACAGAGTCATCTTACATACAACATTTAAACCTGAACTGACATTTAAATCACTACACATTCTTACCCCTATATCCTGACATTTATTTCTGAGTTTTTTGTATAAATTTTTCTCAGTTTCGAAACGCACACGTTTACTTGGAAATATAGATTTGAATTTGTCTAATATATGCCGTATTTGCCTTATCTCGCAACCCATTAACTGAACCTTGCGGGTTAGCGAGTTATTCGTTATCTTATCTTTCGAGCGTCCTAGTCTGATAACGTGCGGTACACTATCTACTTTATCTGGCAATATTTCTTTCAGAAATTCAAATGTAGCGTGTTGTTTATTCAATTTATCCACTTCCCAAATAATATTATGTCCGAGTTTTCTAACTCCAATTACGGTCACATCTATTTCCGTTCCCTGTACGTATCTTGTTATACGTGCATGTTTTTCAACTATCTGCGACTCACACTTTGCTGATTTTATCCTTGTGTAACTTACCGGCAGAATCGGCATTTGTATAAAGTGGTTTTTACACCTCTTTCGTAACTGCTCGTCCAACAGCGATATTTCTGTGCCGCTGTCGAACAACATCTCGTCAACATAACCACTGATTTTTGCTTCGACAATAAGGTCGGTGCATTTTTCAATACTAATATTTCCCTCATGTTTATTACTATTATCATTATTACACACTAAATTATCCCTAATTGCTGCAGGATATAGGCCAGACATAACAGTTTCATTCTTATAACTAACATTTTTCATACTTGATTGATTGAACTGCTTTTCAACTGAATCATTTTCAGTAACTGTTGCTAATAAGTTGGTATTAATTTGCTGAGTTGTATTTTTATGTTGTTGTGATTGCGGCTGATTTTGTGGTGTTTGAACATGAAACTGATTACGCGGCGGTTCATTATTATTTACCATAATTGTTGTCACCTTATTGTCACCAGTATCATTCACCTCTCCATCCTCCATAAACACCTCAGTATCTGATATAAACTCATCAAGTACCTCCTCATAACGACATGTGTCAGAAATACCTGCACCGTTATTATCAATACCCATTCCAGGTTCTACTACTGGTTCGGGATTTTTATGTGTTATGCATAAACTGTCCGAATCAAAAATAACTTCAGATTCTATGATCCGTTCACGGCTCTCGCATGCTATATCTGTTACATTATAAACTATCACCTCCTCACAGCAATTATCTGAAGTATGTTCTGGACTAATAGTGTTGCTACTACTAATTTCACTTTCGTTATCTTCACTATAATGGAATGCATAATCTAGATATTCGACCATATCGAATAATGAAATACTATGCCCTAAGCGAGTTGCTTCATTAATATTACTTTCAATTTCATCCCACAATTTCCGCCTATTGGCTCTACTCTCCTCAGATATGGTTTTATCATCAACTGACATGGCCCTTAAAGATTCTGTAAGCCCTTTTGCCTTCGACATAGTGATCACAAATTAATTTAAAATTTAGTAAATTTAAATTCACTGATTTATACGCAAAGAAAGTTATTATTATCACCAGACTATTAACGTAGTGTAATCAGTTTATACACACAGAGAAAGCAGTTCAAAATATCAACATGTAAATAAACCTTATCTAACACACAACAACTAATAATCTACCTCCAATATACTGATAAAATCTGTTCATATACGATATACAAGAGAATATGCACAATTGATAAATTATATCCTCAGATTTTCATATGAACTATACACATACAATTATTACGTTCATTATAATTATACATAGGATTTTACCAACAAATTTTTTTTTATAGACAAATATATAATAGCGTAGATTTCCGCTATTTTACGAGCCCCAAGTTGCTAAGCGCCAAAATATCTCTATGCGACAACACAAATTACTAAACTATTTGCGCATAGGATATGATAGTATGTGTATCTCAAATTAAAAGTCTATATTGGAGGGTTTAAGATTATTTATTGCACAAAACACAAGTAATTGTTTATATGGTATATTTGATATGTACAGAATGTAATGTTTGATATAGAGTCTTTCTTTTAAAATGTTAAATACTGTTCATACGCAAGACGTGATACGTTACATAAAGAAGATTCCCACGATGATGTTGCTGAAAAGAAGGGCAGGTCTTTGCGGTGTAGTTGGTTCGTCAGGTGCGGCTTATAAATGACAGACGTTTCCCCAGAAACGTTTACAGCTGGGCTGGCGTCCTGTAACAGCTGGGCTGGTGTCCTATAACAGCTGGGCTGGTGTCTTGTAACAGCTGGGCTGATGTCCTATAACAGCTGGGCTGGTGTCCTATAACAGCTGGGCTGGTGTCCAGACAGCTGGGCGGGTGTCCTGTAACAGCTGGGCTGGTGTCCTGTAATTCCCACGATGAATCTGACGCTTCGCACACACAGCGGTACTATGGATCTTAATACTCGTAAAATTAATATAGAGCTTATGACCAAGTAGTATCTCAGGTGACAGTGAGTTTAATAAATAACGGTATATTGAACTTATACCACTCCGGCTTTTTCAAGTGTTCACGCGAATAACAAGGTCTACCGCGATCAGCAGACCACCCTATGAGGAAATCTTGCACTAACACGGAAACGTCTTGATGGAACAACTTACTATTGCGTAACTATTAATGATACTGACACTGCGGAAAATCTCGCACAGTGATACAGTTACACTCACTTATTACACACGTAATACAACAATACTAATATCGTGTGTAAAGAGTTAATATTCAACCGTTCTGCGTCACACGCGTTACTATCCCCGAATAGTCTTTACAGATTCCTGCAAGCGACAGAATCTTGAACAAGAATTGTATGTACCGTTCGCGGTAGCAGCAGTGAAGAACTGCCTGTAATTATACGCGCAATGCGTTAAAACAATACTGTGTGCAGATGTACTACACACACAGTTCTGAGTCTTCCCGTGTCACTAACAACGAATAGTCTTTACAACACCTTGCAAGCGGTAGAATCTTGTACAAGGAGTGCACGTCCCGTTCGCGGTAGATGGCGTAGAAGAACTATCGTAATTATACGCGTAATGCGTTAAAACAATACTGTGTGCAGGTGTACTACACACACAGTTCTGAGTCTTCCCGTTTCACTAACGACGAATAGTTTTTACAACACCTTGCAAGCGGTAGAATCTTGTACAAGGAGTGCACGTCCCGTTCGCGGTAGATGGCGTAGAAGAACTGCCTGTGTAACGACAGGCTTAAGAAAATTTCCAACCACCACTCACCATTCTATTGGTGGAGGGAAGTCACATGGTTAGTACACCGTGACATGCACTTTTCATGCAGTAGAGTGCATTTACTTTGTAAGAGCACGCATAGCGGTAATCAGAATACCCTTATCACATGCATAACTGCATACTTTACTAATATCATACATGAACGTAAACAATAGTCAGAAATATATAGGGATTGTAGCAATACATATGTCTATGTTCAGTACAATGTCAAACACAATGATAATCAATTCACGCACAGCCCGGGAAACGTTTACCACTCGCGCACGGGCGCACATTTCCACAAACACAGTACATGAATAACAATAAATAAATAATGCACAGTTTTACTAAACTAAACCCTTATCCTTACTAAATACAACTGATAACATAAAGAAACTTAACCATCTACCAATATAACATGAATGTCCATAGTCTGTGTAATATATGAGCTTGCCCCGCATATCATGATCCTGTGATTCGTTGCAGGATTAACCCCTTCCCGCATAAAAAAATTTTTTTTTTTTTTTTTAGTTAACTAACAAAAAATAAAATTTTTTTTTTCGATATAACCATAACAATTTCCTAATCCTGAAACAATAATACTAATATCTTCACACTAAAATCAAATAAACATCCCCCAATCAATACTAACATTTCCTAACTGTCACTTTGACAGAAGCACCAAATCAAAGACACGTGGTAACCAAAAACCAAAACAAACAGACATGTTCTTGACAAGCAAATAAACAAAATTTTATGTAGGGTCACAAAGTACACAGACGGCATTCCTGATCTTAACTAGATTATTGTTCGTTCACAGAGTCATCTTACATACAACATTTAAACCTGAACTGACATTTAAATCACTACACATTCTTACCCCTATATCCTGACATTTATTTCTGAGTTTTTTGTATAAATTTTTCTCAGTTTCGAAACGCACACGTTTACTTGGAAATATAGATTTGAATTTGTCTAATATATGCCGTATTTGCCTTATCTCGCAACCCATTAACTGAACCTTGCGGGTTAGCGAGTTATTCGTTATCTTATCTTTCGAGCGTCCTAGTCTGATAACGTGCGGTACACTATCTACTTTATCTGGCAATATTTCTTTCAGAAATTCAAATGTAGCGTGTTGTTTATTCAATTTATCCACTTCCCAAATAATATTATGTCCGAGTTTTCTAACTCCAATTACGGTCACATCTATTTCCGTTCCCTGTACGTATCTTGTTATACGTGCATGTTTTTCAACTATCTGCGACTCACACTTTGCTGATTTTATCCTTGTGTAACTTACCGGCAGAATCGGCATTTGTATAAAGTGGTTTTTACACCTCTTTCGTAACTGCTCGTCCAACAGCGATATTTCTGTGCCGCTGTCGAACAACATCTCGTCAACATAACCACTGATTTTTGCTTCGACAATAAGGTCGGTGCATTTTTCAATACTAATATTTCCCTCATGTTTATTACTATTATCATTATTACACACTAAATTATCCCTAATTGCTGCAGGATATAGGCCAGACATAACAGTTTCATTCTTATAACTAACATTTTTCATACTTGATTGATTGAACTGCTTTTCAACTGAATCATTTTCAGTAACTGTTGCTAATAAGTTGGTATTAATTTGCTGAGTTGTATTTTTATGTTGTTGTGATTGCGGCTGATTTTGTGGTGTTTGAACATGAAACTGATTACGCGGCGGTTCATTATTATTTACCATAATTGTTGTCACCTTATTGTCACCAGTATCATTCACCTCTCCATCCTCCATAAACACCTCAGTATCTGATATAAACTCATCAAGTACCTCCTCATAACGACATGTGTCAGAAATACCTGCACCGTTATTATCAATACCCATTCCAGGTTCTACTACTGGTTCGGGATTTTTATGTGTTATGCATAAACTGTCCGAATCAAAAATAACTTCAGATTCTATGATCCGTTCACGGCTCTCGCATGCTATATCTGTTACATTATAAACTATCACCTCCTCACAGCAATTATCTGAAGTATGTTCTGGACTAATAGTGTTGCTACTACTAATTTCACTTTCGTTATCTTCACTATAATGGAATGCATAATCTAGATATTCGACCATATCGAATAATGAAATACTATGCCCTAAGCGAGTTGCTTCATTAATATTACTTTCAATTTCATCCCACAATTTCCGCCTATTGGCTCTACTCTCCTCAGATATGGTTTTATCATCAACTGACATGGCCCTTAAAGATTCTGTAAGCCCTTTTGCCTTCGACATAGTGATCACAAATTAATTTAAAATTTAGTAAATTTAAATTCACTGATTTATACGCAAAGAAAGTTATTATTATCACCAGACTATTAACGTAGTGTAATCAGTTTATACACACAGAGAAAGCAGTTCAAAATATCAACATGTAAATAAACCTTATCTAACACACAACAACTAATAATCTACCTCCAATATACTGATAAAATCTGTTCATATACGATATACAAGAGAATATGCACAATTGATAAATTATATCCTCAGATTTTCATATGAACTATACACATACAATTATTACGTTCATTATAATTATACATAGGATTTTACCAACAAATTTTTTTTTATAGACAAATATATAATAGCGTAGATTTCCGCTATTTTACGAGCCCCAAGTTGCTAAGCGCCAAAATATCTCTATGCGACAACACAAATTACTAAACTATTTGCGCATAGGATATGATAGTATGTGTATCTCAAATTAAAAGTCTATATTGGAGGGTTTAAGATTATTTATTGCACAAAACACAAGTAATTGTTTATATGGTATATTTGATATGTACAGAATGTAATGTTTGATATAGAGTCTTTCTTTTAAAATGTTAAATACTGTTCATACGCAAGACGTGATACGTTACATAAAGAAGATTCCCACGATGATGTTGCTGAAAAGAAGGGCAGGTCTTTGCGGTGTAGTTGGTTCGTCAGGTGCGGCTTATAAATGACAGACGTTTCCCCAGAAACGTTTACAGCTGGGCTGGCGTCCTGTAACAGCTGGGCTGGTGTCCTATAACAGCTGGGCTGGTGTCTTGTAACAGCTGGGCTGATGTCCTATAACAGCTGGGCTGGTGTCCTATAACAGCTGGGCTGGTGTCCAGACAGCTGGGCGGGTGTCCTGTAACAGCTGGGCTGGTGTCCTGTAATTCCCACGATGAATCTGACGCTTCGCACACACAGCGGTACTATGGATCTTAATACTCGTAAAATTAATATAGAGCTTATGACCAAGTAGTATCTCAGGTGACAGTGAGTTTAATAAATAACGGTATATTGAACTTATACCACTCCGGCTTTTTCAAGTGTTCACGCGAATAACAAGGTCTACCGCGATCAGCAGACCACCCTATGAGGAAATCTTGCACTAACACGGAAACGTCTTGATGGAACAACTTACTATTGCGTAACTATTAATGATACTGACACTGCGGAAAATCTCGCACAGTGATACAGTTACACTCACTTATTACACACGTAATACAACAATACTAATATCGTGTGTAAAGAGTTAATATTCAACCATTCTGCGTCACACGCGTTACTATCCCCGAATAGTCTTTACAGATTCCTGCAAGCGACAGAATCTTGAACAAGAATTGTATGTACCGTTCGCGGTAGCAGCAGTGAAGAACTGCCTGTAATTATACGCGCAATGCGTTAAAACAATACTGTGTGCAGATGTACTACACACACAGTTCTGAGTCTTCCCGTGTCACTAACAACGAATAGTCTTTACAACACCTTGCAAGCGGTAGAATCTTGTACAAGGAGTGCACGTCCCGTTCGCGCTAGATGGCGTAGAAGAACTATCGTAATTATACGCGTAATGCGTTAAAACAATACTGTGTGCAGGTGTACTACACACACAGTTCTGAGTCTTCCCGTTTCACTAACGACGAATAGTTTTTACAACACCTTGCAAGCGGTAGAATTTTGTACAAGGAGTGCACGTCCCGTTCGCGGTAGATGGCGTAGAAGAACTGCCTGTGTAACGACAGGCTTAAGAAAATTTCCAACCAACACTCACCATTCTATTGGTGGAGGGATGTCACATGGTTAGTACACCGTGACATGCACTTTTCATGCAGTAGAGTGCATTTACTTTGTAAGAGCACGCATAGCGGTAATCAGAATACCCTTATCACATGCATAACTGCATACTTTACTAATATCATACATGAACGTAAACAATAGTCAGAAATATATAGGGATTGTAGCAATACATATGTCTATGTTCAGTACAATGTCAAACACAATGATAATCAATTCACGCACAGCCCGGGAAACGTTTACCACTCGCGCACGGGCGCACATTTCCACAAACACAGTACATGAATAACAATAAATAAATAATGCACAGTTTTACTAAACTAAACCCTTATCCTTACTAAATACAACTGATAACATAAAGAAACTTAACCATCTACCAATATAACATGAATGTCCATAGTCTGTGTAATATATGAGCTTGCCCCGCATATCATGATCCTGTGATTCGTTGCAGGATTAACCCCTTCCCGCATAAAAAAATTTTTTTTTTTTTTTAGTTAACTAACAAAAAATAAAATTTTTTTTTTCGATATAACCATAACAATTTCCTAATCCTGAAACAATAATACTAATATCTTCACACTAAAATCAAATAAACATCCTCCAATCAATACTAACATTTCCTAACTGTCACTTTGACAGAAGCACCAAATCAAAGACACGTGGTAACCAAAAACCAAAACAAACACACATGTTCTTGACAAGCAAATAAACAAAATTTTATGTAGGGTCACAAAGTACACAGACGGCATTCCTGATCTTAACTAGATTATTGTTCGTTCACAGAGTCATCTTACATACAACATTTAAACCTGAACTGACATTTAAATCACTACACATTCTTACCCCTATATCCTGACATTTATTTCTGAGTTTTTTGTATAAATTTTTCTCAGTTTCGAAACGCACACGTTTACTTGGAAATATAGATTTGAATTTGTCTAATATATGCCGTATTTGCCTTATCTCGCAACCCATTAACTGAACCTTGCGGGTTAGCGAGTTATTCGTTATCTTATCTTTCGAGCGTCCTAGTCTGATAACGTGCGGTACACTATCTACTTTATCTGGCAATATTTCTTTCAGAAATTCAAATGTAGCGTGTTGTTTATTCAATTTATCCACTTCCCAAATAATATTATGTCCGAGTTTTCTAACTCCAATTACGGTCACATCTATTTCCGTTCCCTGTACGTATCTTGTTATACGTGCCTGTTTTTCAACTATCTGCGACTCACACTTTGCTGATTTTATCCTTGTGTAACTTACCGGCAGAATCGGCATTTTGTATAAAGTGGTTTTTACACCTCTTTCGTAACTGCTCGTCCAACAGCGATATTTCTGTGCCGCTGTCGAACAACATCTCGTCAACATAACCACTGATTTTTGCTTCGACAATAAGGTCGGTGCATTTTTCAATACTAATATTTCCCTCATGTTTATTACTATTATCATTATTACACACTAAATTATCCCTAATTGCTGCAGGATATAGGCCAGACATAACAGTTTCATTCTTATAACTAACATTTTTCATACTTGATTGATTGAACTGCTTTTCAACTGAATCATTTTCAGTAACTGTTGCTAATAAGTTGGTATTAATTTGCTGAGTTGTATTTTTATGTTGTTGTGATTGCGGCTGATTTTGTGGTGTTTGAACATGAAACTGATTACGCGGCGGTTCATTATTATTTACCATAATTGTTGTCACCTTATTGTCACCAGTATCATTCACCTCTCCATCCTCCATAAACACCTCAGTATCTGATATAAACTCATCAAGTACCTCCTCATAACGACATGTGTCAGAAATACCTGCACCGTTATTATCAATACCCATTCCAGGTTCTACTACTGGTTCGGGATTTTTATGTGTTATGCATAAACTGTCCGAATCAAAAATAACTTCAGATTCTATGATCCGTTCACGGCTCTCGCATGCTATATCTGTTACATTATAAACTATCACCTCCTCACAGCAATTATCTGAAGTATGTTCTGGACTAATAGTGTTGCTACTACTAATTTCACTTTCGTTATCTTCACTATAATGGAATGCATAATCTAGATATTCGACCATATCGAATAATGAAATACTATGCCCTAAGCGAGTTGCTTCATTAATATTACTTTCAATTTCATCCCACAATTTCCGCCTATTGGCTCTACTCTCCTCAGATATGGTTTTATCATCAACTGACATGGCCCTTAAAGATTCTGTAAGCCCTTTTGCCTTCGACATAGTGATCACAAATTAATTTAAAATTTAGTAAATTTAAATTCACTGATTTATACGCAAAGAAAGTTATTATTATCACCAGACTATTAACGTAGTGTAATCAGTTTATACACACAGAGAAAGCAGTTCAAAATATCAACATGTAAATAAACCTTATCTAACACACAACAACTAATAATCTACCTCCAATATACTGATAAAATCTGTTCATATACGATATACAAGAGAATATGCACAATTGATAAATTATATCCTCAGATTTTCATATGAACTATACACATACAATTATCACGTTCATTATAATTATACATAGGATTTTACCAACAAATTTTTTTTTATAGACAAATATATAATAGCGTAGATTTCCGCTATTTTACGAGCCCCAAGTTGCTAAGCGCCAAAATATCTCTATGCGACAACACAAATTACTAAACTATTGGCGCATAGGATATGATAGTATGTGTATCTCAAATTAAAAGTCTATATTGGAGGGTTTAAGATTATTTATTGCACAAAACACAAGTAATTGTTTATATGGTATATTTGATATGTACAGAATGTAACGTTTGATATAGAGTCTTTCTTTTAAAATGTTAAATACTGTTCATACGCAAGACGTGATACGTTACATAAAGAAGATTCCCACGATGATGTTGCTGAAAAGAAGGGCAGGTCTTTGCGGTGTAGTTAGTTCGTCAGGTGCGGCCTATAAATGACAGACGTTTCCCCAGAAATGTTTACAGCTGGGCTGGCGTCCTGTAACAGCTGGGCTGGTGTCCTATAACAGCTGGGCTGGTGTCTTGTAACAGCTGGGCTGATGTCCTATAACAGCTGGGCTGGTGTCCTATAACAGCTGGGCTGGTGTCCAGACAGCTGGGCGGGTGTCCTGTAACAGCTGGGCTGGTGTCCTGTAATTCCCACGATGAATCTGACGCTTCGCACACACAGCGGTACTATGGATCTTAATACTCGTAAAATTAATATAGAGCTTATGACCAAGTAGTATCTCAGGTGACAGTGAGTTTAATAAATAACGGTATATTGAACTTATACCACTCCGGCTTTTTCAAGTGTTCACGCGAATAACAAGGTCTACCGCGATCAGCAGACCACCCTATGAGGAAATCTTGCACTAACACGGAAACGTCTTGATGGAACAACTTACTATTGCGTAACTTTTAATGATACTGACACTGCGGAAAATCTCGCACAGTGATACAGTTACACTCACTTATTACACACGTAATACAACAATACTAATATCGTGTGTAAAGAGTTAATATTTAACCGTTCTGCGTCACACGCGTTACTATCCCCGAATAGTCTTTACAGATTCCTGCAAGCGACAGAATCTTGAACAAGAATTGTATGTACCGTTCGCGGTAGCAGCAGTGAAGAACTGCCTGTAATTATACGCGCAATGCGTTAAAACAATACTGTGTGCAGATGTACTACACACACAGTTCTGAGTCTTCCCGTGTCACTAACAACGAATAGTCTTTACAACACCTTGCAAGCGGTAGAATCTTGTACAAGGAGTGCACGTCCCGTTCGCGGTAGATGGCGTAGAAGAACTATCGTAATTATACGCGTAATGCGTTAAAACAATACTGTGTGCAGGTGTACTACACACACAGTTCTGAGTCTTCCCGTTTCACTAACGACGAATAGTTTTTACAACACCTTGCAAGCGGTAGAATCTTGTACAAGGAGTGCACGTCCCGTTCGCGGTAGATGGCGTAGAAGAACTGCCTGTGTAACGACAGGCTTAAGAAAATTTCCAACCACCACTCACCATTCTATTGGTGGAGGGAAGTCACATGGTTAGTACACCGTGACATGCACTTTTCATGCAGTAGAGTGCATTTACTTTGTAAGAGCACGCATAGCGGTAATCAGAATACCCTTATCACATGCATAACTGCATACTTTACTAATATCATACATGAACGTAAACAATAGTCAGAAATATATAGGGATTGTAGCAATACATATGTCTATGTTCAGTACAATGTCAAACACAATGATAATCAATTCACGCACAGCCCGGGAAACGTTTACCACTCGCGCACGCGCGCACATTTCCACAAACACAGTACATGAATAACAATAAATAAATAATGCACAGTTTTACTAAACTAAACCCTTATCCTTACTAAATACAACTGATAACATAACCAAACTTAACCATCTACCAATATAACATGAATGTCCATAGTCTGTGTAATATATGAGCTTGCCCCGCATATCATGATCCTGTGATTCGTTGCAGGATTAACCCCTTCCCGCATAAAAAATTTTTTTTTTTTTTTTTAGTTAACTAACAAAAAATAAAATTTTTTTTTTCGATATAACCATAACAATTTCCTAATCCTGAAACAATAATACTAATATCTTCACACTAAAATCAAATAAACATCCCCCAATCAATACTAACATTTCCTAACTGTCACTTTGACAGAAGCACCAAATCAAAGACACGTGGTAACCAAAAACCAAAACAAACACACATGTTCTTGACAAGCAAATAAACAAAATTTTATGTAGGGTCACAAAGTACACAGACGGCATTCCTGATCTTAACTAGATTATTGTTCGTTCACAGAGTCATCTTACATACAACATTTAAACCTGAACTGACATTTAAATCACTACACATTCTTACCCCTATATCCTGACATTTATTTCTGAGTTTTTTGTATAAATTTTTCTCAGTTTCGAAACGCACACGTTTACTTGGAAATATAGATTTGAATTTGTCTAATATATGCCGTATTTGCCTTATCTCGCAACCCATTAACTGAACCTTGCGGGTTAGCGAGTTATTCGTTATCTTATCTTTCGAGCGTCCTAGTCTGATAACGTGCGGTACACTATCTACTTTATCTGGCAATATTTCTTTCAGAAATTCAAATGTAGCGTGTTGTTTATTCAATTTATCCACTTCCCAAATAATATTATGTCCGAGTTTTCTAACTCCAATTACGGTCACATCTATTTCCGTTCCCTGTACGTATCTTGTTATACGTGCATGTTTTTCAACTATCTGCGACTCACACTTTGCTGATTTTATCCTTGTGTAACTTACCGGCAGAATCGGCATTTGTATAAAGTGGTTTTTACACCTCTTTCGTAACTGCTCGTCCAACAGCGATATTTCTGTGCCGCTGTCGAACAACATCTCGTCAACATAACCACTGATTTTTGCTTCGACAATAAGGTCGGTGCATTTTTCAATACTAATATTTCCCTCATGTTTATTACTATTATCATTATTACACACTAAATTATCCCTAATTGCTGCAGGATATAGGCCAGACATAACAGTTTCATTCTTATAACTAACATTTTTCATACTTGATTGATTGAACTGCTTTTCAACTGAATCATTTTCAGTAACTGTTGCTAATAAGTTGGTATTAATTTGCTGAGTTGTATTTTTATGTTGTTGTGATTGCGGCTGATTTTGTGGTGTTTGAACATGAAACTGATTACGCGGCGGTTCATTATTATTTACCATAATTGTTGTCACCTTATTGTCACCAGTATCATTCACCTCTCCATCCTCCATAAACACCTCAGTATCTGATATAAACTCATCAAGTACCTCCTCATAACGACATGTGTCAGAAATACCTGCACCGTTATTATCAATACCCATTCCAGGTTCTACTACTGGTTCGGGATTTTTATGTGTTATGCATAAACTGTCCGAATCAAAAATAACTTCAGATTCTATGATCCGTTCACGGCTCTCGCATGCTATATCTGTTACATTATAAACTATCACCTCCTCACAGCAATTATCTGAAGTATGTTCTGGACTAATAGTGTTGCTACTACTAATTTCACTTTCGTTATCTTCACTATAATGGAATGCATAATCTAGATATTCGACCATATCGAATAATGAAATACTATGCCCTAAGCGAGTTGCTTCATTAATATTACTTTCAATTTCATCCCACAATTTCCGCCTATTGGCTCTACTCTCCTCAGATATGGTTTTATCATCAACTGACATGGCCCTTAAAGATTCTGTAAGCCCTTTTGCCTTCGACATAGTGATCACAAATTAATTTAAAATTTAGTAAATTTAAATTCACTGATTTATACGCAAAGAAAGTTATTATTATCACCAGACTATTAACGTAGTGTAATCAGTTTATACACACAGAGAAAGCAGTTCAAAATATCAACATGTAAATAAACCTTATCTAACACACAACAACTAATAATCTACCTCCAATATACTGATAAAATCTGTTCATATACGATATACAAGAGAATATGCACAATTGATAAATTATATCCTCAGATTTTCATATGAACTATACACATACAATTATTACGTTCATTATAATTATACATAGGATTTTACCAACAAATTTTTTTTTATAGACAAATATATAATAGCGTAGATTTCCGCTATTTTACGAGCCCCAAGTTGCTAAGCGCCAAAATATCTCTATGCGACAACACAAATTACTAAACTATTTGCGCATAGGATATGATAGTATGTGTATCTCAAATTAAAAGTCTATATTGGAGGGTTTAAGATTATTTATTGCACAAAACACAAGTAATTGTTTATATGGTATATTTGATATGTACAGAATGTAATGTTTGATATAGAGTCTTTCTTTTAAAATGTTAAATACTGTTCATACGCAAGACGTGATACGTTACATAAAGAAGATTCCCACGATGATGTTGCTGAAAAGAAGGGCAGGTCTTTGCGGTGTAGTTGGTTCGTCAGGTGCGGCTTATAAATGACAGACGTTTCCCCAGAAACGTTTACAGCTGGGCTGGCGTCCTGTAACAGCTGGGCTGGTGTCCTATAACAGCTGGGCTGGTGTCTTGTAACAGCTGGGCTGATGTCCTATAACAGCTGGGCTGGTGTCCTATAACAGCTGGGCTGGTGTCCAGACAGCTGGGCGGGTGTCCTGTAACAGCTGGGCTGGTGTCCTGTAATTCCCACGATGAATCTGACGCTTCGCACACACAGCGGTACTATGGATCTTAATACTCGTAAAATTAATATAGAGCTTATGACCAAGTAGTATCTCAGGTGACAGTGAGTTTAATAAATAACGGTATATTGAACTTATACCACTCCGGCTTTTTCAAGTGTTCACGCGAATAACAAGGTCTACCGCGATCAGCAGACCACCCTATGAGGAAATCTTGCACTAACACGGAAACGTCTTGATGGAACAACTTACTATTGCGTAACTATTAATGATACTGACACTGCGGAAAATCTCGCACAGTGATACAGTTACACTCACTTATTACACACGTAATACAACAATACTAATATCGTGTGTAAAGAGTTAATATTCAACCATTCTGCGTCACACGCGTTACTATCCCCGAATAGTCTTTACAGATTCCTGCAAGCGACAGAATCTTGAACAAGAATTGTATGTACCGTTCGCGGTAGCAGCAGTGAAGAACTGCCTGTAATTATACGCGCAATGCGTTAAAACAATACTGTGTGCAGATGTACTACACACACAGTTCTGAGTCTTCCCGTGTCACTAACAACGAATAGTCTTTACAACACCTTGCAAGCGGTAGAATCTTGTACAAGGAGTGCACGTCCCGTTCGCGCTAGATGGCGTAGAAGAACTATCGTAATTATACGCGTAATGCGTTAAAACAATACTGTGTGCAGGTGTACTACACACACAGTTCTGAGTCTTCCCGTTTCACTAACGACGAATAGTTTTTACAACACCTTGCAAGCGGTAGAATCTTGTACAAGGAGTGCACGTCCCGTTCGCGGTAGATGGCGTAGAAGAACTGCCTGTGTAACGACAGGCTTAAGAAAATTTCCAACCACCACTCACCATTCTATTGGTGGAGGGAAGTCACATGGTTAGTACACCGTGACATGCACTTTTCATGCAGTAGAGTGCATTTACTTTGTAAGAGCACGCATAGCGGTAATCAGAATACCCTTATCACATGCATAACTGCATACTTTACTAATATCATACATGAACGTAAACAATAGTCAGAAATATATAGGGATTGTAGCAATACATATGTCTATGTTCAGTACAATGTCAAACACAATGATAATCAATTCACGCACAGCCCGGGAAACGTTTACCACTCGCGCACGGGCGCACATTTCCACAAACACAGTACATGAATAACAATAAATAAATAATGCACAGTTTTACTAAACTAAACCCTTATCCTTACTAAATACAACTGATAACATAAAGAAACTTAACCATCTACCAATATAACATGAATGTCCATAGTCTGTGTAATATATGAGCTTGCCCCGCATATCATGATCCTGTGATTCGTTGCAGGATTAACCCCTTCCCGCATAAAAAAAATTTTTTTTTTTTTTTAGTTAACTAACAAAAAATAAAATTTTTTTTTTCGATATAACCATAACAATTTCCTAATCCTGAAACAATAATACTAATATCTTCACACTAAAATCAAATAAACATCCTCCAATCAATACTAACATTTCCTAACTGTCACTTTGACAGAAGCACCAAATCAAAGACACGTGGTAACCAAAAACCAAAACAAACACACATGTTCTTGACAAGCAAATAAACAAAATTTTATGTAGGGTCACAAAGTACACAGACGGCATTCCTGATCTTAACTAGATTATTGTTCGTTCACAGAGTCATCTTACATACAACATTTAAACCTGAACTGACATTTAAATCACTACACATTCTTACCCCTATATCCTGACATTTATTTCTGAGTTTTTTGTATAAATTTTTCTCAGTTTCGAAACGCACACGTTTACTTGGAAATATAGATTTGAATTTGTCTAATATATGCCGTATTTGCCTTATCTCGCAACCCATTAACTGAACCTTGCGGGTTAGCGAGTTATTCGTTATCTTATCTTTCGAGCGTCCTAGTCTGATAACGTGCGGTACACTATCTACTTTATCTGGCAATATTTCTTTCAGAAATTCAAATGTAGCGTGTTGTTTATTCAATTTATCCACTTCCCAAATAATATTATGTCCGAGTTTTCTAACTCCAATTACGGTCACATCTATTTCCGTTCCCTGTACGTATCTTGTTATACGTGCCTGTTTTTCAACTATCTGCGACTCACACTTTGCTGATTTTATCCTTGTGTAACTTACCGGCAGAATCGGCATTTTGTATAAAGTGGTTTTTACACCTCTTTCGTAACTGCTCGTCCAACAGCGATATTTCTGTGCCGCTGTCGAACAACATCTCGTCAACATAACCACTGATTTTTGCTTCGACAATAAGGTCGGTGCATTTTTCAATACTAATATTTCCCTCATGTTTATTACTATTATCATTATTACACACTAAATTATCCCTAATTGCTGCAGGATATAGGCCAGACATAACAGTTTCATTCTTATAACTAACATTTTTCATACTTGATTGATTGAACTGCTTTTCAACTGAATCATTTTCAGTAACTGTTGCTAATAAGTTGGTATTATTTTGCTGAGTTGTATTTTTATGTTGTTGTGATTGCGGCTGATTTTGTGGTGTTTGAACATGAAACTGATTACGCGGCGGTTCATTATTATTTACCATAATTGTTGCCACCTTATTGTCACCAGTATCATTCACCTCTCCATCCTCCATAAACACCTCAGTATCTGATATAAACTCATCAAGTACCTCCTCATAACGACATGTGTCAGAAATACCTGCACCGTTATTATCAATACCCATTCCAGGTTCTACTACTGGTTCGGGATTTTTATGTGTTATGCATAAACTGTCCGAATCAATAATAACTTCAGATTCTATGATCCGTTCACGGCTCTCGCATGCTATATCTATTACATTATAAACTATCACCTCCTCACAGAAATTATCTGAAGTATGTTCTGGACTAATAGTGTTGCTACTACTAATTTCACTTTCGTTATCTTCACTATAATGGAATGCATAATCTAGATATTCGACCATATCGAATAATGAAATACTATGCCCTAAGCGAGTTGCTTCATTAATATTACTTTCAATTTCATCCCACAATTTCCGCCTAATGGCTCTACTCTCCTCAGATATGATTTTATCATCAACTGACATGGCCCTTAAAGATTCTATAAGCCCTTTTGCCTTCGACATAGTGATCACAAATTAATTTAAAATTTAGTAAATTTAAATTCACTGATTTATACGCAAAGAAAGTTATTATTATCACCAGACTATTAACGTAGTGTAATCAGTTTATACACACAGAGAAAGCAGTTCAAAATATCAACATGTAAATAAACCTTATCTAACACACAACAACTAATAATCTACCTCCAATATACTGATAAAATCTGTTCATATACGATATACAAGAGAATATGCACAATTGATAAATTATATCCTCAGATTTTCATATGAACTATACACATACAATTATTACGTTCATTATAATTATACATAGGATTTTACCAACAAATTTTTTTTTTATAGACAAATATATAATAGCGTAGATTTCCGCTATTTTACGAGCCCCAAGTTGCTAAGCGCCAAAATATCTCTATGCGACAACACAAATTACTAAACTATTGGCGCATAGGATATGATAGTATGTGTATCTCAAATTAAAAGTCTATATTGGAGGGTTTAAGATTATTTATTGCACAAAACACAAGTAATTGTTTATATGGTATATTTGATATGTACAGAATGTAATGTTTGATATAGAGTCTTTCATTTAAAATGTTAAATACTGTTCATACGCAAGAAGTGATACGTTACATAAAGAAGATTCCCACGATGATGTTGCTGAAAAGAAGGGCAGGTCTTTGCGGTGTAGTTGGTTCGTCAGGTGCGGCTTATAAATGACAGACGTTTCCCCAGAAACGTTTACAGCTGGGCTGGCGTCCTGTAACAGCTGGGCTGGTGTCCTATAACAGCTGGGCTGGTGTCTTGTAACAGCTGGGCTGATGTCCTATAACAGCTGGGCTGGTGTCCTATAACAGCTGGGCTGGTGTCCAGACAGCTGGGCGGGTGTCCTGTAACAGCTGGGCTGGTGTCCTGTAATTCCCACGATGAATCTGACGCTTCGCACACACAGCGGTACTATGGATCTTAATACTCGTAAAATTAATATAGAGCTTATGACCAAGTAGTATCTCAGGTGACAGTGAGTTTAATAAATAACGGTATATTGAACTTATACCACTCCGGCTTTTTCAAGTGTTCACGCGAATAACAAGGTCTACCGCGATCAGCAGACCACCCTATGAGGAAATCTTGCACTAACACGGAAACGTCTTGATGGAACAACTTACTATTGCGTAACTATTAATGATACTGACACTGCGGAAAATCTCGCACAGTGATACAGTTACACTCACTTATTACACACGTAATACAACAATACTAATATCGTGTGTAAAGAGTTAATATTCAACCATTCTGCGTCACACGCGTTACTATCCCCGAATAGTCTTTACAGATTCCTGCAAGCGACAGAATCTTGAACAAGAATTGTATGTACCGTTCGCGGTAGCAGCAGTGAAGAACTGCCTGTAATTATACGCGCAATGCGTTAAAACAATACTGTGTGCAGATGTACTACACACACAGTTCTGAGTCTTCCCGTGTCACTAACAACGAATAGTCTTTACAACACCTTGCAAGCGGTAGAATCTTGTACAAGGAGTGCACGTCCCGTTCGCGGTAGATGGCGTAGAAGAACTATCGTAATTATACGCGTAATGCGTTAAAACAATACTGTGTGCAGGTGTACTACACACACAGTTCTGAGTCTTCCCGTTTCACTAACGACGAATAGTTTTTACAACACCTTGCAAGCGGTAGAATCTTGTACAAGGAGTGCACGTCCCGTTCGCGGTAGATGGCGTAGAAGAACTGCCTGTGTAACGACAGGCTTAAGAAAATTTCCAACCACCACTCACCATTCTATTGGTGGACGGAAGTCACATGGTTAGTACACCGTGACATGCACTTTTCATGCAGTAGAGTGCATTTACTTTGTAAGAGCACGCATAGCGGTAATCAGAATACCCTTATCACATGCATAACTGCATACTTTACTAATATCATACATGAACGTAAACAATAGTCAGAAATATATAGGGATTGTAGCAATACATATGTCTATGTTCAGTACAATGTCAAACACAATGATAATCAATTCACGCACAGCCCGGGAAACGTTTACCACTCGCGCACGGGCGCACATTTCCACAAACACAGTACATGAATAACAATAAATAAATAATGCACAGTTTTACTAAACTAAACCCTTATCCTTACTAAATACAACTGATAACATAAAGAAACTTAACCATCTACCAATATAACATGAATGTCCATAGTCTGTGTAATATATGAGCTTGCCCCGCATATCATGATCCTGTGATTCGTTGCAGGATTAACCCCTTCCCGCATAAAAAAAATTTTTTTTTTTTTAGTTAACTAACAAAAAATAAAATTTTTTTTTTCGATATAACCATAACAATTTCCTAATCCTGAAACAATAATACTAATATCTTCACACTAAAATCAAATAAACATCCTCCAATCAATACTAACATTTCCTAACTGTCACTTTGACAGAAGCACCAAATCAAAGACACGTGGTAACCAAAAACCAAAACAAACACACATGTTCTTGACAAGCAAATAAACAAAATTTTATGTAGGGTCACAAAGTACACAGACGGCATTCCTGATCTTAACTAGATTATTGTTCGTTCACAGAGTCATCTTACATACAACATTTAAACCTGAACTGACATTTAAATCACTACACATTCTTACCCCTATATCCTGACATTTATTTCTGAGTTTTTTGTATAAATTTTTCTCAGTTTCGAAACGCACACGTTTACTTGGAAATATAGATTTGAATTTGTCTAATATATGCCGTATTTGCCTTATCTCGCAACCCATTAACTGAACCTTGCGGGTTAGCGAGTTATTCGTTATCTTATCTTTCGAGCGTCCTAGTCTGATAACGTGCGGTACACTATCTACTTTATCTGGCAATATTTCTTTCAGAAATTCAAATGTAGCGTGTTGTTTATTCAATTTATCCACTTCCCAAATAATATTATGTCCGAGTTTTCTAACTCCAATTACGGTCACATCTATTTCCGTTCCCTGTACGTATCTTGTTATACGTGCCTGTTTTTCAACTATCTGCGACTCACACTTTGCTGATTTTATCCTTGTGTAACTTACCGGCAGAATCGGCATTTTGTATAAAGTGGTTTTTACACCTCTTTCGTAACTGCTCGTCCAACAGCGATATTTCTGTGCCGCTGTCGAACAACATCTCGTCAACATAACCACTGATTTTTGCTTCGACAATAAGGTCGGTGCATTTTTCAATACTAATATTTCCCTCATGTTTATTACTATTATCATTATTACACACTAAATTATCCCTAATTGCTGCAGGATATAGGCCAGACATAACAGTTTCATTCTTATAACTAACATTTTTCATACTTGATTGATTGAACTGCTTTTCAACTGAATCATTTTCAGTAACTGTTGCTAATAAGTTGGTATTAATTTGCTGAGTTGTATTTTTATGTTGTTGTGATTGCGGCTGATTTTGTGGTGTTTGAACATGAAACTGATTACGCGGCGGTTCATTATTATTTACCATAATTGTTGTCACCTTATTGTCACCAGTATCATTCACCTCTCCATCCTCCATAAACACCTCAGTATCTGATATAAACTCATCAAGTACCTCCTCATAACGACATGTGTCAGAAATACCTGCACCGTTATTATCAATACCCATTCCAGGTTCTACTACTGGTTCGGGATTTTCATGTGTTATGCATAAACTGTCCGAATCAATAATAACTTCAGATTCTATGATCCGTTCACGGCTCTCGCATGCTATATCTGTTACATTATAAACTATCACCTCCTCACAGCAATTATCTGAAGTATGTTCTGGACTAATAGTGTTGCTACTACTAATTTCACTTTCGTTATCTTCACTATAATGGAATGCATAATCTAGATATTCGACCATATCGAATAATGAAATACTATGCCCTAAGCGAGTTGCTTCATTAATATTACTTTCAATTTCATCCCACAATTTCCGCCTATTGGCTCTACTCTCCTCAGATATGGCTTTATCATCAACTGACATGGCCCTTAAAGATTCTATAAGCCCTTTTGCCTTCGACATAGTGATCACAAATTAATTTAAAATTTAGTAAATTTAAATTCACTGATTTATACGCAAAGAAAGTTATTATTATCACCAGACTATTAACGTAGTGTAATCAGTTTATACACACAGAGAAAGCAGTTCAAAATATCAACATGTAAATAAACCTTATCTAACACACAACAACTAATAATCTACCTCCAATATACTGATAAAATCTGTTCATATACGATATACAAGAGAATATGCACAATTGATAAATTATATCCTCAGATTTTCATATGAACTATACACATACAATTATCACGTTCATTATAATTATACATAGGATTTTACCAACAAATTTTTTTTTATAGACAAATATATAATAGCGTAGATTTCCGCTATTTTACGAGCCCCAAGTTGCTAAGCGCCAAAATATCTCTATGCGACAACACAAATTACTAAACTATTGGCGCATAGGATATGATAGTATGTGTATCTCAAATTAAAAGTCTATATTGGAGGGTTTAAGATTATTTATTGCACAAAACACAAGTAATTGTTTATATGGTATATTTGATATGTACAGAATGTAACGTTTGATATAGAGTCTTTCTTTTAAAATGTTAAATACTGTTCATACGCAAGACGTGATACGTTACATAAAGAAGATTCCCACGATGATGTTGCTGAAAAGAAGGGCAGGTCTTTGCGGTGTAGTTAGTTCGTCAGGTGCGGCTTATAAATGACAGACGTTTCCCCAGAAACGTTTACAGCTGGGCTGGCGTCCTGTAACAGCTGGGCTGGTGTCCTATAACAGCTGGGCTGGTGTCTTGTAACAGCTGGGCTGATGTCCTATAACAGCTGGGCTGGTGTCCTATAACAGCTGGGCTGGTGTCCAGACAGCTGGGCGGGTGTCCTGTAACAGCTGGGCTGGTGTCCTGTAATTCCCACGATGAATCTGACGCTTCGCACACACAGCGGTACTATGGATCTTAATACTCGTAAAATTAATATAGAGCTTATGACCAAGTAGTATCTCAGGTGACAGTGAGTTTAATAAATAACGGTATATTGAACTTATACCACTCCGGCTTTTTCAAGTGTTCACGCTAATAACAAGGTCTACCGCGATCAGCAGACCACCCTATGAGGAAATCTTGCACTAACACGGAAACGTCTTGATGGAACAACTTACTATTGCGTAACTTTTAATGATACTGACACTGCGGAAAACCTCGCACAGTGATACAGTTACACTCACTTATTACACACGTAATACAACAATACTAATATCGTGTGTAAAGAGTTAATATTCAACCATTCTGCGTCACACGCGTTACTATCCCCGAATAGTCTTTACAGATTCCTGCAAGCGACAGAATCTTGAACAAGAATTGTATGTACCGTTCGCGGTAGCAGCAGTGAAGAACTGCCTGTAATTATACGCGCAATGCGTTAAAACAATACTGTGTGCAGATGTACTACACACACAGTTCTGAGTCTTCCCGTGTCACTAACAACGAATAGTCTTTACAACACCTTGCAAGCGGTAGAATCTTGTACAAGGAGTGCACGTCCCGTTCGCGGTAGATGGCGTAGAAGAACTATCGTAATTATACGCGTAATGCGTTAAAACAATACTGTGTGCAGGTGTACTACACACACAGTTCTGAGTCTTCCCGTTTCACTAACGACGAATAGTTTTTACAACACCTTGCAAGCGGTAGAATCTTGTACAAGGAGTGCACGTCCCGTTCGCGGTAGATGGCGTAGAAGAACTGCCTGTGTAACGACAGGCTTAAGAAAATTTCCAACCACCACTCACCATTCTATTGGTGGACGGAAGTCACATGGTTAGTACACCGTGACATGCACTTTTCATGCAGTAGAGTGCATTTACTTTGTAAGAGCACGCATAGCGATAATCAGAATACCCTTATCACATGCATAACTGCATACTTTACTAATATCATACATGAACGTAAACAATAGTCAGAAATATATAGGGATTGTAGCAATACATATGTCTATGTTCAGTACAATGTCAAACACAATGATAATCAATTCACGCACAGCCCGGGAAACGTTTACCACTTGCGCACGCGCGCACATTTCCACAAACACAGTACATGAATAACAATAAATAAATAATGCACAGTTTTACTAAACTAAACCCTTATCCTTACTAAATACAACTGATAACATAAAGAAACTTAACCATCTACCAATATAACATGAATGTCCATAGTCTGTGTAATATATGAGCTTGCCCCGCATATCATGATCCTGTGATTCGTTGCAGGATTAACCCCTTCCCGCATAAAAAAAATTTTTTTTTTTTTTAGTTAACTAACAAAAAATAAAATTTTTTTTTTCGATATAACCATAACAATTTCCTAATCCTGAAACAATAATACTAATATCTTCACACTAAAATCAAATAAACATCCTCCAATCAATACTAACATTTCCTAACTGTCACTTTGACAGAAGCACCAAATCAAAGACACGTGGTAACCAAAAACCAAAACAAACACACATGTTCTTGACAAGCAAATAAACAAAATTTTATGTAGGGTCACAAAGTACACAGACGGCATTCCTGATCTTAACTAGATTATTGTTCGTTCACAGAGTCATCTTACATACAACATTTAAACCTGAACTGACATTTAAATCACTACACATTCTTACCCCTATATCCTGACATTTATTTCTGAGTTTTTTGTATAAATTTTTCTCAGTTTCGAAACGCACACGTTTACTTGGAAATATAGATTTGAATTTGTCTAATATATGCCGTATTTGCCTTATCTCGCAACCCATTAACTGAACCTTGCGGGTTAGCGAGTTATTCGTTATCTTATCTTTCGAGCGTCCTAGTCTGATAACGTGCGGTACACTATCTACTTTATCTGGCAATATTTCTTTCAGAAATTCAAATGTAGCGTGTTGTTTATTCAATTTATCCACTTCCCAAATAATATTATGTCCGAGTTTTCTAACTCCAATTACGGTCACATCTATTTCCGTTCCCTGTACGTATCTTGTTATACGTGCCTGTTTTTCAACTATCTGCGACTCACACTTTGCTGATTTTATCCTTGTGTAACTTACCGACAGAATCGGCATTTTGTATAAAGTGGTTTTTACACCTCTTTCGTAACTGCTCGTCCAACAGCGATATTTCTGTGCCGCTGTCGAACAACATCTCGTCAACATAACCACTGATTTTTGCTTCGACAATAAGGTCGGTGCATTTTTCAATACTAATATTTCCCTCATGTTTATTACTATTATCATTATTACACACTAAATTATCCCTAATTGCTGCAGGATATAGGCCAGACATAACAGTTTCATTCTTATAACTAACATTTTTCATACTTGATTGATTGAACTGCTTTTCAACTGAATCATTTTCAGTAACTGTTGCTAATAAGTTGGTATTAATTTGCTGAGTTGTATTTTTATGTTGTTGTGATTGCGGCTGATTTTGTGGTGTTTGAACATGAAACTGATTACGCGGCGGTTCATTATTATTTACCATAATTTTTGTCACCTTATTGTCACCAGTATCATTCACCTCTCCATCCTCCATAAACACCTCAGTATCTGATATAAACTCATCAAGTACCTCCTCATAACGACATGTGTCAGAAATACCTGCACCGTTATTATCAATACCCATTCCAGGTTCTACTACTGGTTCGGGATTTTTATGTGTTATGCATAAACTGTCCGAATCAATAATAACTTCAGATTCTATGATCCGTTCACGGCTCTCGCATGCTATATCTGTTACATTATAATCTATCACCTCCTCACAGCAATTATCTGAAGTATGTTCTGGACTAATAGTGTTGCTACTACTAATTTCACTTTCGTTATCTTCACTATAATGGAATGCATAATCTAGATATTCGACCATATCGAATAATGAAATACTATGCCCTAAGCGAGTTGCTTCATTAATATTACTTTCAATTTCATCCCACAATTTCCGCCTGTTGGCTCTACTCTCCTCAGATATGGTTTTATCATCAACTGACATGGCCCTTAAAGATTCTATAAGCCCTTTTGCCTTCGACATAGTGATCACAAATTAATTTAAAATTTAGTAAATTTAAATTCACTGATTTATACGCAAAGAAAGTTATTATTATCACCAGACTATTAACGTAGTGTAATCAGTTTATACACACAGAGAAAGCAGTTCAAAATATCAACATGTAAATAAACCTTATCTAACACACAACAACTAATAATCTACCTCCAATATACTGATAAAATCTGTTCATATACGATATACAAGAGAATATGCACAATTGATAAATTATATCCTCAGATTTTCATATGAACTATACACATACAATTATTACGTTCATTATAATTATACATAGGATTTTACCAACAAATTTTTTTTTTATAGACAAATATATAATAGCGTAGATTTCCGCTATTTTACGAGCCCCAAGTTGCTAAGCGCCAAAATATCTCTATGCGACAACACAAATTACTAAACTATTTGCGCATAGGATATGATAGTATGTGTATCTCAAATTAAAAGTCTATATTGGAGGGTTTAAGATTATTTATTGCACAAAACACAAGTAATTGTTTATATGGTATATTTGATATGTACAGAATGTAATGTTTGATATAGAGTCTTTCTTTCAAAATGTTAAATACTGTTCATACGCAAGACGTGATACGTTACATAAAGAAGATTCCCACGATGATGTTGCTGAAAAGAAGGGCAGGTCTTTGCGGTGTAGTTGGTTCGTCAGGTGCGGCTTATAAATGACAGACGTTTCCCCAGAAACGTTTACAGCTGGGCTGGCGTCCTGTAACAGCTGGGCTGGTGTCCTATAACAGCTGGGCTGGTGTCTTGTAACAGCTGGGCTGATGTCCTATAACAGCTGGGCTGGTGTCCTATAACAGCTGGGCTGGTGTCCAGACAGCTGGGCGGGTGTCCTGTAACAGCTGGGCTGGTGTCCTGTAATTCCCACGATGAATCTGACGCTTCGCACACACAGCGGTACTATGGATCTTAATACTCGTAAAATTAATATAGAGCTTATGACCAAGTAGTATCTCAGGTGACAGTGAGTTTAATAAATAACGGTATATTGAACTTATACCACTCCGGCTTTTTCAAGTGTTCACGCGAATAACAAGGTCTACCGCGATCAGCAGACCACCCTATGAGGAAATCTTGCACTAACACGGAAACGTCTTGATGGAACAACTTACTATTGCGTAACTATTAATGATACTGACACTGCGGAAAATCTCGCACAGTGATACAGTTACACTCACTTATTACACACGTAATACAACAATACTAATATCGTGTGTAAAGAGTTAATATTCAACCATTCTGCGTCACACGCGTTACTATCCCCGAATAGTCTTTACAGATTCCTGCAAGCGACAGAATCTTGAACAAGAATTGTATGTACCGTTCGCGGTAGCAGCAGTGAAGAACTGCCTGTAATTATACGCGCAATGCGTTAAAACAATACTGTGTGCAGATGTACTACACACACAGTTCTGAGTCTTCCCGTGTCACTAACAACGAATAGTCTTTACAACACCTTGCAAGCGGTAGAATCTTGTACAAGGAGTGCACGTCCCGTTCGCGGTAGATGGCGTAGAAGAACTATCGTAATTATACGCGTAATGCGTTAAAACAATACTGTGTGCAGGTGTACTACACACACAGTTCTGAGTCTTCCCGTTTCACTAACGACGAATAGTTTTTACAACACCTTGCAAGCGGTAGAATCTTGTACAAGGAGTGCACGTCCCGTTCGCGGTAGATGGCGTAGAAGAACTGCCTGTGTAACGACAGGCTTAAGAAAATTTCCAACCACCACTCACCATTCTATTGGTGGAGGGAAGTCACATGGTTAGTACACCGTGACATGCACTTTTCATGCAGTAGAGTGCATTTACTTTGTAAGAGCACGCATAGCGGTAATCAGAATACCCTTATCACATGCATAACTGCATACTTTACTAATATCATACATGAACGTAAACAATAGTCAGAAATATATAGGGATTGTAGCAATACATATGTCTATGTTCAGTACAATGTCAAACACAATGATAATCAATTCACGCACAGCCCGGGAAACGTTTACCACTCGCGCACGCGCGCACATTTCCACAAACACAGTACATGAATAACAATAAATAAATAATGCACAGTTTTACTAAACTAAACCCTTATCCTTACTAAATACAACTGATAACATAAAGAAACTTAACCATCTACCAATATAACATGAATGTCCATAGTCTGTGTAATATATGAGCTTGCCCCGCATATCATGATCCTGTGATTCGTTGCAGGATTAACCCCTTCCCGCATAAAAAAAATTTTTTTTTTTTTAGTTAACTAACAAAAAATAAAATTTTTTTTTTCGATATAACCATAACAATTTCCTAATCCTGAAACAATAATACTAATATCTTCACACTAAAATCAAATAAACATCCTCCAATCAATACTAACATTTCCTAACTGTCACTTTGACAGAAGCACCAAATCAAAGACACGTGGTAACCAAAAACCAAAACAAACACACATGTTCTTGACAAGCAAATAAACAAAATTTTATGTAGGGTCACAAAGTACACAGACGGCATTCCTGATCTTAACTAGATTATTGTTCGTTCACAGAGTCATCTTACATACAACATTTAAACCTGAACTGACATTTAAATCACTACACATTCTTACCCCTATATCCTGACATTTATTTCTGAGTTTTTTGTATAAATTTTTCTCAGTTTCGAAACGCACACGTTTACTTGGAAATATAGATTTGAATTTGTCTAATATATGCCGTATTTGCCTTATCTCGCAACCCATTAACTGAACCTTGCGGGTTAGCGAGTTATTCGTTATCTTATCTTTCGAGCGTCCTAGTCTGATAACGTGCGGTACACTATCTACTTTATCTGGCAATATTTCTTTCAGAAATTCAAATGTAGCGTGTTGTTTATTCAATTTATCCACTTCCCAAATAATATTATGTCCGAGTTTTCTAACTCCAATTACGGTCACATCTATTTCCGTTCCCTGTACGTATCTTGTTATACGTGCCTGTTTTTCAACTATCTGCGACTCACACTTTGCTGATTTTATCCTTGTGTAACTTACCGGCAGAATCGGCATTTTGTATAAAGTGGTTTTTACACCTCTTTCGTAACTGCTCGTCCAACAGCGATATTTCTGTGCCGCTGTCGAACAACATCTCGTCAACATAACCACTGATTTTTGCTTCGACAATAAGGTCGGTGCATTTTTCAATACTAATATTTCCCTCATGTTTATTACTATTATCATTATTACACACTAAATTATCCCTAATTGCTGCAGGATATAGGCCAGACATAACAGTTTCATTCTTATAACTAACATTTTCCATACTTGATTGATTGAACTGCTTTTCAACTGAATCATTTTCAGTAACTGTTGCTAATAAGTTGGTATTAATTTGCTGAGTTGTATTTTTATGTTGTTGTGATTGCGGCTGATTTTGTGGTGTTTGAACATGAAACTGATTACGCGGCGGTTCATTATTATTTACCATAATTTTTGTCACCTTATTGTCACCAGTATCATTCACCTCTCCATCCTCCATAAACACCTCAGTATCTGATATAAACTCATCAAGTACCTCCTCATAACGACATGTGTCAGAAATACCTGCACCGTTATTATCAATACCCATTCCAGGTTCTACTACTGGTTCGGGATTTTTATGTGTTATGCATAAACTGTCCGAATCAAAAATAACTTCAGATTCTATGATCCGTTCACGGCTCTCGCATGCTATATCTGTTACATTATAAACTATCACCTCCTCACAGCAATTATCTGAAGTATGTTCTGGACTAATAGTGTTGCTACTACTAATTTCACTTTCGTTATCTTCACTATAATGGAATGCATAATCTAGATATTCGACCATATCGAATAATGAAATACTATGCCCTAAGCGAGTTGCTTCATTAATATTACTTTCAATTTCATCCCACAATTTCCGCCTATTGGCTCTACTCTCCTCAGATATGGTTTTATCATCAACTGACATGGCCCTTAAAGATTCTGTAAGCCCTTTTGCCTTCGACATAGTGATCACAAATTAATTTAAAATTTAGTAAATTTAAATTCACTGATTTATACGCAAAGAAAGTTATTATTATCACCAGACTATTAACGTAGTGTAATCAGTTTATACACACAGAGAAAGCAGTTCAAAATATCAACATGTAAATAAACCTTATCTAACACACAACAACTAATAATCTACCTCCAATATACTGATAAAATCTGTTCATATACGATATACAAGAGAATATGCACAATTGATAAATTATATCCTCAGATTTTCATATGAACTATACACATACAATTATTACGTTCATTATAATTATACATAGGATTTTACCAACAAATTTTTTTTTTATAGACAAATATATAATAGCGTAGATTTCCGCTATTTTACGAGCCCCAAGTTGCTAAGCGCCAAAATATCTCTATGCGACAACACAAATTACTAAACTATTTGCGCATAGGATATGATAGTATGTGTATCTCAAATTAAAAGTCTATATTGGAGGGTTTAAGATTATTTATTGCACAAAACACAAGTAATTGTTTATATGGTATATTTGATATGTACAGAATGTAATGTTTGATATAGAGTCTTTCTTTTAAAATGTTAAATACTGTTCATACGCAAGACGTGATACGTTACATAAAGAAGATTCCCACGATGATGTTGCTGAAAAGAAGGGCAGGTCTTTGCGGTGTAGTTGGTTCGTCAGGTGCGGCTTATAAATGACAGACGTTTCCCCAGAAACGTTTACAGCTGGGCTGGCGTCCTGTAACAGCTGGGCTGGTGTCCTATAACAGCTGGGCTGGTGTCTTGTAACAGCTGGGCTGATGTCCTATAACAGCTGGGCTGGTGTCCTATAACAGCTGGGCTGGTGTCCAGACAGCTGGGCGGGTGTCCTGTAACAGCTGGGCTGGTGTCCTGTAATTCCCACGATGAATCTGACGCTTCGCACACACAGCGGTACTATGGATCTTAATACTCGTAAAATTAATATAGAGCTTATGACCAAGTAGTATCTCAGGTGACAGTGAGTTTAATAAATAACGGTATATTGAACTTATACCACTCCGGCTTTTTCAAGTGTTCACGCGAATAACAAGGTCTACCGCGATCAGCAGACCACCCTATGAGGAAATCTTGCACTAACACGGAAACGTCTTGATGGAACAACTTACTATTGCGTAACTATTAATGATACTGACACTGCGGAAAATCTCGCACAGTGATACAGTTACACTCACTTATTACACACGTAATACAACAATACTAATATCGTGTGTAAAGAGTTAATATTCAACCATTCTGCGTCACACGCGTTACTATCCCCGAATAGTCTTTACAGATTCCTGCAAGCGACAGAATCTTGAACAAGAATTGTATGTACCGTTCGCGGTAGCAGCAGTGAAGAACTGCCTGTAATTATACGCGCAATGCGTTAAAACAATACTGTGTGCAGATGTACTACACACACAGTTCTGAGTCTTCCCGTGTCACTAACAACGAATAGTCTTTACAACACCTTGCAAGCGGTAGAATCTTGTACAAGGAGTGCACGTCCCGTTCGCGCTAGATGGCGTAGAAGAACTATCGTAATTATACGCGTAATGCGTTAAAACAATACTGTGTGCAGGTGTACTACACACACAGTTCTGAGTCTTCCCGTTTCACTAACGACGAATAGTTTTTACAACACCTTGCAAGCGGTAGAATCTTGTACAAGGAGTGCACGTCCCGTTCGCGGTAGATGGCGTAGAAGAACTGCCTGTGTAACGACAGGCTTAAGAAAATTTCCAACCACCACTCACCATTCTATTGGTGGACGGAAGTCACATGGTTAGTACACCGTGACATGCACTTTTCATGCAGTAGAGTGCATTTACTTTGTAAGAGCACGCATAGCGGTAATCAGAATACCCTTATCACATGCATAACTGCATACTTTACTAATATCATACATGAACGTAAACAATAGTCAGAAATATATAGGGATTGTAGCAATACATATGTCTATGTTCAGTACAATGTCAAACACAATGATAATCAATTCACGCACAGCCCGGGAAACGTTTACCACTCGCGCACGCGCGCACATTTCCACAAACACAGTACATGAATAACAATAAATAAATAATGCACAGTTTTACTAAACTAAACCCTTATCCTTACTAAATACAACTGATAACATAACCAAACTTAACCATCTACCAATATAACATGAATGTCCATAGTCTGTGTAATATATGAGCTTGCCCCGCATATCATGATCCTGTGATTCGTTGCAGGATTAACCCCTTCCCGCATAAAAAAAATTTTTTTTTTTTTTTAGTTATCTATCGAAAAATAAAATTTTTTTTTTCGATATAACCATAAAAATTTCCTAATCCTGAAACAATAATACTAATATCTTCACACTAAAATCAAATAAACATCCTCCAATCAATACTAACATTTCCTAACTGTCACTTTGACAGAAGCACCAAATCAAAGACACGTGGTAACCAAAAACCAAAACAAACACACATGTTCTTGACAAGCAAATAAACAAAATTTTATGTAGGGTCACAAAGTACACAGACGGCATTCCTGATCTTAACTAGATTATTGTTCGTTCACAGAGTCATCTTACATACAACATTTAAACCTGAACTGACATTTAAATCACTACACATTCTTACCCCTATATCCTGACATTTATTTCTGAGTTTTTTGTATAAATTTTTCTCAGTTTCGAAACGCACACGTTTACTTGGAAATATAGATTTGAATTTGTCTAATATATGCCGTATTTGCCTTATCTCGCAACCCATAAACTGAACCTTGCTGGTTAGCGAGTTATTCGTTATCTTATCTTTCGAGCGTCCTAGTCTGATAACGTGCGGTACACTATCTACTTTATCTGGCAATATTTCTTTCAGAAATTCAAATGTAGCGTGTTGTTTATTCAATTTATCCACTTCCCAAATAATATTATGTCCGAGTTTTCTAACTCCAATTACGGTCACATCTATTTCCGTTCCCTGTACGTATCTTGTTATACGTGCCTGTTTTTCAACTATCTGCGACTCACACGTTGCTGATTTTATCCTTGTGTAACTTACCGGCAGAATCGGCATTTTGTATAAAGTGGTTTTTACACCTCTTTCGTAACTGCTCGTCCAACAGCGATATTTCTGTGCCGCTGTCGAACAACATCTCGTCAACATAACCACTGATTTTTGCTTCGACAATAAGGTCGGTGCATTTTTCAATACTAATATTTCCCTCATGTTTATTACTATTATCATTATTACACACTAAATTATCCCTAATTGCTGCAGGATATAGGCCAGACATAACAGTTTCATTCTTATAACTAACATTTTTCATACTTGATTGATTGAACTGCTTTTCAACTGAATCATTTTCAGTAACTGTTGCTAATAATTTGGTATTAATTTGCTGAGTTGTATTTTTATGTTGTTGTGATTGCGGCTGATTTTGTGGTGTTTGAACATGAAACTGATTACGCGGCGGTTCATTATTATTTACCATAATTGTTGTCACCTTATTGTCACCAGTATCATTCACCTCTCCATCCTCCATAAACACCTCAGTATCTGATATAAACTCATCAAGTACCTCCTCATAACGACATGTGTCAGAAATACCTGCACCGTTATTATCAATACCCATTCCAGGTTCTACTACTGGTTCGGGATTTTTATGTGTTATGCATAAACTGTCCGAATCAATAATAACTTCAGATTCTATGATCCGTTCACGGCTCTCGCATGCTATATCTGTTACATTATAATCTATCACCTCCTCACAGCAATTATCTGAAGTATGTTCTGGACTAATAGTGTTGCTACTACTAATTTCACTTTCGTTATCTTCACTATAATGGAATGCATAATCTAGATATTCGACCATATCGAATAATGAAATACTATGCCCTAAGCGAGTTGCTTCATTAATATTACTTTCAATTTCATCCCACAATTTCCGCCTATTGGCTCTACTCTCCTCAGATATGGTTTTATCATCAACTGACATGGCCCTTAAAGATTCTATAAGCCCTTTTGCCTTCGACATAGTGATCACAAATTAATTTAAAATTTAGTAAATTTAAATTCACTGATTTATACGCAAAGAAAGTTATTATTATCACCAGACTATTAACGTAGTGTAATCAGTTTATACACACAGAGAAAGCAGTTCAAAATATCAACATGTAAATAAACCTTATCTAACACACAACAACTAATAATCTACCTCCAATATACTGATAAAATCTGTTCATATACGATATACAAGAGAATATGCACAATTGATAAATTATATCCTCAGATTTTCATATGAACTATACACATACAATTATTACGTTCATTATAATTATACATAGGATTTTACCAACAAATTTTTTTTTATAGACAAATATATAATAGCGTAGATTTCCGCTATTTTACGAGCCCCAAGTTGCTAAGCGCCAAAATATCTCTATGCGACAACACAAATTACTAAACTATTGGCGCATAGGATATGATAGTATGTGTATCTCAAATTAAAAGTCTATATTGGAGGGTTTAAGATTATTTATTGCACAAAACACAAGTAATTGTTTATATGGTATATTTGATATGTACAGAATGTAATGTTTGATATAGAGTCTTTCTTTTAAAATGTTAAATACTGTAAATACGCAAGACGTGATACGTTACATAAAGAAGATTCCCACGATGATGTTGCTGAAAAGAAGGCCAGGTCTTTGCGGTGTAGTTGGTTCGTCAGGTGCGGCTTATAAATGACAGACGTTTCCCCAGAAACGTTTACAGCTGGGCTGGCGTCCTGTAACAGCTGGGCTGGTGTCCTATAACAGCTGGGCTGGTGTCTTGTAACAGCTGGGCTGATGTCCTATAACAGCTGGGCTGGTGTCCTATAACAGCTGGGCTGGTGTCCAGACAGCTGGGCGGGTGTCCTGTAACAGCTGGGCTGGTGTCCTGTAATTCCCACGATGAATCTGACGCTTCGCACACACAGCGGTACTATGGATCTTAATACTCGTAAAATTAATATAGAGCTTATGACCAAGTAGTATCTCAGGTGACAGTGAGTTTAATAAATAACGGTATATTGAACTTATACCACTCCGGCTTTTTCAAGTGTTCACGCGAATAACAAGGTCTACCGCGATCAGCAGACCACCCTATGAGGAAATCTTGCACTAACACGGAAACGTCTTGATGGAACAACTTACTATTGCGTAACTATTAATGATACTGACACTGCGGAAAATCTCGCACAGTGATACAGTTACACTCACTTATTACACACGTAATACAACAATACTAATATCGTGTGTAAAGAGTTAATATTCAACCATTCTGCGTCACACGCGTTACTATCCCCGAATAGTCTTTACAGATTCCTGTAAGCGACAGAATCTTGAACAAGAATTGTATGTACCGTTCGCGGTAGCAGCAGTGAAGAACTGCCTGTAATTATACGCGCAATGCGTTAAAACAATACTGTGTGCAGATGTACTACACACACAGTTCTGAGTCTTCCCGTGTCACTAACAACGAATAGTCTTTACAACACCTTGCAAGCGGTAGAATCTTGTACAAGGAGTGCACGTCCCGTTCGCGGTAGATGGCGTAGAAGAACTATCGTAATTATACGCGTAATGCGTTAAAACAATACTGTGTGCAGGTGTACTACACACACAGTTCTGAGTCTTCCCGTTTCACTAACGACGAATAGTTTTTACAACACCTTGCAAGCGGTAGAATCTTGTACAAGGAGTGCACGTCCCGTTCGCGGTAGATGGCGTAGAAGAACTGCCTGTGTAACGACAGGCTTAAGAAAATTTCCAACCACCACTCACCATTCTATTGGTGGACGGAAGTCACATGGTTAGTACACCGTGACATGCACTTTTCATGCAGTAGAGTGCATTTACTTTGTAAGAGCACGCATAGCGGTAATCAGAATACCCTTATCACATGCATAACTGCATAGTTTACTAATATCATACATGAACGTAAACAATAGTCAGAAATATATAGGGATTGTAGCAATACATATGTCTATGTTCAGTACAATGTCAAACACAATGATAATCAATTCACGCACAGCCCGGGAAACGTTTACCACTCGCGCACGCGCGCACATTTCCACAAACACAGTACATGAATAACAATAAATAAATAATGCACAGTTTTACTAAACTAAACCCTTATCCTTACTAAATACAACTGATAACATAACCAAACTTAACCATCTACCAATATAACATGAATGTCCATAGTCTGTGTAATATATGAGCTTGCCCCGCATATCATGATCCTGTGATTCGTTGCAGGATTAACCCCTTCCCGCATAAACAAAAATTTTTTTTTTTAATTAACTAACAAAAAATAAAATTTTTTTTTTCGATATAACCATAACAATTTCCTAATCCTGAAACAATAATACTAATATCTTCACACTAAAATCAAATAAACATCCTCCAATCAATACTAACATTTCCTAACTGTCACTTTGACAGAAGCACCAAATCAAAGACACGTGGTAACCAAAAACCAAAACAAACACACATGTTCTTGACAAGCAAATAAACAAAATTTTATGTAGGGTCACAAAGTACACAGACGGCATTCCTGATCTTAACTAGATTATTGTTCGTTCACAGAGTCATCTTACATACAACATTTAAACCTGAACTGACATTTAAATCACTACACATTTTTACCCCTATATCCTGACATTTATTTCTGAGTTTTTTGTATAAATTTTTCTCAGTTTCGAAACGCACACGTTTACTTGGAAATATAGATTTGAATTTGTCTAATATATGCCGTATTTGCCTTATCTCGCAACCCATTAACTGAACCTTGCGGGTTAGCGAGTTATTCGTTATCTTATCTTTCGAGCGTCCTAGTCTGATAACGTGCGGTACACTATCTACTTTATCTGGCAATATTTCTTTCAGAAATTCAAATGTAGCGTGTTGTTTATTCAATTTATCCACTTCCCAAATAATATTATGTCCGAGTTTTCTAACTCCAATTACGGTCACATCTATTTCCGTTCCCTGTACGTATCTTGTTATACGTGCCTGTTTTTCAACTATCTGCGACTCACACTTTGCTGATTTTATCCTTGTGTAACTTACCGGCAGAATCGGCATTTTGTATAAAGTGGTTTTTACACCTCTTTCGTAACTGCTCGTCCAACAGCGATATTTCTGTGCCGCTGTCGAACAACATCCCGTCAACATAACCACTGATTTTTGCTTCGACAATAAGGTCGGTGCATTTTTCAATACTAATATTTCCCTCATGTTTATTACTATTATCATTATTACACACTAAATTATCCCTAATTGCTGCAGGATATAGGCCAGACATAACAGTTTCATTCTTATAACTAACATTTTTCATACTTGATTGATTGAACTGCTTTTCAACTGAATCATTTTCAGTAACTGTTGCTAATAAGTTGGTATTAATTTGCTGAGTTGTATTTTTATGTTGTTGTGATTGCGGCTGATTTTGTGGTGTTTGAACATGAAACTGATTACGCGGCGGTTCATTATTATTTACCATAATTGTTGTCACCTTATTGTCACCAGTATCATTCACCTCTCCATCCTCCATAAACACCTCAGTATCTGATATAAACTCATCAAGTACCTCCTCATAACGACATGTGTCAGAAATACCTGCACCGTTATTATCAATACCCATTCCAGGTTCTACTACTGGTTCGGGATTTTTATGTGTTATGCATAAACTGTCCGAATCAATAATAACTTCAGATTCTATGATCCGTTCACGGCTCTCGCATGCTATATCTGTTACATTATAAACTATCACCTCCTCACAGCAATTATCTGAAGTATGTTCTGGACTAATAGTGTTGCTACTACTAATTTCACTTTCGTTATCTTCACTATAATGGAATGCATAATCTAGATATTCGACCATATCGAATAATGAAATACTATGCCCTAAGCGAGTTGCTTCATTAATATTACTTTCAATTTCATCCCACAATTTCCGCCTATTGGCTCTACTCTCCTCAGATATGGTTTTATCATCAACTGACATGGCCCTTAAAGATTCTATAAGCCCTTTTGCCTTCGACATAGTGATCACAAATTAATTTAAAATTTAGTAAATTTAAATTCACTGATTTATACGCAAAGAAAGTTATTATTATCACCAGACTATTAACGTAGTGTAATCAGTTTATACACACAGAGAAAGCAGTTCAAAATATCAACATGTAAATAAACCTTTTCTAACACACAACAACTAATAATCTACCTCCAATATACAGATAAAATCTGTTCATATACGATATACAAGAGAATATGCACAATTGATAAATTATATCCTCAGATTTTCATATGAACTATACACATACAATTATTACGTTCATTATAATTATACATAGGATTTTACCAACAAATTTTTTTTTTATAGACAAATATATAATGGCGTAGATTTCCGCTATTTTACGAGCCCCAAGTTGCTAAGCGCCAAAATATCTCTATGCGACAACACAAATTACTAAACTATTGGCGCATAGGATATGATAGTATGTGTATCTCAAATTAAAAGTCTATTTTGGAGGGTTTAAGATTATTTATTGCACAAAACACAAGTAATTGTTTATATGGTATATTTGATATGTACAGAATGTAATGTTTGATATAGAGTCTTTCTTTTAAAATGTTAAATACTGTTCATACGCAAGAAGTGATACGTTACATAAAGAAGATTCCCACGATGATGTTGCTGAAAAGAAGGGCAGGTCTTTGCGGTGTAGTTGGTTCGTCAGGTGCGGCTTATAAATGACAGACGTTTCCCCAGAAACGTTTACAGCTGGGCTGGCGTCCTGTAACAGCTGGGCTGGTGTCCTATAACAGCTGGGCTGGTGTCTTGTAACAGCTGGGCTGATGTCCTATAACAGCTGGGCTGGTGTCCTATAACAGCTGGGCTGGTGTCCAGACAGCTGGGCGGGTGTCCTGTAACAGCTGGGCTGGTGTCCTGTAATTCCCACGATGAATCTGACGCTTCGCACACACAGCGGTACTATGGATCTTAATACTCGTAAAATTAATATAGAGTTTATGACCAAGTAGTATCTCAGGTGACAGTGAGTTTAATAAATAACGGTATATTGAACTTATACCACTCCGGCTTTTTCAAGTGTTCACGCGAATAACAAGGTATACCGCGATCAGCAGACCACCCTATGAGGAAATCTTGCACTAACACGGAAACGTCTTGATGGAACAACTTACTATTGCGTAACTATTAATGATACTGACACTGCGGAAAATCTCGCACAGTGATACAGTTACACTCACTTATTACACACGTAATACAACAATACTAATATCGTGTGTAAAGAGTTAATATTCAACCGTTCTGCGTCACACGCGTTACTATCCCCGAATAGTCTTTACAGATTCCTGCAAGCGACAGAATCTTGAACAAGAATTGTATGTACCGTTCGCGGTAGCAGCAGTGAAGAACTGCCTGTAATTATACGCGCAATGCGTTAAAACAATACTGTGTGCAGATGTACTACACACACAGTTCTGAGTCTTCCCGTGTCACTAACAACGAATAGTCTTTACAACACCTTGCAAGCGGTAGAATCTTGTACAAGGAGTGCACGTCCCGTTCGCAGTAGATGGCGTAGAAGAACTATCGTAATTATACGCGTAATGCGTTAAAACAATACTGTGTGCAGGTGTACTACACACACAGTTCTGAGTCTTCCCGTTTCACTAACGACGAATAGTTTTTACAACACCTTGCAAGCGGTAGAATCTTGTACAAGGAGTGCACGTCCCGTTCGCGGTAGATGGCGTAGAAGAACTGCCTGTGTAACGACAGGCTTAAGAAAATTTCCAACCACCACTCACCATTCTATTGGTGGACGGAAGTCACATGGTTAGTACACCGTGACATGCACTTTTCATGCAGTAGAGTGCATTTACTTTGTAACAGCACGCATAGCGGTTATCAGAATACCCTTATCACATGCATAACTGCATACTTTACTAATATCATACATGAACGTAAACAATAGTCAGAAATATATAGGGATTGTAGCAATACATATGTCTATGTTCAGTACAATGTCAAACACAATGATAATCAATTCACGCACAGCCCGGGAAACGTTTACCACTCTCGCACGCACGCACATTTCCACAAACACAGTACATGAATAACAATAAATAAATAATGCACAGTTTTACTAAACTAAACCCTTATCCTTACTAAATACAACTGATAACATAACCAAACTTAACCATCTACCAATATAACATGAATGTCCATAGTCTGTGTAATATATGAGCTTGCCCCGCATATCATGATCCTGTGATTCGTTGCAGGATTAACCCCTTCCCGCATAAAAAAAAATTTTTTTTTTTAGTTAAGTAACAAAAAATAAAATTTTTTTTTTTCGATATAACCAAAACAATTTCCTAATCCTGAAACAATAATACTAATATCTTCACACTAAAATAAAATAAACATCCTCCAATCAATACTAACATTTCCTAACTGTCACTTTGACAGAAGCACCAAATCAAAGACACGTGGTAACCAAAAACCAAAACAAACATACATGTTCTTGACAAGCAAATAAACAAAATTTTATGTAGGGTCACAAAGTACACAGACGGCATTCCTTATCTTAACTAGATTATTGTTCGTTCACAGAGTCATCTTACATACAACATTTAAACCTGAACTGACATATTTAAATCACTACACATTCTTACCGCTATATCCTGACATTTATTTCTGAGTTTTTTGTATAAATTTATCTCAGTTTCGAAACGCTCAAGTTTACTTGGAAATATAGATTTGAATTTGTCTAATATATGCCGTATTTGCCTTATCTCGCAACCCATTAACTGAACCTTGCGGGTTAGCGAGTTATTCGTTATCTTATCTTTCGAGCGTCCTAGTCTGATAACGTGCGGTACACTATCTACTTTATCTGGCAATATTTCTTTCAGAAATTCAAATGTAGCGTGTTGTTTATTCAATTTATCCACTTCCCAAATAATATTATGTCCGAGTTTTCTAACTCCAATTACGGTCACATCTATTTCCGTTCCCTGTACGTATCTTGTTATACGTGCCTGTTTTTCAACTATCTGCGACTCACACGTTGCTGATTTTATCCTTGTGTAACTTACCGGCAGAATCGGCATTTGTATAAAGTGGTTTTTACACCTCTTTCGTAACTGCTCGTCCAACAGCGATATTTCTGTGCCGCTGTCGAACAACATCTCGTCAACATAACCACTGATTTTTGCTTCGACAATAAGGTCGGTGCATTTTTCAATACTAATATTTCCCTCATGTTTATTACTATTATCATTATTACACACTAAATTATCCCTAATTGCTGCAGGATATAGGCCAGACATAAGAGTTTCATTCTTATAACTAACATTTTTCATACTTGATTGATTGAACTGCTTTTCAACTGATTCATTTTCAGTAACTGTTGCTAATAAGTTGGTATTAATTTGCTGAGTTGTATTTTTATGTTGTTGTGATTGCGGCTTATTTTGTGGTGTTTGAACATGAAACTGATTACGCGGCGGTTCATTATTATTTACCATAATTGTTGTCACCTTATTGTCACCAGTATCATTCACCTCTCCATCCTCCATAAACACCTCAGTATCTGATATAAACTCATCAAGTACCTCCTCATAACGACATGTGTCAGAAATACCTGCACCGTTATTATCAATACCCATTCCAGGTTCTAATACTGGTTCGGGATTTTTTGTGTTATGCATAAACTGTCCGAATCAATAATAACTTCAGATTCTATGATCCGTTCAGGGCTCTCGCATGCTATATCTATTACATTATAAACTATCACCTCCTCACAGCAATTATCTGAAGTATGTTCTGGACTAATAGTGTTGCTACTACTAATTTCACTTTCGTTATCTTCACTATAATGGAATGCATAATCTAGATATTCGACCATATCGAATAATGAAATACTATGCCCTAAGCGAGTTGCTTCATTAATATTACTTTCAATTTCATCCCACAATTTCCGCCTAATGGCTCTACTCTCCTCAGATATGGTTTTATCATCAACTGACATGGCCCTTAAAGATTCTATAAGCCCTTTTGCCTTCGACATAATGATCACAAATTAATTTAAAATTTAGTAAATTTAAATTCACTGATTTATACGCAAAGAAAGTTATTATTATCACCAGACTATTAACGTAGTGTAATCAGTTTATACACACAGAGAAAGCAGTTCAAAATATCAACATGTAAATAAACCTTATCTAACACAAAACAACTAATAATCTACCTCCAATATACTGATAAAATCTGTTCATATACGATATACAAGAGAATATGCACAATTGATAAATTATATCCTCAGATTTTCATATGAACTATACACATACAATTATTACGTTCATTATAATTATACATAGGATTTTACCAACAAATTTTTTTTTATAGACAAATATATAATAGCGTAGATTTCCGCTATTTTACGAGCCCCAAGTTGCTAAGCGCCAAAATATCTCTATGCGACAACACAAATTACTAAACTATTGGCGCATAGGATATGATAGTATGTGTATCTCAAATTAAAAGTCTATATTGGAGGGTTTAAGATTATTTATTGCACAAAACAGAAGTAATTGTTTATATGGTATATTTGATATGTACAGAATGTAATGTTAGATATAGAGTCTTTCTTTTAAAATGTTAAATACTGTTCATACGCAAGACGTGATACGTTACATAAAGAAGATTCCCACGATGGTGTTGCTGAAAAGAAGGGCAGGTCTTTGCGGTGTAGTTGGTTCGTCAGGTGCGGCTTATAAATGACAGACGTTTCCCCAGAAACGTTTACAGCTGGGCTGGCGTCCTGTAACAGCTGGGCTGGTGTCCTATAACAGCTGGGCTGGTGTCTTGTAACAGCTGGGCTGATGTCCTATAACAGCTGGGCTGGTGTCCTATAACAGCTGGGCTGGTGTCCAGACAGCTGGGCGGGTGTCCTGTAACAGCTGGGCTGGTGTCCTGTAATTCCCACGATGAATCTGACGCTTCGCACACACAGCGGTACTATGGATCTTAATACTCGTAAAATTAATATAGAGTTTATGACCAAGTAGTATCTCAGGTGACAGTGAGTTTAATAAATAACGGTATATTGAACTTATACCACTCCGGCTTTTTCAAGTGTTCACGCGAATAACAAGGTCTACCGCGATCAGCAGACCACCCTATGAGGAAATCTTGCACTAACACGGAAACGTCTTGATGGAACAACTTACTATTGCGTAACTATTAATGATACTGACACTGCGGAAAATCTCGCACAGTGATACAGTTACACTCACTTATTACACACGTAATACAACAATACTAATATCGTGTGTAAAGAGTTAATATTCAACCGTTCTGCGTCACACGCGTTACTATCCCCGAATAGTCTTTACAGATTCCTGCAAGCGACAGAATCTTGAACAAGAATTGTATGTACCGTTCGCGGTAGCAGCAGTGAAGAACTGCTTGTAATTATACGCGCAATGCGTTAAAACAATACTGTGTGCAGATGTACTACACACACAGTTCTGAGTCTTCCCGTGTCACTAACAACGAATAGTCTTTACAACACCTTGCAAGCGGTAGAATCTTGTACAAGGAGTGCACGTCCCGTTCGCAGTAGATGGCGTAGAAGAACTATCGTAATTATACGCGTAATGCGTTAAAACAATACTGTGTGCAGGTGTACTACACACACAGTTCTGAGTCTTCCCGTTTCACTAACGACGAATAGTTTTTACAACACCTTGCAAGCGGTAGAATCTTGTACAAGGAGTGCACGTCCCGTTCGCGGTAGATGGCGTAGAAGAACTGCCTGTGTAACGACAGGCTTAAGAAAATTTCCAACCACCACTCACCATTCTATTGGTGGACGGAAGTCACATGGTTAGTACACCGTGACATGCACTTTTCATGCAGTAGAGTGCATTTACTTTGTAAGAGCACGCATAGCGGTAATCAGAATACCCTTATCACATGCATAACTGCATACTTTACTAATATCATACATGAACGTAAACAATAGTCAGAAATATATAGGGATTGTAGCAATACATATGTCTATGTTCAGTACAATGTCAAACACAATGATAATCAATTCACGCACAGCCCGGGAAACGTTTACCACTCGCGCACGCGCGCACATTTCCACAAACACAGTACATGAATAACAATAAATAAATAATGCACAGTTTTACTAAACTAAACCCTTATCCTTACTAAATACAACTGATAACATAACCAAACTTAACCATCTACCAATATAACATGAATGTCCATAGTCTGTGTAATATATGAGCTTGCCCCGCATATCATGATCCTGTGATTCGTTGCAGGATTAACCCCTTCCCGCATAAAAAAATTTTTTTTTTTTTTTTTAGTTAACTAACAAAAAATAAAATTTTTTTTTCCATATAACCATAACAATTTCCTAATCCTGAAACAATAATACTAATATCTTTACACTAAAATCAAATAAACATCCTCCAATCAATACTAACATTTCCTAACTGTCACTTTGACAGAAGCACCAAATCAAAGACACGTGGTAACCAAAAACCAAAACAAACACACATGTTCTTGACAAGCAAATAAACAAAATTTTATGTAGGGTCACAAAGTACACAGACGGCATTCCTTATCTTAACTAGATTATTGTTCGTTCACAGAGTCATCTTACATACAACATTTAAACCTGAACTGACATATTTAAATCACTACACATTCTTACCCCTATATCCTGACATTTATTTCTGAGTTTTTTGTATAAATTTTTCTCAGTTTCGAAACGCACACGTTTACTTGGGAATATAGATTTGAATTTGTCTAATATATGCCGTATTTGCCTTATCTCGCAACCCATTAACTGAACCTTGCGGGTTAGCGAGTTATTCGTTATCTTATCTTTCGAGCGTCCTAGTCTGATAACGTGCGGTACACTATCTACTTTATCTGGCATATTTCTTTCAGAAATTCAAATGTAGCGTGTTGTTTATTCAATTTATCCACTTCCCAAATAATATTATGTCCGAGTTTTCTAACTCCAATTACGGTCACATCTATTTCCGTTCCCTGTACGTATCTTGTTATACGTGCCTGTTTTTCAACTATCTGCAACTCACACGTTGCTGATTTTATCCTTGTGTAACTTACCGGCAGAATCGGCATTTGTATAAAGTGGTTTTTACACCTCTTTCGTAACTGCTCGTCCAACAGCGATATTTCTGTGCCGCTGTCGAACAACATCTCGTCAACATAACCACTGATTTTTGCTTCGACAATAAGGTCGGTGCATTTTTCAATACTAATATTTCCCTCATGTTTATTACTATTATCATTATTACACACTAAATTATCCCTAATTGCTGCAGGATATAGGCCAGACATAACAGTTTCATTCTTATAACTAACATTTTTCATACTTGATTGATTGAACTGCTTTTCAACTGAATCATTTTCAGTAACTGTTGCTAATAAGTTGGTATTAATTTGCTGAGTTGTATTTTTATGTTGTTGTGATTGCGGCTGATTTTGTGGTGTTTGAACATGAAACTGATTACGCGGCGGTTCATTATTATTTACCATAATTGTTGTCACCTTATTGTCACCAGTATCATTCACCTCTCCATCCTCCATAAACACCTCAGTATCTGATATAAACTCATCAAGTACCTCCTCATAACGACATGTGTCAGAAATACCTGCACCGTTATTATCAATACCCATTCCAGGTTCTACTACTGGTTCGGGATTTTTATGTGTTATGCATAAACTGTCCGAATCAAAAATAACTTCAGATTCTATGATCCGTTCACGGCTCTCGCATGCTATATCTGTTACATTATAAACTATCACCTCCTCACAGCAATTATCTGAAGTATGTTCTGGACTAATAGTGTTGCTACTACTAATTTCACTTTCGTTATCTTCACTATAATGGAATGCATAATCTAGATATTCGACCATATCGAATAATGAAATACTATGCCCTAAGCGAGTTGCTTCATTAATATTACTTTCAATTTCATCCCACAATTTCCGCCTAATGGCTCTACTCTCCTCAGATATGGTTTTATCATCAACTGACATGGCCCTTAAAGATTCTATAAGCCCTTTTGCCTTCGACATAGTGATCACAAATTAATTTAAAATTTAGTAAATTTAAATTCACTGATTTATACGCAAAGAAAGTTATTATTATCACCAGATTATTAACGTAGTGTAATCAGTTTATACACACAGAGAAAGCAGTTCAAAATATCAACATGTAAATAAACCTTATCTAACACACAACAACTAATAATCTACCTCCAATATACTGATAAAATCTGTTCATATACGATATACAAGAGAATATGCACAATTGATAAATTATATCCTCAGATTTTCATATGAACTATACACATACAATTATTACGTTCATTATAATTATACATAGGATTTTACCAACAAATTTTTTTTTTATAGACAAATATATAATAGCGTAGATTTCCGCTATTTTACGAGCCCCAAGTTGCTAAGCGCCAAAATATCTCTATGCGACAACACAAATTACTAAACTATTGGCGCATAGGATATGATAGTATGTGTATCTCAAATTAAAAGTCTATATTGGAGGGTTTAAGATTATTTATTGCACAAAACACAAGTAATTGTTTATATGGTATATTTGATATGTACAGAATGTAATGTTTGATATAGAGTCTTTCTTTTAAAATGTTAAATACTGTTCATACGCAAGACGTGATACGTTACATAAAGAAGATTCCCACGATGATGTTGCTGAAAAGAAGGGCAGGTCTTTGCGGTGTAGTTGGTTCGTCAGGTGCGGCTTATAAATGACAGACGTTTCCCCAGAAACGTTTACAGCTGGGCTGGCGTCCTGTAACAGCTGGGCTGGTGTCCTATAACAGCTGGGCTGGTGTCTTGTAACAGCTGGGCTGATGTCCTATAACAGCTGGGCTGGTGTCCTATAACAGCTGGGCTGGTGTCCAGACAGCTGGGCGGGTGTCTTGTAACAGCTGGGCTGGTGTCCTGTAATTCCCACGATGAATCTGACGCTTCGCACACACAGCGGTACTATGGATCTTAATACTCGTAAAATTAATATAGAGTTTATGACCAAGTAGTATCTCAGGTGACAGTGAGTTTAATAAATAACGGTATATTGAACTTATACCACTCCGGCTTTTTCAAGTGTTCACGCGAATAACAAGGTCTACCGCGATCAGCAGACCACCCTATGAAGAAATCTTGCACTAACACGGAAACGTCTTGATGGAACAACTTACTATTGCGTAACTATTAATGATACTGACACTGCGGAAAATCTCGCACAGTGATACAGTTACACTCACTTATTACACACGTAATACAACAATACTAATATCGTGTGTAAAGAGTTAATATTCAACCGTTCTGCGTCACACGCGTTACTATCCCCGAATAGTCATTACAGATTCCTGCAAGCGACAGAATCTTGAACAAGAATTGTATGTACCGTTCGCGGTAGCAGCAGTAAGAACTGCCTGTAATTATACGCGCAATGCGTTAAAACAATACTGTGTGCAGATGTACTACACACACAGTTCTGAGTCTTCCCGTGTCACTAACAACGAATAGTCTTTACAACACCTTGCAAGCGGTAGAATCTTGTACAAGGAGTGCACGTCCCGTTCGCGGTAGATGGCGTAGACGAACTGTCGTAATTATACGCGTAATGCGTTAAAACAATACTGTGTGCAGGTGTACTACACACACAGTTCTGAGTCTTCCCGTTTCACTAACGACGAATAGTTTTTACAACACCTTGCAAGCGGTAGAATCTTGTACAAGGAGTGCACGTCCCGTTCGCGGTAGATGGCGTAGAAGAACTGCCTGTGTAACGACAGGCTTAAGAAAATTTCCAACCACCACTCACCATTCTATTGGTGGAGGGAAGTCACATGGTTAGTACACCGTGACATGCACTTTTCATGCAGTAGAGTGCATTTACTTTGTAACAGCACGCATAGCGGTAATCAGAATACCCTTATCACATGCATAACTGCATACTTTACTAATATCATACATGAACGTAAACAATAGTCAGAAATATATAGGGATTGTAGCAATACATATGTCTATGTTCAGTACAATGTCAAACACAATGATAATCAATTCACGCACAGCCCGGGAAACGTTTACCACTCGCGCACGCGCGCACATTTCCACAAACACAGTACATGAATAACAATAAATAAATAATGCCCAGTTTTACTAAACTAAACCCTTATCCTTACTAAATACAACTGATAACATAACCAAACTTAACCATCTACCAATATAACATGAATGTCCATAGTCTGTGTAATATATGAGCTTGCCCCGCATATCATGATCCTGTGATTCGTTGCAGGATTAACCCCTTCCCGCATAAAAAAAATTTTTTTTTTTTTTTTTAGTTAACTAACAAAAAATAAAATTTTTTTTTCCATATAACCATAACAATTTCCTAATCCTGAAACAATAATACTAATATCTTCACACTAAAATCAAATAAACATCCTCCAATCAATACTAACATTTCCTAACTGTCACTTTGACAGAAGCACCAAATCAAAGACACGTGGTAACCAAAAACCAAAACAAACACACATGTTCTTGACAAGCAAATAAACAAAATTTTATGTAGGGTCACAAAGTACACAGACGGCATTCCTTATCTTAACTAGATTATTGTTCGTTCACAGAGTCATCTTACATACAACATTTAAACCTGAACTGACATATTTAAATCACTACACATTCTTACCCCTATATCCTGACATTTATTTCTGAGTTTTTTGTATAAATTTTTCTCAGTTTCGAAACGCACACGTTTACTTGGGAATATAGATTTGAATTTGTCTAATATATGCCGTATTTGCCTTATCTCGCAACCCATTAACTGAACCTTGCGGGTTAGCGAGTTATTCGTTATCTTATCTTTCGAGCGTCCTAGTCTGATAACGTGCGGTACACTATCTACTTTATCTGGCATATTTCTTTCAGAAATTCAAATGTAGCGTGTTGTTTATTCAATTTATCCACTTCCCAAATAATATTATGTCCGAGTTTTCTAACTCCAATTACGGTCACATCTATTTCCGTTCCCTGTACGTATCTTGTTATACGTGCCTGTTTTTCAACTATCTGCAACTCACACGTTGCTGATTTTATCCTTGTGTAACTTACCGGCAGAATCGGCATTTGTATAAAGTGGTTTTTACACCTCTTTCGTAACTGCTCGTCCAACAGCGATATTTCTGTGCCGCTGTCGAACAACATCTCGTCAACATAACCACTGATTTTTGCTTCGACAATAAGGTCGGTGCATTTTTCAATACTAATATTTCCCTCATGTTTATTACTATTATCATTATTACGCACTAAATTATCCCTAATTGCTGCAGGATATAGGCCAGACATAACAGTTTCATTCTTATAACTAACATTTTTCATACTTGATTGATTGAACTGCTTTTCAACTGAATCATTTTCAGTAACTGTTGCTAATAAGTTGGTATTAATTTGCTGAGTTGTATTTTTATGTTGTTGTGATTGCGGCTGATTTTGTGGTGTTTGAACATGAAACTGATTACGCGGCGGTTCATTATTATTTACCATAATTGTTGTCACCTTATTGTCACCAGTATCATTCACCTCTCCATCCTCCATAAACACCTCAGTATCTGATATAAACTCATCAAGTACCTCCTCATAACGACATGTGTCAGAAATACCTGCACCGTTATTATCAATACCCATTCCAGGTTCTACTACTGGTTCGGGATTTTTATGTGTTATGCACAAACTGTCCGAATCAAAAATAACTTCAGATTCTATGATCCGTTCACGGCTCTCGCATGCTATATCTGTTACATTATAAACTATCACCTCCTCACAGCAATTATCTGAAGTATGTTCTGGACTAATAGTGTTGCTACTACTAATTTCACTTTCGTTATCTTCACTATAATGGAATGCATAATCTAGATATTCGACCATATCGAATAATGAAATACTATGCCCTAAGCGAGTTGCTTCATTAATATTACTTTCAATTTCATCCCACAATTTCCGCCTAATGGCTCTACTCTCCTCAGATATGGTTTTATCATCAACTGACATGGCCCTTAAAGATTCTATAAGCCCTTTTGCCTTCGACATAGTGATCACAAATTAATTTAAAATTTAGTAAATTTAAATTCACTGATTTATACGCAAAGAAAGTTATTATTATCACCAGATTATTAACGTAGTGTAATCAGTTTATACACACAGAGAAAGCAGTTCAAAATATCAACATGTAAATAAACCTTATCTAACACACAACAACTAATAATCTACCTCCAATATACTGATAAAATCTGTTCATATACGATATACAAGAGAATATGCACAATTGATAAATTATATCCTCAGATTTTCATATGAACTATACACATACAATTATTACGTTCATTATAATTATACATAGGATTTTACCAACAAATTTTTTTTTTATAGACAAATATATAATAGCGTAGATTTCCGCTATTTTACGAGCCCCAAGTTGCTAAGCGCCAAAATATCTCTATGCGACAACACAAATTACTAAACTATTGGCGCATAGGATATGATAGTATGTGTATCTCAAATTAAAAGTCTATATTGGAGGGTTTAAGATTATTTATTGCACAAAACACAAGTAATTGTTTATATGGTATATTTGATATGTACAGAATGTAATGTTTGATATAGAGTCTTTCTTTTAAAATGTTAAATACTGTTCATACGCAAGACGTGATACGTTACATAAAGAAGATTCCCACGATGATGTTGCTGAAAAGAAGGGCAGGTCTTTGCGGTGTAGTTGGTTCGTCAGGTGCGGCTTATAAATGACAGACGTTTCCCCAGAAACGTTTACAGCTGGGCTGGCGTCCTGTAACAGCTGGGCTGGTGTCCTATAACAGCTGGGCTGGTGTCTTGTAACAGCTGGGCTGATGTCCTATAACAGCTGGGCTGGTGTCCTATAACAGCTGGGCTGGTGTCCAGACAGCTGGGCGGGTGTCCTGTAACAGCTGGGCTGGTGTCCTGTAATTCCCACGATGAATCTGACGCTTCGCACACACAGCGGTACTATGGATCTTAATACTCGTAAAATTAATATAGAGTTTATGACCAAGTAGTATCTCAGGTGACAGTGAGTTTAATAAATAACGGTATATTGAACTTATACCACTCCGGCTTTTTCAAGTGTTCACGCGAATAACAAGGTCTACCGCGATCAGCAGACCACCCTATGAGGAAATCTTGCACTAACACGGAAACGTCTTGATGGAACAACTTACTATTGCGTAACTATTAATGATACTGACACTGCGGAAAATCTCGCACAGTGATACAGTTACACTCACTTATTACACACGTAATACAACAATACTAATATCGTGTGTAAAGAGTTAATATTCAACCGTTCTGCGTCACACGCGTTACTATCCCCGAATAGTCTTTACAGATTCCTGCAAGCGACAGAATCTTGAACAAGAATTGTATGTACCGTTCGCGGTAGCAGCAGTGAAGAACTGCCTGTAATTATACGCGCAATGCGTTAAAACAATACTGTGTGCAGATGTACTACACACACAGTTCTGAGTCTTCCCGTGTCACTAACAACGAATAGTCTTTACAACACCTTGCAAGCGGTAGAATCTTGTACAAGGAGTGCACGTCCCGTTCGCGGTAGATGGCGTAGAAGAACTGTCGTAATTATACGCGTAATGCGTTAAAACAATACTGTGTGCAAGTGTACTACACACACAGTTCTGAGTCTTCCCGTTTCATTAACGACGAATAGTTTTTACAACACCTTGCAAGCGGTAGAATCTTGTACAAGGAGTGCACGTCCCGTTCGCGGTAGATGGCGTAGAAGAACTGCCTGTGTAACGACAGGCTTAAGAAAATTTCCAGCCACCACTCACCATTCTATTGGTGGACGGATGTCACATGGTTAGTACATCGTGACATGCACTTTTCATGCAGTAGAGTGCATTTACTTTGTAAGAGCACGCATAGCGGTAATCAGAATACCCTTATCACATGCATAACTGCATACTTTACTAATATCATACATGAACGTAAACAATAGTCAGAAATATATAGGGATTGTAGCAATACATATGTCTATGTTCAGTACAATGTCAAACACAATGATAATCAATTCACGCACAGCCCGGGAAACGTTTACCACTCGCGCACGCACCCACATTTCCACAAACACAGTACATGAATAACAATAAATAAATAATGCACAGTTTTACTAAACTAAACCCTTATCCTTACTAAATACAACTGATAACATAACCAAACTTAACCATCTACCAATATAACATGAATGTCCATAGTCTGTGTAATATATGAGCTTACCCCGCATATCATGATCCTGTGATTCGTTGCAATATATATATATATATATATATATATTCAAATTATTTCTTTTGGTGCAACCTGTAAATTCTATGACACACCTCCATAAAGGTTTGAAAATATGTTGAGTGCAGTTTGATAGGAATAAATTCTCAAAAAACTAATACAAATTTGGTATGTCCGATCATACCAGCTTTCCTTTCTATCTAAATGAGCCTTTTATCCAAATTTATTGCATATTATTATGCCAAGAGTTTTTAGTATGTTTGAATACAGTAGTGCAGATTATTGTGGTCACAGATAATATTATCATTCCACTAATATTAGCCGGACATAATAAATGAACATACATTATGTTCACATCGTTTGATGTAATCATCCCTTCACTTATCACTTTTTGCCTATCAAGTTGTTTGATTAATATGAATATATATTTAACAGTTACTGTAAAATACACAGGTGTTTAACAGACATTTACTATAGCCTTTAAAATTAATGATGATCATAGAGAGAACATGCCATTCCATGGCACACACCCTTTTATAAGTGTGTACATGCAAAATGCACCTGAATAATTGAAAGAATGATTTAGTATCCTGTTGAATTGACACTTGGATATTGTTAAACGCTTCATAAGCTAGCCAGTTTTGCATTGTAATTTATTCAGTGTTTCAATGGATGATTCACAGATACTGGAAGGTAGGATGTAGGTTATTTATGATCCTTTAATGTTTTATTCAACCTTTTATCCATACAATAAATGCAGCCTTTTAATGTACACTAAAAACTGGCAGATTTGAGTAGTCACTTGATAAAGGATGTGTGCCGAGTCTAGAATAGAATCGGCTCGTGTTCGGTATTTGAAGTCAAAAATAGACGTTAAATGCGGTACTGCGTTTAGCTGTTGAGTTCCGTACGAATCTGCAACTCGTTTTACCATTAAGAGCGGCTTGATTAGTGCTGCACCCTAGCGTGAGCCACGGTTTACCAGGTCAGAACGAAAACTACGTTTTCTGGAAATCTTTGTCTCTGGCCGACCGTCGTCTTGTTAGCTACGTCTTTTGTTTTCTCCGGTAGAGAAGAATAAATTTGTGTCACCATCTTCATCTATGGCAGGCTAAATCTATACAGAACTGCGTTAAGTTACGGCATTATTATTATATATATCTATTTAAAGTTTTACAAATAAAAAATTGTTTAATAGGCCACATTAAGTTGATGCAGATAACCTTTTACGCCACCTCGTGTTGAGTTGTGCAATACGTAATTTAAAGGTAATTTTTTTTAAATATAGTAATACTATATTAAATTCACATGTCTTAACTAAGGCACCAAAATTGAGAGTCATATAAATGCAAAAAGTATTTGTTTAAATCGTACAGACATGGATGTAATCTGATAACCTTATTATGGCACCTCGTGGTGAAAAGTAAAATGCGTAATTCTGAGTAAGTTACATGCAACCTTTATTAGTGATTATAGTAACACTTTATCAATTTCAGAAAGCTTACTAAGGCACCAATTGAGAAGAATGTAATTGCCAAAAAGTATTAATTTAATAAGTATAGAAATGATTGTAGTCAAGTGACCTTTCAGACCACGTGGCAAAAATTCAGACTATGTGTAAATTTTATTAAAAGTGTAACAAGCCGAATAATTAGCTAATCAAAATTGAATTATGTTAACCCACATGGGTGAAGTTTATTAATATAAAATTTAACAGAACTAAATATTTTCAAATAGGGCCTGTTGGCCATATAACCTTTGTCAAGTGTGTCAAACATCATTTTCTAAATAGCATTAAAGCTGTGTTAATTTTTGTATATGGGTTTTGGTGCGTGTGAAGTTTTTGGGGGAATTGTTTTGTGAACTCTAGCTGATAATATGTTGTGTGATCAGGGTTCCCCGATGAAGGCGAGAACCAGCCCCAGCCTGAACATGTAACACCTAGATTCTCTCTCTCTCTTCATCTGCCGGAGGAGAATGGCGAAGGCTAACACAAACACCCTATCATGAAAACCAGATGATCACCAATTCACACCCATGGAAAGGAAAAAATAAGGTGAACTCAATCCATGTTATATATTCTTTACAATTTGTGATGTAACTCACTAGAGCCAGTGGACATTCAATCACTCAACAACATGACTTTAAGTTTTTAAACATTTTAATTGGATCCCCGATTAACGGGACAGAATAGTGCGTGAACTGGGAGGGAAATCTTTTGTAAATTTTATTAATTTGTTTGTACAATCTGTGAGCTCAGAGGCTGACATGCATCTTTGGCAGCTCACCATTCAAACGTGCAATTCCTTTCTATTTTCAGTATAAGGGTTTCATTACTGCTACTAATTCATTCAATCAACTTGTAATTTCTCTGTTTCAATTTAGTGTTCATTTTATATATTAATTTCTCATTTTTAAATTCAGTTTGGATTATATAGGGATAGAAGTTTCTGTGGTAGTTAAGTAGAGTCACAAGTTTAATCCTGTACAGGTGCATGTCCATGCAGTGTTAAACATGCTGTTGAGACAGGTTGAATTATGCACTGACTTGCCCAAGAACATGTTGGTATCTGGGCCAAAATTACTTTTAAAAGGGTTATAAGGTTCATGACACATTACTATTTTCAAAACTTAACAATATTTATCAAAATTTAAATCCTCTTAATTAATTATGATAACTGGGGTGTTCACTGTATTCTATATTTTATTTCTCCCAGTATAAGTGCCCAGTGTGGCAGCATTTTATAATAGTATTAGGCACTTGGCAAAATTTTTGAATTTATTATGTCCTGGGGACTACTGGTGTTGCATATATAATCAGATACACATGTAATGTGTTATGCACATATTAAGAATTAAAACCTGACATGGATTTTCATAAATTATTAATGATGTACCTCATGGGGGTAGAAAAGGGCGTGGCAAGAGATCTATGTAATAATTGTCCTGTATTGTGGAACATGTAGATGTATTGTATATTCGTGTGTGTATTTTGTGGGGTTCTATATGTATTGTACATTTGGGTGTATTTTTGGGGGAGTTAGATATGGGGCTTATAAAAGAAAAGATAAAACATAGGGTTATATATACATTTAATTTCTGATGACAATTAATTAATTCTATCTCTATTAATTTTTAATTAATATTTTTTTAAAGCGAATTAATTTATTTTTATTAACTTTAATAAAGAGTATGTAGATTTGTCTCTATTTATTTTTAATTAATATTTTTTTTAAAAGAGAATTAGTTATTCTAATTAACCTTATCAAGAAGTATATAAATTTTATCTCAATTAAGTTTCAATTGATTTTTTTGTAAGAGGAGATAGAATAATAAAAGGATTTTATTGATTGTTAATTTTATGAGTTTTCATTGCAAGTCCCGTCTCACTGGATCCAGCGCATTTTTGGCTTCTCTAGGCTTTGGTCTAGTTTTAATTATCTTGTGGCCCCTCTTTAGAAAAAAAAAATTTTTCAAAAAAAATATAATAAATAATTTTTTTTACCAGTCTAAGTTAAAGCGGGGTTACATTTGGTAGCAGAGCGTGGTTGAGATTAGGGTTAACCCTTGGTCCTTTGGGTGTGACGGGACTTGCATACTCAGGAAACATTTTGGGGGTTCCAATGGAACTTCGAAGAATCTTTGAAAGGCCCTATATCTAAAAGTGAATATGTTTTGTTAGGTTTAAGGTTTTGTGTATAATATGTCTATGTACTTGCCCGCCTTGGATAGTTGAACGGTAGGTTGCCACGTGGTGTGAAATTTTAGAAGGGGACATTCCTTTGGAAACGCGAATTATCGCAGATCTGTGCCTAGGTGGAGATGGTTTGCGTATTACCTTGCCCATAATAGGGGAGGTGTATAATTTATGCGGTATGGCCCGATCGGCAGTCGGTCTCCTCCGACATACGGGAGCCGAAGTTATTAGAAATATTTTTTGAAAATTGTCGTTGGTCGGTGATTTTGTCGTGTTTTGTGTTAGTGTGTGTGTCGCGTTCCTTAATGTGTAGAGTTGTTGAGAGAGAGCAGTTCAGGTAAGTGGGCTGGGTCCTCGCAACGGTAGGGGGACCCGCAGTCTGCTCGAAGGAAGAGTTTAGTACTCGAGTTTTTTCTGATTCCTGTCTTATTATTGTCATTATTTTGTAGGGTGTTAGGTGTTTAGTGGGGATTATGTTTTGTTGATTGTGTATTGTGAATTGTGAAATTCTGGCGGCGCTATGCTTTCAGAAATTGCCCCACCCCCTTTCAGGGGTTCTCCAGAAACTTTCGGTGGTGAATGAATTTGATGAGGACCAGCTGCTGGTTTTCTTGGACCTTGTCCTGCAGTTGGCAGATTATCCGGGTGTGTCCGACGGGGAGGTCTAGTCCCTTATATACCCGTATTGCCAGGGTTCGTTGGCAGGGTTGGTCACCAACACTCTGCGTCGGGGCGGCAGTGTCGACGCTTTTCATGGGGAAGTGTTGGATTACTTCATACCCCATCGACGACGTTCCCAGCTTAAGTTAGATTCATTCTATCGCCTACAGGCCAACGGAGAGGCATTGGGGGACTTCGTGCAGGACATACGGAAAGCTGCCCGGGTATTAAGATTAGAGTTGCCCGAGACGGAAGTTGAACTCCTATATAGAGGTGGATTCTGTTCCCCTCCCAGATTTACATTCGGCCTTTGATTGGTTCAGTGGGGCCAGATATTTTACTATAATCGATCTTAACGCGGCCTATCATCAGATTCCGCTGGCCAAAGAGAGTAGACCATATACGGCCTTTTGTGTACCCTGGCATTTGTACCAGTACACAAGGGTTCCCATGGGTTTGGCTGTGGGGGCCCAGCCACGATGTGAAATTCCGGTTCGTGTTTAATTACCTTGACGATTTATTGTTATATAGCGAGACCTTCGAGGATCATCTGGGTCATCTCAGAGAAGTGATGGGTCGGTTAAGGAGTTCTGGTCTCACTGTCAATCCCGAGAAGGTTCGTTTCGCCCAAGAGAGTATTTCTTTCTTGGGCCACTTAGTTTCACACCGGGGCGTTACTGTCGACCCCGAGAGGACACAGGGCATCCGTGACTTCCCTCCCCCTAGGGATGCGAAGGGCATAGCGAGATTCGTCGGTATGGTAAATTTTTACCGACGTTTCATACCTAACATCGCCGAGATTGCCGCACCCTTGAACGAACTGAGGAAGAAGGGCGCCAAATTTACATGGGGTGAGAATCAACAAAAGGCTTTCAACACCTTGAAGGAAGCCATCATCTCCCCACCGGTGTTACGGATGCCTGACTTTTCGAAGCCGTTTATACTGCAGACGGACGCGAGTTCGGTTGCGCTCGGGGCGGTTCTTTCCCAAGTTGTAGACGACGCTAGGCAGCCTGTGGCTTTTATTTCCCGGACATTGACCCAGCAAGAACGAAAATCATCTGTCTATGAGCTAGAGTGTTTAGCTGTTGTGTACGCTCTAGACAAGTTCAGGCGTTTCCTGGAACATGCTGAGTTCCTGCTCGAGACCGACAATCAGGCTCTCTCTTGGCTTCTGGCTCATCCCCGGCAACTGGGTAAAATTGGTAGATGGGTGGTAAAGATCTCATCCTTCAAGTTCACAGTGCAACACATTAGGAGATCTCAAAATGTAGTTGCAGATGCCTTGTCCCGCATGTTTTCCCAGCCCAGTGATGCCCAATCTGAGCAACCCTGTTCCGTTCTATTAGACTTTCCATTAGCCTTCACTGATGTGTTACCCCATCAGTTAAACGACGAAGAGCTGGGTCCAGTCATCCAAAATATCAAGGAGGGTAACGTACAGGCCCCTTACTTCTTGTCCAAGGGAGTCCTCTGTTGTAGAGAAAGAAAAGGACGTGCCCCTAAGATCGTGCTGCCTAGCAAGTTAGTGCCCATGGTCTTCAGTTATTACCATAATTCCCCAGTAGGAGGCCACAAGGGAATTTCTAAGACCATTTCCAGTATTAGGAAACATTTTATCTGGAAGGGCATGGATAGGGACATCGCGACCAGGGTTAACAGCTGTCATCTATGTGGCTTGAGCAAGCCTGCCCAGAACACCAAACTAGGGTTGTTGTCATCTGAGGTGGCGAGCAGACCGATGGAGAAGTTGTTCATCGACTACGTGGGGCCATTCCCCCGTAGCAAGTCAGGTAATGCTTACCTGCTTGTTTGTGTGGATGCTTTTTCAAAGTTTGCCTGGCTACTGCCCTTACGGCAGGCAACCGCTCGTTTAACCATTAACGCGCTACAGAACAATGTGTTTCAGCATTTCGGTCTTCCGACCATCATTGTCTCGGACAAAGGCCCGCAGTTCATTTCGGGTGAATTCCGGCGAATGTGTTTCGCCAGTGGGATCAAACACGTGACCAATTCCCCTTATTACCCACAACCGTCCCATGCGGAGAGATTCAGTCGGAATCTCCGGTCCGCCCTGATTGCTTATCACGCAGAGCAACAAACCATCTGGGATCAGAATCTGAAGTGGTTTCAGTTAGCTTTCAACACGGCCCGACACGATAGTCATCAGACCGTGCCCTTTGAAATCCTGTTTGGATTCTCGCCCGCACTCCCGTTGACCAATTTGTGGAATATCGAAGATCTTCTGCCGCGGGAGCCCGATAATAAAACAGCGGAGAGGTGGAAGGAAGCTCGGAAGAATTTGCTGCGAGCGCACGAGCGGGTCCGTCGGCGTTATAATCAGGGGCGAATTCCAAACCCCTTCCGAATTGGTGACTGGGTGTATTGCCAAAGCCACCCACTCAGCTCAGCCGCAGACAAACGTGCCGCAAAGTTGTGTTACCGCTGGTCAGGGCCATATCGCATCCTGGGGTTCACGTCACCGGTGACGGCCCGGCTGGGCGTACCGGGGGACGATGCTAAAATCATGGTAACGCATATTTCTAAATTGAAGCGCCGTCGGGGGGGAATCGCGGACTTTTGAAGGGGGTTAGTCCCCGTAGAGATAGGGCAGATGCCCTGTTAAGGTGGCAGTCGTGTTCTGGCTTTAGTGGACAAGCCTCAGGAGGTCGGAAGTCTGGGAGCTCCTGAACTTTTCTTTGGCCTTTTCTTCGCTGTCCCTGTTTGCTGTGGGCTGACCCTGATCAGGTCAGCGTGCAGCAGCCGCACACTTACATACTACATGCCTTCTTTCGTCTCTTTCGTTTTCTTTCTGAGCCTCTGTTCTCCTGAGAGCAAGTGCTGCTGGGCCGACCTAATCACGAAGACCACTGGCTTGTTTTGGGAGGGGGTACACTGCAGGGTACCCTCCCTGCGTTTAACTGTGAGGCAACTATATTGCCCTTTTGGGGTGAGGGTGTGCCGAGTCTAGGATAGAATCGGCGCGTGTTCGGTATTTGAAGTCAAAAATAGACGTTAAATGCGGTACTGCGTTTAGCTGTTGAGTTCCGTACGAATCTGCAACTCGTTTACCATTAAGAGCGGCTTGATTAGTGCTGCACCCTAGCGTGAGCCACGGTTTACCAGGTCAGAACGGAAACTACGTTTTCTGGAAATCTTTGTCTCTGGCCGACCGTCGTCTTGTTAGCTACGTCTTTTGTTTTCTCCGGTAGAGAAGAATAAATTTGTGTCACCATCTTCATCTATGGCAGGCTAAATCTATACAGAACTGCGGTAAGTTACGGCATTATTATTATATATATCTATTTAAAGTTTGACAAATAAAAAATTGTTTAATAGGCCACATTAAGTTGATGCAGATAACCTTTTACGCCACCTCGTGTTGAGTTGTGCAATACGTAATTTAAAGGTAATTTTTTTTAAATATAGTAATACTATATTAAATTCACATGTCTTAACTAAGGCACCAAAATTGAGAGTCATATAAATGCAAAAAGTATTTGTTTAAATCGTACAGACATGGATGTAATCTGATAACCTTATTATGGCACCTCGTGGTGAAAAGTAAAATGCGTAATTCTGAGTAAGTTACATGCAACCTTTATTAGTGATTATAGTAACACTTTATCAATTTCAGAAAGCTTACTAAGGCACCAATTGAGAAGAATGTAATTGCCAAAAAGTATTAATTTAATAAGTATAGAAATGATTGTAGTCAAGTGACCTTTCAGACCACGTGGCAAAAATTCAGACTATGTGTAAATTTTATTAAAAGTGTAACAAGCCGAATAATTAGCTAATCAAAATTGAATTATGTTAACCCACATGGGTGAAGTTTATTAATATAAAATTTAACAGAACTAAATATTTTTAAATAGGGCCTGTTGGCTATATAACCTTTGTCAAGTGTGTCAAACATCATTTTATAAATAGCCCTAAAGCTGTGTTAATTTTTGTATATGGGTTTTGGTGCGTGTGAAGTTTCTGGGGGAATTGTTTTGTGAACTCTAGCTGATAATATGTTGTGTGATCAGGGTTCCCCGATGAAGGCGAGAACCAGCCCCAGCCTGAACATGTAACACCTAGATTCTCTCTCTCTCTTCATCTGCCGGAGGAGAATGGCGAAGGCTAACACAAACACCCTATCATGAAAACCAGATGATCACCAATTCACACCCATGGAAAGGAAAAAATAAGGTGAACTCAATCCATGTTATATATTCTTTACAATTTGTGATGTAACTCACTAGAGCCAGTGGACATTCAATCACTCAACAACATGACTTTAAGTTTTTAAACATTTTAATTGGATCCCCGATTAACGGGACAGAATAGTGCGTGAACTGGGAGGGAAATCTTTTGTAAATTTTATTAATTTGTTTGTACAATCTGTGAGCTCAGAGGCTGACATGCATCTTTGGCAGCTCACCATTCAAACGTGCAATTCCTTTCTATTTTCAGTATAAGGGTTTCATTACTGCTACTAATTCATTCAATCAACTTGTAATTTCTCTGTTTCAATTTAGTGTTCATTTTATATATTAATTTCTCATTTTTAAATTCAGTTTGGATTATATAGGGATAGAAGTTTCTGTGGTAGTTAAGTAGAGTCACAAGTTTAATCCTGTACAGGTGCATGTCCATGCAGTGTTAAACATGCTGTTGAGACAGGTTGAATTATGCACTGACTTGCCCAAGAACATGTTGGTATCTGGGCCAAAATTACTTTTAAAAGAGTTATAAGGTTCATGACACATTACTATTTTCAAAACTTAACAATATTTATCAAAATTTAAATCCTCTTAATTAATTATGATAACTGGGGTGTTCACTGTATTCTATATTTTATTTCTCCCAGTATAAGTGCCCAGTGTGGCAGCATTTTATAATAGTATTAGGCACTTGGCAAAATTTTTGAATTTATTATGTCCTGGGGACTACTGGTGTTGCATATATAATCAGATACACATGTAATGTGTTATGCACATATTAAGAATTAAAACCTGACATGGATTTTCATAAATTATTAATGATGTACCTCATGGGGGTAGAAAAGGGTGTGGCAAGAGATCTATGTAATAATTGTCCTGTATTGTGGAACATGTAGATGTATTGTATATTCGTGTGTGTATTTTGTGGGGTTCTATATGTATTGTACATTTGGGTGTATTTTTGGGGGAGTTAGATATGGGGCTTATAAAAGAAAAGATAAAACATAGGGTTATATATACATTTAATTTCTGATGACAATTAATTAATTCTATCTCTATTAATTTTTAATTAATATTTTTTTAAAGCGAATTAATTTATTTTTATTAACTTTAATAAAGAGTATGTAGATTTGTCTCTATTTATTTTTAATTAATATTTCTTTTTAAAAGAGAATTAGTTATTCTAATTAACCTTATCAAGAAGTATATAAATTTTATCTCAAGTTTCAATTGATTTTTTTTTAAGAGGAGATAGAATAATAAAAGGATTTTATTGATTGTTAATTTTATGAGTTTTCATTGCAAGTCCCGTCTCACTGGATCCAGCGTATTTTTGGCTTCTCTAGGCTTTGGTCTAGTTTTAATTATCTTGTGGCCCCTCTTTAGAAAACAAAAAAAAAAATTTTCAAAAAAATATAATAAATAATTTTTTTTTACCAGTCTAAGTTATAGCGGGGTTACAGATGGTATTGTAAAAGCAACAATTCTGTAGCCTATAAATTATTTTATAGCCTTGTCAGTCTGCAAATAACTATTACTCCTTTAGGCCTTCAGCAGATTTAAACTTTTCTTAGTTGTGTTAAGAATGTATCATGAAAAATTCCAAGAAGTATGGAATACAAGGACAAGTTGAACAATGTATGTTTTTAGGTTAGATACAGTTTACAAAACATTTTCTTCAGTCGTTCATAAGAGCAAGCTTGTAATTGTTGTTTGATAAACCCCTTAGTACTGTTTCTGAGCAACAGCAGCTGGATGTCACAATTTGTGTCTAGGATGTGTTTTATTAACGTAGTGGAAACTTGCTACTTGAATTCTGAGTTTCTTTGACTTCCTATTCCAAAGTAATCTTTCAGCTTTTTAAGCCATCCAAAGATAACTCTACAAGGAATAATTCTGTATTTTAATAAATTCCTACAGATAAGTATGGATGGGACCAATCCTAAATGGAAATTTTATGAACAATTCAGAAGACTGTGACTCTGAGAAAACAAGTTGATAAAATGTAAAAGAGGGAGAAGTAACTATGCATAAAATCAAAATCCATGGTGTTGTTAAAAGGTCTGAAAAACAAGTTCTTAACTAAATACAACTATTATATTAACGACTCGGAACACAAAGTTTTTTATAAGTAAAAACATAAAGTTTTACCTCACAACCTGAACCGTTTTTCACCTTTAAAAGGCTTCTTCAGAGGCTGCCGCTGGTAGTGCTGTCCGTCCTGTTGTGGGCGATGGAATCGAATTTTGAAAGATCGATGCTGTGTGTGTGGGGTGAGATATGTTTGAATAATGCGTGCGATTTGAATTGTGTCTGTTCATTTAGGATGTCGTTTTTATTTGTTTTCATGTGTTTGTATATTTCCAATTGTTCTAGAGTGTCTAGTTCTTGGCCTTTTGTGTGTATGTGTAGAATGTTCATGTTATTGTCGATGTTTTTATATGTGTGGTTTGCTTCAATGAGGTGGTTTGCAAAGGTGGATTCTGTAGTGGAGTGGAGTGCCTTTGTGTGTTCAATGTATCTCTGTTTGAAGCTACATCATGTCTGGCCTATATAGAATTTGTTGCAATTTGATATAAAATACAAATTTACAAAATACATTAAAAACATAACCTTTACTGCCGAATATGAACACAACAATACCATAAACTTCTTACACCTCTCCATCACAAAACTTGAACACAGGCACAAATTCAGTATATACAGAAAACCAACTACAACTGACACACTAATACACAACTCCTCCAATCACCCAATACAACACAAACTAGCTGCCTTCAGAACCATGATACATAGACTTAACAACATCCCCTTAGATGAAAAAGACTACAAAGACGAACTAAACATGATAAAATATCTAGCAGAACCTAACGGATATGACAGAACAATAGTCAGTAAACTCCTACACAAAACAAACAACAGGCAAAGACAGAACAACAACAACAAATTCATAACACTAACATACATCAACAAACAAACTGAAAAAATAGCTCACAAATTCAAAAAAGCAGGATACAGAATCGCTTACAAAACTACTAACAAAACAGAACACACACTATCAAAACACACACACAAACCACAAAACAAATTTGATCTACCCTGTGTTTACAAGCTAAATTGCTCAAATTGCAACATATTCTACATAGGACAGACAGGGCGTAGCTTCAAACAGAGATACATTGAACACACAAAGGCACTCCACTCCACTACAGAATCCACCTTTGCAAACCACCTCATTGAAGCAAACCACACATACAAAAACATCGACAATAACATGAACATTCTACACGTACACTGTAACGCACGTACAAATGGGATTTTTTTAAATTTTGATTTAATGATGTGTAAAATATTATTTGGAAATATATTAAAGTTTGTAGTGGTTGAAAATTGAAGGTTACTGACCTTCAAAAGCGATTTAAAATGTAACATTCAAGGTTACTCAAAGTGTGTTTACAATTGTAGAATTATAATTGTCTGAAAAGAATTCCCTTAAATAAAACAAATAAAATAGTGGTGTTAATATTATTTAAATACTAGCTTTGCTTAAGTTTAAAAGTAAAGTATAATAGTTGGTCGCTCGATGATGATGATCGTCTTGTTGATACTAGCTGTGAAACTTCTCCTCCAGGTCGATAATAGTCTAAGTACGTTACGTCTAGTAATGTCTGGACAATAGAATAAATATAATATACTTTCACGTACCTGGTCGTGTTTTCTAGAAGTTCAATAAGCTGTCAACACGGTTTACAAAAACCAACTCACTTTAGCTACAAGGTTAAGTTGCCTTGTTTGATAGTGGGCGCCACACGGATTTATTTTGGGAAAATCCCGTGTAAAACCCATGAATTGAATCAATTAATGATTTAAAGAAATTAAAATAATGGTTTATTACCTTTATGGCTATGCTATTCCAAGTACTTAATCACAACTGAAGGTTGTTTGAGTTTTCTGAATAAAATATTTGACTATCTGTTAGAAATGAATTAAGTCGAGTTATGCTGTTAACAATGGGATTTTATTCATACCCTTGATAGAGAATTCAAACAAATATAATTAAAAAACATACAATGATGTACAATTGTAAATAAGTTATTATATACCCTGTAGGGCTTGCTCAGAACATAGACAGTACATCTGGTTAAGTCCAGATATTTCTTTTTTCTTTAAACATTACTATTATTAAAATCTCAGGTGTAAGTTCTTTGAGACACAAAAAAGAAAGTTTATGGCTACACAATAGCTAATGATCTTTTGATATAATATTGACTAGTACTGTTTTTGACGTTACTATTATAAAGTAAACAAGTAAAAATAACCTATTTGATAGGTTGTGCGTTCGTCACGCCTGCTTTATGATTTACAAAGGTTATATTTTGGAGAACACTTATAACTAACATTCAGCTTAACTAATATTGACAAATTCATAAAATAAATTTAGACATGGTGTAACATAAAAAATGTTTCAGTGTTTTTGCGTCAGTACAGATCAGTGTATTAAAACGTACAGGTTATGGCGCTCGTAAAAAAAAATGGAAAGATGTTTACACTGTTACCTGGTGTTTTAATTTTTCGATAAAAATTTCAATTAACACTTCGATAATCGGATTATAATGATTATCGCTATTCACTACACACGCACTTGAACAGAGAATTTCGATCCGCTTCTAACTTACAGGATCATAAATAATACTATTTAATTCTTTCTGCTGTTCATTATTTTTTTTCCGCACTAAAATGAAATAATACTGCACATAATCACAATGGTTCCTTGTAGAATAATTTGAAGTAGTTGTAGGTTGTTGTCGAACTGTTTCCTTTGATGTGTTCTGGTGATGACGCTATCAGTTATTAAAAATGTTGAGATGAGATCGGCGTACCTGTCACACCGAATACAATTATGAAGTGTCTGTCGTTGATCCGTCGCGGTCTCTTATATACTCGACACCTTGATCGGCTCTACGCAACATTGTTAATTACTAAGAAATTTTGTCATTGGCTTAGACAGGTGTGATGAGTGTGACGTATTGTATTTTCAACCGTTAAAACCGTTTCCCAACCGCCAAATGCTAAGATGATTGACAGCTATCGATGTTATTGGTGTTGACGACCAAATTTCTTAAACATATTTTGTAAATGATGCTAACGCCTTTCACGCACTTAATACAGTTGCGATTGGGGCGATATCGCCATCAAATTAAAGAATATTTTGTCCTCTTTAATTTGATATAGTTTGATACCGAGTTAGTTTCACTTTTACTGACATTGCTACATAAACAATGTTCAGGTACACTGTTTCGCACTGTCGTCTGTTTACCAAAATCGGCAATTATATACTTTGACTAATATTGTTTGTGTTTTACATCGCGTTTTATCACTCCAACGTTTATGTGAGAACACTATTAATTCTGTACTGATGTTTAATTGCTGTACGTTATGAATAAACCTTAACTTTAGACATTGTAATGGACTGTTCTTACATACTATGATATTTCGTTTCACATTAATTTGCTCTATTCTACTAACTAACAATCGAATTATAAATCATATCATTTAATAATGCTTATTGCTATGTTTTAGCATAACAATTGTTTTGTGTAGATGACCTACATTTCTATTACTTCCTAATAATCATCTCATTGATGATTGTTTGGTCTAGGCCTTGTTAAGGCATACCGTCTATATTGGAATTCTGCCTTAAAAGCTTTTATTATTTCACAATTCGGTAATTTTGCTGAGGTAGCTTATTGGTATAAGATTCCCTCTTACAAACGTGTTTATTTGTCATAAATATAGTTGAGATTGAAATATAGCTTCATTTTCATTTTGTGGCCATTGCTAATTTTAGTTCTTGGCCTCAATAATTACTAGTCATATTTAATTTATTATCAGCCAAATGCTGATTCTGATCTCACATTATTCAGATTCTTATTTAATCATTTTTTAGTAACATATCATATTCTGTTTACATTATTCACTGACTCGCTTGACAGCTTAAAGTGAATTTAAATTTGTCCATCAGTTTGTGTCAGTTATAGTCTGGTTGTAGTGTCAAACAGTATTTGGGCTTACTGTTTCTTGTGGCACTTCTGCTTCTTTCTTCCTCCATGATTCCTCTCTTCTTGGTTATTTTTATCATTACCTTATCTATTTATATTATCATTATGCATTTATTAAACCTGATAGTATATGTTTAGGTTAGGTAACATTTTGTTATGTTACATATACTCCCCCCTCAAAATTGATAATTTGGGAGAAAATTTGATCTTTTGATAAAATTATCATTTCATGTCAGTTTCTTGCATATTACTACTGTTTTTTGTCTTGTACTCTTTACATTGATCTTTAACATACTATTAGTGTGTTACACTAGCTTGATTGCTGGTCTAGTGATATAATTCTTAGTTTACTAGTATTCTTTTCAAGTTGCTTACATTTTAAGTCATCTAATTACAATAGGTCTTATTTCTTAAATTAACAATTTCCTGTCTTATCATATTACATTTTTCTTTCTTATTACATATCTTTACCTTTGTGATTATTTCAATGGTTCTTATATTTTATACCTCATAGATTTTTTCTTTTATAATAGCCCTTGTACATTACAATATAACTCCCTAACTTTTGTAGTGGGTTCGGAATCAGAGTGGCACACTGTGGCTTACATTCTCTGCCGTTCCTCAATACACATACTCAGATTCAGAGGCATACTCTTCTCTGTCTGAGAAAAAAAATAAACATTGCACCTGGCAATAGTTGCACTATCACAACACATAAAATATAATACATATCATTCATTTTCAATAATATAATATCTTCAATATAATGTTCAAGGTATCAGAGGTTTTCATTTATATCACATCTCCTTCTTTTACACTTTATAACATACTTTCTTTTCACAGGTAATTATTTCCTTTCATACTTGACATTCTCGACTATGCTTTTTCATTAGCCGTATCGTTACTTTTTATACTAGTTGACAATTGTTTTAGTTTACTTGAGTATTCTTAAAATTACACACATACATGGATGCTCATATAATTATGCGGTTGTTTTTCACATATAGAGTCTACAATATTTTATTTTCACAATAGTTTACAAGTTCTTCTCTCTCGCTAGTAATTTATACTTATCCTGAATTATCAGGTATTACAATATTCATATATAAAATGTTCTTGGTTAGATGTTCTCTGACATATTTTGCTACATACAATATTTGATAATTACAACACAATGTGATAGTATAATAACAATATATTGATATTTAATTTTATAGACACTCTTGGGGTTACATGGTTCATTTAATAAACATTTTTCTTTCTCTCTACTTTCCATAATAATATCCTTCTTTCATGTTACACTCTTTGTTATTCTTCTTCTCTACTCCTTCAAGTGATGGTGGTTTTCACTTATTCTGGATGATTTCATATAATATTTTAGTTTTATGAGAGGTACACAGTAATCATTTGCTTGATAAAATTTTTTTTCTCTCCCTTTTTTTTTTTTTTTTTAGTATAGCATAGCAACTTTAGTTATAAAAGAGTAGTAGCTCCTCTCTAAATTAATCTAACATAGGAGTATTTAAAGTAAGTTTATGTCATTATCCTAGGTATTTTTTAGTTACATGCCACTTTTGGCTCTCTATGACATAATAGATGTCTTTTTCTCATTAAATTATTTAGTTTACAATGCATATTTTTCTATCCTTTAGTGTGATAGATCTGGTTCTTTTTTAACAAGTAACAAATAGTTTGGCCTATATCTTAATCCTACACACTTTTTGTAACACAATAGGGTAAATAGGTTTGCTATAGTCAATTAGTTATCTTCAATACTTTGGGCATAATACGTGATCCTTCCAATCACTAAACGAGTTCGTTTATAGTAATCTTTTTTTTTTTTTTTAAACATTATTTTTTTTTTCTTTTATACTCTACATATTCTGGTGATATATGTCGCCTATCATTATACTTTATCTGCTCTTAATAGTAATCATTTTTTATGGTTTACATACATGGGGTTATTTTGTGCCTTTTCCACTCTATTGGGTGCATTATTGGTACAATTACGTTATTATGGGTATTGTATTCTGGCGTCTTGGGATGTGCTGGGTCGGCTGCCATCTCCGGGTCTGGACTCTCTAGAGCTGCCTGTTCGGTTGTGCACTATTGTAAAGCCAGGCCTCTCACAGACTGGCACCCAATCTCCTTCGTCATCATTATTCGTGGTGTTTGGCTGTGGTCGGGTATCAGGTCTCCCTGGGTCGGACTGGTCATGGGCTTGCACAAAATTCACTTGTGGCCGGTAGTCGCTGTTGCGGCTGTCGCCCTCAATGCTGTTACTTCTCCACCGTCCTCCTCTTATACTTCCTCTCTCTCCACTGAAACTGTTTCGTCGCTGGTAGTACCGCCTTCTACCGGGATCGTAGTTAACTTGCACGTGATTAGCTCGGCGATATTGTGGTGGTGGAGTATTCCCGCCTTGGTTTGGTGGTCGGTTGGTATTATTATTATAGTTGGGTCGCCGGTTGTTATTATTATTATTATTATGGCTACCGTTATTATTATTATTATTGTCATTACTTTGGTTATTCGGCCTACTGTTATTGTTATTATTATTATTGTTTTTATAATTTTGGTTTGGACGATTATTATTATTAAAATTACTCCTGTAATTTCTGAAGTTGTTATTATTATTATTGTTTATGTTACCGCCCCTATCAGTAAAATGGTCATTCCTCCGACGACTCCTTCGGTAATACCCTTCATGTTCCTGATCCTCGAGCAGTGCGGACATAGCTGATATAGTTTTAATTTGCCCCCACTGACGTGCCTTAGCGACACCCTCCTCAAAGTGGTACGACAGTTTTGTAACGAGACATTCTTCAGGTATTTTTGTTTCTAAATTTCGTGCTAGACACACCTGACCCAAGAAATAGGAAGTCATTGTTCCTCCTCTGCTCGCATCATATTTGCCGTGGCATATGTGATCGCGTACTATGTTTTGTGTGGCCTCTGACCAATATTTCGCGCGGAATTGAGTCTTGAATTCCTCGTAACTGTTGACTTCGTGGCGCGTTGCAGTCCACCAATTATCATATATTTCCTTGAAATACTCATCTATCAAGCTTCTTATGTTGTTCCATCTGGTCTCTCGGATTCGTGCCAAGTTTTCTTCAACGCGTGCTAAGAATTCAATAGGGTTTTTCCGATAGTTTTTAAAATTAATCGCGTCGCGGTTGTCATTTGGTAGCAGATACTGACCTTGGATAGGACGGTTGCAAATTACTTCAATTTCTTCCCGCATTTGCACGATTTCTTGTTGTCTTAGTTCCTCGATTCTTTCCCGATTAGCGACGGTTAAATTTCTTACCGCGTCTACTGATGTACTCACCTCCTCACAGCGCTCACCTACGTCGGTCCTCACCCGTCTAATCTCCTCTTGACTCATTCTTTTCAAGGATTCTATTCGGGCTTCAGTCACCTCCTCCATGGTGTCGATCCTCCCGTCGACCTCTTCCCTAGTTCGCTTCAAATCCTGGTCTTGCTGTTCGCACCTTTTGTTTACTTCTATTATTTCTTCCCTCACAACCGCTATCTCCACGTCTATTCTGGTGTTAATTTTCTCATTACCTTCTTCCATCCTCCGGCTAATTTCAGTTAAAGTGGTGTTCAATTCTTCTCTTAAGGCCCTGCCGCTGTCCTCTATTTTACTGTTTAACGTGTCCATGGATTTATGGGTATTATCGATCTTTTTATTCAAGTCTTCTTTCAGTGACTCCATATTTTTATTTAAGTCACGATGATTCTCCTTTATTGACTCTATATTTTTATTTAATGAGTCAATATTTCGGTTCAATGTTTCTTCAATCTTTTTGTTGTTCTTGAGACTATCTTCCTTTAATGCTTCCATATTTTTGTTTAATAATTCAACATTCTTCTGATTCTCTACCCGGGATTTCTTACCATCTTCCTTCATTAATTCGAAGTTTTTATTATTTTCCACAATCGCCCTCATTATGTCTTGTAGGCTTATGTCCCCTGACGGCGCGGGTCTCTCAGATTGCTTGGGTTGGTTGTTGACCCTCACTTCTACTTCCGGTTCTACCTGGGGTGTTTCTTCAGATCGGGTCTCTATATTATTAATGGTAATGACTTCCATTTCGTGTATGGGTTGTGCTTCATAGGTCTCTGTATTTGGTTGTACTTCTCCTACCCGACTGTCCTTATATCTCGTATCATATTGATGGGTGTGTGGCATGTTTATCTTTTGTGTCTACCGGGCTGTTTATCAATATAAAAAATATTTTTATTTAATATTTTTAAGCCACACTAGTTGGTGCGCCAATTTGTAACGCACGTACAAATGGGATTTTTTTAAATTTTGATTTAATGATGTGTAAAATATTATTTGGAAATATATTAAAGTTTGTAGTGGTTGAAAATTGAAGGTTACTGACCTTCAAAAGCGATTTAAAATGTAACATTCGAGGTTACTCAAAGTGTGTTTACAATTGTAGAATTATAATTGTCTGAAAAGAATTCCCTTAAATAAAACAAATAAAATAGTGGTGTTAATATTATTTAAATACTAGCTTTGCTTAAGTTTAAAAGTAAAGTATAATAGTTGGTCGCTCGATGATGATGATCGTCTTGTTGATACTAGCTGTGAAACTTCTCCTCCAGGTCGATAATAGTCTAAGTACGTTACGTCTAGTAATGTCTGGACAATAGAATAAATATAATATACTTTCACGTACCTGGTCGTGTTTTCTAGAAGTTCAATAAGCTGTCAACACGGTTTACAAAAACCAACTCACTTTAGCTACAAGGTTAAGTTGCCTTGTTTGATAGTGGGCGCCACACGGATTTATTTTGGGAAAATCCTGTGTAAAACCCATGAATTGAATCAATTAATGATTTAAAGAAATTAAAATAATGGTTTATTACCTTTATGGCTATGCTATTCCAAGTACTTAATCACAACTGAAGGTTGTTTGAGTTTTCTGAATAAAATATTTGACTATCTGTTAGAAATGAATTAAGTCGAGTTATGCTGTTAACAATGGGATTTTATTCATACCCTTGATAGAGAATTCAAACAAATATAATTAAAAAACATACAATGATGTACAATTGTAAATAAGTTATTATATACCCTGTAGGGCTTGCTCAGAACATAGACAGTACATCTGGTTAAGTCCAGATATTTCTTTTTTCTTTAAACATTACTATTATTAAAATCTCAGGTGTAAGTTCTTTGAGACACAAAAAAGAAAGTTTATGCCTACACAATAGCTAATGATCTTTTGATATAATATTGACTAGTACTGTTTTTGACGTTACTATTATAAAGTAAACAAGTAAAAATAACCTATTTGATAGGTTGTGCGTTCGTCACGCCTGCTTTATGATTTACAAAGGTTATATTTTGGAGAACACTTATAACTAACATTCAGCTTAACTAATATTGACAAATTCATAAAATAAATTTAGACATGGTGTAACATAAAAAATGTTTCAGTGTTTTTGCGTCAGTACAGATCAGTGTATTAAAACGTACAGGTTATGGCGCTCGTAAAAAAAAATGGAAAGATGTTTACACTGTTACCTGGTGTTTTAATTTTTCGATAAAAATTTCAATTAACACTTCGATAATCGGATTATAATGATTATCGCTATTCACTACACACGCACTTGAACAGAGAATTTCGATCCGCTTCTAACTTACAGGATCATAAATAATACTATTTAATTCTTTCTGCTGTTCATTATTTTTTTTCCGCACTAAAATGAAATAATACTGCACATAATCACAATGGTTCCTTGTAGAATAATTTGAAGTAGTTGTAGGTTGTTGTCGAACTGTTTCCTTTGATGTGTTCTGGTGATGACGCTATCAGTTATTAAAAATGTTGAGATGAGATCGGCGTACCTGTCACACCGAATGCAATTATGAAGTGTCTGTCGTTGATCCGTCGCGGTCTCTTATATACTCGACACCTTGATCGGCTCTAGGCAACATTGTTAATTACTAAGAAATTTTGTCATTGGCTTAGACAGGTGTGATGAGTGTGACGTATTGTATTTTCAACCGTTAAAACCGTTTCCCAACCGCCAAATGCTAAGATGATTGACAGCTATCGATGTTATTGGTGTTGACGACCAAATTTCTTAAACATATTTTGTAAATGATGCTAACGCCTTTCACGCACTTAATACAGTTGCGATTGGGGCGATATCGCCATCAAATTAAAGAATATTTTGTCCTCTTTAATTTGATATAGTTTGATACCGAGTTAGTTTCACTTTTACTGACATTGCTACATAAACAATGTTCAGGTACACTGTTTCGCACTGTCGTCTGTTTACCAAAATCGGCAATTATATACTTTGACTAATATTGTTTGTGTTTTACATCGCGTTTTATCACTCCAACGTTTATGTGAGAACACTATTAATTCTGTACTGATGTTTAATTGCTGTACGTTATGAATAAACCTTAACTTTAGACATTGTAATGGACTGTTCTTACATACTATGATATTTCGTTTCACATTAAATTGCTCTATTCTACTAACTAACAATCGAATTATAAATCATATCATTTAATAATGCTTATTGCTATGTTTTAGCATAACAATTGTTTTGTGTAGATGACCTACATTTCTATTACTTCCTAATAATCATCTCATTGATGATTGTTTGGTCTAGGCCTTGTTAAGGCATACCGTCTATATTGGAATTCTGCCTTAAAAGCTTTTATTATTTCACAATTCGGTAATTTTGCTGAGGTAGCTTATTGGTATAAGATTCCCTCTTACAAACGTGTTTATTTGTCATAAATATAGTTGAGATTGAAATATAGCTTCATTTTCATTTTGTGGCCATTGCTAATTTTAGTTCTTGGCCTCAATAATTACTAGTCATATTTAATTTATTATCAGCCAAATGCTGATTCTGATCTCACATTATTCAGATTCTTATTTAATCATTTTTTAGTAACATATCATATTCTGTTTACATTATTCACTGACTCGCTTGACAGCTTAAAGTGAATTTAAATTTGTCCATCATTTTGTGTCAGTTATAGTCTGGTTGTAGTGTCAAACAGTATTTGGGCTTACTGTTTCTTGTGGCACTTCTGCTTCTTTCTTCCTCCATGATTCCTCTCTTCTTGGTTATTTTTATCATTACCTTATCTATTTATATTATCATTATGCATTTATTAAACCTGATAGTATATGTTTAGGTTAGGTAACATTTTGTTATGTTACATATACTCCCCCCTCAAAATTGATAATTTGGGAGAAATTTTGATCTTTTGATAAAATTATCATTTCTTGTCAGTTTCTTGCATATTACTACTGTTTTTTGTCTTGTACTCTTTACATTGATCTTTAACATACTATTAGTGTGTTACACTAGCTTGATTGCTGGTCTAGTGATATAATTCTTAGTTTACTAGTATTCTTTTCAAGTTGCTTACATTTTAAGTCATCTAATTACAATAGGTCTTATTTCTTAAATTAACAATTTCCTGTCTTATCATATTACATTTTTCTTTCTTATTACATATCTTTACCTTTGTGATTATTTCAATGGTTCTTATATTTTATACCTCATAGATTTTTTCTTTTATAATAGCCCTTGATACATTACAATATAACTCCCTAACTTTTGTAGTGGGTTCGGAATCAGAGTGGCTCACTGTGGCTTACATTCTCTGCCGTTCCTCAATACACATACTCAGATTCAGAGGCATACTCTTCTCTGTCTGAGAAAAAAAATAAACATTGCACCTGGCAATAGTTGCACTATCACAACACATAAAATATAATACATATCATTCATTTTCAATAATATAATATCTTCAATATAATGTTCAAGGTATCAGAGGTTTTCATTTATATCACATCTCCTTCTTTTACACTTTATAACATACTTTCTTTTCACAGGTAATTATTTCCTTTCATACTTGACATTCTCGACTATGCTTTTTCATTAGCCGTATCGTTACTTTTTATACTAGGTGACAATTGTTTTAGTTTACTTGAGTATTCTTAAAATTACACACATACATGGATGCTCATATAATTATGCGGTTGTTTTTCACATATAGAGTCTACAATATTTTATTTTCACAATAGTTTACAAGTTCTTCTCTCTCGCTAGTAATTTATACTTATCCTGAATTATCAGGTATTACAATATTCATATATAAAATGTTCTTGGTTAGATGTTCTCTGACATATTTTGCTACATACAATATTTGATAATTACAACACAATGTGATAGTATAATAACAATATATTGATATTTAATTTTATAGACACTCTTGGGGTTACATGGTTCATTTAATAAACATTTTTCTTTCTCTCTACTTTCCATAATAATATCCTTCTTTCATGTTACACTCTTTGTTATTCTTCTTCTCTACTCCTTCAAGTGATGGTGGTTTTCACTTATTCTGGATGATTTCATATAATATTTTAGTTTTATGAGAGGTACACAGTAATCGTTTGCTTGATAAAATTTTTTTTCTCTCCCTTTTTTTTTTTTTTTTTAGTATAGCATAGCAACTTTAGTTATAAAAGAGTAGTAGCTCCTCTCTAAATTAATCTAACATAGGAGTATTTAAAGTAAGTTTATGTCATTATCCTAGGTATATTTTAGTTACATGCCACTTTTGGCTCTCTATGACATAATAGATGTCTTTTTCTCATTAAATTATTTAGTTTACAATGCATATTTTTCTATCCTTTAGTGTGATAGATCTGGTTCTTTTTTAACAAGTAACAAATAGTTTGGCCTATATCTTAATCCTACACACTTTTTGTAACACAATAGGGTAAATAGGTTTGCTATAGTCAATTAGTTATCTTCAATACTTTGGGCATAATACGTGATCCTTCCAATCACTAAACGAGTTCGTTTATAGTAATCTTTTTTTTTTTTTTAAACATTATTTTTTTTTTCTTTTATACTCTACATATTCTGGTGATATATGTCGCCTATCATTATACTTTATCTGCTCTTAATAGTAATCATTTTTTATGGTTTACATACATGGGGTTATTTTGTGCCTTTTCCACTCTATTGGGTGCATTATTGGTACAATTACGTTATTATGGGTATTGTATTCTGGCGTCTTGGGATGTGCTGGGTCGGCTGCCATCTCCGGGTCTGGACTCTCTAGAGCTGCCTGTTCGGTTGTGCACTATTGTAAAGCCAGGCCTCTCACAGACTGGCACCCAATCTCCTTCGTCATCATTATTCGTGGTGTTTGGCTGTGGTCGGGTATCAGGTCTCCCTGGGTCGGACTGGTCATGGGCTTGCACAAAATTCACTTGTGGCCGGTAGTCGCTGTTGCGGCTGTCGCCCTCAATGCTGTTACTTCTCCACCGTCCTCCTCTTATACTTCCTCTCTCTCCACTGAAACTGTTTCGTCGCTGGTAGTACCGCCTTCTACCGGGATCGTAGTTAACTTGCACGTGATTAGCTCGGCGATATTGTGGTGGTGGAGTATTCCCGCCTTGGTTTGGTGGTCGGTTGGTATTATTATTATAGTTGGGTCGCCGGTTGTTATTATTATTATTATGGCTACCGTTATTATTATTATTATTGTCATTACTTTGGTTATTCGGCCTACTGTTATTGTTATTATTATTATTGTTTTTATAATTTTGGTTTGGACGGTTATTATTATTAAAATTACTCCTGTAATTTCTGAAGTTGTTATTATTATTATTGTTTATGTTACCGCCCCTATCAGTAAAATGGTCATTCCTCCGACGACTCCTTCGGTAATACCCTTCATGTTCCTGATCCTCGAGCAGTGCGGACATAGCTGATATAGTTTTAATTTGCCCCCACTGACGTGCCTTAGCGACACCCTCCTCAAAGTGGTACGACAGTTTTGTAACGAGACATTCTTCAGGTATTTTTGTTTCTAAATTTCGTGCTAGACACACCTGACCCAAGAAATAGGAAGTCATTGTTCCTCCTCTGCTCGCATCATATTTGCCGTGGCATATGTGATCGCGTACTATGTTTTGTGTGGCCTCTGACCAATATTTCGCGCGGAATTGAGTCTTGAATTCCTCGTAACTGTTGACTTCGTGGCGCGTTGCAGTCCACCAATTATCATATATTTCCTTGAAATACTCATCTATCAAGCTTCTTATGTTGTTCCATCTGGTCTCTCGGATTCGTGCCAAGTTTTCTTCAACGCGTGCTAAGAATTCAATAGGGTTTTTCCGATAGTTTTTAAAATTAATCGCGTCGCGGTTGTCATTTGGTAGCAGATACTGACCTTGGATAGGACGGTTGCAAATTACTTCAATTTCTTCCCGCATTTGCACGATTTCTTGTTGTCTTAGTTCCTCGATTCTTTCCCGATTAGCGACGGTTAAATTTCTTACCGCGTCTACTGATGTACTCACCTCCTCACAGCGCTCACCTACGTCGGTCCTCACCCGTCTAATCTCCTCTTGACTCATTCTTTTCAAGGATTCTATTCGGGCTTCAGTCACCTCCTCCATGGTGTCGATCCTCCCGTCGACCTCTTCCCTAGTTCGCTTCAAATCCTGGTCTTGCTGTTCGCACCTTTTGTTTACTTCTATTATTTCTTCCCTCACAACCGCTATCTCCACGTCTATTCTGGTGTTAATTTTCTCATTACCTTCTTCCATCCTCCGGCTAATTTCAGTTAAAGTGGTGTTCAATTCTTCTCTTAAGGCCCTGCCGCTGTCCTCTATTTTACTGTTTAACGTGTCCATGGATTTATGGGTATTATCGATCTTTTTATTCAAGTCTTCTTTCAGTGACTCCATATTTTTATTTAAGTCACGATGATTCTCCTTTATTGACTCTATATTTTTATTTAATGAGTCAATATTTCGGTTCAATGTTTCTTCCATCTTTTTGTTGTTCTTGAGACTATCTTCCTTTAATGCTTCCATATTTTTGTTTAATAATTCAACATTCTTCTGATTCTCTACCCGGGATTTCTTACCATCTTCCTTCATTAATTCGAAGTTTTTATTATTTTCCACAATCGCCCTCATTATGTCTTGTAGGCTTATGTCCCCTGACGGCGCGGGTCTCTCAGATTGCTTGGGTTGGTTGTTGACCCTCACTTCTACTTCCGGTTCTACCTGGGGTGTTTCTTCAGATCGGGTCTCTATATTATTAATGGTAATGACTTCCATTTCGTGTATGGGTTGTGCTTCATAGGTCTCTGTATTTGGTTGTACTTCTCCTACCCGACTGTCCTTATATCTCGTATCATATTGATGGGTGTGTGGCATGTTTATCTTTTGTGTCTACCGGGCTGTTTATCAATATAAAAAATATTTTTATTTAATATTTTTAAGCCACACTAGTTGGTGCGCCAATTTGTAACGCACGTACAAATGGGATTTTTTAAAATTTTGATTTAATGATGTGTAAAATATTATTTGGAAATATATTAAAGTTTGTAGTGGTTGAAAATTGAAGGTTACTGACCTTCAAAAGCGATTTAAAATGTAACATTCGAGGTTACTCAAAGTGTGTTTACAATTGTAGAATTATAATTGTCTGAAAAGAATTCCCTTAAATAAAACAAATAAAATAGTGGTGTTAATATTATTTAAATACTAGCTTTGCTTAAGTTTAAAAGTAAAGTATAATAGTTGGTCGCTCGATGATGATGATCGTCTTGTTGATACTAGCTGTGAAACTTCTCCTCCAGGTCGATAATAGTCTAAGTACGTTACGTCTAGTAATGTCTGGACAATAGAATAAATATAATATACTTTCACGTACCTGGTCGTGTTTTCTAGAAGTTCAATAAGCTGTCAACACGGTTTACAAAAACCAACTCACTTTAGCTACAAGGTTAAGTTGCCTTGTTTGATAGTGGGCGCCACACGGATTTATTTTGGGAAAATCCTGTGTAAAACCCATGAATTGAATCAATTAATGATTTAAAGAAATTAAAATAATGGTTTATTACCTTTATGGCTATGCTATTCCAAGTACTTAATCACAACTGAAGGTTGTTTGAGTTTTCTGAATAAAATATTTGACTATCTGTTAGAAATGAATTAAGTCGAGTTATGCTGTTAACAATGGGATTTTATTCATACCCTTGATAGAGAATTCAAACAAATATAATTAAAAAACATACAATGATGTACAATTGTAAATAAGTTATTATATACCCTGTAGGGCTTGCTCAGAACATAGACAGTACATCTGGTTAAGTCCAGATATTTCTTTTTTCTTTAAACATTACTATTATTAAAATCTCAGGTGTAAGTTCTTTGAGACACAAAAAAGAAAGTTTATGCCTACACAATAGCTAATGATCTTTTGATATAATATTGACTAGTACTGTTTTTGACGTTACTATTATAAAGTAAACAAGTAAAAATAACCTATTTGATAGGTTGTGCGTTCGTCACGCCTGCTTTATGATTTACAAAGGTTATATTTTGGAGAACACTTATAACTAACATTCAGCTTAACTAATATTGACAAATTCATAAAATAAATTTAGACATGGTGTAACATAAAAAATGTTTCAGTGTTTTTGCGTCAGTACAGATCAGTGTATTAAAACGTACAGGTTATGGCGCTCGTAAAAAAAAATGGAAAGATGTTTACACTGTTACCTGGTGTTTTAATTTTTCGATAAAAATTTCAATTAACACTTCGATAATCGGATTATAATGATTATCGCTATTCACTACACACGCACTTGAACAGAGAATTTCGATCCGCTTCTAACTTACAGGATCATAAATAATACTATTTAATTCTTTCTGCTGTTCATTATTTTTTTTCCGCACTAAAATGAAATAATACTGCACATAATCACAATGGTTCCTTGTAGAATAATTTGAAGTAGTTGTAGGTTGTTGTCGAACTGTTTCCTTTGATGTGTTCTGGTGATGACGCTATCAGTTATTAAAAATGTTGAGATGAGATCGGCGTACCTGTCACACCGAATGCAATTATGAAGTGTCTGTCGTTGATCCGTCGCGGTCTCTTATATACTCGACACCTTGATCGGCTCTAGGCAACATTGTTAATTACTAAGAAATTTTGTCATTGGCTTAGACAGGTGTGATGAGTGTGACGTATTGTATTTTCAACCGTTAAAACCGTTTCCCAACCGCCAAATGCTAAGATGATTGACAGCTATCGATGTTATTGGTGTTGACGACCAAATTTCTTAAACATATTTTGTAAATGATGCTAACGCCTTTCACGCACTTAATACAGTTGCGATTGGGGCGATATCGCCATCAAATTAAAGAATATTTTGTCCTCTTTAATTTGATATAGTTTGATACCGAGTTAGTTTCACTTTTACTGACATTGCTACATAAACAATGTTCAGGTACACTGTTTCGCACTGTCGTCTGTTTACCAAAATCGGCAATTATATACTTTGACTAATATTGTTTGTGTTTTACATCGCGTTTTATCACTCCAACGTTTATGTGAGAACACTATTAATTCTGTACTGATGTTTAATTGCTGTACGTTATGAATAAACCTTAACTTTAGACATTGTAATGGACTGTTCTTACATACTATGATATTTCGTTTCACATTAATTTGCTCTATTCTACTAACTAACAATCGAATTATAAATCATATCATTTAATAATGCTTATTGCTATGTTTTAGCATAACAATTGTTTTGTGTAGATGACCTACATTTCTATTACTTCCTAATAATCATCTCATTGATGATTGTTTGGTCTAGGCCTTGTTAAGGCATACCGTCTATATTGGAATTCTGCCTTAAAAGCTTTTATTATTTCACAATTCGGTAATTTTGCTGAGGTAGCTTATTGGTATAAGATTCCCTCTTACAAACGTGTTTATTTGTCATAAATATAGTTGAGATTGAAATATAGCTTCATTTTCATTTTGTGGCCATTGCTAATTTTAGTTCTTGGCCTCAATAATTACTAGTCATATTTAATTTATTATCAGCCAAATGCTGATTCTGATCTCACATTATTCAGATTCTTATTTAATCATTTTTTAGTAACATATCATATTCTGTTTACATTATTCACTGACTCGCTTGACAGCTTAAAGTGAATTTAAATTTGTCCATCATTTTGTGTCAGTTATAGTCTGGTTGTAGTGTCAAACAGTATTTGGGCTTACTGTTTCTTGTGGCACTTCTGCTTCTTTCTTCCTCCATGATTCCTCTCTTCTTGGTTATTTTTATCATTACCTTATCTATTTATATTATCATTATGCATTTATTAAACCTGATAGTATATGTTTAGGTTAGGTAACATTTTGTTATGTTACATATACTCCCCCCTCAAAATTGATAATTTGGGAGAAATTTTGATCTTTTGATAAAATTATCATTTCATGTCAGTTTCTTGCATATTACTACTGTTTTTTGTCTTGTACTCTTTACATTGATCTTTAACATACTATTAGTGTGTTACACTAGCTTGATTGCTGGTCTAGTGATATAATTCTTAGTTTACTAGTATTCTTTTCAAGTTGCTTACATTTTAAGTCATCTAATTACAATAGGTCTTATTTCTTAAATTAACAATTTCCTGTCTTATCATATTACATTTTTCTTTCTTATTACATATCTTTACCTTTGTGATTATTTCAATGGTTCTTATATTTTATACCTCATAGATTTTTTCTTTTATAATAGCCCTTGATACATTACAATATAACTCCCTAACTTTTGTAGTGGGTTCGGAATCAGAGTGGCTCACTGTGGCTTACATTCTCTGCCGTTCCTCAATACACATACTCAGATTCAGAGGCATACTCTTCTCTGTCTGAGAAAAAAAATAAACATTGCACCTGGCAATAGTTGCACTATCACAACACATAAAATATAATACATATCATTCATTTTCAATAATATAATATCTTCAATATAATGTTCAAGGTATCAGAGGTATTCATTTATATCACATCTCCTTCTTTTACACTTTATAACATACTTTCTTTTCACAGGTAATTATTTCCTTTCATACTTGACATTCTCGACTATGCTTTTTCATTAGCCGTATCGTTACTTTTTATACTAGTTGACAATTGTTTTAGTTTACTTGAGTATTCTTAAAATTACACACATACATGGATGCTCATATAATTATGCGGTTGTTTTTCACATATAGAGTCTACAATATTTTATTTTCACAATAGTTTACAAGTTCTTCTCTCTCGCTAGTAATTTATACTTATCCTGAATTATCAGGTATTACAATATTCATATATAAAATGTTCTTGGTTAGATGTTCTCTGACATATTTTGCTACATACAATATTTGATAATTACAACACAATGTGATAGTATAATAACAATATATTGATATTTAATTTTATAGACACTCTTGGGGTTACATGGTTCATTTAATAAACATTTTTCTTTCTCTCTACTTTCCATAATAATATCCTTCTTTCATGTTACACTCTTTGTTATTCTTCTTCTCTACTCCTTCAAGTGATGGTGGTTTTCACTTATTCTGGATGATTTCATATAATATTTTAGTTTTATGAGAGGTACACAGTAATCATTTGCTTGATAAAATTTTTTTTCTCTCCCTTTTTTTTTTTTTTTTAGTATAGCATAGCAACTTTAGTTATAAAAGAGTAGTAGCTCCTCTCTAAATTAATCTAACATAGGAGTATTTAAAGTAAGTTTATGTCATTATCCTAGGTATATTTTAGTTACATGCCACTTTTGGCTCTCTATGACATAATAGATGTCTTTTTCTCATTAAATTATTTAGTTTACAATGCATATTTTTCTATCCTTTAGTGTGATAAATCTGGTTCTTTTTTAACAAGTAACAAATAGTTTGGCCTATATCTTAATCCTACACACTTTTTGTAACACAATAGGGTAAATAGGTTTGCTATAGTCAATTAGTTATCTTCAATACTTTGGGCATAATACGTGATCCTTCCAATCACTAAACAAGTTCGTTTATAGTAATCTTTTTTTTTTTTTTAAACATTATTTTTTTTTTCTTTTATACTCTACATATTCTGGTGATATATGTCGCCTATCATTATACTTTATCTGCTCTTAATAGTAATCATTTTTTATGGTTTACATACATGGGGTTATTTTGTGCCTTTTCCACTCTATTGGGTGCATTATTGGTACAATTACGTTATTATGGGTATTGTATTCTGGCGTCTTGGGATGTGCTGGGTCGGCTGCCATCTCCGGGTCTGGACTCTCTAGAGCTGCCTGTTCGGTTGTGCACTATTGTAAAGCCAGGCCTCTCACAGACTGGCACCCAATCTCCTTCGTCATCATTATTCGTGGTGTTTGGCTGTGGTCGGGTATCAGGTCTCCCTGGGTCGGACTGGTCATGGGCTTGCACAAAATTCACTTGTGGCCGGTAGTCGCTGTTGCGGCTGTCGCCCTCAATGCTGTTACTTCTCCACCGTCCTCCTCTTATACTTCCTCTCTCTCCACTGAAACTGTTTCGTCGCTGGTAGTACCGCCTTCTACCGGGATCGTAGTTAACTTGCACGTGATTAGCTCGGCGATATTGTGGTGGTGGAGTATTCCCGCCTTGGTTTGGTGGTCGGTTGGTATTATTATTATAGTTGGGTCGCCGGTTGTTATTATTATTATTATGGCTACCGTTATTATTATTATTATTGTCATTACTTTGGTTATTCGGCCTACTGTTATTGTTATTATTATTATTGTTTTTATAATTTTGGTTTGGACGGTTATTATTATTAAAATTACTCCTGTAATTTCTGAAGTTGTTATTATTATTATTGTTTATGTTACCGCCCCTATCAGTAAAATGGTCATTCCTCCGACGACTCCTTCGGTAATACCCTTCATGTTCCTGATCCTCGAGCAGTGCGGACATAGCTGATATAGTTTTAATTTGCCCCCACTGACGTGCCTTAGCGACACCCTCCTCAAAGTGGTACGACAGTTTTGTAACGAGACATTCTTCAGGTATTTTTGTTTCTAAATTTCGTGCTAGACACACCTGACCCAAGAAATAGGAAGTCATTGTTCCTCCTCTGCTCGCATCATATTTGCCGTGGCATATGTGATCGCGTACTATGTTTTGTGTGGCCTCTGACCAATATTTCGCGCGGAATTGAGTCTTGAATTCCTCGTAACTGTTGACTTCGTGGCGCGTTGCAGTCCACCAATTATCATATATTTCCTTGAAATACTCATCTATCAAGCTTCTTATGTTGTTCCATCTGGTCTCTCGGATTCGTGCCAAGTTTTCTTCAACGCGTGCTAAGAATTCAATAGGGTTTTTCCGATAGTTTTTAAAATTAATCGCGTCGCGGTTGTCATTTGGTAGCAGATACTGACCTTGGATAGGACGGTTGCAAATTACTTCAATTTCTTCCCGCATTTGCACGATTTCTTGTTGTCTTAGTTCCTCGATTCTTTCCCGATTAGCGACGGTTAAATTTCTTACCGCGTCTACTGATGTACTCACCTCCTCACAGCGCTCACCTACGTCGGTCCTCACCCGTCTAATCTCCTCTTGACTCATTCTTTTCAAGGATTCTATTCGGGCTTCAGTCACCTCCTCCATGGTGTCGATCCTCCCGTCGACCTCTTCCCTAGTTCGCTTCAAATCCTGGTCTTGCTGTTCGCACCTTTTGTTTACTTCTATTATTTCTTCCCTCACAACCGCTATCTCCACGTCTATTCTGGTGTTAATTTTCTCATTACCTTCTTCCATCCTCCGGCTAATTTCAGTTAAAGTGGTGTTCAATTCTTCTCTTAAGGCCCTGCCGCTGTCCTCTATTTTACTGTTTAACGTGTCCATGGATTTATGGGTATTATCGATCTTTTTATTCAAGTCTTCTTTCAGTGACTCCATATTTTTATTTAAGTCACGATGATTCTCCTTTATTGACTCTATATTTTTATTTAATGAGTCAATATTTCGGTTCAATGTTTCTTCCATCTTTTTGTTGTTCTTGAGACTATCTTCCTTTAATGCTTCCATATTTTTGTTTAATAATTCAACATTCTTCTGATTCTCTACCCGGGATTTCTTACCATCTTCCTTCATTAATTCGAAGTTTTTATTATTTTCCACAATCGCCCTCATTATGTCTTGTAGGCTTATGTCCCCTGACGGCGCGGGTCTCTCAGATTGCTTGGGTTGGTTGTTGACCCTCACTTCTACTTCCGGTTCTACCTGGGGTGTTTCTTCAGATCGGGTCTCTATATTATTAATGGTAATGACTTCCATTTCGTGTATGGGTTGTGCTTCATAGGTCTCTGTATTTGGTTGTACTTCTCCTACCCGACTGTCCTTATATCTCGTATCATATTGATGGGTGTGTGGCATGTTTATCTTTTGTGTCTACCGGGCTGTTTATCAATATAAAAAATATTTTTATTTAATATTTTTAAGCCACACTAGTTGGTGCGCCAATTTGTAACGCACGTACAAATGGGATTTTTTAAAATTTTGATTTAATGATGTGTAAAATATTATTTGGAAATATATTAAAGTTTGTAGTGGTTGAAAATTGAAGGTTACTGACCTTCAAAAGCGATTTAAAATGTAACATTCGAGGTTACTCAAAGTGTGTTTACAATTGTAGAATTATAATTGTCTGAAAAGAATTCCCTTAAATAAAACAAATAAAATAGTGGTGTTAATATTATTTAAATACTAGCTTTGCTTAAGTTTAAAAGTAAAGTATAATAGTTGGTCGCTCGATGATGATGATCGTCTTGTTGATACTAGCTGTGAAACTTCTCCTCCAGGTCGATAATAGTCTAAGTACGTTACGTCTAGTAATGTCTGGACAATAGAATAAATATAATATACTTTCACGTACCTGGTCGTGTTTTCTAGAAGTTCAATAAGCTGTCAACACGGTTTACAAAAACCAACTCACTTTAGCTACAAGGTTAAGTTGCCTTGTTTGATAGTGGGCGCCACACGGATTTATTTTGGGAAAATCCTGTGTAAAACCCATGAATTGAATCAATTAATGATTTAAAGAAATTAAAATAATGGTTTATTACCTTTATGGCTATGCTATTCCAAGTACTTAATCACAACTGAAGGTTGTTTGAGTTTTCTGAATAAAATATTTGACTATCTGTTAGAAATGAATTAAGTCGAGTTATGCTGTTAACAATGGGATTTTATTCATACCCTTGATAGAGAATTCAAACAAATATAATTAAAAAACATACAATGATGTACAATTGTAAATAAGTTATTATATACCCTGTAGGGCTTGCTCAGAACATAGACAGTACATCTGGTTAAGTCCAGATATTTCTTTTTTCTTTAAACATTACTATTATTAAAATCTCAGGTGTAAGTTCTTTGAGACACAAAAAAGAAAGTTTATGCCTACACAATAGCTAATGATCTTTTGATATAATATTGACTAGTACTGTTTTTGACGTTACTATTATAAAGTAAACAAGTAAAAATAACCTATTTGATAGGTTGTGCGTTCGTCACGCCTGCTTTATGATTTACAAAGGTTATATTTTGGAGAACACTTATAACTAACATTCAGCTTAACTAATATTGACAAATTCATAAAATAAATTTAGACATGGTGTAACATAAAAAATGTTTCAGTGTTTTTGCGTCAGTACAGATCAGTGTATTAAAACGTACAGGTTATGGCGCTCGTAAAAAAAAATGGAAAGATGTTTACACTGTTACCTGGTGTTTTAATTTTTCGATAAAAATTTCAATTAACACTTCGATAATCGGATTATAATGATTATCGCTATTCACTACACACGCACTTGAACAGAGAATTTCGATCCGCTTCTAACTTACAGGATCATAAATAATACTATTTAATTCTTTCTGCTGTTCATTATTTTTTTTCCGCACTAAAATGAAATAATACTGCACATAATCACAATGGTTCCTTGTAGAATAATTTGAAGTAGTTGTAGGTTGTTGTCGAACTGTTTCCTTTGATGTGTTCTGGTGATGACGCTATCAGTTATTAAAAATGTTGAGATGAGATCGGCGTACCTGTCACACCGAATGCAATTATGAAGTGTCTGTCGTTGATCCGTCGCGGTCTCTTATATACTCGACACCTTGATCGGCTCTAGGCAACATTGTTAATTACTAAGAAATTTTGTCATTGGCTTAGACAGGTGTGATGAGTGTGACGTATTGTATTTTCAACCGTTAAAACCGTTTCCCAACCGCCAAATGCTAAGATGATTGACAGCTATCGATGTTATTGGTGTTGACGACCAAATTTCTTAAACATATTTTGTAAATGATGCTAACGCCTTTCACGCACTTAATACAGTTGCGATTGGGGCGATATCGCCATCAAATTAAAGAATATTTTGTCCTCTTTAATTTGATATAGTTTGATACCGAGTTAGTTTCACTTTTACTGACATTGCTACATAAACAATGTTCAGGTACACTGTTTCGCACTGTCGTCTGTTTACCAAAATCGGCAATTATATACTTTGACTAATATTGTTTGTGTTTTACATCGCGTTTTATCACTCCAACGTTTATGTGAGAACACTATTAATTCTGTACTGATGTTTAATTGCTGTACGTTATGAATAAACCTTAACTTTAGACATTGTAATGGACTGTTCTTACATACTATGATATTTCGTTTCACATTAAATTGCTCTATTCTACTAACTAACAATCGAATTATAAATCATATCATTTAATAATGCTTATTGCTATGTTTTAGCATAACAATTGTTTTGTGTAGATGACCTACATTTCTATTACTTCCTAATAATCATCTCATTGATGATTGTTTGGTCTAGGCCTTGTTAAGGCATACCGTCTATATTGGAATTCTGCCTTAAAAGCTTTTATTATTTCACAATTCGGTAATTTTGCTGAGGTAGCTTATTGGTATAAGATTCCCTCTTACAAACGTGTTTATTTGTCATAAATATAGTTGAGATTGAAATATAGCTTCATTTTCATTTTGTGGCCATTGCTAATTTTAGTTCTTGGCCTCAATAATTACTAGTCATATTTAATTTATTATCAGCCAAATGCTGATTCTGATCTCACATTATTCAGATTCTTATTTAATCATTTTTTAGTAACATATCATATTCTGTTTACATTATTCACTGACTCGCTTGACAGCTTAAAGTGAATTTAAATTTGTCCATCATTTTGTGTCAGTTATAGTCTGGTTGTAGTGTCAAACAGTATTTGGGCTTACTGTTTCTTGTGGCACTTCTGCTTCTTTCTTCCTCCATGATTCCTCTCTTCTTGGTTATTTTTATCATTACCTTATCTATTTATATTATCATTATGCATTTATTAAACCTGATAGTATATGTTTAGGTTAGGTAACATTTTGTTATGTTACATATACTCCCCCCTCAAAATTGATAATTTGGGAGAAAATTTGATCTTTTGATAAAATTATCATTTCATGTCAGTTTCTTGCATATTACTACTGTTTTTTGTCTTGTACTCTTTACATTGATCTTTAACATACTATTAGTGTGTTACACTAGCTTGATTGCTGGTCTAGTGATATAATTCTTAGTTTACTAGTATTCTTTTCAAGTTGCTTACATTTTAAGTCATCTAATTACAATAGGTCTTATTTCTTAAATTAACAATTTCCTGTCTTATCATATTACATTTTTCTTTCTTATTACATATCTTTACCTTTGTGATTATTTCAATGGTTCTTATATTTTATACCTCATAGATTTTTTCTTTTATAATAGCCCTTGATACATTACAATATAACTCCCTAACTTTTGTAGTGGGTTCGGAATCAGAGTGGCTCACTGTGGCTTACATTCTCTGCCGTTCCTCAATACACATACTCAGATTCAGAGGCATACTCTTCTCTGTCTGAGAAAAAAAATAAACATTGCACCTGGCAATAGTTGCACTATCACAACACATAAAATATAATACATATCATTCATTTTCAATAATATAATATCTTCAATATAATGTTCAAGGTATCAGAGGTATTCATTTATATCACATCTCCTTCTTTTACACTTTATAACATACTTTCTTTTCACAGGTAATTATTTCCTTTCATACTTGACATTCTCGACTATGCTTTTTCATTAGCCGTATCGTTACTTTTTATACTAGTTGACAATTGTTTTAGTTTACTTGAGTATTCTTAAAATTACACACATACATGGATGCTCATATAATTATGCGGTTGTTTTTCACATATAGAGTCTACAATATTTTATTTTCACAATAGTTTACAAGTTCTTCTCTCTCGCTAGTAATTTATACTTATCCTGAATTATCAGGTATTACAATATTCATATATAAAATGTTCTTGGTTAGATGTTCTCTGACATATTTTGCTACATACAATATTTGATAATTACAACACAATGTGATAGTATAATAACAATATATTGATATTTAATTTTATAGACACTCTTGGGGTTACATGGTTCATTTAATAAACATTTTTCTTTCTCTCTACTTTCCATAATAATATCCTTCTTTCATGTTACACTCTTTGTTATTCTTCTTCTCTACTCCTTCAAGTGATGGTGGTTTTCACTTATTCTGGATGATTTCATATAATATTTTAGTTTTATGAGAGGTACACAGTAATCATTTGCTTGATAAAATTTTTTTTCTCTCCCTTTTTTTTTTTTTTTAGTATAGCATAGCAACTTTAGTTATAAAAGAGTAGTAGCTCCTCTCTAAATTAATCTAACATAGGAGTATTTAAAGTAAGTTTATGTCATTATCCTAGGTATATTTTAGTTACATGCCACTTTTGGCTCTCTATGACATAATAGATGTCTTTTTCTCATTAAATTATTTAGTTTACAATGCATATTTTTCTATCCTTTAGTGTGATAAATCTGATTCTTTTTTAACAAGTAACAAATAGTTTGGCCTATATCTTAATCCTACACACTTTTTGTAACACAATAGGGTAAATAGGTTTGCTATAGTCAATTAGTTATCTTCAATACTTTGGGCATAATACGTGATCCTTCCAATCACTAAACGAGTTCGTTTATAGTAATCTTTTTTTTTTTTTTAAACATTATTTTTTTTTTCTTTTATACTCTACATATTCTGGTGATATATGTCGCCTATCATTATACTTTATCTGCTCTTAATAGTAATCATTTTTTATGGTTTACATACATGGGGTTATTTTGTGCCTTTTCCACTCTATTGGGTGCATTATTGGTACAATTACGTTATTATGGGTATTGTATTCTGGCGTCTTGGGATGTGCTGGGTCGGCTGCCATCTCCGGGTCTGGACTCTCTAGAGCTGCCTGTTCGGTTGTGCACTATTGTAAAGCCAGGCCTCTCACAGACTGGCACCCAATCTCCTTCGTCATCATTATTCGTGGTGTTTGGCTGTGGTCGGGTATCAGGTCTCCCTGGGTCGGACTGGTCATGGGCTTGCACAAAATTCACTTGTGGCCGGTAGTCGCTGTTGCGGCTGTCGCCCTCAATGCTGTTACTTCTCCACCGTCCTCCTCTTATACTTCCTCTCTCTCCACTGAAACTGTTTCGTCGCTGGTAGTACCGCCTTCTACCGGGATCGTAGTTAACTTGCACGTGATTAGCTCGGCGATATTGTGGTGGTGGAGTATTCCCGCCTTGGTTTGGTGGTCGGTTGGTATTATTATTATAGTTGGGTCGCCGGTTGTTATTATTATTATTATGGCTACCGTTATTATTATTATTATTGTCATTACTTTGGTTATTCGGCCTACTGTTATTGTTATTATTATTATTGTTTTTATAATTTTGGTTTGGACGGTTATTATTATTAAAATTACTCCTGTAATTTCTGAAGTTGTTATTATTATTATTGTTTATGTTACCGCCCCTATCAGTAAAATGGTCATTCCTCCGACGACTCCTTCGGTAATACCCTTCATGTTCCTGATCCTCGAGCAGTGCGGACATAGCTGATATAGTTTTAATTTGCCCCCACTGACGTGCCTTAGCGACACCCTCCTCAAAGTGGTACGACAGTTTTGTAACGAGACATTCTTCAGGTATTTTTGTTTCTAAATTTCGTGCTAGACACACCTGACCCAAGAAATAGGAAGTCATTGTTCCTCCTCTGCTCGCATCATATTTGCCGTGGCATATGTGATCGCGTACTATGTTTTGTGTGGCCTCTGACCAATATTTCGCGCGGAATTGAGTCTTGAATTCCTCGTAACTGTTGACTTCGTGGCGCGTTGCAGTCCACCAATTATCATATATTTCCTTGAAATACTCATCTATCAAGCTTCTTATGTTGTTCCATCTGGTCTCTCGGATTCGTGCCAAGTTTTCTTCAACGCGTGCTAAGAATTCAATAGGGTTTTTCCGATAGTTTTTAAAATTAATCGCGTCGCGGTTGTCATTTGGTAGCAGATACTGACCTTGGATAGGACGGTTGCAAATTACTTCAATTTCTTCCCGCATTTGCACGATTTCTTGTTGTCTTAGTTCCTCGATTCTTTCCCGATTAGCGACGGTTAAATTTCTTACCGCGTCTACTGATGTACTCACCTCCTCACAGCGCTCACCTACGTCGGTCCTCACCCGTCTAATCTCCTCTTGACTCATTCTTTTCAAGGATTCTATTCGGGCTTCAGTCACCTCCTCCATGGTGTCGATCCTCCCGTCGACCTCTTCCCTAGTTCGCTTCAAATCCTGGTCTTGCTGTTCGCACCTTTTGTTTACTTCTATTATTTCTTCCCTCACAACCGCTATCTCCACGTCTATTCTGGTGTTAATTTTCTCATTACCTTCTTCCATCCTCCGGCTAATTTCAGTTAAAGTGGTGTTCAATTCTTCTCTTAAGGCCCTGCCGCTGTCCTCTATTTTACTGTTTAACGTGTCCATGGATTTATGGGTATTATCGATCTTTTTATTCAAGTCTTCTTTCAGTGACTCCATATTTTTATTTAAGTCACGATGATTCTCCTTTATTGACTCTATATTTTTATTTAATGAGTCAATATTTCGGTTCAATGTTTCTTCCATCTTTTTGTTGTTCTTGATACTATCTTCCTTTAATGCTTCCATATTTTTGTTTAATAATTCAACATTCTTCTGATTCTCTACCCGGGATTTCTTACCATCTTCCTTCATTAATTCGAAGTTTTTATTATTTTCCACAATCGCCCTCATTATGTCTTGTAGGCTTATGTCCCCTGACGGCGCGGGTCTCTCAGATTGCTTGGGTTGGTTGTTGACCCTCACTTCTACTTCCGGTTCTACCTGGGGTGTTTCTTCAGATCGGGTCTCTATATTATTAATGGTAATGACTTCCATTTCGTGTATGGGTTGTGCTTCATAGGTCTCTGTATTTGGTTGTACTTCTCCTACCCGACTGTCCTTATATCTCGTATCATATTGATGGGTGTGTGGCATGTTTATCTTTTGTGTCTACCGGGCTGTTTATCAATATAAAAAATATTTTTATTTAATATTTTTAAGCCACACTAGTTGGTGCGCCAATTTGTAACGCACGTACAAATGGGATTTTTTAAAATTTTGATTTAATGATGTGTAAAATATTATTTGGAAATATATTAAAGTTTGTAGTGGTTGAAAATTGAAGGTTACTGACCTTCAAAAGCGATTTAAAATGTAACATTCGAGGTTACTCAAAGTGTGTTTACAATTGTAGAATTATAATTGTCTGAAAAGAATTCCCTTAAATAAAACAAATAAAATAGTGGTGTTAATATTATTTAAATACTAGCTTTGCTTAAGTTTAAAAGTAAAGTATAATAGTTGGTCGCTCGATGATGATGATCGTCTTGTTGATACTAGCTGTGAAACTTCTCCTCCAGGTCGATAATAGTCTAAGTACGTTACGTCTAGTAATGTCTGGACAATAGAATAAATATAATATACTTTCACGTACCTGGTCGTGTTTTCTAGAAGTTCAATAAGCTGTCAACACGGTTTACAAAAACCAACTCACTTTAGCTACAAGGTTAAGTTGCCTTGTTTGATAGTGGGCGCCACACGGATTTATTTTGGGAAAATCCTGTGTAAAACCCATGAATTGAATCAATTAATGATTTAAAGAAATTAAAATAATGGTTTATTACCTTTATGGCTATGCTATTCCAAGTACTTAATCACAACTGAAGGTTGTTTGAGTTTTCTGAATAAAATATTTGACTATCTGTTAGAAATGAATTAAGTCGAGTTATGCTGTTAACAATGGGATTTTATTCATACCCTTGATAGAGAATTCAAACAAATATAATTAAAAAACATACAATGATGTACAATTGTAAATAAGTTATTATATACCCTGTAGGGCTTGCTCAGAACATAGACAGTACATCTGGTTAAGTCCAGATATTTCTTTTTTCTTTAAACATTACTATTATTAAAATCTCAGGTGTAAGTTCTTTGAGACACAAAAAAGAAAGTTTATGCCTACACAATAGCTAATGATCTTTTGATATAATATTGACTAGTACTGTTTTTGACGTTACTATTATAAAATAAACAAGTAAAAATAACCTATTTGATAGGTTGTGCGTTCGTCACGCCTGCTTTATGATTTACAAAGGTTATATTTTGGAGAACACTTATAACTAACATTCAGCTTAACTAATATTGACAAATTCATAAAATAAATTTAGACATGGTGTAACATAAAAAATGTTTCAGTGTTTTTGCGTCAGTACAGATCAGTGTATTAAAACGTACAGGTTATGGCGCTCGTAAAAAAAAATGGAAAGATGTTTACACTGTTACCTGGTGTTTTAATTTTTCGATAAAAATTTCAATTAACACTTCGATAATCGGATTATAATGATTATCGCTATTCACTACACACGCACTTGAACAGAGAATTTCGATCCGCTTCTAACTTACAGGATCATAAATAATACTATTTAATTCTTTCTGCTGTTCATTATTTTTTTTCCGCACTAAAATGAAATAATACTGCACATAATCACAATGGTTCCTTGTAGAATAATTTGAAGTAGTTGTAGGTTGTTGTCGAACTGTTTCCTTTGATGTGTTCTGGTGATGACGCTATCAGTTATTAAAAATGTTGAGATGAGATCGGCGTACCTGTCACACCGAATGCAATTATGAAGTGTCTGTCGTTGATCCGTCGCGGTCTCTTATATACTCGACACCTTGATCGGCTCTAGGCAACATTGTTAATTACTAAGAAATTTTGTCATTGGCTTAGACAGGTGTGATGAGTGTGACGTATTGTATTTTCAACCGTTAAAACCGTTTCCCAACCGCCAAATGCTAAGATGATTGACAGCTATCGATGTTATTGGTGTTGACGACCAAATTTCTTAAACATATTTTGTAAATGATGCTAACGCCTTTCACGCACTTAATACAGTTGCGATTGGGGCGATATCGCCATCAAATTAAAGAATATTTTGTCCTCTTTAATTTGATATAGTTTGATACCGAGTTAGTTTCACTTTTACTGACATTGCTACATAAACAATGTTCAGGTACACTGTTTCGCACTGTCGTCTGTTTACCAAAATCGGCAATTATATACTTTGACTAATATTGTTTGTGTTTTACATCGCGTTTTATCACTCCAACGTTTATGTGAGAACACTATTAATTCTGTACTGATGTTTAATTGCTGTACGTTATGAATAAACCTTAACTTTAGACATTGTAATGGACTGTTCTTACATACTATGATATTTCGTTTCACATTAATTTGCTCTATTCTACTAACTAACAATCGAATTATAAATCATATCATTTAATAATGCTTATTGCTATGTTTTAGCATAACAATTGTTTTGTGTAGATGACCTACATTTCTATTACTTCCTAATAATCATCTCATTGATGATTGTTTGGTCTAGGCCTTGTTAAGGCATACCGTCTATATTGGAATTCTGCCTTAAAAGCTTTTATTATTTCACAATTCGGTAATTTTGCTGAGGTAGCTTATTGGTATAAGATTCCCTCTTACAAACGTGTTTATTTGTCATAAATATAGTTGAGATTGAAATATAGCTTCATTTTCATTTTGTGGCCATTGCTAATTTTAGTTCTTGGCCTCAATAATTACTAGTCATATTTAATTTATTATCAGCCAAATGCTGATTCTGATCTCACATTATTCAGATTCTTATTTAATCATTTTTTAGTAACATATCATATTCTGTTTACATTATTCACTGACTCGCTTGACAGCTTAAAGTGAATTTAAATTTGTCCATCATTTTGTGTCAGTTATAGTCTGGTTGTAGTGTCAAACAGTATTTGGGCTTACTGTTTCTTGTGGCACTTCTGCTTCTTTCTTCCTCCATGATTCCTCTCTTCTTGGTTATTTTTATCATTACCTTATCTATTTATATTATCATTATGCATTTATTAAACCTGATAGTATATGTTTAGGTTAGGTAACATTTTGTTATGTTACATATACTCCCCCCTCAAAATTGATAATTTGGGAGAAATTTTGATCTTTTGATAAAATTATCATTTCATGTCAGTTTCTTGCATATTACTACTGTTTTTTGTCTTGTACTCTTTACATTGATCTTTAACATACTATTAGTGTGTTACACTAGCTTGATTGCTGGTCTAGTGATATAATTCTTAGTTTACTAGTATTCTTTTCAAGTTGCTTACATTTTAAGTCATCTAATTACAATAGGTCTTATTTCTTAAATTAACAATTTCCTGTCTTATCATATTACATTTTTCTTTCTTATTACATATCTTTACCTTTGTGATTATTTCAATGGTTCTTATATTTTATACCTCATAGATTTTTTCTTTTATAATAGCCCTTGATACATTACAATATAACTCCCTAACTTTTGTAGTGGGTTCGGAATCAGAGTGGCTCACTGTGGCTTACATTCTCTGCCGTTCCTCAATACACATACTCAGATTCAGAGGCATACTCTTCTCTGTCTGAGAAAAAAAATAAACATTGCACCTGGCAATAGTTGCACTATCACAACACATAAAATATAATACATATCATTCATTTTCAATAATATAATATCTTCAATATAATGTTCAAGGTATCAGAGGTTTTCATTTATATCACATCTCCTTCTTTTACACTTTATAACATACTTTCTTTTCACAGGTAATTATTTCCTTTCATACTTGACATTCTCGACTATGCTTTTTCATTAGCCGTATCGTTACTTTTTATACTAGTTGACAATTGTTTTAGTTTACTTGAGTATTCTTAAAATTACACACATACATGGATGCTCATATAATTATGCGGTTGTTTTTCACATATAGAGTCTACAATATTTTATTTTCACAATAGTTTACAAGTTCTTCTCTCTCACTAGTAATTTATACTTATCCTGAATTATCAGGTATTACAATAGGGCATATATAAAATGTTCTTGGTTAGATGTTCTCTGACATATTTTGCTACATACAATATTTGATAATTACAACACAATGTGATAGTATAATAACAATATATTGATATTTAATTTTATAGACACTCTTGGGGTTACATGGTTCATTTAATAAACATTTTTCTTTCTCTCTACTTTCCATAATAATATCCTTCTTTCATGTTACACTCTTTGTTATTCTTCTTCTCTACTCCTTCAAGTGATGGTGGTTTTCACTTATTCTGGATGATTTCATATAATATTTTAGTTTTATGAGAGGTACACAGTAATCATTTGCTTGATAAAATTTTTTTTCTCTCCCTTTTTTTTTTTTTTTTTAGTATAGCATAGCAACTTTAGTTATAAAAGAGTAGTAGCTCCTCTCTAAATTAATCTAACATAGGAGTATTTAAAGTAAGTTTATGTCATTATCCTAGGTATATTTTAGTTACATGCCACTTTTGGCTCTCTATGACATAATAGATGTCTTTTTCTCATTAAATTATTTAGTTTACAATGCATATTTTTCTATCCTTTAGTGTGATAGATCTGGTTCTTTTTTAACAAGTAACAAATAGTTTGGCCTATATCTTAATCCTACACACTTTTTGTAACACAATAGGGTAAATAGGTTTGCTATAGTCAATTAGTTATCTTCAATACTTTGGGCATAATACGTGATCCTTCCAATCACTAAACGAGTTCGTTTATAGTAATCTTTTTTTTTTTTTTTAAACATTATTTTTTTTTTCTTTTATACTCTACATATTCTGGTGATATATGTCGCCTATCATTATACTTTATCTGCTCTTAATAGTAATCATTTTTTATGGTTTACATACATGGGGTTATTTTGTGCCTTTTCCACTCTATTGGGTGCATTATTGGTACAATTACGTTATTATGGGTATTGTATTCTGGCGTCTTGGGATGTGCTGGGTCGGCTGCCATCTCCGGGTCTGGACTCTCTAGAGCTGCCTGTTCGGTTGTGCACTATTGTAAAGCCAGGCCTCTCACAGACTGGCACCCAATCTCCTTCGTCATCATTATTCGTGGTGTTTGGCTGTGGTCGGGTATCAGGTCTCCCTGGGTCGGACTGGTCATGGGCTTGCACAAAATTCACTTGTGGCCGGTAGTCGCTGTTGCGGCTGTCGCCCTCAATGCTGTTACTTCTCCACCGTCCTCCTCTTATACTTCCTCTCTCTCCACTGAAACTGTTTCGTCGCTGGTAGTACCGCCTTCTACCGGGATCGTAGTTAACTTGCACGTGATTAGCTCGGCGATATTGTGGTGGTGGAGTATTCCCGCCTTGGTTTGGTGGTCGGTTGGTATTATTATTATAGTTGGGTCGCCGGTTGTTATTATTATTATTATGGCTACCGTTATTATTATTATTATTGTCATTACTTTGGTTATTCGGCCTACTGTTATTGTTATTATTATTATTGTTTTTATAATTTTGGTTTGGATGGTTATTATTATTAAAATTACTCCTGTAATTTCTGAAGTTGTTATTATTATTATTGTTTATGTTACCGCCCCTATCAGTAAAATGGTCATTCCTCCGACGACTCCTTCGGTAATACCCTTCATGTTCCTGATCCTCGAGCAGTGCGGACATAGCTGATATAGTTTTAATTTGCCCCCACTGACGTGCCTTAGCGACACCCTCCTCAAAGTGGTACGACAGTTTTGTAACGAGACATTCTTCAGGTATTTTTGTTTCTAAATTTCGTGCTAGACACACCTGACCCAAGAAATAGGAAGTCATTGTTCCTCCTCTGCTCGCATCATATTTGCCGTGGCATATGTGATCGCGTACTATGTTTTGTGTGGCCTCTGACCAATATTTCGCGCGGAATTGAGTCTTGAATTCCTCGTAACTGTTGACTTCGTGGCGCGTTGCAGTCCACCAATTATCATATATTTCCTTGAAATACTCATCTATCAAGCTTCTTATGTTGTTCCATCTGGTCTCTCGGATTCGTGCCAAGTTTTCTTCAACGCGTGCTAAGAATTCAATAGGGTTTTTCCGATAGTTTTTAAAATTAATCGCGTCGCGGTTGTCATTTGGTAGCAGATACTGACCTTGGATAGGACGGTTGCAAATTACTTCAATTTCTTCCCGCATTTGCACGATTTCTTGTTGTCTTAGTTCCTCGATTCTTTCCCGATTAGCGACGGTTAAATTTCTTACCGCGTCTACTGATGTACTCACCTCCTCACAGCGCTCACCTACGTCGGTCCTCACCCGTCTAATCTCCTCTTGACTCATTCTTTTCAAGGATTCTATTCGGGCTTCAGTCACCTCCTCCATGGTGTCGATCCTCCCGTCGACCTCTTCCCTAGTTCGCTTCAAATCCTGGTCTTGCTGTTCGCACCTTTTGTTTACTTCTATTATTTCTTCCCTCACAACCGCTATCTCCACGTCTATTCTGGTGTTAATTTTCTCATTACCTTCTTCCATCCTCCGGCTAATTTCAGTTAAAGTGGTGTTCAATTCTTCTCTTAAGGCCCTGCCGCGTCCTCTATTTTACTGTTTAACGTGTCCATGGATTTATGGGTATTATCGATCTTTTTATTCAAGTCTTCTTTCAGTGACTCCATATTTTTATTTAAGTCACGATGATTCTCCTTTATTGACTCTATATTTTTATTTAATGAGTCAATATTTCGGTTCAATGTTTCTTCCATCTTTTTGTTGTTCTTGAGACTATCTTCCTTTAATGCTTCCATATTTTTGTTTAATAATTCAACATTCTTCTGATTCTCTACCCGGGATTTCTTACCATCTTCCTTCATTAATTCGAAGTTTTTATTATTTTCCACAATCGCCCTCATTATGTCTTGTAGGCTTATGTCCCCTGACGGCGCGGGTCTCTCAGATTGCTTGGGTTGGTTGTTGACCCTCACTTCTACTTCCGGTTCTACCTGGGGTGTTTCTTCAGATCGGGTCTCTATATTATTAATGGTAATGACTTCCATTTCGTGTATGGGTTGTGCTTCATAGGTCTCTGTATTTGGTTGTACTTCTCCTACCCGACTGTCCTTATATCTCGTATCATATTGATGGGTGTGTGGCATGTTTATCTTTTGTGTCTACCGGGCTGTTTATCAATATAAAAAATATTTTTATTTAATATTTTTAAGCCACACTAGTTGGTGCGCCAATTTGTAACGCACGTACAAATGGGATTTTTTAAAATTTTGATTTAATGATGTGTAAAATATTATTTGGAAATATATTAAAGTTTGTAGTGGTTGAAAATTGAAGGTTACTGACCTTCAAAAGCGATTTAAAATGTAACATTCGAGGTTACTCAAAGTGTGTTTACAATTGTAGAATTATAATTGTCTGAAAAGAATTCCCTTAAATAAAACAAATAAAATAGTGGTGTTAATATTATTTAAATACTAGCTTTGCTTAAGTTTAAAAGTAAAGTATAATAGTTGGTCGCTCGATGATGATGATCGTCTTGTTGATACTAGCTGTGAAACTTCTCCTCCAGGTCGATAATAGTCTAAGTACGTTACGTCTAGTAATGTCTGGACAATAGAATAAATATAATATACTTTCACGTACCTGGTCGTGTTTTCTAGAAGTTCAATAAGCTGTCAACATGGTTTACAAAAACCAACTCACTTTAGCTACAAGGTTAAGTTGCCTTGTTTGATAGTGGGCGCCACACGGATTTATTTTGGGAAAATCCTGTGTAAAACCCATGAATTGAATCAATTAATGATTTAAAGAAATTAAAATAATGGTTTATTACCTTTATGGCTATGCTATTCCAAGTACTTAATCACAACTGAAGGTTGTTTGAGTTTTCTGAATAAAATATTTGACTATCTGTTAGAAATGAATTAAGTCGAGTTATGCTGTTAACAATGGGATTTTATTCATACCCTTGATAGAGAATTCAAACAAATATAATTAAAAAACATACAATGATGTACAATTGTAAATAAGTTATTATATACCCTGTAGGGCTTGCTCAGAACATAGACAGTACATCTGGTTACGTCCAGATATTTCTTTTTTCTTTAAACATTACTATTATTAAAATCTCAGGTGTAAGTTCTTTGAGACACAAAAAAGAAAGTTTATGCCTACACAATAGCTAATGATCTTTTGATATAATATTGACTAGTACTGTTTTTGACGTTACTATTATAAAGTAAACAAGTAAAAATAACCTATTTGATAGGTTGTGCGTTCGTCACGCCTGCTTTATGATTTACAAAGGTTATATTTTGGAGAACACTTATAACTAACATTCAGCTTAACTAATATTGACAAATTCATAAAATAAATTTAGACATGGTGTAACATAAAAAATGTTTCAGTGTTTTTGCGTCAGTACAGATCAGTGTATTAAAACGTACAGGTTATGGCGCTCGTAAAAAAAAATGGAAAGATGTTTACACTGTTACCTGGTGTTTTAATTTTTCGATAAAAATTTCAATTAACACTTCGATAATCGGATTATAATGTTTATCGCTATTCACTACACACGCACTTGAACAGAGAATTTCGATCCGCTTCTAACTTACAGGATCATAAATAATACTATTTAATTCTTTCTGCTGTTCATTATTTTTTTTCCGCACTAAAATGAAATAATACTGCACATAATCACAATGGTTCCTTGTAGAATAATTTGAAGTAGTTGTAGGTTGTTGTCGAACTGTTTCCTTTGATGTGTTCTGGTGATGACGCTATCAGTTATTAAAAATGTTGAGATGAGATCGGCGTACCTGTCACACCGAATGCAATTATGAAGTGTCTGTCGTTGATCCGTCGCGGTCTCTTATATACTCGACACCTTGATCGGCTCTAGGCAACATTGTTAATTACTAAGAAATTTTGTCATTGGCTTAGACAGGTGTGATGAGTGTGACGTATTGTATTTTCAACCGTTAAAACCGTTTCCCAACCGCCAAATGCTAAGATGATTGACAGCTATCGATGTTATTGGTGTTGACGACCAAATTTCTTAAACATATTTTGTAAATGATGCTAACGCCTTTCACGCACTTAATACAGTTGCGATTGGGGCAATATCGCCATCAAATTAAAGAATATTTTGTCCTCTTTAATTTGATGTAGTTCGATACCGAGTTAGTTTCACTTTTACTGACATTGCTACATAAACAATGTTCAGGTACACTGTTTCGCACTGTCGTCTGATTACCAAAATCGGCAATTATATACTTTGACTAATATTGTTTGTGTTTTACATCGCGTTTTATCACTCCAACGTTTATGTGAGAACACTATTAATTCTGTACTGATGTTTAATTGCTGTACGTTATGAATAAACCTTAACTTTAGACATTGTAATGGACTGTTCTTACATACTATGATATTTCGTTTCACATTAATTTGCTCTATTCTACTAACTAACAATCGAATTATAAATCATATCATTTTAATAATGCTTATTGCTATGTTTTAGCATAACAATTGTTTTGTGTAGATGACCTACATTTCTATTACTTCCTAATAATCATCTCATTGATGATTGTTTGGTCTAGGCCTTGTTAAGGCATACCGTCTATATTGGAATTCTGCCTTAAAAGCTTTTATTATTTCACAATTCGGTAATTTTGCTGAGGTAGCTTATTGGTATAAGATTCCCTCTTACAAACGTGTTTATTTGTCATAAATATAGTTGAGATTGAAATATAGCTTCATTTTCATTTTGTGGCCATTGCTAATTTTAGTTCTTGGCCTCAATAATTACTAGTCATATTTAATTTATTATCAGCCAAATGCTGATTCTGATCTCACATTATTCAGATTCTTATTTAATCATTTTTTAGTAACATATCATATTCTGTTTACATTATTCACTGACTCGCTTGACAGCTTAAAGTGAATTTAAATTTGTCCATCAGTTTGTGTCAGTTATAGTCTGGTTGTAGTGTCAAACAGTATTTGGGCTTACTGTTTCTTGTGGCACTTCTGCTTCTTCTTCCTCCATGATTCCTCTCTTCTTGGTTATTTTTATCATTACCTTATCTATTTATATTATCATTATGCATTTATTAAACCTGATAGTATATGTTTAGGTTAGGTAACATTTTGTTATGTTACAACACACAAAAGGCCGAAAACTAGACACTCTAGAATGATTGGAAATATACAAACACATGAAAACAAATAAAAATGACATCCTAAATGAACAGACCCAATTCAAATCGCATGCATAATTCGAACATATCTCACCCCACACACACAGCATCGATCTTTCGAAATTCGATTCCGTCGCCCACAACAGGACGGACAGCGCTACCAGCGGCAGCCTCTGAAGAAGCCTTTTAAAGTGAAAACCGGTTCAGGTTGTGAGGTAAAACATTATGTTTTTACTTATAAAAAACTTTGTGTTCCGAGTCGTTAATATAATAGTTGTATTTAGTTAAGTAACGGACACGTCATGGACAACGAATCCAAGAACAAGTTCTTGCTGAATTATCTTGTCTTTTTCAATCAGTAGTAGTATACTTAGAAGCTTTACAAGCTACCTAGTTGGTTTCACCTTTTCTTAATTCTTAACCTCATTTATGACTACAAAAGTAGCTATACTCATTAATAAATTTACTAATGAAAAGTTCTTTTTAAATTAGAGTTCCCAGTTTCTCAACAGTTTTTTTATGATGGGGTCAAAGTGTTAAGAGTAACAACTGAAAATTCAAAAACAAACAAAACAATTTTTTTAAGAACTGTTAGTCCTGTGAAGATAAAAACTTTTAAGAAGTGATCGTTTGCAAGATGTGTTCATGTTAACAGTAAAGATGACTGTTAATAACACTCTGAGAACTGTCATATGATAATGACATGACAATGTATCAGTTAAAATAATAAATAACTTATAAGGCATGCTGCTAGGAGGTATGGTGCTACCATTTTGCACACATCATTCCAGAAGTCTGTTCTAAAAACAATTATAATCAAAGTGCTGTTTCAACAGTACTAATAATGGAGCTTAGCAAAATGTGAACCATTTTTGTTGGTTTGAATCTTTGTTTCAAACTGAGTATACCGAATATATTTTACTTACTTATAAATATATTCGCATATAATTAAAAAACTTTTCCAGGTTTTTTCAATTTTGGAAAAAGATGGTAATACTCTCTGTGTACTTTTCTGCTTTTATTTATTTCATGAATGCCCTCTTCTCTAATAAACAATGAATATTTCATAAAAATGCTCTCCATAAAAAAAAATCATCTTCGCTGCTACTACTAGGACTCATCTTGTTCTAATAAATAATCACAACACAATTGACGTGATTCAAGCTTCCACTGTGTGCACTCACCTGTGTGAACCAGCAACCTGCAACCAGCGACCTGCGGCCAGCGTTCGCTGTGCGCCTACCCTTACATAATACGGAACATTCTTGTACATTTGATAGTGTTGTTCGACAAGCTTCTCAACTAGCCCAACTGTGCATGTTTCTGCCAAGACCGTGCTGATGTAACCTCTAGAATTTTCAAGTTCTTATTAAGGATGCATATCATGGAACCCTGCAGACTATAAATAGCCCACACCTGCCATTTATATCAGCTTATCAGCTTATGTCGGGCGATTTACACAGTGCGTCGCAAGTTGTGTATTAGTGAAAAATGATTATAGTGTGGAATGCTTTATAGTTAACATTATTATTTGTGTGGACAGATTAACTTATATTATTGTATGAATATAATCTTGTTGAATACAAACTGCTTATTAGTGATTTCATTAGTGTCTTGTATTTTGTTTTCCACTGTACCATGCGATGATCAAGGAGACCAATGTAACAGTGGGTCAGAAGTGCAACAGAACCATTAATAGTGGAAATAGTAGACACTTTGTACAAGACTAGTGTAATTTGTGTTTAATCTGTAAACATGGATGCCAGTTAGATGATGGAAAATTTCCAGGCAATGCTGTTGCAGACAGAAAAACAACAGGATGAGAAACGCAGATAGGAGGCGGAAGAAGCAGAAAAACGACAGGATGAAAAATGCATGCAGAAAAGAAAAGAGGCTGAAGAATGACAAAAAGTACTGTTACTCAAGTCGGAAGATCGAAAGGAAGAACTTAAGCAGGAAGCAGATAAAACGGAAGCTCTCTTTGAAGCTATGCAAAAACAGTTGCAGTGTTGAGTCTCCTCCGTAGTATTTGGGTGAATTACGCAGTGATCTGAATAGATAAGAAGTGAATCTACAAAAAAAATCTGTATCAAATATAAAACAAAGTCAGGAAAAATATCTGAAGTAGAGGAGACTGTAACAACTATAAAAGACTCAATTGCAAATATAAAAGAGCATTTAATATTCTCGTTGGAATATAAATGTGTGAGATATTACTTATTAACCACATAATAAAATACAAAACAAAATTGATTAAACTTCCACTTACCGTCAATCGGTGTTCTCGGGTCCAGGGTTGCGTCATACGAACGTTTGGATACAAGCGTAATTTTTAAGGTTGTGTGAATGATTTACACAATACATTTTTTATGAAGAGAAACGATATTTTAATTTGTTAAAATCCTTGACAATTTCAGCCAAAACTGTTATGCATGTTTATGCAGACTAATTTACATTTTTTTCAATTTCTTCACTCGGTCATCTGTTACAGGTTAACTTATTCTAAAATCTTACCTTACTGATCACACTTCATTATAAACACAGACAGAGCCCAGCCTGCAATTTTTCACACTCACACATACATGAAATTTATTTTTAAACACCCTAAATCATTTTTAATACCCCATAACTTTTTAAAAAATTGTCGTAACCTTCACCGCCGGCTACGTGGTCTCCGCGCGCACTCGTTATTACTTTTTTAGATTTATTTTTTGGTGTCCGAAAGTTATATAAATATGTTCTCCACTTTTTAATCGACCGCGGTCACATGATCTTTTACTCTTATTTCACTTTTTCCTGGTACCATATGAAATTTTGTAAAGAGCCCACTTGGCTCGGTCCGGCGCCGGAACAATCAGTTAACGAACTGGGAGAACGAATGTAGCAAGTGACGCTAACGTGATCTCATACTTTTGGTGGAAACCAATGCCTTGGGTTTCGTCGCAGTAGTTTCGTCCCATGCAATCCATGTAGTTGTTGGGGTGACGACAGTATACGATCTCAGTGAGGCACTGGCTAACGTCACGAGATGGGCGGATCTTAAGTTTTCATATCCGCCGTTTCACTCGATGAAGGTGAATAGAATTTGTTTCCTGACATCTTGGTTTTTTGGACGGTAGCGTCACCCCGAGCGTATACCTGTGTCGCGCGTACAGGCGCATGGTCACACTCAAACAAAGTTCTCGGAAATCTAGGGTGGTGCGAATTCCTTGACTGGTTTCACAACGTAATATTGCGTTGCTGCTTCGTTTCAACACTGTTCTATACACGTGGTCTGTCACAATGGAATAAAACTTACACAATATTTTTTATAAATCCCCGAAATGAAATCAAATAAAAATACCCACATTTTTGACACGTTACATGTGAAGGTGAGCAGGGCATGAAGATCAAAATAACAAACAATAATAAACAATCAAAATAACTTTCTGAACAGACTGTACCAATGGTAAAGACAGAAAAGACAATAGAGAAAGTCACCTTGCCTGTGGTGAGGACAGTTCATGTCCATACTCCAACCTTTCACACAAGCAGTCACTGGGCGATGTCCCTTAGGCAATTTGAAGCCACCGCATGTGAAAATATTTGGATTGATAAATGCCAAGACACCAGAATAGTGCGGGTGGCCTGGTGCATGCTTTGAAATTTGAGGCCGCCAATTCAGCATCTGGTTCGACAAGTCATACAATGAAGAGTAAAAGATCACGACGACACAGATGATGAAGAAGAAGAGCAAGGAACGGAGACCAAATGAGCGGCGTCACAAAATGAAGTAAGAAAGGATGGAAGGCCAAAGTATTATACATGTGGGAAACCTGGACATCTACAATGAGATTGTCGGGTTAGAGTTCAGCAGCAGGGAAATGAGCAGTAGTCGGTACAACAGAGTGTGTACTGACTAACTGGAGAAACAAAGCCCCTAGACAATATGCAATTTCTACACTTCAACAAAACAGCGGGAACTGGTGGATACTGGATTCATTTAAGAAAGGCCAACCTCAATTACAGTTGACAGAGGTGCAACAGATTCCATCGCAAGGCCTGATGTGGTAAAAAATCTCAAGCCAATCTTGTGCTCTTGCAGCTTGTGAACAGCTATTGGACAGTATGTAAAAGTGTTTTGAAAAGTGGAGATACACCTACATCTCGGTCGACATGAGTTTGATCATCAAGTACTTGTTGCAGACATTCTGGATAAAGCAATTCTTGGTGTGGACATTATGTACGCATATGAATTTATAGTCAACTTCAAAAACAATGTCTTGAGAATCGGAAAAGAGGAGGTAATGCTCTCCAAAATGAGTACATCCGAAAAATTGATGGATGTGATAAATCAAGTACCCGTTGGTGTCCCGCCAGAATTTGAGAAAATCATCATGGTTAGAACCGAGGTAGATACTGTGGGCAACCAGTGCTCTACATTTGAACCCCAGGTAGTCAGCACACCAGGCACACTAATTGCCAGAAGTTTAGTAAAACCTGACAAAACCAGAAATGTACTTACCGGTATTAGAGTGGCAAATATTACCTATTAGAGCTGCCACTTTACAAAGCAATATGCACCTAGGTGTCTCCCGTGGCCTGGGTAGCCAGAATGACACAACAAAGATCCAGTGGTTTAGACACTTTCAAACTACCAGAGTAACTTCAGGAATTGCTGAACAGATCTTCTAATGATCTCTCAAGTGATGAGGTAAAAGAACTCGGACAGCTTTTAGATGAATTTAAAGATTCTTTTGCAGTTTGCGGCTAGTCACTGGGATGAACCTGTCTGGTACAACATGGCATCAATACCGGGGATACAACACTTGATACGCCAACCTCCTTGGGACCTCCATTAGTTAAGCAAGAGGTGTTTAGTACAGGACATGTTGACAGAAGGAATAATCGAGTTTTCGTCAAGTGCTTGGTCTTCTCCTGTAGTGCTGGTTGCAAAGAAGGACGGTGGATTACGTTTCTGTGTAGTCTACCAGAGGTAGAATGATGTCACAAAGAAATATTTGCTATCAACTACCTCGCGGTGATGATACACTCAACACGCTGTCTGGAGGGAGCACAATGGTTTTCCACATTGGACCTAAAAAGTTGATATTTTGCAAGTGGGTCTTCATCAAGAAGACAAGGAAAAGGCCGCTTTCTCGACCCCAAGTGGGTTATTCCAATTTAACATCATGCCATTTGGACTCTGTAATGCACCGGCAACATTTGTAAGCTTGATGGATCTGGTACTCCAAGGCCTGACATGAAAAACTTGTTTATTGTCCTTGTTTATTTAGACAATGTCATAGTCATGGGAAGACTTTCAAAGACAATTTGGAAAACCTTAAGTAGGTTCTAACTAGAACTCACTATGTCCAACTGAAGCTGAGCCTGAAGAAGTTCTCTCTATTCCAGAAGATAATACAGTAACTGAGTCGGATGTTAACATGTTCGGCAACGGGTGTTAGCATGGTTCCTAATAAAGTAGATACGAAGAGTTCCGATGAGTAAATATGAAGTTCAGAGTTTCCTGGGGTTATGCTTATATTACAGACATTTTGTGAAAGGCTTCACTACGACTGCATGAGATAATGGAAAATAAACAAAACTTCCAGTGGTTGGGAGAGTGTGATCGAGAATGTAAGACTCTGAGTTTGTATTATGTTTGCAGCCAATTTGTGCTTTATCAGCTTCCAAAGGGAACTACATCGTAGACACAGACGCAAGCACTACTGGTCTAGGAGCAGTTTTGTCTCAAGTGCAAAATGGTGAAGAACAAGTAATAACATAATACAGCAAGATGCTTTCTAAACCAGAAAGGAATTATTGCATTACAAGGAGAGAGATGCTGGCAATCGTCCGAGCTTTGGAGCACTTCAATAAATACCTCTATGGGAGAGAGTTTTTACTACACACCGACCATGCATGTATGCCATGCTTGCATGACTGTTGAGATTTAAAAATTTATTTAAAATCTATAGGAAATGTAATTTTCAAATTGCTCTTCCAAAAATTGTGTTTTTGGACATGGGCTAGTTCTGCTGCATGGGTGGTTCTGCTGCAGAAGTTTAATAAAACCTGACAACACCGGAAATGTACCTATTAGAGTGGCGAATATTTTGGATCAAGCTGCCACTTTACAAAGCAATACGGACCTATCATTATATCGTATCATTAAACAATCTATTATCACTAATCGATCGTGAAATTCATCACATATTTCTTTAATACTTCGGACAAGAAAATGTTTTCGTGTTAGGTAATAGCACAAATGTTTTCGGAACAGCATGCCTCTCACGGCGCTTTGTCAGTCGCGCCATTTCTCCAATCCACCACTCTGTCCAAAGTTGAATGAACTTGTAAGCTTATAGCCCGCATTGACACTGTTGACTCGGGCGCGTAGGCTTCCGCTCCGCGTTCAGTAGAAAGTGACGTGAATCCCTCAGTACAACTAATCGCAGACTATTGATAATATGAGATTTACTTTTTTAGTGTTTATAGTTTCTCTGGCATGGTTAATTCAGTGCGGGCATTTGTTTAGTGTTTAGGTTTTGAGTTTGAGTGTTTTTTTAATAATTTAGTTTTTTTGAATAATCACGAATAGTTTAGGGAAATATTGTAGTGTCGAATTATTAGGTTTTGTTTTAACATTTTATCCAACATGGATAATTCAGTGCAGGCGCTTAAAGCAATAACTTTTGCAAGATTAACTCTTGATCAAAAAATTGAACTAAAGTCATTAGGTAGGCCAACTCCTGAATTCTGCATGATGCAAACAGAAAATAAGAAAAGTGAGAATCGTGTTTTCAGAAGGCAACTGCTTTCGAAAGATGCATACCATAAATGACTGGATCTGTGGCTGTGACGTTCAGAAATCTTTGTTCTGTTTTCCATGTATTTTATTTTCTCTCAGAGACAGTGGTGATTGCTTGTGGACTGTAAAAGGGGTTAATGATGTAAAACATCTTACAGAAAAAATTAAGAAGCATGAAATATCCGTCAATCACATGAATAGTGTTGTTGATCTTTCTTTGCTAGGCAAAGTAAACATACTGTCTAGTCTGGACTCGCAATATAGACTAAACGTTGAAAAGCAAAATATTCAAGTCAGCAAAAACAGACATATTTTAAAACGGCTGATTTCATGTGTCAAATTCTGTAGTGTTTTTGAGTTGCCTCTAAGAGGTCATGACGAGTCAGCATCGTCTACAAATCCGGGTGTATACAAAGGTTTAATTAATTTTACTGCGGAGCTGGATTCTGCAATGAAAGACCATTTAGAATCGGCTACTGTATTCAAAGGTACATCGAAAATAATACAAAATGATATATTGGACTGTATGCTTAGTGTCTGCAGGGAAGAAATAGAAAAGGAGATACACGCTTCTGAATTTGTGGCAATCGAATGTGACGAGACAACTGATGTGACATACCACTGTCAAATGGTATTAGTTTTTAGGTATGTGTTTAAGTGGTCGGTATACGAAAGGTTTTGGGGATTTCTTGCTCCTGAAGGTAAATGTGCAGAAACCTTAGCAAAGTGCATCATGGACAACATCAATCCTCTTCTGCACACATAAAAGGAAAAGTTAATAGCTCAGACTTATGATGGCGCTAATGTTATGTGTGGTTCTATTGGAGGTGTACAGGCAAAAATTAGAGAAGTGTATCCGTTCGCATATTTTGTACACTGTTACGCTCATCAACTTAATTTGATATTAGAAAAAGCAACAAGTGTAAACAAGAAAGTTAGTTTTTTCTCATATCTATCTGCCATTCCAGCATTATTTTCACACTCATCTCTACGAACAAATGTTTTAGAGGAAGTAGTGCAAACCAGGTTACCCAGAGTTTCTATAACAAGATGGAACTACAACATTCGTACAGTCAACGTTGTGTACGAAAACCGATATAAGTTGGAGGAATGTTTCGAAGTTCTTGAAGAAAAGTGTACAAACAGACTCACAGTTAATGAGGCAAGTGGTCACAGAAGGGCTCTTCAGGACCAAAATTTCATGTTCTGGCTAACATTTTTCCATAGAATTCTACCCCATGTGGACATACTGTACCAACAACTACAAAGTAGGAACAAAGACAGTGTAGTGTGGCAAAGTGACATCGGAATTTTTGAAAATGAGTTGCAGAAAGAGAGGGAGAAAATAAATGAAATAGAAACACAAATAAATGAAGAGTTCCCTGAGCAACCAAGAAAAAGGACCAATAATGTTGGATGCAGCACTAGAATAGGGGATGCAAAAGAAGTATGTGACATATTATAACTCACGTAAAAGATAGGTTTACTTACACGGGTCACCTAGAAGCAGCTTCATTGATGTCCATTGACTTATTTCCACTTTTTTCTACTAACTTTCCGGAAGAAAAATTCAAGCGAGTGATTCAGCATTACCCTTTCTTACAAGAAAACAAACTTCGGAGTGAATTGGAACTATTATACAGGCGGCATGATTTTAATATTAAAGGTGCAATAAAACTTCTTAACTTTATAGAAGAAAACAATCTTACGTCAGTTTTCAAAGAAGTGTCGAAACTTCTGAAAATTATCATAACTACGCCCATGACAACTGCCGAACCTGAGCGCTGCTTTTCGACTCTGAAAAGACTAAAGACTTTCTTGAGAAATACAATGAAAAACGATAGACTTAATGCCCTTGCGATGTTATCTATCAACAAGGAACTTGTTAAAGAAATGAAGGACTTTGATGATAGAGTGCTAGAAAAGTTCGTTAATTTAAAAGAAAGGCGAATGGACTTTGTATATAAATAAATGGTCTGTTTAAAGTATAGGTATCATAAAAATAATATAATGTAAATATAGTGTATTAGTTTTTTGTGGAAACAGTATAGACATTCTTGTGGACACTTTCGACAGTTTGTGGTTACGTTTATTAATAAAACTGCTGACTCTCCACAACAGCTCACAATATTTGAGGCGAGTTCAAATTTTTAAATAATCTTTGCATGCTGCACGTGTTACTATTCTTATTTTATTAATAAATTATGCGATAAAACATTGGTGGCATTTGTATTGTGCGTTAAATTCAATGTTGATAAATAATTAAGAAGCCTAAAGGCCACTTTTAAAAGAAGCTCCAGCCTCTTAAGTCACGAGCCGCCACTGGTAAAATGTCTCCTATGGCCTGGGTAGCCAGAATGACACAACATCCAGTGGTTTGGACACTTCCAAATTACCAGAGGAACTTCAGGAACTACAGAACAGCTCTTCTAATAATTTCTCAAGTGGTGAGGTAAAAGAACAGTGTGAACATATACACTGTTTACTAAATCTTAAAAATATCACAATTTCTTGAATGGAATGTAAGTTGTCATTTAAAACTAAACTTAAATTGTGATTAAGTGTATGTCCAAATTAGCACAGTTTATATCCAGATTACCACCGCGGATATAGTCAGCATTTAGTAACTTTGCTTTGATTCTTGATTACATACCTGAATACGTTCTGCTCATAATGACTACTCCATCTTGTCCTTGACCACAACATTTTGCAGCAGAAATTTTATTCTATTCTAAGCATTTGGTTACTTCACCCTCTAGCCCTATAGCTTCTTAGTTTGATACTGGTAGAAAAACTGAGACTGATCCATTTTCTTCAAGTTTGGTTATATTTACTTGTTTGAAATATACCTTACAACTATATTCATCAATTTTGGAAATGGCTTGTCTTATATCTAAATGAGAAACAACTACTCTCTTTTTTTTTACCTCTGATAATATATCATTAAAAACTTGGTAAAAGCTAAACATATTAGTGAATTTCTGCAGTGATGGGCTAAAATATATAATTTTGCTTCCCTCGATTTGATGGCTCATAAGTAATGGATCATATCTGGATATTAAATCAATAACATTCAGAACAGTGTTCTTTTTTGATTGTTTATCATTATGTTTAACATTAGTGCTTTGTTTGGATGATGTTCTGTAAAGGCTAAGTTGAAAGTAGCCATCAACTTTGTTACAACAGCATCAAGGATTCTTTTTGAACTTGACAAATTTTATCTGTATCCTCTTGAATCTTTAATAGCTTGACTATTTTTCTAAATTCCATATGCTATAAATGAGTTAATGTGAATTTTAAGCATTGCATATGCTTTGATACTTCTATTAAGGCCTTAATGATTGCCCCCATACTGTACACAAAGCATTGTTAAAATGTTTATCAGTATACTGATGAACAACCAACATGGCACACAATATACAGCATTTAATATTTGCAAATAACAAAGCCAGAAACTATCATTTTTTGTCCAGTTCTTGTTTCTAAAAAAATAATATTCTGTTGGAAAAATCTATTTGTTAGAGGGCCTTGCAGAACATTTCTTAAGTGTTACATGCTCCCGAATTTAATAAGAATGTTTTAAATTTGTCATTCTTTAAATCTTACTCTGAAAAAAGGCCTATTTCTATAATAATCAGACTTAAAACCTACCATTATTTCTTCTTCTCTCTGTATTATATCAAACTATCTTCAGTTATAGGATTGAAATTTTCACTGCTTCCATGTTTAGGCCTTTTTCGCTGCTGTAACCTAGAACAGATGCTGAAGTGAGGATGGACATCCCAGCATCATCCTGGGAGTTACTGGAAAACAAGACATCAGAAGACTGTACATTTGAGATCATCAGGCAATCGACCCCATATTCATCTGGATTCATTATTCACCATCCTGTATCTCCAGGACCAGAGAAGTGAAGTATTTCATGTATTTCATTAATATTGTATCAAAGTCATTTAAAAATATTTCATAAACTTTACAAAGATTTTTATTAATTATATATAAGAATTCATCTTCATGAAAAGTATTAAGAGACTCTAATTGTAGTATAAGCCATATAATGTCTTGTCAATTCAGTGAAGGTGAATATTTAGCTCAGACAATTGCCAGCAACTCTCTCCTTGTAACACAGTAATTTCTCTCTGATTTAGAAAGACTCTTGCTGCAATACACTATTACTTGTTCATCACCATTTTGCACTTGAGACAAAACTGCTCCTAGACCAGTATTGTTCACATCTGTATCTACGATGTACCTCCCTTTGGAAGCAGGGAAAGCAAGACTTGGCTGAGAATATAATGTATTTTTCAAAGTCCTGCATGCTTGATCACATTCTCTCGACCACTGGAAGTTGTGTTCATTTTCTGTTAGCTCATGTAGTGGTTTAGCAATAATTACGAAGTTTTTCACAAAACGTCTGTAATATGACCATAACACCAGGAAACTCCAAACTTTGTGTTTACTCTTTGGAACTGGCCAGTCTCTTATGGTGTCTATTAGGATCCATGCTAACATCTGCTAAAGAACCCAGATGGGCCAGATACTGTTCATCCTTCTGGAATAGAGAACACTTCTTCGGGCTCACCTTCAGTTGGGCACCATGAATTCTAGTTATAACCTCCTTAAAGTTTTCCAAATGGTGTCTGAAAGTCTTCCCAATTACTATGATGTCGCCCAGTGAGTGCTTCCATCAATGGGTGGGGCCTTGACGTGAACTGCCTCAGCTGTAGGTAAAGTGACTTTCTGTATTAGCTTTTCTGTCTTTATCATTGTTATAGTCCGTTCAGAAATTTGTTTTGGTTGTATTTTCTTGGATCTCATTGTCCATGACGTGTCCGTTACTTAACTAAATACAACTATTATATTACCGACTCAGAACACAAAGTTTTTTATAAGAAAAAACATAAAGTTTTACCTTACAACCTGAACCAGTTTTCACCTTTAAAAGGCTTCTTCAGAGGCTCTGAAGTTTTGTAAGGTAAAACTTTATGTTTTTACTTATAAAAAACTTTGTGTTCCGAGTCGTTAATATAATAGTTGTATTTTCTTGAACTGCTCAACTTCATTTTTAATTTGCTTGTTTATATTTGCAATTGAGACTTCGACTGCAGATACTTTTTCTGATATTTTTGTTCTATATTTTATACAGATTTTTCTACTGTAGACAATCTTACCTCTTGGCCATTCAGATTGCTGTGTAATTCACCCAAGTCACCATGTAGGATACCCAACTCTGCAGAAGTGTGTTTTTCCAACAGTTTTTGCATAGCTTCAAAAAGAGCTACCATTTTATCTGCTTGTCATCCTTCAGATTTCAAAATTTCAGCTATCTGCCATAATTGTGTTTCTTATCTTTCCTGCCAGCATTTTTCATCCTGTCATTTTTCTGCTTCTTTTGCCTCTTCTTGGTGTCTTTTCTCTGCTTCTTTCGCATCCTCTCATCATTGTTCCTCTGTCTGTAACATCAGCACCTGGAAATTTTCCATCATCTGACTGGCATCCAATGTTTACCGATTAATTACAAATTACACTAGTCTTGTACAAAGTGTCCATGTTTCCACTGTTAACGGTTCTATCCCACTTCTGATACCACTGTTACTTCAGTCTCCTTGATCATCGTATGGTACAGTGGAAAACAAAATACAGATACCAATTAATTCACTAATCACAAGCTTTAATTTATCACAAATAACAGTTTGAATCAACAAGTTATTCAACAAGATTTTACTCATACAATAATTTAAGTTAATTGTCCACATCAATAATAATGCCAACTAATAGAGTTCCACACAATAATCATTTTTCACTAATAACCACTTGAATGCACTGTGTAATCGCCCGACGTAAACTGACTGAAGTGACCATCGCTGGTTGCTTATATTTATACCCTGCTGAGATGCCAGAATAATTTGTCATTTTTGGATGACATATTAAACAATTTCCTATTACAGGTGCTTTCGAATCCACTAAAAACAATGCAAAATGTCTGCCAAACACAGTGCGCCGACCAGTGCTGTCTGAAATAGCCTCGATTGTTGATGTATGATAAGTGTCACGTAATTGTCTTTCATCTCAATGTAGCAGCAACATGTATGCACACAAACATTACAGCTGAGCTCTGTTGGGACAACCAAGAAACACATAATGTCAATGATTTGGTAGAATGTTGTCACTCCTGAACACTTTTTTACTGGTACACTCACCATTAAGTAACATGCACTTTATTATCATATTATAATATTATCATTTTTGTACTTAATGTTTTACTATTATTTGAAATCCATGTTCTTAAATTTCTGTCAATGAGTTTTAAGTGCTTACACTTTTGATAATGATAAGTATATGTTTTTCATAATAACCGGGTCTCTTATTATGACAAGAGCAGAAAAAAATCTGAGTTTCTCTTTTGATCTGGACACAAAAGCTAACATCCATAAGCATAAAATTCTTAAACTTTGAACAGCAAATTTAAATGTCAAATGATGCAGTTTTTATTCGTTAAACTAAGTTTACAAGTTCCTTATATGAGTTACTGGAATCACTTCAGTGACTAGTTTGATTTATATTTTGGCTAATGACAGTTAACTTTTGTCATAGATATGATGCATTTAAAATTAAATCTCACCATTTATGTGTAGCTGCTCAGCATTTTTAGTTGTTGCAGAACTGGCAGTTTATATTAGATGAACAAGAAACAGTAGGAACTGAATTTAGTAGATTGCTTTCCCCATACAGGTACCACTTTGTTATCTCCACACCTTTTCAGGAATGTCAATCTTTCCAAGAAGTACTGTTTCTTATTTCCCAGCTTGTCAAATCATCTTGATCTTCTCCATAGGGGCTGACTATATTCTCATGTAGTTTTCAATAGTAAATTGTTTTTAATGCCCATTCTGTTTTTGAAGTATTCTTCTGGTAAGAAATTGTGTTTCAGTATGTAAAAAACTGCTCTGCTTCCGCGAAACATTCTATATCAGTTAAAGATGGCAAGAATTTTGATAGGGTATGATTTTTATTCTCACCAAGGTATTAACTGATGACTCGTTGGGCACTTGGTGAAACATATTAATACAAAGGTTTTGTAAAATATATAAAGCAGTTTTCATGCAATGGTTAATCGTCTCCTTATAGTTCCTTTATCCAAAGAAAATTTCAATAAAGAGGTAGATATTATAAAAGCCATAGCACAAAATAATGGTTATGATGAAAGAATAATTGACTCTTTAATTAAAAAAAAAAAAAAAAAAAAAAAAAAAAAAAAAAAAAAAAAAAAAAAAAAAATTACTTTAAAAGAATTTTATTCCATAGAGCCAGATCAGGGTAACAAAAAATTTCACTTAACAAATTACATTCCGTGTATAACAGATAAGATTAATAATAGGTTAAAAAACCATGGTCTTAACATGGTATCAGTAAACAAACGTAATCTTTTTTCACTACTAGTCAATAATAAAGAAAAATCTAACACACTGGAGAAAAATGGAGTTTATGAAATACACTGTGCAGAATGCGATGCTATTTATATCGGACAATGTGGCCGTGCTCTGAAACATCGCATTTCTGAACATAAGAAGGCGATTTTAACCAATACATCTAATACAGGTTTTGCAGATCATTGTTTTCAACACAATCACTTCATAGACACAAAAACATAACACTACTCCACAACATACAAAAAGGTAAAAAATGGATTTGTTGGAAATTTTAGAAATTAAAAAAGCAATAAAAAATAACAAAAATTTAACCAATGAACAGACTGAATTTTGTGTATCCCCTTTATGAAAATCTGTTATTTAGTTTAGTTTATTTTATATTATTTTGAATGTTCATCATTATTTTAAATTTTGCAATCTGTTATTTAGTTTAGTTTATTTTATATTATTTTGAATGTTCATCATTATTTTAAATTTTGCATTCTGTTTATATTTAGTTCAGTTAATTTTATATTTTGCATTTATGATTGTATTTAGCTTTTAAAGACACCTGACCTTCCCTTGTCTCTTGTACACCCCCTCGCCACCACAACACAGATGTTCCAGATACGCCCTAAACAGATGTTACCACCTACACTCCATTAACATCCTGTGTTCAGTAATTTCATTCACTCGCCTCTTTGACAATGGCTTAGCTAGTCGAAACAGCTGTCAGAAATTAAAAAAAAATTGTGAAACTTACCAAGTGTTTTTATATATTTTACAAAACCTTTGTCTCACCAAGGTAGTTGTTATAAAATATGTAAGTTGTAATAATGAAGAGGCGTTGATGTAAAATACTTTTAAAAAATTCTCACATTTGAGGGGATCAAGGAAAGATAGTGCCAAACAACTATTTTCATAAATTGAGGTGAAATACATGGGTGAGAAGTACTGTGCCTGAATAAGAAAAGAACACTTTTTTCGATTAATATGCATTTATTTTTCATCATAATCCCTATTTAGCTCTGACACCAGAGTGATAAGCTGATTTGTCGAGGTAATTGAAGTAGCAAAGCTGACGTGATTGCTGTCAGTAAATCTTTTTCCAGCAAGCCATTTTATTTAGGTTAGGAAAGAGTTATAAGTCACTTAGGGCTAAATGGGGCTAGCCCTCCCTGGTGGGTGAGGGAGGAATTAGAACATTAATTCTTTGATGTTAGCCATTGCATTAATTCTTTGATTTCCATCACTTTCTTTTTCACTAGATGTGACCGATTTTTATTGACTTCATCATTTAAAAGGTGCAGTAGGTTTGAGTAGTGCTCGCTATTAACTGTTTTCCCTTTATAAAATAGTCAATGAAGATTATTCCATGACCATCCTAAAATATCGGTATGGAGAACCATACATGACTTCCATATTCTAAGATTTATATTTAAAATCATTTTCAGCCAAACAGCCAGGCTGTGTCTTACCTGCCTTTTTATTGCTGTATTAAATGAAAAATATTATATTACATTAAATGAAAAAATTATAATTTTATTGCCTGGCAACAAAATTATTTTATTTTTAACAATTACCATTGTTTCAAAAAGTTTAAATAAATTTTCAAGTACTTTACTCTTGTTAAAACGTAAAAGGTTGCAGGTAAACTACCCCTTCCCCTTAATCGATCTTCACCAAAATCGAAAGTCATTGAGACCTCTACAATTCAGGGACGTATGCAAAAAATTATTTGATTCTGTTTGAATTTGCGGCTGTTATCGTTTGCCATAGAAAATACGCTTGATAAAAAAACGTTGCAGGTAAACTACCCCTTCCCCTTAACCGATCTTCACCAAAAACAATAGGTCTTGAGTACTCTACAAATCAGGGCTGTATGCAAAACATTATTTGATTCTGTTTGAATTTGCGGCTGTTATCGTTTGCCATAGAAAATACCCTTGTTAAAAAAACGTTACTGGTAAACTACCCCTTTCCCTCAACCGAACTTCACCAAAAACAATAGGTCTTCAGAACTCTACAATTTAGGGCTGTATACAAATAATCTTTTGATTCTGTTTGAATTTGCGGCTGTTATCGTTTGCCATAGGAAATACCCTTGTTAAAACATAAAACGTTACAGGTAAACTACCCCTTTCCCTTAACCAATCTTCACCAAAATCAACAGATCTTGAGAACTCTACAATTCAGGACTGTATGCGAAACATTATATGATTCTGTTTGAATTTGCGGCTGTTATCGTTTGCCAAACAAACAAAATTACCCTTGCTAAAAAAAACCGTTGCAGGTAAACTACCCCTTTCCCTCAACCGATCTTCACCAAAAACAATAGGTCGCGAGTACTCTGCAAATCAGGGCTGCATGCAAAAAATTATTTGATTCTGTTTGAATTTGCGGCAGTTATCGTTTGCCATAGAAAAAAAATCTACAGATAGACAGACAGACACACAGACAGACAGACACACACACACACAGACACTTTTCGGAAAACGACTTTTTTTCATGTTTTGAGTGTAGTAGAATCAGAATCTGCAATAATCTCGAACACGATTTTTTTTGCCATCACCATACTTCCATTCCTTAAGGAATATGGAAGTAAAAACGTTGCAGGTAAACTACCCCTTCCCCTTAACCGATCTTCACCAAAAACAACAGGTCTTGAGTACTCTACAAATCAGGGCTGTATGCAAAACATTATTTGATTCTGTTTGAATTTGCGGCTGTTATCGTTTGCCATAGAATATACCCTTGTTAAAAAAACGTTGCAGGTAAACTACCCCTTTCCCTCAACCAATCTTCACCAAAAACAATAGGTCTTGAGAACTCTGAAATTTAGGGCTGTATGCAAATCATCTTTTGATTCTGTTTGAATTTGCGGCTGTTATCGTTTGCCATAGGAAATACCCTTGTTAAAACATAAAACGTTACAGGTAAACTACCCCTTTCCCTTAACCGATCTTCACCAAAAACAATAGATCTTGAGTACTCTACAAATCAGGGCTGTATGCAAAACATTATTTGATTCTGTTTGAATTTGCGGCTGTTATCGTTTGCCATAGAAAATACCCTTGTTAAAAAAACGTTGCGGGTAAACTACCCCTTTCCCTCAACCGAACTTCACCAAAAACAATAGGTCTTGAGAACTCTACAATTTAGGGCTGTATGCAAATAATCTTTTGATTCTGTTTGAATTTGCGACTGTTATCGTTTGCCATAGGAAATACCCTTGTTAAAACATAAAACGTTACGGGTAAACTACCCCTTTCCCTTAACCGATCTTCACCAAAATCAACAGATCTTGAGAACTCTACAATTCAGGGCTGTATACAAAACATTATTTGATTCTGTTTGAATTTGCGGCTGTTATCGTTTGCCAAACAAACAAAATTACCCTTGCTAAAAAAAAAACCGTTGCAGGTAAACTACCCCTTTCCCTTACCCGATCTTCACCAAAAACAATAGGTCTTGAGAACTCTGTAATTTAGGGCTGTATGCAAATAATCTTTTGATTCTGTTTGAATTTGCGGCTGTTATCGTTTGCCATAGGAAATACCCTTGTTAAAACATAAAACGTTACAGGTAAACTACCCCTTTCCCTCAACCGATCTTCACCAAAAACAATAGGTCTTGAGTACTCTACAAATCAGGGCTGTATGCAAAACATTATTTGATTCTGTTTGAATTTGCGGCTGTTATCGTTTGCCATAGAAAATACCCTTGTTAAAAAAACGTTGCCGGTAAACTACCCCTTTCCCTCAACCGAACTTCACCAAAAACAATAGGTCTTGAGAACTCTACAATTTATGGCTGTATGCAAATAATCTTTTGATTCTGTTTGAATTTGCGACTGTTATCGTTTGCCATAGGAAATACCCTTGTTAAAACATAAAACGTTACTGGTAAACTACCCCTTTCCCTTAACCGATCTTCACCAAAATCAACAGATCTTGAGAACTCTACAATTTAGGGCTGTATGCGAAACATTATTTGATTCTGTTTGAATTTGCGGCTGTTATCGTTTGCCAAACAAACAAAATTACCCTTCCGAGAACTCTGCAAATCCGGGCTGCATGCAAAAAATTATTTGATTCTGTTTGAATTTGCGGCAGTTATCGTTTGCCATAGAAAAAAATCTACAGACAGACAGACACACAGACAGACAGACAGACAGACACACACACAGACACTTTTCGGAAAACGACTTTTTTTCATGTTTTGAGTGTAGTAGAATCAGAATCTGCAATAATCTCGAACACGATTTTTTTTGCCATCACCATACTTCCATTCCTTAAGGAATATGGAAGTAAAAAACAGTTAGCATAACCTTACCAGCAGAAGGAATTGTCTTTGCCTTCTTTGGAATTAGTCCGTATTTCGTGGTTCATTGTGTTGATTGTTGTTTGGTGTCAAGAGTTTTGTGTTGGACACACACCTCATCAAAAGTTATGAATCAATACAAAAATTCAGTTGGATTGTGCATATAAAGTGCTAACAAATCAGATGAAACATCCTGTTGACAATGTATTTGGTCAAGTATTAGCAAACATGGCACCCATGTAGCGTCCACAGCTTTGTCATATACAGATGTTCATGTAAGATAATGTGGACACATTCTGTTGATATACCAACAGTCTCTGCTATCTCAATCACTTTCATTCTACGATCTACCAAAATGATTTTATGGTTTTTTTCTATTTTTTTCTGGTGTAGTCACTTCAATAGGACGTCCAACACATGGGCCATCAGTTGTGCTTGTCCAACCCTTTTTTAATTAAGCAATCCAGCACCAGAACGTTGCATTCGATGGAGAAGAGTACACCAACATTGAACCCAGTTCTTTTTTGTACCGGCTCCAGTTAATCCTTTTAAAAAACCTAAAATCAACATGAATTTCCAGTCTATCCAATGACACCTGAGATGCTTACAGGGGTGGACTGTGCCACTATTAATAAACATCTTATTTACTTGATGTCATTGAAACTAAGGCTACAAAGAATGAAAACATACAACAGGTTCAAAATAATTAACAAAATAGTGCTGTCTCTGTGTCAGGCCAGAACTTTCCACCCTATCCTTAGTAGCTATAACGTGTAACAATAATAATATGCTAGCAAGTAATGCTGTGCAGTTTGTTCACAACTGAATAAGGATAACAAGTAAGTTCTTAAAAGCCGTGTAATTAGTTTCAAAAGATTTGAGGATTTAGTTAAACTTTCATCTTTGAATTTCTCAAAATGAGGCACTATCTTGCCCAGACCCCTCATTTCTTTTACTCCATTTTAATTTGACTTTCATGATAAATGTTAATAGTTGTATTGTTATACTTAATATTGTGAATATAGAAAACGTTCATCGTTAATTATTTTAAATAAAATGTGTTACTTTAATTTACTTTTTTAATAAATTTGTCCCTAGTTTGAACGCCAATGTAACTTTAAATTACTTTTATTATTTATTTATCTTAACTGTTTACGTCCACATTTCGGACGCCATCTTGAATGGTTGCCCACTTTACTTACCAAAATTCAGCCAAGGTTCATGAAGGTATACTTGAGAAACAGAACAAGGTTATTTCAGTAAACAAGTCGATTAGTTGTGTTCACAGATTACTTTCTTTTATTCTCAATTACTTAATGCATTTAATCATCCCACCATGAAACAAGTTATCATGTTTATAAAAAAGATATAACACCCATCCATATTAGTGAACAAACATTGACATTTTACATGTACCGGTATATAATCCCAATTAGGATTGTCTATCTAAACATCATCTTAATTAAACAAATAAAGAATATATACCACAACCCAGCACTTCTTTAATTCTTTACCTAAAATTTTCACCCTCTCCTCGCACACACACACACACACACACACACACACACACATACACACACACACACACACACACACACACACACACACACACACACCCCTCCCAGGCCTTATGAGATCTCATTTAATGATTCAAAATTTCTTTCCATTTTATAATATTTAATATTTGATTTTTTAAACTTTTGTGCTACTCCAAATGTTACTTATCTGTGAGTTCTAGGATCTTAAAGAGTCCGTCTTCACCACGCATTTTGCTTCCACTGCGCACATTTTCTTCATTCACTCGTTTCCACCAAAACTGTAAATTTATTAAATTATTTTCTTTAGAATGATTACTTTCACATTTTAAGTTATTTGTTATGTACGGGCGAGATGAAAAAAACTGCCCTCAGCCGGCAGGCGTGCGAACGGCTCACGTCCTTCACTGTTAGATGTTCATTGCCGACTGCCTTTTTGCAAATTTACTATCGAGCACGCGACCCGCGTCCGCCGCCGTTAGGTGTTAGATGACGACTGACTTTGTTCTCAGCGCAGATGGTTGGCATTCCAAGTGACGTATTGCTAGGCTCGCCTCTGACATCATCTGGCGTGACTTCTGATTACATAGGTCAAAGTTCATTCGGCAAAATATAACTGTTTTCCTTGCATCCTGATGTTGACCTTGACACTACTTCGCTCACATGGCATACTACGTTTATTGTTCCAAATAAAATTTTACAATTATTATGTTGTGACCTCTTTTCCCCAAATTACCCCGGGTAGACCTAAACTGTCCCGTTACAATATCCCCTCAATGAGAGGTTTTATGCTGAAGCATAAAAACTCTCATTGAGACTCTCATACTTCCTAAAAGGATCAGCCTGGATATGTCGCCACAACCCCCTTTATGTTTTATTAAAAATCGTGGTTAACTTACCCCCTGGTCCAATGACTGTGACCGCACCTGAATGACCTAACTGGACTTCCCTTTCGAGATCCCAACACTGCAAGGCCAGACAGGCACTTTATGCCCCTGCTCTGACGCATCGGCCAGCACGGGACCGCCGCCACAGCATCACCAGACACTGAAACATGAAATCAAAATATCAAATAGTGGCCTTGGATAACACCATATCCCTAACTGATCTGGTTCCCCTTAGCTGTGCTAGTTTGTGTTAAGAAGCACTGGTTTTCTTTTTCTCTTAACCTCTAACATATACATGGATACAGATTTAACATGACCTAAAACATTTAAACTTCAATATTGTAAAGTAATCTTAAAGAAGGTGTGACGTCCGTCTTTTGACAGTCTCGGAGCGGTCAGAGTACCTTTTCGCGATCGTCACTTATGAATTATAATTATTAATGTTTAAATCAATCGGATTGGAAGTTTACCAAACGAAACAGAAATCGAGCATGTGTGATTTGGTAGAGATTAAGGAAGTTGTTTAATCTTAGTTAGAAGAGAGAGTAAGAACAATTTGGTTACACCCAGAGTATACAATTTCTTATTTTTAAGTATTCGCTGTTCATAAGATCAGCTGATTTTGACATCAACCTCAAAATGTTAGGTTAACCAAACACCACTGTTCGGTAATACTCCCCGGTGGATAGTCCTCTTCTTGGCTTACTAAAAATCTACAACAACTACCCTCTACAATAAAGAATACACATTTGATTATTTAACATAAAATATTCAGAGTATTTATTTGTATAATATTGATTTCCTCTTCTTCCAGTATAAAAATTTTATAATCGATCTTTTTCAGTCAATGATACATTGGATCGATTTAGTTAGGTAAACATTTGAATTATCATAAAATATATTTTTAATGATTTTATAATTTTATCCTTAATTAGACATTAACCAACATATAATTCATTTTTATTAATTTCTCCAGGGTTAAGGGTAAGTTCTTTGTGTTATGAGGTGGTCAGCAATGGATAATTATATACTACGCTTTACAAGATAAAAATAATCAATTTCAAATTTTTTGTTTATTTCGTAGTACGTAGTTCCGGATTTGTCCGCAAGAGTGCAGATTATTTCTTTACTCTACACATGAAATCATTTACGAAATTTCTGAACTGCACAACGATTTGATATGAGGTTTTCTTGGTTAATAATTATTAAAAAACGTTTATATTACCTCTTTCCTCGAAGTCCTTACTTGCATGGAGCTGTTTCGAATGTTGTAGTTCTAGTTGTTTTGTAATTTCATTGAATGTCTCTAAGATACAATCTCGCTAAAAACTCGAAGTGCGGTTCGGCTAGGCCAGATCTTGGAATTGGTTATTTCACTTTTTTACCGGGTAAAGCAAGTTATATTTGATATCTGAAGGAGTTTGAACATAAGGTGGATACTGTGAGTTAATTTTGTTCCATTTTTGCACCGTTTCCGAAAGTTTTAATATGTTTTTAATACAATTTTTGTGTCATCACTTTTTCTCATCCGAACGGTTTCCAATCGTTTTTAACAATTAATTCATATGTTGTTATACCGTTACTCTTAGTAACCCATAATTTCTATATCATTTTTTATTGGTGCCTCTATTTACTTTTGAGTATATAGGCTGTTTTTAATTATTATAAATTTATTTCTTATTTATAGAAAAATAATTCTTTTTAACTTTGGTTTATTATCCAATTTGATTTATATAAAGTTTTTTCGTTTATTTTCTTATAACCTTAGAAATAAGTCTTTAATATTATTATTTCCTTTAATTCAATTTATATATTATTTATTAATTTCTTATAGTATCCTTACACTGCACTATTTTCTTCTGCCATTTTCCTCATACAGTGTTATTTTATTTTTTATTATCATCTTATATTTAACTCTTTTATTTTTAACCCTGGGTTATCTTATATTCGAACATAATTATTGTATTAAATATAAAATTAAACCTAGGTACTAAATTTTAGTTGCCTACACAATACAAATCATACAATAATTAAACAAAATACATTACTGGTTAGTAGCATCACAGTCTACTATTATAATCAATAGTTTCTACATCTACAGCACAAGTCTGTAAGATGCTCCCTTCAAAGTCACTTATTTACTCACTGGGTACACTATAACTCACTTGTTACACTTTATATCAATTAAATATAGTTTATAATGTTTGGTGATATAAAGTAATTTAGAGCTAGGTATATTATACCCATTTCTGACCTTTATGGTGGGATAATTAAGTTATCATTTTTGGGACTGGGTTATGTAACGTTACAATATCAACATTCTGAATGCCCTTCTCTTGTTAATTCTTGTTCCAAAATTCAAAATATTTCCCTGATTACCATCAGAACTTAAACAAACATTCCCCATTACAACATTACAAATACCTTCCATTATATAATTCACATTTCAAAATAATTAAATTCATTAATAAAGTTCTTATATAGAATAAAACACATTTAAATCAGCTACATCAGAACAAATTATTTACTTAACAAACATTAAACATCTCCATAATACTCCTTAAATCAACATCAAATCATTTAATTACATCATAAAATGAACTACACCTTCTACATCATTCACATAATTTATTTTAATATTCAATAACTCGTTACTAACAATTTAGTAACCTACTTCTCCATCATTATCTAATATCCCCCCTTTACCTAGTTACAATTAGGTAAATCACCTCATGGGTAAACCGTGTAAGGCATTTACCTTGTTGCATAAATACTCTATTATTATGCCCCTGGCTTGTAACGGCCAGCTCCTTTCCACGCACTCTATTGCTTAATGATGTTGGACTGTAGCGCCCATTTGCCTCCACAAGAACTGAATTTTATTAGGGTGCAAACGCTGCTTACATCGTTCTTGATTCAGTGTTATATAAAAATTTGGCATTACTGATATCCGAGGACACTAGTAATCCTACTACAATGATTCATACGCCCTTAATACGGTTCTATCACCCCATTCGGTGGTAGCCGCTGTTCCAAAGTTATGTGGATTCCCCTGATGAAAACTCCCTGTTAATTTCTATATTGCACCAATTTCATAGGCAACCAACCATGGTCAGTTTACAATAAGTCTGCCCACAGCTAGTTGTCATCCAAAACCATGGTCTGGGCTGGTAAGGCCGGGACCGCCCGAAAGTGGGGAATCTATTTTAAAACACACTATACATGTTTTAGATCCCTACACTTACATAAAAAACATAATAGACACTCAAATTTAACATTAAAATCATTACCTTAAAATACACATCTCAACTTTAAATTTGCATAAAAATTATAAACATTACACTTTAATTTCTATTGAACCTTTTACTACTCAACCTTTAATTATTTATCATTTCTTATACAATGAAATTCTCCAAAAATTTAAAAATTTATTATCAACATTTCATTTATTACCTCCTTTCAAATTATTTCAACTATTTCATCAAACACATTTTAATTACTTTAACAAAATTCACAAAGTTGAGTATACTTCACCTTGCTACATCATTACATGTAACATCAACACAAAAGTATGTACAATCTACATTATTATTCGTTATAGTTTACCACAAATCATTTCATAATACAGTCCATTTCAGAACCCCCTACTCACATAATTAAATGTTCATAAACACTAAATGTTTAACCACCATCATCGAATAATAATTGTGTCTTACGTCTACACAATTCATTTTTTATTAAATACATATTGTTATTATGATTATAATAACCATCATCATTAATTTTATCCATTGTATCAATATAGTATTCAAAAACATTATTGCATACTATTAATTCAAAAATCCTGTCGACATTTGGTATGGGCAATTCTCCCTTAGTATCTTCTGTTACGATTAAATCTTTTATCATTTCTTTAGTATAGTAATCATCTACTACTAGTAACCTCATCTTATATACAGGTAAGTCATCAGCATTGTTATCACCACTTGCTGCACTAACCACATCGTAAGGTAAGAATTCAATATAATCCTCAACTCTCTCGCTATTCATTCTTTCTCTTAATTCTTTATACCTTCTATTAACCTCAAATAATTCTATCTTCCTCTCTCTCTCACAATACATCTCATCATAACACTATTTCACTTTTTCTCTATCATTCCATGCAGAGGGTACTACTACATAAAAACACCTCCTGGCTTTTCCAGGAACACCACAAAACTCAGGGAACAATTTGAAGACACATCATCTTCCACTAAAGAACTCTCGCCCTTCAACAACAACAGTGAAGACCTTGGTTCACAATAAACCCGGGGAAAATTTACCCTCTGCCCCATATCCACAAAATAATTCTCTTCATACTCTCTCTCTAACTTACAAACACTGATTTCTACCCCTTCACAACCCCCTACTCCCATTACTCTCTCACTCTCCCTTACTATCTCTATATTCTCCTCATCACTATTAATTTTCACTGTATCACCTTTAAATACCTCGTTTTCAACTATCTTACCACTACTACTTGTTAACTCATTTTTATAACTATTACTTACCTCGTTAATTATTTCTTCATTAGTATTTGTTATCATATCACCATTATTATTTTTGATACCGTTACAACCACTTACCTTATTATATGTACCATTTTCTACCCCATCCTTTCTCTTTCTACTTTCGTTTACTTCGTTTTGTAATTGTTTTACAATAGCGCTAAAATGTAACATGACATACAATAGCACAAGATTTACAAGTATAATTAATGGAAGAAAAGCTGTACACTAAAGGAAAATTATAACTTATTAAATGAAGAATGATGGCACAACACCACTAACTAATTTAGACTTAGACAATGACGATGACTAGACCCAATAGATTGGATAAGGTGAGACAGAAACAATAATTCAAGACACTAAGAACAACAAGTATAAAAACCCAAATATTAACAAGAATGATATAGCAATAAGAGTATAAAATTAGATAGGAAAATAAATAACATGTAACCTATAGTAAAGATAAAAGAACATAAAATGGAAAAACAAATATACTAATAAAATATAGAAAGAATGTTAATAAATAAGCTATCAAAAGCCACTAAAATAAAATAAAATTGAATAAAAATAATTCACTGAGAAGGTGATAATAAGTAACAAACATTGATAGGACCCAGCATAGATAAATACATAAATCTAGATTAAGATGTTAGGAGATGAATCCCAAAAGTGATAGTGAATGAACTACATAAACATTAGTTAAGAAAGTGCAGTGTAGTCAACTATAAAATAACAAACTTGTAATAATAGAGTATAAGTCATCTATTAAAAGAACAGGTATTAATTATAGTATAAGTAGGACAAGGGGTATATTGCTTTAATGTTAATGAAGGAAGATGTTAATAATTGTGTATCTGAAGATGGGATTTCATCCTGAAACGCATCATTGAAAGAAAGAAGCTAGTGTCACTAAGGTGGACCGAATAAGGTAATTTAATTATATTAATGAAGGAAGGTTATAAAGTTATATTTATATTCTTTAAAATGAGTTTATAAGGGAATATTATGGCATAGTTAATTGTTCAATTTTGTTATAGGTTTCTTTGTTAGTAATTATGTTGAGGATTATGTTAAACAAAACCATTCAAAACATGTAAAACTTCAGATACAGGCATGGACCTTAAAAGAGTTATTAAATAGTTATATAATGTTATATGATGATTAAAAATAATCAAATGATATGATTTAAGTTAGTTTGTTACAGTAATAATGTTTAGTAGCATGTAAAGTTAACATAAATGAATATAAACCATTCTCATGAGTATAGGGTAGGTGAATTATGAACTGTAGGCATTAGGCCTATAACTGATAATCAGAAATTGGTGAAATTTAAGATAAAGCAATAGCCATTGAGAAAATAAAGTGTATAATCTGTTTAGGTTTTATAATAATAGTGTAGGACACAAAACTGGATAGATAATAATTATTGTAATTAACAAAAGAAAAACCAAATGAAAAAATAGTAATCTGTAATAATTTTACAAAAGGTAACTTTTTGTGGTATCAAAATAATTTGTAAACAAAGACCAAACTAATGGTGTTATTGTATTTAATATTACAGGTAGTATAAGGAAGTTATAATGATTTGAAGATTTTTAATGATTTTGTAGAGAAAAACGTTAGTTTGATATAACAATGTTATAAATTATCAACCAAAGGGAATTAGTTTTTTAGAGGAGGTTGCCATAACAACCAAACTTTGTTACAAGGAAACCGTTAATAAATTGTATCATTCCATTATTAGAGTTTCAGTAGGGTGGATGTATGAAACCCACAAAGGAATAAAAAGAAGTAATTCAGCCAATTTTATCAAAAGTACTGATTCAGAAGATAAACTCAATCACAGTAATAGCACTGATAGTAAACCAATAAATAAATTCATCAAAAGAAATAAAAATTAACCAGGAGAAATTGCAGAGGAAGCCCAAGTGAAGGAATAACAACCCACTGAAGGAAGAAAATAGCTGAAAACGTAAATGAACCCTGGAACCAACCTTAACCAATAGAACTGAGGGAATTTAAACATCGTAACCAGATCATTAACGAAAAATGAACTTGGAATTCACCGAACTACCCAAGAAAGGACAAGCAGCAGATGCGAGAGAAGTATTACCCTGGATAGCAGAAACGACGACGTGTTAAGTATCTTTTAAATACGACTTCACTGAAAAACACAAGACAATCAACCATAAGTGAACTAAACTTTTCACACCACTTATCACTTTTAATAAAAACACTTGAACTTGATTTTAGTTAACCAACACCTCAATTTGAATAACAATATCATTCCAAATTTAATTTTTTAAGAAATATCTTTTAAAAAACGGAAGGTTTGATAACCGTAAATAACCTATAAAACACTAGTTCCCATATCGGTAATTTACCACTATAATTTAAGTATATCACCTGTTCTATAATATTTATAAGATATATTGTAAGATTTTGTACTTTTATTAGTCTGTATAACAACATTTTCTGTAGTCACAAGAACCTCGACCTGAGAATTAAATAAACGAAGAAAACTAAACGCCATAGCGGTGAGTCTACATAAACACGAGCGGACAGAATAGCCAACCGCGAATAGTTAAACATGCTGGCGCAAAAATAAGAATAATATTTTGAAGGAAATTGTAGAAACTAAACCCTATTAATAATTGTTAATAAAACTTAGTACAAACGTTAAACTGTATGTTTGATTTTATTCTAGGAAATATTAAAATTTGAGCTGCAAAAAATAGAATAATAAACTTTACGATTTTGGGTTACTACGGAGAGTTGGGCAACCAGACGTAGAGGCAGTAAATTCGAATCTGAACGACCGAACGGGTGAGTAGATATTCGACATTCGTAAGTATTTTAAAACCCAGTAACGAAGGCTCGTTACAAAGTAACGCCGACAACGTAGGGCTTTACCAACGCTAAAGAACGTATCGTTACAATGTTCATCAACTTCTTCTAAACTTTTATTAATATTGACATTTTGTTGTTTTATTTCGTTTCTAATTTCATCAAATTTACTATTTTGTTCATTAATTTTAGTGTCATTGGCATCAAAGCGACTATTTATTTTATCGAATTTAACATCAGAATCACTCTTTTGTTCTTTATTTTGTTCTTTCAATTCATTTAGCTTACTATTGATATTATCAGACATTGTTCTCATTAGGTTAAACATATCGTCCATCGACAACTCTCTTATTCTCGTTGTCGTTGGAGTGGACTCTGCTTCTACATTACTCATTATTACCGATTCGGTAAAACTACTTTCGTTATCTGCCATTTTAATCAATTAATACTTAATCACTACTTATAACATAAACCTGAACAAATAATAACCTCCTCAGCACTTTACATTACTACTACCACATCATTCGTACATTTATTTGTATTTTATTCTGTTACCTTAACTATCCATTCTGTTCTCCCAAGTAGGCCTACATTTACATAAATTTAATTATGTAAACGTCTACTGTTCGAGCGCCATTGTTACTTTAATTTACTTTTTTAATAAATTTGTCCCTAGTTCGGACGCCAATGTAACTTTAAATTACTTTTATTATTTATTTATCTTAACTGTTTACGTCCACATTTCGGACGCCATCTTGAATGGTTGCCCACTTTACTTACCAAAATTCAGCCAAGGTTCGTGAAGGTATACTTGAGAGACAGCACAAGGTTATTTCAGTAAACAAGTCGATTAGTTGTGTTCACAGATTACTTTCTCAATTTTTGTTCACCCGTGCAAATTAGTGCAACATTTCAATCAACCAGTGATTGCAATCCTAATATGAAACTTATAGAGTTCATTTTTATAACGTTTTATTCAAAATAATATTTCCTTTATTATGAACATATTTTGATTGTCATAACACTATAAATAGATTGTTGGTCAAATTATTATCTCTGTAATTTTTTAATTCTGTCAGTAAGTGTATTACAATTTGTCGTCTGTGAGGAAGTTTTTTATTTCTAAAGGCATATAGTGTACGCGAGAAGTTGTAGTAAATAGTCCAAAGTTATTTTTAATGCAAATTCCAATATCCTACTGCCGATAGTTTAGACAGAATACGTCGTTATTCGAAAAGCTTATACCACACGCCTCTGGTGACAAGTGAGCCGCTACCGCCACAAAACAAATAGGCCTACTTATGGATGACAATAAAAGAACATAGTATACGTCGTTTTTACTCTTTTAATAAAGGTGTAACAGCCAAAACACGTGTCCGATGACAATAAAAATTATGAAACAAAACTATGTGCTTTTTGTATTGTGTTAATACAATAATATAAGAATTACTTTACAGGAAACACTAGTTTTAGAAACAAATGTGTCGTGTTAAGGCCATCCAATCTGTCACAAAGGGAAGGCTTTTCGACATATTTATGACGGGGCATTGTTTGGTTATACCCTTACACCCGGCGACCACTTTGGTGTTATAAAAAAGTATAGTAACTGCTGTTTTTGGATGTCGTTTTGTCATTCTGTTCCATGAGTTAGTAGTGATCGGTGTTTATACTTAGTGTATATGTTTAATTTCTTATTAATTGAATAGCGTTTGAATTTTTTGCTCTAAGATAATTAATTGCTCTAAAATATGAAAAAAGGTTGCCCTCCTACTTTTTCATCATTTTCACCGTGATTCACTACGTTCTTTACCTAAAAAAACTATTGAATCTCTTCGAATGTGACAGCCTGGCTTGGGACAGGCATATTTTCCCATAGAAGTGAGAAAATATGGCGAGTTACAACTTTTTTTTTTGTATTTTTTATTTTAAAATTTTTATATAAAAAATTTTTAAATTTTATTTTCTATTAATTTATATTAACTTTTACTTTCTAAATATCTTCCTCTTAATCTTCTGACAAGTCACTGAGGCTGCTCTCTTCACTGTCTTCTTCCTCGCTCACAGCGATGACAAACTGATCTAATTCATTTTCCATTAGTCCGTCTTTTTCCCAATATTCATTTTCCAACTTCTTTATGTGGTCACAGCATTTTTTCCAGTCTTCATTGGTGACGTGTTTAATGGCCTCTTCTGAAAACAAGAGAAGGCGCTGAATTCTTAAATCTCCAACATTATTTTCCCGAACGAATCTTTTCATTATTGCCCATATTAATTCTATGGGGTTTAATTCTCAGTTGTAGGGATGGAGGCGTACTACTTCGTATCCATATTGTGCGAAGATTCTATCGATCTTGTAGTCTACTTTAGTCGGTTTATTTTTCTCAATTAGTTCGTACAGTACAGGTTTCCTCATTTCCAAGACAGCTGGAATGTTCGCCTTTGTCAGCCATTCGACCATTGTCTTTTTTGTATCATACCTACTCGGGACCTTGTTCTCTATTTTGCTGTGGTAGAGAGCATTATCCATGATGACGACACTGTTAGCAGGCAAGTTGGGGATGACCTTCTCTGTTACCCACTTCAAAAAATTGTCGTAATTCATTTGACCATGGTAATCCCCAGTAGCCACATCAGCCCTAAAGAACAGTTGGGCCCCAGGTAGAAATCACTCCTCAGAGCCAATACCAGCAACAATAATCCTATTACTTCCACTAACACAATCCATCGCTCCAACGACACCGGGTCCTTGCCAACACTTACAAAACGTTAGGTTGGAGTCGATCCATGACTCATCAAGAAAAAATATGTTTCGATTGTTCTCTCGTATTCTTCACATACGCATCAAATATCTACACTGCCAATCAATTATGTCATGTCTCTCCACTAAAATTTTCCTCTTGCTCACAGCTCTTTTCCATCTGAATCCCATTTCTTTCAGTATCTCTCTCAGTTTAGTCCGTTCAAATAGAAAATTCATTTTCACCTTCAGTTCATTAATAAGTTTCCGCACAGATGGGATTGTCTTCTTGACTAAATAAAACTCTTCGATAGTTGACTTTATTATGTTTCTATCGAAACTGTCGACTTCTTTGGGAATCCTTGTTGGAGCTTTCCTTTTTTTGCTCGGTGAAATTACGGTTCCCTCAGTTTGTAGCCCCCGATGAATTACCTGAAGTGTTCTTCTAGGCATACCTGTATATGCTTCTGCTTGTTTAGTCGGGCTACTGAAAGGGAACATGAGTTTCTTGTCCAAACGCTCTTTTTCCATGGCGGACATCACGTTTCCAAGAACCTTCCTTTCTTTCTCATGAATCACGTGCCACTTAGATGGCCCAGGTGGAGATGTTTCACTCCTGATCATACTGGTCAAAAGTTCGAAAGGAGACACAATACACGGCACTTCACTATAGCGTAGTAACTAAATTCTATTAATTAATAAGTAATAAACTCAATTATATACAATTAATAAGTAATACAGAAATCTCAATTATATACACGCTGTTTACGCACCGACAGCTGATACGGGAATGAGGAGCAGGGAGCGCGTTGTGAGTGTAAGTATGGGAAAAGGTAGTACAAGCGACAAGCCTGCACATTCCCCCACTTTACCTACCCTGTGCACTCCAATCGCGGCCAGACTGTACTAAGGCAAAAGAAGGAAGAAGAAAATGATCTTACTAGGGCCACTTCCAGAATAACAGGAAACAGGTAACATGGACCCGCTGAAGGTTTAAAACAGATGAATGTCCACAGGACAAAGAACAAATGGCACACCTTGAAGTCGCAATATTGATTGATGAGTCATTGGGCACTCGGTGAAACACATCTAGATCTTGTTCCTACATACAAGATTAGTTGCCATCATCATTCATTTCAAGCAAAAACTGCTGTTCAACAGGTGTATAAGAACTGGCTACAATTGGAACTCAAGAAATGGTATGCTAGAAGAAACACTTTGTCTTTACACTTAAAAATTAATACATGGTGAATTAACTTATAGATACAGTGCGGTTGAATTTTACCTATTGATAATATGATCAGAGAACATGTAAATTATTATGCTCATAAACAGTACTAAGTACAAAAAATAAAATTAAAAAACTTATCACAACTAAGCTAAGTAGCAAGAGTGTAACTATTATGTCATCACCAGTAATTCAATTTTATAACAGAGCAGAAAATTTCTCAGATACTAACTTCACACAAAAAGAACTAAATCTGTTGAACAGAGGTTTGAAATATTTTCCAAACATAATGTACAAAAGAGACATGGAAATGTTTTGCATAAATACAGAAATAGCACTTAGACATTTAGATAACCTTTATATAAAAGATAATGAATTAGTTTCTTGTGCAAATGCTATATGAAACAGTAATAACAATAAGTTTAGTTTATAATATTAAGATAATTATATAGTAACAGTTAAAGCAAAAAATTAATTCAAATAGGTTAGTTGTTTGCAAAGAAGATAAAAGCAATACCATTACAATATTAAGTAAGAGCGAATATATTGAAAAGACAGAATTCCTCTTTAGAAATTACAAGATATTAAATACAGATCCCACTAACAAGTTTCAAAAACAGATAAAATCGCTTATTAAAAATTGTTGTCATCATTGTCCTTTATGGCTTAGGCTAGTAGCCTGTACCAGTCTCAACGGAAGTCATCCAACCTTTGCTTACAGGGTCTCCCCACAGTCTCTTCCGCTAGGGTGATAGTCAAGGGCTCTTCTTGAAAATCTAGTTGGATCCTTTCTCTCTACGTGTAACCACCACTCCATTTTGTACAGAGAGATTTTCTTATTTAAGCTTTCAGCTCCATTCTAATATGATCATTTCTGGTAAAATCTGTGCCGGGACTAGGAGATTCCCGGCAGGTTTTAAATTTGAATTGTCACCGTGTGAGACAGGGCGGCCTTGATCGCTGGGCTGCGGGACTCAGCGACAATATTATTTAGTAAAACCGCCTGCTGTGACCTTGAATGGCAAAGCAATTTAGCTGGCCACCCCGTCAGCTGACCCCCGCTAGATAGCAATTTCGGACTTGTTTTTTGTGTACAGACTTCGGTTAACGAGATGTGATATTCGCTCTCATTTCATTCTCATCTCTCGAGAAAAACACATCTGACGGACCAGGGGAAGTCACTTGTCGTATACATAACCTTGTATCTACTATGACGGCGTAGTCAAGTAAAGTCGTTTCAGGTTAGTAATTATTTTGTTCGATAATAATTTAACGATGGGTATTTATGTTATATTTTGTGAATGTGTGTGTGATCCAAATGTGTAGAGTCATTTTTATTGTAATGCTTTCTGCTGTGGATTTAATTGTACGTTACTTCCGGTAACTGTGAGCACGTGGCGAATTCGCCGTTAAAAGGGTCTCATAAGCAAACGTAAATGTAGTATTCAATGGAAAGGTTATATGTAATTTGCAGCTATTAGAATTTTAAATTCCTGCTATCGTTTAATTAAAAGTTCGATATGTTAAGAGCACTTGGAGTGTTAATGAGATTTATGATACTGAGTGTAGTATGTGTTCGGTGGCAAGAGATTGTAGGGGTGAATCTTATTTGATGACGGCAAACTACAAATACAATTTTTACAGGGTCCTTGCTTAGACGAGAGAAGCGGGGTTGCTATGATGGTGACAATGTCATCGGTCACCATCGGCAGAGCAAGATAGCATGCTACTCCCCGAAGCCGTCAGCTGCACCAGCTTTACACCATAAGATCCCAGCACACCGCTGACCCAATAAATCAACTAAAATTTCTGGACTTTCCGACACACCACCCATCTCAACTAGACTGCTCTTCAGATTGCCATGTCAGTTTTCAAAACGGTGGGAGATTTCCAATTATTAAATCAGTGAGTAGCAGTACACCGATTTTTCATTAATTTAAATGGCATTCTAGAAGCACAGTGTTTGGTTCATTAACAGTGTAATTAAACTTTTCATAATTGAAATTGTAATGGGGGATTAGGATGTATCTCTTGAAAGCTGCAATTAACCTTTTCAGATAATCTAATTTTGTAATTCCTAACTGAGATCCAATTTTGAAAACTGATCAGAATTTTGTAATGATTTAAAGCATGACCTAAAGGAATTTAGAATGTATACCATCCTTGAAATTTGTAACTTATGAGTAATATTTTAATTGTTAAAAGCTGCACTTAAACTTTTCATATATTTAATTTATAACTTACTACCGTGATATATTTTCTTTGCTCTTGCAAAAGGATCCATTGTTCTACTGCTTGATTGACCTGTTGTTAACAGTAATGCTAATAATGATCAATACAGATTGAATATATATATATATTTGTTATTATATAGGCTATACCGATGAACAGTATTTTTTCACATTTATAATGATTGAGGATTTGTTAGAACCAGTCCTGTGGTCACACATCTATATTTGTGATTTATGTTATTAACTCTGCTAAAATGATCCACTTGTTATATTGGTTGATTAATTCCTATTGTTAACAACATTGTTAATTATGATGAATACACATTGGATATATATATTCTGTAGCGTGACAGAAAATCCACTACTTAGAAAGTCATATAAAATCATAAAAATTAATTACACCACATATGTTAAAATAATATTGAATGAGATTTAATGAAATCAAAGGAATGAACCACGATAAAATAAAAATCCTCATTACATTATATAAAAAACACTGTTTAAATATCAAAGAAAGTATTGAAAGCAACTCATATTATAAGATCAGTAATTTACCCAGGAAGCTAGGAGCAGTAAACAAATTAAATAACACCATATCAAGAAGGAAGAGAATCAGTTTAAGAGTGGTGAACACCAAAATACCCCAAAGACAAGAAGAAGGAAGAATAAAATTTGTGATCAGGAAGAAAACAATACCCTGAAACCTTTAGAGAAAAGCAAGGTCCGTGTCAGTAAATAAATTAGATGATCCAAACTAAACATCAGTCGAGATAACACAAAGTACCTTGGTTTACCCAAGAATGAAGAATGAAGACTAGAAGAAGGACAAGAAAGAAGACAAGAAAGAAGATAAAAAGAAGGACAAGAAAGAAGACAAGAAAGAAGATAAGAAGAAAGACAAGAAAGAAGAGAGGAGGAGAGGAAGAAATAGTATGAAAGAAACACCGTTGTAAAACCTATTATTATTGTTAACTACCATCAACCCCAAACCCACCAAAACGATTAAAAAGAAAGTATAACATACCAAAATCCTATAAAAATGTAATTATTTAGAAACCTAAAGTGTTGTATAGTATTATAAGAAGTGAACCTACTAAAGCGATTGTGTGATAAAGAAAATAAACAAGTCTTAACAGTCCATGATTACTAAAGGTCTGGTCTGAGATAGTGAGACTCAAAATATCAGAACCACCAGTGAAAGTGAATTTGTGTGTTTTTTGAAAATGCAATAAACTTAAAGTTAGTGATACTATGACTTATCAATATGCTATATAACAACTTTAATATCCAATAATAAACAGCATAATAAAATAATAAAATGGAAGATTTCCAGTATTTTATTATTTTAATGTAACTCTTTATTTACAAGACATTTGTAAAAAATGCTAATAACTAGAGTATGGGTGGTCATGTTTACTGATGAAGGGGATCATAAATAATAATGGTTTAGACCAGAAAGGACTGGCATTAATTTAGTATTCATAGGTTTAAAATGTTTAAATAGACTGTTTGCTCACAGCCATAAAATCAATGTGTTTGTAAGAGTTATTAGAAAATAAGATTTATATTATGTGTTTACAATGAATTATGTTTGCTAAATAACAGCATACATACCATTAATAATGTTTCAGTAGGTATGCTGTGTTAATTCAAAAGGAGTTAAATGTATATGTTCAAACCATGTCAGCAATAAGTTCAATTGTACAGATAGCTAAATCATGTTCATAATTATTTTTTTATAACAGTAGTGTTAATTAAATACTACACCTCACAATAAGTTATAAACCATTTTATTTTCATGTAATAGTAACTATGTAAAGTCAGAGGAGTGGTGGGATTAAATTTATTTGAGAAAGACAGAAATGTAAAATTCTAAACTCTAGGCCATTTGGTGAATTCACAGAAACCATATAAACCAGTATAATTCACTTATAAATCCTGTAAACTAGCAAGATTTAGATAAGGTAAATCAGTTAACCACTACTGGGAATGATCCTATGAGTTAAAATGATAATAAGGAAATATACCTTAAAATATTGTAAATTTTCAAAATATATAAATTAATTAATTTTAAAGAGCAATGTCAAATTCAGAGATTAACACAAAAAACCAGTTCAAAAGTTTAATTTATATGTATTTAAGGAAAGGAAGAGAAATATGACTAATTAAAATTTATTATAATAGTATTAATAACAATTAAAATGGAAGAAAAATTGTATGAGGGCGGAAATCAGATTTTGAGCCTATATTTCCAAAAGGGAAAGAAATTTGTTAATTTCCACAAAATGTCCACAGATATGGACTATAATACATCAATTTAAAAGGAATGAGATGATTAAACCAATGATAAGGTTCATAATTCATGAAAGTGATGAATAAAATAAATAAATTCCATATATAATGTAATTTTGTATCATGTATATGGGTAATCGAAATATGTTAACAATACTTTTTCAAAGATTAACTGGGCTCGATTTTGACCAAGTTAAAATAGTCTTTTGTTGAATATCAAGCTGAATAGTTGTGTGAAAAAACGTTCCTTATAACGGAGTCGAAAATGGTACTACAGTTTGCCATTAATATAAGCGAATCGAGAGTTAAATGAAATAAACACTTTTTTAACTAAATTTACCAAAACGTTAACGACAATAGTGAAAACTAACACCTAACTTCATTATACAAGTGATCGAAAACAGTAAAACAATATATTTGATCTAATTCACGCTACAAATCATAACCACTTTTTGAGAAACTTAACTCACAGAAGTGAACACATACTAAATAACATAATTAACACCAGTATACACGGAACACTTCTTCAGAACACACCAAACAACCTAATAGACAGATTACACCAGTGCGGGAACATTTCAAACATTCGTGAAGGTAATTTTGCTGTGATTTTTTGACACGATGACATCACAGTAATCTCGCCAGATCTAATAGCGGCCATCTTTGAATTTTACGAAGCCCTGCCTACCTTATCCGGTGACGTCAGTCTACATATGGTTTGACTTCAACTTTCTTAAATATTGTATATCAGAATTATTTAAATACTGTTAAATAATAATTATTGAATTTATTTTAATTGTTAATGTTATACTTTCTCGTCACCCTTCTCTGACTATTAATTTAATCGCTCAAAGGACCTGTCCTTTTTATAATACTTATAATAATTTTCCTACTGTATGCACAATCGATAATTACCTGAGACGGAGTCGATAATTGTTCTCAATCGATAAAAAATCGATTATTTATTAAATTGTTTAATAAATCCATTTATTTCAATTGTATTTGTCTGTTATTATTTCACAGGCTAATTTAAGGGTATTTATTAAGGCAAGGAGACTTCAAGAAGAAGAAAATATTTTTTTTTCAGTGAGATATTGGACCAGCAATAAAATCATCAATCGATTGCTGACTGGAGTTAATCTGTTTAACTCCAGACTTGGTTCAAATCTTCCAGAAGTGCTCGATAGTTAATAAATACCTGTTAATAAATAAATAAATAGTTAATAAATAATGATCAAAGTACTGATATGTCTTGTAATGGTTTTGGTTTAATGATATATGTATAGTTATTTTGTGACTAGTAAATTTCATTTGATGGTTTAACTTCAATGATTGGAATTCAAAGAATTTTCATAGTATAATTTTGTATCACAACGTTGATAACTAAGGACGAATGTGTTAAAATAAATTCAGACTTTGTATGATGATAACCATGCGTAGAGAGTAGTTATTACACCCATTTAACATAACCTGTCCTGTATGGAAAATCTCGCCTAAACAAACCTGGTAAGTAAGTAAAGTAAAAAAGGGGAAAATGTATTAAGGTTTCCATATTTGTCCTTTTGTTTAAAAATATTGGTGGTGACCTATAAGTAATTTTGGAATCTTCTGTTTTAATAAGTCAGGGTAAAGGGTAATAAGGGCTAGTGCGTAAAAAGATAACACGAGGTAAGTAGAATTCATGTGGCGGGGGGGGGGGTAAAAGTAATAAAACGTTACAATGGCGACACTGCCAGGATTACTCATATGAATCTTCTGATATGGGTTTAGGCCTGATTCGAAGTACGAGACAGGTTGTGGTAATGGCGTATGTGTGAATAATTAGCGTATATAATTATGTTGCGTAAACTAGGTTATGTTTTGGTAGCGTAACGTGCTTGTGAAATTATTGTGTTTACTTTTATATTTGGATAACGAGATTATGTGTGGGGTATTTTGAAGTAATGTGTATGATTATCGTGTATTAGGAAGGTTGTAGTTTGTTAAGGGGTAGAATATAAATAAATTTTTTAAACATGGCTGATGTACAGGAGGCCAACGTAGGTACATCAAAAGAAGATAGGATGAATTTGTTGCAAATGATATATAATAAGATGAATGAGATAATAAATTCACAAAAACAAATGATTAATGGTATGAAAAAACAAAACGAGGAGTGGAAAAGAGATAGAAATAAAGTAAACGAGAATACGAACAATAATAATGGTAACATAGTGGAAGAGGTAGTGTTAGAGAATAAAATAGCGATTAATGATTATAATGATGAGAGTGTAGTGGTGATAGAGAATGGTAGATTGAATAATGATAGTGGAGGTAGTAATGATGATACGTTTACAAATAATAATGCTAGTTCCAGTGTAGTGGAGATAAAAAACAACAAGGTAAGTGATGATTCTAGTGGGGAAAGAATTACGAATAATAATGGTGTTAGTTTAAATGCAAAACAGGTGAAGAATTATAAGGTAAGTGGCAGTGTTAAAATAAGTAATGATGAAATATTATTGAATAAACATAATGGTGATATCTTGAGTAATAGTGGTGGTGATAATGAGAGTAGAAAGTTAGTTGGCATTAGTAATGGAGTAGTGATAAGTATTGATGAGTTGGAGAAAGAATGGAGAGATAGTTTCAATGTAGCGTGGGTACAGGGGGCCAATTTATCTGGGGTTAAATGTGGAGCAAAGACTTCACAAGTGATTCATGAGGATAAGAGATCCTCACTAGGACATTTGGGTGACAATGGGTCGGCAAATGGTCAAATAAGTTTTTTGAGTGCATCTGGTAAGGCCAGATGGTGTTATAATAAAGTGGTATTGCCCTCTGTGTGGAGTGAGAATGTGAAATTGGGTTGGGAAAGGGATAATAACGAGAGAAATAGAGTGATAGAGATATTTAATTTGACTAGGGGTTATAAAGGGTTAGCTGAGAAGTTGCATAATGAGAGAATTATTATAAATAATAGAGACTTACCTTGTGTAGTAGCAAAAGATGACTGTTACAATTGGCTAGCCCAAACAGTGGGGATTAATTAAAAAGGAAGAAGCCAAGAAACCCTTGTAACAGGGTCAGGTTACAATATATATATATATATATATATATATATATATATTGCAACAGTACAACCAATAACGGTACTGTGCATTGCCAAAATAAATGAAGTAAATAATAAAAATAAATAAATATGAATTAATAAACATGATTCAGATTGCACAAGCTGGGTCGTAGTTGAAAATAGGGAGCACAGAATTCATGCATGGACATGGATTTCTGACACACCTGTCACTAGCGTTGTGTACACACGTATTTTGTTTGTGTGTGTGAAGCCTGTCCGTTCCTGAAATGTAACCAACCCTTTTCAAGTAGAATAGTTGTATGTTTTATTTTAATTATAAGAAAAATATGTATGACAGGGTAAAACAAAAGACACCGAAGTGTACAGAAATTAAAGGTGAATAAAGTGTTAAAAAACCGTACCGATGTGACGAAAGGTGCAATTACTATACATAAAAAATGAATAGCTCTTTTTGTGATTAACATAAAGAAGTGTAATTTACTTATAGTAAACATATAAAAATTAGTGATCGATTGAGCATCGAGTCATGTGAAACAAACTTCGTAATTCACGAAGATAGGCGAAAATTATGAATTGAACCAGAGTGGGAGAAGTGAAGCTTCGACAGAATCTGACAGGTTAAATATTGTTCAGACATGAGTTTTTGCATGACCTGACTATAAATACCAGGTCGTGCTAATAACGTTTCTTCTTCTCGAATCAACCGTTGTCACAGGAGGCTATGTCAGTCGAGGACGCTAATTCACATCTATGGTAAGTATCACAGGACAAACTAGATGTCCAACCAGAGCAGCAGAGTACATATGATGAAGTCTATGGACACATCGGCAGCATATGATGTGAGGCGAGATGATTGTTAAACAATACATGCAGTGAAACATGACCAGAGGACCAAAGGAGGACGTACGGATGATTAACCATGTCAAATGAGGTGATAAAAAACCATTGTAATTATAGACATTTGAAAAACACTAATTAAAGTTGGAATGAAAGACATTCAACCCGTATTAAAATAAATAAATTGTACATAAATGTAAAAGCAGAATAAAAGTTAGAATAATATTTCTTGATTAAAGTTAGTAATTGAGAGTAACGTAAATGATAAGAGAAATATTTAATTTTTGAATGAACGTAATTAGTAAAGTCTTGTTGATAAAGGAGAATGCATATGCAGTAGAAAGTTAAACAAATTAATATAAAAGAAATTTGAATACAAGTAAACTCATTATTGAAGCAAATTAATCAGCAATTGCAAAAAGATGAGCACACAGTGAGTAAGCTGAGAGCAAAATAAATATTTAATTAATTAAAATTAGATAATAAGATTTATGTATAACTTGTGTATGTAATTTGTTAGCAATAAGTTGTGTACAAAAGATTCGTACAAACGATATAATAAAGAGTCAATATTTAATATGCGAAATGAAAGATTTTGTTTAATAAATAAATAATGGAACAATTTTAGACTTAAATAACGTATCATCTTCTTATTATGATTACACCCATGAATTCAATACATTATATAAATGCAAATTGTGTTGTTACATAAATTTTGTCGCCCAAGAACGTGTGTCATGATCCTGACCATTTGACTATTTGAATTTTTTTTGTAGCTAAATGGTTGCTCTAAAAGTAAATGTGTGTTGAATGAAAAATATATTATATGTGATAATAATTATTTATATTAAACATTAATTATGTGTAATGTTAATTGTTGTGTATTAAGACACAACTGGCGCTCAACGAAACAATATCATTGTAAAGGTGTTATTGTAATATTAATAATAATAATAATAATTAATAATAATAATATTTTAAATAAATAAAAGTAGTAATTTGGTTCCATAATAATAATATTCTAAAACATAATAAATAATAAATAAATATAAATAATTCGACATGGCAGCACCAGGAAGCTTGGATATGGAAGCGCTTCAAACTATGATGCGTGCATGGATAGATGAATTAAGCACAAAACAGATAGAAAATTTAAATAAACAGACAGAAAATCTAAATGAGAAAATAAATAAGCAAACAGAAAATCTGACAGCAAATTTAAATGAGCAGACAAGACCATGTCCAGCTGAAGGACGAATTAAATAAAAATATAAATAAGCAAACCGAGGATTTAAAAGAAAATTTAAATAATACAATAAGCAAAGTGAAACAAAGTAACATAATTTAAATAATTATGTTAAAAATATTACTGTATTAATTATTAATAAGATAAGGAATTAAATAATAAGGAATAATAATATTGTAACGTTTTATTACTTTTACCCCCCCAAATGACTTCTACTTACCTCGTATTATCTTTTTACGCACTAGCCCTTATTACCCTTTACCCTGACTTATCAAAACAGAAGATTCCAAAATTACTTATAGGTCGCCACCAATATTTTTAAACAAAAGGACAAATATGGAAACCTTAATACATTTTCCCCTTTTTTACTTTACTTACTTACCAGGTTCGTTTAGATGAGATTTTCTATACAGGACAGGTTATGTTAAATGGGAGTAATAACTACTCTCTAGGCATGGTGAAACGTCCCCCTGAATTTTTTATAAAATTTTTGTTTAAGTTTTTTTCTGTTTAATTTTTTTTAATTTTTTTTTTTTTTTTATCAGGGGTTGTTACTTAATTCTTAAAACTAGACACGTGGTCTAGATGGGAAAGATCCGCTGAGCCCACCATGACAGGACTTGCAATAAAACACTTGCATAACGATAACACCTTTTATTAGTGTTCTTTCCTTTTATGATGATAACATTTTAATATAATATGCACGTTTAAATTCTCATTATTCACAATAATGGCCATTGGGATGAGTAACATAAATTAATTTTGAACCATTACATAATTAACAACAACAAATTTTTCAAACACCTTTTCGTGCATGGTTTCGATATAAATCAACAGTGCTATGCATTGACATTTACTCAAATAACATTTATAGATCACAGTCTCAATAACAATTATTACATTAGAATTTAGATACATTATGAATTAAGTTTACACTCGAATAATGATCACTCCCAAGAGACAGGTAATGTTTAATATTCACCAACTAATAAAACATTTCTTTTTTGAAATTGTGCATTACAGGAGTAAGACAAATATTTATAGATACATCTTAACACTATTGCCATATTCTTATAAACACCAGTTGCCCATAAAAATTGAGTACTAATACTTGATACTTATTCTGGCACCATGCTGTATAACCATGGTAATGAACCTGTTCACACAAGAACGTTCAGAAAGAACTACCCCCATAGTTATTTGTCAATGCATTCAGTATAAGCTTGTTCATGAGATTTGATCTTCATAAGAAAGTTAATAAAACTGACCAAATAACAGATTTAAATTTTCCTTGCTAATTACTCACAGCTAGAAGGCAAGTGGCATCCTATAAAATACAGCACAGTAATGGACATATTTAAACAGGCAGATTCTTTAACTCAGTCAATTGCACAGTTCACTGTATGTCCACAGGACATGTTACAACAGACCATTGCTCATAGAATATGTGAAGTTACTGTTTATGAAAATGTCTTTAAGTTCATGCCTTAAATCCCGTAAGTTGCTTGTTTGTATATTAAAATATAAGGAATAGTGCCACCTGTGTATAGAAGATTACTTTACTCAGGATGCACGATGATACAGAACATGGTGACGCAACTGGTGAGTCCGAAATTCCAGGAATTCATTTCGTCCTCTGGGCAGTGGTTCAGGCTGGCGGTATGGGGCTCTCTAGAGGTCTGACGGCGTTGGGGTGTTGCTTAGAACTTCGGCCGATGAAGACTGCTGGTCTGTCTCCATCCTCGTCTCCCCTTTCACCTCCCAGCTATCCGGGAACCCTGGAAAAACTTTTTTATCTGTAGACTGCTGTCAGGAAAATACCCTCACACAAATCTTTCTCGCCCCAGTAACACCGATCACGGACACACACTGTCACCATTCTATTCCGCTAACTAAATGTGAATAGAAATATTACTCCTCACAATTCTCAAAATAATCTTTTTCTAGGATTCAATTTACGTTTACTTTTAACTTTCTTTCTTAGTTAATTATTATTTCTACATTTGAATTTGATTGCAACAACATATTAGATTAATTTTTTATACAGGAAAAGGCCAGTCGTCAACATGCTCTCAACTATCTAAGACGCAACACACAAAAAGATCACGCACACAAAAAAATACATACATATAATATAAAACTGGCATAGTCCCTGAATTAATCAAAATTAATACCACACTTTTCCTCACCTAAAGCTCTCTAGTAACTCAGCAACTCATTTCAAAGATGATAAAACAATAGGTGACGCTGCCAGACCAGTGTTTCCCTCGAGTGCAGAACCAGAAATAAGACTGAATGTCGATGCCTGCCAACCCACGGGAACAGAGAATTGAACAAATCAGCTGATCGGAACGGCAGACTGAATTACACACACCCTCAATTTCGCCACGTCACGGTCAAGGTTAAGCGATATAGTCAAGCAGTAGCGCTGGCCGCTCACGCAACCTTTGAACCCGCTATACAGACGGCGCTGTGGCCACGACGCATGCCGAATAATTTAATGCTTAAATTACATCGGCACAATGGTTATCATCATACAAAGTCTGAATTTATTTTAACACATTCATCCTTAGTTATCAATGTTGTGATACAAAATTATACTATGAAAATTCTTTGAATTCCAATCATTGAAGTTAAACCATCAAATGAAATTTACTAGTCACAAAATTACTATACATAAATCATTAAACCAAAACCATTACAAGACATATCAGTACTTTGATCATTCGCGCTCTCTCACTCTCTCTCTCTCTCTCTCTCTCTCTCTCTCTCTCTCTCTCTCTCTAATTATCCCCTTCTTTTTCTTTGAGATCTCATTTAACTGGACATTTTTATAAAAAAATTAAAATTGATATAAAATTTTATTTTGTTTTGACCATTTAATTCTGTTCTTTCGCTTTTACTTAACTGCTCATGGTCCGATTCATAGCACTGCCTGTTGAAAGACGCTTTTTTAATAAAACCACTAAGTTAATCTTGTTAAAACTGTTATATTATCACCACTGTCACTAAATGCTTGTTTTTAGCTGGTTTTTTTATTTTTTCTTACTGCTTCATTCTTCTTACAACCACTGCTATTCAGCTGACTCAAAGTATTGGGCATTGGCCCGGCTGCGCGCCAACATAAGTATTTTTGATTGGCCGGTAGGTCCCGAAGCTCAGCCCGGGAATTCTTATAATTTTTGCTGACTGTTGAAACTGGCATTTTCCGTGATTTATGGACTGCACAACCTGAAGGCGGTTACGTAACTCGTCTAGCCGAACTGTCTAGACATAAACACAGACGAGTGTTTAGTAATAACATTGTATGTATGGTTGGTTAAAACAAGGTTCCACAAAGGTGCACACTGACTGCTTTTCGAATTTTGTTCAATTATTAAAATTCATTCCCGTCCGTGCTATGTCCCGTTACAATGCCCCCTCCCCACTGAGAGGTTTTATGCCGAAGCATACAGGACATGAGATCAATTTTTATATCAATTTCTATTTTTTTATAAAAATGTCCAGTTAAAATGAGATATCAAAAGAAAAAGAAGGGGGATAATGAGAGAGAGAGAGAGAGAGAGAGAGAGAGAGAGAGAGAGAGCGAATGATCAAAGTACTGATATGTCTTGTAATGGTTTTGGTTTAATGATTTATGTATAGTAATTTTGTGACTAGTAAATTTCATTTGATGGTTTAACTTCAATGATTGGAATTCAAAGAATTTTCATAGTGTAATTTTGTATCACAACGTTGATAACTAAGGACGAATGTGTTAAAATAAATTCAGACTTTGTATGATGATAACCATGCGTAGAGAGTAGTTATTACACCCATTTAACATAACCTGTCCTGTATGGAAAATCTCGCCTAAACAAACCTGGTAAGTAAGTAAAGTAAAAAAGGGGAAAATGTATTAAGGTTTCCATATTTGTCCTTTTGTTTAAAAATATTGGTGGTGACCTATAAGTAATTTTGGAATCTGTTTTAATAAGTCAGGGTAAAGGGTAATAAGGGCTAGTGCGTAAAAAGATAACACGAGGTAAGTAGAATTCATGTGGCGGGGGGGGGGGTAAAAGTAATAAAACGTTACAATGGTGACACTGCCAGGATTACTCATATGAATCTTCTGATATGGGTTTAGGCCTGATTCGAAGTACGAGACAGGTTGTGGTAATGGCGTATGTGTGAATAATTAGCGTATATAATTATGTTGCGTAAACTAGGTTATGTTTTGGTAGCGTAACGTGCTTGTGAAATTATTGTGTTTACTTTTATATTTGGATAACGAGATTATGTGTGGGGTATTTTGAAGTAATGTGTATGATTATCGTGTATTAGGAAGGTTGTAGTTTGTTAAGGGGTAGAATATAAATAAATTTTTTAAACATGGCTGATGTACAGGAGGCCAACGTAGGTACATCAAAAGAAGATAGGATGAATTTGTTGCAAATGATATATAATAAGATGAATGAGATAATAAATTCACAAAAACAAATGATTAATGCTATGAAAAAACAAAACGAGGAGTGGAAAAGAGATAGAAATAAAGTAAACGAGAATACGAACAATAATAATGGTAACATAGTGGAAGAGGTAGTGTTAGAGAATAAAATAGCGAATAATGATTATAATGATGAGAGTGTAGTGGTGATAGAGAATGGTAGATTGAATAATGATAGTGGAGGTAGTAATGATGATATGTTTACAAATAATAATGCTAGTTCCAGTGTAGTGGAGATAAAAAACAACAAGGTAAGTGATGATTCTAGTGGGGAGAGAATTACGAATAATAATGGTGTTAGTTTAAATGCAAAACAGGTGAAGAATTATAAGGTAAGTGGCAGTGTTAAAATAAGTAATGATGAAATATTATTGAATAAACATAATGGTGATATCTTGAGTAATAGTGGTGGTGATAATGAGAGTAGAAAGTTAGTTGGCATTAGTAATGGAGTAGTGATAAGTATTGATGAGTTGGAGAAAGAATGGAGAGATAGTTTCAATGTAGCGTGGGTACAGGGGGCCAATTTATCTGGGGTTAAATGTGGAGCAAAGACTTCACAAGTGATTCATGAGGATAAGAGATCCTCACTAGGACATTTGGGCGACAATGGGTCGGCAAATGGTCAAATAAGTTTTTTGAGTGCATCTGGTAAGGCCAGATGGTGTTATAATAAAGTGGTATTGCCCTCTGTGTGGAGTGAGAATGTGAAATTGGGTTGGGAAAGGGATAATAACGAGAGAAATAGAGTGATAGAGATATTTAATTTGACTAGGGGTTATAAAGGGTTAGCTGAGAAGTTGCATAATGAGAGAATTATTATAAATAATAGAGACTTACCTTGTGTAGTAGCAAAAGATGATTTTATTGAGGCTGATAACAATAAACGCTTACCTGTTGTAAGAATTAGCGCATTAGTAGCAATTGATGACTATAGTGATGAGAATATAAACTATTTAATTGTGACAAATGATACCGAAGGAGACTTAACCATACCCGATGTAGACACGGCATATGATAAAATAATAATGGGGGATTACCCTGGGAATTATTATTATTATGGTATAATGGAAAAAACAAATTTTTATGGTCATTATATTAATAATAGGAATATAATGAATTTTAATAAAAATGAATTGTGTATATTCGACATAAGACTAATTTTCGATGATGGTGGTTAGATAAACAGTGAATGAACATTTAATTATTTGAGTTAATGGTATAATTACTTGGCTTATTTAGGTAATGAAGTGTGGTAACTAATAACTGGATATGATGAAAATTTGTAAATAAATGTGTATGTTGATATTCTGGTAGGGCATCAGCTGATATGCTGTTAACATGTATATTGTTTGTTTTGTGTGACTAAAGTTTACAGTTATGAGGGAGTTAATAACAATAATATTTTATTTTGATGAATAACTGCCCTAAATGAATTTCATGATGAAATAAAATAATGCCAGATGTAATTAAATGGAGTTAACTTTTGGTGAATAATATAATAATGAAGTAACGTAGTGTTGTGATTATAATGTAGTTAAGAAGTGTGTGAGTGGATGTTATTAATGTAGAATCATTTTGAATACAATGTAATTAAAGTAACTGAAATTGTTTTGAACAAATGAGGTAATGAAATTAAATTGGACAAATTGGACAAACAAATTGCACAGAAGCAAGTATTCAGTAGCATTAACTAATACTTGTAACTGTTACTTTGTACCTGATTACTCGTTAGTTAAGTAGGAGGGTCCTGTGAATAACAAATATTTTGACGTTAATACAGTAACAACTGTATGATGTTAATTGAAACCATAGCAGAGTTCGATACGTTCCTCGCTTCTCCTGTAGCCAAGTTTGGCCACCCTGGGAATGGTAAAATTTCTTATTCATCATCAACAATTGCTGAAGAATTTTTATTTATCATAGCTAAGTCAGTTACAGACAAAGATATTTCTGAAATTCTTCTTACCCTTCTCTACTTCAGGCATTAGATCATAGACCTGTTGCACCCTCCAGTCGTGATAGAACTCACGCCCCACCCCAGCTAGAGAAATATTAGCCAACCTTTTAATCCACACCTGGGGGCAACCCATGCGGTGTGGGGGGAAGAATGTTGTTTATGTGTGTAGTATATATTGTGTGCCCTTGTTACTTGTTACCTGGATGAGCAAATCGAGCCGTGAAATCGTATTTCTGAAATTACAAAACCTAAGTACTTTTCAGTAATTACTTACTTTTCAGTAAGTGGTTGATTCTCCACCTGACCTTCTACATGCAGACCAACTGGCTATAGTTATCAGCAGGTATGTTAAACAAGATGGTTCACCTATTTAGAGGTTTCTGACATCTCTTAACAATACAGGCCACAAAGCAGTAAAAATATTTGATGCTGATTGTAAAGTCCTTAACTGTCATGAGTTAGACATTAAAAATTGTTGGGGACAGTCATATGACAATTCAAGTAACATGTCTCCTTCTTTCGTATGACAATGCAAGTACATTCAGGTCACACAGACCACATGCAAACCAACTGGCTATAGTTATCAGCAGGTATGTTAAACAAGATGTTCACCTGTTTAGAGGTTTCTGACATCTCTTAACAATACAGGCCACAAAGCAGTATAAACAGTGGCGGCGCTAACGAAACGGGCCCCCCCCCCCGTGAAACTAATTAGGGGGCCCTATAAAAATGGTTAAATTTTGTATACGTAATAGGGGAAAACACTCAAATGAGTTTCTATTTACGCGTGTTTCACAACAATGATTTGTGAATACTTTCTCGTCTATCACAAAGCGTTTGCAATTTGCAAAGGACGTTCCACACGTGTACAAACTCTTAAAATTCATTGTTGCTAAATAGACAAAGTTCTATACAAACTATAAAAAAACCAAAATAAAAAGAATGATTTCTTTTTACGTCAAAGATCTAAATTCAGACTATGAAACAGTACCGCACACAGAGTGTTAAAAATTTATTATTTAAAAACGAATATCAAAGTAACATTCTAGCTTTTTCCAAACATTTAAATTAGTTTGTAACTGAATTTGTAAAATTCTTGAATATACTCTATACAAGTTCTCCTTAAATCTAATCCAATTCAATAACACTCAAACTCAAGTAATATACAATATTTACAGATGAGGATCAACCAAAGTTCACTGTTTTACTAAGCCTAGTCTTCTTTTTTTAATAGCTAAGAACTTTTCAACCACTTCGTTGATATTAGTTTTCTGTGTCTCTCCATGCTCAATGCTTAACAGTGCCAAGTCACTCAACCGAGTTTGGGCCATGGTACTTCTTAAGTATGACTTAATTAATTTAAGTTTTGAAAAGCTTCTTTCCGCTGTAGCTGTTGTGACAGGTATGGTTAAATAAAGCTGCAAAGCTGTAGTTAAGTCTGGGAGGCAACTCATAAGGCAGCTGTTTTCTTCAACCAGTAAATTCATCATTTCTCGAATGCTTTTCTTGTGTATAATTTCTTTGGCCATCAGAGCTTTGAAGGATATTACTTGGTCAGGCAGTGATGTGGAAAGGTCACCAGGATACACATTTACCAGAGCCTTACTTTTCTCCACTATTGTCTCTTATGAGAAGTTACTAAATTCTGAGGCGTCAGGAATGAAAACCTATCATCAATGCAACGCAATCTTTCGAATCTCATTTGTAGCTGAGCTATTACAATATCTAGTGTTGCATTGAAAACTTTTACTTCAAATGATTTCACTGGGCCGTCAATTCTATGGTCAACTGATAATTCAACAAAGAAGCGTTTTACAACTCGCTTATGCTTATTTTTCATGTTACAAGTTATGTCCCATGACTGGGCCAACTGTTTAGCACCAACAAGAAAGACGGCAAAGTCCTTTCTTAAAACTTTTAACTCATCACAAGCGCGGCTTAGAAACTGCCACGCTCTGCCTAGGTCAACAGTTGGCCTCTGTAGTGCTTTTGAAGTTATATTTACATTCTCTAAAATCTTAGTTTCAAGGCAGAGTACAAGAATAAATTCAAAGTTTTCCAGGTGGTTTCTAATTGGTAATGCTTCTTCTGCCTCGGGTTTTTTCAGCTGTACAGAATAATTTCTGTCAAACACTTAATCACATTTTTGAAATCATTTCTTAAAGCTAACAGACAGTCGTGTCTAAAAGACCACCTTGTTGGACATAGCTTTTTTAAATTTAGATTTTTGGCAGAGCTGTCTTCTTTAACGGCAGTGTTAAGTTCTTGCCATCTATGTAAGCTTTCACTGAAAAACACATAAGTTTTCGGAACTATGTCATAAAATTGTCTTATTTCAGAAATATTTGATACTGAATCATTGATCACCAAGTTCAGGTTATGTGCAGCACAGTGTACGTAATGCGCGTTTGGGACTATATCTATAATTCTTTTCTGTAACCCAGAGTATTTTCCGCTCATTGTTGCTGCACCGTCATAACCTTGACCTCTACACTTACTAATGTCAATTTCATTTGTTTTCAAAAAGTCTAAAATCTTACTTTGAAACCCCTCACTGTTGGGATCGTTTATTTCTTGAAATCCCAAAAAGGACTCACTAATCACAGTTTTATAATTGCCAGGAGATTCTTCTACTATGTTAATGTATCTGATTACAACACTCATATGGTCAATCTTAGAAATGTCTTGTGTGCTATCAACAATTATAGAAAAAAAAAGGAGACGAGTAAATCTGTTTTAGTAAGGCAGTCAATACTGATTTTCCTAGCAAGTTAATGATTTCATTTTGAATGTCATGGTGGAGGTATTTTGATCTGGTTTTTTCATTTTCTAAGTGTGCACTAAGGAGTGAATCGTAGCAAGAAACTGAAGATAGTAGCCTATGTTCAAAAAATTTCCACTTTCAGGATTTATTAAATGTAATGATTCTCTATGGCCACGAAACGGCAATGAACACAGTGCCATGGTTCGAATGACATCCACAATCCATATGAAAATATCTTTCCATTTTTTCCGCTCATCGGAAATTTGATCAGCTACCGTTTTACTCTTTTTCCAAGTGGCATACGTGAGACAAGATTGTAAATGAGCATTGCTACTTTCATGAATTTCAATTTTTTTACTGAGACCTTTCCAATCTCTAATATCGCCTTCACACCAGCTTTGGGCATCAGCACTTTGGCTGAAAAGCCAACATGGTAAACAATAGACTCCATCTAGATTACGAGAGTAACAAAGCCAAAACCTGTGAACAATTTGGCCTGCTGCAGTTTTGAAAGAATAATATACTGTACTGAAAGACCACTTAGAAACGGAATCCTTCAGGAAAGGACCCTTTGGTTGACAAGGTTCACTTAACGTTATTAACTTTTTCACCTCGTCTGTCATTGTAGCTTGATTTTTATAGAATGCAATATCTGTCTCAAAACTTTGGCAGTTTGGATCGGAAGGGCCTGCTAAACTAGTTTTATTTGCGTGATTACTTACAACTTCAGTTGGTTCAAACTGATTTTCTGGTCCAGGTATGTCTTCGGACTGGCAAACACATTCAATGCCTAGCAGTTGTTCTTCCTGTTCATGTTGCAGTTGCTTATTTGTTTCCGTAGTTGTATCACTTGTATCCGACAGACTAATGTTTAAATCAGGTTTATTGTCACTGTCACAATCAACTTCAAGTCCGATTTTTGTTTCTTTTTCATTACTTGCACTTGGCCCGGGTTTGGGTTGTTCAACTTCACATTTTGATGATTTTTTTAAAAACTGGTCGAGTTTTGAAAGTTTACTTTTAGATTCTTCTCATTGTTTTTGCAGTTTCTTTTCTTAGCACCACTTAAATATTCACGCTTACTTTCCATTTTATAAACTCTGTCTCTAACACTCTAACTCTACACAAAATACAAAAACTAAAATCAAATGTTAAGTCATTAAACTTAAACGGCACTAAATTACGAAATGAATGCAATACAGTACTATCGCGCAGGAGATGCGACGCACTACTGAGTACTGAACTACATTGTGTTGTGTTTGTTTACGTCTCTTCAGTGCCGAGTGACTCATCGCACCGGACGTACGGGCACCACAAGAGATAAGATAAGCTTCGCTTACAAACTACAAACAGTAATGTCATTTCGGAAAACGTAGTTTTTTTGCATGTCTATACAATTAAAAAAAACGTATATTTCGTATTTTAAATACAAATTTGCCGGTAGTCGGATCCCATTAAAACTTTTTTTCCTAATTATTTTCATATTTTTTTCGGGGCCCCCCGTGCCGCGGGGTCTGCGGGGGCCTTATTGCCGCCACTGAGTATAAATATTTGATGCTGATTGTAAAATCCTTAACTCTCATGAGTTAGACATTAAAAATTGTTGGGGACAGTCATATGACAATTCAAGTAACATGTCTCCTTCTTTTGTATGACAATGCAAGTACATTCAGGTCTCCAAATCCTAATCAGAACTGAATAGTCATGCTGAGGTAATTGCTTGTTCTGCTCGCTCATTCAATCTTGTGGGAACATTGGAAGCTGACTGTTGTAATGTGGGCTATAATTTTTTTCTTTTGTTACAAGAATTGTACAAATTTTTCACTTTGTCTAACAGCAGGTGGGGGAAATAATTCAAAACCCAGTGTCTGTCACGGATGAACCAGAACTTCAACACCAGTGTTCTATACTGAAGCATCTCAGTTCTACATGATGGTCTGCATGAGATGACACTTGCCAAACACTGCAAACTATTCTTCATACTTTGCAATTAATTGAACAAGATACGACAATGAAACCTGTCACTCGTGCCAAGGCAAGAGGTCTAATTACAAAAATGAACAGCCTATAAACTGTCTACATGGCAGAATTATGGGGTTTCATACTTCAAAGACTCAGTGACACAAATAAGAAGTTACAAAGTATTGACATTGACCTGAGATCTGTGGTTCAGTTTTACAACTCATTTATCAAACTCCTCGAGTCAACATGCAATCACTACAATTACTTTGGAAAAAAGGTCAGGAACTAGTAAAAGTAGTTGCTTACAAAGAAGGTACTTGTCAGGTCAAGAGAAAAAAGAATGATGATGAACCATGTAGAAGGGATAATGCTGAAGAAGACATGGTTTTTAGTCCTCAGGAAACCTAAGAGTAAATGTGTTCATCATTATTATTGACAATCTAATGTCTGAATTGGAAAAGTGATATGTTGGAATAAACAAAACTTTCAAGGTTGTAAGTGAAGTTGACGAATTAAATCACGACAACTTGAGGAAATAGGAGAGCACCTTGTGAAACAGTATCCTGATGATTTAGAGGAACTGTTCTGTGAAAAAGTTTTACATTTTAAATGTTACCTAAAAACAGTTACATTAAATTATTGTGATCCCAATAAAGAACGGAAGAGGCTGAAAAGGAAAAGGTCAAGCGATTCAGCCTGCTAAACTCCTACGCCAATTAAACTTTGAACTGCTGAGGAGGGAAATAGGCTACACCTATGAAGCTCTGCCACCTAATACAAAAGGATGGACTCTATAAAATCTGATGAGTGGCGTGCATACTGGCAATTAGTCAATTTGCCGCATTTGACTGTAAACCATCATTATCATTTTGTGAATCCTCAAACAGGAGCGCATACACAAGACATAGAAAGCCTATGGCGGTCCTGTAAATGCCAAAACAAGATTGAATGTGCACAAGAAGGGAACTCTTAAATTTCTATTTATGTGAGCTCATGTGGAGAGCAAGAGATACAAACAATGATTTGTTTGAGAAAATGTTGGAAGATAAAAAATATACGCCCGCTTAAGTATTCTTGTTTTACATAATTTTGGTAAGTATTATCAATTTTGATAAGTATGTTTTATTTAGAATACCGGTACATATTTCATAGTGTTATCTACTTTGAAACCATGTGCTTAGCTTAATTATTCCTTGCTCAAGTTTAATCCAATACCATTTACAAGGATATTAAGTATTCTGTAAAAGTATTTTGTTTTCATATTGAACACAGTACATGACACATTAAAAGTATTCATTACTTAAAAGTAGGTTAGATTACAGTATAAAATCTAAACAATTTCATAGCAGCTGTAACAAAGTTAATTATAAAATAATAATCATTTTGTACTTTCTCTTTTACAAGTGGATATTAAGGCAAAAAACTGATATCATATGAAGTGTAATAATCATGTTCTGTGTATTATTATTTTTAATCTTGTACTGTTACATATAAAACTAACCTTATACTCATGAGGTATAATTGAACTGATTTTACTTGTAACTGAACAGTTGGCTGAAAATAAGACACACTTGTAACACATATCAGAACCTGAATATGTGATTTGAATTGTGTCCGTTTGTTTAGGATGTCGTTTTTGTGTTTTCGTGTGTTTATATATTTCCATTTGTTCAAGAGTGTCTAGTCTTCGGCCTTTTGTGTGTACCTGTAGAATATCCGTGTTATTGTTGATGTTTTTGTATGTGTGGTGTGCTTCAATGGGGTCGTTTGCAAAGGTGGATTCAGTAGTGGAGTGTAGTGCCTTTGTGTGTTCAATGTATCTTTTTTGAAGCTACGTCCTGTCTGGCCTATGTAGAATTTGTTGCAATCTGAGCAGTTTAGTTTGTAAACAGCAGGTAGATTGAATTTGTTTTGTGTTTTGGGTGTGTGTTTTGATAGTGTGTGTTCTGTTTTGTTTGTAGTTTTGTATGCAATTTTGTAACCTGCTTTTTTGAATTTGTGGGTTATTTTTTCAGTGTGGTTTTTGACGTATGTTAGTGTTACGAATTTGTTGTTTTCTGTCTTTGTCTATTGTTTGTTTTGTGTTTTGTTTAGGAGTTTATCGACTATTGTTCTGTTGTATCTGTTGGATTCTGCTAGATATTTTATCGTGTTTAGTTCGTCTTTGTAGTCTTTTTCCCAGTGGATGAACTAGATGGCACTACACTCCACTACTGAATCAACCTTTGCAAAACACTTCATTCAAGCAAACCACACATACAAAAACAGCAAAAATAACGTGGATATTCTACACGCACACACAAAAGCCCGAAAACTAGACACTCCTAAAGAATTGGAAATATACAAACACAAAAAAACGACATCCTAAACAAACAGACAATTCAAATCACACACATTATTTGAACATATCACACCACACACTCACAACATTGAACCTTCAAAAGTCGATACCTCGCAAGAACAAGACAGACAGTGCTCCCAGTGGCAGCCCCTGAAGAATGTGGTGGTAATATAAACATGAATATAGTGAAAATATAAATGGCAGTGGCAACACTGTAGATAGATGAAACACGGACGGACATGGTTACACAGTAAAGTTACCTAGTGTATTATAACCTATCCTTGTTAATACTTTTGTTTGTAAGCTTGTGATAATTGTTACAACACAAATAAGCCACCCCAGTACCAGGGATAAAAAAGATAATTATAAATGTAAAAATACTTCATATCAAATAAAATGTTTAAATATAAATAAAATATACATATTATGACACGACGAACGACGATATTACCCAACCCAAGTGATTGACCCAACAACAGAAAACAAAGGAAGCAGGGAACCACAAAAAATACACAGAGACTAAAGGTGATTGACCAAACAAATAGGAACTAACAAAAGAAGGTAAGAAACCAGAACCAAAGAAGACAATTAAAGGAAGTGAATGAATTCCTACAACTAAATAGAAATTAAACCAGATGAGAAGAGGAGAACCGAACCAAGATGAAGACAATTAAAGTTGAAGAAGATGAAGGAGAAGAAGAAGAAGAAAAGAGGAGACAAAGTGAAACCAAGGAGTAACTAACACCACATATAAAAGGGAGAAATGGTATACTCAAAGATAGAATACTGTAAATAAACTCCAAATAATTATCCACTAATGAAAACAAATATTATTGTTATAAATGGAATAATTTATGTACGTGTTTTAAACAAAAGACAATTAAAAAGTAACCTAGTGAAGAAAAGTACACTAACCCAATTATCAAAGTTAGATTTAATGAAATGTAAATAACCAAATGTCATTAATGATAAGTATTATGTTATAAAGAAATAGTGAGAAATAATGGAGAAATAAGTATAGGGATTACCCACTAAGTAACACTTAATATAAACAGTGAATAAAGTGCAATAGTGAAAGTGTTAATACCCCCAAAATCGTGAGTATAACAGTGATAAACACCAGTTAGTTAAAAGTGAAAGTGATACGTGGAAAAGGATATTATCAGTAATAAAAATGTATTAATAGATAAGAAATCACTTAATAAATCATTGATAAACCAATCAATGATGTAAGTGAGCTTATGAACAATCATATAATTAAGAATAATTAAAAATAGTATTTAAAATAGAGATAAGTAAAGGATGTAGTATTATTCAGGGAGAAAGCCCAGGTAAAAACAGTTTGTATTAACATGGAATGGAGGAAGAGAGTAGTATTGAAATAAGATTTTGCATTAAAATTAAGTATACAATTAATAAAACACCCCATGTTAGAAGGGAAATAAATTTAATGAGTTTGAAAGAAGTGATGATGTTTCTCACTCAAGGTAATAGCAAAAGAATGAAATAAATGTTAAACCAACAGTAACTAATAACTTATAAAGAATTGTTTGTTTTAATGTTATGAATAGGATATGGCTGAAAGGAACTTGCAGTCCATAAGCCTAATTGTTATATTTTAAAAGATGAATAATGAAAACTATATTGACTTGTAATCAAAACACAAACAGAAACAAAACGGAACACAAACAATTATAATAATAAAGTGAAGCCCATCAGGCTGAATTAAAATGTAATTTAAAAGAAATAAATAAAATACCATCATGGCTACTTTTGGCTATGAAAACGTCTAACTGTCAGACACACACAAATGTCAATTGTAACAAATTCACAAGGAAATTTACAAATCTAACACAAGTAAATAGCCAGTAATTATGTGTAAATCATTTTAAAAAAGAAATGTTATTATAAAAGTTTAATTTAAAAGAGATATGTAATTTATTAGATGTCAAATAATTAGACTTAAGTTAATGTATAATAGAATATGACCTTATGAGGTATCATTTTAAACTTTGAAAGGAAATAACGACAATAGTGATATTATTTATTACCCCAAAGGAACGATAGAGGAATAAAATCATTAAGAAAATATATAATAAATTTGAATAAAAATTCAAATCCCATAACAATGCTTTCAATCGAGGCCTTAACCAATCAAAGGGTTACTGTTACCATAGAAACGGGCCGTTGAATACTAATTTTCCGTTAAATTTATTAGACTTGGAAAAATGACGCGTGGGTAAGCGGTACGCAAGATTGTGATGACTAAAATTTTACATTAAAAAGTTAAAAAGACGTTCAGAAATCGACAACAAGGACTAATGACGAGTAAATGCAGAGCTTCTAAGATTAAACGATGTCCTGGAACCAAATAAAAAGAAATTAAATAGCAGAAAGTCCCAAGACGAGATAGAAGAAGATGCCCGAAGCCTAAACCAGCTCAAAATTGCAGAATTTCCATCACCCAGACGACAACATATCACCACTGTCTGAACTGATAAGTATCAACTAAATTCCTTTATCCCAGAAACCAAATTACTTTAAATATTTCTCAAGTAAATCAAAATTTCTCACTATTAAACAAAATTAATTTTCTTTCAAAGGTTTAATGCATAATCAACTTACGTAAAACATTTGTTAATTAAAATATAACCTCGCATTAGTGTGCAAAATTTGTAACAACTAATACGACACTACCGAACAATTTGTAAAAACACTTTATACTATTTAAGTACGTATAAGGTATGGTAGTGTACTTTTTTAATGTAACCAACTTTTATGTTTTATTTTATAACCCAAAGAACCGCAGATTTTGAACAGATTAATATATTGTATGTAACCAGAGGCCATGACGGCATTGAAATAATTTGTTTCAAAACCAATTTCGCCAACTTTGAGATGTGTGTTTCATGTTCTAAGCTGGAGCAATTTGTTATTAAATCATTTATAAACCTTTTGTCATATTAATTAATGACTGAATTTGTATTAAAATTACAGTACAGAGTATTACCATCGTTTTATTTCATAGGACGTTGTATAATATATGTGTGTTAGCAAATTTTAATAAGTAACCAACTAGCGCTCTTCACGAGTGGACAATACGACAACCTGTACAGCGGCGGGAATCATTCGAACGATCCAGCCGTCAACGCTGACAACACTTATTAACTTGTAATTTAACAAATTTAATTGTTTTAATATAAACAATTTGGCGCCACCCGGGATTCGCAACCCCTATGAATGAACAGGTAGGTTGTACTGGTAATTTGGACCACGCTACAGACCTCAGTAGTGACAACCATTAGTGTAACGACCGGTGTGAGGCGAACACACCACATTAACACTTATACACATAATAAACAAGTGTAAACACATTTTAACAGGTACGACCAGAGCTTCTCGTTACAGATTGACGACTCCAACACGGGGCTTTAAAAAGAAGGATGCCCCGATTTTCTCGTTACAGTTTGGTGACCAACAACGTGAGGCTAGAAAGGACAACTAGCGGCGGTTATGAATAGACATAGTATGGTTACGAGGCTCAAAGGTAAGGAAGCATCAAACCAAGAAGAAAAGCAAGAAGTAATGGAAGAAGTTGAGGAAATGATTGGAGAATTGTTGGAAGAGCATCCACAGGAGGACCAACTGGAAAACCCAAATCTACCTCAACCAGAACCGGAAGTGGAAGTAATGATAGGGGACCAACCTACCAAACCCACTCAGAAGGAAGACCTGAGCACGCAGGAGATGTTCAGGATAATGATGGAACAAAGAAGACAGGACAAGGAAGAATTGAATAAAAAATTAGAGTCAGACAAGGAAGATTTGAATAAAAAATTAGAATCGTTACAAAAGGGAATGGAATTCCTGAATAACAAAATAGAGAGGAACCATGAAGACCTGAAGAGAAATCAGGAAACATTGGAAAAGAAGAGCTAAGAGCTGAAGAAACTGATCAAGAAGGATCTGGAAATAGTACATAAAAAGATTGAAAGTAGTAATGATACTCTCCAACGGAAATTGAAGGAAGATGGTGAGAAGAACAGAGAAGAATTAAGATTCATGCTAGTAGAGTTTCGTGAAGAAGTCAAACGGACAAAAACAGGGATGAACAAGAGATGGGAAGAAACGAGTTACCCAGTAGATCAACTTAATGAAATGGTAGTTAGTGATTTCAAACCATGGAATGAAACACTAGACAGCACGTCTGAAAGTGTCAAAGAAACAAGTGTATTGTTTTCTGAACATACAGATAACAATGACACCAAGAAAATTGAGCACATAAAAACCAACAGTAGAAGAGTAAAGAAGAATCGAATAATTAAGAAAATTAAGAAAACAGAGGAAATGAGAAAGGTATATAAAAGGAAACTAATCAAAACTCGAGAAGAAGTGGAGATGATGAAGAACGGACTCATCGATGTGTTTAATTTGCCCCTTACCTACCAAAGCAAATTAATAAAGTATAAAGATTATAGGAGGACTCTGAGGGAAATTATAAAAGGAATTCACAACCAACCAGTGGATGAAAAATTCAGCAAATCTATGCTTAGATGGAAGATGCCAGAAATAGAAATGACTGACAACAAAACAGAGTATAACAAATCAAGAAGGTCAATAAAACACTGGAACACACCAGAAATGGAAATTCTGAATAAAAAAGCAAAAATAACATTAATGAGAGAGGCACAATTAACTTCTCTGATTAATCGACAAAGTAATCAAATGTTTGAGGTAGACATGAATACTACGGAACATATAGTAGTAGAGGAATTGTGGTACGAGACCGAAGAAACCTACATCACAAGGAAGAAAATAGTTCTACACGCCAAGTCTGAAGCAATTATTAACAAATTTTACTGTATATACAAAGATATTTTAATCATAAAAAAAAAAGAACCAAGACACATGGAAACTAGTAATTCCTCAATCATTAGAAAATCAAATCATCAAAGATTACCATGTGAGATACGGACACATGGGAACAATCAAAATGGTAAAAGCTTTAGAGGAAGATTTGTTCATAAAAAATATCACGAGAAAGGTAAATAAAAATATAAAAACCTGCACGTTGTGTCAGATGGTCAAAACCAATAATGAAAAGAAGAATGGAACGATGATACCCATCACATCAAATGCCAAACTAGAGAAGGTATTCCTCGACATATGTGGACCATTCCCACGTAGCGGAGGAAGACATGGATACAAGTTCATCGTGATTATACTTGACCATTACACCAAGTACACCAAATTATACGCTATAAACAGAGCCACAACAGAAAAAATATTAGATATTATTAAAAATAAATACATGTCAGAGATTGGAAAACCGTACATGATAATAACCGATCATGGAACGCAGTTTAAGGGAAAAAGGTGGAGAGAAGAATTAATAAAACTAAACATTAAAACCTATAAAACTTCAGTATACCACCCGAGTAGTAATCCAGAAGAAAGGATGTTGAGAGAGGTGGGATGCATTTTGAGAACTTATTGTCATGATAATCAGAGAGAATGGTGCAAATATTTAACTTCAACCGAAGTGTTTTTAAATATCAGCTATCACCAATTTACTGAAAATACACCATACTTAATGATGTTCGAGAGGAAGCCAAATAGAGAGATACAAGAGATAATAGAATTCCCAAAAAACCCAGAAGACCCGTATGATAAAAACAAATGATACAGCCTAATAATGGAAAAGATAGAGAAGCAAAAGGCCAAATATGCTAAAAACCAACTCAAAATAATCAAATATAAAGAGGGAGAAAAAATATTAATCAAGAATCGTGAACTGCCAAGTACAATGGAAGGTATAGCAAAGAAATTATTATTGCTTTATACCGGGCCATACGTTATCACAAAAGATAATGGTAATAACACTTACCAGATAAGCAATGTAAATACAAGAAAAATAAAGGGAGTTTATAACCAAACTTCAATAAAAAAGTTTTATGAAGAAGAATAAAATAACTAGAAATAAAATAATAAAATTTCAAAATTCAAAAAGATTGTAAGAGCAACTTACTACATTATTTAGATGATATAAGTGGAATAGAAAAAATTCAAATAAATGAATAAAAATATAAAAACAAAGGAATAAGTTACACAAATTCCTTTCAATTTAAATCAATTTACAGTCTAATAAAAGGTTGATATATGAAGTATAAAATAAAAAAGTGAGATAATAAGGAATAAGTTACACAAATTCCTAAATATATAAAAGTAAGAATCACAAACTTATGATTATAATTAAACAAAAATAACTAAAAAGGAATAAGCTGCAAACATTCCTTTAAAGTAAGAGAATTAACTGACAAAGAATTATCAAAAATGATATTTAATACAGAATAAAATAAACAAAAATAAACTCAAGCTAAAATTACTGAGATAAATACCTGAAATTATAATGAATCAAATGTATTCTAAGAAAAAAAAATCTGAACTGGTACATGGAAAAAGAGAAATTATATGTATAAAACAAATATACAAGCTATGGCTAAAGCAGAATATTGCTAAATGACTAAGAAAAGAATAGAAATGTCTAAGATAATTAAAATGATCACAATAAGAATTGAAAACAAAATAATGAAAAGTGAGATATGATGAAATTAACATATGAATAAATATAAAAACAATCAACCGTATGAGTAGATGATAGTATATAGCTAAGGTATAGCGGAAGGAAGAATGAGTAAAAGGCCGAAGTGATCTAAAAACAAACCACAAGGTGGACAATCCCAAAGTATATTATTATTATTATTATTGTTATTAATTTATGTCACAAGTTGACAAAAAAGGTATTTAAGATTGACTGTTGAAAAGTCCAGCAATCAAATAAACTGAGCAGAGATGATGTTCCTCTGGTCTCAGAAAAAATGAGTAGTAATGGGAGAAACCAGCTACTAAAAGTTAGGGAAAAAATTGTGTATAAGGGAAAATGCACCAATGGAAATAAATAAAAACAGATCCAAATAAAATGGAATGAATTATGTAAGAAGAGGAATAAAGAATGGAGAAACAAACAAGAGAAAAAAGGAAAAAGATTATATATAACTGATAATTTCATAAAAAACTATGCTAGTGTTTTATTAAAATGATCAATTTTAGAGGAGAGGCATTATGTTACAACACAAATAAGCCACCCCAGTACCAGGGATAAAAAAGATAATTATAAATGTAAAAATACTTCATATCAAATAAAATGTTTAAATATAAATAAAATATACATATTATGACATTACGAACGACGATATTACCCAACCCAAGTGATTGACCCAACAACAGAAAACAAAGGAAGAAGGGAACCACGAAAAATACACAGAGACTAAAGGTGATTGACCAAACAAATAGGAACTAACAAAAGAAGGTAAGAAATGTAACAGTACATAATGGCCCAATACCATAATTATGGGATTTAAAGGTATTTTTCAATGGTTTGTATTGTTTAATCATTAAAACACAGAATGGTTAGGTCCATTGTCCCTATATATGGAGGAACAAAGTAAATTCAGCAAGAGTACTATACCAAGGTCACCGTTGAACGTGCGGGAATCGGAAAAGGCCATGGCGGTGTTTGTGACGAATGACTTTAAATATGCATTGTGATTGGATCATAGCACTGTTCCGTCATAACCAAAAACAATGACGCACTGACTACAATACGTACAACGAGGCGTTGTCCAGTAAGACAAAGCTGGATGACGTAAGAAACACACACACAAGCGCAAATTTACATTTGCCTCGTTCTCAATTCAATGCAGTTCTTCAAAGGATCAACAGCGATGTATCGCTGTGTGATCAATTTTATAACAAAAGTGTATTATAACTAGAATCAAAATTACCAGTATAATAGTGGAGCAATAAAGGCTCGAATTTAATAACAGTATGAACTATAATATGTAGAATCAGTGCTTATATTTACTTAATAAAACTCAGCAGAACTTGAGGCGAACACCGGCCATCAACATGGGTGTCAACCACCAACAGCTAAGGAGCAACACCGAACAACAATAAGAGAAGTCCAATTTTACCATCTTTCTTATAGTTTAATGAGCTCATTGATCAAGAATAATTAATTAAACGAATGTACTTGTAATAGGGCGAATGCGTGTGAGAGTGAGTGAGTGAGCTCGTGGCCACCAATATATGCCGAGGGCATTGGTTTGTGTGTAAGTAAATACTAATTAATAAATGATTAAAGCTGCAGCATTATAAACGTTACAATGATCTTGATTTAGAAACAGAAAAAAAAGAAGTATTAAGAATGATTTTGGATATTAAACTAACCACCATTTTGTTTTGGTAATCTTATATGACACCATTTTGACCGCATGGTCGTGTATGTAAAACATATCTGGGAAATTAAAATTTTGATGGTTGCTTTCCATAATACAGTGTTATTATTTGTGTCATCTTCTGTGTATCGAAATCTCGCTGTAAATGAATCTGGCCCCCTTTAGGTAAAAGCACATTTAAAAAGAAGAATATGAGCCCGGCAGTGACTGAAATTGGTAAGTACGTAGAGGTACCATATTATGGTACTTTTTATACATATGAGTAGGTTACTTTCAAAAGCGGACATCTGTCATTTTTGACGAATTTTAGGTAACAGTTGATTCTTATGTAAAATTCGATGCTCTTTTCAATTGTGTTGTTAGTTTCTTACAAAAACGGACGTAAATATGAGAAATAGGAACAAAAATGTAGTAGTTCATTTCAAAAGTGGACATCTGCAATGTTGGTTCTAATCAAAAGCGGACAACTACACATTCAGCCAATCTCCATCCTAGATACTGGTCACATGACCATAAAAACAATAATAGCTACCAGTATATGGTTTCTGTTTGTTGTTTGATTCTAGTAAGTGAAGTTATAAACCATTTTTTAATTATTAATATTTATTATTGACAGTTAAAATAAAAAAATGGAAACAAATATTTCGCCTGTACCTCCTAATAAGGCTCAGAAGAGAGTGGCAAGGCCACAAACGTGGAAACGAAACATAGAAAAGGCTCAAAGGTAAGCATAACCTAGAACTTATTTTTACATGTTTTCTTTAATGTGATTGCAAAGTTGTATATGTTAGAACGAATTCAAATGTCAGAAACGTTTTAATATAGTTTATTTTTTCACTATAAGTTATTACGTTCACTCCTTTGTTGGAATTTTTTTAATAATTAAGTGTCAAATTGAGCCTAGACATAGCAAGTTATAGGGTTCTATATCTCATTAACACGTTAATACTGTCATTTCATTGATTGAGAATAATATAAAAGTTCTTTCGTATGAGGACCAAATTATTATTTCAAGTAATTGATTATTCTTTTCTGAGATTGCAAAACTTTTTAAAAGTAAAAAATAACTAATAAAATAAAAATTTAAAAAGTAAAATAATATAAATTTTTATGACAACTTTATATAAGTTTGTTCTTTGCAGGTACTCTGCTAAAGGTCTGCCAAATTACCCAACATGTCAACACAGGGTTGGCTACCAATGTTGTCTGCTAAGTATGCATGACATAAAGTGTTTTCATGATTCTTTTTACTTGCTACCAGAAAAAGGTAAGCAAGATTCTTTTATTTTTAAATATTGTCATGCACAAAGACCAAACCCCAAAAGGAAGGAAAAAGAAGACTTGAAGAAGCCAAAATCAATGATGTTTGAGTACACAATTGTTAATGCAGCTGGAGTGTACTTGTCAGTATGTAGGAACACATTTTTAAATGTTTTAAATATAACAAAACACAGAGTGATTGGGGTTTTCAAGCGTTTTAAAAAAGGGGCAAACCTTGTCCCTGTAGAAACTAGAGGGGGAGATCAAAGAAGTAAACAATATGATTCTAGAAGGAAGGCTGTGATCGATTTCATATCATCATTTAAAACAAACGAGTCACATTATGGGCGAGGCAAAAGTACAAAGGTTTATTTACCTTCAGAACTGAATGTAAATAAAATGTGGCGAATGTACTTGTTAGCACATACTGATGAACTGCAGGTAACAAAAAGTTTCTTTCGAAAAGTTTTTTGTACAAGTTTTAATATTAGCTTTTCAAGTCCTGCAGTAGATGAATGCAGTACATGTTTAAGTTTACAACACAATCTTACAATAGAAAAAAATGAAGACAAAAGAACTGAGCTTCAACTTAAGCTACAATGTCACAAAAGGGAGGCTAAATTTTTTTTGATTACTTAAAAGAAAAACCTCAAGATTGTCATCTGTTATCATTCGACTGCCAGAAAACCCTGGTATTGCCAAAAGTTTCTGATCAGGCAGCCTATTATACACGTCAATTTTACTGATATAATGTATCTGTTGTAAAGGGTGTCTCTACAGATTCACTTACACTGGAAAATGTATCTATTTATTCGTGGAGTGAAGATGAAGCTAAAAAATCCTCCAATGAAGTGGCATCTATAATTTATCATGAATTGGAAAGTGTTGATTTAACAAACTGCACATCCATTCGTTTCGTGGCTGATGGATGTGCAGGACAAAATAAAAATGTGAATATGTTATGTATGTGTATGTGTTGGATGATAAAAAAATCGCCCAAAGAGATTACAAGTCTAGAAATTGTTTATCCTGTTACTGGTCACTCTTTCTTCCCATCAGACAGAGTGTTTGGGTTAATTGAAAGATATATTAACAAAAAGAAGACAATAATCCAAAAACAAGAATATCATGCAGTATTTAAAAAACATGGAAAGCTTAAACTTACTGGTCAAGACTGGTTAATTTATGATTGGAAAAAAGAGGCAGGTTTACACATGAAAACAGCTGCGCAGCTCCACTTCAGAATTTCACAGTGCAAGAAAATAATTGTTCGTAAAACCAAAATGGGGAACGTAACTGTCAGAGGTGAACTTTCATACAATGTAACTGCTGGGGCTGAAAGGATCATTTTTAAGTTGGGTCACCGACAACATGACATCAACCCAGATCTAATACCTATCGGAATGAGAATTCAAAGAAAGAAATGTTCTGATGTCAATAAACTCCTTATCAAACATTTTGGAGAAGACTGGAAATCTCTCGATAACTTACAGTGGTATAAGAACGTTATTGATGGGCAGGACAATCAAGATAATGAAGGGGATGAACAACTGGATTATAACTGTGACTGTATCGAAATGAGTGAAGATAATCAGGACAAGATTCTTTTGATGAACATTAACTGAAATTTTGCAATTTTATTGAAATCATTAACAGTTTATTTTTTTATGTAAAATTTATACCATTATTTTTGTTATTTCATTTTTGTAATATGATTATGAATTTTTTAAAATAAATTTCTCAGTAAAGTACAATTTGATATTTTTGTTTCAAGTGTTATCTTGATTACCAGTAATTGAAAACAGGATTAATTATATATCACCCTGATTACTTTTTATTTTTATCATGTTGTAACGTTTTAAAATTAAATTATTACTGTAATTATTTTTAATTTATTTTACATTATTAGTGTAATTTAGATGAATAGCATTATTAGTAAAAAAAAAGGAAAGAAACCTGAAGAATGGTCTGTTCTTACACCTAATACTCAGTTCCTTTCAAAAATGGACAACTGACTCAAGGTATGTTTCAAAAACGGACATCTACTCGGGTCCATTTCAAAAGCGGACAACTGTATTTTTAAACACATTTTTAATATTAATGTAGTCAGAAAATGATGTTAAAGTGAAGTTATTTTGATTTTTGACCACAAGAACTAATTTTATTAAAAAAAAAAATAAAGAGTTTTGCTGTACTAATAGTAAATATAAAAATAGTGGCATACTGGAAAACCATGCCAATGACAGATGTCCATCTTTGAAAGTAACCTACTCATATAAATATCAGTATATGTGTGCAGTAATAAATAATAAAGTGGGTAAAATCACAAATGGCGCCTGAACTGTGGACGTTATATAAAAATTAATTTATATAAAACAGCCAGATTGAGAAACACAGAAGGTGGTACAAGACGGAACATAACCTAATACACAAGAGGTTATGTTGATGAAACAAAGCAACCAGTAATTGTATAATTAAAAAATAAATAGTCATTTAAACAGTTAAATTATGGCAGAAAGAAATGATAGTATGTTATGTGTAAACAATACAGACACAGAATATATTTTATTAGACAAAATAAGCGCGAATTCTACGCCTAGGGCAGTCGAAAATAAAATATCATTAGAAGATCTGTTTATATTAATTAAAACACAAAATAGTGTATTAAAAGAAATTGACGAAAAGTTTGATAGCCTTGAGAATGAATTAAAGAAACAAAACAATGTACAAGATGTAAAATTGAACCAATTAGATGAGAAACTTAAAAAAGTTGAAAACGAAATACATAAACAAAATTCCAATGTTAATGAGAAAATTAATACAATAGAAACACAATATGTTGATATTAAAAAGCAAACAGATATTGTGAATGAGCAAGTTAAAACTAAGATAAGTAATTTAGATGATAATGTCAAACAAATTAATGAAACCGTTCAAAATCAGATAGAAATCCAGAGTAGAGAAGTAGAAAATAAATATGTAGAGACAGTAGAACAGTTAGAAATTAAAACTAAGAATGAAGTAAGTAAACAGTTAGAATTGAGAACTTATGTTTTACAAAACAAATTAGAACAATGTGAATTAAATGTAGTAGACCTAACAAAAGGTATTCAGACAATAGATAGCATTATATCAAAACATGAAAACAATACAACCAATAAAATAAGTATGTTGCAGAATAGAATTGAAGAAATAGATAGTTTACATATACAAAATTATAACGAAGTGCATGATAGATATAACCTAGTTGAGAGTGATTTAACAAAAATGAAAAATGAATTGCGGAGGAGATTAGCAGAAATTTAACGGGAAATATGGAAAGGGTTATTATTAAGAGAGATTTTTACAATGAAATAGAGTTAGAATTATTCAGTTATGAAAACCACACAATACACCCCATGCAATTTATTAAGCAAACCAGGGAGTACCACCATTTTAGTAATAGTAATTGGGAGATACAGTTAACCAAGATGATCAGGTGTTTCAAGGGTAGTGCCGCGGTATGGGCAGAAGCACACAGAATAGAGTGGGGTAATTATGAGATGTTTGAACAAGCTTTTAAGGGAAAGTATTGGCCAGAGGAGGAACAGGAAGCGTTGAGAAGTAAAATAATGGGAACGGGTAGTTTCGGGAGCCACTCAAATAATAACATAACAATATATGTAACACAGTTGTACAATGAGGTTAAATATTTAGAACCTCAAATTCCTTTTAAATCTTTTGTAAGGTACGTTAGTAAACACCTACCTCGAGAAGTACAAATAACATTAATGACTAAAGAAATAGCAAATTTAAGTGAACTTGAGAAAGTCCTTGATATTTTGCAGAGTATTAGAGATAGGGAAGTGAATAGGCGATTAACACAGGGTAATTATAAACCAAACCAGGTAGAATATAATTCACAAAGAAACAATTACAATGAACATAATGTGACGAATAAAGATAATCATTATAAACCAGGTGAGTGGAGATGTTATAGGTGTCAGCAGGAGAATTTCGCATTCCGTCGACAGTAGGGTTGCCATAAGGTTCAGGATGAAATTCAGGACACCAACATCGACAAGTTCCAACCATAGGCGCCGACTCCACGGGAGCACTTGCCCCCGTGCATATAGTGGTACGGGGACGCAATCGTGTTTTTGCTCCCATAAAAATGTTTGATATTTTCATCCTTGCCCCCGTGCTCAAGACCAAAAGTCGGTGCCTATGGTTCCAACGAGTGTATTTGGGTAATTCCATGTGAACTGTCCCGTCCGTTACCAAAAGACACACTTGTTATATGATGTTAATGTTAAAAATCAAATAGAGAAATAATAAGAAATCATACTTTAAGTAAAATACCTACTTTACAGACCACTCCAAAATTATATAATATTCAATGTTATTTGCATAGATTTTTAAGTAACAGATGGGACAGCTCACGTGGAATTACTCATTTCTCAATAACACGAGTAAATGAAAACTAAAAACAGCATTTATTTACCTTTGCTTAAAGATATTTATGACACAGAAGTGCCCTGATGCTGATATCAATCATACTTTTCTGAACATGACACACATTTTAGCAACTCATCTTTTTAAAATAGACCAATGTTGAAGACAGATAATATGCCGAAACCACGTCGAGCACCATGTAAAATGTCTGCTTAGCAATAGTAACCAAAGCAGAAACACGCTGCTCCCGGGCAAATTTTAAATAACTTGGTATGATTTTTAAAATTCAGGACATTTAGGGATTTTTAAAAATTCAGTCAGGACGTCGGGACACATGCTCAAATTCAGGACAATCCCGCTTTTTCAGGACGTATGGCAACCCTAGTCGACAGTGTTTCAAGTGTAGAACACCGAGAGAAGTACAACGGAGGAGAGAGGAGACGAGACAAGACAAACCACAAGGCAGAGAGACACCGGACACAAGAGGAGCGGTGAACAACAACCAGAGGCCAGATAAGGGACACCGAGGCCCCACCACCAGCAGACACCAGGAAAACTAGAAACGACAGTGGTAGCCAGCACCCGACCACTGTTCAGGGAAACGCAGGAGGTCCAACCAGTCGAGGAGATACACAGCCATGTAATCAAAGCAGATATTGTAGCCGATCTGATGGAAGAAGAAAGCAATGCCAACAACGAGGTGAGAGCAGGACTGACAGAAATTCAGGTAACTGTAGGAAATAAGAATTTTAAAACATTGGTAGATACGGGTAGCGAAATTTCCGTGATAGCAGAGAACATTTTAGCAGAATTAAGGGAGTTTAACAAAGATATTCCAGTTTTGCCAGTAGCAGGAGTCACGGTAATAGGAGTCACGGGTGTACGTAGCAAGCGAGTAACTAAACAGATACATTTGAGTTTTCTAATAGATAATATAGAATTTGTAAACACATTTTTGGTCGTAAGAGGGTTAAGTTTAGATGTCATACTGGGTAATGATTTTTTACGAAGGACGAAAGCTGTTATAAATTTTAGAGAGAAGGTGATAGAATTAGATGGGGGTGACTGGTCGGTAAGAGTAAAATTTGAGCAAATATTAGATAATTTTAGAACGTGCGGAGTTAAAATACTACAGAAGGGTGTAAGGGAGAATAATTTAGATACCAAGGTAAGTGCATGTATAGAGGCAGAATATATGAGTGAGTCGGAGAGTGAAAAGAGTAATATTAATGATGCTGTATGGGAGTTAAGGGCGGATGAATTTTGTAGTGAAGGTGAGGTGGTAAGGAGTGGCCAGCGTGCAGCGTTATGGCGAGTGATAGAGCGGTATAGAGGAGTGTTTGCCGAGGTTCCAGGAAGGGCAAGAGAGTATGAATGTGTATTACAAATAAGGGAACACACACCGTTCATGCAAAGGAGCTACCCCGTCCCTTACTCAAAAAGAAGAGCGGTGCAGAGAGAACCGACAGGATGGTGGAAACAGGTATAATCGAACGGTCAGTATCACATTATTCTAATCCACTAGTAGTAGTAATTAAGAAGGACGGACGAGTACGTTTATGTCTAGATGCCAGAAGAATAAACCAAATCATAATTCCCGACCGAGAGTCACCAGAGCCTATCAATGAGATCTTCCAGAAGTTCAGTGGAGTAAAATATATGACATCGTTGGATTTAACAGCTGGATATTGGCAGGTTCCGCTAGCAGAGGTTAGTAGAAAGTACACAGCATTTTTGTTTAATGGCAAGAACTACCAGTTTCGACGTCTACCCTTCGGATTGAACACCAGCGTCGCCAGCTTTATAAAGTGTTTAGATAAAATTTTGCGGACCAAGGACTTGGACTTTTTGACGGTCTACGTGGACGATATTTTGATTGCATCCAGTACCTTCGAGGACCATTTAGATCACTTGGAATATATATTGGCTAGACTAGAGGAAGGAGGACTCACAGTAAATTGGGACAAGTCGGCATTTTTGCAGACGCAGGTCAATTTTTTAGGATTTATTATCACACCTGAAGGAATCTCAGCGAACCCCGACAAAGTCGAATCAATCATGCGTTTCCCTGAACCGAGGAATGTGAAACAATTACAAAGTTTCCTTGGGTTATGTAATTTTTACCGAAAGTTTCAGCAGAACTATGCAGATTTAACCACAAGATTGAGCTCAGTACTCCAGAAAACCAAATAATGGAAATGGGGAGAGAAGGAGCGCACAGCATTTGAAGAGATTAAAAAGAAATTCAGTCAAATGGTAATGATGAACCACCCAGACTTCGAGAGAGTGTTTTATTTACAAACGGATGCGAGCAATATGGCCATCGGTGCAGAATTATACCAAGAAGGCGAGGACAAGGAACATAAGGTAATAGCATTTGAAAGTAGATCATTAATACAGGCAGAGAAGAACTATACGACGACGGAGAAGGAGTTATTGAGTATAGTATTCGCCGTTGGAAAGTTTCGAACATACATTCTAGGAAATCGCACAGTAATTAGGACGGACCACAAGGCTTTGTCATTTTTAAACACATGTAAACTTGCTCATAGCCGTCTAACCAGGTGGGTACTGATATTGCAGGAATATAATTTTGAGTGGGAATATATCAAAGGGTCGGAGAACAAGGTGCCGGACACTCTGTCAAGGATAGACATGCTGTACAATAAAACAGATCAGCCGAGAGGATAGAATTTTTGGAGAGGAGATGAGAGACATCCAGGCCATGCAGCGAGCAGATGGCAAGTCAGGTAAGGTTATAGAGAGTTTAGAAAAGGAGGTAAGTGGATCAGAGTATAGTCAGTATTTTCAAGTTCGTAAGGGGTTATTGTTTAAGAGGATAGTAGGGGGTGAGCGTGTTTGGAAATTAGTAGTTCCAGAAGGGTTAGTTGAGAAGGTTATTTGGGATTGTCATTTAAGGTATGGTCATTTCGGAGCAAAGAAGTGTGTGAGTGTATTGAAAGAGTCATGTGTTTTTAGAAATACGGAGAGAAGGGTTAGAAGGTTGTTAAAGAGTTGTGATTTATGCCAGAAATCAAAAGTAACAACTATAGAGTCGAAGGGGAGATGAATTTTATAAAAGTGGAGAGACCATTTGATTTGGTTGCAGTGGATTTGTTTAGACCGTTACCAAAGGGTAGAGGCGGAGTGCAGTATGTGTTTGTAATGTTAGATACCTTTTCTAAGTATGTGAGGCTGTATAGTATTAAAAGAGCTACCAGTCGGGTATTGAGTGAGAAAGTGACTAAAGACTACATGATACAAGTGGGTAAGCCGAAAATAATTTTATCGGATCACGGACCGCAATTCATCAGTGGTAGATGGCATCAGACGTTAGGATGGGAAGGAATCATCACGAAGCATACGGCTGTGTACCATCCCCAGTCCAACCAGGCTGAGCGTGTAATGAGAGAGATAGGCAGGATCTTTAGAGCCTATTGTCACGCTAAACACAGCGAGTGGCCGTTGTATGTCAAGAAGGTAGAGAGTTGGCTGAACAGTACCACCCACGAGTCCACCGGCTATACACCTCACGAGCTGGTCAAAGGAACACGCCCTCCGAGAATATTGGAACAGTTATTTGATTACCCACCTGAGAGTACACCTATGGACTTGAGCATCAAGATTCGTTTGGCGAATGAGAACCTGTTGAGCAAAGGAGAAAGACGGAAGCGTAGGCACGACACGAGAGGTAAGTGGATGAAGTATGAAATTGGACAGTTGGTATTGGTGAAGAGGCACGATTTATCAAATGCACAGGAGAAGGAAATTAAGAAGTTCTTCCTGCTCTACGAAGGACCTTATGAGGTAATTGAAGTTAAAATGCAGAATGCCTATGTATTACAGGATAGGGAGACTAAAGAAATAGTGGGTACACAAAATGCTAGTAATTTGAAGTTGTACTGGACAGCGTAGAAAGGAACAATGGGTACTTGATTAGATGTGTGAATGAGAATTAATTGTGTATTGAAAAAAAAAAAAAAAAAAAAGTATGTATTCCATTAACACAAGTAGTTTATTTGAAGATGTGAAGTAAGAGGTGCCAAAATTGTTGTAAATACAGAAATCAGTGTTGCTTGTTTTCCCTCTGAAAATAAGGAAATATATGTGTGTAAGGTAAGCAGAGCAGGTGATCCATTGTTGTAGTTCCTATCTTGTTATAGCAGTGAAAATAGTTCTGAAAAAGGTAAAGCTCGAACTTGTAAAGTGTCTATGTGAAAATTTTAAATAATTAACGAACTTGTCTTTGAGCAAGAGTGAAGAGTGTTTTGTAGTTATTTGGTGTTAGTAAATTATAAGTCAAAATTGGACTGTGAGAACAGCTGATATATGAGAAGCTAAAGTATAAGTAATGGGCTAGAACAGTAGTGACATGTACTACTGTGGCTAGCGAAAAGGGGTTGATGAGCAACACATAGAATGCTGCCATCATCGGAGGCCTCATGGGGCGTAAATACACTGTACACCTTTAAAATAATGTATATTGTATGTGCTTATAACCGTGCAGTGTATCAATATTGTTGGAATCTAAAACATGAAAATGAAATTGATTTCCCCGAGTTTTCGGGCGATTACTGCCTTACCAGCACTAATCGTGGTTTTGGCGAGCGGTCAGCTATGGCCATAATTTATGTCCCTTGACCAATAGCTGTCTTGAAATTTGTGTATAGTAGAAATTAACAGGGGGGTATACCTAGGGGAAATTCCCCAGAACTATGGAACAGCGGCTGCCACTCTGTTCGAGGAGGAACAGCAGAGCCAGGTGGTAGACCCGTTTAAGGGCGTGTGATTATATAAGTTTAGATATTATAATATCTTGTTGTTTAAATGTATAGCCAACACAAGGACAAAGGAGATGACAAATTCCTCCACATTTACAGTCCTTGCAGAGGCACCCGAGCGCTACAGTTCGGTTGGGGGGCAATAGAGTGTGTGGTCAGGAGGTCGTTACAGGGGTAATGACGTTAACAAGTGTCAAAAAATAGTAGCTTTTAAAAGTTGAAAGTCTAAAGGTACAAATGAAGTTGTGCAAAAATATAGTAGGATGCCATTTACAAAATAGAGAAATGATTCTAAGTTGAGTAATAAAATTTGAATAATAAAAGTGTCTGCCATAATAGTTGTAGGTTGAATTTATAGTAATAATTAGGTGAAGGTATTTTGGGGGACTATTAGAGAATTGTTTAGGTATTGTGTTATTAGTAGTTATATATAGTTTGTTTTCTTACAAGAGAAAAAAAAAAAAATTTTTTTTAAGTTTGGTGGTGGTAAAAGAATATTCAGTTTAGAGTCTTGTTGTTGTTATGTTAAACTTTTGAATTAGAACAAGCCAATGCCCCAAACACAAACCAATGCGTCTAAAAGGGAACATATCAGTTGTAGATATGGAGGTATCTTAGACCACTATTTTAATTTTTGTGTACAATATTTCAGAGTTTTGTGGTGTTGTGACCTCGGTCCTGGGCTGGCTGGAGCGTCAGAACAGGAGCGTAGAGTGCCTCATGGCCTTATGGTGTAGGGATCTCTCAGGAGAAGTCCAGTAAGGTCAGAGGGTGCGACCAACATCATTGGACCAAGGGTAAGTGATGACAAATTTGTTATAGTAACATTACAGGGGGTTGTGGTGACATATCTAGAATGATCCTTTTAGGAAAGTGTGAATGAGTCAATGAAAGTTTTTGTGTCTCGACACAAAATCTTTCATTGAGGGGGTTTGTAACAGTACATAATGGCCCAATACCATATTTATGGGATTTAAAGGTATTTTTCAATGTTTTGTATTGTTTAATCATTAAAACACAGAATGGTTAGGTCCATTGTCCCTATATATGGAGGAACAAAGTAAATTCAGCAAGAGTACTATACCAAGGTCACCGTTGAACGTGCGGGAATCGGAAAAGGCCATGGCGGTGTTTGTGACGAATGACTTTAAATATGCATTGTGATTGGATCATAGCACTGTTCCGTCATAACCAAAAACAATGACGCACTGACTACAATACGTACAACGAGGCGTTGTCCAGTAAGACAAAGCTGGATGACGTAAGAAACACACACACAAGCGCAAATTTACATTTGCCTCGTTCTCAATTCAATGCAGTTCTTCAAAGGATCAACAGCGATGTATCGCTGTGTGATCAATTTTATAACAAAAGTTTATTATAACTAGAATCAAAATTACCAGTATAATAGTGGAGCAATAAAGGCTCGAATTTAATAACAGTATGAACTATAATATGTAGAATCAGTGCTTATATTTACTTAATAAAACTCAGCAGAACTTGAGGCGAACACCGGCCATCAACATGGGTGTCAACCACCAACAGCTAAGGAGCAACACCGAACAACAATAAGAGAAGTCCAATTTTACCATCTTTCTTATAGTTTAATGAGCTCATTGATCAAGAATAATTAATTAAACGAATGTACTTGTAATAGGGCGAATGCGTGTGAGAGTGAGTGAGTGAGCTCGTGGCCACCAATATATGCCGAGGGCATTGGTTTGTGTTTAAGTAAATACTAATTAATAAATGATTAAAGCTGCAGCATTATAAACGTTACAATGATCTTGATTTAGAAACAGAAAAAAAAGAAGTATTAAGAATGATTTTGGATATTAAACTACCACCATTTTGTTTTGGTAATCTTATATGACACCATTTTGACTGCATGGTCGTGTATGTAAAACATATCTGGGAAATTAAAATTATGATGGTTGCTTTCCATAATACAGTGTTATTATTTGTGTCATTTTCTGTGTATCAAAATCTCACTGTAAATGAATCCTGGCCCCCTTTAGGTAAAAGCACATTTAAAAAGAAGTATATGAGACCGGCAGTGACTGAAATTGGTAAGTACGTAGAGGTACCATATTATGGTACTTTTTATACATATAAATATCGGTATATGTGTGTGGTAATAAATAATAAAGTGGGTAAAATCACAGAAACCAGAACCAAAGAAGACAATTAAAGGAAGTGAATGAATTCCTACAACTAAATAGAAATTAAACCAGATGAGAAGAGGAGAACGGAACCAAGATGAAGACAATTAAAGTTGAAGAAGATGAAGGAGAAGAAGAAGAAGAAAAGAGGAGACAAAGTGAAACCAAGGAGTAACTAACACCACATATAAAAGGGAGAAATGGTATACTCAAAGATAGAATACTGTAAATAAACCCCAAATAATTATCCACTAATGAAAACAAATATTATTGTTATAAATGGAATAATTTATGTACCTGTTTTAAACAAAAGACAATTAAAAAGTAACCTAGTGAAGAAAAGTACACTAACCCAATTATCAAAGTTAGATTTAATGAAATGTAAATAACCAAATGTCATTAATGATAAGTATTATGTTATAAAGAAATAGTGAGAAATAATGGAGAAATAAGTATAGTGATTACCCACTAAGTAACACTTAATATAAACAGTGAATAAAGTGCAATAGTGAAAGTGTTAATACCCCAAAATCGTGAGTGTATCAGTGATAAACACCAGTTAGTTAAAAGTGAAAGTGATACGTGGAAAAGGATATTATCAGTAATAAAAATGTATTAATAGATAAGAAAACACTTAATAAATCATTGATAAACCAATCAATGATGTAAGTGAGCTTATGAACAATCATATAATTAAGAATAATTAAAAATAGTATTTAAAATAGAGATAAGTAAAGGATGTAGTATTATTCAGGGAGAAAGCCCAGGTAAAAACAGTTTGTATTAACATGGAATGCAGGAAGCTAGTAGTATTGAAATAAGATTTTGCATTAAAATTAAGTATACAATTAATAAAACACCCCATGTTAGAAGGGAAATAAATTTAATGAGTTTGAAAGAAGTGATGATGTTTCTCACTCAAGGTAATAGCAAAAGAATGAAATAAATGTTAAACCAACAGTAACTAATAACTTATAAAGAATTGTTTGTTTTAATGTTATGAATAGCATATGGCTGAAATGAACTTGCAGTCCATAAGCCTAATTGTTATATTTTAAAAGATGAATAATGAAAACTATATTGACTTGTAATCAAAACACAAACAGAAACAAAACGGAACACAAACAATTATAATAATAAAGTGAAGCCCATCAGGCTGAATTAAAATGTAATTTAAAAGAAATAAATAAAATACCATCATGGCTACTTTTTGCTATGAAAACGTCTAACTGTCAGACACACACAAATGTCAATTGTAACAAATTCACAAGGAAATTTACAAATCTAACACAAGTAAATAGCCAGTAATTATGTGTAAATCATTTAAAAAAAGAAATGTTATTATAAAAGTTTAATTTAAAAGAGATATGTAATTTATGAGATGTCAAATAATTAGACTTAAGTTAATGTATATAAGAATATGACCTTATGAGGTATCATTTTAAACTTTGAAAGGAAATAACGACAATAGTGATATTATTTATTACCCCAAAGGAACGATAGAGGAATAAAATCATTAAGAAAATATACAATAAATTTGAATAAAAATTCAAATCCCATAACAATGCTTTCAATCGAGGCCTTAACCAATCAAAGGGTTACTGTTACCATAGAAACGGGCCGTTGAATACTAATTTTCCGTTAAATTTATTAGACTTGGAAAAATGACGCGTGGGTAAGCGGTACGCAAGATTGTGATGACTAAAATTTTACATTAAAAAGTTAAAAAGACGTTCAGAAATCGACAACAAGGACCAATGACGAGAAAATGCAGAGCTTCTAAGATTAAACGATGTCCTGGAACCAAATAAAAAGAAATAGCATAATAATTAAATAGCAGAAAGTCCCAAGACGAGATAGAAGAAGATGCCCGAAGCCTAAACCAGCCCAAAATTGCAGAATTTCCATCACCCCAGACGACAACATATCACCACTGTCTGAACTGATAAGTATCAACTAAATTCCTTTATCCCAGAAACCAAATTACTTTAAATATTTCTCAAGTAAATCAAAATTTCTCACTATTAAACAAAATTAATTTTCTTTCAAAGGTTTAATGCATAATCAACTTACGTAAAACATTTGTTAATTAAAATATAACCTCGCATTAGTGTGCGAAGTTTGTAACAACTAATACGACACTACCGAACAATTTGTAAAAACACTTTATACTATTTAAGTACGTATAAGGTATGGTAGTGTACTTTTTTAATGTAACCAACTTTTATGTTTTATTTTATAACCCAAAGAACCGCAGATTTTGAACAGATTAATATATTGTATGTAACCAGAGGCCATGACGGCATTGAAATAATTTGTTTCAAAACCAATTTCGCCAACTTTGAGATGTGTGTTTCATGTTCTAAGCTGGAGTAATTTGTTATTAAATCATTTATAATTTTTTTGTCATATTAATTAATGACTGAATTTGTATTAAAATTACAGTACAGAGTATTACCATCGTTTTATTTCGTAGGGCGTTGTATAATATATGTGTGTTAGCAAATTTTAATAAGTAACCAACTAGCGCTCTTCACGAGTGGACAATACGACAACCTGTACAGCGGCGGGAATCATTCGAACGCTCCAGCCGTCAACGCTGACAAAACTTATTTACTTGTAATTTAACAAATTTAATTGTTTTAATATAAACAATTTGGCGCCACCCGGGATTCGCAACCCCTATGAATGAACAGGTAGGTTGTACTGGTAATTTGGACCACGCTACAGACCTCAGTAGTGACAACCATTATTGTAACGACCGGTGTGAGGCGAACACACCACATTAACACTTATACACATAATAAACAAGTGTAAACACATTTTAACAGGTACGACCAGAGCTTCTCGTTACAGATTGACGACTCCAACGCGGGGCTTTAAATAGAAGGACGCCCCGATTTTCTCGTTACAGTTTGGCGACCAACAACGTGAGGCTAGAAAGGACAACTAGCGGCGGTTATGAATAGACATAATATGGTTACGAGGCTCAAAGGTAAGGAAGCATCAAACCAAGAAGAAAACCAAGAAGTAATGGAAGAAGTTGAGGAAATAGAAGTTGAGGAAATGATTGGAGAATTGTTGGAAGAGCATCCACAGGAGGACCAACTGGAAAACCCAAATCTATCTCAACCAGAACAGGAAGTGGAAGTAATGATAGGGGACCAACCTACCAAACCCACTCAGAAGGAAGACCTGAGAACACAGGAGATGTTCAGGATAATGATGGAACAAAGAAGACAGGACAAGGAAGAATTGAATAAAAAATTAGAGTCAGACAAGGAAGATTTGAATAAAAAATTAGAATCGTTACAAAAGGGAATGGAATTCCTGAATAACAAAATAGAGAGGAATCATGAAGACCTGAATAGAAATCAGGAAACATTGGAAAAGAAGAGCGAAGAGCTGAAGAAACAGATCAAGAAGGATCTGGAAATAGTACATAAAAAGATTGAAAGTAGTAATGATACTCTCCAACGGAAATTGAAGGAAGATGGTGAGAAGAACAGAGAAGAATTAAGATTCATGCTAGTAGAGTTTCGTGAAGAAGTCAAACGGACAAAAACAGGGATGAACAAGAGATGGGAAGAAACGAGTTACCCAGTAGATCGACTTAATGAAACGGTAGTTAGTGATTTCAAACCATGGAATGAAACAGTAGACAGCACGTCTGAAAGTATCCAAGAAACAAGTGTATTGTTTTCTGAACATACAGATAACAATGACACCAAGAAAAATGAGCACATAAAAACCAACAGTAGAAGAGTAAAGAAGAATCAAATAATTAAGAAAATTAATAAAACAGAGGAAATGAGAAAGGTATATAAAAGGAAACTAATCAAAACTCGAGAAGAAGTGGAGATGATGAAGAACGGACTCATCGATGTGTTTAATTTGCCCCTTACCTACCAAAGCAAATTAATAAAGTATAAAGATTGTAGGAGGACTCTGAGGGAAATTATAAAAGGAATTCACAACCAACCAGTGGATGAAAAATTCAGCAAATCTATGCTTAGATGGAAGATGCCAGAAATAGAAATGACTGACAACAAAACAGAGTATAACAAATCAAGAAGGTCAATAAAACACTGGAACACACCAGAAATGGAAATTCCGAATAAAAAAGCAAAAATAACATTAATGAGAGAGGCACAATTAACTTCTCTGATTAATCGAAAAATTAATCAAATGTTTGAGGTTGACATGAATACTACGGAACATATAGTAGTAGAGGAATTGTGGTACGAGACCGAAGAAACCTACATCACAAGGAAGAAAATAGTTCTACACGCCAAGTTTATCCGAACCACAAGTGCAGAGGAACTGATGGACCATGGGTACACTAAGCGAAGATACCACAAACCAAGAAAAGGGACTGATCTTCGAATTACTGACCAAGCAACCCAATGGAAAGAAAGAAGTATTAAAGTTAAATTAGACCAATAAAAATCACCAAGACAAGAAATGACAACGACCAAGACGAATTAAATGAGAAAAAATTAAACCATAATAAACAAATTTAAAAAAATTATCCAGAATAAATGTAGAAAATCAGACATTTGAAGGAGAAAAGGGGAAGATAGCAAAAGTGTATTATATATTGAAAGATAGGAAATACCTGGAAAATATTGTAAACCAAATAGGGTTACAACAAGAGCAAGATACCAAAATATCAAACATAAGAAAAAGACTGATGGAATCTGAAGCAATTATTAACAAATTTTACTGCGTATACAAAGATATTTTATTCATAAAAACAAAAAAGAACCAAGACACATGGAAACTAGTAATTCCTCAATCATTAGAAAATCAAATCATCAAAGATTACCATGTGAGATACGGACACATGGGAACAATCAAAATGGTAAAAGCTTTAGAGGAAGATTTGTTCATAAAAAATATCACGAGAAAGGTAAATAAAAATATAAAAACCTGCACGTTGTGTCAGATGGTCAAAACCAATAATGAAAAGAAGAATGGAACGATGATACCCATCACATCAAATGCCAAACTAGAGAAGGTATTCCTCGACATATGTGGACCATTCCCATGTAGCGGAGGAAGACATGGATACAAGTTCATCGTGATTATACTTGACCATTACACCAAGTACACCAAATTATACGCTATAAACAGAGCCACAACAGATAAAATATTAGATATTATTAAAAATAAATACATGTCAGAGATTGGAAAACCGTACATGATAATAACCGATCATGGAACGCAGTTTAAGGGAAAAAGGTGGAGAGAAGAATTAATAAAACTAAACATTAAAACCTATAAAACTTCAGTATACCACCCGAGTAATAATCCAGCAGAAAGGATGTTGCGAGAGGTGGGACGCATTTTGAGAACTTATTGTCATGATAATCAGAGAGAATGGTGCAAATATTTAACTTCAACCGAAGTGTTTTTAAATATCAGCTATCACCAATTTACTGAAAATACACCATACTTAATGATGTTCGAGAGGAAGCCAAATAGAGAGATACAAGAGATAATAGAATTCCCAAAAAACCCAGAAGACCCGTATGATAAAAACAAATGATACAGCCTAATACTGGAAAAGATAGAGAAGCAAAAGGCCAAATATGCTAAAAACCAACCCAAAATAATCAAATATAAAGAGGGAGAAAAAATATTAATCAAGAATCGTGAACTGCAAAATACAATGGAAGGTATAGCAAAGAAATTATTATTGCTTTATACCGGGCCATACGTTATCACAAAAGATAATGGTAATAACACTTACCAGATAAGCAATGTAAATAGAAGAAAAATAAAGGGAGTTTATAACCAAACTTCAATAAAAAAGTTTTATGAAGAAGAATAAAATAACTAGAAATAAAATAATAAAATTTCAAAATTCAAAAAGATTGTAAGAGCAACTTACTACATTATTTAGATGATATAAGCGGAATAGAAAAAATTAAAATAAATGAATAAAAATATAAAAACAAAGGAATAAGTTACACAAATTCCTTTCAATTTAAATCAATTTACAGTCTAATAAAAGGTTGATATATGAGTATAAAATAAAAAAGTGAGATAATAAGGAATAAGTTACACAAATTCCTAAATATATAAAAGTAAGAATCACAAACTTATGATTATAATTAAACAAAAATAACTAAAAAGGAATAAGCTGCAAACATTCCTTTAAAGTAAGAGAATTAACTGACAAAGAATTATCAAAAATGATATTTAATACAGAATAAAATAAACAAAAATAAACTCAAGCTAAAATTACTGAGATAAATACCTGAAATTATAATGAATCAAATGTATTCTAAGAAAAAAAAATCTGAACTGGTACATGGAAAAAGAGAAATTATATGTATAAAACAAATATACAATTTATGGCTAAAGCAGAATATTGCTAAATGACTAAGAAAAGAATAGAAATGTCTAAGATAATTAAAATTATCACAATAAGAATTGAAAACAAAATAATGAAAAGTGAGATATGATGAAATTAACATATGAATAAATATAAAAACAATCAACCGTATGAGTAGATGATAGTATATAGCTAAGGTATAGCGGAAGGAAGAATGAGTAAAAGGCCGAAGTGATCTAAAAACAAACCACAAGGTGGACAATCCCAAAGTATATTATTATTATTATTGTTATTAATTTAAGTCACAAGTTGACAAAAAAGGTATTTAAGATTGACTGTTGAAAAGTCCAGCAATCAAATAAACTGAGCAGAGATGATGTTCCTCTGGTCTCAGAAAAAATGAGTAGTAATGGGAGAAACCAGCTACTAAAAGTTAGGGAAAAAATTGTGTATAAGGGAAAATGCACCAATGGAAATAAATAAAAACAGATCCAAATAAAATGGAATGAATTAAGTAAGAAGAGAAATAAAGAATGGAGAAACAAACAAGAGAGAAAAGGAAAAAGATTATATATAACTGATAATTTCATAAAAAACTATGCTAGTGTTTTATTAAAATGATCAATTTTAGAGGAGAGGCATTATGTTACAACACAAATAAGCCACCCCAGTACCAGGGATACAAAAGATAATTATAAATGTAAAAATACTTCATATCAAATAAAATGTTTAAATATAAATAAAATATACATATTATGACACGACGAACGACGATATTACCCAACCCAAGTGATTGACCCAACAACAGAAAACAAAGGAAGAAGGGAACCACGAAAAATACACAGAGACTAAAGGTGATTGACCAAACAAATAGGAACTAACAAAAGAAGGTAAGAAACCAGAACCAAAGAAGACAATTAAAGGAAGTGAATGAATTCCTACAACTAAATAGAAATTAAACCAGATGAGAAGAGGAGAACCGAACCAAGATGAAGACAATTAAAGTTGAAGAAGATGAAGGAGAAGAAGAAGAAGAAAAGAGGAGACAAAGTGAAACCAAGGAGTAACTAACACCACATATAAAAGGGAGAAATGGTATACTCAAAGATAGAATACTGTAAATAAACCCCAAATAATTATCCACTAATGAAAACAAATATTATTGTTATAAATGGAATAATTCATGTACCTGTTTTAAACAAAAGACAATTAAAAGTAACCTAGTGAAGAAAAGTACACTAACCCAATTATCAAAGTTAGATTTAATGAAATGTAAATAACCAAATGTCATTAATGATAAGTATTATGTTATAAAGAAATAGTGAGAAATAATGGAGAAATAAGTATAGTGATTACCCACTAAGTAACACTTAATATAAACAGTGAATAAAGTGCAATAGTGAAAGTGTTAATACCCCCAAAATCGTGAGTGTATCAGTGATAAACACCAGTTAGTTAAAAGTGAAAGTGATACGTGGAAAAGGATATTATCAGTAATAAAAATGTATTAATAGACAAGAAAACACTTAATAAAACATTGATAAACCAATCAATTATGTAAGTGAGCCTACGAACAATCATATAATTAAGAATAATTAAAAATAGTATTTAAAATAGAGATAAGTAAAGGATGTAGTATTATTCAGGGAGAAAGCCCAGGTAAAAACAGTTTGTATTAACATGGAATGGAGGAGGCTAGTAGTATTGAAATAAGATTTTGCATTAAAATTAAGTATACAATTAATAAAACACCCCATGTTAGAAGGGAAATAAATTTAATGAGTTTGAAAGAAGTGATGATGTTTCTCACTCAAGGTAATAGCAAAAGAATGAAATAAATGTTAAACCAACAGTAACTAATAACTTATAAAGAATTGTTTGTTTTAATGTTATGAATAGGATATGGCTGAAATGAACTTGCAGTCCATAAGCCTAATTGTTATATTTTAAAAGATGAATAATGAAAACTATATTGACTTGTAATCAAAACACAAACAGAAACAAAACGGAACACAAACAATTATAATAATAAAGTGAAGCCCATCAGGCTGAATTAAAATGTAATTTAAAAGAAATAAATAAAATACCATCATGGCTACTTTTGGCTATGACAACGTCTAACTGTCAGACACACACAAATGTCAATTGTAACAAATTCACAAGGAAATTTACAAATCTAACACAAGTAAATAGCCAGTAATTATGTGTAAATCATTTTAAAAAAGAAATGTTATTATAAAAGTTTAATTTAAAAAAGATATGTAATTTATGAGATGTCAAATAATTAGACTTAAGTTAATGTATAATAGAATATGACCTTATGAGGTATCATTTTAAACTTTGAAAGGAAATAACGACAATAGTGCTATTATTTATTACCCCAAAGGAACGATAGAGGAATAAAATCATTAAGAAAATATACAATAAATTTGAATAAAAATTCAAATCCCATAACAATGCTTTCAATCGAGGCCTTAACCAATCAAAGGGTTACTGTTACCATAGAAACGGGCCGTTGAATACTAATTTTCCGTTAAATTTATTAGACTTGGAAAAATGACGCGTGGGTAAGCGGTACGCAAGATTGTGATGACTAAAATTTTACATTAAAAAGTTAAAAAGACGTTCAGAAATCGACAACAAGGACCAATGACGAGTAAATGCAGAGCTTCTAAGATTAAACGATGTCCTGGAACCAAATAAAAAGAAATTAAATAGCAGAAAGTCCCAAGACGAGATAGAAGAAGATGCCCGAAGCCTAAACCAGCCCAAAATTGCAGAATTTCCATCACCCCAGGTGACAACATATCACCACTGTCTGAACTGATAAGTATCAACTAAATTCCTTTATCCCAGAAACCAAATTACTTTAAATATTTCTCAAGTAAATCAAAATTTCTCACTATTAAACAAAATTAATTTTCTTTCAAAGGTTTAATGCATAATCAACTTACGTAAAACATTTGTTAATTAAAATATAACCTCGCATTAGTGTGCGAAGTTTGTAACAACTAATACGACACTACCGAACAATTTGTAAAAACACTTTATACTATTTAAGTACGTATAAGGTATGGTAGTGTACATTTTTAATGTAACCAACTTTTATGTTTTATTTTATAACCCAAAGAACCGCAGATTTTGAACAGATTAATACATTGTATGTAACCAGAGGCCATGACGGCATTGAAATAATTTGTTTCAAAACCAATTTCGCCAACTTTGAGATGTGTGTTTCATGTTCTAAGCTGGAGCAATTTGTTATTAAATCATTTATAATCCTTTTGTCATATTAATTAATGACTGAATTTGTATTAAAATTACAGTACAGAGTATTACCATCGTTTTATTTCGTAGGACGTTGTATAATATATGTGTGTTAGCAAATTTTAATAAGTAACCAACTAGCGCTCTTCACGAGTGGACAATACGACAACCTGTACAGCGGCGGGAATCATTCGAACGCTCCAGCCGTCAACGCTGACAACACTTATTAACTTGTAATTTAACAAATTTAATTGTTTTAATATAAACAATTTGGCGCCACCCGGGATTCGCAACCCCTATGAATGAACAGGTAGGTTGTACTGGTAATTTGGACCACGCTACAGACCTCAGTAGTGACAACCATTATTGTAACGACCGGTGTGAGGTGAACACACCACATTAACACTTATACACATAATAAACAAGTGTAAACACATTTTAACAGGTACGACCAGAGCTTCTCGTTACAGATTGACGACTCCAACGCGGGGCTTTAAATAGAAGGACGCCCCGATTTTCTCGTTACAGTTTGGCGACCAACAACGTGAAGCTAGAAAGGACAACTAGCGGCGGTTATGAATAGACATAGTATGGTTACGAGGCTCAAAGGTAAGGAAGCATCAAACCAAGAAGTAATGGAAGAAGTTGAGGAAATAGAAGTTGAGGAAATGATTGGAGAATTGTTGGAAGAGCATCCACAGGAGGACCAACTGGAAAACCCAAATCTATCTCAACCAGAACAGGAAGTGGAAGTAATGATAGGGGACCAACCTACCAAACCCACTCAGAAGGAAGACCTGAGAACACAGGAGATGTTCAGGATAATGATGGAACAAAGAAGACAGGACAAGGAAGAATTGAATAAAAAATTAGAGTCAGACAAGGAAGATTTGAATAAAAAATTAGAATCGTTACAAAAGGGAATGGAATTCCTGAATAACAAAATAGAGAGGAACCATGAAGACCTGAATAGAAATCAGGAAACATTGGAAAAGAAGAGCGAAGAGCTGAAGAAACAGATCAAGAAGGATCTGGAAATAGTACATAAAAAGATTGAAAGTAGTAATGATACTCTCCAACGGAAATTGAAGGAAGATGGTGAGAAGAACAGAGAAGAATTAAGATTCATGCTAGTAGAGTTTCGTGAAGAAGTCAAACGGACAAAAACAGGGATGAACAAGAGATGGGAAGAAACGAGTTACCCAGTAGATCGACTTAATGAAACGGTAGTTAGTGATTTCAAACCATGGAATGAAACACTAGACAGCACGTCTGAAAGTATCAAAGAAACAAGTGTATTGTTTTCTGAACATACAGATAACAATGACACCAAGAAAATTGAGCACATAAACACCAACAGTAGAAGAGTAAAGAAGAATCAAATAATTAAGAAAATTAATAAAACAGAGGAAATGAGAAAGGTATATAAAAGGAAACTAATCAAAACTTGAGAAGAAGTGGAGATGATGAAGAACGGACTCATCGATGTGTCTAATTTGCCCCTTACCTACCAAAGCAAATTAATAAAGTATAAAGATTGTAGGAGGACTCTGAGGGAAATTATAAAAGGAATTCACAACCAACCAGTGGATGAAAAATTCAGCAAATCTATGCTTAGATGGAAGATGCCAGAAATAGAAATGACTGACAACAAAACAGAGTATAACAAATCAAGAAGGTCAATAAAACACTGGAACACACCAGAAATGGAAATTCCGAATAAAAAAGCAAAAATAACATTAATGAGAGAGGCACAATTAACTTCTCTGATTAATCGACAAATTAATCAAATGTTTGAGGTAGACATGAATACTACGGAACATATAGTAGTAGAGGAATTGTGGTACGAGACCGAAGAAACCTACATCACAAGGAAGAAAATAGTTCTACACGCCAAGTTTATCCGAACCACAAGTGCAGAGGAACTGATGGACCATGGGTACACTAAGCGAAGATACCACAAACCAAGAAAAGGGACTGATCTTCGAATTACTGACCAAGCAACCCAATGGAAAGAAAGAAGTATTAAAGTTAAATTAGACCAATAAAAATCACCAAGACAAGAAATGACAACGACCAAGACGAATTAAATGAGAAAAAATTAAACCATAATAAACAAATTTAAAAAAATTATCCAGAATAAATGTAGAAAATCAGACATTTGAAGGAGAAAAGGGGAAGATAGCAAAAGTGTATTATATATTGAAAGATAGGAAATACCTGGAAAATATTGTAAACCAAATAGGGTTACAACAAGAGCAAGATACCAAAATATCAAACATAAGAAAAAGACTGATGGAATCTGAAGCAATTATTAACAAATTTTACTGCGTATACAAAGATATTTTATTCATAAAAACAAAAAAGAACCAAGACACATGGAAACTAGTAATTCCTCAATCATTAGAAAATCAAATCATCAAAGATTACCATGTGAGATACGGACACATGGGAACAATCAAAATGGTAAAAGCTTTAGAGGAAGATTTGTTCATAAAAAATATCACGAGAAAGGTAAATAAAAATATAAAAACCTGCACGTTGTGTCAGATGGTCAAAACCAATAATGAAAAGAAGAATGGAACGATGATACCCATCACATCAAATGCCAAACTAGAGAAGGTATTCCTCGACATATGTGGACCATTCCCATGTAGCGGAGGAAGACATGGATACAAGTTCATCGTGATTATACTTGACCATTACACCAAGTACACCAAATTATACGCTATAAACAGAGCCACAACAGATAAAATATTAGATATTATTAAAAATAAATACATGTCAGAGATTGGAAAACCGTACATGATAATAACCGATCATGGAACGCAGTTTAAGGGAAAAAGGTGGAGAGAAGAATTAATAAAACTAAACATTAAAACCTATAAAACTTCAGTATACCACCCGAGTAATAATCCAGCAGAAAGGATGTTGCGAGAGGTGGGACGCATTTTGAGAACTTATTGTCATGATAATCAGAGAGAATGGTGCAAATATTTAACTTCAACCGAAGTGTTTTTAAATATCAGCTATCACCAATTTACTGAAAATACACCATACTTAATGATGTTCGAGAGGAAGCCAAATAGAGAGATACAAGAGATAATAGAATTCCCAAAAAACCCAGAAGACCCGTATGATAAAAACAAATGATACAGCCTAATACTGGAAAAGATAGAGAAGCAAAAGGCCAAATATGCTAAAAACCAACCCAAAATAATCAAATATAAAGAGGGAGAAAAAATATTAATCAAGAATCGTGAACTGCAAAATACAATGGAAGGTATAGCAAAGAAATTATTATTGCTTTATACCGGGCCATACGTTATCACAAAAGATAATGGTAATAACACTTACCAGATAAGCAATGTAAATAGAAGAAAAATAAAGGGAGTTTATAACCAAACTTCAATAAAAAAGTTTTATGAAGAAGAATAAAATAACTAGAAATAAAATAATAAAATTTCAAAATTCAAAAAGATTGTAAGAGCAACTTACTACATTATTTAGATGATATAAGCGGAATAGAAAAAATTAAAATAAATGAATAAAAATATAAAAACAAAGGAATAAGTTACACAAATTCCTTTCAATTTAAATCAATTTACAGTCTAATAAAAGGTTGATATATGAGTATAAAATAAAAAAGTGAGATAATAAGGAATAAGTTACACAAATTCCTAAATATATAAAAGTAAGAATCACAAACTTATGATTATAATTAAACAAAAATAACTAAAAAGGAATAAGCTGCAAACATTCCTTTAAAGTAAGAGAATTAACTGACAAAGAATTATCAAAAATGATATTTAATACAGAATAAAATAAACAAAAATAAACTCAAGCTAAAATTATTGAGATAAATACCTGAAATTATAATGAATCAAATGTATTCTAAGAAAAAAAAATCTGAACTGGTACATGGAAAAAGAGAAATTATATGTATAAAACAAATATACAATTTATGGCTAAAGCAGAATATTGCTAAATGACTAAGAAAAGAATAGAAATGTCTAAGATAATTAAAATTATCACAATAAGAATTGAAAACAAAATAATGAAAAGTGAGATATGATGAAATTAACATATGAATAAATATAAAAACAATCAACCGTATGAGTAGATGATAGTATATAGCTAAGGTATAGCGGAAGGAAGAATGAGTAAAAGGCCGAAGTGATCTAAAAACAAACCACAAGGTGGACAATCCCAAAGTATATTATTATTATTATTGTTATTAATTTAAGTCACAAGTTGACAAAAAAGGTATTTAAGATTGACTGTTGAAAAGTCCAGCAATCAAATAAACTGAGCAGAGATGATGTTCCTCTGGTCTCAGAAAAAATGAGTAGTAATGGGAGAAACCAGCTACTAAAAGTTAGGGAAAAAATTGTGTATAAGGGAAAATGCACCAATGGAAATAAATAAAAACAGATCCAAATAAAATGGAATGAATTAAGTAAGAAGAGAAATAAAGAATGGAGAAACAAACAAGAGAGAAAAGGAAAAAGATTATATATAACTGATAATTTCATAAAAAACTATGCTAGTGTTTTATTAAAATGATCAATTTTAGAGGAGAGGCATTATGTTACAACACAAATAAGCCACCCCAGTACCAGGGATACAAAAGATAATTATAAATGTAAAAATACTTCATATCAAATAAAATGTTTAAATATAAATAAAATATACATATTATGACACGACGAACGACGATATTACCCAACCCAAGTGATTGACCCAACAACAGAAAACAAAGGAAGAAGGGAACCACGAAAAATACACAGAGACTAAAGGTGATTGACCAAACAAATAGGAACTAACAAAAGAAGGTAAGAAACCAGAACCAAAGAAGACAATTAAAGGAAGTGAATGAATTCCTACAACTAAATAGAAATTAAACCAGATGAGAAGAGGAGAACCGAACCAAGATGAAGACAATTAAAGTTGAAGAAGATGAAGGAGAAGAAGAAGAAGAAAAGAGGAGACAAAGTGAAACCAAGGAGTAACTAACACCACATATAAAAGGGAGAAATGGTATACTCAAAGATAGAATACTGTAAATAAACCCCAAATAATTATCCACTAATGAAAACAAATATTATTGTTATAAATGGAATAATTCATGTACCTGTTTTAAACAAAAGACAATTAAAAGTAACCTAGTGAAGAAAAGTACACTAACCCAATTATCAAAGTTAGATTTAATGAAATGTAAATAACCAAATGTCATTAATGATAAGTATTATGTTATAAAGAAATAGTGAGAAATAATGGAGAAATAAGTATAGTGATTACCCACTAAGTAACACTTAATATAAACAGTGAATAAAGTGCAATAGTGAAAGTGTTAATACCCCCAAAATCGTGAGTGTATCAGTGATAAACACCAGTTAGTTAAAAGTGAAAGTGATACGTGGAAAAGGATATTATCAGTAATAAAAATGTATTAATAGACAAGAAAACACTTAATAAAACATTGATAAACCAATCAATTATGTAAGTGAGCCTACGAACAATCATATAATTAAGAATAATTAAAAATAGTATTTAAAATAGAGATAAGTAAAGGATGTAGTATTATTCAGGGAGAAAGCCCAGGTAAAAACAGTTTGTATTAACATGGAATGGAGGAGGCTAGTAGTATTGAAATAAGATTTTGCATTAAAATTAAGTATACAATTAATAAAACACCCCATGTTAGAAGGGAAATAAATTTAATGAGTTTGAAAGAAGTGATGATGTTTCTCACTCAAGGTAATAGCAAAAGAATGAAATAAATGTTAAACCAACAGTAACTAATAACTTATAAAGAATTGTTTGTTTTAATGTTATGAATAGGATATGGCTGAAATGAACTTGCAGTCCATAAGCCTAATTGTTATATTTTAAAAGATGAATAATGAAAACTATATTGACTTGTAATCAAAACACAAACAGAAACAAAACGGAACACAAACAATTATAATAATAAAGTGAAGCCCATCAGGCTGAATTAAAATGTAATTTAAAAGAAATAAATAAAATACCATCATGGCTACTTTTGGCTATGACAACGTCTAACTGTCAGACACACACAAATGTCAATTGTAACAAATTCACAAGGAAATTTACAAATCTAACACAAGTAAATAGCCAGTAATTATGTGTAAATCATTTTAAAAAAGAAATGTTATTATAAAAGTTTAATTTAAAAAAGATATGTAATTTATGAGATGTCAAATAATTAGACTTAAGTTAATGTATAATAGAATATGACCTTATGAGGTATCATTTTAAACTTTGAAAGGAAATAACGACAATAGTGCTATTATTTATTACCCCAAAGGAACGATAGAGGAATAAAATCATTAAGAAAATATACAATAAATTTGAATAAAAATTCAAATCCCATAACAATGCTTTCAATCGAGGCCTTAACCAATCAAAGGGTTACTGTTACCATAGAAACGGGCCGTTGAATACTAATTTTCCGTTAAATTTATTAGACTTGGAAAAATGACGCGTGGGTAAGCGGTACGCAAGATTGTGATGACTAAAATTTTACATTAAAAAGTTAAAAAGACGTTCAGAAATCGACAACAAGGACCAATGACGAGTAAATGCAGAGCTTCTAAGATTAAACGATGTCCTGGAACCAAATAAAAAGAAATTAAATAGCAGAAAGTCCCAAGACGAGATAGAAGAAGATGCCCGAAGCCTAAACCAGCCCAAAATTGCAGAATTTCCATCACCCCAGGTGACAACATATCACCACTGTCTGAACTGATAAGTATCAACTAAATTCCTTTATCCCAGAAACCAAATTACTTTAAATATTTCTCAAGTAAATCAAAATTTCTCACTATTAAACAAAATTAATTTTCTTTCAAAGGTTTAATGCATAATCAACTTACGTAAAACATTTGTTAATTAAAATATAACCTCGCATTAGTGTGCGAAGTTTGTAACAACTAATACGACACTACCGAACAATTTGTAAAAACACTTTATACTATTTAAGTACGTATAAGGTATGGTAGTGTACATTTTTAATGTAACCAACTTTTATGTTTTATTTTATAACCCAAAGAACCGCAGATTTTGAACAGATTAATACATTGTATGTAACCAGAGGCCATGACGGCATTGAAATAATTTGTTTCAAAACCAATTTCGCCAACTTTGAGATGTGTGTTTCATGTTCTAAGCTGGAGCAATTTGTTATTAAATCATTTATAATCCTTTTGTCATATTAATTAATGACTGAATTTGTATTAAAATTACAGTACAGAGTATTACCATCGTTTTATTTCGTAGGACGTTGTATAATATATGTGTGTTAGCAAATTTTAATAAGTAACCAACTAGCGCTCTTCACGAGTGGACAATACGACAACCTGTACAGCGGCGGGAATCATTCGAACGCTCCAGCCGTCAACGCTGACAACACTTATTAACTTGTAATTTAACAAATTTAATTGTTTTAATATAAACAATTTGGCGCCACCCGGGATTCGCAACCCCTATGAATGAACAGGTAGGTTGTACTGGTAATTTGGACCACGCTACAGACCTCAGTAGTGACAACCATTATTGTAACGACCGGTGTGAGGTGAACACACCACATTAACACTTATACACATAATAAACAAGTGTAAACACATTTTAACAGGTACGACCAGAGCTTCTCGTTACAGATTGACGACTCCAACGCGGGGCTTTAAATAGAAGGACGCCCCGATTTTCTCGTTACAGTTTGGCGACCAACAACGTGAGGCTAGAAAGGACAACTAGCGGCGGTTATGAATAGACATAGTATGGTTACGAGGCTCAAAGGTAAGGAAGCATCAAACCAAGAAGTAATGGAAGAAGTTGAGGAAATAGAAGTTGAGGAAATGATTGGAGAATTGTTGGAAGAGCATCCACAGGAGGACCAACTGGAAAACCCAAATCTATCTCAACCAGAACAGGAAGTGGAAGTAATGATAGGGGACCAACCTACCAAACCCACTCAGAAGGAAGACCTGAGAACACAGGAGATGTTCAGGATAATGATGGAACAAAGAAGACAGGACAAGGAAGAATTGAATAAAAAATTAGAGTCAGACAAGGAAGATTTGAATAAAAAATTAGAATCGTTACAAAAGGGAATGGAATTCCTGAATAACAAAATAGAGAGGAACCATGAAGACCTGAATAGAAATCAGGAAACATTGGAAAAGAAGAGCGAAGAGCTGAAGAAACAGATCAAGAAGGATCTGGAAATAGTACATAAAAAGATTGAAAGTAGTAATGATACTCTCCAACGGAAATTGAAGGAAGATGGTGAGAAGAACAGAGAAGAATTAAGATTCATGCTAGTAGAGTTTCGTGAAGAAGTCAAACGGACAAAAACAGGGATGAACAAGAGATGGGAAGAAACGAGTTACCCAGTAGATCGACTTAATGAAACGGTAGTTAGTGATTTCAAACCATGGAATGAAACACTAGACAGCACGTCTGAAAGTATCAAAGAAACAAGTGTATTGTTTTCTGAACATACAGATAACAATGACACCAAGAAAATTGAGCACATAAACACCAACAGTAGAAGAGTAAAGAAGAATCAAATAATTAAGAAAATTAATAAAACAGAGGAAATGAGAAAGGTATATAAAAGGAAACTAATCAAAACTCGAGAAGAAGTGGAGATGATGAAGAACGGACTCATCGATGTGTCTAATTTGCCCCTTACCTACCAAAGCAAATTAATAAAGTATAAAGATTGTAGGAGGACTCTGAGGGAAATTATAAAAGGAATTCACAACCAACCAGTGGATGAAAAATTCAGCAAATCTATGCTTAGATGGAAGATGCCAGAAATAGAAATGACTGACAACAAAACAGAGTATAACAAATCAAGAAGGTCAATAAAACACTGGAACACACCAGAAATGGAAATTCCGAATAAAAAAGCAAAAATAACATTAATGAGAGAGGCACAATTAACTTCTCTGATTAATCGACAAATTAATCAAATGTTTGAGGTAGACATGAATACTACGGAACATATAGTAGTAGAGGAATTGTGGTACGAGACCGAAGAAACCTACATCACAAGGAAGAAAATAGTTCTACACGCCAAGTTTATCCGAACCACAAGTGCAGAGGAACTGATGGACCATGGGTACACTAAGCGAAGATACCACAAACCAAGAAAAGGGACTGATCTTCGAATTACTGACCAAGCAACCCAATGGAAAGAAAGAAGTATTAAAGTTAAATTAGACCAATAAAAATCACCAAGACAAGAAATGACAACGACCAAGACGAATTAAATGAGAAAAAATTAAACCATAATAAACAAATTTAAAAAAATTATCCAGAATAAATGTAGAAAATCAGACATTTGAAGGAGAAAAGGGGAAGATAGCAAAAGTGTATTATATATTGAAAGATAGGAAATACCTGGAAAATATTGTAAACCAAATAGGGTTACAACAAGAGCAAGATACCAAAATATCAAACATAAGAAAAAGACTGATGGAATCTGAAGCAATTATTAACAAATTTTACTGCGTATACAAAGATATTTTATTCATAAAAACAAAAAAGAACCAAGACACATGGAAACTAGTAATTCCTCAATCATTAGAAAATCAAATCATCAAAGATTACCATGTGAGATACGGACACATGGGAACAATCAAAATGGTAAAAGCTTTAGAGGAAGATTTGTTCATAAAAAATATCACGAGAAAGGTAAATAAAAATATAAAAACCTGCACGTTGTGTCAGATGGTCAAAACCAATAATGAAAAGAAGAATGGAACGATGATACCCATCACATCAAATGCCAAACTAGAGAAGGTATTCCTCGACATATGTGGACCATTCCCATGTAGCGGAGGAAGACATGGATACAAGTTCATCGTGATTATACTTGACCATTACACCAAGTACACCAAATTATACGCTATAAACAGAGCCACAACAGATAAAATATTAGATATTATTAAAAATAAATACATGTCAGAGATTGGAAAACCGTACATGATAATAACCGATCATGGAACGCAGTTTAAGGGAAAAAGGTGGAGAGAAGAATTAATAAAACTAAACATTAAAACCTATAAAACTTCAGTATACCACCCGAGTAATAATCCAGCAGAAAGGATGTTGCGAGAGGTGGGACGCATTTTGAGAACTTATTGTCATGATAATCAGAGAGAATGGTGCAAATATTTAACTTCAACCGAAGTGTTTTTAAATATCAGCTATCACCAATTTACTGAAAATACACCATACTTAATGATGTTCGAGAGGAAGCCAAATAGAGAGATACAAGAGATAATAGAATTCCCAAAAAACCCAGAAGACCCGTATGATAAAAACAAATGATACAGCCTAATACTGGAAAAGATAGAGAAGCAAAAGGCCAAATATGCTAAAAACCAACCCAAAATAATCAAATATAAAGAGGGAGAAAAAATATTAATCAAGAATCGTGAACTGCAAAATACAATGGAAGGTATAGCAAAGAAATTATTATTGCTTTATACCGGGCCATACGTTATCACAAAAGATAATGGTAATAACACTTACCAGATAAGCAATGTAAATAGAAGAAAAATAAAGGGAGTTTATAACCAAACTTCAATAAAAAAGTTTTATGAAGAAGAATAAAATAACTAGAAATAAAATAATAAAATTTCAAAATTCAAAAAGATTGTAAGAGCAACTTACTACATTATTTAGATGATATAAGCGGAATAGAAAAAATTAAAATAAATGAATAAAAATATAAAAACAAAGGAATAAGTTACACAAATTCCTTTCAATTTAAATCAATTTACAGTCTAATAAAAGGTTGATATATGAGTATAAAATAAAAAAGTGAGATAATAAGGAATAAGTTACACAAATTCCTAAATATATAAAAGTAAGAATCACAAACTTATGATTATAATTAAACAAAAATAACTAAAAAGGAATAAGCTGCAAACATTCCTTTAAAGTAAGAGAATTAACTGACAAAGAATTATCAAAAATGATATTTAATACAGAATAAAATAAACAAAAATAAACTCAAGCTAAAATTACTGAGATAAATACCTGAAATTATAATGAATCAAATGTATTCTAAGAAAAAAAAATCTGAACTGGTACATGGAAAAAGAGAAATTATATGTATAAAACAAATATACAATTTATGGCTAAAGCAGAATATTGCTAAATGACTAAGAAAAGAATAGAAATGTCTAAGATAATTAAAATTATCACAATAAGAATTGAAAACAAAATAATGAAAAGTGAGATATGATGAAATTAACATATGAATAAATATAAAAACAATCAACCGTATGAGTAGATGATAGTATATAGCTAAGGTATAGCGGAAGGAAGAATGAGTAAAAGGCCGAAGTGATCTAAAAACAAACCACAAGGTGGACAATCCCAAAGTATATTATTATTATTATTGTTATTAATTTAAGTCACAAGTTGACAAAAAAGGTATTTAAGATTGACTGTTGAAAAGTCCAGCAATCAAATAAACTGAGCAGAGATGATGTTCCTCTGGTCTCAGAAAAAATGAGTAGTAATGGGAGAAACCAGCTACTAAAAGTTAGGGAAAAAATTGTGTATAAGGGAAAATGCACCAATGGAAATAAATAAAAACAGATCCAAATAAAATGGAATGAATTAAGTAAGAAGAGAAATAAAGAATGGAGAAACAAACAAGAGAGAAAAGGAAAAAGATTATATATAACTGATAATTTCATAAAAAACTATGCTAGTGTTTTATTAAAATGATCAATTTTAGAGGAGAGGCATTATGTTACAACACAAATAAGCCACCCCAGTACCAGGGATACAAAAGATAATTATAAATGTAAAAATACTTCATATCAAATAAAATGTTTAAATATAAATAAAATATACATATTATGACACGACGAACGACGATATTACCCAACCCAAGTGATTGACCCAACAACAGAAAACAAAGGAAGAAGGGAACCACGAAAAATACACAGAGACTAAAGGTGATTGACCAAACAAATAGGAACTAACAAAAGAAGGTAAGAAACCAGAACCAAAGAAGACAATTAAAGGAAGTGAATGAATTCCTACAACTAAATAGAAATTAAACCAGATGAGAAGAGGAGAACCGAACCAAGATGAAGACAATTAAAGTTGAAGAAGATGAAGGAGAAGAAGAAGAAGAAAAGAGGAGACAAAGTGAAACCAAGGAGTAACTAACACCACATATAAAAGGGAGAAATGGTATACTCAAAGATAGAATACTGTAAATAAACCCCAAATAATTATCCACTAATGAAAACAAATATTATTGTTATAAATGGAATAATTCATGTACCTGTTTTAAACAAAAGACAATTAAAAGTAACCTAGTGAAGAAAAGTACACTAACCCAATTATCAAAGTTAGATTTAATGAAATGTAAATAACCAAATGTCATTAATGATAAGTATTATGTTATAAAGAAATAGTGAGAAATAATGGAGAAATAAGTATAGTGATTACCCACTAAGTAACACTTAATATAAACAGTGAATAAAGTGCAATAGTGAAAGTGTTAATACCCCCAAAATCGTGAGTGTATCAGTGATAAACACCAGTTAGTTAAAAGTGAAAGTGATACGTGGAAAAGGATATTATCAGTAATAAAAATGTATTAATAGACAAGAAAACACTTAATAAAACATTGATAAACCAATCAATTATGTAAGTGAGCCTACGAACAATCATATAATTAAGAATAATTAAAAATAGTATTTAAAATAGAGATAAGTAAAGGATGTAGTATTATTCAGGGAGAAAGCCCAGGTAAAAACAGTTTGTATTAACATGGAATGGAGGAGGCTAGTAGTATTGAAATAAGATTTTGCATTAAAATTAAGTATACAATTAATAAAACACCCCATGTTAGAAGGGAAATAAATTTAATGAGTTTGAAAGAAGTGATGATGTTTCTCACTCAAGGTAATAGCAAAAGAATGAAATAAATGTTAAACCAACAGTAACTAATAACTTATAAAGAATTGTTTGTTTTAATGTTATGAATAGGATATGGCTGAAATGAACTTGCAGTCCATAAGCCTAATTGTTATATTTTAAAAGATGAATAATGAAAACTATATTGACTTGTAATCAAAACACAAACAGAAACAAAACGGAACACAAACAATTATAATAATAAAGTGAAGCCCATCAGGCTGAATTAAAATGTAATTTAAAAGAAATAAATAAAATACCATCATGGCTACTTTTGGCTATGACAACGTCTAACTGTCAGACACACACAAATGTCAATTGTAACAAATTCACAAGGAAATTTACAAATCTAACACAAGTAAATAGCCAGTAATTATGTGTAAATCATTTTAAAAAAGAAATGTTATTATAAAAGTTTAATTTAAAAAAGATATGTAATTTATGAGATGTCAAATAATTAGACTTAAGTTAATGTATAATAGAATATGACCTTATGAGGTATCATTTTAAACTTTGAAAGGAAATAACGACAATAGTGCTATTATTTATTACCCCAAAGGAACGATAGAGGAATAAAATCATTAAGAAAATATACAATAAATTTGAATAAAAATTCAAATCCCATAACAATGCTTTCAATCGAGGCCTTAACCAATCAAAGGGTTACTGTTACCATAGAAACGGGCCGTTGAATACTAATTTTCCGTTAAATTTATTAGACTTGGAAAAATGACGCGTGGGTAAGCGGTACGCAAGATTGTGATGACTAAAATTTTACATTAAAAAGTTAAAAAGACGTTCAGAAATCGACAACAAGGACCAATGACGAGTAAATGCAGAGCTTCTAAGATTAAACGATGTCCTGGAACCAAATAAAAAGAAATTAAATAGCAGAAAGTCCCAAGACGAGATAGAAGAAGATGCCCGAAGCCTAAACCAGCCCAAAATTGCAGAATTTCCATCACCCCAGGTGACAACATATCACCACTGTCTGAACTGATAAGTATCAACTAAATTCCTTTATCCCAGAAACCAAATTACTTTAAATATTTCTCAAGTAAATCAAAATTTCTCACTATTAAACAAAATTAATTTTCTTTCAAAGGTTTAATGCATAATCAACTTACGTAAAACATTTGTTAATTAAAATATAACCTCGCATTAGTGTGCGAAGTTTGTAACAACTAATACGACACTACCGAACAATTTGTAAAAACACTTTATACTATTTAAGTACGTATAAGGTATGGTAGTGTACTTTTTTAATGTAACCAACTTTTATGTTTTATTTTATAACCCAAAGAACCGCAGATTTTGAACAGATTAATATATTGTATGTAACCAGAGGCCATGACGGCATTGAAATAATTTGTTTCAAAACCAATTTCGCCAACTTTGAGATGTGTGTTTCATGTTCTAAGCTGGAGCAATTTGTTATTAAATCATTTATAATCCTTTTGTCATATTAATTAATGACTGAATTTGTATTAAAATTACAGTACAGAGTATTACCATCGTTTTATTTCGTAGGACGTTGTATAATATATGTGTGTTAGCAAATTTTAATAAGTAACCAACTAGCGCTCTTCACGAGTGGACAATACGACAACCTGTACAGCGGCGGGAATCATTCGAACGCTCCAGCCGTCAACGCTGACAACACTTATTAACTTGTAATTTAACAAATTTAATTGTTTTAATATAAACAATTTGGCGCCACCCGGGATTCGCAACCCCTATGAATGAACAGGTAGGTTGTACTGGTAATTTGGACCACGCTACAGACCTCAGTAGTGACAACCATTATTGTAACGACCGGTGTGAGGTGAACACACCACATTAACATTTATACACATAATAAACAAGTGTAAACACATTTTAACAGGTACGACCAGAGCTTCTCTTTACAGATTGACGACTCCAACGCGGGGCTTTAAATAGAAGGACGCCCCGATTTTCTCGTTACAGTTTGGCGACCAACAACGTGAGGCTAGAAAGGACAACTAGCGGCGGTTATGAATAGACATAGTATGGTTACGAGGCTCAAAGGTAAGGAAGCATCAAACCAAGAAGTAATGGAAGAAGTTGAGGAAATAGAAGTTGAGGAAATGATTGGAGAATTGTTGGAAGAGCATCCACAGGAGGACCAACTGGAAAACCCAAATCTATCTCAACCAGAACAGGAAGTGGAAGTAATGATAGGGGACCAACCTACCAAACCCACTCAGAAGGAAGACCTGAGAACACAGGAGATGTTCAGGATAATGATGGAACAAAGAAGACAGGACAAGGAAGAATTGAATAAAAAATTAGAGTCAGACAAGGAAGATTTGAATAAAAAATTAGAATCGTTACAAAAGGGAATGGAATTCCTGAATAACAAAATAGAGAGCAACCATGAAGACCTGAATAGAAATCAGGAAACATTGGAAAAGAAGAGCGAAGAGCTGAAGAAACAGATCAAGAAGGATCTGGAAATAGTACATAAAAAGATTGAAAGTAGTAATGATACTCTCCAACGGAAATTGAAGGAAGATGGTGAGAAGAACAGAGAAGAATTAAGATTCATGCTAGTAGAGTTTCGTGAAGAAGTCAAACGGACAAAAACAGGGATGAACAAGAGATGGGAAGAAACGAGTTACCCAGTAGATCGACTTAATGAAACGGTAGTTAGTGATTTCAAACCATGGAATGAAACACTAGACAGCACGTCTGAAAGTATCAAAGAAACAAGTGTATTGTTTTCTGAACATACAGATAACAATGACACCAAGAAAATTGAGCACATAAACACCAACAGTAGAAGAGTAAAGAAGAATCAAATAATTAAGAAAATTAATAAAACAGAGGAAATGAGAAAGGTATATAAAAGGAAACTAATCAAAACTCGAGAAGAAGTGGAGATGATGAAGAACGGACTCATCGATGTGTCTAATTTGCCCCTTACCTACCAAAGCAAATTAATAAAGTATAAAGATTGTAGGAGGACTCTGAGGGAAATTATAAAAGGAATTCACAACCAACCAGTGGATGAAAAATTCAGCAAATCTATGCTTAGATGGAAGATGCCAGAAATAGAAATGACTGACAACAAAACAGAGTATAACAAATCAAGAAGGTCAATAAAACACTGGAACACACCAGAAATGGAAATTCCGAATAAAAAAGCAAAAATAACATTAATGAGAGAGGCACAATTAACTTCTCTGATTAATCGACAAAGTAATCAAATGTTTGAGGTAGACACGAATACTACGGAACATATAGTAGTAGAGGAATTGTGGTACGAGACCGAAGAAACCTACATCACAAGGAAGAAAATAGTTCTACACGCCAAGTTTATCCGAACCACAAGTGTAGAGGAACTGATGGACCATGGGTAAACTAAGTGAAGATACCACAAACCAAGAAAAGGGACTGATCTTCGAATTACTGACCAAGCAACCCAATCGAAAGAAAGAAGTATTAAAGTTAAATTAGACCAATAAAAATCACCAAGACAAGAAATGACAATGACCAAGACGAATTAAATGAGAAAAAATTATACCATAATAAACAAATTTAAAAAAATTATCCAGAATAAATGTAGAAAATCAGACATTTGAAGGAGAAAAGGGGAAGATAGCAAAAGTGTATTATATAATGAAAGATAGGAAATACCTGGAAAATATTGTAAACCAAATAGGTTTACAACAGGAGCAAGATACCAAAATATCAAACATAAGAAAAAGACTGATGGAATCTGAAGCAATTATTAACAAATTTTACTGTGTATACAAAGATATTTTATTCATAAAAACAAAAAAGAACCAAGACACATGGAAACTAGTAATTCCTCAATCATTAGAAAATCAAATCATCAAAGATTACCATGTGAGGTATGGACACATGGGAACAATCAAAATGGTAAAAGCTTTAGAGGAAGATTTGTTCATAAAAAATATCACGAGAAAGGTAAATAAAAATATAAAAACCTGCACGTTGTGTCAGATGGTCAAAACCAATAATGAAAAGAAGAATGGAACGATGATACCCATCACATCAAATGCCAAACTAGAGAAGGTATTCCTCGACATATGTGGACCATTCCCACGTAGCGGAGGAAGACATGGATACAAGTTCATCGTGATTATACTTGACCATTACACCAAGTACACCAAATTATACGCTATAAACAGAGCCACAACAGATAAAATATTAGATATTATTAAAAATAAATACATGTCAGAGATTGGAAAACCGTACATGATAATAACCGATCATGGAACGCAGTTTAAGGGAAAAAGGAGGAGAGAAGAATTAATAAAACTAAACATTAAAACCTATAAAACTTCAGTATACCACCCGAGTAGTAATCCAGCAGAAAGGATGTTGAGAGAGGTGGGACGCATTTTGAGAACTTATTGTCATGATAATCAGAGAGAATGGTGCAAATATTTAACTTCAACCGAAGTGTTTTTAAATATCAGCTATCACCAATTTACTGAAAATACACCATACTTAATGATGTTCGAGAGGAAGCCAAATAGAGAGATACAAGAGATAATAGAATTTCCAAAAACCCCAGAAGACCCGTATGATAAAAACAAATGATACAGCCTAATACTGGAAAAGATAGAGAAGCAAAAGGCCAAATATGCTAAAAAACAACCCAAAATAATCAAATATAAAGAGGGAGAAAAAATATTAATCAAGAATCGAGAACTGCCAAGTACAATGAAAGGTATAGCAAAAAAATTATTATTGCTTTATACCGGGCCATACGTTATCACAAAAGATAATGGTAATAACACTTACCAGATAAGCAATGTAAATACAAGAAAAATAAAGGGAGTTTATAACCAATCTTCAATAAAAAAGTTTTATGAAGAATAATAAAATAACTAGAAATAAAATAATAAAATTTCAAAATTCAAAAAGATTGTAAGAGCAGCTTACTACATTATTTAGATGATATAAGCGGAATAGAAAAAATTAAAATAAATAAATAAAAATATAAAAACAAAGGAATAAGTTACACAAATTCCTTTCAATTTAAATCAATTTACAGTCTAATAAAAGGTTGATATATGAAGTATAAAATAAAAAAGTGAGATAATAAGGAATAAGTTACACAAATTCCTAAATATATAAAAGTAAGAATCACAAACTTATGATTATAATTAAACAAAAATAACTAAAAAGGAATAAGCTGCAAACATTCCTTTAAAGTAAAAGAATTAACTGACAAAGAATTATCAAAAATGATATTTAATACAGAATAAAATAAACAAAAATAAACTCAAGCTAAAATTACTGAGATAAATACCTGAAATTATAATGAATCAAATGTATTCTAAAAAAAAAATCTGAACTGGTACATGGAAAAAGAGAAATTATATGTATAAAACAAATATACAAGCTATGGCTAAAGCAGAATATTGCTAAATGACTAAGAAAAGAATAGAAATGTCTAAGCTAATTAAAATGATCACAATAAGAATTGAAAACAAAATAATGAAAAATGAGATATGATGAAATTAACATATGAATAAATATAAAAACAATCAACCGTATGAGTAGATGATAGTATATAGCTAAGGTATAGCGGAAGGAAGAATGAGTAAAAGGACGAAGTGATCTAAAAACAAACCACAAGGTGGACAATCCCAAAGTATATTATTATTATTATTGTTATTAATTTAAGTCACAAGTTGACAAAAAAGGTATTTAAGATTGACTGATGAAAAATCCAGCAATCAAATAAACTGAGCAGAGATGATGTTCCTCTGGTCTCAGAAAAAATGAGTAGTAATGGGAGAAACCAGCTACTAAAAGTTAGGGAAAAAATTGTGTATAAGGGAAAATGCACCAATGGAAATAAATAAAAACAGATCCAAATAAAATGGAATGAATTAAGTAAGAAGAGAAATAAAGAATGGAGAAACAAACAAGAGAGAAAAGAAAAAAGATTATATATAACTGATAATTTCATAAAAAACTATGCTAGTGTTTTATTAAAATGATCAATTTTAGGGGAGAGGCATTATGTTACAACACAAATAAGCCACCCCAGTACCAGGGATACAAAAGATAATTATAAATGTAAAAATACTTCATATCAAATAAAATGTTTAAATATAAATAAAATATACATATTATGACACGACGAACGACGATATTACCCAACCCAAGTGATTGACCCAACAACAGAAAACAAAGGAAGAAGGGAACCACGAAAAATACACAGAGACTAAAGGTGATTGACCAAACAAATAGGAACTAACAAAAGAAGGTAAGAAACCAGAACCAAAGAAGACAATTAAAGGAAGTGAATGAATTCCTACAACTAAATAGAAATTAAACCAGATGAGAAGAGGAGAACCGAACCAAGATGAAGACAATTAAAGTTGAAGAAGATGAAGGAGAAGAAGAAGAAGAAAAGAGGAGACAAAGTGAAACCAAGGAGTAACTAACACCACATATAAAAGGGAGAAATGGTATACTCAAAGATAGAATACTGTAAATAAACCCCAAATAATTATCCACTAATGAAAACAAATATTATTGTTATAAATGGAATAATTTATGTACCTGTTTTAAACAAAAGACAATTAAAAAGTAACCTAGTGAAGAAAAGTACACTAACCCAATTATCAAAGTTAGATTTAATGAAATGTAAATAACCAAATGTCATTAATGATAAGTATTATGTTATAAAGAAATAGTGAGAAATAATGGAGAAATAAGTATAGTGATTACCTACTAAGTAACACTTAATATAAACAGTGAATAAAGTGCAATAGTGAAAGTGTTAATACCCCCAAAATCGTGAGTGTATCAGTGATAAACACCAGTTAGTTAAAAGTGAAAGTGATACGTGGAAAAGGATATTATCAGTAATAAAAATGTATTAAAAGATAAGAAAACACTTAATAAATCATTGATAAACCAATCAAAGATGTAAGTGAGCTTATGAACAATCATATAATTAAGAATAATTAAAAATAGTATTTAAAATAGAGATAAGTAAAGGATGTAGTATTATTCAGGGAGAAAGCCCAGGTAAAAACAGTTTGTATTAACATGGAATGGAGGAAGATAGTAGTATTGAAATAAGATTTTGCATTAAAATTAAGTATACAATTAATAAAACACCCCATGTTAGAAGGGAAATAAATTTAATGAGTTTGAAAGAAGTGATGATGTTTCTCACTCAAGGTAATAGCAAAAGAATGAAATAAATGTTAAACCAACAGTAACTAATAACTTATAAAGAATTGTTTGTTTTAATGTTATGAATAGGATATGGCTGAAAGGAACTTGCAGTCCATAAGCCTAATTGTTATATTTTAAAAGATGAATAATGAAAACTATATTGACTTGTAATCAAAACACAAACAGAAACAAAACGGAACACAAACAATTATAATAATAAAGTGAAGCCCATCAGGCTGAATTAAAATGTAATTTAAAAGAAATAAATAAAATACCATCTGTTGCGGTTTGGAAGCTCTTGATGAATCGCGAGTTATTCCAAAGACGCTAAGCAGGAAAGGCTGGATTGTATATAAGAAAGAAGTGGACTGTATTACGAATATTTGACATGCGTTTATTGAAAATTTAAAGTATTGGTTATGATCGGCACGTGCGGATGCATTTGAGGCAATAACGCCCGAAAATTAGTTTTGAACGAAATCGTGGTCCATTGTAGATGGACGCAGGTAGCCTGAATTAAATTGAATCTTAGAAATACATATTTAAAATTGTCCAGAAGCCGCGGCTGGAAGAGAAATGTTTTACGAGAGATTCGCTCGGAGCCTTGTTAGAAACTAAACTAAACTTGTCTGCCGACGGCTGAGATGACCGGCGGCAGCGTTTGATAAGCGCGTGACGTCATCCGCTCGTGCCGTATTGCAGTGGTACACTGCGTACAGCTGATAAACAAGTACAAAGTTTAAACATACTGCCCGCCAAAATCGGGACGATTTTGTACATTAAACGTTAACTGGGAACAGTATATTACAAAGATTATCAATGTATATATATAAACAATACATAATGCACTTAAAGGCTTATACATTAAATTGACTCTTGGATTAAAGTAACTCGCTTCTAACATAAAACTTGTAGAAAACAAAATTCATTAAGTTAACACAAAGCTCAAAGTCAAAACAAAACAATTTCTGTGCTAGAAAAGGTACAAAAAATAAAAATCATAATAAAAACGAGTCTTTACATAACTAAACATGATCTCCCTTGAAGCATAACATATGGATAAGAAATACATATATTTAAACCTTGACAAACGTAAGTGACAACTTTAAATAATATAAGAGAAACCATCTTGAACACTGCTCCATATATAGTAATCGAAATAATAGAAACATAATAATGTATACGTACATAATATTATCATAATGTCCATTAGAAAATACAATACATAAGTAGAATAATTGACACTATAAGTAACATTTATAGTTCTCAGAACTTGAATCATATAAACATATGACAATACACAACATCCACAAATAATTGATAGTACATATGAAACACAGTCACTATGCAGTAATAGCTAGCGGCACGTAAACAATATTACAATGCTTATGACACTTACAATGTGTATTATACAATTGACTTGTATGCTCGCCCGGGGAATGTCCCGGGCGTGGTCCAGGCAATGTGACAAATTCACAATCCTAGTATGTCTCGTATGGCACGCATACGATTAGTTTGTTGCCACCGGAAGGGGGCATAATTTGTGGATGGGTCGGCGTAAGATACCTAGCGCGGTGCGAACTTCTGCGACGTGTACTAAGGAATCTTGACTCGGAAAAACATTGGTAATTACCCCACGCTTCCATTCTAGAGGGGGGGAATTGTCATCCAAAATGAGGACAAGCTGTCCGACATTCAAATTCCTTAACGGGGTGCGCCATTTATTGCGCTGCTGCAGCTGGTGCAGATAATCCCTAGACCACCGTTTCCAGATGGTCTGTGTAGATTTTTGGAGCAGAAGCCATCTGCCTAAATGACTATTATTGCTTTGGGTATAGTCGGGCTCCGGGAGTGCCGTCAGTGGAGCACCGACCAAGAAATGAGCAGGAGTTAAGGGTTCAGGGTCTCTAGCATCGTCGGACACCGCGCACAAAGGGCGTGAATGCACAAAGCAAGCCTCAATTTGAGAAAGAAGAGTAGAATATTCCTCAAAATTCAATATCGTACCGCCTATTACGCGACGTAAATGAAATTTAACACTCCTTACACCACTTTCCCACAAACCACCGAAATGAGGGGCTGAAGGGGGGATAAAGGACCATTTGATACCGTGGAGACCGCAAAACTCCAGAGAAGATTGCTCAACTTCCTTTGACGTTAAAAATTTGTACCAATCATATAAAGTGTGGTTGGCACGACGAAAATTCGTACCATTATCTGAAAATATCTGCGCGGGAATACCTCTGCGCGAGATGAACCTTTTTAAAGCCGCTATAAAGGCGTTGGAAGTGAGATCCGACACCAATTCTAAATGGATGGCCTTTGTACACATGCATATGAATAGCGCGATGTATGCCTTGGTCGTGGACTTAGAGCGCTGCCCGCCATGGCGCAAAAGTACGGGACCGGCGTAGTCCACGGCCGACTGTGAAAACGGCCTAGAAGGCGTGTACCTAGAAGGGGGTAACTGACCTAGTAGTTGATTCGCGCCTCTAGCCCGGAAACGAAAACAAGTGACACACTTATGTATCACTGAACGGATATAGGATTTGTCGTGTATAATCCAATATTTTCGCCTAAGCGAAGCTTGAGTTGATTGCACCCCAGCGTGTAACAAACGGATGTGTTCGTATTCAATTATTAATCTCGTGAGATGAGAGTGCGGGTGCAAAATTATTTGGTGTTTACTCGCGTAGCTAAGTGGGGAGAATTGCAAGCGTCCACCCACTCTTAAAATGCCTGATTCATCCAGGAATGGGTTGAGAGCAAGAATTTTACTACTGCGAGGAAGGCACCGGTGTGCCTCAAGTTCCAAAACTTCTACGCCGAAATGCAACTGCTGAGATTGCCGGACAAAAATCAAGAGCGTGTCAGACAATTCTTGAGCCGACAAAAAGGACGTGTCTCGGTCAACAACCGCGAGCCTAGAATTGCGAAAAAATCTGCGGCAATATGCGAAGACGCGAATAAGCCTAGTAAGTGATGAATAATTTTCAACATAACTATGTGTTGAGGACGCGACAATTAGTGAGGTTTGAACCTGCTTGCGACGTTCCTGCTCAAGGTCTGGAAAAGTACAGGGAGTATTAATGTCGAAAGCGCTGACTGGCCATGATGCTGACTCACGCGCTAACCAGGACGGACCATGCCACCATTGAGTATGACAGTGCAAACTACGAGGGAGGCAACCGCGCGATAAAATGTCGGCAGGGTTGTCATTTGATACTACATGATGCCAAGTTCCCCTGCTGCTAACAAGACGCTGTATTTCCGCGACACGGTTGGCCACAAATACCTTCCATCGGGAAGATTGTTGATGTATCCAATACAACGCTATCATCGAGTCCGAATAGAGATATAGTCCGTCAAAATTGTAATTGATGGCGTTTAAAACCTTGGACGTTAATTGCGCCAGCAATAAACAAGCACAAAGCTCAAGACGTGGTAGCGTTATCTGTTTCAGCGGCGCGACCCTGGATTTAGCACACAGCAAGTTTGACGATATGGCGCCGTTCGAATAGACCGCCCGCACATAAATGTAACACGCGTAACCTTTAGCCGAAGCGTCGGCGAATCCGTGCAGCTGTAATGAACTAATTGGGTAATGGTTCGAACTCTTAACCGACCTCGTAATCTTAAAATGAGTGTCGGAGACTAATTGAGCGTATAATTCCAACCACTGATTAGCTAATGACCCAGATAGGGGTTCGTCCCAATCTGTGCCCGCCAACCACAACAGTTGCACGAAATGCTTGCAGTAAAATGTGATGGGAGCGATCAAACCTAATGGATCATAGATCCCGGCGATGACCGACAACACGCTTCTCTTGTTGAACACGGTCAAATTATCATCACCCCTAACGGTGTATAAAAAGTTATCCCTTTCAACGTTCCATTGGATTCCCAATGTACGCACGTTTTGACCTTTGCTGAAGTCACGGGTTACTTGGGCGCGAAGGGTCATAATCTTATGGTGGTTAGAGAACCACTTATGTAACGTAAAACCATACCTACTCAACAACTTCACGATCTCGCATTTCATTTCAGCTAAGACGTTCGGATCGTCCGAACCCGTTATGAGATCGTCTACGTAAAAATCATTTGCTATGGCCGTAGAAGCTGTAGGGTAGTCGGAATTATTTTCGTAGGCTATTTGAGCCAGACAACGTGTAGCAAGGAAGGAGGCACTAGCAGTGCCATATGTAACCGTCCTTAAAGCGTAATGTCGCAATTCCTTATGCGGCGCATCACGCCAAACGATGCGTTGCAGGTTTGAATCCTTAGGATTAACAATGATCTGGCGATACATCTTTTCTATGTCCGCAATAAATACGTATCGGTGGGTACGGAACCGAACCATTATCGAAAACAGATCCTGCTGGATCGTAGGACCGACCATTAAAGTATCGTTGAGGGACAAATTATTTGTGGTTTTAGCGGAGGCGTCAATTACCACGCGCAATTTAGTGGTTAAGCTAGAGTCCTTGAAGACTGCGTGATGGGGCAGATAAAAAATCTCTGACCTGTCAAGCGACAAATCGTAGTCATTAAGTGGCGACATGTGGCCAAGTTTCAAGTAGTCACTCATGAACTCGCTATAATCCTTATGAAGGATAGGGTTCTGCTTGAACTTGAACTATAACGATTGGAATCTGCGGATGGCTCCGCGGAGAGAATCTCCCAAATGAAATTTATCAGATCTGCGGGGCAGGGATACCACGAATCTCCCATCGCGGTTGCGGCTAGTGTTTTCCACGAAATGTTTTTCACACGGCGAGTCCTCAGAGCGGGCTTCGCGACTAGAGATCTCCTCCAACTTCCAAAATTCTTTTAGTTGCGAGGAAATCTGATTATCATCCTTGCAGACCATAAAGGAAGAAACTGTTTTAGTTATATCGACGTTGAAGGGTAAGTCACCGGCCAAAATAAATCCTAACTTGGTTTCCTGAATTATAGGAAAGTGTGGTCCGCGCGTAAATTTCATAGGTTCAATTAGTTGGAGAAAATATTGAGCGCCGAGTAATATATCGACTTGCGCCGAGCAATGTAGGTGAGGATCCGCCAAGAATATGCGCTTGGGTAAATTCAAAGAGGCAAGATTGAACTACTCCGCCGGTAAATTATTAGTTATACTGGGTAATACGGCACAATGCACGTTTAACGTGAAGGGTTTATAGCGAGAATGTAGCCTTACCTTCGTACTAAAGTCAGCCTGGGAAAGCGAGTTGTTTATACCCGTGATGGGTAGTTGCGATTTAACCAATTGGAGGCCCATTCTGCGGGCGAAATCCATTGTGCAAAAGTTCGCTTGAGAACCGGAATCCAGTAATATCCTAACGGGAAATTTTCTACCGACCTTATTGGCGGTCATACAGACTGCGGTGGATAACAATACCGATTTATTGGTCTGTGATTTCAGTGAGCATTGGTTGTTAACAGAAGCTCCGTCCCTGGTGGGGACATGAATTGTGGTGTGGTGACGCCTAGAACATTTTTTGCATGAGAATTTTGAGGGACATTTTGAGCTTTCGTGTCCCGAACGGAGGCAGTTTAAGCAAAGTTTGTTTTTTATTAACACGTTTTTTCTGTCAGGGATAGACAGCGATGTAAATTGTAAGCAGTCGGTCATTCTATGTTCACCGTTACACAGCCTACATAACTTGTTTCTGATATGAGAATGGAATGCGCCCTTTGGAGCGCTTATCTGTTTAACTGCCTTGCGATAAGGAGACTTATCGCTTTTGTTCAACCTGCTCGTTGGGGTAGTCGCGTTATCAAGATTCTGCAGTAATTTTCTTCGTGAATTTAGAAAATTTCTAAAATTATTAAAATCAGGGAATTTATGTTCCGACAAACTCTCTTTCCACAAACGGAAAGTGTAATTATCAAGTTTTTTAGCTAAATAATTTACGACAATAATTTCGAATGTGTTGACTGGCAGTTTGAGATTATTTAAAGCGTTTATATTGGCAGAGATTTCATCAATAAATTTCGATATGCTGACTTGGGATTCTTGTTGAACTAATGGTACGTCCAGGACATTCCCTACATGATGGGCGGAAACAATTAGCTTACTGTCATATCTATTCCTCAACAGATCGATAGCCACCGCGTAATTCTCATGAGTGATTGGCAACGATTTTATTACGTTAAGCGCCTCGCCATGTAATGACGAGTGCAAATAGTGAAGTTTCTGTATATCCATCAGATCTGCTCTGACGTGAATTAATTCAAGAAAAATATGGTAATAATGTTGCCACTCAACAATACTACCCGCAAACCGAGGTAATTTGATTGGTTCCAATTGAGTTTTAAACTGTTTACTTTCAGCATTAATTACTGGTTTTTGGTTCATATGCTCAGCTTGCTCCAGCAGGTGTTGCAATTTACACTCTATATTACAAAGATCGTCCTCCGTTTGTACCCTATCACTCGTTAAAGCAACGTCTGCTTCCTCAGCTTCGATTTGGGATTGTATCTCATCATATTTGGTGGATAATTCCATCAAATGACGCAGTTTTATTTTCAGCGCATGAGGATCGCTGGTTACCAAATCGAAGTTATCCGCGAAAGTATTTACGCGTGATATTGAGGCTTTAATTATGACTCGTTTTTTTATTAGAGCCCTTACATCGGCCATTATTACAATTTACGAGAAAAAAAGAAAAATATCTTGAAAGAATTTGATCATAGAGCATGTGAACCATAAACTTAAGTTTGAATGAATTTGAATACGTTTCGGTAGCTAGCGATCGTTGTTTAGAACATAGACTTACTCTCTCTAACTAATCAAGCTTTGTTGGCAATTAAATTATTAAAATTATGAATTTAAACGATAGCAACATATATCTTTATCTTTGAAGTTTTAACTGATAATGAGCTGCCAACCATTTATTAAGCTGTATTGTGTAATGATGGTGTTTGTTTATACAAATGTGTTAAGAAATAACCACTAAAAGTGAAATATTATTAAACATCAAATATAAGTAAAAGTTTATAGTCACGTGGCCGTTGATCCATTCGTGATGAAGCTGGCTTCGATCCCGTTGTTCGATCCTGTTAGGAGCTGTTGCACCTCCTGTCTCTGCTGGTCAGATGACGCCTCATGTTGTAACCCTCATGAATTAAAGCTGTAGAATCTTTTTTTGATGACCTCGCAAATGTCCTGCCGTGTCCCGTCGTCTCTGGTCTACTGCTTGGCCGAATCTTGTCGAGATGACTGCGATGTGATTCACAACAATGGTGTCCCTCAGGACGAGAATGATGCCCGTAGGGCGACTAAATTCAGATCGGTTGGGCCAGAAATGATGCGTACAAAGAAATGCTGTCGCTTGTGGACCCAAACATGAGAAATCCGTCCCGTGGTGACCAAAAACGTTTTCGTTTTTGGGCCAAAAATAAGAAATCCTGCCCGGTGGGACCAAAAATGATGTCGTTTTTGGGCCCAAAAATATGAAATCCTGCCCGTGAGGACCAAAAATGTTGCGGTTTGGAAGCTCTTGATGAATCGCGAGTTATTCCAAAGACGCTAAGCAGGAAAGGCTGGATTGTATATAAGAAAGAAGTGGACCGTATTACGAATATTTGACATGCGTTTATTGAAAATTTAAAGTATTGGTTATGATCGGCACGTGCGGATGCATTTGAGGCAATAACGCCCGAAAATTAGTTTTGAACGAAATCGTGGTCCATTGTAGATGGACGCAGGTAGCCTGAATTAAATTGAATCTTAGAAATACATATTTAAAATTGTCCAGAAGCCGCGGCTGGAAGAGAAATGTTTTACGAGAGATCCGCTCGGAGCCTTGTTAGAAACTAAACTAAACTTGTCTGCCGACGGCTGAGATGACCGGCGGCAGCGTTTGATAAACGCGTGACGTCATCCGCTCGTGCCGTATTGCAGTGGTACACTGCGTACAGCTGATAAACAAGTACAAAGTTTAAACATACTGCCCGCCAAAATGGGGACGATTTTGTACATTAAATGTTAACTGGGAACAGTATATTACAAAGATTATCAATGTATATATATAAACAATACATAATGCACTTAAAGGCTTATACATTAAATTGACTCTTGGATTAAAGTAACTCGCTTCTAACATAAAACTTGTAGAAAACAAAATTCATTAAGTTAACACAAAGCTCAAAGTCAAAACAAAACAATTTCTGTGCTAGAAAAGGTACAAAAAATAAAAATCATAATAAAAACGAGCCTTACATAACTAAACATGATCTCCCTTGAAGCATAACATATGGATAAGAAATACATATATTTAAACCTTGACAAACGTAAGTGACAACTTTAAATAATATAAGAGAAACCATCTTGAACACTGCTCCATATATAGTAATAGAAATAATAGAAACATAATAATGTATACGTACATAATATTATCATAATGTCCATTAGAAAATACAATACATAAGTAGAATAATTGACACTATAAGTAACATTTATAGTTCTCAGAACTTGAGTCATATAAACATATGACAATACACAACATCCACAAATAATTGATAGTACATATGAAACACAGTCACTATGCAGTAATAGCTAGCGGCACGTAAACAATATTACAATTCTTATGACACTTACAATGTGTATTATACAATTGACTTGTATGCTCGCCCGGGGAATGTCCCGGGCGTGGTCCAGGCAATGTGACAAATTCACAATCCTAGTATGTCTCGTATGGCACGCATACGATTAGTTTGTTGCCACCGGAAGGGGGCATAATTTGTGGATGGGTCGGCGTAAGATACCTAGCGCGGTGCGAACTTCTGCGACGTGTACTAAGGAATCTTGACTCGGAAAAACATTGGTAATTACCCCACGCTTCCATTCTAGAGGGGGGGAATTGTCATCCAAAATGAGGACAAGCTGTCCGACATTCAAATTCCTTAACGGGGTGCGCTATTTATTGCGCTGCTGCAGCTGGTGCAGATAATCCCTAGACCACCGTTTCCAGATGGTCTGTGTAGATTTTTGGAGCAGAAGCCATCTGCCTAAATGACTATTATTGCTTTGGGTATAGTCGGGCTCCGGGAGTGCCGTCAGTGGAGCACCGACCAAGAAATGAGCAGGAGTTAAGGGTTCAGGGTCTCTAGCATCGTCGGACACCGCGCACAAAGGGCGTGAATGCACAAAGCAAGCCTCAATTTGAGAAAGAAGAGTAGAATATTCCTCAAAATTCAATATCGTACCGCCTATTACGCGACGTAAATGAAATTTAACACTCCTTACACCACTTTCCCACAAACCACCGAAATGAGGGGCTGAAGGGGGGATAAAGGACCATTTGATACCGTGGAGACCGCAAAACTCCAGAGAAGATTGCTCAACTTCCTTTGACGTTAAAAATTTGTACCAATCATATAAAGTGTGGTTGGCACGACGAAAATTCGTACCATTATCTGAAAATATCTGCGCGGGAATACCTCTGCGCGAGATGAACCTTTTTAAAGCCGCTATAAAGGCGTTGGAAGTGAGATCCGACACCAATTCTAAATGGATGGCCTTTGTACACATGCATATGAATAGCGCGATGTATGCCTTGGTCGTGGACTTAGAGCGCTGCCCGCCATGGCGCAAAAGTACGGGACCGGCGTAGTCCACGGCCGACTGTGAAAACGGCCTAGAAGGCGTGTACCTAGAAGGGGGTAACTGACCTAGTAGTTGATTCGCACCTCTAGCCCGGAAACGAAAACAAGTGACACACTTATGTATCACTGAACGGATATAGGATTTGTCGTGTATAATCCAATATTTTCGCCTAAGCGAAGCTTGAGTTGATTGCACCCCAGCGTGTAACAAACGGATGTGTTCGTATTCAATTATTAATCTCGTGAGATGAGAGTGCGGGTGCAAAATTATTTGGTGTTTACTCGCGTAGCTAAGTGGGGAGAATTGCAAGCGTCCACCCACTCTTAAAATGCCTGATTCATCCAGGAATGGGTTGAGAGCAAGAATTTTACTACTGCGAGGAAGGCACCGGTGTGCCTCAAGTTCCAAAACTTCTACGCCGAAATGCAACTGCTGAGATTGCCGGACAAAAATCAAGAGCGTGTCAGACAATTCTTGAGCCGACAAAAAGGACGTGTCTCGGTCAACAACCGCGAGCCTAGAATTGCGAAAAAATCTGCGGCAATATGCGAAGACGCGAATAAGCCTAGTAAGTGATGAATAATTTTCAACATAACTATGTGTTGAGGACGCGACAATTAGTGAGGTTTGAACCTGCTTGCGACGTTCCTGCTCAAGGTCTGGAAAAGTACAGGGAGTATTAATGTCGAAAGCGCTGACTGGCCATGATGCTGACTCACGCGCTAACCAGGACGGACCATGCCACCATTGAGTATGACAGTGCAAACTACGAGGGAGGCAACCGCGCGATAAAATGTCGGCAGGGTTGTCATTTGATACTACATGATGCCAAGTTCCCCTGCTGCTAACAAGACGCTGTATTTCCGCGACACGGTTGGCCACAAATACCTTCCAGCGGGAAGATTGTTGATGTATCCAATACAACGCTATCATCGAGTCCGAATAGAGATATAGTCCGTCAAAATTGTAATTGATGGCGTTTAAAACCTTGGACGTTAATTGCGCCAGCAATAAACAAGCACAAAGCTCAAGACGTGGTAGCGTTATCTGTTTCAGCGGCGCGACCCTGGATTTAGCACACAGCAAGTTTGACGATATGGCGCCGTTCGAATAGACCGCCCGCACATAAATGTAACACGCGTAACCTTTAGCCGAAGCGTCGGCGAATCCGTGCAGCTGTAATGAACTAATTGGGTAATGGTTCGAACTCTTAACCGACCTCGTAATCTTAAAATGAGTGTCGGAGACTAATTGAGCGTATAATTCCAACCACTGATTAGCTAATGACCCAGATAGGGGTTCGTCCCAATCTGTGCCCGCCAACCACAACTGTTGCACGAAATGCTTGCAGTAAAATGTGATGGGAGCGATCAAACCTAATGGATCATAGATCCCGGCGATGACCGACAACACGCTTCTCTTGTTGAACACGGTCAAATTATCATCACCCCTAACGGTGTATAAAAAGTTATCCCTTTCAACGTTCCATTGGATTCCCAATGTACGCACGTTTTGACCTTTGCTGAAGTCACGGGTTACTTGGGCGCGAAGGGTCATAATCTTATGGTGGTTAGAGAACCACTTATGTAACGTAAAACCATACCTACTCAACAACTTCACGATCTCGCATTTGATTTCAGCTAAGACGTTCGGATCGTCCGAACCCGTTATGAGATCGTCTACGTAAAAATCATTTGCTATGGCCGTAGAAGCTGTAGGGTAGTCGGAATTATTTTCGTAGGCTATTTGAGCCAGACAACGTGCAGCAAGGAAGGAGGCACTAGCAGTGCCATATGTAACCGTCCTTAAAGCGTAATGTCGCAATTCCTTATGCGGCGCATCACGCCAAACGATGCGTTGCAGGTTTGAATCCTTAGGGTTAACAATGATCTGGCGGTACATCTTTTCTATGTCCGCAATAAGTACGTATCGGTGGGTACGGAACCGAACCATTATCGAAAACAGATCCTGCTGGATCGTAGGACCGACCATTAAAGTATCGTTGAGGGACAAATTATTTGTGGTTTTAGCGGAGGCGTCAAATACCACGCGCAATTTAGTGGTTAAGCTAGAGTCCTTGAAGACTGCGTGATGGGGCAGATAAAAAATCTCTGACCTGTCAAGCGACAAATCGTAGTCATTAAGTGGCGACATGTGGCCAAGTTTCAAGTAGTCACTCATGAACTCGCTATAATCCTTATGAAGGATAGGGTTCTGCTTGAACTTGAACTATAACGATTGGAATCTGCGGATGGCTCCGCGGAGAGAATCTCCCAAATGAAATTTATCAGATCTGCGGGGCAGGGATACCACGAATCTCCCATCGCGGTTGCGGCTAGTGTTTTCCACGAAATGTTTTTCACACGGCGAGTCCTCAGAGCGGGCTTCGCGACTAGAGATCTCCTCCAACTTCCAAAATTCTTTTAGTTGCGAGGAAATCTGATTATCATCCTTGCAGACCATAAAGGAAGAAACTGTTTTAGTTATATCGACGTTGAAGGGTAAGTCACCGGCCAAAATAAATCCTAACTTGGTTTCCTGAATTATAGGAAAGTGTGGTCCGCGCGTAAATTTCATAGGTTCAATTAGTTGGAGAAAATATTGAGCGCCGAGTAATATATCGACTTGCGCCGAGCAATGTAGGTGAGGATCCGCCAAGAATATGCGCTTGGGTAAATTCAAAGAGGCAAGATTGAACTACTCCGCCGGTAAATTATTAGTTATACTGGGTAATACGGCACAATGCACGTTTAACGTGAAGGGTTTATAGCGAGAATGTAGCCTTACCTTCGTACTAAAGTCAGCCTGGGAAAGCGAGTTGTTTATACCCGTGATGGGTAGTTGCGATTTAACCAATTGGAGGCCCATTCTGCGGGCGAAATCCATTGTGCAAAAGTTCGCTTGAGAACCGGAATCCAGTAATATCCTAACGGGAAATTTTCTACCGACCTTATTGGCGGTCATACAGACTGCGGTGGATAACAATACCGATTTATTGGTCTGTGATTTCAGTGAGCATTGGTTGTTAACAGAAGCTCCGTCCCTGGTGGGGACATGAATTGTGGTGTGGTGACGCCTAGAACATTTTTTGCATGAGAATTTTGAGGGACATTTTGAGCTTTCGTGTCCCGAACGGAGGCAGTTTAAGCAAAGTTTGTTTTTTATTAACACGTTTTTTCTGTCAGGGATAGACAGCGATGTAAATTGTAAGCAGTCGGTCATTCTATGTTCACCGTTACACAGCCTACATAACTTGTTTCTGATATGAGAATGGAATGCGCCCTTTGGAGCGCTTATCTGTTTAACTGCCTTGCGATAAGGAGACTTATCGCTTTTGTTCAACCTGCTCGTTGGGGTAGTCGCGTTATCAAGATTCTGCAGTAATTTTCTTCGTGAATTTAGAAAATTTCTAAAATTATTAAAATCAGGGAATTTATGTTCCGACAAACTCTCTTTCCACAAACGGAAAGTGTAATTATCAAGTTTTTTAGCTAAATAATTTACGACAATAATTTCGAATGTGTTGACTGGCAGTTTGAGATTATTTAAAGCGTTTATATTGGCAGAGATTTCATCAATAAATTTCGATATGCTGACTTGGGATTCTTGTTGAACTAATGGTACGTCCAGGACATTCCCTACATGATGGGCGGAAACAATTAGCTTACTGTCATATCTATTCCTCAACAGATCGATAGCCACCGCGTAATTCTCATGAGTGATTGGCAACGATTTTATTACGTTAAGCGCCTCGCCATGTAATGACGAGTGCAAATAGTGAAGTTTCTGTATATCCATCAGATCTGCTCTGACGTGAATTAATTCAAGAAAAATATGGTAATAATGTTGCCACTCAACAATACTACCCGCAAACCGAGGTAATTTGATTGGTTCCAATTGAGTTTTAAACTGTTTACTTTCAGCATTAATTACTGGTTTTTGGTTCATATGCTCAGCTTGCTCCAGCAGGTGTTGCAATTTACACTCTATATTACAAAGATCGTCCTCCGTTTGTACCCTATCACTCGTTAAAGCAACGTCTGCTTCCTCAGCTTCGATTTGGGATTGTATCTCATCATATTTGGTGGATAATTCCATCAAATGACGCAGTTTTATTTTCAGCGCATGAGGATCGCTGGTTACCAAATCGAAGTTATCCGCGAAAGTATTTACGCGTGATATTGAGGCTTTAATTATGACTCGTTTTTTTATTAGAGCCCTTACATCGGCCATTATTACAATTTACGAGAAAAAAAGAAAAATATCTTGAAAGAATTTGATCATAGAGCATGTGAACCATAAACTTAAGTTTGAATGAATTTGAATACGTTTCGGTAGCTAGCGATCGTTGTTTAGAACATAGACTTACTCTCTCTAACTAATCAAGCTTTGTTGGCAATTAAATTATTAAAATTATGAATTTAAACGATAGCAACATATATCTTTATCTTTGAAGTTTTAACTGATAATGAGCTGCCAACCATTTATTAAGCTGTATTGTGTAATGATGGTGTTTGTTTATACAAATGTGTTAAGAAATAACCACTAAAAGTGAAATATTATTAAACATCAAATATAAGTAAAAGTTTATAGTCACGTGGCCGTTGATCCATTCGTGATGAAGCTGGCTTCGATCCCGTTGTTCGATCCTGTTAGGAGCTGTTGCACCTCCTGTCTCTGCTGGTCAGATGACGCCTCATGTTGTAACCCTCATGAATTAAAGCTGTAGAATCTTTTTTTGATGACCTCGCAAATGTCCTGCCGTGTCCCGTCGTCTCTGGTCTACTGCTTGGCCGAATCTTGTCGAGATGACTGCGATGTGATTCACAACAATGGTGTCCCTCAGGACGAGAATGATGCCCGTAGGGCGACTAAATTCAGATCGGTTGGGCCAGAAATGATGCGTACAAAGAAATGCTGTCGCTTGTGGACCCAAACATGAGAAATCCGTCCCGTGGTGACCAAAAACGTTTTCGTTTTTGGGCCAAAAATAAGAAATCCTGCCCGGTGGGACCAAAAATGATGTCATTTTTGGGCCCAAAAATATGAAATCCTGCCCGTGAGGACCAAAAATGTTGCGGTTTGGAAGCTCTTGATGAATCGCGAGTTATTCCAAAGACGCTAAGCAGGAAAGGCTGGATTGTATATAAGAAAGAAGTGGACCGTATTACGAATATTTGACATGCGTTTATTGAAAATTTAAAGTATTGGTTATGATCGGCACGTGCGGATGCATTTGAGGCAATAACGCCCGAAAATTAGTTTTGAACGAAATCGTGGTCCATTGTAGATGGACGCAGGTAGCCTGAATTAAATTGAATCTTAGAAATACATATTTAAAATTGTCCAGAAGCCGCGGCTGGAAGAGAAATGTTTTACGAGAGATCCGCTCGGAGCCTTGTTAGAAACTAAACTAAACTTGTCTGCCGACGGCTGAGATGACCGGCGGCAGCGTTTGATAAACGCGTGACGTCATCCGCTCGTGCCGTATTGCAGTGGTACACTGCGTACAGCTGATAAACAAGTACAAAGTTTAAACATACTGCCCGCCAAAATGGGGACGATTTTGTACATTAAATGTTAACTGGGAACAGTATATTACAAAGATTATCAATGTATATATATAAACAATACATAATGCACTTAAAGGCTTATACATTAAATTGACTCTTGGATTAAAGTAACTCGCTTCTAACATAAAACTTGTAGAAAACAAAATTCATTAAGTTAACACAAAGCTCAAAGTCAAAACAAAACAATTTCTGTGCTAGAAAAGGTACAAAAAATAAAAATCATAATAAAAACGAGCCTTACATAACTAAACATGATCTCCCTTGAAGCATAACATATGGATAAGAAATACATATATTTAAACCTTGACAAACGTAAGTGACAACTTTAAATTATATAAGAGAAACCATCTTGAACACTGCTCCATATATAGTAATAGAAATAATAGAAACATAATAATGTATACGTACATAATATTATCATAATGTCCATTAGAAAATACAATACATAAGTAGAATAATTGACACTATAAGTAACATTTATAGTTCTCAGAACTTGAGTCATATAAACATATGACAATACACAACATCCACAAATAATTGATAGTACATATGAAACACAGTCACTATGCAGTAATAGCTAGCGGCACGTAAACAATATTACAATTCTTATGACACTTACAATGTGTATTATACAATTGACTTGTATGCTCGCCCGGGGAATGTCCCGGGCGTGGTCCAGGCAATGTGACAAATTCACAATCCTAGTATGTCTCGTATGGCACGCATACGATTAGTTTGTTGCCACCGGAAGGGGGCATAATTTGTGGATGGGTCGGCGTAAGATACCTAGCGCGGTGCGAACTTCTGCGACGTGTACTAAGGAATCTTGACTCGGAAAAACATTGGTAATTACCCCACGCTTCCATTCTAGAGGGGGGGAATTGTCATCCAAAATGAGGACAAGCTGTCCGACATTCAAATTCCTTAACGGGGTGCGCCATTTATTGCGCTGCTGCAGCTGGTGCAGATAATCCCTAGACCACCGTTTCCAGATGGTCTGTGTAGATTTTTGGAGCAGAAGCCATCTGCCTAAATGACTATTATTGCTTTGGGTATAGTCGGGCTCCGGGAGTGCCGTCAGTGGAGCACCGACCAAGAAATGAGCAGGAGTTAAGGGTTCAGGGTCTCTAGCATCGTCGGACACCGCGCACAAAGGGCGTGAATGCACAAAGCAAGCCTCAATTTGAGAAAGAAGAGTAGAATATTCCTCAAAATTCAATATCGTACCGCCTATTACGCGACGTAAATGAAATTTAACACTCCTTACACCACTTTCCCACAAACCACCGAAATGAGGGGCTGAAGGGGGGATAAAGGACCATTTGATACCGTGGAGACCGCAAAACTCCAGAGAAGATTGCTCAACTTCCTTTGACGTTAAAAATTTGTACCAATCATATAAAGTGTGGTTGGCACGACGAAAATTCGTACCATTATCTGAAAATATCTGCGCGGGAATACCTCTGCGCGAGATGAACCTTTTTAAAGCCGCTATAAAGGCGTTGGAAGTGAGATCCGACACCAATTCTAAATGGATGGCCTTTGTACACATGCATATGAATAGCGCGATGTATGCCTTGGTCGTGGACTTAGAGCGCTGCCCGCCATGGCGCAAAAGTACGGGACCGGCGTAGTCCACGGCCGACTGTGAAAACGGCCTAGAAGGCGTGTACCTAGAAGGGGGTAACTGACCTAGTAGTTGATTCGCGCCTCTAGCCCGGAAACGAAAACAAGTGACACACTTATGTATCACTGAACGGATATAGGATTTGTCGTGTATAATCCAATATTTTCGCCTAAGCGAAGCTTGAGTTGATTGCACCCCAGCGTGTAACAAACGGATGTGTTCGTATTCAATTATTAATCTCGTGAGATGAGAGTGCGGGTGCAAAATTATTTGGTGTTTACTCGCGTAGCTAAGTGGGGAGAATTGCAAGCGTCCACCCACTCTTAAAATGCCTGATTCATCCAGGAATGGGTTGAGAGCAAGAATTTTACTACTGCGAGGAAGGCACCGGTGTGCCTCAAGTTCCAAAACTTCTACGCCGAAATGCAACTGCTGAGATTGCCGGACAAAAATCAAGAGCGTGTCAGACAATTCTTGAGCCGACAAAAAGGACGTGTCTCGGTCAACAACCGCGAGCCTAGAATTGCGAAAAAATCTGCGGCAATATGCGAAGACGCGAATAAGCCTAGTAAGTGATGAATAATTTTCAACATAACTATGTGTTGAGGACGCGACAATTAGTGAGGTTTGAACCTGCTTGCGACGTTCCTGCTCAAGGTCTGGAAAAGTACAGGGAGTATTAATGTCGAAAGCGCTGACTGGCCATGATGCTGACTCACGCGCTAACCAGGACGGACCATGCCACCATTGAGTATGACAGTGCAAACTACGAGGGAGGCAACCGCGCGATAAAATGTCGGCAGGGTTGTCATTTGATACTACATGATGCCAAGTTCCCCTGCTGCTAACAAGACGCTGTATTTCCGCGACACGGTTGGCCACAAATACCTTCCAGCGGGAAGATTGTTGATGTATCCAATACAACGCTATCATCGAGTCCGAATAGAGATATAGTCCGTCAAAATTGTAATTGATGGCGTTTAAAACCTTGGACGTTAATTGCGCCAGCAATAAACAAGCACAAAGCTCAAGACGTGGTAGCGTTATCTGTTTCAGCGGCGCGACCCTGGATTTAGCACACAGCAAGTTTGACGATATGGCGCCGTTCGAATAGACCGCCCGCACATAAATGTAACACGCGTAACCTTTAGCCGAAGCGTCGGCGAATCCGTGCAGCTGTAATGAACTAATTGGGTAATGGTTCGAACTCTTAACCGACCTCGTAATCTTAAAATGAGTGTCGGAGACTAATTGAGCGTATAATTCCAACCACTGATTAGCTAATGACCCAGATAGGGGTTCGTCCCAATCTGTGCCCGCCAACCACAACTGTTGCACGAAATGCTTGCAGTAAAATGTGATGGGAGCGATCAAACCTAATGGATCATAGATCCCGGCGATGACCGACAACACGCTTCTCTTGTTGAACACGGTCAAATTATCATCACCCCTAACGGTGTATAAAAAGTTATCCCTTTCAACGTTCCATTGGATTCCCAATGTACGCACGTTTTGACCTTTGCTGAAGTCACGGGTTACTTGGGCGCGAAGGGTCATAATCTTATGGTGGTTAGAGAACCACTTATGTAACGTAAAACCATACCTACTCAACAACTTCACGATCTCGCATTTCATTTCAGCTAAGACGTTCGGATCGTCCGAACCCGTTATGAGATCGTCTACGTAAAAATCATTTGCTATGGCCGTAGAAGCTGTAGGGTAGTCGGAATTATTTTCGTAGGCTATTTGAGCCAGACAACGTGCAGCAAGGAAGGAGGCACTAGCAGTGCCATATGTAACCGTCCTTAAAGCGTAATGTCGCAATTCCTTATGCGGCGCATCACGCCAAACGATGCGTTGCAGGTTTGAATCCTTAGGGTTAACAATGATCTGGCGGTACATCTTTTCTATGTCCGCAATAAGTACGTATCGGTGGGTACGGAACCGAACCATTATCGAAAACAGATCCTGCTGGATCGTAGGACCGACCATTAAAGTATCGTTGAGGGACAAATTATTTGTGGTTTTAGCGGAGGCGTCAAATACCACGCGCAATTTAGTGGTTAAGCTAGAGTCCTTGAAGACTGCGTGATGGGGCAGATAAAAAATCTCTGACCTGTCAAGCGACAAATCGTAGTCATTAAGTGGCGACATGTGGCCAAGTTTCAAGTAGTCACTCATGAACTCGCTATAATCCTTATGAAGGATAGGGTTCTGCTTGAACTTGAACTATAACGATTGGAATCTGCGGATGGCTCCGCGGAGAGAATCTCCCAAATGAAATTTATCAGATCTGCGGGGCAGGGATACCACGAATCTCCCATCGCGGTTGCGGCTAGTGTTTTCCACGAAATGTTTTTCACACGGCGAGTCCTCAGAGCGGGCTTCGCGACTAGAGATCTCCTCCAACTTCCAAAATTCTTTTAGTTGCGAGGAAATCTGATTATCATCCTTGCAGACCATAAAGGAAGAAACTGTTTTAGTTATATCGACGTTGAAGGGTAAGTCACCGGCCAAAATAAATCCTAACTTGGTTTCCTGAATTATAGGAAAGTGTGGTCCGCGCGTAAATTTCATAGGTTCAATTAGTTGGAGAAAATATTGAGCGCCGAGTAATATATCGACTTGCGCCGAGCAATGTAGGTGAGGATCCGCCAAGAATATGCGCTTGGGTAAATTCAAAGAGGCAAGATTGAACTACTCCGCCGGTAAATTATTAGTTATACTGGGTAATACGGCACAATGCACGTTTAACGTGAAGGGTTTATAGCGAGAATGTAGCCTTACCTTCGTACTAAAGTCAGCCTGGGAAAGCGAGTTGTTTATACCCGTGATGGGTAGTTGCGATTTAACCAATTGGAGGCCCATTCTGCGGGCGAAATCCATTGTGCAAAAGTTCGCTTGAGAACCGGAATCCAGTAATATCCTAACGGGAAATTTTCTACCGACCTTATTGGCGGTCATACAGACTGCGGTGGATAACAATACCGATTTATTGGTCTGTGATTTCAGTGAGCATTGGTTGTTAACAGAAGCTCCGTCCCTGGTGGGGACATGAATTGTGGTGTGGTGACGCCTAGAACATTTTTTGCATGAGAATTTTGAGGGACATTTTGAGCTTTCGTGTCCCGAACGGAGGCAGTTTAAGCAAAGTTTGTTTTTTATTAACACGTTTTTTCTGTCAGGGATAGACAGCGATGTAAATTGTAAGCAGTCGGTCATTCTATGTTCACCGTTACACAGCCTACATAACTTGTTTCTGATATGAGAATGGAATGCGCCCTTTGGAGCGCTTATCTGTTTAACTGCCTTGCGATAAGGAGACTTATCGCTTTTGTTCAACCTGCTCGTTGGGGTAGTCGCGTTATCAAGATTCTGCAGTAATTTTCTTCGTGAATTTAGAAAATTTCTAAAATTATTAAAATCAGGGAATTTATGTTCCGACAAACTCTCTTTCCACAAACGGAAAGTGTAATTATCAAGTTTTTTAGCTAAATAATTTACGACAATAATTTCGAATGTGTTGACTGGCAGTTTGAGATTATTTAAAGCGTTTATATTGGCAGAGATTTCATCAATAAATTTCGATATGCTGACTTGGGATTCTTGTTGAACTAATGGTACGTCCAGGACATTCCCTACATGATGGGCGGAAACAATTAGCTTACTGTCATATCTATTCCTCAACAGATCGATAGCCACCGCGTAATTCTCATGAGTGATTGGCAACGATTTTATTACGTTAAAGCGCCTCGCCATGTAATGACGAGTGCAAATAGTGAAGTTTCTGTATATCCATCAGATCTGCTCTGACGTGAATTAATTCAAGAAAAATATGGTAATAATGTTGGCCACTCAACAATACTACCGCAAACCGAGGTAATTTGATTGGTTCCAATGAGTTTTAAAACTGTTTACTTTCAGCATTAATTACTGGTTTTTGGGTTCATATGCTCAGCTTGCTCCAGCAGGTGTTGCAATTTACACTCTATATTACAAAGATCGTCTCCGTTTGTACCCTATCACTCGTTAAAGCAACGTCTGCTTCCTCAGCTTCGATTTGGGATTGTATCTCATCATATTTGGTGGATAATTCCATCAAATGAGCAGTTTTATTTTCAGCGCATGAGGATCGCTGGTTACCAAATCGAAGTTATCCGCGAAAGTATTTACGCGTGATATTGAGGCTTTAATTATGACTCGTTTTTTTATTAGAGCCCTTACATCGGCCATTATTACAATTTACGAGAAAAAAAGAAAAATATCTTGAAAGAATTTGATCATAGAGCATGTGAACCATAAACTTAAGTTTGAATGAATTTGAATACGTTTCGGTAGCTAGCGATCGTTGTTTAGAACATAGACTTACTCTCTCTAACTAATCAAGCTTTGTTGGCAATTAAATTATTAAAATTATGAATTTAAACGATAGCAACATATATCTTTATCTTTGAAGTTTTAACTGATAATGAGCTGCCAACCATTTATTAAGCTGTATTGTGTAATGATGGTGTTTGTTTATACAAATGTGTTAAGAAATAACCACTAAAAGTGAAATATTATTAAACATCAAATATAAGTAAAAGTTTATAGTCACGTGGCCGTTGATCCATTCGTGATGAAGCTGGCTTCGATCCCGTTGTTCGATCCTGTTAGGAGCTGTTGCACCTCCTGTCTCTGCTGGTCAGATGACGCCTCATGTTGTAACCCTCATGAATTAAAGCTGTAGAATCTTTTTTTGATGACCTCGCAAATGTCCTGCCGTGTCCCGTCGTCTCTGGTCTACTGCTTGGCCGAATCTTGTCGAGATGACTGCGATGTGATTCACAACAATGGTGTCGCTCAGGACGAGAATGATGCCCGTAGGGCGACTAAATTCAGATCGGTTGGGCCAGAAATGATGCGTACAAAGAAATGCTGTCGCTTGTGGACCCAAACATGAGAAATCCGTCCCGTGGTGACCAAAAACGTTTTCGTTTTTGGGCCAAAAATAAGAAATCCTGCCCGGTGGGACCAAAAATGATGTCGTTTTTGGGCCCAAAAATATGAAATCCTGCCCGTGAGGACCAAAAATGTTGCGGTTTGGAAGCTCTTGATGAATCGCGAGTTATTCCAAAGACGCTAAGCAGGAAAGGCTGGATTGTATATAAGAAAGAAGTGGACCGTATTACGAATATTTGACATGCGTTTATTGAAAATTTAAAGTATTGGTTATGATCGGCACGTGCGGATGCATTTGAGGCAATAACGCCCGAAAATTAGTTTTGAACGAAATCGTGGTCCATTGTAGATGGACGCAGGTAGCCTGAATTAAATTGAATCTTAGAAATACATATTTAAAATTGTCCAGAAGCCGCGGCTGGAAGAGAAATGTTTTACGAGAGATCCGCTCGGAGCCTTGTTAGAAACTAAACTAAACTTGTCTGCCGACGGCTGAGATGACCGGCGGCAGCGTTTGATAAACGCGTGACGTCATCCGCTCGTGCCGTATTGCAGTGGTACACTGCGTACAGCTGATAAACAAGTACAAAGTTTAAACATACTGCCCGCCAAAATGGGGACGATTTTGTACATTAAATGTTAACTGGGAACAGTATATTACAAAGATTATCAATGTATATATATAAACAATACATAATGCACTTAAAGGCTTATACATTAAATTGACTCTTGGATTAAAGTAACTCGCTTCTAACATAAAACTTGTAGAAAACAAAATTCATTAAGTTAACACAAAGCTCAAAGTCAAAACAAAACAATTTCTGTGCTAGAAAAGGTACAAAAAATAAAAATCATAATAAAAACGAGCCTTACATAACTAAACATGATCTCCCTTGAAGCATAACATATGGATAAGAAATACATATATTTAAACCTTGACAAACGTAAGTGACAACTTTAAATAATATAAGAGAAACCATCTTGAACACTGCTCCATATATAGTAATAGAAATAATAGAAACATAATAATGTATACGTACATAATATTATCATAATGTCCATTAGAAAATACAATACATAAGTAGAATAATTGACACTATAAGTAACATTTATAGTTCTCAGAACTTGAGTCATATAAACATATGACAATACACAACATCCACAAATAATTGATAGTACATATGAAACACAGTCACTATGCAGTAATAGCTAGCGGCACGTAAACAATATTACAATTCTTATGACACTTACAATGTGTATTATACAATTGACTTGTATGCTCGCCCGGGGAATGTCCCGGGCGTGGTCCAGGCAATGTGACAAATTCACAATCCTAGTATGTCTCGTATGGCACGCATACGATTAGTTTGTTGCCACCGGAAGGGGGCATAATTTGTGGATGGGTCGGCGTAAGATACCTAGCGCGGTGCGAACTTCTGCGACGTGTACTAAGGAATCTTGACTCGGAAAAACATTGGTAATTACCCCACGCTTCCATTCTAGAGGGGGGGAATTGTCATCCAAAATGAGGACAAGCTGTCCGACATTCAAATTCCTTAACGGGGTGCGCCATTTATTGCGCTGCTGCAGCTGGTGCAGATAATCCCTAGACCACCGTTTCCAGATGGTCTGTGTAGATTTTTGGAGCAGAAGCCATCTGCCTAAATGACTATTATTGCTTTGGGTATAGTCGGGCTCCGGGAGTGCCGTCAGTGGAGCACCGACCAAGAAATGAGCAGGAGTTAAGGGTTCAGGGTCTCTAGCATCGTCGGACACCGCGCACAAAGGGCGTGAATGCACAAAGCAAGCCTCAATTTGAGAAAGAAGAGTAGAATATTCCTCAAAATTCAATATCGTACCGCCTATTACGCGACGTAAATGAAATTTAACACTCCTTACACCACTTTCCCACAAACCACCGAAATGAGGGGCTGAAGGGGGGATAAAGGACCATTTGATACCGTGGAGACCGCAAAACTCCAGAGAAGATTGCTCAACTTCCTTTGACGTTAAAAATTTGTACCAATCATATAAAGTGTGGTTGGCACGACGAAAATTCGTACCATTATCTGAAAATATCTGCGCGGGAATACCTCTGCGCGAGATGAACCTTTTTAAAGCCGCTATAAAGGCGTTGGAAGTGAGATCCGACACCAATTCTAAATGGATGGCCTTTGTACACATGCATATGAATAGCGCGATGTATGCCTTGGTCGTGGACTTAGAGCGCTGCCCGCCATGGCGCAAAAGTACGGGACCGGCGTAGTCCACGGCCGACTGTGAAAACGGCCTAGAAGGCGTGTACCTAGAAGGGGGTAACTGACCTAGTAGTTGATTCGCGCCTCTAGCCCGGAAACGAAAACAAGTGACACACTTATGTATCACTGAACGGATATAGGATTTGTCGTGTATAATCCAATATTTTCGCCTAAGCGAAGCTTGAGTTGATTGCACCCCAGCGTGTAACAAACGGATGTGTTCGTATTCAATTATTAATCTCGTGAGATGAGAGTGCGGGTGCAAAATTATTTGGTGTTTACTCGCGTAGCTAAGTGGGGAGAATTGCAAGCGTCCACCCACTCTTAAAATGCCTGATTCATCCAGGAATGGGTTGAGAGCAAGAATTTTACTACTGCGAGGAAGGCACCGGTGTGCCTCAAGTTCCAAAACTTCTACGCCGAAATGCAACTGCTGAGATTGCCGGACAAAAATCAAGAGCGTGTCAGACAATTCTTGAGCCGACAAAAAGGACGTGTCTCGGTCAACAACCGCGAGCCTAGAATTGCGAAAAAATCTGCGGCAATATGCGAAGACGCGAATAAGCCTAGTAAGTGATGAATAATTTTCAACATAACTATGTGTTGAGGACGCGACAATTAGTGAGGTTTGAACCTGCTTGCGACGTTCCTGCTCAAGGTCTGGAAAAGTACAGGGAGTATTAATGTCGAAAGCGCTGACTGGCCATGATGCTGACTCACGCGCTAACCAGGACGGACCATGCCACCATTGAGTATGACAGTGCAAACTACGAGGGAGGCAACCGCGCGATAAAATGTCGGCAGGGTTGTCATTTGATACTACATGATGCCAAGTTCCCCTGCTGCTAACAAGACGCTGTATTTCCGCGACACGGTTGGCCACAAATACCTTCCAGCGGGAAGATTGTTGATGTATCCAATACAACGCTATCATCGAGTCCGAATAGAGATATAGTCCGTCAAAATTGTAATTGATGGCGTTTAAAACCTTGGACGTTAATTGCGCCAGCAATAAACAAGCACAAAGCTCAAGACGTGGTAGCGTTATCTGTTTCAGCGGCGCGACCCTGGATTTAGCACACAGCAAGTTTGACGATATGGCGCCGTTCGAATAGACCGCCCGCACATAAATGTAACACGCGTAACCTTTAGCCGAAGCGTCGGCGAATCCGTGCAGCTGTAATGAACTAATTGGGTAATGGTTCGAACTCTTAACCGACCTCGTAATCTTAAAATGAGTGTCGGAGACTAATTGAGCGTATAATTCCAACCACTGATTAGCTAATGACCCAGATAGGGGTTCGTCCCAATCTGTGCCCGCCAACCACAACTGTTGCACGAAATGCTTGCAGTAAAATGTGATGGGAGCGATCAAACCTAATGGATCATAGATCCCGGCGATGACCGACAACACGCTTCTCTTGTTGAACACGGTCAAATTATCATCACCCCTAACGGTGTATAAAAAGTTATCCCTTTCAACGTTCCATTGGATTCCCAATGTACGCACGTTTTGACCTTTGCTGAAGTCACGGGTTACTTGGGCGCGAAGGGTCATAATCTTATGGTGGTTAGAGAACCACTTATGTAACGTAAAACCATACCTACTCAACAACTTCACGATCTCGCATTTCATTTCAGCTAAGACGTTCGGATCGTCCGAACCCGTTATGAGATCGTCTACGTAAAAATCATTTGCTATGGCCGTAGAAGCTGTAGGGTAGTCGGAATTATTTTCGTAGGCTATTTGAGCCAGACAACGTGCAGCAAGGAAGGAGGCACTAGCAGTGCCATATGTAACCGTCCTTAAAGCGTAATGTCGCAATTCCTTATGCGGCGCATCACGCCAAACGATGCGTTGCAGGTTTGAATCCTTAGGGTTAACAATGATCTGGCGGTACATCTTTTCTATGTCCGCAATAAGTACGTATCGGTGGGTACGGAACCGAACCATTATCGAAAACAGATCCTGCTGGATCGTAGGACCGACCATTAAAGTATCGTTGAGGGACAAATTATTTGTGGTTTTAGCGGAGGCGTCAAATACCACGCGCAATTTAGTGGTTAAGCTAGAGTCCTTGAAGACTGCGTGATGGGGCAGATAAAAAATCTCTGACCTGTCAAGCGACAAATCGTAGTCATTAAGTGGCGACATGTGGCCAAGTTTCAAGTAGTCACTCATGAACTCGCTATAATCCTTATGAAGGATAGGGTTCTGCTTGAACTTGAACTATAACGATTGGAATCTGCGGATGGCTCCGCGGAGAGAATCTCCCAAATGAAATTTATCAGATCTGCGGGGCAGGGATACCACGAATCTCCCATCGCGGTTGCGGCTAGTGTTTTCCACGAAATGTTTTTCACACGGCGAGTCCTCAGAGCGGGCTTCGCGACTAGAGATCTCCTCCAACTTCCAAAATTCTTTTAGTTGCGAGGAAATCTGATTATCATCCTTGCAGACCATAAAGGAAGAAACTGTTTTAGTTATATCGACGTTGAAGGGTAAGTCACCGGCCAAAATAAATCCTAACTTGGTTTCCTGAATTATAGGAAAGTGTGGTCCGCGCGTAAATTTCATAGGTTCAATTAGTTGGAGAAAATATTGAGCGCCGAGTAATATATCGACTTGCGCCGAGCAATGTAGGTGAGGATCCGCCAAGAATATGCGCTTGGGTAAATTCAAAGAGGCAAGATTGAACTACTCCGCCGGTAAATTATTAGTTATACTGGGTAATACGGCACAATGCACGTTTAACGTGAAGGGTTTATAGCGAGAATGTAGCCTTACCTTCGTACTAAAGTCAGCCTGGGAAAGCGAGTTGTTTATACCCGTGATGGGTAGTTGCGATTTAACCAATTGGAGGCCCATTCTGCGGGCGAAATCCATTGTGCAAAAGTTCGCTTGAGAACCGGAATCCAGTAATATCCTAACGGGAAATTTTCTACCGACCTTATTGGCGGTCATACAGACTGCGGTGGATAACAATACCGATTTATTGGTCTGTGATTTCAGTGAGCATTGGTTGTTAACAGAAGCTCCGTCCCTGGTGGGGACATGAATTGTGGTGTGGTGACGCCTAGAACATTTTTTGCATGAGAATTTTGAGGGACATTTTGAGCTTTCGTGTCCCGAACGGAGGCAGTTTAAGCAAAGTTTGTTTTTTATTAACACGTTTTTTCTGTCAGGGATAGACAGCGATGTAAATTGTAAGCAGTCGGTCATTCTATGTTCACCGTTACACAGCCTACATAACTTGTTTCTGATATGAGAATGGAATGCGCCCTTTGGAGCGCTTATCTGTTTAACTGCCTTGCGATAAGGAGACTTATCGCTTTTGTTCAACCTGCTCGTTGGGGTAGTCGCGTTATCAAGATTCTGCAGTAATTTTCTTCGTGAATTTAGAAAATTTCTAAAATTATTAAAATCAGGGAATTTATGTTCCGACAAACTCTCTTTCCACAAACGGAAAGTGTAATTATCAAGTTTTTTAGCTAAATAATTTACGACAATAATTTCGAATGTGTTGACTGGCAGTTTGAGATTATTTAAAGCGTTTATATTGGCAGAGATTTCATCAATAAATTTCGATATGCTGACTTGGGATTCTTGTTGAACTAATGGTACGTCCAGGACATTCCCTACATGATGGGCGGAAACAATTAGCTTACTGTCATATCTATTCCTCAACAGATCGATAGCCACCGCGTAATTCTCATGAGTGATTGGCAACGATTTTATTACGTTAAGCGCCTCGCCATGTAATGACGAGTGCAAATAGTGAAGTTTCTGTATATCCATCAGATCTGCTCTGACGTGAATTAATTCAAGAAAAATATGGTAATAATGTTGCCACTCAACAATACTACCCGCAAACCGAGGTAATTTGATTGGTTCCAATTGAGTTTTAAACTGTTTACTTTCAGCATTAATTACTGGTTTTTGGTTCATATGCTCAGCTTGCTCCAGCAGGTGTTGCAATTTACACTCTATATTACAAAGATCGTCCTCCGTTTGTACCCTATCACTCGTTAAAGCAACGTCTGCTTCCTCAGCTTCGATTTGGGATTGTATCTCATCATATTTGGTGGATAATTCCATCAAATGACGCAGTTTTATTTTCAGCGCATGAGGATCGCTGGTTACCAAATCGAAGTTATCCGCGAAAGTATTTACGCGTGATATTGAGGCTTTAATTATGACTCGTTTTTTTATTAGAGCCCTTACATCGGCCATTATTACAATTTACGAGAAAAAAAGAAAAATATCTTGAAAGAATTTGATCATAGAGCATGTGAACCATAAACTTAAGTTTGAATGAATTTGAATACGTTTCGGTAGCTAGCGATCGTTGTTTAGAACATAGACTTACTCTCTCTAACTAATCAAGCTTTGTTGGCAATTAAATTATTAAAATTATGAATTTAAACGATAGCAACATATATCTTTATCTTTGAAGTTTTAACTGATAATGAGCTGCCAACCATTTATTAAGCTGTATTGTGTAATGATGGTGTTTGTTTATACAAATGTGTTAAGAAATAACCACTAAAAGTGAAATATTATTAAACATCAAATATAAGTAAAAGTTTATAGTCACGTGGCCGTTGATCCATTCGTGATGAAGCTGGCTTCGATCCCGTTGTTCGATCCTGTTAGGAGCTGTTGCACCTCCTGTCTCTGCTGGTCAGATGACGCCTCATGTTGTAACCCTCATGAATTAAAGCTGTAGAATCTTTTTTTGATGACCTCGCAAATGTCCTGCCGTGTCCCGTCGTCTCTGGTCTACTGCTTGGCCGAATCTTGTCGAGATGACTGCGATGTGATTCACAACAATGGTGTCGCTCAGGACGAGAATGATGCCCGTAGGGCGACTAAATTCAGATCGGTTGGGCCAGAAATGATGCGTACAAAGAAATGCTGTCGCTTGTGGACCCAAACATGAGAAATCCGTCCCGTGGTGACCAAAAACGTTTTCGTTTTTGGGCCAAAAATAAGAAATCCTGCCCGGTGGGACCAAAAATGATGTCGTTTTTGGGCCCAAAAATATGAAATCCTGCCCGTGAGGACCAAAAATGTTGCGGTTTGGAAGCTCTTGATGAATCGCGAGTTATTCCAAAGACGCTAAGCAGGAAAGGCTGGATTGTATATAAGAAAGAAGTGGACCGTATTACGAATATTTGACATGCGTTTATTGAAAATTTAAAGTATTGGTTATGATCGGCACGTGCGGATGCATTTGAGGCAATAACGCCCGAAAATTAGTTTTGAACGAAATCGTGGTCCATTGTAGATGGACGCAGGTAGCCTGAATTAAATTGAATCTTAGAAATACATATTTAAAATTGTCCAGAAGCCGCGGCTGGAAGAGAAATGTTTTACGAGAGATCCGCTCGGAGCCTTGTTAGAAACTAAACTAAACTTGTCTGCCGACGGCTGAGATGACCGGCGGCAGCGTTTGATAAACGCGTGACGTCATCCGCTCGTGCCGTATTGCAGTGGTACACTGCGTACAGCTGATAAACAAGTACAAAGTTTAAACATACTGCCCGCCAAAATGGGGACGATTTTGTACATTAAATGTTAACTGGGAACAGTATATTACAAAGATTATCAATGTATATATATAAACAATACATAATGCACTTAAAGGCTTATACATTAAATTGACTCTTGGATTAAAGTAACTCGCTTCTAACATAAAACTTGTAGAAAACAAAATTCATTAAGTTAACACAAAGCTCAAAGTCAAAACAAAACAATTTCTGTGCTAGAAAAGGTACAAAAAATAAAAATCATAATAAAAACGAGCCTTACATAACTAAACATGATCTCCCTTGAAGCATAACATATGGATAAGAAATACATATATTTAAACCTTGACAAACGTAAGTGACAACTTTAAATAATATAAGAGAAACCATCTTGAACACTGCTCCATATATAGTAATAGAAATAATAGAAACATAATAATGTATACGTACATAATATTATCATAATGTCCATTAGAAAATACAATACATAAGTAGAATAATTGACACTATAAGTAACATTTATAGTTCTCAGAACTTGAGTCATATAAACATATGACAATACACAACATCCACAAATAATTGATAGTACATATGAAACACAGTCACTATGCAGTAATAGCTAGCGGCACGTAAACAATATTACAATTCTTATGACACTTACAATGTGTATTATACAATTGACTTGTATGCTCGCCCGGGGAATGTCCCGGGCGTGGTCCAGGCAATGTGACAAATTCACAATCCTAGTATGTCTCGTATGGCACGCATACGATTAGTTTGTTGCCACCGGAAGGGGGCATAATTTGTGGATGGGTCGGCGTAAGATACCTAGCGCGGTGCGAACTTCTGCGACGTGTACTAAGGAATCTTGACTCGGAAAAACATTGGTAATTACCCCACGCTTCCATTCTAGAGGGGGGGAATTGTCATCCAAAATGAGGACAAGCTGTCCGACATTCAAATTCCTTAACGGGGTGCGCCATTTATTGCGCTGCTGCAGCTGGTGCAGATAATCCCTAGACCACCGTTTCCAGATGGTCTGTGTAGATTTTTGGAGCAGAAGCCATCTGCCTAAATGACTATTATTGCTTTGGGTATAGTCGGGCTCCGGGAGTGCCGTCAGTGGAGCACCGACCAAGAAATGAGCAGGAGTTAAGGGTTCAGGGTCTCTAGCATCGTCGGACACCGCGCACAAAGGGCGTGAATGCACAAAGCAAGCCTCAATTTGAGAAAGAAGAGTAGAATATTCCTCAAAATTCAATATCGTACCGCCTATTACGCGACGTAAATGAAATTTAACACTCCTTACACCACTTTCCCACAAACCACCGAAATGAGGGGCTGAAGGGGGGATAAAGGACCATTTGATACCGTGGAGACCGCAAAACTCCAGAGAAGATTGCTCAACTTCCTTTGACGTTAAAAATTTGTACCAATCATATAAAGTGTGGTTGGCACGACGAAAATTCGTACCATTATCTGAAAATATCTGCGCGGGAATACCTCTGCGCGAGATGAACCTTTTTAAAGCCGCTATAAAGGCGTTGGAAGTGAGATCCGACACCAATTCTAAATGGATGGCCTTTGTACACATGCATATGAATAGCGCGATGTATGCCTTGGTCGTGGACTTAGAGCGCTGCCCGCCATGGCGCAAAAGTACGGGACCGGCGTAGTCCACGGCCGACTGTGAAAACGGCCTAGAAGGCGTGTACCTAGAAGGGGGTAACTGACCTAGTAGTTGATTCGCGCCTCTAGCCCGGAAACGAAAACAAGTGACACACTTATGTATCACTGAACGGATATAGGATTTGTCGTGTATAATCCAATATTTTCGCCTAAGCGAAGCTTGAGTTGATTGCACCCCAGCGTGTAACAAACGGATGTGTTCGTATTCAATTATTAATCTCGTGAGATGAGAGTGCGGGTGCAAAATTATTTGGTGTTTACTCGCGTAGCTAAGTGGGGAGAATTGCAAGCGTCCACCCACTCTTAAAATGCCTGATTCATCCAGGAATGGGTTGAGAGCAAGAATTTTACTACTGCGAGGAAGGCACCGGTGTGCCTCAAGTTCCAAAACTTCTACGCCGAAATGCAACTGCTGAGATTGCCGGACAAAAATCAAGAGCGTGTCAGACAATTCTTGAGCCGACAAAAAGGACGTGTCTCGGTCAACAACCGCGAGCCTAGAATTGCGAAAAAATCTGCGGCAATATGCGAAGACGCGAATAAGCCTAGTAAGTGATGAATAATTTTCAACATAACTATGTGTTGAGGACGCGACAATTAGTGAGGTTTGAACCTGCTTGCGACGTTCCTGCTCAAGGTCTGGAAAAGTACAGGGAGTATTAATGTCGAAAGCGCTGACTGGCCATGATGCTGACTCACGCGCTAACCAGGACGGACCATGCCACCATTGAGTATGACAGTGCAAACTACGAGGGAGGCAACCGCGCGATAAAATGTCGGCAGGGTTGTCATTTGATACTACATGATGCCAAGTTCCCCTGCTGCTAACAAGACGCTGTATTTCCGCGACACGGTTGGCCACAAATACCTTCCAGCGGGAAGATTGTTGATGTATCCAATACAACGCTATCATCGAGTCCGAATAGAGATATAGTCCGTCAAAATTGTAATTGATGGCGTTTAAAACCTTGGACGTTAATTGCGCCAGCAATAAACAAGCACAAAGCTCAAGACGTGGTAGCGTTATCTGTTTCAGCGGCGCGACCCTGGATTTAGCACACAGCAAGTTTGACGATATGGCGCCGTTCGAATAGACCGCCCGCACATAAATGTAACACGCGTAACCTTTAGCCGAAGCGTCGGCGAATCCGTGCAGCTGTAATGAACTAATTGGGTAATGGTTCGAACTCTTAACCGACCTCGTAATCTTAAAATGAGTGTCGGAGACTAATTGAGCGTATAATTCCAACCACTGATTAGCTAATGACCCAGATAGGGGTTCGTCCCAATCTGTGCCCGCCAACCACAACTGTTGCACGAAATGCTTGCAGTAAAATGTGATGGGAGCGATCAAACCTAATGGATCATAGATCCCGGCGATGACCGACAACACGCTTCTCTTGTTGAACACGGTCAAATTATCATCACCCCTAACGGTGTATAAAAAGTTATCCCTTTCAACGTTCCATTGGATTCCCAATGTACGCACGTTTTGACCTTTGCTGAAGTCACGGGTTACTTGGGCGCGAAGGGTCATAATCTTATGGTGGTTAGAGAACCACTTATGTAACGTAAAACCATACCTACTCAACAACTTCACGATCTCGCATTTCATTTCAGCTAAGACGTTCGGATCGTCCGAACCCGTTATGAGATCGTCTACGTAAAAATCATTTGCTATGGCCGTAGAAGCTGTAGGGTAGTCGGAATTATTTTCGTAGGCTATTTGAGCCAGACAACGTGCAGCAAGGAAGGAGGCACTAGCAGTGCCATATGTAACCGTCCTTAAAGCGTAATGTCGCAATTCCTTATGCGGCGCATCACGCCAAACGATGCGTTGCAGGTTTGAATCCTTAGGGTTAACAATGATCTGGCGGTACATCTTTTCTATGTCCGCAATAAGTACGTATCGGTGGGTACGGAACCGAACCATTATCGAAAACAGATCCTGCTGGATCGTAGGACCGACCATTAAAGTATCGTTGAGGGACAAATTATTTGTGGTTTTAGCGGAGGCGTCAAATACCACGCGCAATTTAGTGGTTAAGCTAGAGTCCTTGAAGACTGCGTGATGGGGCAGATAAAAAATCTCTGACCTGTCAAGCGACAAATCGTAGTCATTAAGTGGCGACATGTGGCCAAGTTTCAAGTAGTCACTCATGAACTCGCTATAATCCTTATGAAGGATAGGGTTCTGCTTGAACTTGAACTATAACGATTGGAATCTGCGGATGGCTCCGCGGAGAGAATCTCCCAAATGAAATTTATCAGATCTGCGGGGCAGGGATACCACGAATCTCCCATCGCGGTTGCGGCTAGTGTTTTCCACGAAATGTTTTTCACACGGCGAGTCCTCAGAGCGGGCTTCGCGACTAGAGATCTCCTCCAACTTCCAAAATTCTTTTAGTTGCGAGGAAATCTGATTATCATCCTTGCAGACCATAAAGGAAGAAACTGTTTTAGTTATATCGACGTTGAAGGGTAAGTCACCGGCCAAAATAAATCCTAACTTGGTTTCCTGAATTATAGGAAAGTGTGGTCCGCGCGTAAATTTCATAGGTTCAATTAGTTGGAGAAAATATTGAGCGCCGAGTAATATATCGACTTGCGCCGAGCAATGTAGGTGAGGATCCGCCAAGAATATGCGCTTGGGTAAATTCAAAGAGGCAAGATTGAACTACTCCGCCGGTAAATTATTAGTTATACTGGGTAATACGGCACAATGCACGTTTAACGTGAAGGGTTTATAGCGAGAATGTAGCCTTACCTTCGTACTAAAGTCAGCCTGGGAAAGCGAGTTGTTTATACCCGTGATGGGTAGTTGCGATTTAACCAATTGGAGGCCCATTCTGCGGGCGAAATCCATTGTGCAAAAGTTCGCTTGAGAACCGGAATCCAGTAATATCCTAACGGGAAATTTTCTACCGACCTTATTGGCGGTCATACAGACTGCGGTGGATAACAATACCGATTTATTGGTCTGTGATTTCAGTGAGCATTGGTTGTTAACAGAAGCTCCGTCCCTGGTGGGGACATGAATTGTGGTGTGGTGACGCCTAGAACATTTTTTGCATGAGAATTTTGAGGGACATTTTGAGCTTTCGTGTCCCGAACGGAGGCAGTTTAAGCAAAGTTTGTTTTTTATTAACACGTTTTTTCTGTCAGGGATAGACAGCGATGTAAATTGTAAGCAGTCGGTCATTCTATGTTCACCGTTACACAGCCTACATAACTTGTTTCTGATATGAGAATGGAATGCGCCCTTTGGAGCGCTTATCTGTTTAACTGCCTTGCGGTAAGGAGACTTATCGCTTTTGTTCAACCTGCTCGTTGGGGTAGTCGCGTTATCAAGATTCTGCAGTAATTTTCTTCGTGAATTTAGAAAATTTCTAAAATTATTAAAATCAGGGAATTTATGTTCCGACAAACTCTCTTTCCACAAACGGAAAGTGTAATTATCAAGTTTTTTAGCTAAATAATTTACGACAATAATTTCGAATGTGTTGACTGGCAGTTTGAGATTATTTAAAGCGTTTATATTGGCAGAGATTTCATCAATAAATTTCGATATGCTGACTTGGGATTCTTGTTGAACTAATGGTACGTCCAGGACATTCCCTACATGATGGGCGGAAACAATTAGCTTACTGTCATATCTATTCCTCAACAGATCGATAGCCACCGCGTAATTCTCATGAGTGATTGGCAACGATTTTATTACGTTAAGCGCCTCGCCATGTAATGACGAGTGCAAATAGTGAAGTTTCTGTATATCCATCAGATCTGCTCTGACGTGAATTAATTCAAGAAAAATATGGTAATAATGTTGCCACTCAACAATACTACCCGCAAACCGAGGTAATTTGATTGGTTCCAATTGAGTTTTAAACTGTTTACTTTCAGCATTAATTACTGGTTTTTGGTTCATATGCTCAGCTTGCTCCAGCAGGTGTTGCAATTTACACTCTATATTACAAAGATCGTCCTCCGTTTGTACCCTATCACTCGTTAAAGCAACGTCTGCTTCCTCAGCTTCGATTTGGGATTGTATCTCATCATATTTGGTGGATAATTCCATCAAATGACGCAGTTTTATTTTCAGCGCATGAGGATCGCTGGTTACCAAATCGAAGTTATCCGCGAAAGTATTTACGCGTGATATTGAGGCTTTAATTATGACTCGTTTTTTTATTAGAGCCCTTACATCGGCCATTATTACAATTTACGAGAAAAAAAGAAAAATATCTTGAAAGAATTTGATCATAGAGCATGTGAACCATAAACTTAAGTTTGAATGAATTTGAATACGTTTCGGTAGCTAGCGATCGTTGTTTAGAACATAGACTTACTCTCTCTAACTAATCAAGCTTTGTTGGCAATTAAATTATTAAAATTATGAATTTAAACGATAGCAACATATATCTTTATCTTTGAAGTTTTAACTGATAATGAGCTGCCAACCATTTATTAAGCTGTATTGTGTAATGATGGTGTTTGTTTATACAAATGTGTTAAGAAATAACCACTAAAAGTGAAATATTATTAAACATCAAATATAAGTAAAAGTTTATAGTCACGTGGCCGTTGATCCATTCGTGATGAAGCTGGCTTCGATCCCGTTGTTCGATCCTGTTAGGAGCTGTTGCACCTCCTGTCTCTGCTGGTCAGATGACGCCTCATGTTGTAACCCTCATGAATTAAAGCTGTAGAATCTTTTTTTGATGACCTCGCAAATGTCCTGCCGTGTCCCGTCGTCTCTGGTCTACTGCTTGGCCGAATCTTGTCGAGATGACTGCGATGTGATTCACAACAATGGTGTCGCTCAGGACGAGAATGATGCCCGTAGGGCGACTAAATTCAGATCGGTTGGGCCAGAAATGATGCGTACAAAGAAATGCTGTCGCTTGTGGACCCAAACATGAGAAATCCGTCCCGTGGTGACCAAAAACGTTTTCGTTTTTGGGCCAAAAATAAGAAATCCTGCCCGGTGGGACCAAAAATGATGTCGTTTTTGGGCCCAAAAATATGAAATCCTGCCCGTGAGGACCAAAAATGTTGCGGTTTGGAAGCTCTTGATGAATCGCGAGTTATTCCAAAGACGCTAAGCAGGAAAGGCTGGATTGTATATAAGAAAGAAGTGGACCGTATTACGAATATTTGACATGCGTTTATTGAAAATTTAAAGTATTGGTTATGATCGGCACGTGCGGATGCATTTGAGGCAATAACGCCCGAAAATTAGTTTTGAACGAAATCGTGGTCCATTGTAGATGGACGCAGGTAGCCTGAATTAAATTGAATCTTAGAAATACATATTTAAAATTGTCCAGAAGCCGCGGCTGGAAGAGAAATGTTTTACGAGAGATCCGCTCGGAGCCTTGTTAGAAACTAAACTAAACTTGTCTGCCGACGGCTGAGATGACCGGCGGCAGCGTTTGATAAGCGCGTGACGTCATCCGCTCGTGCCGTATTGCAGTGGTACACTGCGTACAGCTGATAAACAAGTACAAAGTTTAAACATACTGCCCGCCAAAATGGGGACGATTTTGTACATTAAATGTTAACTGGGAACAGTATATTACAAAGATTATCAATGTATATATATAAACAATACATAATGCACTTAAAGGCTTATACATTAAATTGACTCTTGGATTAAAGTAACTCGCTTCTAACATAAAACTTGTAGAAAACAAAATTCATTAAGTTAACACAAAGCTCAAAGTCAAAACAAAACAATTTCTGTGCTAGAAAAGGTACAAAAAATAAAAATCATAATAAAAACGAGCCTTACATAACTAAACATGATCTCCCTTGAAGCATAACATATGGATAAGAAATACATATATTTAAACCTTGACAAACGTAAGTGACAACTTTAAATTATATAAGAGAAACCATCTTGAACACTGCTCCATATATAGTAATAGAAATAATAGAAACATAATAATGTATACGTACATAATATTATCATAATGTCCATTAGAAAATACAATACATAAGTAGAATAATTGACACTATAAGTAACATTTATAGTTCTCAGAACTTGAGTCATATAAACATATGACAATACACAACATCCACAAATAATTGATAGTACATATGAAACACAGTCACTATGCAGTAATAGCTAGCGGCACGTAAACAATATTACAATTCTTATGACACTTACAATGTGTATTATACAATTGACTTGTATGCTCGCCCGGGGAATGTCCCGGGCGTGGTCCAGGCAATGTGACAAATTCACAATCCTAGTATGTCTCGTATGGCACGCATACGATTAGTTTGTTGCCACCGGAAGGGGGCATAATTTGTGGATGGGTCGGCGTAAGATACCTAGCGCGGTGCGAACTTCTGCGACGTGTACTAAGGAATCTTGACTCGGAAAAACATTGGTAATTACCCCACGCTTCCATTCTAGAGGGGGGGAATTGTCATCCAAAATGAGGACAAGCTGTCCGACATTCAAATTCCTTAACGGGGTGCGCCATTTATTGCGCTGCTGCAGCTGGTGCAGATAATCCCTAGACCAACGTTTCCAGATGGTCTGTGTAGATTTTTGGAGCAGAAGCCATCTGCCTAAATGACTATTATTGCTTTGGGTATAGTCGGGCTCCGGGAGTGCCGTCAGTGGAGCACCGACCAAGAAATGAGCAGGAGTTAAGGGTTCAGGGTCTCTAGCATCGTCGGACACCGCGCACAAAGGGCGTGAATGCACAAAGCAAGCCTCAATTTGAGAAAGAAGAGTAGAATATTCCTCAAAATTCAATATCGTACCGCCTATTACGCGACGTAAATGAAATTTAACACTCCTTACACCACTTTCCCACAAACCACCGAAATGAGGGGCTGAAGGGGGGATAAAGGACCATTTGATACCGTGGAGACCGCAAAACTCCAGAGAAGATTGCTCAACTTCCTTTGACGTTAAAAATTTGTACCAATCATATAAAGTGTGGTTGGCACGACGAAAATTCGTACCATTATCTGAAAATATCTGCGCGGGAATACCTCTGCGCGAGATGAACCTTTTTAAAGCCGCTATAAAGGCGTTGGAAGTGAGATCCGACACCAATTCTAAATGGATGGCCTTTGTACACATGCATATGAATAGCGCGATGTATGCCTTGGTCGTGGACTTAGAGCGCTGCCCGCCATGGCGCAAAAGTACGGGACCGGCGTAGTCCACGGCCGACTGTGAAAACGGCCTAGAAGGCGTGTACCTAGAAGGGGGTAACTGACCTAGTAGTTGATTCGCGCCTCTAGCCCGGAAACGAAAACAAGTGACACACTTATGTATCACTGAACGGATATAGGATTTGTCGTGTATAATCCAATATTTTCGCCTAAGCGAAGCTTGAGTTGATTGCACCCCAGCGTGTAACAAACGGATGTGTTCGTATTCAATTATTAATCTCGTGAGATGAGAGTGCGGGTGCAAAATTATTTGGTGTTTACTCGCGTAGCTAAGTGGGGAGAATTGCAAGCGTCCACCCACTCTTAAAATGCCTGATTCATCCAGGAATGGGTTGAGAGCAAGAATTTTACTACTGCGAGGAAGGCACCGGTGTGCCTCAAGTTCCAAAACTTCTACGCCGAAATGCAACTGCTGAGATTGCCGGACAAAAATCAAGAGCGTGTCAGACAATTCTTGAGCCGACAAAAAGGACGTGTCTCGGTCAACAACCGCGAGCCTAGAATTGCGAAAAAATCTGCGGCAATATGCGAAGACGCGAATAAGCCTAGTAAGTGATGAATAATTTTCAACATAACTATGTGTTGAGGACGCGACAATTAGTGAGGTTTGAACCTGCTTGCGACGTTCCTGCTCAAGGTCTGGAAAAGTACAGGGAGTATTAATGTCGAAAGCGCTGACTGGCCATGATGCTGACTCACGCGCTAACCAGGACGGACCATGCCACCATTGAGTATGACAGTGCAAACTACGAGGGAGGCAACCGCGCGATAAAATGTCGGCAGGGTTGTCATTTGATACTACATGATGCCAAGTTCCCCTGCTGCTAACAAGACGCTGTATTTCCGCGACACGGTTGGCCACAAATACCTTCCAGCGGGAAGATTGTTGATGTATCCAATACAACGCTATCATCGAGTCCGAATAGAGATATAGTCCGTCAAAATTGTAATTGATGGCGTTTAAAACCTTGGACGTTAATTGCGCCAGCAATAAACAAGCACAAAGCTCAAGACGTGGTAGCGTTATCTGTTTCAGCGGCGCGACCCTGGATTTAGCACACAGCAAGTTTGACGATATGGCGCCGTTCGAATAGACCGCCCGCACATAAATGTAACACGCGTAACCTTTAGCCGAAGCGTCGGCGAATCCGTGCAGCTGTAATGAACTAATTGGGTAATGGTTCGAACTCTTAACCGACCTCGTAATCTTAAAATGAGTGTCGGAGACTAATTGAGCGTATAATTCCAACCACTGATTAGCTAATGACCCAGATAGGGGTTCGTCCCAATCTGTGCCCGCCAACCACAACTGTTGCACGAAATGCTTGCAGTAAAATGTGATGGGAGCGATCAAACCTAATGGATCATAGATCCCGGCGATGACCGACAACACGCTTCTCTTGTTGAACACGGTCAAATTATCATCACCCCTAACGGTGTATAAAAAGTTATCCCTTTCAACGTTCCATTGGATTCCCAATGTACGCACGTTTTGACCTTTGCTGAAGTCACGGGTTACTTGGGCGCGAAGGGTCATAATCTTATGGTGGTTAGAGAACCACTTATGTAACGTAAAACCATACCTACTCAACAACTTCACGATCTCGCATTTCATTTCAGCTAAGACGTTCGGATCGTCCGAACCCGTTATGAGATCGTCTACGTAAAAATCATTTGCTATGGCCGTAGAAGCTGTAGGGTAGTCGGAATTATTTTCGTAGGCTATTTGAGCCAGACAACGTGCAGCAAGGAAGGAGGCACTAGCAGTGCCATATGTAACCGTCCTTAAAGCGTAATGTCGCAATTCCTTATGCGGCGCATCACGCCAAACGATGCGTTGCAGGTTTGAATCCTTAGGGTTAACAATGATCTGGCGGTACATCTTTTCTATGTCCGCAATAAGTACGTATCGGTGGGTACGGAACCGAACCATTATCGAAAACAGATCCTGCTGGATCGTAGGACCGACCATTAAAGTATCGTTGAGGGACAAATTATTTGTGGTTTTAGCGGAGGCGTCAAATACCACGCGCAATTTAGTGGTTAAGCTAGAGTCCTTGAAGACTGCGTGATGGGGCAGATAAAAAATCTCTGACCTGTCAAGCGACAAATCGTAGTCATTAAGTGGCGACATGTGGCCAAGTTTCAAGTAGTCACTCATGAACTCGCTATAATCCTTATGAAGGATAGGGTTCTGCTTGAACTTGAACTATAACGATTGGAATCTGCGGATGGCTCCGCGGAGAGAATCTCCCAAATGAAATTTATCAGATCTGCGGGGCAGGGATACCACGAATCTCCCATCGCGGTTGCGGCTAGTGTTTTCCACGAAATGTTTTTCACACGGCGAGTCCTCAGAGCGGGCTTCGCGACTAGAGATCTCCTCCAACTTCCAAAATTCTTTTAGTTGCGAGGAAATCTGATTATCATCCTTGCAGACCATAAAGGAAGAAACTGTTTTAGTTATATCGACGTTGAAGGGTAAGTCACCGGCCAAAATAAATCCTAACTTGGTTTCCTGAATTATAGGAAAGTGTGGTCCGCGCGTAAATTTCATAGGTTCAATTAGTTGGAGAAAATATTGAGCGCCGAGTAATATATCGACTTGCGCCGAGCAATGTAGGTGAGGATCCGCCAAGAATATGCGCTTGGGTAAATTCAAAGAGGCAAGATTGAACTACTCCGCCGGTAAATTATTAGTTATACTGGGTAATACGGCACAATGCACGTTTAACGTGAAGGGTTTATAGCGAGAATGTAGCCTTACCTTCGTACTAAAGTCAGCCTGGGAAAGCGAGTTGTTTATACCCGTGATGGGTAGTTGCGATTTAACCAATTGGAGGCCCATTCTGCGGGCGAAATCCATTGTGCAAAAGTTCGCTTGAGAACCGGAATCCAGTAATATCCTAACGGGAAATTTTCTACCGACCTTATTGGCGGTCATACAGACTGCGGTGGATAACAATACCGATTTATTGGTCTGTGATTTCAGTGAGCATTGGTTGTTAACAGAAGCTCCGTCCCTGGTGGGGACATGAATTGTGGTGTGGTGACGCCTAGAACATTTTTTGCATGAGAATTTTGAGTGACATTTTGAGCTTTCGTGTCCCGAACGGAGGCAGTTTAAGCAAAGTTTGTTTTTTATTAACACGTTTTTTCTGTCAGGGATAGACAGCGATGTAAATTGTAAGCAGTCGGTCATTCTATGTTCACCGTTACACAGCCTACATAACTTGTTTCTGATATGAGAATGGAATGCGCCCTTTGGAGCGCTTATCTGTTTAACTGCCTTGCGATAAGGAGACTTATCGCTTTTGTTCAACCTGCTCGTTGGGGTAGTCGCGTTATCAAGATTCTGCAGTAATTTTCTTCGTGAATTTAGAAAATTTCTAAAATTATTAAAATCAGGGAATTTATGTTCCGACAAACTCTCTTTCCACAAACGGAAAGTGTAATTATCAAGTTTTTTAGCTAAATAATTTACGACAATAATTTCGAATGTGTTGACTGGCAGTTTGAGATTATTTAAAGCGTTTATATTGGCAGAGATTTCATCAATAAATTTCGATATGCTGACTTGGGATTCTTGTTGAACTAATGGTACGTCCAGGACATTCCCTACATGATGGGCGGAAACAATTAGCTTACTGTCATATCTATTCCTCAACAGATCGATAGCCACCGCGTAATTCTCATGAGTGATTGGCAACGATTTTATTACGTTAAGCGCCTCGCCATGTAATGACGAGTGCAAATAGTGAAGTTTCTGTATATCCATCAGATCTGCTCTGACGTGAATTAATTCAAGAAAAATATGGTAATAATGTTGCCACTCAACAATACTACCCGCAAACCGAGGTAATTTGATTGGTTCCAATTGAGTTTTAAACTGTTTACTTTCAGCATTAATTACTGGTTTTTGGTTCATATGCTCAGCTTGCTCCAGCAGGTGTTGCAATTTACACTCTATATTACAAAGATCGTCCTCCGTTTGTACCCTATCACTCGTTAAAGCAACGTCTGCTTCCTCAGCTTCGATTTGGGATTGTATCTCATCATATTTGGTGGATAATTCCATCAAATGACGCAGTTTTATTTTCAGCGCATGAGGATCGCTGGTTACCAAATCGAAGTTATCCGCGAAAGTATTTACGCGTGATATTGAGGCTTTAATTATGACTCGTTTTTTTATTAGAGCCCTTACATCGGCCATTATTACAATTTACGAGAAAAAAAGAAAAATATCTTGAAAGAATTTGATCATAGAGCATGTGAACCATAAACTTAAGTTTGAATGAATTTGAATACGTTTCGGTAGCTAGCGATCGTTGTTTAGAACATAGACTTACTCTCTCTAACTAATCAAGCTTTGTTGGCAATTAAATTATTAAAATTATGAATTTAAACGATAGCAACATATATCTTTATCTTTGAAGTTTTAACTGATAATGAGCTGCCAACCATTTATTAAGCTGTATTGTGTAATGATGGTGTTTGTTTATACAAATGTGTTAAGAAATAACCACTAAAAGTGAAATATTATTAAACATCAAATATAAGTAAAAGTTTATAGTCACGTGGCCGTTGATCCATTCGTGATGAAGCTGGCTTCGATCCCGTTGTTCGATCCTGTTAGGAGCTGTTGCACCTCCTGTCTCTGCTGGTCAGATGACGCCTCATGTTGTAACCCTCATGAATTAAAGCTGTAGAATCTTTTTTTGATGACCTCGCAAATGTCCTGCCGTGTCCCGTCGTCTCTGGTCTACTGCTTGGCCGAATCTTGTCGAGATGACTGCGATGTGATTCACAACAATGGTGTCGCTCAGGACGAGAATGATGCCCGTAGGGCGACTAAATTCAGATCGGTTGGGCCAGAAATGATGCGTACAAAGAAATGCTGTCGCTTGTGGACCCAAACATGAGAAATCCGTCCCGTGGTGACCAAAAACGTTTTCGTTTTTGGGCCAAAAATAAGAAATCCTGCCCGGTGGGACCAAAAATGATGTCGTTTTTGGGCCCAAAAATATGAAATCCTGCCCGTGAGGACCAAAAATGTTGCGGTTTGGAAGCTCTTGATGAATCGCGAGTTATTCCAAAGACGCTAAGCAGGAAAGGCTGGATTGTATATAAGAAAGAAGTGGACCGTATTACGAATATTTGACATGCGTTTATTGAAAATTTAAAGTATTGGTTATGATCGGCACGTGCGGATGCATTTGAGGCAATAACGCCCGAAAATTAGTTTTGAACGAAATCGTGGTCCATTGTAGATGGACGCAGGTAGCCTGAATTAAATTGAATCTTAGAAATACATATTTAAAATTGTCCAGAAGCCGCGGCTGGAAGAGAAATGTTTTACGAGAGATCCGCTCGGAGCCTTGTTAGAAACTAAACTAAACTTGTCTGCCGACGGCTGAGATGACCGGCGGCAGCGTTTGATAAGCGCGTGACGTCATCCGCTCGTGCCGTATTGCAGTGGTACACTGCGTACAGCTGATAAACAAGTACAAAGTTTAAACATACTGCCCGCCAAAATGGGGACGATTTTGTACATTAAATGTTAACTGGGAACAGTATATTACAAAGATTATCAATGTATATATATAAACAATACATAATGCACTTAAAGGCTTATACATTAAATTGACTCTTGGATTAAAGTAACTCGCTTCTAACATAAAACTTGTAGAAAACAAAATTCATTAAGTTAACACAAAGCTCAAAGTCAAAACAAAACAATTTCTGTGCTAGAAAAGGTACAAAAAATAAAAATCATAATAAAAACGAGCCTTACATAACTAAACATGATCTCCCTTGAAGCATAACATATGGATAAGAAATACATATATTTAAACCTTGACAAACGTAAGTGACAACTTTAAATTATATAAGAGAAACCATCTTGAACACTGCTCCATATATAGTAATAGAAATAATAGAAACATAATAATGTATACGTACATAATATTATCATAATGTCCATTAGAAAATACAATACATAAGTAGAATAATTGACACTATAAGTAACATTTATAGTTCTCAGAACTTGAGTCATATAAACATATGACAATACACAACATCCACAAATAATTGATAGTACATATGAAACACAGTCACTATGCAGTAATAGCTAGCGGCACGTAAACAATATTACAATTCTTATGACACTTACAATGTGTATTATACAATTGACTTGTATGCTCGCCCGGGGAATGTCCCGGGCGTGGTCCAGGCAATGTGACAAATTCACAATCCTAGTATGTCTCGTATGGCACGCATACGATTAGTTTGTTGCCACCGGAAGGGGGCATAATTTGTGGATGGGTCGGCGTAAGATACCTAGCGCGGTGCGAACTTCTGCGACGTGTACTAAGGAATCTTGACTCGGAAAAACATTGGTAATTACCCCACGCTTCCATTCTAGAGGGGGGGAATTGTCATCCAAAATGAGGACAAGCTGTCCGACATTCAAATTCCTTAACGGGGTGCGCCATTTATTGCGCTGCTGCAGCTGGTGCAGATAATCCCTAGACCACCGTTTCCAGATGGTCTGTGTAGATTTTTGGAGCAGAAGCCATCTGCCTAAATGACTATTATTGCTTTGGGTATAGTCGGGCTCCGGGAGTGCCGTCAGTGGAGCACCGACCAAGAAATGAGCAGGAGTTAAGGGTTCAGGGTCTCTAGCATCGTCGGACACCGCGCACAAAGGGCGTGAATGCACAAAGCAAGCCTCAATTTGAGAAAGAAGAGTAGAATATTCCTCAAAATTCAATATCGTACCGCCTATTACGCGACGTAAATGAAATTTAACACTCCTTACACCACTTTCCCACAAACCACCGAAATGAGGGGCTGAAGGGGGGATAAAGGACCATTTGATACCGTGGAGACCGCAAAACTCCAGAGAAGATTGCTCAACTTCCTTTGACGTTAAAAATTTGTACCAATCATATAAAGTGTGGTTGGCACGACGAAAATTCGTACCATTATCTGAAAATATCTGCGCGGGAATACCTCTGCGCGAGATGAACCTTTTTAAAGCCGCTATAAAGGCGTTGGAAGTGAGATCCGACACCAATTCTAAATGGATGGCCTTTGTACACATGCATATGAATAGCGCGATGTATGCCTTGGTCGTGGACTTAGAGCGCTGCCCGCCATGGCGCAAAAGTACGGGACCGGCGTAGTCCACGGCCGACTGTGAAAACGGCCTAGAAGGCGTGTACCTAGAAGGGGGTAACTGACCTAGTAGTTGATTCGCGCCTCTAGCCCGGAAACGAAAACAAGTGACACACTTATGTATCACTGAACGGATATAGGATTTGTCGTGTATAATCCAATATTTTCGCCTAAGCGAAGCTTGAGTTGATTGCACCCCAGCGTGTAACAAACGGATGTGTTCGTATTCAATTATTAATCTCGTGAGATGAGAGTGCGGGTGCAAAATTATTTGGTGTTTACTCGCGTAGCTAAGTGGGGAGAATTGCAAGCGTCCACCCACTCTTAAAATGCCTGATTCATCCAGGAATGGGTTGAGAGCAAGAATTTTACTACTGCGAGGAAGGCACCGGTGTGCCTCAAGTTCCAAAACTTCTACGCCGAAATGCAACTGCTGAGATTGCCGGACAAAAATCAAGAGCGTGTCAGACAATTCTTGAGCCGACAAAAAGGACGTGTCTCGGTCAACAACCGCGAGCCTAGAATTGCGAAAAAATCTGCGGCAATATGCGAAGACGCGAATAAGCCTAGTAAGTGATGAATAATTTTCAACATAACTATGTGTTGAGGACGCGACAATTAGTGAGGTTTGAACCTGCTTGCGACGTTCCTGCTCAAGGTCTGGAAAAGTACAGGGAGTATTAATGTCGAAAGCGCTGACTGGCCATGATGCTGACTCACGCGCTAACCAGGACGGACCATGCCACCATTGAGTATGACAGTGCAAACTACGAGGGAGGCAACCGCGCGATAAAATGTCGGCAGGGTTGTCATTTGATACTACATGATGCCAAGTTCCCCTGCTGCTAACAAGACGCTGTATTTCCGCGACACGGTTGGCCACAAATACCTTCCAGCGGGAAGATTGTTGATGTATCCAATACAACGCTATCATCGAGTCCGAATAGAGATATAGTCCGTCAAAATTGTAATTGATGGCGTTTAAAACCTTGGACGTTAATTGCGCCAGCAATAAACAAGCACAAAGCTCAAGACGTGGTAGCGTTATCTGTTTCAGCGGCGCGACCCTGGATTTAGCACACAGCAAGTTTGACGATATGGCGCCGTTCGAATAGACCGCCCGCACATAAATGTAACACGCGTAACCTTTAGCCGAAGCGTCGGCGAATCCGTGCAGCTGTAATGAACTAATTGGGTAATGGTTCGAACTCTTAACCGACCTCGTAATCTTAAAATGAGTGTCGGAGACTAATTGAGCGTATAATTCCAACCACTGATTAGCTAATGACCCAGATAGGGGTTCGTCCCAATCTGTGCCCGCCAACCACAACTGTTGCACGAAATGCTTGCAGTAAAATGTGATGGGAGCGATCAAACCTAATGGATCATAGATCCCGGCGATGACCGACAACACGCTTCTCTTGTTGAACACGGTCAAATTATCATCACCCCTAACGGTGTATAAAAAGTTATCCCTTTCAACGTTCCATTGGATTCCCAATGTACGCACGTTTTGACCTTTGCTGAAGTCACGGGTTACTTGGGCGCGAAGGGTCATAATCTTATGGTGGTTAGAGAACCACTTATGTAACGTAAAACCATACCTACTCAACAACTTCACGATCTCGCATTTCATTTCAGCTAAGACGTTCGGATCGTCCGAACCCGTTATGAGATCGTCTACGTAAAAATCATTTGCTATGGCCGTAGAAGCTGTAGGGTAGTCGGAATTATTTTCGTAGGCTATTTGAGCCAGACAACGTGCAGCAAGGAAGGAGGCACTAGCAGTGCCATATGTAACCGTCCTTAAAGCGTAATGTCGCAATTCCTTATGCGGCGCATCACGCCAAACGATGCGTTGCAGGTTTGAATCCTTAGGGTTAACAATGATCTGGCGGTACATCTTTTCTATGTCCGCAATAAGTACGTATCGGTGGGTACGGAACCGAACCATTATCGAAAACAGATCCTGCTGGATCGTAGGACCGACCATTAAAGTATCGTTGAGGGACAAATTATTTGTGGTTTTAGCGGAGGCGTCAAATACCACGCGCAATTTAGTGGTTAAGCTAGAGTCCTTGAAGACTGCGTGATGGGGCAGATAAAAAATCTCTGACCTGTCAAGCGACAAATCGTAGTCATTAAGTGGCGACATGTGGCCAAGTTTCAAGTAGTCACTCATGAACTCGCTATAATCCTTATGAAGGATAGGGTTCTGCTTGAACTTGAACTATAACGATTGGAATCTGCGGATGGCTCCGCGGAGAGAATCTCCCAAATGAAATTTATCAGATCTGCGGGGCAGGGATACCACGAATCTCCCATCGCGGTTGCGGCTAGTGTTTTCCACGAAATGTTTTTCACACGGCGAGTCCTCAGAGCGGGCTTCGCGACTAGAGATCTCCTCCAACTTCCAAAATTCTTTTAGTTGCGAGGAAATCTGATTATCATCCTTGCAGACCATAAAGGAAGAAACTGTTTTAGTTATATCGACGTTGAAGGGTAAGTCACCGGCCAAAATAAATCCTAACTTGGTTTCCTGAATTATAGGAAAGTGTGGTCCGCGCGTAAATTTCATAGGTTCAATTAGTTGGAGAAAATATTGAGCGCCGAGTAATATATCGACTTGCGCCGAGCAATGTAGGTGAGGATCCGCCAAGAATATGCGCTTGGGTAAATTCAAAGAGGCAAGATTGAACTACTCCGCCGGTAAATTATTAGTTATACTGGGTAATACGGCACAATGCACGTTTAACGTGAAGGGTTTATAGCGAGAATGTAGCCTTACCTTCGTACTAAAGTCAGCCTGGGAAAGCGAGTTGTTTATACCCGTGATGGGTAGTTGCGATTTAACCAATTGGAGGCCCATTCTGCGGGCGAAATCCATTGTGCAAAAGTTCGCTTGAGAACCGGAATCCAGTAATATCCTAACGGGAAATTTTCTACCGACCTTATTGGCGGTCATACAGACTGCGGTGGATAACAATACCGATTTATTGGTCTGTGATTTCAGTGAGCATTGGTTGTTAACAGAAGCTCCGTCCCTGGTGGGGACATGAATTGTGGTGTGGTGACGCCTAGAACATTTTTTGCATGAGAATTTTGAGGGACATTTTGAGCTTTCGTGTCCCGAACGGAGGCAGTTTAAGCAAAGTTTGTTTTTTATTAACACGTTTTTTCTGTCAGGGATAGACAGCGATGTAAATTGTAAGCAGTCGGTCATTCTATGTTCACCGTTACACAGCCTACATAACTTGTTTCTGATATGAGAATGGAATGCGCCCTTTGGAGCGCTTATCTGTTTAACTGCCTTGCGATAAGGAGACTTATCGCTTTTGTTCAACCTGCTCGTTGGGGTAGTCGCGTTATCAAGATTCTGCAGTAATTTTCTTCGTGAATTTAGAAAATTCCTAAAATTATTAAAATCAGGGAATTTATGTTCCGACAAACTCTCTTTCCACAAACGGAAAGTGTAGGCTAATTATCAAGTTTTTTAGCTAAATAATTTACGACAATAATTTCGAATGTGTTGACTGGCAGTTTGAGATTATTTAAAGCGTTTATATTGGCAGAGATTTCATCAATAAATTTCGATATGCTGACTTGGGATTCTTGTTGAACTAATGGTACGTCCAGGACATTCCCTACATGATGGGCGGAAACAATTAGCTTACTGTCATATCTATTCCTCAACAGATCGATAGCCACCGCGTAATTCTCATGAGTGATTGGCAACGATTTTATTACGTTAAGCGCCTCGCCATGTAATGACGAGTGCAAATAGTGAAGTTTCTGTATATCCATCAGATCTGCTCTGACGTGAATTAATTCAAGAAAAATATGGTAATAATGTTGCCACTCAACAATACTACCCGCAAACCGAGGTAATTTGATTGGTTCCAATTGAGTTTTAAACTGTTTACTTTCAGCATTAATTACTGGTTTTTGGTTCATATGCTCAGCTTGCTCCAGCAGGTGTTGCAATTTACACTCTATATTACAAAGATCGTCCTCCGTTTGTACCCTATCACTCGTTAAAGCAACGTCTGCTTCCTCAGCTTCGATTTGGGATTGTATCTCATCATATTTGGTGGATAATTCCATCAAATGACGCAGTTTTATTTTCAGCGCATGAGGATCGCTGGTTACCAAATCGAAGTTATCCGCGAAAGTATTTACGCGTGATATTGAGGCTTTAATTATGACTCGTTTTTTATTAGAGCCCTTACATCGGCCATTATTACAATTTACGAGAAAAAAAGAAAAATATCTTGAAAGAATTTGAGCATAGAGCATGTGAACCATAAACTTAAGTTTGAATGAATTTGAATACGTTTCGGTAGCTAGCGATCGTTGTTTAGAACATAGACTTACTCTCTCTAACTAATCAAGCTTTGTTGGCAATTAAATTATTAAAATTATGAATTTAAACGATAGCAACATATATCTTTATCTTTGAAGTTTTAACTGATAATGAGCTGCCAACCATTTATTAAGCTGTATTGTGTAATGATGGTGTTTGTTTATACAAATGTGTTAAGAAATAACCACTAAAAGTGAAATATTATTAAACATCAAATATAAGTAAAAGTTTATAGTCACGTGGCCGTTGATTTATTCGTGATGAAGCTGGCTTCGATCCCGTTGTTCGATCCTGTTAGGAGCTGTTGCACCTCCTGTCTCTGCTGGTCAGATGACGCCTCATGTTGTAACCCTCATGAATTAAAGCTGTAGAATCTTTTTTTGATGACCTCGCAAATGTTGTCCTGCCGTGTCCCGTCGTCTCTGGTCTACTGCTTGGCCGAATCTTGTCGAGATGACTGCGATGTGATTCACAACAATGGTGTCGCTCAGGACGAGAATGATGCCCGTAGGGCGTGACTAAATTCAGATCGGTTGGGCCAGAAATGATGCGTACAAAGAAATGCTGTCGCTTGTGGACCCAAACATGAGAAATCCGTCCCGTGGTGACCAAAAACGTTTTCGTTTTTGGGCCAAAAATAAGAAATCCTGCCCGGTGGGACCAAAAATGATGTCGTTTTTGGGCCCAAAAATATGAAATCCTGCCCGTGAGGACCAAAAATGTTGCGGTTTGGAAGCTCTTGATGAATCGCGAGTTATTCCAAAGACGCTAAGCAGGAAAGGCTGGATTGTATATAAGAAAGAAGTGGACCGTATTACGAATATTTGACATGCGTTTATTGAAAATTTAAAGTATTGGTTATGATCGGCACGTGCGGATGCATTTGAGGCAATAACGCCCGAAAATTAGTTTTGAACGAAATCGTGGTCCATTGTAGATGGACGCAGGTAGCCTGAATTAAATTGAATCTTAGAAATACATATTTAAAATTGTCCAGAAGCCGCGGCTGGAAGAGAAATGTTTTACGAGAGATCCGCTCGGAGCCTTGTTAGAAACTAAACTAAACTTGTCTGCCGACGGCTGAGATGACCGGCGGCAGCGTTTGATAAACGCGTGACGTCATCCGCTCGTGCCGTATTGCAGTGGTACACTGCGTACAGCTGATAAACAAGTACAAAGTTTAAACACCATCATGGCTACTTTTGGCTATGAAAACGTCTAACTGTCAGACACACACAAATGTCAATTGTAACAAATTCACAAGGAAATTTACAAATCTAACACAAGTAAATAGCCAGTAATTATGTGTAAATCATTTTAAAAAAGAAATGTTATTATAAAAGTTTAATTTAAAAGAGATATGTAATTTATTAGATGTCAAATAATTAGACTTAAGTTAATGTATAATAGAATATGACCTTATGAGGTATCATTTTAAACTTTGAAAGGAAATAACGACAATAGTGATATTATTTATTACCCCAAAGGAACGATAGAGGAATAAAATCATTAAGAAAATATACAATAAATTTGAATAAAAATTCAAATCCCATAACAATGCTTTCAATCGAGGCCTTAACCAATCAAAGGGTTACTGTTACCATAGAAACGGGCCGTTGAATACTAATTTTCCGTTAAATTTATTAGACTTGGAAAAATGACGCGTGGGTAAGCGGTACGCAAGATTGTGATGACTAAAATTTTACATTAAAAAGTTAAAAAGACGTTCAGAAATCGACAACAAGGACCAATGACGAGAAAATGCAGAGCTTCTAAGATTAAACGATGTCCTGGAACCAAATAAAAAGAAATTAAATAGCAGAAAGTCCCAAGACGAGATAGAAGAAGATGCCCGAAGCCTAAACCAGCCCAAAATTGCAGAATTTCCTTCACCCCAGACGACAACATATCACCACTGTCTGAACAGATAAGTATCAACTAAATTCCTTTATCCCAGAAACCAAATTACTTTAAATATTTCTCAAGTAAATCAAAATTTCTCACTATTAAACAAAATTAATTTTCTTTCAAAGGTTTAATGCATAATCAACTTACGTAAAACATTTGTTAATTAAAATATAACCTCGCATTAGTGTGCGAAGTTTGTAACAACTAATACGACACTACCGAACAATTTGTAAAAACACTTTACTGTATACTATTTAAGTACGTATAAGGTATGGTAGTGTACTTGTTTAATGTAACCAACTTTTATGTTTTATTTTATAACCCAAAGAACTCCAGATTTTGAACAGATTAATATATTGTATGTAACCAGAGGCCATGACGGCATTGAAATAATTTGTTTCAAAACCAATTTCGCCAACTTTGAGATGTGTGTTTCATGTTCTAAGCTGGAGCAATTTGTTATTAAATCATTTATAATCCTTTTGTCATATTAATTAATGACTGAATTTGTATTAAAATTACAGTACAGAGTATTACCATCGTTTTATTTCGTAGGACGTTGTATAATATATGTGTGTTAGCAAATTTTAATAAGTAACCAACTAGCGCTCTTCACGAGTGGACAATACGACAACCTGTACAGCGGCGGGAATCATTCGAACGCTCCAGCCGTCAACGCTGACAACACTTATTAACTTGTAATTTAACAAATTTAATTGTTTTAATATAAACAATTTGGCGCCACCCGGGATTCGCAACCACTATGAATGAACAGGTAGGTTGTACTGGTAATTTGGACCACGCTACAGACCTCAGTAGTGACAACCATTATTGTAACGACCGGTGTGAGGCGAACACACCACATTAACACTTATACACATAATAAACAAGTGTAAACATTTTACAGGGTACGACCGAGTCTTTTTTAATCGTTACATAATAAAACAATCAAAATTCATATTTGCACTTTCATTAAATAATAACCCTCCATATTTGGTGATACCGACGTGATTCGAACACGTAAGACGTAACCGACGTGATCTTGTGAAATAAAGTGAATTCGTTCAGTGCATTTATTTATAACATTTACAACTGTGCTGTGAAATGGCGTATAGTGATTCTTCAGCCAGTGAATTAGCAAAGGTGTCAGTGAAATTTCCATTGTTTTGGAGATCCGATCCGGAAATATGGTTCAATCAAATCGAGGCACAATTTATTAATTTGGGTATTACTAAGGACGCAACTAAATATTACCACATCATTGGTACAGTAGAAAGTGATGTATTGTCTAAGGTAATCGATATTGTTAAAAATCCGCCTACTGAAACAAATATAAAGCTTTGAAAGAACGATTAATTCGTCAATTTGCTTATAGTGAAAATCTAAAACTTAAAAAAGTAGGCTACTAGCTAGCGTACAGTTTGGAGATAAAAGGCCATCAGAAGTATTACTTGAAATGCGCAATTTAGCTGGTCATCAATTAAATGATGACGTTCTTAAATCGCTATGGATGGACGGTCTTCCTAGTTAAGCACAGGCTATTTTGGCTGTTAGCGAAGATAATTTAGACAAACTTTCTATTATGGCAGACAAAACAGTAGAAACTGTCTCCCATACAAAAAGCAGCTCTATCACGTCCTCTAGCAATAATATTGAAACACGCTTAGAATTGCTTGAAAAACAAATAACATCCCTTAATAATAATATTGTAGCCCTTAGTATGGGTCATAATTCACGATCACGCAGCAGATCTAACTCCTATAATAAAAATCGCTCAATTTCAAGGCCCCGCTTTAACAAAGAAGGCAAATTTTGTTGGTACCATTTTACCTTCGGTCAAAATGCTAAAAAGTGCTCTAATGCTAAAAAAACTGCCATAACAACACCATTGGACTTTATGAATTTATAGTAATGCCATTTGGGTTGTGCAACGCCGCATAAACCTTCCAAAGGTTTATGCATTCTATTTTAGGTGATTTACCGTTTCGTTTTCCATATCTAGATGACGTTTTAATTGCATCAAAAGATGAAACACAACACATTGAACACCTCCAAACAATTTTCGAAAGGTTTGACAAACACAATATCTCCATCAATCCAACAAAATTTACATTTGGGGTAACCACAATATCTTTTTTAGGTTACGAAATTTCTAAGAACGGTAGGCCTACAAGATCGCTTCCAGAAAAGGTACAAGCGATTCAGCAGTTCGAACGCCCAAAAACAGTAAAAGGACTCCGGCGCTTGTTAAGCATGCAAAATTTTTATAGGAGATTTCTACCTCACACAGCAAGAACTCAAGTTCCTCTTCATGACCTCACGAAAGGTGATAACCAAGGCAACAAAACAATCAAGTGGACACCGCTCGCTTTGGAAGCATTCGACCGTTGTAAAGAAAGAAGAATTAGCCAATGCTACCAGGCTACCACATCCTTCTACACTTCCCTTAGTACTCATGGTCGACGCCTCCAATTCGTCAATAGGTGCTGTTCTCAACCAAATTTGCCAAGATTACTTAGAACCACTTGCATTCTACTCACATAAACTAACACCTTGCCAACAGAACTATAGCACGTACTACCGCGAACTATTAGCGATCTATAGCGCAATTAAATATTTTCGGTATATGCTGGAAGGAAAGAACTTCACCACATATACGGACCATAAACCGCTAATATACGCATTCAAACAAAACCCCGAAAAAGCATCTCCAAGTCAAGCACGGCATTTAGATTTTATCGCGCAATTTTCCACTGACATACGACACATACCAGGAAATAATAATGTGGTAGCTGATAGGCTACATTGTCAAGGTTAGAAACAATTTCAGTCCCGGATAGTTTGAATTATGAAGAACTGAGTAGCGAACAGGCGAATGATGATGAATTACGAGACCTTTTGAACAATCCAGACAAGTATTCACTTCAGCTAATAGCTATTCAATTACCAGATACGGAAACTACTATCTATTGCGCCACCTCCACAGAAAAGGCAAGACCATTCATCCCAAACAATATGAGAGAAAAAGTATTTCGTTTAATACATAATTTGGCTCATCCTGGGATCCGGAAAAGCACAACACTGTTAAAAGACAAATTTATCTGGCCATCTCTTGCGAAGGATTCAGCACTATGGACAAAATCTTGTCTAGCTTGCCAAAAATCCAAAATCTAGAGGCATACTAAAACAGGCATCGAACGATATCCAGAGGTAATGGAACGCTTTCAACACATAAACATAGACATTATAGGCCCATTACCACCTTCAGAAGGTAACCTATATTGCCTAACTTGTATCGATAGATAGATAAACTGGCCGGAAGCATTCCCTATCTCAAACATTACAGCAGAAACAATTGCCCGCACGTTATACGATGGTTGGTTCGCTAGGTTTGGAATACCTCAAACCATTTCATCAGACCAAGGCAGACAATTTGAAAGCAGTTTATTTCAAAATCTTACCATCCTTTTCGGCATAAAGCATAAAAGATCCACAACTTTTCACCCACAAGCGAATGGAAAAATCAAACACTTCCACTGCTCTTTAAAAAGTGCATTGAAATGCTACGACAGCGATAAATGTACCATTGCCTTGCCAACTGTTTTATTAGGATTACGTTCCTCAATCATTGGAGGAATAAACAAAACACCAGCTGAATACGTTTATGGCACAGCGTTAAACCTTCCAGGTGAATTCTTTGGTTCTGAAACGAAAGACATCAACCCTACCACAATAGTCGGGAAACTCCAAATGGACTTAAGGCAACTGCAACCCATTTTTTTCTTATATAGTTGTTTAATTGATTCTTTTATGTATGTAACGGTCAACACGGTCAACAACAAAGACGCTTTTAACCGCAAAGCATTAACACTACACCTACATATCGCCAACACATACGGACACAATTACATGACTGAACTAATACATCACACAAATGAATGGACAAAAAAACAAATACATATCATACAGACAAAACACGACAGAAAAATAAAAAACCTGACACCAATCAAAACAGATATAATTCCCTCGCACAAATTCTACCCACGTACAGTAAACCTCACGAACGTCACACTCACAAAAAACGAACAAACACTCCTTGATAAAGGCCTAAAACATAACATACATTTCAAACATAACAACCAAACACTAACAAAGCTCATAATTGACACAGAAACAAATATACAAAACACAGCACCAGAACATCAAGACACATTAAGACATAATATAAACAACACAATAGGAGTACATAAGACACCAGACAACAACAACCACAACTCAGAAATACACACAGCCATCAAACTGAGGGAAAAGGCACACAAACACAACATCACATTTGTAAAAGCTGACAAAGGCAACACGACTGTAATTATCCCCACAGACAACCTACACAAAAAAGTACAAGACTTCATAGAACAGAACAACATCACAGAACTAAAACACGACCCCACCGACAGATACCAAAACTCAGTAAAACAAATAGTCAACAAAGCCAAACACATTATGACACATAAACAAAAGCCCTACATGAAACAAATCCGACCATCAGCACCTACACTCCAAGCGCTTCCCAAAATCCATAAAGAAGACATTCCGATCCGCCCCATTATCAACTACCGTAATGCCCCTGCACACAAACTGGCAAAATATCTAGACAAAATTATTAGACAACACACACAAATAGACAACAACATTGCAGTAAAAAACAACACTGACCTAGTAACAAAAATAAAAGACATACACATCCCCCATAACGCCACATTAGCCTCCTTTGACATTAAAAACCTGTACACAAACATCCCCATCTCTGAAACAATCACCATCCTACAAAACAAACTCAAACAGAACAACACACCAGACGAACTTATCAATGAAATAACAGAAACTCTGAACATTATCACAAAACAAAACTACTTTACTTATAACAATAAATACTACACACAGAACGACGGCCTACCCATGGGCTCCCCCATATCCAGCATTCTAGCAGAAGTCTTCCTCCAACACTTAGATAAAACAAAAATACTCACAAACAATGACAGACACTCACATAAAATACTATATTGGCACAGATACGTTGATGACATTCTAATACTATACAGGGGAAACAAAAGACAATGTGAACAGTTACTAACGCACATAAACAAAATACATAAAAACATAACCTTCACTGCCGAATACGAACACAACAATACCATAAACTTCTTAGACCTCTCCATCACAAAACTAGAACACAGGCACAAATTCAGTATATACAGAAAACCAACTACAACTGACACACTAATACACAACACCTCCATCACCCAATACAACACAAACTAGCTGCTTTTAGAACCATGATACATAGACTTAACAACATCCCCTTAGATGAAATAGACTACAAAGACGAACTAAACACGATAAAATATCTAGCAGAATCTAACGGTTATGACAGAACAATAGTCAGTAAACTCCTACACAAAACACAAAACAAACAACAGACAAAGACAGAAAACAACAAATTCATAACACTAACATACATCAACAAACAAACAGAAAAAATTGCCCACAAATTCAAAAAAGCAGGATACAGAATCGCTTACAAAACTACTAACAAAACAGAACACACACTATCAAAACGCATGCCCAAAGCACAAAACAAATTCGATCTACCCGGTGTATATAAACTAAATTGTTCAAATTGCAGTAAATTCTACATAGGCCAGACAGGACGTAGCTTCAAACAGAGATACATTGAACACACAAAAGCACTCCACACCACTACAGAATCTACCTTCGCAAACCACCTCATTGAAGCAAACCACACATATAAAAACATCGACAATAACATGAACATACTACACGTACACACAAAAGGCCGAAAACTAGACACTCTAGAACAATTAGAAATATACAAACACACAAAAACAAATAAAAACGACATCCTAAACGAACAGACACAATTCAAATCGCACGCATTATTCGAACACATCTCACCACACACACACAGCTTCAATCTTTCGAAACACTTTCTCGTCGCCAACAACAAGACGAGCAGCGCTACTAACGACAGCCTCTGATGAAGCCTTCTATAGGTGAAAGCCGGTTTAGGCTGTAAGGTAAAACTTTACGTTTTTACTTATAAAAAACTTTGTGTTCCGAGTCGTCAATATTATAGTGATATTTGGCCACATAAAGTCATCAAACACCAAGAAAATTACTTCACTGTCCTAATCAACGAACAAAGTAAAAACATATATCTGAACAGGTTAAAACCAGCCTTCAGCATTTATGATTCTACAGTGGAATCTCCGACGACGACCCACCAAGCATCTTCAACTTCTACGAGTCTCCCAGCACCAGTTTTGTCAACAAGACATGATTTTGGTAAAGTACGTGAGACTTCGACTGGGAGAAAAGTGCGTTTTCCAGCAAGGTACCTCGATTGCATAACGTGTTGTGTCGCTGGAAGGGGAGTAGTGTGGTGGTAATATAAACGTGAATATAGTGAAAATATAAATGGCAGTGGCAACACTGTTGATAGATGAACACCCGGACGGACATTTTTACACAGTAAAGTTACCTACTAGTGAGTTATAACCTATCCTTGTTAATACTTGTGTTTATAAGCTTGTGATAATAATACTGTACAATCAAAATTCATATTTGCGCTTTCATTAAATAATAACCATCCATAAGAAGCTTTTTAAAAGTGAAAACTGGTTCAGGATATAAGATAAAACTTTTACGTTTTTACCTATAAAAAACTTTGTGCTCTGAGTCAGTAGTGATTTAAACTTATATTTAGTTAATTAACAGACACATCATGCACAACAAAATCCAAGAATTTGTCTACTCTACGTGAGTGTTGTAGAGTTCTCACTATTCTCACTATGCTACATTGATATGCTGATCACACCAGCATTAGCACCATTTTGTTGTTTTGTAAATAAAAAAAATTATTGTTGTGTGTGGCAGTCTGGTTCTCTCAAACCAAGTGTCCTGGCGAAGTAACTTATATTTATGGCAAGCTCTCTTATTGCAACACCAAAGTTGTCGATTTCCAAGATGCAACACCATGTCATGCCCATTCCATTAATGCTATGATGACGATTATGAAGCAATCCTTTTTCTTTAAGAAAAGAAACTGCATCCTCTTCTGTGGCAACAACATTCATCAGTTCATCATATCTAATCATTCTGAATAATTAATGTAAAACTTACAACAAGCTTATAACAAAGAAACTTATAACTTATAAAAATGGAGTACGTGGCGTACGGCATACAGTAAGGAATAGTGAACATTTTGGAAGAAGCTTTTTGTATGTTTCATATGATTTGGGGTTTTCGTATTAGAAATGGAAAGTTTTCTGATAAAATGATGAGAAGTGTAAACAAAAATTAGCTTAGATACAGGGCATTTCTATTGTATACAGCCTTGTATACTGTTTTGCATTATTTAGTTAACCAAAATTTGATGTACAAATTTAAAAAAAAATTTAAAAGTGGGTGTTATGATAGTACATTGGGTCTGACGTTTCTTTACAAACCCAATTGACTCTATTCTATGTCTTTTGACCTCGATGTAACTGTTTATTCTCCGTTTCTTCCAGCAATTGTTCATGTAACCTGTCTTGTTTGTTACTGTATTAATTTTTTCATTAACACTATTTACTTATGTATCTTGTAGCATAACCTATTAACCATAGTGCATACTCATTCTTTATCTAAAAAGTGGTAGATATCTAATACTAACCTATTAAAACTATGTATTTAATAATACTACCTTATTAATCATACTGCATACTCCTTCTTTATCTAGAAAATGTTAGACGTTGAATATTGTGTTTTTACAGAAACACCAGCTAGCCACAGGTAGTCCTGAGTGGTAAGGAAGTGGCTCTACACACTTCTACAATAATCCAGTGTGTTCACTGTCTGCGAATTCCCAGATTGTTCCAGTAACTACATAATTATTCTCGATGCGTCATCAGGAAAGTAGATATGTCTGGACTTCTGCGGGGTATCTATGAAGGGAGCATATATTTTTAATAACTTCCAGCATTTTCGCAAACAAATTGTGGTTTGCTTTTCTTGTTCTCCACATGAACTCACATAAATAAGAACCTAAGAGTTCACTTCTCGTGCCACATTCAATCTTGTTTCAGTGTTTACAGAACCGCCATAGGCTTCCTATGCCTTATGTATGCGCTCCAGTTTGAGGAGTCACAAAATGATAATGATGGTTTACAGTCTAATGACTGTACTGTTGCGGCAAATTAACTATTTGCCAGTATGCACGCCACTTATCAGATTTTATAGTGGACCCTAGTTCAATATTTTCCTTTGACTCTCTTTGACTCTACACAAGAAGTATTCCTTGGTTTCATGGCAGTATTAACCAAATACCCACTGTCATGGTCACCCAGCCAACATTAATTTTTCCCCTGGCAAAGACAATCTCGTCAATTTCAACCATTAAATTAGGTTCTCTAATTTTCCGTTGATTGCTTATGATATCTAAGGCACAGATACTGCTTAAATATGCCATCCACTCTGTGTGTGTGCTGCCGTTGGTTTGCAGTTGATTTGTACTGTGTGTACACTACTACGTTGATCACACCAGTATGAAACAAACAAAATTATTTTTCTGAGCGGCAGTTTGGGCCCCTAAAAAATGTGCCCTGGCAAACTTGCATATACTCGTAGCAAGTTCTCTTATTGCAACACCAAAGTTGTTAGTTTCCAAGATACAACACTGTGTCATGCCCATTAATGCAACTGCAAGAATTATGAAGTAATCCTTTTTCTTGAAGAAAAGAAACTTCATCCTCTTCTGTGCCAATAACATTCATCAGTTCATCATATCTAATCATTCTGAATAATTAATGTAAAACTTACAACAAAGAACACTGATTAAAAATATAATGTAATCTAACAAGCCTGTAACATAACCAAACCACAACACAAATGGAAGAATTTTAGCATGTGGTGTACAGTGAGAAATGCCACTGTTATTGCATGTGGACAACTTAATTTGAATTATTGTGTGAGAGAAACTTTGTTGATTTTATTGTTGTTTGTGACTTACTAAAGTTGGTAATTATCAAATTCATAAGTGTGTTTTATTTTGGTTTCCACTGTACTATACAACGATTGGTGAGACCATCGTAACAATATTAACGAAACATCTCAATTAATTAATTATTATACTTTGAAGATTATAATTACTTGATAGCATGGTGTAAAACATAAATATAGATACATATCCACTAATATAAAATATAAAACATTATTATTACACATCCACTAATATAAAATATAAAACATAATTGTTATCTGATTTCAAGCTTGCAGAAGTCAATCCAAATAAATGATGTCCCAATATATGTACACACATAAAAAAGGTAAAATACAAATGTTCTGTCTTCTCTGCTGTCATAGAAAATATATTCTGTATTTCTTTACATTTAAAAATACATTCATGTGAGTCAAAATAAATTTATATTAATTTCAAATCATCACCTGGAATCTATACTGTTGACTGTAAACAAATACAGTTAATTTCTTTTGTGATCACTTTGGGCCAATATGGATTTAATAGCAATAGCCGAATAATAATAACTGATAACAAGAATATGATAGATTTGCCATTACTTTTCCATACCTGTGATTACAGGTATATTTATATATCTGTTACTATATATACAGTGTAACCAAACTCATTTTATACGCTGTTACAAATAATTAATTCTTTGTGTAATGTTCAAAGAAAACAAAAAATTTTTATAAAAAAAAATTTTCAAAAAAAATGTTAGGTTTGTTTATGTGTCTAATAATTTGTAAATAATTCTTGTTCTGTTGTTTCGTTAAAATTTTAAAATTCGGTGAGTTGATTTGGTCAATATAAGCACTTCTGGTAGACCTTAAATGAATCTAGAGTTAAACAGATTGTCTTCTTACCATAATCGATTTGCGATTTTCTGTTTTGCTCCAATATATCACTTTCTTTTAATTTTTGTCATCTCCCAGTAAGTCCTGTAGTTAACTCAAACTCTTATTTTAATATGTGAAATAATTTTAAATACTGATAGTTGAATTAATTGAATTTATTGATAATATTCCTAAAAGATCGATTTAAAATCGATATTATTCAAATGTTCGACTCTTTCACAGGGCTTGGTCGATTTTACAAATTCAGGTTATATTATATAAATGTTAAAATGGTTCTTTTAGCGATTATAATTATATAGTCAGAGAAGGGAGCAAGCATAGAAAGTATAACATGTACAAATAATTCTTAATAATTAATAAATGACAATGGATAATAATTTATAATGTTTATAATGGTAAATAATTCAAACCAATTCAGTGGGCGACGACTCTCGGCTGATATACACTTTGCATCATGGGAGCTCAAAATGGCGGCACGTCTCGTAGTGAAGAAAATCCAGAAACGATGGTTATCAATTCTGTTAATAAAAACGCCTTCACTACCATTTTATTGTCTCCGTATTATTGTATATTGTCTATTATGTGGTTAAAGGTGTCCTGAAGAAGTGTTCTGTGTTCACTGGCATTAATTGTCTGGTGTTAGGTGTGTTCTGTTGTATAGCATATATGGTGAAAAATGTTAAAGTTCTTTGTAGAGTGAATTATCAATGTGGTATAGTTTTATTGGTTTTGAGTTCACTTGTTTTTTGATAAGTATTGATCGTTTTCACCTTTTGTGTTGTTGTAGTGCACTGATTTTAAGTTTAAAGTAAATAATTCGTTAACTCTCATTTTCAATTCATAACCTTATGCGCCATTACTCAGTACGTATAAAGATTCTTAACGCGATCGAGTATCAACCATTCACGTTGAATGTTAATAATGAACTGTTTTACTTCCTTCTTCTTAGGAAATATCTTGCCAAGTTAATATGAAAAAAGTATTGTTTAAATATATTTGACTTCCTATTTATGTAAATATAAAATACATTATATACAGAATATTTTTAGTTTATAGATTGCTTTAGTGAACTATTAACAACATAATTGGTTTATTTACCTCATTCTCTTTAATTTGATATGGCATAGTCCATATTTATAAAGATTTTTGTTAAAATTGCCATATTTCTGTCCTTTTGGAAATCTAGGCCCAAAATCCTGTTTCCTGTTCTTGTACACAATTCCTGCCATTTTAGGTGTTATAAATATAATTATAATAAATTTCAGATGGTCACTAATCTTTCGCTCCCCTTAATTCCTTATAAATTTAACATTTGAACTGTCTTTTAGTTATTATTCATGAATTTACTATTCCTCCTTTAAAATAGTTAGTTCTTACATTTTGAAAAATTTTTAATAATTTAATGTATCTTTTTAAATTACTCTTTTAAAGTATAGGATAGGTTATAGTAGTTGGTTATCGATCCACCTTACATAAATCTTATTAGTTTACATGGTTCATTGGTTAATTAACTAGTTTATATTAATTTTTGGGAATTCATTATTTGGCCTAGATCTTAGTATCTTACATATATTGTTTTTTCAAATAAAGTTATTTCTACACCTCCTCTGACTTTTTAAAGTTAACATAACATTAAATAAAATTGCTTACATAATTATTGATACCTGTAGCATATTATTCCTGCTACTAATACAAAAAATAATATTTAACATTAACTAGCAGTCTCCAAAGTTAGACATGTTAGTTTGAATTCTTTTTAACATACATAATAAATATTTTATAATCTGGTACAGCATCCATACATAAACATTTTAAGCTGTATGCATACTGTTATGTAACTAAACATTCTTATACTAAACATAAATCTTATTCTATTAGATCTCTTGGAAAAGTGGAGTTCATAGGCTCTAAACATAATTAGCCATTTAAAACTTATTAATTTTTATTAAACCTAAGTCAATCTCAGTCTTTTCTGTTTATATGGTATTTTAATTTAATCCCCTGTTTGTGTAATTATTCCCCCACATACTCTCTTTATCCTTTGCATTTCTATGAATGCTTTAAGATAAAAAGTGACCTCTTTTATGAAACATTAGAAATATTTTTCACTTCAATATTTCATCACTTGTTAATTCTGTAATTATATAGAATATAAAAGTTATTTAATAGCACTTTGTGTAAGTAATAGTTACACATTAACTTGAAGTTTATTATATTTAAAATCACTTAACTGGTACACATTCACTGTTGGTTCTGACTTATATTTGAGTTTTACTATATTCTCAGATCAAACCTTTAGTCATAATGGACTGTGAAGATTTGTTTATTTTACTATATAATAACTTTAGTTGGTGCACTTCTTATCACACTATTAAATACTTTTGTCTATAATTAATTTACAATTTTATGAGGTTTTGGGGTGTTATACTTTCTTTGGTGGTATCAACATTTGGTTTGGAGTTCATTGTCGTTAATAATAGGTTTATTAATGGGTATTTCTTGTGGTTCTTCCATCATATATCTTCTTATCTTCTCTTTTTCCTTCTTGGGTTCGGGGTATCTTCTTTATTATCTGCTCCTAAACTTCCTCTTCCTTCTTGATTTCGGGGTATCTTCTTTAGTACCTGCTCCTAAACTTCCTCTTCCTTCTTGGGTTCGGGGTATCTTCTTTATTATCTGCTCCTAAACTTCCTTTTCCTTCTTGATTTCGGGGTATCTTCTTTATTACCTGCTCCTAAACTTCCTCTTCCTTCTTGGGTTCGGGGTATCTTCTTTATTATCTGCTCCTAAACTTCCTGGGTAATCTCCTGATTTATATATGAGTTTCTTTTAATTTATTTTCTTGAGTTTTAGTGTTGCATTTTTATTATTTAATTACTTTATTCCTTTTATAGTGGTGTTTTTCTTTGAAGCTTAAATTATTTTCATTTGAAATTCTTTGAGTTATATGTAATTTAATTGTTTTTATGATCTTAATGGAATTAATTTTTAGTGGATTATCTGTCATGCTACAACAGGTGTTACTATATATATATATTTATGTTAAACTGAGGTGTATTTTATAATCTGGAACATTCTATACCAAATGATTTAATCACAAAAAGATATGCAAAACACAAAATTACAACAAAAACACCAAAATTATCTATAGAAATTAAAAAATAAACACAATTATATAAATAACAAATTAGACAATAAATGATTAAATATGTACGATAATTTATTAGATAACACAATTACTTTTTATAGAAGCAAACATCTACTCTTAGCTACAAACCAATTTTTCCCATAATGTATGTAGCAAGATCCTAATCCTTTTGATACATTGTTGGACTGTTAATGCTAGCATTCTTTTATTCTTTTCCCTAAACATTCTGAAACTATAATTTCAAAGGGATACTACCTGAGATGCCTTTCCATTGTGTTTCCATTTGCTTCAAAAAAATATTATTTTGTTGTGGTGTCAATAATGACTTTATTCTTTAAAATTTTGTGTGAGGGAGTTTGCAATATTTTCAGCTAAGTTGTAGCATTTCATTGTCTCAATTTTTGTCATTGTTTGTGCTACTGTAAAATGTTCAGTTTTTATTTACACTCAACTCATCCCATTTTATTTTACATTTTGATGCTTTCTGTTAAAAACTACAGTTAAATAAAAAAATTAATTTAAACAAAATTATCAAACCAAGCAAACCAACCACTTGTCTGTAATGATCAGAACACTATGTAATAACTGAAATATATGAGAGTTTTATTTAAGGTTATTGCTAGCTCTCGCATCCTACCTTCCAGTATTGGTGTATCATCCATCAGAACACTGAATAAATTACAGTGCAAAACTGACAAAGTTATAAAGCATTTAACAATACCCAATCGTTGACTCAACAGGATACTAAGTCATTCTTACTTATCCACATTTATGAATACAGGGACAAATTATAAACAATTTTAGTTCTCACTTCACAGTCCTAAACCTAATACAATACTTAGCCTAAATTAAAAATTGAACAAAATTATTGTCTATACCTTCATATATGCATGCAGGGGCACATTTACCATTTTGCCACACATAGGCAGTAAGAATTTGCCGCCCTCCCACAAATCACTGTTGGGGACAGGTGTGTTTATGGGTTTAATTCAATCCTTCATATTTTCTGTTACCCTAAAATTAGTTGTTTATATAATGTTTTCTTCCCAATTCTTCTTAATACATTTCTGTAGAACAATTTACGTAACACAGTGACGTATAGACGTGGTTTTGGCGTAGCCCTTGCAACCACTTCATGTTTGTAATCGTTGTACTGAATAAATCACGTTTACTCCTTTATTTGAAATTAAGATTATTAATTATAGAACCTAACATTACATGGTGTCAGAAGTGGTTAAAATCACAAAATTAACTGAAAAAGGAGTAAAAAAGTTGCAAGATGACAACAACAAAAGCAAACGAAGCAGTAACTGGAATCAAACCGCCAGGTAACCTACAAATCGAGCCTGACAAATCTACGAACTGGAAAAAGTGGTTACAGCAGTTCGAATGGTATGCAACTGTCATCCAGCTAGATAATAAGCCTGCTGAAGTCCAGGCTGCAACGTTTATGGCGATTATAGGGCCAGACGCAATCGAAATTTACAATAATTTTAACCTTAGCGATGCTGACAAAAATAGGTTGGAAGTCATTAAAGAAAAGTTTAAAGAGTATTTCACACCAAAAACAAACATTTCTTTTGAAAGATATATATTTTTTAAGATTGAACAAAATGAAGATGAACAGTTCAAAGAATTTTTAACAAGAATAAAAACACAAGCAAGCAAATGTGAATTTGGCATACTTGATGAAATGTTAAAAGACAAAATAGTATTTAGAATTAAATCTAGTCAAGTAAGAGAAAACCTGCTAACTGAGGACAAACTCGACTTGACAAAAGCTATAGCTATCTGCAAAACTAGCGAACAAGCTTCCAAACAACTGGATGAGTTTGAAGGCAAAAGTAAAGCAGATAAAATTTTAGCAGTCAAAGGCAAGAGTACCAAAAATAAAGATCAAAATCAGAGTTTTGACTGCAAAAGATGTGGTTCAAATCACAAAAGCAAAGAATGCCCAGCTTTTAATAAAAAATGTGGTAAGTGCAGTAAGACTGGTCATTTTGCCAAAATGTGTTGCACTAAGAATAACTGTGATTCCAAGCGCAAAATCAAAGTGAACATATTAGAAGAAAGTTCAAACTGTGAAGATGAAATATACATAAGTACCATAAGTGCTGGTGAAAGGAAAGACTGGATCAAGTTGGTAACATAAAGTTTTCTGTCAAAATTGATACTGGTGCAGAATGCAATGTATTACCTATTATCCCGAGCATGGGAGAAAAGTCTGTAGCGATGCAGCCAATGAGGTGAGAGCACAGCGTTGTCAAGTGTGTATAGTTGTCTTCATAGAAAGCTCGAATTATTTAACTACCGGTAAATAAATAACTATATATCTATTCTATTTTTCGCTCATCTATTATCACAGTGTTATTAAAAACAGTAATGAAATTTTTAATTTAAAATAATTAATAAGTAATGTATAAAACGTCTATAAAATTATTGTTTCTTATTGTAATCTAATCTGATGTAAAGATATTTATACTGAAAAACAATTTAATTTTTAAATTGGTTTTATTAAGCCACAATTATTAACAGAATAGTGATATTTTATTCTACATTAAAGAAATACTTATATTCTAATTTGTAAAAGAGCAGACATAGTATTTTATACTATTGTATTTTTATGCCAAGATATCTTTGAGTTATTCTTATTGTAGTTGTTTATTAACGTGAAAATGTGCTTTGTAACAATTTATTTTGTTATTTTGATTTATTAAATTTAAATGACAAAATAATTGTCATGTTATTAATGAAATTAAGTTTGACACATTATATTACACTTTAGCGACACGCCGACAATTTGGTTCTGTGCTTTGGTACAGATTGTAACGCTGATATAGAATGCAGTGTGTCAAAATTCGCTTATCGACATATTTTATGTAATTAATTGAATAAAATATTATAAATTTAAGTCAAATATTATAAATATAAATTATTAGGTTTTGACACCATGACATTGAAGTGAATCTACCTTAAATTGCTGTTAGTATGTCAGCAATATCTGCATCGTCATCGAGGGGGGTGGCTAGCACTTCTGACGCACTGTCGTCGTTGTCACGCTCACTATCTGAATAATTGCTGTCTGTATCACTATCATCTACTAGATTGATCACTATTTTATCAAGGTTATCCGCCCTTGCACATTCTTTGTCAACATCATCTTCTTGTAGTTTTTCGGCATGTTTAATGCGCGATTGCCAGTCCTCTTTGGTCACTCGGCCAAGTGCTTCACAGACAAGCATTTCGACATCAGACAACTTAAATGTCTTGTTATTTTCAGCAATGTCCCTCTTAACCTTTGCCCAAATCAGCTCGATCAGGTTATACTGGCAGTGATATGGTGGAAGTCTAACCACTGAATAACCCATTAAACTGGCAATCACATCCAGTTCGTAAGTTTTTTCTTTGTTCTTAAATGGCTTCACCTTTTCTAAGAGTTCCACCTTAGTTTCATTATGACTAAAAGCAATACACTTTTCGGTAAGCCATTTCTGAATTTCTTCTTTTTTCCAAATAGTGGCTGGTATTTTTTCTGCCAGCACCGAGTGATAAGGGGCATTGTCCATTACTATTAAGGAAACTTCCTCTAGTAGGTTGAGGAATGAGATGAACCATTCTTTGAAAGACTGAGCATTCATCTCGTCATGATAGTCCTGGCTGTTAGTCTTCAATTGGAAAACCCATTCAGTCTTTCATAAATCCCTCATTCGAGCCAACGTGGCATATTATAAGCCGTCTTCCCTTACCGAGGGGTACTTTAACGCCAAATGATTTGTTGTTATCTTGCCAACCGTATTTCAGACTATGGTGTTCGTTGACCCATGTTTCGTCCAAATAATAAACAGGGCGTTTATCTTCCGACTGCCTTAACTGGTGCCACGATGTCACTTCTCTCCATTAAAAATTTCCTTCTGTCATTCATTTTACGATATTTGAAACCAATTTTTTTTAACATTCTACGAGTCGACCAAACTGAACCCTTATAGCCTAAACTGTTTCTTAAAACTGTAGTTATTTTTTCTGCTGTTGGAAATTCTCCCTTATCATAATACAAAAATATTGTTCTCCGTACAACGTCCTCATCAAATTTGTCCATTTCAGTCATTTCACATTTTCTTTTTCTTTTTTTTTCCAGGGGTTGAAAATGTTTTATCAGATGGATCTTCATTCACTGTTGTACTAGCCTCCTTGCAAACTCTGTTTACAGTCTTTTCACTGATATTGCAGGCTAAACTACACAATTTTGCACATTGATTAAAGTTAACAGTTTCCCTAAACTGCGGAATTGAAAGCTTTTTAAAAAAATTATATACATTCCAAACAATGTTCCTCTCACCACTATGCAGGGTTTTTCTTTTTTTTCCTGTACTTATAAAAGTATTGGCGTTAACACCTGTAACTTCCATGATAACACAAGGCAAAAAACTTTTAAACACTTAAAACTTCACTTCAAAATTGGATAGCACTTGTCACAAACTGAACAGTTCGAACGCTCCCACTCAACTGAATCATAACAAGGATAAAAACGTTGGTACAGAATGTGTTCAGTCAAGTCACCTTTTCCAGAAATAGTCTAAAAATAGTACATGATCAGTGTGGGAACACCGCTCCACACTGATTTGTTTGTTCAAGGTTGCGCGCTCAGTAGGCTCCGCCCTCAATGGACTTTAGCCGTGCTCTTTAGATTAGGCATCTAGTGGATAAAACCAAAGCTAGTTTACAACCAAGTCGTACAAAAAACTTAATAAGTTATACAGTGTGACTTTAATTATTATGTCTCTAGTTCTGGGCGGCATTTGTGACTTTTCCCTCCTCTATATTAATATATAAACATAAATGTATCTGTTTACAGGAATAACCAATAAACTATATTCGGGTCTGTTTACATTATTTGTATGAGGCACGTATGTCACACGCACCATAATTATGGTACTTACCATAATTATAGCATCTGTTTATTTCAGTCTTGTTATCTCTATTTTTATTACCTAAGGTTCCAGGATTCAGCTCAGCGAGAATGCTGGCAGAGACAGGCATCGAAATGAGAATACGTTCAATTGAAACATTGACCATTAATAGTGATTTATTCAATAATTTCTTTAAGCGTGTACACCGGACAAAATATAAACATGGCGGCCATTATTTATTGGCCTGCTTTCATCATAAACTCTTTTATCTCTTCATTAAACTTTAAGTTACCAAATTCTATATATTGATTCTGCAGCTGCTTCGTTATTAAATGACTTTAACTATATTCTCTTAAGATAAACGCAAACCAAGACCCCGTTTGGATGTCGACACTTAACACGCACGCCCCGCTTTCTCTCTCACATTCATACTTATAATCTCAATTTACTTTTTGTGTACACATATCTGCAATTTGGGTAAAGAGCTCTTTAAGTAAAATTTTGGTTTTGCACTTTCCTGAATCTGTAGACTAGAAGTTCTAGAAGCGGGTTCACATGTTGGTTTCTCAAAGTAGCGTGGTTACATTTTTACTATTTTCACTGACTCTAATGTATAATTTTGAAAACAATTACTGCTCACTGTTTTAGTTCACTTCTAGTTATCACATAATTACATTTTGGTTACATTTTGAACTGTTTAAAACAACTAGGCCGGTATAAATTGCCGGCTGCCTGTAACAAGGTGTTACTGCTGCTGCTGTATTGTAGAGACTGGGGCGAAAATTATGCAAATTTTACGTATGTGTGTGTGAGTATACGTCATCGTTCTTTTGTCTCTAGGGTTGCCACCTGTCCCGATTTGATCGGGAGACTCCCGAAATCGTATCGTTTCTCCCGACTCCCGATTTTAATTTTAAGCTCCCGACTTTTGTAAAAAAATATTTTTTGTATTAAAATTAATTTTATTTTCTCAGTCATGAACTCTACAGTTATGTAAAGTACCTTTAAATTGTTCAGAGTACATTGGGTTTATTTTTTTTGTAAATCGACGCATGCGCACATTCATCTACGAGTAAATGGCAGTGCAAGCTGTACATAACCAAATTACCAAACGTTTGTTTACAATGTAGTCCTCGTTGCAGTGATTTTAAAAGTTACTTAAAGTTAAAATGTGATCATTAAATAAATTAGTAAATCTAATTAGTATAAGTTAGTTCGTAATGTAAGTATTATGAAAATATTAAATATGCATGTCATGTCAATGATAATAACTAAGTTATTTTTTAAAAACACGTTGTGAACAATAAAAATGTTTAATTTATGTTAATTTATTTATAATTTTGGCCTAAAATAAAATAATTATTTAAATTTTGAGTATTTATTTAATTATTAAACATTTATAACTATAAGTTGTTTATTAACACACACACACACACACACACTTACAAATTCATATGCACGAACGAGGATGAGTATATCTCCCGACTTCGTGATACTGTGAGGTGGCAAATCTCCCGACTTCGTGATACTTTGAGGTAGCAACCCTATTTGTCTCTGGTTATATAATAGCCTTGTTTGTTACGTATTTTACTCACGTCATTGTTGTTTTAATGACGTTTGGAGTTGTTGGCCAATGAAACATAAGTATGAAGCGCCGTTATTAGTGGCTGTAACCATTATAAGTCTTTTTAGCTGCACGTACACTGCTGTCCTTGAAATTATTTTGTTGTCTCGGAACTGCGTCGTTGTAGGCAAAAACCAAGGGAAATTGTGTCACCCATAGAAATGACTTTAAAAACATCGAAATACAATAGTTTACTACCTTGCATACCATATTTTTTATATCAGACTTTTTGTACTGTCACAACAGACGACAGAATGACAGTTCTAGGTGAAGTAAAACTACAGTGTAAATTAAAAAACGAAGAAGCAAAAGTCTTATTTAAAGTAGTACAAGAAAAAGTTACCAATCCTAGGACTCCAAACTTGTGAATATTAGGACTTGTTGGAAGAGTAAAAACTGAAAAGAAAGTCAATCTACAGATGATATATTTGAAGGGTTAGGCTATTACAAGGATTATGAATATGACATCGACCTGATCGAGAACCCTAGATTCGAGATAAAACCCTCAAGGAGAGTTCCACATGCAATAAGAGATGAGGTAAAGCAAGAACTCGACAGGATGGTAAAGTTAGATGTCATCAAACCTGAAACAGAGCCTACACCTGCAGTGAGTCCAATGGTGGTAGTTAGACAGAAAGGTTAATTAAGAATCTGCATAGATCCGTCAGACGTGAACAAAAACATTTTGAGGCGGCATTTTCCTCTTTCTACAATAGAAGAGATATCAGCTGATATCAAAGGATCAGAATTTTTTGCATTACTAGATTGCATGAAAGGATTCCAAATTAAACTGTCAAAAAGAACACAAAAGATATTAACATTTCCCACACCATGGGGAAGATATTCTTTCAAGAGATTTCCTTTCGGCGTATCCTCAGCGCCTGAAATATTTCAAGAAATTTTAACAAATTTACTTAGTAAATTCAAAAATGTAAGAGTGTCGATCGACGACATCTTTATACACACAAAAAACAGAAAAGAGTTACACAAAACAGTTAGCGAAGTCATCGAAGTGCTAAAAATTTCAGCCTTTAAGCTGAATAAAAACATATTGTTGAAGCAAAAAAGCTAAAATTTTTGGGACACATTGTTTCAGCCAAAGCACTAGAAGCAGACCCATAAAAAGTAGAAGCCATACAAGCCATGAAAACACTAACAAATAAAAAAGAGTTACAGAAACTCTTAGGAATGATAACCTACCTAAACAAGTTTATTTATAACATGTCAGACCTAACAAATCCATTAAGAAATTTGTTACATAAAGACACAAGTTTTACCTGGGAATTCCATCATGAAGAGGCACTCAGCAAGATAAAACAAGTACTACTGAGTCCACCAGTACTAAGATTATATGATGTAAACAAACCTGTAACTCTATAACAGTTGACACAAGCTCAAAAAACCTTGGGGCAGCACTTCTTCAAGGAGGCCAGCCAGTAGCTTATGGAGCCAGAGCACTGACTAAATCTGAGCAGAATTATCCTCAGATTGAGAAAGAAGCACTCGCTATACTATTTAGATGCAAAAAGTTTCACGAGTATGTATACGGTAAAGCAATAACAGTGGAATCAGATCACAAACCGCTTGAGACAATCTTCAAGAAAAATATACAATCAGCTCCAGCAAGACTGCAACGTATAATGCTTAATTTTGCACCATATTCACCAAACGTTATGTTTAAAAAGGGCACAGAAATACCTCTGGCAGATTTCTTAAGTCGTGACTGTGATGCTTCTAAGTTAAGATATGACCAAGAAGAGAACCTCGAAGTAGCAGTCATTCTACCAATTTCATTGGATGTTAAAGGGGAGTTAATTCAAGCAACAGAAGAGGATCCACATTTACAGTTTCTACTTAAAACAATAATGCATGGGTTTCCAGAAAGAGCCGATGAACTTCCTGCAGAACTGCGACATTATTTAAACTTCAAAGAGTTGACTTTGATATTGACATATCTTAAAGGACTAATTTTTAAAGGTGAAAAAATTATAGTACCAAAAACACAAATACCCAGGATGTTACGCAGTCTCCACCAAGGACATCTAGGAATCCAGAGCTGCTTAAGGAGAGCTCGTCAATCACTTTACTGGAGAGGACAATATGATGATATTGTAAAACTAGTCAGTGGTTGTTCTGTCTGCGAACAAACACAAAGAGACAATACCAAAGGTACAGTGTGTAACAGTACAGATTTGCCTGTACCAGAATAATGGTATGTAGGGATATTTTTATTGTAAATCTTATTATGATCATGAAGTTTAACCAGGGCAAGTTAGTTTTGCACAAGTCCCAGTAATACGCAAATTCACCAGAGGGGAGCCGAGCCAAGGTCATCGGAGTACGAGTGGAATAAAATTTGTGTAATGGCGGTTTTAGGCGCTACATATTGACAATACGAACTTTTCATTGGTCCATTGTAACAAATCGTCACCAAAAACACAATGACGATATAAAACCATTACGTATTAACCAAGGCGGTGGTTGGAAAACAATAGACGATGACGTCAGATGCACGACCACTTACATAATAATTGTGTCTGCTTCCGCCCCAGTCGCCAGAACATCACCATGGCAGTAACACGTTAAAATTGTGCTGGCCTAAAATAGTCAGCTAGTGTTTTATTTGAATTAACAAAATGTAATCACAAGTAACAGTGTTAACCAGTAATTATAACCAACATGTAAATTCAGTGCAAAGGACAGACGAAAGCTAGATAACAACGTCTGCCTCAGTCTTCAAAAGTAACGTAGAGAGCATACACGCTCTAACAGTAGTGGGCAGTTTTCTGCCATCAAAATGTAACATTTACTACCTAAAATGATCTAATCAATATCATAGTAAACACTAACATTTATTAGAATCAGTGCACTTAACGAAAATGTATTAAAAGTAGAGTCAGTGGGAAATGACTACCATCAAACTGGACGAACGCCTGCCAACCGCATGGAACCGCTAAGGAGGAAGCTACACCACTTCACTTTCAGGAAAGCCCTACCATTTATTATCTAAATTCAAAATTATAAAGATGAGCTCAATTTTCATAAAATTTGTTTAAATTCAAGTGAGAGAGAGAGAGAGTGAGAAAGCGAGTGTGTAAACCGGTGTTGATCAACGCAATATTAACTGAGGCGTTGGTTTGTGATGATGGTTGACCAGTATTAGGATTAAAATATTAAAGAAAGCTATAATTTTGTTTAATGATGATACTCACAAGAATAAAAGAAGTCATTTACATTAAATCATAAAGTGTATGCAATTAACCTTGAGCAAGGTCAAGGGCGGAATATCATCGCCGCCATTTTGAAATCTGAACCATTAACTTGGGTTATGCTTATGTCAATTTGCCACATATATGATGAAATAAAATCAAATTCGTTACATTTATCTAATGTGTTATGTTATTTCTATACCCAACAACCTCTGCCGCTGTCTGCTTAACGCAATTATGGACCAAAAGCCTAGTGCATGTAACTGAGCTGAACACGTGTTATTCCGGTGATGAGATTTATTATGCAGATGACACACAATTTGAACATCATCCATGTATTATTATTAATAATTATTTATGTCAAAAAATGCGTAAATTAACAGATTGCGCCCAGAACAGGGACTTAAACGTAAATTAACAGATGGCAGCCCGAACTTGGACTTTATATATAAAGAAAATATATAAATAAGCAGAAAAGCAGAGGTGGAAGGGTAAAGAAATAAACATAAAAGAGAGGTTATCTATAGAGATTACCTATGGTATAAAAAGACGTACACAACAAATAAAACAAAGTTTAGTACCATCAGTACGACAAAATGGCAGATAACGAAAGCATTAACGTAGAAAATACAAACACATAATCATTGATGTTGAGCGCACCACAGGCGAACTCAACGCCTATAGTAAATAACAGAATGGAAGAAAATGACATAATAAAAATGATGAAACTGCTTTTCAATGAGCAGAGCATCAAATTTGATCAATTCGATGTACAATTGAGTGATATCAAAAAAGAAATTAAAAAACAGAGCTGTAGATTTGACAAAAGATTAAGTGAAATAAGTACAAAGTTAGAAAAAATAGAATTAGAAAAGAAGAAATTAGAATTAAACAAATTTGAATTGAACAAAGATGATAAGGTAAGTAGTAGTGGAAATGACGATAAAATAAATAAAAATATAGTAATAGGAGATAATAGTGTGGAGGTTGGTAGTAATAATGGAATTTTATGGGGAATAGAATATAATAATAAGGGAATGATAGTGTGTTTTGAAGGTTTAAAGAGTGGGTGTAAAGAGAGATATATTGAGAGAGAGGAGTGTTGTTGGGAGAGGTATTATTATGAGAGATGTTTTAAAAGTGAGAGATATTGTGAGAGAAACAGAGAAGTAGAAATTTTTAAGATAGGTAGAAATTATGAAGAGTTTGTAGCAAGGTTAGGTGGAGAGAGAAGTGAAAATAATAACAAGTACTTACCTTATAATAAAACAGAAGTAGTAGGAGATAATGAGAATAATGACTTGACAAAATACCTAATTATGACTGATTTTACTGAAGGTGACAGAAACATACCCGATCAGGAGTTATATGAATTTGTGGAAACGGATAAAAATTTGAATAGTTAGTGCATGTATAAGGATGTTAGTATAAAATATCTAATATTAAACCATGTATATAGTTTTAAGGTTCGATTATTATTTGACGATGGAGGTTAGTTGTTCTTAGTGTGTTTATGAACATTTAATTATGTGAACAGTGTTTTTTAAGATGGACTATTTGTGACTGATTTTGGTAAATGATTTAATGATTATGTGGATTGTATATTTTTGTGTATATTAATGTCAATGTATTTGTGTACTTTGCTGTTGTGTATTTTATATATTTTTTATGTAAACATGTATTGTAGAATAAATAATTGAAGGAAGTTTAATAATGATTTTGAAATGATATGGAATTCAGATTCTAATGGTTAGTAAATGATTATATAGTTGGATGTTGAAAGGTATTGTTGTTAGTAGGTAAGTGATGAGTTTTCTAGTGGTATATTAAGGTGAAATGTTGTAAAGAGGTTTGGGGATAGTGATAAATAAGGGCATTGGAGTTAGTTAAATAAAGTTATTGGGAGTTAGGGAAAATAAAATGTTGAGATGTTGATAATATATAAAGAGGTGTTAGATATTTTAGGGACACAGTGGTTAGTGATTATATGTAGAGGTAAGTAATGTGGATGGTAATTTTATAGTTGTTGATAATATTTTGTAGTAAGGATCCAGTGTTAGGGAGTGATCAACGAGCGACGTGGCAAGGGACCAGCATGCAGCGTTGTGGCAGGCGGAGCAATTTTGGGTTAGAGTGTTTGCCGATATTGGTGGAGGGCAAATGGTTATGAATGGATTTGGCCAGTTAAGTAACATACATCCTTATTAAAAGACAAAATGAGCGGTGCCAGAGGTTTTAAATGGGATTTGTGAAGGGGGTTATTATAGAGATATTGGTGTCAAAATACGTTAATGGTTAGAAGCAGTTGTTAGTGTAAAAAAGAGGGGAGTAAGGTTAGATTGACAATGCCAAAATAAGATATAGAGAATAATGAATAATAGAGAGTCACCCAAACTAGTAAGGATAAAAAGGTTAGAAATAGGGAAATTCATAGTAGGAAGGTAATGTAACAGAGGGATTGATGATAAATTTGAAATTATTGTTTGTATAGAATCTGATATAAATAAGTGTTAAATAATAAAAGTGAATAGAAAGTTGAAAATAGTAATAATGTCTTCTCAAAATTTTGCTACAAGTTGTGTAAATGTGAATTGTTCAATGTTCGTGTTTAATGTTTATTGCACAATGTTTTATTATGTTGATGGTAAAATAGGTTAGGAGGCTACTATAATGGTAGTGACCATATTAATATTAATTTTTATGTTAGAGCAACAAGTCTCTAGGAAATGATTCTGTTAAAAAAGGGGTAAAATTGAAGTAAAGAAATGAATAAAGAAAGTTAGATAGTTTTGAAGTACTGCCATAATAGATAAATATACTGATATTAAGTGAGATAAATGAATAGAAATAGTAGTTGTTGTTTGAGAATCAAAACATTTATGTTGTGTTTAGTATAGGAGCATAATTTCTTATGATGAAAGAGGCAATTTGATATTGACTGGAGTCAGAACAATTGATACAAATATGTAGGAGTGTTGTCAAGTAGAAGGCTGATCTATCGTAAATCTTGTTATATTTTATTGTGTTATTTGAAATTTTATTAGTAAAGAAACCAACGCCTCAAATCACAAACCAATGCATCTAAGAGGAAACATATCAGTTGCGGATACGTAAATGAATAAGGCCACTATTTTAAAATTTTGTATTGAATGTTTCAGAGTTTTATGGTGTTGTGATCGCGGTCCTGCGCTGGCCGGAGCGTCAGAACAGGAGCGTGCAGTGCCTCATGGCCTTATGTTGTAGGGATCTCTCCGGAGAAGTCCAGTAAGGTCAGACGGGTACGATCGACACTATAGGACCAAGGGTAAGTGATTGAGATTTTCTTTTTATTAACACTACAGGGGGTTGTGGCACATATCTGAACTGATCCTTTTAGAAAAGTACGAATGAGTCAATGAAAGTTTTTGTGTCTCGACACCAAACCTTTCATTGAGGGGGTTTTGTAACAGTACAGATTTGCCTGTACCAGAATAATGGTATGTAGGGATATTTTTATTGTAAATCTTATTATGATCATGAAGTTTAACCAGGGCAAGTTAGTTTTGCACAAGTCCCAGTAATATGCAAATTCACCAGAGGGGAGCCGAGCCAAGGTCATCGGAGTACGAGTGGAATAAAATTTGTGTAATGGCGGTTTTAGGCGCTACATATTGACAATACGAACTTTTCATTGGCCCATTGTACGAAATCGTCACCAAAAACACAATGACGATATAAAACCATTACGTATTAACCAAGGCGGTGGTTGGAAAACAATAGACGATGACGTCAGATGCACGACCACTTACATAATAATTGTGTCTGCTTCCGCCCCAGTCGCCAGAACATCACCATGGCAGTAACACGTTAAAATTGTGCTGGCCTAAAATAGTCTGCTAGTGTTTTATTTGAATTAACAAAATGTAATCACAAGTAACAGTGTTAACCAGTAATTATAACCAACATGTAAAGTCAGTGCAAAGGACAGACGAAAGCTAGATAACAACGTCTGCCTCAGTCTTCAAAAGTAACGTAGAGAGCATACACGCTCTAACAGTAGTGGGCAGTTTTCTGCCATCAAAATGTAACATTTACTACCTAAAATGATCTAATCAATATCATAGTAAACACTAACATTTATTAGAATCAGTGCACTTAACGAAAATGTATTAAAAGTAGAGTCAGTGGGAAATGACTACCATCAAACTGGACGAACGCCTGCCAACCGCATGGAACCGCTAAGGAGGAAGCTACACCACTTCACTTTCAGGAAAGCCCTACCATTTATTATCTAAATTCAAAATTATAAAGATGAGCTCAATTTTCATAAAATTTGTTTAAATTCAAGTGAGAGAGAGAGAGGGTGAGAAAGCGAGTGTGTAAACCGGTGTTGATCAACGCAATATTAACTGAGGCGTTGGTTTGTGATGATGGTTGACCAGTATTAGGATTAAAATATTAAAGAAAGCTATAATTTTGTTTAATGATGATACTCACAAGAATGAAAGAAGTCATTTACATTAAATCATAAAGTGTATGCAATTAACCTTGAGCAAGGTCAAGGGCGGAATATCATCGCCGCCATTTTGAAATCTGAACCATTAACTTGGGTTATGCTTATGTCAATTTGCCACATATATGATGAAATAAAATCAAATTCGTTACATTTATCTAATGTGTTATGTTATTTCTATACCCAACAACCTCTGCCGCTGTCTGCTTAACGCAATTCTGGACCAAAAGCCTAATGCATGTAACTGAGCTGAACACGTGTTATTCCGGTGATGAGATTTATTATGCAGATGACACACAATTTGAACATCATCCATGTATTATTATTAATAATTATTTATGTCAAAAAATGCGTAAATTAACAGATTGCGCCCAGAACAGGGACTTAAACGTAAATTAACAGATGGCAGCCCGAACTTGGACTTTATATATAAAGAAAATATATAAATAAGCAGAAAAGCAGAGGTGGAAGGGTAAAGAAATAAACATAAAAGAGAGGTTATCTATAGAGATTACCTATGGTATAAAAAGACGTACACAACAAATAAAACAAAGTTTAGTACCATCAGTACGACAAAATGGCAGATAACGAAAGCATTAACGTAGAAAATACAAACACATAATCATTGATGTTGAGCGCACCACAGGCGAACTCAACGCCTATAGTAAATAACAGAATGGAAGAAAATGACATAATAAAAATGATGAAACTGCTTTTCAATGAGCAGAGCATCAAATTTGATCAATTCGATGTACAATTGAGTGATATCAAAAAAGAAATTAAAAAACAGAGCTGTAGATTTGACAAAAGATTAAGTGAAATAAGTACAAAGTTAGAAAAAATAGAATTAGAAAAGAAGAAATTAGAATTAAACAAATTTGAATTGAACAAAGATGATAAGGTAAGTAGTAGTGGAAATGACGATAAAATAAATAAAAATATAGTAATAGGAGATAATAGTGTGGAGGTTGGTAGTAATAATGGAATTTTATGGGGAATAGAATATAATAATAAGGGAATGATAGTGTGTTTTGAAGGTTTAAAGAGTGGGTGTAAAGAGAGATATATTGAGAGGGAGGAGTGTTGTTGGGAGAGGTATTATTATGAGAGATGTTTTAAAAGTGAGAGATATTGTGAGAGAAACAGAGAAGTAGAAATTTTTAAGATAGGTAGAAATTATGAAGAGTTTGTAGCAAGGTTAGGTGGAGAGAGAAGTGAAAATAATAACAAGTACTTACCTTATAATAAAACAGAAGTAGTAGGAGATAATGAGAATAATGACTTGACAAAATACCTAATTATGACTGATTTTACTGAAGGTGACAGAAACATACCCGATCAGGAGTTATATGAATTTGTGGAAACGGATAAAAATTTGAATAGTTAGTGCATGTATAAGGATGTTAGTATAAAATATCTAATATTAAACCATGTATATAGTTTTAAGGTTCGATTATTATTTGACGATGGAGGTTAGTTGTTCTTAGTGTGTTTATGAACATTTAATTATGTGAACAGTGTTTTTTAAGATGGACTATTTGTGACTGATTTTGGTAAATGATTTAATGATTATGTGGATTGTATATTTTTGTGTATATTAATGTCAATGTATTTGTGTACTTTGCTGTTGTGTATTTTATATATTTTTTATGTAAACATGTATTGTAGAATAAATAATTGAAGGAAGTTTAATAATGATTTTGAAATGATATGGAATTCAGATTCTAATGGTTAGTAAATGATTATATAGTTGGATGTTGAAAGGTATTGTTGTTAGTAGGTAAGTGATGAGTTTTCTAGTGGTATATTAAGGTGAAATGTTGTAAAGAGGTTTGGGGATAGTGATAAATAAGGGCATTGGAGTTAGTTAAATAAAGTTATTGGGAGTTAGGGAAAATAAAATGTTGAGATGTTGATAATATATAAAGAGGTGTTAGATATTTTAGGGACACAGTGGTTAGTGATTATATGTAGAGGTAAGTAATGTGGATGGTAATTTTATAGTTGTTGATAATATTTTGTAGTAAGGATCCAGTGTTAGGGAGTGATCAACGAGCGACGTGGCAAGGGACCAGCATGCAGCGTTGTGGCAGGCGGAGCAATTTTGGGTTAGAGTGTTTGCCGATATTGGTGGAGGGCAAATGGTTATGAATGGATTTGGCCAGTTAAGTAACATACATCCTTATTAAAAGACAAAATGAGCGGTGCCAGAGGTTTTAAATGGGATTTGTGAAGGGGGTTATTATAGAGATATTGGTGTCAAAATACGTTAATGGTTAGAAGCAGTTGTTAGTGTAAAAAAGAGGGGAGTAAGGTTAGATTGACAATGCCAAAATAAGATATAGAGAATAATGAATAATAGAGAGTCACCCAAACTAGTAAGGATAAAAAGGTTAGAAATAGGGAAATTCATAGTAGGAAGGTAATGTAACAGAGGGATTGATGATAAATTTGAAATTATTGTTTGTATAGAATCTGATATAAATAAGTGTTAAATAATAAAAGTGAATAGAAAGTTGAAAATAGTAATAATGTCTTCTCAAAATTTTGCTACAAGTTGTGTAAATGTGAATTGTTCAATGTTCGTGTTTAATGTTTATTGCACAATGTTTTATTATGTTGATGGTAAAATAGGTTAGGAGGCTACTATAATGGTAGTGACCATATTAATATTAATTTTTATGTTAGAGCAACAAGTCTCTAGGAAATGATTCTGTTAAAAAAGGGGTAAAATTGAAGTAAAGAAATGAATAAAGAAAGTTAGATAGTTTTGAAGTACTGCCATAATAGATAAATATACTGATATTAAGTGAGATAATGAATAGAAATAGTAGTTGTTGTTTGAGAATCAAAACATTTATGTTGTGTTTAGTATAGGAGCATAATTTCTTATGATGAAAGAGGCAATTTGATATTGACTGGAGTCAGAACAATTGATACAAATATGTAGGAGTGTTGTCAAGTAGAAGGCTGATCTATCGTAAATCTTGTTATATTTTATTGTGTTATTTGAAATTTTATTAGTAAAGAAACCAACGCCTCAAATCACAAACCAATGCATCTAAGAGGAAACATATCAGTTGCGGATACGTAAATGAATAAGGCCACTATTTTAAAATTTCGTATTGAATGTTTCAGAGTTTTGTGGTGTTGTGATCGCGGTCCTGCGCTGGCCGGAGCGTCAGAACAGGAGCGTGCAGTGCCTCATGGCCTTATGTTGTAGGGATCTCTCCGGAGAAGTCCAGTAAGGTCAGACGGGTACGATCGACACTATAGGACCAAGGGTAAGTGATTGAGATTTTCTTTTTATTAACACTACAGGGGGTTGTGGCACATATCTGAACTGATCCTTTTAGAAAAGTATGAATGAGTCAATGAAAGTTTTTGTGTCTCGACACCAAACCTTTCATTGAGGGGGTTTTGTAACAGTACAGATTTGCCTGTACCAGAATAATGGTATGTAGGGATATTTTTATTGTAAATCTTATTATGATCATGAAGTTTAACCAGGGCAAGTTAGTTTTGCACAAGTCCCAGTAATATGCAAATTCACCAGAGGGGAGCCGAGCCAAGGTCATCGGAGTACGAGTGGAATAAAATTTGTGTAATGGCGGTTTTAGGCGCTACATATTGACAATACGAACTTTTCATTGGTCCATTGTAACAAATCGTCACCAAAAACACAATGACGATATAAAACCATTACGTATTAACCAAGGCTGTGGTTTGAAAACAATAGACGATGACGTAAGATGCACCACCACTTACATAATAATTGTGGCTGCTTCCGCCCCAGTCGCCAGAACATCACCATGGCAGTAACACGTTAAAATTGTGCTGGCCTAAAATAGTCAGCTAGTGTTTTATTTGAATTAACAAAATGTAATCACAAGTAACAGTGTTAACCAGTAATTATAACCAACATGTAAAGTCAGTGCAAAGGACAGACGAAAGCTAGATAACAACGTCTGCCTCAGTCTTCAAAAGTAACGTAGAGAGCATACACGCTCTAACAGTAGTGGGCAGTTTTCTGCCATCAAAATGTAACATTTACTACCTAAAATGATCTAATCAATATCATAGTAAACACTAACATTTATTAGAATCAGTGCACTTAACGAAAATGTATTAAAAGTAGAGTCAGTGGGAAATGACTACCATCAAACTGGACGAACGCCTGCCAACCGCATGGAACCGCTAAGGAGGAAGCTACACCACTTCACTTTCAGGAAAGCCCTACCATTTATTATCTAAATTCAAAATTATAAAGATGAGCTCAATTTTCATAAAATTTGTTTAAATTCAAGTGAGAGAGAGAGAGAGAGAGAGAGTGAGAAAGCGAGTGTGTAAACCGGTGTTGATCAACGCAATATTAACTGAGGCGTTGGTTTGTGATGATGGTTGACCAGTATTAGGATTAAAATATTAAAGAAAGCTATAATTTTGTTTAATGATGATACTCACAAGAATAAAAGAAGTCATTTACATTAAATCATAAAGTGTATGCAATTAACCTTGAGCAAGGTCAAGGGCGGAATATCATCGCCGCCATTTTGAAATCTGAACCATTAACTTGGGTTATGCTTATGTCAATTTGCCACATATATGATGAAATAAAATCAAATTCGTTACATTTATCTAATGTGTTATGTTATTTCTATACCCAACAACCTCTGCCGCTGTCTGCTTAACGCAATTCTGGACCAAAAGCCTAATGCATGTAACTGAGCTGAACACGTGTTATTCCGGTGATGAGATTTATTATGCAGATGACACACAATTTGAACATCATCCATGTATTATTATTAATAATTATTTATGTCAAAAAATGCGTAAATTAACAGATTGCGCCCAGAACAGGGACTTAAACGTAAATTAACAGATGGCAGCCCGAACTTGGACTTTATATATAAAGAAAATATATAAATAAGCAGAAAAGCAGAGGTGGAAGGGTAAAGAAATAAACATAAAAGAGAGGTTATCTATAGAGATTACCTATAGTATAAAAAGACGTACACAACAAATAAAACAAAGTTTAGTACCATCAGTACGACAAAATGGCAGATAACGAAAGCATTAACGTAGAAAATACAAACACAGAATCATTGATGTTGAGCGCACCACAGGCGAACTCAACGCCTATAGTAAATAACAGAATGGAAGAAAATGACATAATAAAAATGATGAAACTGCTTTTCAATGAGCAGAGCATCAAATTTGATCAATTCGATGTACAATTGAGTGATATCAAAAAAGAAATTAAAAAACAGAGCTGTAGATTTGACAAAAGATTAAGTGAAATAAGTACAAAGTTAGAAAAAATAGAATTAGAAAAGAAGAAATTAGAATTAAACAAATTTGAATTGAACAAAGATGATAAGGTAAGTAGTAGTGGAAATGACGATAAAATAAATAAAAATATAGTAATAGGAGATAATAGTGTGGAGGTTGGTAGTAATAATGGAATTTTATGGGGAATAGAATATAATAATAAGGGAATGATAGTGTGTTTTGAAGGTTTAAAGAGTGGGTGTAAAGAGAGATATATTGAGAGAGAGGAGTGTTGTTGGGAGAGGTATTATTATGAGAGATGTTTTAAAAGTGAGAGATATTGTGAGAGAAACAGAGAAGTAGAAATTTTTAAGATAGGTAGAAATTATGAATAGTTTGTAGCAAGGTTAGGTGGAGAGAGAAGTGAAAATAATAACAAGTACTTACCTTATAATAAAACAGAAGTAGTAGGAGATAATGAGAATAATGACTTGACAAAATACCTAATTATGACTGATTTTACTGAAGGTGACAGAAACATACCCGATCAGGAGTTATATGAATTTGTGGAAACGGATAAAAATTTGAATAGTTAGTGCATGTATAAGGATGTTAGTATAAAATATCTAATATTAAACCATGTATATAGTTTTAAGGTTCGATTATTATTTGACGATGGAGGTTAGTTGTTCTTAGTGTGTTTATGAACATTTAATTATGTGAACAGTGTTTTTTAAGATGGACTATTTGTGACTGATTTTGGTAAATGATTTAATGATTATGTGGATTGTATATTTTTGTGTATATTAATGTCAATGTATTTGTGTACTTTGCTGTTGTGTATTTTATATATTTTTTATGTAAACATGTATTGTAGAATAAATAATTGAAGGAAGTTTAATAATGATTTTGAAATGATATGGAATTCAGATTCTAATGGTTAGTAAATGATTATATAGTTGGATGTTGAAAGGTATTGTTGTTAGTAGGTAAGTGATGAGTTTTCTAGTGGTATATTAAGGTGAAATGTTGTAAAGAGGTTTGGGGATAGTGATAAATAAGGGCATTGGAGTTAGTTAAATAAAGTTATTGGGAGTTAGGGAAAATAAAATGTTGAGATGTTGATAATATATAAAGAGGTGTTAGATATTTTAGGGACACAGTGGTTAGTGATTATATGTAGAGGTAAGTAATGTGGATGGTAATTTTATAGTTGTTGATAATATTTTGTAGTAAGGATCCAGTGTTAGGGAGTGATCAACGAGCGACGTGGCAAGGGACCAGCATGCAGCGTTGTGGCAGGCGGAGCAATTTTGGGTTAGAGTGTTTGCCGATATTGGTGGAGGGCAAATGGTTATGAATGGATTTGGCCAGTTAAGTAACATACATCCTTATTAAAAGACAAAATGAGCGGTGCCAGAGGTTTTAAATGGGATTTGTGAAGGGGGTTATTATAGAGATATTGGTGTCAAAATACGTTAATGGTTAGAAGCAGTTGTTAGTGTAAAAAAGAGGGGAGTAAGGTTAGATTGACAATGCCAAAATAAGATATAGAGAATAATGAATAATAGAGAGTCACCCAAACTAGTAAGGATAAAAAGGTTAGAAATAGGGAAATTCATAGTAGGAAGGTAATGTAACAGAGGGATTGATGATAAATTTGAAATTATTGTTTGTATAGAATCTGATATAAATAAGTGTTAAATAATAAAAGTGAATAGAAAGTTGAAAATAGTAATAATGTCTTCTCAAAATTTTGCTACAAGTTGTGTAAATGTGAATTGTTCAATGTTCGTGTTTAATGTTTATTGCACAATGTTTTATTATGTTGATGGTAAAATAGGTTAGGAGGCTACTATAAGGGTAGTGACCATATTAATATTAATTTTTATGTTAGAGCAACAAGTCTCTAGGAAATGATTCTGTTAAAAAAGGGGTAAAATTGAAGTAAAGAAATGAATAAAGAAAGTTAGATAGTTTTGAAGTACTGCCATAATAGATAAATATACTGATATTAAGTGAGATAAATGAATAGAAATAGTAGTTGTTGTTTGAGAATCAAAACATTTATGTTGTGTTTAGTATAGGAGCATAATTTCTTATGATGAAAGAGGCAATTTGATATTGACTGGAGTCAGAACAATTGATACAAATATGTAGGAGTGTTGTCAAGTAGAAGGCTGATCTATCGTAAATCTTGTTATATTTTATTGTGTTATTTGAAATTTTATTAGTAAAGAAACCAACGCCTCAAATCACAAACCAATGCATCTAAGAGGAAACATATCAGTTGCGGATACGTAAATGAATAAGGCCACTATTTTAAAATTTTGTATTGAATGTTTCAGAGTTTTATGGTGTTGTGATCGCGGTCCTGCGCTGGCCGGAGCGTCAGAACAGGAGCGTGCAGTGCCTCATGGCCTTATGTTGTAGGGATCTCTCCGGAGAAGTCCAGTAAGGTCAGACGGGTACGATCGACACTATAGGACCAAGGGTAAGTGATTGAGATTTTCTTTTTATTAACACTACAGGGGGTTGTGGCACATATCTGAACTGATCCTTTTAGAAAAGTATGAATGAGTCAATGAAAGTTTTTGTGTCTCGACACCAAACCTTTCATTGAGGGGGTTTTGTAACAGTACAGATTTGCCTATACCAGAATAATGGTATGTAGGGATATTTTTATTGTAAATCTTATTATGATCATAAAGTTTAACCAGGGCAAGTTAGTTTTGCACAAGTCCCAGTAATATGCAAATTCACCAGAGGGGAGCCGAGCCAAGGTCATCGGAGTACGAGTGGAATAAAATTTGTGTAATGGCGGTTTTAGGCGCTACATATTGACAATACGAACTTTTCATTGGTCCGTTGTAACAAATCGTCACCAAAAACACAATGACGATATAAAACCATTACGTATTAACCAAGGCGGTGGTTGGAAAACAATAGACGATGACGTCAGATGCACGACCACTTACATAATAATTGTGTCTGCTTCCGCCCCAGTCGCCAGAACATCACCATGGCAGTAACACGTTAAAATTGTGCTGGCCTAAAATAGTCAGCTAGTGTTTTATTTGAATTAACAAAATGTAATCACAAGTAACAGTGTTAACCAGTAATTATAACCAACATGTAAATTCAGTGCAAAGGACAGACGAAAGCTAGATAACAACGTCTGCCTCAGTCTTCAAAAGTAACGTAGAGAGCATACACGCTCTAACAGTAGTGGGCAGTTTTCTGCCATCAAAATGTAACATTTACTACCTAAAATGATCTAATCAATATCATAGTAAACACTAACATTTATTAGAATCAGTGCACTTAACGAAAATGTATTAAAAGTAGAGTCAGTGGGAAATGACTACCATCAAACTGGACGAACGCCTGCCAACCGCATGGAACCGCTAAGGAGGAAGCTACACCACTTCACTTTCAGGAAAGCCCTACCATTTATTATCTAAATTCAAAATTATAAAGATGAGCTCAATTTTCATAAAATTTGTTTAAATTCAAGTGAGAGAGAGAGAGAGAGTGAGAAAGCGAGTGTGTAAACCGGTGTTGATCAACGCAATATTAACTGAGGCGTTGGTTTGTGATGATGGTTGACCAGTATTAGGATTAAAATATTAAAGAAAGCTATAATTTTGTTTAATGATGATACTCACAAGAATAAAAGAAGTCATTTACATTAAATCATAAAGTGTATGCAATTAACCTTGAGCAAGGTCAAGGGCGGAATATCATCGCCGCCATTTTGAAATCTGAACCATTAACTTGGGTTATGCTTATGTCAATTTGCCACATATATGATGAAATAAAATCAAATTCGTTACATTTATCTAATGTGTTATGTTATTTCTATACCCAACAACCTCTGCCGCTGTCTGCTTAACGCAATTCTGGACCAAAAGCCTAATGCATGTAACTGAGCTGAACACGTGTTATTCCGGTGATGAGATTTATTATGCAGATGACACACAATTTGAACATCATCCATGTATTATTATTAATAATTATTTATGTCAAAAAATGCGTAAATTAACAGATTGCGCCCAGAACAGGGACTTAAACGTAAATTAACAGATGGCAGCCCGAACTTGGACTTTATATATAAAGAAAATATATAAATAAGCAGAAAAGCAGAGGTGGAAGGGTAAAGAAATAAACATAAAAGAGAGGTTATCTATAGAGATTACCTATAGTATAAAAAGACGTACACAACAAATAAAACAAAGTTTAGTACCATCAGTACGACAAAATGGCAGATAACGAAAGCATTAACGTAGAAAATACAAACACAGAATCATTGATGTTGAGCGCACCACAGGCGAACTCAACGCCTATAGTAAATAACAGAATGGAAGAAAATGACATAATAAAAATGATGAAACTGCTTTTCAATGAGCAGAGCATCAAATTTGATCAATTCGATGTACAATTGAGTGATATCAAAAAAGAAATTAAAAAACAGAGCTGTAGATTTGACAAAAGATTAAGTGAAATAAGTACAAAGTTAGAAAAAATAGAATTAGAAAAGAAGAAATTAGAATTAAACAAATTTGAATTGAACAAAGATGATAAGGTAAGTAGTAGTGGAAATGACGATAAAATAAATAAAAATATAGTAATAGGAGATAATAGTGTGGAGGTTGGTAGTAATAATGGAATTTTATGGGGAATAGAATATAATAATAAGGGAATGATAGTGTGTTTTGAAGGTTTAAAGAGTGGGTGTAAAGAGAGATATATTGAGAGAGAGGAGTGTTGTTGGGAGAGGTATTATTATGAGAGATGTTTTAAAAGTGAGAGATATTGTGAGAGAAACAGAGAAGTAGAAATTTTTAAGATAGGTAGAAATTATGAAGAGTTTGTAGCAAGGTTAGGTGGAGAGAGAAGTGAAAATAATAACAAGTACTTACCTTATAATAAAACAGAAGTAGTAGGAGATAATGAGAATAATGACTTGACAAAATACCTAATTATGACTGATTTTACTGAAGGTGACAGAAACATACCCGATCAGGAGTTATATGAATTTGTGGAAACGGATAAAAATTTGAATAGTTAGTGCATGTATAAGGATGTTAGTATAAAATATCTAATATTAAACAATGTATATAGTTTTAAGGTTCGATTATTATTTGACGATGGAGGTTAGTTGTTCTTAGTGTGTTTATGAACATTTAATTATGTGAACAGTGTTTTTTAAGATGGACTATTTGTGACTGATTTTGGTAAATGATTTAATGATTATGTGGATTGTATATTTTTGTGTATATTAATGTCAATGTATTTGTGTACTTTGCTGTTGTGTATTTTATATATTTTTTATGTAAACATGTATTGTAGAATAAATAATTGAAGGAAGTTTAATAATGATTTTGAAATGATATGGAATTCAGATTCTAATGGTTAGTAAATGATTATATAGTTGGATGTTGAAAGGTATTGTTGTTAGTAGGTAAGTGATGAGTTTTCTAGTGGTATATTAAGGTGAAATGTTGTAAAGAGGTTTGGGGATAGTGATAAATAAGGGCATTGGAGTTAGTTAAATAAAGTTATTGGGAGTTAGGGAAAATAAAATGTTGAGATGTTGATAATATATAAAGAGGTGTTAGATATTTTAGGGACACAGTGGTTAGTGATTATATGTAGAGGTAAGTAATGTGGATGGTAATTTTATAGTTGTTGATAATATTTTGTAGTAAGGATCCAGTGTTAGGGAGTGATCAACGAGCGACGTGGCAAGGGACCAGCATGCAGCGTTGTGGCAGGCGGAGCAATTTTGGGTTAGAGTGTTTGCCGATATTGGTGGAGGGCAAATGGTTATGAATGGATTTGGCCAGTTAAGTAACATACATCCTTATTAAAAGACAAAATGAGCGGTGCCAGAGGTTTTAAATGGGATTTGTGAAGGGGGTTATTATAGAGATATTGGTGTCAAAATACGTTAATGGTTAGAAGCAGTTGTTAGTGTAAAAAAGAGGGGAGTAAGGTTAGATTGACAATGCCAAAATAAGATATAGAGAATAATGAATAATAGAGAGTCACCCAAACTAGTAAGGATAAAAAGGTTAGAAATAGGGAAATTCATAGTAGGAAGGTAATGTAACAGAGGGATTGATGATAAATTTGAAATTATTGTTTGTATAGAATCTGATATAAATAAGTGTTAAATAATAAAAGTGAATAGAAAGTTGAAAATAGTAATAATGTCTTCTCAAAATTTTGCTACAAGTTGTGTAAATGTGAATTGTTCAATGTTCGTGTTTAATGTTTATTGCACAATGTTTTATTATGTTGATGGTAAAATAGGTTAGGAGGCTACTATAAGGGTAGTGACCATATTAATATTAATTTTTATGTTAGAGCAACAAGTCTCTAGGAAATGATTCTGTTAAAAAAGGGGTAAAATTGAAGTAAAGAAATGAATAAAGAAAGTTAGATAGTTTTGAAGTACTGCCATAATAGATAAATATACTGATATTAAGTGAGATAAATGAATAGAAATAGTAGTTGTTGTTTGAGAATCAAAACATTTATGTTGTGTTTAGTATAGGAGCATAATTTCTTATGATGAAAGAGGCAATTTGATATTGACTGGAGTCAGAACAATTGATACAAATATGTAGGAGTGTTGTCAAGTAGAAGGCTGATCTATCGTAAATCTTGTTATATTTTATTGTGTTATTTGAAATTTTATTAGTAAAGAAACCAACGCCTCAAATCACAAACCAATGCATCTCAGAGGAAACATATCAGTTGCGGATACGTAAATGAATAAGGCCACTATTTTAAAATTTTGTATTGAATGTTTCAGAGTTTTATGGTGTTGTGATCGCGGTCCTGCGCTGGCCGGAGCGTCAGAACAGGAGCGTGCAGTGCCTCATGGCCTTATGTTGTAGGGATCTCTCCGGAGAAGTCCAGTAAGGTCAGACGGGTACGATCGACACTATAGGACCAAGGGTAAGTGATTGAGATTTTCTTTTTATTAACACTACAGGGGGTTGTGGCACATATCTGAACTGATCCTTTTAGAAAAGTATGAATGAGTCAATGAAAGTTTTTGTGTCTCGACACCAAACCTTTCATTGAGGGGGTTTTGTAACAGTACAGATTTGCCTGTACCAGAATAATGGTATGTAGGGATATTTTTATTGTAAATCTTATTATGATCATAAAGTTTAACCAGGGCAAGTTAGTTTTGCACAAGTCCCAGTAATATGCAAATTCACCAGAGGGGAGCCGAGCCAAGGTCATCGGAGTACGAGTGGAATAAAATTTGTGTAATGGCGGTTTTAGGCGCTACATATTGACAATACGAACTTTTCATTGGTCCGTTGTAACAAATCGTCACCAAAAACACAATGACGATATAAAACCATTACGTATTAACCAAGGCGGTGGTTGGAAAACAATAGACGATGACGTCAGATGCACGACCAATTACATAATAATTGTGTCTGCTTCCGCCCCAGTCGCCAGAACATCACCATGGCAGTAACACGTTAAAATTGTGCTGGCCTAAAATAGTCAGCTAGTGTTTTATTTGAATTAACAAAATGTAATCACAAGTAACAGTGTTAACCAGTAATTATAACCAACATGTAAATTCAGTGCAAAGGACAGACGAAAGCTAGATAACAACGTCTGCCTCAGTCTTCAAAAGTAACGTAGAGAGCATACACGCTCTAACAGTAGTGGGCAGTTTTCTGCCATCAAAATGTAACATTTACTACCTAAAATGATCTAATCAATATCATAGTAAACACTAACATTTATTAGAATCAGTGCACTTAACGAAAATGTATTAAAAGTAGAGTCAGTGGGAAATGACTACCATCAAACTGGACGAACGCCTGCCAACCGCATGGAACCGCTAAGGAGGAAGCTACACCACTTCACTTTCAGGAAAGCCCTACCATTTATTATCTAAATTCAAAATTATAAAGATGAGCTCAATTTTCATAAAATTTGTTTAAATTCAAGTGAGAGAGAGAGAGAGAGTGAGAAAGCGAGTGTGTAAACCGGTGTTGATCAACGCAATATTAACTGAGGCGTTGGTTTGTGATGATGGTTGACCAGTATTAGGATTAAAATATTAAAGAAAGCTATAATTTTGTTTAATGATGATACTCACAAGAATAAAAGAAGTCATTTACATTAAATCATAAAGTGTATGCAATTAACCTTGAGCAAGGTCAAGGGCGGAATATCATCGCCGCCATTTTGAAATCTGAACCATTAACTTGGGTTATGCTTATGTCAATTTGCCACATATATGATGAAATAAAATCAAATTCGTTACATTTATCTAATGTGTTATGTTATTTCTATACCCAACAACCTCTGCCGCTGTCTGCTTAACGCAATTCTGGACCAAAAGCCTAATGCATGTAACTGAGCTGAACACGTGTTATTCCGGTGATGAGATTTATTATGCAGATGACACACAATTTGAACATCATCCATGTATTATTATTAATAATTATTTATGTCAAAAAATGCGTAAATTAACAGATTGCGCCCAGAACAGGGACTTAAACGTAAATTAACAGATGGCAGCCCGAACTTGGACTTTATATATAAAGAAAATATATAAATAAGCAGAAAAGCAGAGGTGGAAGGGTAAAGAAATAAACATAAAAGAGAGGTTATCTATAGAGATTACCTATAGTATAAAAAGACGTACACAACAAATAAAACAAAGTTTAGTACCATCAGTACGACAAAATGGCAGATAACGAAAGCATTAACGTAGAAAATACAAACACAGAATCATTGATGTTGAGCGCACCACAGGCGAACTCAACGCCTATAGTAAATAACAGAATGGAAGAAAATGACATAATAAAAATGATGAAACTGCTTTTCAATGAGCAGAGCATCAAATTTGATCAATTCGATGTACAATTGAGTGATATCAAAAAAGAAATTAAAAAACAGAGCTGTAGATTTGACAAAAGATTAAGTGAAATAAGTACAAAGTTAGAAAAAATAGAATTAGAAAAGAAGAAATTAGAATTAAACAAATTTGAATTGAACAAAGATGATAAGGTAAGTAGTAGTGGAAATGACGATAAAATAAATAAAAATATAGTAATAGGAGATAATAGTGTGGAGGTTGGTAGTAATAATGGAATTTTATGGGGAATAGAATATAATAATAAGGGAATGATAGTGTGTTTTGAAGGTTTAAAGAGTGGGTGTAAAGAGAGATATATTGAGAGAGAGGAGTGTTGTTGGGAGAGGTATTATTATGAGAGATGTTTTAAAAGTGAGAGATATTGTGAGAGAAACAGAGAAGTAGAAATTTTTAAGATAGGTAGAAATTATGAAGAGTTTGTAGCAAGGTTAGGTGGAGAGAGAAGTGAAAATAATAACAAGTACTTACCTTATAATAAAACAGAAGTAGTAGGAGATAATGAGAATAATGACTTGACAAAATACCTAATTATGACTGATTTTACTGAAGGTGACAGAAACATACCCGATCAGGAGTTATATGAATTTGTGGAAACGGATAAAAATTTGAATAGTTAGTGCATGTATAAGGATGTTAGTATAAAATATCTAATATTAAACAATGTATATAGTTTTAAGGTTCGATTATTATTTGACGATGGAGGTTAGTTGTTCTTAGTGTGTTTATGAACATTTAATTATGTGAACAGTGTTTTTTAAGATGGACTATTTGTGACTGATTTTGGTAAATGATTTAATGATTATGTGGATTGTATATTTTTGTGTATATTAATGTCAATGTATTTGTGTACTTTGCTGTTGTGTATTTTATATATTTTTTATGTAAACATGTATTGTAGAATAAATAATTGAAGGAAGTTTAATAATGATTTTGAAATGATATGGAATTCAGATTCTAATGGTTAGTAAATGATTATATAGTTGGATGTTGAAAGGTATTGTTGTTAGTAGGTAAGTGATGAGTTTTCTAGTGGTATATTAAGGTGAAATGTTGTAAAGAGGTTTGGGGATAGTGATAAATAAGGGCATTGGAGTTAGTTAAATAAAGTTATTGGGAGTTAGGGAAAATAAAATGTTGAGATGTTGATAATATATAAAGAGGTGTTAGATATTTTAGGGACACAGTGGTTAGTGATTATATGTAGAGGTAAGTAATGTGGATGGTAATTTTATAGTTGTTGATAATATTTTGTAGTAAGGATCCAGTGTTAGGGAGTGATCAACGAGCGACGTGGCAAGGGACCAGCATGCAGCGTTGTGGCAGGCGGAGCAATTTTGGGTTAGAGTGTTTGCCGATATTGGTGGAGGGCAAATGGTTATGAATGGATTTGGCCAGTTAAGTAACATACATCCTTATTAAAAGACAAAATGAGCGGTGCCAGAGGTTTTAAATGGGATTTGTGAAGGGGGTTATTATAGAGATATTGGTGTCAAAATACGTTAATGGTTAGAAGCAGTTGTTAGTGTAAAAAAGAGGGGAGTAAGGTTAGATTGACAATGCCAAAATAAGATATAGAGAATAATGAATAATAGAGAGTCACCCAAACTAGTAAGGATAAAAAGGTTAGAAATAGGGAAATTCATAGTAGGAAGGTAATGTAACAGAGGGATTGATGATAAATTTGAAATTATTGTTTGTATAGAATCTGATATAAATAAGTGTTAAATAATAAAAGTGAATAGAAAGTTGAAAATAGTAATAATGTCTTCTCAAAATTTTGCTACAAGTTGTGTAAATGTGAATTGTTCAATGTTCGTGTTTAATGTTTATTGCACAATGTTTTATTATGTTGATGGTAAAATAGGTTAGGAGGCTACTATAAGGGTAGTGACCATATTAATATTAATTTTTATGTTAGAGCAACAAGTCTCTAGGAAATGATTCTGTTAAAAAAGGGGTAAAATTGAAGTAAAGAAATGAATAAAGAAAGTTAGATAGTTTTGAAGTACTGCCATAATAGATAAATATACTGATATTAAGTGAGATAAATGAATAGAAATAGTAGTTGTTGTTTGAGAATCAAAACATTTATGTTGTGTTTAGTATAGGAGCATAATTTCTTATGATGAAAGAGGCAATTTGATATTGACTGGAGTCAGAACAATTGATACAAATATGTAGGAGTGTTGTCAAGTAGAAGGCTGATCTATCGTAAATCTTGTTATATTTTATTGTGTTATTTGAAATTTTATTAGTAAAGAAACCAACGCCTCAAATCACAAACCAATGCATCTCAGAGGAAACATATCAGTTGCGGATACGTAAATGAATAAGGCCACTATTTTAAAATTTTGTATTGAATGTTTCAGAGTTTTATGGTGTTGTGATCGCGGTCCTGCGCTGGCCGGAGCGTCAGAACAGGAGCGTGCAGTGCCTCATGGCCTTATGTTGTAGGGATCTCTCCGGAGAAGTCCAGTAAGGTCAGACGGGTACGATCGACACTATAGGACCAAGGGTAAGTGATTGAGATTTTCTTTTTATTAACACTACAGGGGGTTGTGGCACATATCTGAACTGATCCTTTTAGAAAAGTATGAATGAGTCAATGAAAGTTTTTGTGTCTCGACACCAAACCTTTCATTGAGGGGGTTTTGTAACAGTACAGATTTGCCTGTACCAGAATAATGGTATGTAGGGATATTTTTATTGTAAATCTTATTATGATCATAAAGTTTAACCAGGGCAAGTTAGTTTTGCACAAGTCCCAGTAATATGCAAATTCACCAGAGGGGAGCCGAGCCAAGGTCATCGGAGTACGAGTGGAATAAAATTTGTGTAATGGCGGTTTTAGGCGCTACATATTGACAATACGAACTTTTCATTGGTCCGTTGTAACAAATCGTCACCAAAAACACAATGACGATATAAAACCATTACGTATTAACCAAGGCGGTGGTTGGAAAACAATAGACGATGACGTCAGATGCACGACCACTTACATAATAATTGTGTCTGCTTCCGCCCCAGTCGCCAGAACATCACCATGGCAGTAACACGTTAAAATTGTGCTGGCCTAAAATAGTCAGCTAGTGTTTTATTTGAATTAACAAAATGTAATCACAAGTAACAGTGTTAACCAGTAATTATAACCAACATGTAAATTCAGTGCAAAGGACAGACGAAAGCTAGATAACAACGTCTGCCTCAGTCTTCAAAAGTAACGTAGAGAGCATACACGCTCTAACAGTAGTGGGCAGTTTTCTGCCATCAAAATGTAACATTTACTACCTAAAATGATCTAATCAATATCATAGTAAACACTAACATTTATTAGAATCAGTGCACTTAACGAAAATGTATTAAAAGTAGAGTCAGTGGGAAATGACTACCATCAAACTGGACGAACGCCTGCCAACCGCATGGAACCGCTAAGGAGGAAGCTACACCACTTCACTTTCAGGAAAGCCCTACCATTTATTATCTAAATTCAAAATTATAAAGATGAGCTCAATTTTCATAAAATTTGTTTAAATTCAAGTGAGAGAGAGAGAGAGAGTGAGAAAGCGAGTGTGTAAACCAGTGTTGATAAACGCAATATTAACTGAGGCGTTGGTTTGTGATGATGGTTGACCAGTATTAGGATTAAAATATTAAAGAAAGCTATAATTTTGTTTAATGATGATACTCACAAGAATAAAAGAAGTCATTTACATTAAATCATAAAGTGTATGCAATTAACCTTGAGCAAGGTCAAGGGCGGAATATCATCGCCGCCATTTTGAAATCTGAACCATTAACTTGGGTTATGCTTATGTCAATTTGCCACATATATGATGAAATAAAATCAAATTCGTTACATTTATCTAATGTGTTATGTTATTTCTATACCCAACAACCTCTGCCGCTGTCTGCTTAACGCAATTCTGGACCAAAAGCCTAATGCATGTAACTGAGCTGAACACGTGTTATTCCGGTGATGAGATTTATTATGCAGATGACACACAATTTGAACATCATCCATGTATTATTATTAATAATTATTTATGTCAAAAAATGCGTAAATTAACAGATTGCGCCCAGAACAGGGACTTAAACGTAAATTAACAGATGGCAGCCCGAACTTGGACTTTATATATAAAGAAAATATATAAATAAGCAGAAAAGCAGAGGTGGAAGGGTAAAGAAATAAACATAAAAGAGAGGTTATCTATAGAGTTTACCTATAGTATAAAAAGACGTACACAACAAATAAAACAAAGTTTAGTACCATCAGTACGACAAAATGGCAGATAACGAAAGCATTAACGTAGAAAATACAAACACAGAATCATTGATGTTGAGCGCACCACAGGCGAACTCAACGCCTATAGTAAATAACAGAATGGAAGAAAATGACATAATAAAAATGATGAAACTGCTTTTCAATGAGCAGAGCATCAAATTTGATCAATTCGATGTACAATTGAGTGATATCAAAAAAGAAATTAAAAAACAGAGCTGTAGATTTGACAAAAGATTAAGTGAAATAAGTACAAAGTTAGAAAAAATAGAATTAGAAAAGAAGAAATTAGAATTAAACAAATTTGAATTGAACAAAGATGATAAGGTAAGTAGTAGTGGAAATGACGATAAAATAAATAAAAATATAGTAATAGGAGATAATAGTGTGGAGGTTGGTAGTAATAATGGAATTTTATGGGGAATAGAATATAATAATAAGGGAATGATAGTGTGTTTTGAAGGTTTAAAGAGTGGGTGTAAAGAGAGATATATTGAGAGAGAGGAGTGTTGTTGGGAGAGGTATTATTATGAGAGATGTTTTAAAAGTGAGAGATATTGTGAGAGAAACAGAGAAGTAGAAATTTTTAAGATAGGTAGAAATTATGAAGAGTTTGTAGCAAGGTTAGGTGGAGAGAGAAGTGAAAATAATAACAAGTACTTACCTTATAATAAAACAGAAGTAGTAGGAGATAATGAGAATAATGACTTGACAAAATACCTAATTATGACTGATTTTACTGAAGGTGACAGAAACATACCCGATCAGGAGTTATATGAATTTGTGGAAACGGATAAAAATTTGAATAGTTAGTGCATGTATAAGGATGTTAGTATAAAATATCTAATATTAAACCATGTATATAGTTTTAAGGTTCGATTATTATTTGACGATGGAGGTTAGTTGTTCTTAGTGTGTTTATGAACATTTAATTATGTGAACAGTGTTTTTTAAGATGGACTATTTGTGACTGATTTTTTTAAATGATTTAATGATTATGTGGATTGTATATTTTTGTGTATATTAATGTCAATATATTTGTGTACTTTGCTGTTGTGTATTTTATATATTTTTTATGTAAACATGTATTGTAGAATAAATAATTGAAGGAAGTTTAATAATGATTTTGAAATGATATGGAATTCAGATTCTAATGGTTAGTAAATGATTATATAGTTGGATGTTGAAAGGTATTGTTGTTAGTAGGTAAGTGATGAGTTTTCTAGTGGTATATTAAGGTGAAATGTTGTAAAGAGGTTTGGGGATAGTGATAAATAAGGGCATTGGAGTTAGTTAAATAAAGTTATTGGGAGTTAGGGAAAATAAAATGTTGAGATGTTGATAATATATAAAGAGGTGTTAGATATTTTAGGGACACAGTGGTTAGTGATTATATGTAGAGGTAAGTAATGTGGATGGTAATTTTATAGTTGTTGATAATATTTTGTAGTAAGGATCCAGTGTTAGGGAGTGATCAACGAGCGACGTGGCAAGGGACCAGCATGCAGCGTTGTGGCAGGCGGAGCAATTTTGGGTTAGAGTGTTTGCCGATATTGGTGGAGGGCAAATGGTTATGAATGGATTTGGCCAGTTAAGTAACATACATCCTTATTAAAAGACAAAATGAGCGGTGCCAGAGGTTTTAAATGGGATTTGTGAAGGGGGTTATTATAGAGATATTGGTGTCAAAATACGTTAATGGTTAGAAGCAGTTGTTAGTGTAAAAAAGAGGGGAGTAAGGTTAGATTGACAATGCCAAAATAAGATATAGAGAATAATGAATAATAGAGAGTCACCCAAACTAGTAAGGATAAAAAGGTTAGAAATAGGGAAATTCATAGTAGGAAGGTAATGTAACAGAGGGATTGATGATAAATTTGAAATTATTGTTTGTATAGAATCTGATATAAATAAGTGTTAAATAATAAAAGTGAATAGAAAGTTGAAAATAGTAATAATGTCTTCTCAAAATTTTGCTACAAGTTGTGTAAATGTGAATTGTTCAATGTTCGTGTTTAATGTTTATTGCACAATGTTTTATTATGTTGATGGTAAAATAGGTTAGGAGGCTACTATAAGGGTAGTGACCATATTAATATTAATTTTTATGTTAGAGCAACAAGTCTCTAGGAAATGATTCTGTTAAAAAAAGGGTAAAATTGAAGTAAAGAAATGAATAAAGAAAGTTAGATAGTTTTGAAGTACTGCCATAATAGATAAATATACTGATATTAAGTGAGATAAATGAATAGAAATAGTAGTTGTTGTTTGAGAATCAAAACATTTATGTTGTGTTTAGTATAGGAGCATAATTTCTTATGATGAAAGAGGCAATTTGATATTGACTGGAGTCAGAACAATTGATACAAATATGTAGGAGTGTTGTCAAGTAGAAGGCTGATCTATCGTAAATCTTGTTATATTTTATTGTGTTATTTGAAATTTTATTAGTAAAGAAACCAACGCCTCAAATCACAAACCAATGCATCTAAGAGGAAACATATCAGTTGCGGATACGTAAATGAATAAGGCCACTATTTTAAAATTTTGTATTGAATGTTTCAGAGTTTTATGGTGTTGTGATCGCGGTCCTGCGCTGGCCGGAGCGTCAGAACAGGAGCGTGCAGTGCCTCATGGCCTTATGTTGTAGGGATCTCTCCGGAGAAGTCCAGTAAGGTCAGACGGGTACGATCGACACTATAGGACCAAGGGTAAGTGATTGAGATTTTCTTTTTATTAACACTACAGGGGGTTGTGGCACATATCTGAACTGATCCTTTTAGAAAAGTATGAATGAGTCAATGAAAGTTTTTGTGTCTCGACACCAAACCTTTCATTGAGGGGGTTTTGTAACAGTACAGATTTGCCTGTACCAGAATAATGGTATGTAGGGATATTTTTATTGTAAATCTTATTATGATCATAAAGTTTAACCAGGGCAAGTTAGTTTTGCACAAGTCCCAGTAATATGCAAATTCACCAGAGGGGAGCCGAGCCAAGGTCATCGGAGTACGAGTGGAATAAAATTTGTGTAATGGCGGTTTTAGGCGCTACATATTGACAATACGAACTTTTCATTGGTCCGTTGTAACAAATCGTCACCAAAAACACAATGACGATATAAAACCATTACGTATTAACCAAGGCGGTGGTTGGAAAACAATAGACGATGACGTCAGATGCACGACCACTTACATAATAATTGTGTCTGCTTCCGCCCCAGTCGCCAGAACATCACCATGGCAGTAACACGTTAAAATTGTGCTGGCCTAAAATAGTCAGCTAGTGTTTTATTTGAATTAACAAAATGTAATCACAAGTAACAGTGTTAACCAGTAATTATAACCAACATGTAAATTCAGTGCAAAGGACAGACGAAAGCTAGATAACAACGTCTGCCTCAGTCTTCAAAAGTAACGTAGAGAGCATACACGCTCTAACAGTAGTGGGCAGTTTTCTGCCATCAAAATGTAACATTTACTACCTAAAATGATCTAATCAATATCATAGTAAACACTAACATTTATTAGAATCAGTGCACTTAACGAAAATGTATTAAAAGTAGAGTCAGTGGGAAATGACTACCATCAAACTGGACGAACGCCTGCCAACCGCATGGAACCGCTAAGGAGGAAGCTACACCACTTCACTTTCAGGAAAGCCCTACCATTTATTATCTAAATTCAAAATTATAAAGATGAGCTCAATTTTCATAAAATTTGTTTAAATTCAAGTGAGAGAGAGAGAGAGAGTGAGAAAGCGAGTGTGTAAACCGGTGTTGATCAACGCAATATTAACTGAGGCGTTGGTTTGTGATGATGGTTGACCAGTATTAGGATTAAAATATTAAAGAAAGCTATAATTTTGTTTAATGATGATACTCACAAGAATAAAAGAAGTCATTTACATTAAATCATAAAGTGTATGCAATTAACCTTGAGCAAGGTCAAGGGCGGAATATCATCGCCGCCATTTTGAAATCTGAAACCATTAACTTGGGTTATGCTTATGTCAATTTGCCACATATATGATGAAATAAAATCAAATTCGTTACATTTATCTAATGTGTTATGTTATTTCTATACCCAACAACCTCTGCCGCTGTCTGCTTAACGCAATTCTGGACCAAAAGCCTAATGCATGTAACTGAGCTGAACACGTGTTATTCCGGTGATGAGATTTATTATGCAGATGACACACAATTTGAACATCATCCATGTATTATTATTAATAATTATTTATGTCAAAAAATGCGTAAATTAACAGATTGCGCCCAGAACAGGGACTTAAACGTAAATTAACAGATGGCAGCCCGAACTTGGACTTTATATATAAAGAAAATATATAAATAAGCAGAAAAGCAGAGGTGGAAGGGTAAAGAAATAAACATAAAAGAGAGGTTATCTATAGAGATTACCTATAGTATAAAAAGACGTACACAACAAATAAAACAAAGTTTAGTACCATCAGTACGACAAAATGGCAGATAACGAAAGCATTAACGTAGAAAATACAAACACAGAATCATTGATGTTGAGCGCACCACAGGCGAACTCAACGCCTATAGTAAATAACAGAATGGAAGAAAATGACATAATAAAAATGATGAAACTGCTTTTCAATGAGCAGAGCATCAAATTTGATCAATTCGATGTACAATTGAGTGATATCAAAAAAGAAATTAAAAAACAGAGCTGTAGATTTGACAAAAGATTAAGTGAAATAAGTACAAAGTTAGAAAAAATAGAATTAGAAAAGAAGAAATTAGAATTAAACAAATTTGAATTGAACAAAGATGATAAGGTAAGTAGTAGTGGAAATGACGATAAAATAAATAAAAATATAGTAATAGGAGATAATAGTGTGGAGGTTGGTAGTAATAATGGAATTTTATGGGGAATAGAATATAATAATAAGGGAATGATAGTGTGTTTTGAAGGTTTAAAGAGTGGGTGTAAAGAGAGATATATTGAGAGAGAGGAGTGTTGTTGGGAGAGGTATTATTATGAGAGATGTTTTAAAAGTGAGAGATATTGTGAGAGAAACAGAGAAGTAGAAATTTTAAGATAGGTAGAAATTATGAAGAGTTTGTAGCAAGGTTAGGTGGAGAGAGAAGTGAAAATAATAACAAGTACTTACCTTATAATAAAACAGAAGTAGTAGGAGATAATGAGAATAATGACTTGACAAAATACCTAATTATGACTGATTTTACTGAAGGTGACAGAAACATACCCGATCAGGAGTTATATGAATTTGTGGAAACGGATAAAAATTTGAATAGTTAGTGCATGTATAAGGATGTTAGTATAAAATATCTAATATTAACCATGTATATAGTTTTAAGGTTCGATTATTATTTGACGATGGAGGTTAGTTGTTCTTAGTGTGTTTATGAACATTTAATTATGTGAACAGTGTTTTTTAAGATGGACTATTTGTGACTGATTTTGGTAAATGATTTAATGATTATGTGGATTGTATATTTTTGTGTATATTAATGTCAATGTATTTGTGTACTTTGCTGTTGTGTATTTTATATATTTTTTATGTAAACATGTATTGTAGAATAAATAATTGAAGGAAGTTTAATAATGATTTTGAAATGATATGGAATTCAGATTCTAATGGTTAGTAAATGATTATATAGTTGGATGTTGAAAGGTATTGTTGTTAGTAGGTAAGTGATGAGTTTTCTAGTGGTATATTAAGGTGAAATGTTGTAAAGAGGTTTGGGGATAGTGATAAATAAGGGCATTGGAGTTAGTTAAATAAAGTTATTGGGAGTTAGGGAAAATAAAATGTTGAGATGTTGATAATATATAAAGAGGTGTTAGATATTTTAGGGACACAGTGGTTAGTGATTATATGTAGAGGTAAGTAATGTGGATGGTAATTTTATAGTTGTTGATAATATTTTGTAGTAAGGATCCAGTGTTAGGGAGTGATCAACGAGCGACGTGGCAAGGGACCAGCATGCAGCGTTGTGGCAGGCGGAGCAATTTTGGGTTAGAGTGTTTGCCGATATTGGTGGAGGGCAAATGGTTATGAATGGATTTGGCCAGTTAAGTAACATACATCCTTATTAAAAGACAAAATGAGCGGTGCCAGAGGTTTTAAATGGGATTTGTGAAGGGGGTTATTATAGAGATATTGGTGTCAAAATACGTTAATGGTTAGAAGCAGTTGTTAGTGTAAAAAAGAGGGGAGTAAGGTTAGATTGACAATGCCCAAAATAAGATATAGAGAATAATGAATTAATAGAGAGTCACCCAAACTAGTAAGGATAAAAAGGTTAGAAATAGGGAAATTCATAGTAGGAAGGTAATGTAACAGAGGGATTGATGATAAATTTGAAATTATTGTTTGTAAGAATCTGATATAAATAAGTGTTAAATAATAAAAGTGAATAGAAAGTTGAAAATAGTAATAATGTCTTCTCAAAATTTTGCTACAAGTTGTGTAAATGTGAATTGTTCAATGTTCGTGTTTAATGTTTATTGCACAATGTTTTATTATGTTGATGGTAAAATAGGTTAGGAGGCTACTATAAGGGTAGTGACCATATTAATATTAATTTTTATGTTAGAGCAACAAGTCTCTAGGAAATGATTCTGTTAAAAAAAGGGTAAAATTGAAGTAAAGAAATGAATAAAGAAAGTTAGATAGTTTTGAAGTACTGCCATAATAGATAAATATACTGATATTAAGTGAGATAAATGAATAGAAATAGTAGTTGTTGTTTGAGAATCAAAACATTTATGTTGTGTTTAGTATAGGAGCATAATTTCTTATGATGAAAGAGGCAATTTGATATTGACTGGAGTCAGAACAATTGATACAAATATGTAGGAGTGTTGTCAAGTAGAAGGCTGATCTATCGTAAATCTTGTTATATTTTATTGTGTTATTTGAAATTTTATTAGTAAAGAAACCAACGCCTCAAATCACAAACCAATGCATCTAAGAGGAAACATATCAGTTGCGGATACGTAAATGAATAAGGCCACTATTTTAAAATTTTGTATTGAATGTTTCAGAGTTTTATGGTGTTGTGATCGCGGTCCTGCGCTGGCCGGAGCGTCAGAACAGGAGCGTGCAGTGCCTCATGGCCTTATGTTGTAGGGATCTCTCCGGAGAAGTCCAGTAAGGTCAGACGGGTACGATCGACACTATAGGACCAAGGGTAAGTGATTGAGATTTTCTTTTTATTAACACTACAGGGGGTTGTGGCACATATCTGAACTGATCCTTTTAGAAAAGTATGAATGAGTCAATGAAAGTTTTTGTGTCTCGACACCAAACCTTTCATTGAGGGGGTTTTGTAACAGTACAGATTTGCCTGTACCAGAATAATGGTATGTAGGGATATTTTTATTGTAAATCTTATTATGATCATAAAGTTTAACCAGGGCAAGTTAGTTTTGCACAAGTCCCAGTAATATGCAAATTCACCAGAGGGGAGCCGAGCCAAGGTCATCGGAGTACGAGTGGAATAAAATTTGTGTAATGGCGGTTTTAGGCGCTACATATTGACAATACGAACTTTTCACTTGGTCCGTTGTAACAAATCGTCACCAAAAACACAATGACGATATAAAACCATTACGTATTAACCAAGGCGGTGGTTGGAAAACAATAGACGATGACGTCAGATGCACGACCACTTACATAATAATTGTGTCTGCTTCCGCCCCAGTCGCCAGAACATCACCATGGCAGTAACACGTTAAAATTGTGCTGGCCTAAAATAGTCAGCTAGTGTTTTATTTGAATTAACAAAATGTAATCACAAGTAACAGTGTTAACCAGTAATTATAACCAACATGTAAATTCAGTGCAAAGGACAGACGAAAGCTAGATAACAACGTCTGCCTCAGTCTTCAAAAGTAACGTAGAAAGCATACACGCTCTAACAGTAGTGGGCAGTTTTCTGCCATCAAAATGTAACATTTACTACCTAAAATGATCTAATCAATATCATAGTAAACACTAACATTTATTAGAATCAGTGCACTTAACGAAAATGTATTAAAAGTAGAGTCAGTGGGAAATGACTACCATCAAACTGGACGAACGCCTGCCAACCGCATGGAACCGCTAAGGAGGAAGCTACACCACTTCACTTTCAGGAAAGCCCTACCATTATTATCTAAATTCAAAATTATAAAGATGAGCTCAATTTTCATAAAATTTGTTTAAATTCAAGTGAGAGAGAGAGAGAGAGTGAGAAAGCGAGTGTGTAAACCGGTGTTGATCAACGCAATATTAACTGAGGCGTTGGTTTGTGATGATGGTTGACCAGTATTAGGATTAAAATATTAAAGAAAGCTATAATTTTGTTTAATGATGATACTCACAAGAATAAAAGAAGTCATTTACATTAAATCATAAGTGTATGCAATTAACCTTGAGCAAGGTCAAGGGCGGAATATCATCGCCGCCATTTTGAAATCTGAAACCATTAACTTGGGTTATGCTTATGTCAATTTGCCACATATATGATGAAATAAATCAAATTCGTTACATTTATCTAATGTGTTATGTTATTTCTATACCCAACAACCTCTGCCGCTGTCTGCTTAACGCAATTCTGGACCAAAAGCCTAATGCATGTAACTGAGCTGAACACGTGTTATTCCGGTGATGAGATTTATTATGCAGATGACACACAATTTGAACATCATCCATGTATTATTATTAATAATTATTTATGTCAAAAAATGCGTAAATTAACAGATTGCGCCCAGAACAGGGACTTAAACGTAAATTAACAGATGGCAGCCCGAACTTGGACTTTATATATAAAGAAAATATATATAAATAAGCAGAAAAGCAGAGGTGGAAGGGTAAAGAAATAAACATAAAAGAGAGGTTATCTATAGAGATTACCTATAGTATAAAAAGACGTACACAACAAATAAAACAAAGTTTAGTACCATCAGTACGACAAAATGGCAGATAACGAAAGCATTAACGTAGAAAATACAAACACAGAATCATTGATGTTGAGCGCACCACAGGCGAACTCAACGCCTATAGTAAATAACAGAATGGAAGAAAATGACATAATAAAAATGATGAAACTGCTTTTCAATGAGCAGAGCATCAAATTTGATCAATTCGATGTACAATTGAGTGATATCAAAAAAGAAATTAAAAAACAGAGCTGTAGATTTGACAAAAGATTAAGTGAAATAAGTACAAAGTTAGAAAAAATAGAATTAGAAAAGAAGAAATTAGAATTAAACAAATTTGAATTGAACAAAAGATGATAAGGTAAGTAGTAGTGGAAATGACGATAAAATAAATAAAAATATAGTAATAGGAGATAATAGTGTGGAGGTTGGTAGTAATAATGGAATTTTATGGGGAATAGAATATAATAATAAGGGAATGATAGTGTGTTTTGAAGGTTTAAAGAGTGGGTGTAAAGAGAGATATATTGAGAGAGAGGAGTGTTGTTGGGAGAGGTATTATTATGAGAGATGTTTTAAAAGTGAGAGATATTGTGAGAGAAACAGAGAAGTAGAAATTTTTAAGATAGGTAGAAATTATGAAGAGTTTGTAGCAAGGTTAGGTGGAGAGAGAAGTGAAAATAATAACAAGTACTTACCTTATAATAAAACAGAAGTAGTAGGAGATAATGAGAATAATGACTTGACAAAATACCTAATTATGACTGATTTTACTGAAGGTGACAGAAACATACCCGATCAGGAGTTATATGAATTTGTGGAAACGGATAAAAATTTGAATAGTTAGTGCATGTATAAGGATGTTAGTATAAAATATCTAATATTAAACCATGTATATAGTTTTAAGGTTCGATTATTATTTGACGATGGAGGTTAGTTGTTCTTAGTGTGTTTATGAACATTTAATTATGTGAACAGTGTTTTTTAAGATGGACTATTTGTGACTGATTTTGGTAAATGATTTAATGATTATGTGGATTGTATATTTTTGTGTATATTAATGTCAATGTATTTGTGTACTTTGCTGTTGTGTATTTTATATATTTTTTATGTAAACATGTATTGTAGAATAAATAATTGAAGGAAGTTTAATAATGATTTTGAAATGATATGGAATTCAGATTCTAATGGTTAGTAAATGATTATATAGTTGGATGTTGAAAGGTATTGTTGTTAGTAGGTAAGTGATGAGTTTTCTAGTGGTATATTAAGGTGAAATGTTGTAAAGAGGTTTGGGGATAGTGATAAATAAGGGCATTGGAGTTAGTTAAATAAAGTTATTGGGAGTTAGGGAAAATAAAATGTTGAGATGTTGATAATATATAAAGAGGTGTTAGATATTTTAGGGACACAGTGGTTAGTGATTATATGTAGAGGTAAGTAATGTGGATGGTAATTTTATAGTTGTTGATAATATTTTGTAGTAAGGATCCAGTGTTAGGGAGTGATCAACGAGCGACGTGGCAAGGGACCAGCATGCAGCGTTGTGGCAGGCGGAGCAATTTTGGGTTAGAGTGTTTGCCGATATTGGTGGAGGGCAAATGGTTATGAATGGATTTGGCCAGTTAAGTAACATACATCCTTATTAAAAGACAAAATGAGCGGTGCCAGAGGTTTTAAATGGGATTTGTGAAGGGGGTTATTATAGAGATATTGGTGTCAAAATACGTTAATGGTTAGAAGCAGTTGTTAGTGTAAAAAAGAGGGGAGTAAGGTTAGATTGACAATGCCAAAATAAGATATAGAGAATAATGAATAATAGAGAGTCACCCAAACTAGTAAGGATAAAAAGGTTAGAAATAGGGAAATTCATAGTAGGAAGGTAATGTAACAGAGGGATTGATGATAAATTTGAAATTATTGTTTGTATAGAATCTGATATAAATAAGTGTTAAATAATAAAAGTGAATAGAAAGTTGAAAATAGTAATAATGTCTTCTCAAAATTTTGCTACAAGTTGTGTAAATGTGAATTGTTCAATGTTCGTGTTTAATGTTTATTGCACAATGTTTTATTATGTTGATGGTAAAATAGGTTAGGAGGCTACTATAAGGGTAGTGACCATATTAATATTAATTTTTATGTTAGAGCAACAAGTCTCTAGGAAATGATTCTGTTAAAAAAAGGGTAAAATTGAAGTAAAGAAATGAATAAAGAAAGTTAGATAGTTTTGAAGTACTGCCATAATAGATAAATATACTGATATTAAGTGAGATAAATGAATAGAAATAGTAGTTGTTGTTTGAGAATCAAAACATTTATGTTGTGTTTAGTATAGGAGCATAATTTCTTATGATGAAAGAGGCAATTTGATATTGACTGGAGTCAGAACAATTGATACAAATATGTAGGAGTGTTGTCAAGTAGAAGGCTGATCTATCGTAAATCTTGTTATATTTTATTGTGTTATTTGAAATTTTATTAGTAAAGAAACCAACGCCTCAAATCACAAACCAATGCATCTAAGAGGAAACATATCAGTTGCGGATACGTAAATGAATAAGGCCACTATTTTAAAATTTTGTATTGAATGTTTTAGAGTTTTATGGTGTTGTGATCGCGGTCCTGCGCTGGCCGGAGCGTCAGAACAGGAGCGTGCAGTGCCTCATGGCCTTATGTTGTAGGGATCTCTCCGGAGAAGTCCAGTAAGGTCAGACGGGTACGATCGACACTATAGGACCAAGGGTAAGTGATTGAGATTTTCTTTTTATTAACACTACAGGGGGTTGTGGCACATATCTGAACTGATCCTTTTAGAAAAGTATGAATGAGTCAATGAAAGTTTTTGTGTCTCGACACCAAACCTTTCATTGAGGGGGTTTTGTAACAGTACAGATTTGCCTGTACCAGAATAATGGTATGTAGGGATATTTTTATTGTAAATCTTATTATGATCATAAAGTTTAACCAGGGCAAGTTAGTTTTGCACAAGTCCCAGTAATATGCAAATTCACCAGAGGGGAGCCGAGCCAAGGTCATCGGAGTACGAGTGGAATAAAATTTGTGTAATGGCGGTTTTAGGCGCTACATATTGACAATACGAACTTTTCATTGGTCCGTTGTAACAAATCGTCACCAAAAACACAATGACGATATAAAACCATTACGTATTAACCAAGGCGGTGGTTGGAAAACAATAGACGATGACGTCAGATGCACGACCACTTACATAATAATTGTGTCTGCTTCCGCCCCAGTCGCCAGAACATCACCATGGCAGTAACACGTTAAAATTGTGCTGGCCTAAAATAGTCAGCTAGTGTTTTATTTGAATTAACAAAATGTAATCACAAGTAACAGTGTTAACCAGTAATTATAACCAACATGTAAATTCAGTGCAAAGGACAGACGAAAGCTAGATAACAACGTCTGCCTCAGTCTTCAAAAGTAACGTAGAGAGCATACACGCTCTAACAGTAGTGGGCAGTTTTCTGCCATCAAAATGTAACATTTACTACCTAAAATGATCTAATCAATATCATAGTAAACACTAACATTTATTAGAATCAGTGCACTTAACGAAAATGTATTAAAAGTAGAGTCAGTGGGAAATGACTACCATCAAACTGGACGAACGCCTGCCAACCGCATGGAACCGCTAAGGAGGAAGCTACACCACTTCACTTTCAGGAAAGCCCTACCATTTATTATCTAAATTCAAAATTATAAAGATGAGCTCAATTTTCATAAAATTTGTTTAAATTCAAGTGAGAGAGAGAGAGAGAGTGAGAAAGCGAGTGTGTAAACCGGTGTTGATCAACGCAATATTAACTGAGGCGTTGGTTTGTGATGATGGTTGACCAGTATTAGGATTAAAATATTAAAGAAAGCTATAATTTTGTTTAATGATGATACTCACAAGAATAAAAGAAGTCATTTACATTAAATCATAAAGTGTATGCAATTAACCTTGAGCAAGGTCAAGGGCGGAATATCATCGCCGCCATTTTGAAATCTGAACCATTAACTTGGGTTATGCTTATGTCAATTTGCCACATATATGATGAAATAAAATCAAATTCGTTACATTTATCTAATGTGTTATGTTATTTCTATACCCAACAACCTCTGCCGCTGTCTGCTTAACGCAATTCTGGACCAAAAGCCTAATGCATGTAACTGAGCTGAACACGTGTTATTCCGGTGATGAGATTTATTATGCAGATGACACACAATTTGAACATCATCCATGTATTATTATTAATAATTATTTATGTCAAAAAATGCGTAAATTAACAGATTGCGCCCAGAACAGGGACTTAAACGTAAATTAACAGATGGCAGCCCGAACTTGGACTTTATATATAAAGAAAATATATAAATAAGCAGAAAAGCAGAGGTGGAAGGGTAAAGAAATAAACATAAAAGAGAGGTTATCTATAGAGATTACCTATAGTATAAAAAGACGTACACAACAAATAAAACAAAGTTTAGTACCATCAGTACGACAAAATGGCAGATAACGAAAGCATTAACGTAGAAAATACAAACACAGAATCATTGATGTTGAGCGCACCACAGGCGAACTCAACGCCTATAGTAAATAACAGAATGGAAGAAAATGACATAATAAAAATGATGAAACTGCTTTTCAATGAGCAGAGCATCAAATTTGATCAATTCGATGTACAATTGAGTGATATCAAAAAAGAAATTAAAAAACAGAGCTGTAGATTTGACAAAAGATTAAGTGAAATAAGTACAAAGTTAGAAAAAATAGAATTAGAAAAGAAGAAATTAGAATTAAACAAATTTGAATTGAACAAAGATGATAAGGTAAGTAGTAGTGGAAATGATGATAAAATAAATAAAAATATAGTAATAGGAGATAATAGTGTGGAGGTTGGTAGTAATAATGGAATTTTATGGGGAATAGAATATAATAATAAGGGAATGATAGTGTGTTTTGAAGGTTTAAAGAGTGGGTGTAAAGAGAGATATATTGAGAGAGAGGAGTGTTGTTGGGAGAGGTATTATTATGAGAGATGTTTTAAAAGTGAGAGATATTGTGAGAGAAACAGAGAAGTAGAAATTTTTAAGATAGGTAGAAATTATGAAGAGTTTGTAGCAAGGTTAGGTGGAGAGAGAAGTGAAAATAATAACAAGTACTTACCTTATAATAAAACAGAAGTAGTAGGAGATAATGAGAATAATGACTTGACAAAATACCTAATTATGACTGATTTTACTGAAGGTGACAGAAACATACCCGATCAGGAGTTATATGAATTTGTGGAAACGGATAAAAATTTGAATAGTTAGTGCATGTATAAGGATGTTAGTATAAAATATCTAATATTAAACCATGTATATAGTTTTAAGGTTCGATTATTATTTGACGATGGAGGTTAGTTGTTCTTAGTGTGTTTATGAACATTTAATTATGTGAACAGTGTTTTTTAAGATGGACTATTTGTGACTGATTTTGGTAAATGATTTAATGATTATGTGGATTGTATATTTTTGTGTATATTAATGTCAATGTATTTGTGTACTTTGCTGTTGTGTATTTTATATATTTTTTATGTAAACATGTATTGTAGAATAAATAATTGAAGGAAGTTTAATAATGATTTTGAAATGATATGGAATTCAGATTCTAATGGTTAGTAAATGATTATATAGTTGGATGTTGAAAGGTATTGTTGTTAGTAGGTAAGTGATGAGTTTTCTAGTGGTATATTAAGGTGAAATGTTGTAAAGAGGTTTGGGGATAGTGATAAATAAGGGCATTGGAGTTAGTTAAATAAAGTTATTGGGAGTTAGGGAAAATAAAATGTTGAGATGTTGATAATATATAAAGAGGTGTTAGATATTTTAGGGACACAGTGGTTAGTGATTATATGTAGAGGTAAGTAATGTGGATGGTAATTTTATAGTTGTTGATAATATTTTGTAGTAAGGATCCAGTGTTAGGGAGTGATCAACGAGCGACGTGGCAAGGGACCAGCATGCAGCGTTGTGGCAGGCGGAGCAATTTTGGGTTAGAGTGTTTGCCGATATTGGTGGAGGGCAAATGGTTATGAATGGATTTGGCCAGTTAAGTAACATACATCCTTATTAAAAGACAAAATGAGCGGTGCCAGAGGTTTTAAATGGGATTTGTGAAGGGGGTTATTATAGAGATATTGGTGTCAAAATACGTTAATGGTTAGAAGCAGTTGTTAGTGTAAAAAAGAGGGGAGTAAGGTTAGATTGACAATGCCAAAATAAGATATAGAGAATAATGAATAATAGAGAGTCACCCAAACTAGTAAGGATAAAAAGGTTAGAAATAGGGAAATTCATAGTAGGAAGGTAATGTAACAGAGGGATTGATGATAAATTTGAAATTATTGTTTGTATAGAATCTGATATAAATAAGTGTTAAATAATAAAAGTGAATAGAAAGTTGAAAATAGTAATAATGTCTTCTCAAAATTTTGCTACAAGTTGTGTAAATGTGAATTGTTCAATGTTCGTGTTTAATGTTTATTGCACAATGTTTTATTATGTTGATGGTAAAATAGGTTAGGAGGCTACTATAAGGGTAGTGACCATATTAATATTAATTTTTATGTTAGAGCAACAAGTCTCTAGGAAATGATTCTGTTAAAAAAGGGGTAAAATTGAAGTAAAGAAATGAATAAAGAGAGTTAGATAGTTTTGAAGTACTGCCATAATAGATAAATATACTGATATTAAGTGAAATAAATGAATAGAAATAGTAGTTGTTGTTTGAGAATCAAAACATTTATGTTGTGTTTAGTATAGGAGCATAATTTCTTATGATGAAAGAGGCAATTTGATATTGACTGGAGTCAGAACAATTGATACAAATATGTAGGAGTGTTGTCAAGTAGAAGGCTGATCTATCGTAAATCTTGTTATATTTTATTGTGTTATTTGAAATTTTATTAGTAAAGTAACCAACGCCTCAAATCACAAACCAATGCATCTAAGAGGAAACATATCAGTTGCGGATACGTAAATGAATAAGGCCACTATTTTAAAATTTTGTATTGAATGTTTCAGAGTTTTATGGTGTTGTGATCGCGGTCCTGCGCTGGCCGGAGCGTCAGAACAGGAGCGTGCAGTGCCTCATGGCCTTATGTTGTAGGGATCTCTCCGGAGAAGTCCAGTAAGGTCAGACGGGTACGATCGACACTATAGGACCAAGGGTAAGTGATTGAGATTTTCTTTTTATTAACACTACAGGGGGTTGTGGCACATATCTGAACTGATCCTTTTAGAAAAGTATGAATGAGTCAATGAAAGTTTTTGTGTCTCGACACCAAACCTTTCATTGAGGGGGTTTTGTAACAGTACAGATTTGCCTGTACCAGAATAATGGTATGTAGGGATATTTTTATTGTAAATCTTATTATGATCATAAAGTTTAACCAGGGCAAGTTAGTTTTGCACAAGTCCCAGTAATATGCAAATTCACCAGAGGGGAGCCGAGCCAAGGTCATCGGAGTACGAGTGGAATAAAATTTGTGTAATGGCGGTTTTAGGCGCTACATATTGACAATACGAACTTTTCATTGGTCCGTTGTAACAAATCGTCACCAAAAACACAATGACGATATAAAACCATTACGTATTAACCAAGGCGGTGGTTGGAAAACAATAGACGATGACGTCAGATGCACGACCACTTACATAATAATTGTGTCTGCTTCCGCCCCAGTCGCCAGAACATCACCATGGCAGTAACACGTTAAAATTGTGCTGGCCTAAAATAGTCAGCTAGTGTTTTATTTGAATTAACAAAATGTAATCACAAGTAACAGTGTTAACCAGTAATTATAACCAACATGTAAATTCAGTGCAAAGGACAGACGAAAGCTAGATAACAACGTCTGCCTCAGTCTTCAAAAGTAACGTAGAGAGCATACACGCTCTAACAGTAGTGGGCAGTTTTCTGCCATCAAAATGTAACATTTACTACCTAAAATGATCTAATCAATATCATAGTAAACACTAACATTTATTAGAATCAGTGCACTTAACGAAAATGTATTAAAAGTAGAGTCAGTGGGAAATGACTACCATCAAACTGGACGAACGCCTGCCAACCGCATGGAACCGCTAAGGAGGAAGCTACACCACTTCACTTTCAGGAAAGCCCTACCATTTATTATCTAAATTCAAAATTATAAAGATGAGCTCAATTTTCATAAAATTTGTTTAAATTCAAGTGAGAGAGAGAGAGAGAGTGAGAAAGCGAGTGTGTAAACCGGTGTTGATCAACGCAATATTAACTGAGGCGTTGGTTTGTGATGATGGTTGACCAGTATTAGGATTAAAATATTAAAGAAAGCTATAATTTTGTTTAATGATGATACTCACAAGAATAAAAGAAGTCATTTACATTAAATCATAAAGTGTATGCAATTAACCTTGAGCAAGGTCAAGGGCGGAATATCATCGCCGCCATTTTGAAATCTGAACCATTAACTTGGGTTATGCTTATGTCAATTTGCCACATATATGATGAAATAAAATCAAATTCGTTACATTTATCTAATGTGTTATGTTATTTCTATACCCAACAACCTCTGCCGCTGTCTGCTTAACGCAATTCTGGACCAAAAGCCTAATGCATGTAACTGAGCTGAACACGTGTTATTCCGGTGATGAGATTTATTATGCAGATGACACACAATTTGAACATCATCCATGTATTATTATTAATAATTATTTATGTCAAAAAATGCGTAAATTAACAGATTGCGCCCAGAACAGGGACTTAAACGTAAATTAACAGATGGCAGCCCGAACTTGGACTTTATATATAAAGAAAATATATAAATAAGCAGAAAAGCAGAGGTGGAAGGGTAAAGAAATAAACATAAAAGAGAGGTTATCTATAGAGATTACCTATAGTATAAAAAGACGTACACAACAAATAAAACAAAGTTTAGTACCATCAGTACGACAAAATGGCAGATAACGAAAGCATTAACGTAGAAAATACAAACACAGAATCATTGATGTTGAGCGCACCACAGGCGAACTCAACGCCTATAGTAAATAACAGAATGGAAGAAAATGACATAATAAAAATGATGAAACTGCTTTTCAATGAGCAGAGCATCAAATTTGATCAATTCGATGTACAATTGAGTGATATCAAAAAAGAAATTAAAAAACAGAGCTGTAGATTTGACAAAAGATTAAGTGAAATAAGTACAAAGTTAGAAAAAATAGAATTAGAAAAGAAGAAATTAGAATTAAACAAATTTGAATTGAACAAAGATGATAAGGTAAGTAGTAGTGGAAATGACGATAAAATAAATAAAAATATAGTAATAGGAGATAATAGTGTGGAGGTTGGTAGTAATAATGGAATTTTATGGGGAATAGAATATAATAATAAGGGAATGATAGTGTGTTTTGAAGGTTTAAAGAGTGGGTGTAAAGAGAGATATATTGAGAGAGAGGAGTGTTGTTGGGAGAGGTATTATTATGAGAGATGTTTTAAAAGTGAGAGATATTGTGAGAGAAACAGAGAAGTAGAAATTTTTAAGATAGGTAGAAATTATGAAGAGTTTGTAGCAAGGTTAGGTGGAGAGAGAAGTGAAAATAATAACAAGTACTTACCTTATAATAAAACAGAAGTAGTAGGAGATAATGAGAATAATGACTTGACAAAATACCTAATTATGACTGATTTTACTGAAGGTGACAGAAACATACCCGATCAGGAGTTATATGAATTTGTGGAAACGGATAAAAATTTGAATAGTTAGTGCATGTATAAGGATGTTAGTATAAAATATCTAATATTAAACCATGTATATAGTTTTAAGGTTCGATTATTATTTGACGATGGAGGTTAGTTGTTCTTAGTGTGTTTATGAACATTTAATTATGTGAACAGTGTTTTTTAAGATGGACTATTTGTGACTGATTTTGGTAAATGATTTAATGATTATGTGGATTGTATATTTTTGTGTATATTAATGTCAATGTATTTGTGTACTTTGCTGTTGTGTATTTTATATATTTTTTATGTAAACATGTATTGTAGAATAAATAATTGAAGGAAGTTTAATAATGATTTTGAAATGATATGGAATTCAGATTCTAATGGTTAGTAAATGATTATATAGTTGGATGTTGAAAGGTATTGTTGTTAGTAGGTAAGTGATGAGTTTTCTAGTGGTATATTAAGGTGAAATGTTGTAAAGAGGTTTGGGGATAGTGATAAATAAGGGCATTGGAGTTAGTTAAATAAAGTTATTGGGAGTTAGGGAAAATAAAATGTTGAGATGTTGATAATATATAAAGAGGTGTTAGATATTTTAGGGACACAGTGGTTAGTGATTATATGTAGAGGTAAGTAATGTGGATGGTAATTTTATAGTTGTTGATAATATTTTGTAGTAAGGATCCAGTGTTAGGGAGTGATCAACGAGCGACGTGGCAAGGGACCAGCATGCAGCGTTGTGGCAGGCGGAGCAATTTTGGGTTAGAGTGTTTGCCGATATTGGTGGAGGGCAAATGGTTATGAATGGATTTGGCCAGTTAAGTAACATACATCCTTATTAAAAGACAAAATGAGCGGTGCCAGAGGTTTTAAATGGGATTTGTGAAGGGGGTTATTATAGAGATATTGGTGTCAAAATACGTTAATGGTTAGAAGCAGTTGTTAGTGTAAAAAAGAGGGGAGTAAGGTTAGATTGACAATGCCAAAATAAGATATAGAGAATAATGAATAATAGAGAGTCACCCAAACTAGTAAGGATAAAAAGGTTAGAAATAGGGAAATTCATAGTAGGAAGGTAATGTAACAGAGGGATTGATGATAAATTTGAAATTATTGTTTGTATAGAATCTGATATAAATAAGTGTTAAATAATAAAAGTGAATAGAAAGTTGAAAATAGTAATAATGTCTTCTCAAAATTTTGCTACAAGTTGTGTAAATGTGAATTGTTCAATGTTCGTGTTTAATGTTTATTGCACAATGTTTTATTATGTTGATGGTAAAATAGGTTAGGAGGCTACTATAAGGGTAGTGACCATATTAATATTAATTTTTATGTTAGAGCAACAAGTCTCTAGGAAATGATTCTGTTAAAAAAGGGGTAAAATTGAAGTAAAGAAATGAATAAAGAAAGTTAGATAGTTTTGAAGTACTGCCATAATAGATAAATATACTGATATTAAGTGAAATAAATGAATAGAAATAGTAGTTGTTGTTTGAGAATCAAAACATTTATGTTGTGTTTAGTATAGGAGCATAATTTCTTATGATGAAAGAGGCAATTTGATATTGACTGGAGTCAGAACAATTGATACAAATATGTAGGAGTGTTGTCAAGTAGAAGGCTGATCTATCGTAAATCTTGTTATATTTTATTGTGTTATTTGAAATTTTATTAGTAAAGTAACCAACGCCTCAAATCACAAACCAATGCATCTAAGAGGAAACATATCAGTTGCGGATACGTAAATGAATAAGGCCACTATTTTAAAATTTTGTATTGAATGTTTCAGAGTTTTATGGTGTTGTGATCGCGGTCCTGCGCTGGCCGGAGCGTCAGAACAGGAGCGTGCAGTGCCTCATGGCCTTATGTTGTAGGGATCTCTCCGGAGAAGTCCAGTAAGGTCAGACGGGTACGATCGACACTATAGGACCAAGGGTAAGTGATTGAGATTTTCTTTTTATTAACACTACAGGGGGTTGTGGCACATATCTGAACTGATCCTTTTAGAAAAGTATGAATGAGTCAATGAAAGTTTTTGTGTCTCGACACCAAACCTTTCATTGAGGGGGTTTTGTAACAGTACAGATTTGCCTGTACCAGAATAATGGTATGTAGGGATATTTTTATTGTAAATCTTATTATGATCATAAAGTTTAACCAGGGCAAGTTAGTTTTGCACAAGTCCCAGTAATATGCAAATTCACCAGAGGGGATCCGAGCCAAGGTCATCGGAGTACGAGTGGAATAAAATTTGTGTAATGGCGGTTTTAGGCGCTACATATTGACAATACGAACTTTTCATTGGTCCGTTGTAACAAATCGTCACCAAAAACACAATGACGATATAAAACCATTACGTATTAACCAAGGCGGTGGTTGGAAAACAATAGACGATGACGTCAGATGCACGACCACTTACATAATAATTGTGTCTGCTTCCGCCCCAGTCGCCAGAACATCACCATGGCAGTAACACGTTAAAATTGTGCTGGCCTAAAATAGTCAGCTAGTGTTTTATTTGAATTAACAAAATGTAATCACAAGTAACAGTGTTAACCAGTAATTATAACCAACATGTAAATTCAGTGCAAAGGACAGACGAAAGCTAGATAACAACGTCTGCCTCAGTCTTCAAAAGTAACGTAGAGAGCATACACGCTCTAACAGTAGTGGGCAGTTTTCTGCCATCAAAATGTAACATTTACTACCTAAAATGATCTAATCAATATCATAGTAAACACTAACATTTATTAGAATCAGTGCACTTAACGAAAATGTATTAAAAGTAGAGTCAGTGGGAAATGACTACCATCAAACTGGACGAACGCCTGCCAACCGCATGGAACCGCTAAGGAGGAAGCTACACCACTTCACTTTCAGGAAAGCCCTACCATTTATTATCTAAATTCAAAATTATAAAGATGAGCTCAATTTTCATAAAATTTGTTTAAATTCAAGTGAGAGAGAGAGAGAGAGAGTGAGAAAGCGAGTGTGTAAACCGGTGTTGATCAACGCAATATTAACTGAGGCGTTGGTTTGTGATGATGGTTGACCAGTATTAGGATTAAAATATTAAAGAAAGCTATAATTTTGTTTAATGATGATACTCACAAGAATAAAAGAAGTCATTTACATTAAATCATAAAGTGTATGCAATTAACCTTGAGCAAGGTCAAGGGCGGAATATCATCGCCGCCATTTTGAAATCTGAACCATTAACTTGGGTTATGCTTATGTCAATTTGCCACATATATGATGAAATAAAATCAAATTCGTTACATTTATCTAATGTGTTATGTTATTTCTATACCCAACAACCTCTGCCGCTGTCTGCTTAACGCAATTCTGGACCAAAAGCCTAATGCATGTAACTGAGCTGAACACGTGTTATTCCGGTGATGAGATTTATTATGCAGATGACACACAATTTGAACATCATCCATGTATTATTATTAATAATTATTTATGTCAAAAAATGCGTAAATTAACAGATTGCGCCCAGAACAGGGACTTAAACGTAAATTAACAGATGGCAGCCCGAACTTGGACTTTATATATAAAGAAAATATATAAATAAGCAGAAAAGCAGAGGTGGAAGGGTAAAGAAATAAACATAAAAGAGAGGTTATCTATAGAGATTACCTATAGTATAAAAAGACGTACACAACAAATAAAACAAAGTTTAGTACCATCAGTACGACAAAATGGCAGATAACGAAAGCATTAACGTAGAAAATACAAACACAGAATCATTGATGTTGAGCGCACCACAGGCGAACTCAACGCCTATAGTAAATAACAGAATGGAAGAAAATGACATAATAAAAATGATGAAACTGCTTTTCAATGAGCAGAGCATCAAATTTGATCAATTCGATGTACAATTGAGTGATATCAAAAAAGAAATTAAAAAACAGAGCTGTAGATTTGACAAAAGATTAAGTGAAATAAGTACAAAGTTAGAAAAAATAGAATTAGAAAAGAAGAAATTAGAATTAAACAAATTTGAATTGAACAAAGATGATAAGGTAAGTAGTAGTGGAAATGACGATAAAATAAATAAAAATATAGTAATAGGAGATAATAGTGTGGAGGTTGGTAGTAATAATGGAATTTTATGGGGAATAGAATATAATAATAAGGGAATGATAGTGTGTTTTGAAGGTTTAAAGAGTGGGTGTAAAGAGAGATATATTGAGAGAGAGGAGTGTTGTTGGGAGAGGTATTATTATGAGAGATGTTTTAAAAGTGAGAGATATTGTGAGAGAAACAGAGAAGTAGAAATTTTTAAGATAGGTAGAAATTATGAAGAGTTTGTAGCAAGGTTAGGTGGAGAGAGAAGTGAAAATAATAACAAGTACTTACCTTATAATAAAACAGAAGTAGTAGGAGATAATGAGAATAATGACTTGACAAAATACCTAATTATGACTGATTTTACTGAAGGTGACAGAAACATACCCGATCAGGAGTTATATGAATTTGTGGAAACGGATAAAAATTTGAATAGTTAGTGCATGTATAAGGATGTTAGTATAAAATATCTAATATTAAACCATGTATATAGTTTTAAGGTTCGATTATTATTTGATGATGGAGGTTAGTTGTTCTTAGTGTGTTTATGAACATTTAATTATGTGAACAGTGTTTTTTAAGATGGACTATTTGTGACTGATTTTGGTAAATGATTTAATGATTATGTGGATTGTATATTTTTGTGTATATTAATGTCAATGTATTTGTGTACTTTGCTGTTGTGTATTTTATATATTTTTTATGTAAACATGTATTGTAGAATAAATAATTGAAGGAAGTTTAATAATGATTTTGAAATGATATGGAATTCAGATTCTAATGGTTAGTAAATGATTATATAGTTGGATGTTGAAAGGTATTGTTGTTAGTAGGTAAGTGATGAGTTTTCTAGTGGTATATTAAGGTGAAATGTTGTAAAGAGGTTTGGGGATAGTGATAAATAAGGGCATTGGAGTTAGTTAAATAAAGTTATTGGGAGTTAGGGAAAATAAAATGTTGAGATGTTGATAATATATAAAGAGGTGTTAGATATTTTAGGGACACAGTGGTTAGTGATTATATGTAGAGGTAAGTAATGTGGATGGTAATTTTATAGTTGTTGATAATATTTTGTAGTAAGGATCCAGTGTTAGGGAGTGATCAACGAGCGACGTGGCAAGGGACCAGCATGCAGCGTTGTGGCAGGCGGAGCAATTTTGGGTTAGAGTGTTTGCCGATATTGGTGGAGGGCAAATGGTTATGAATGGATTTGGCCAGTTAAGTAACATACATCCTTATTAAAAGACAAAATGAGCGGTGCCAGAGGTTTTAAATGGGATTTGTGAAGGGGGTTATTATAGAGATATTGGTGTCAAAATACGTTAATGGTTAGAAGCAGTTGTTAGTGTAAAAAAGAGGGGAGTAAGGTTAGATTGACAATGCCAAAATAAGATATAGAGAATAATGAATAATAGAGAGTCACCCAAACTAGTAAGGATAAAAAGGTTAGAAATAGGGAAATTCATAGTAGGAAGGTAATGTAACAGAGGGATTGATGATAAATTTGAAATTATTGTTTGTATAGAATCTGATATAAATAAGTGTTAAATAATAAAAGTGAATAGAAAGTTGAAAATAGTAATAATGTCTTCTCAAAATTTTGCTACAAGTTGTGTAAATGTGAATTGTTCAATGTTCGTGTTTAATGTTTATTGCACAATGTTTTATTATGTTGATGGTAAAATAGGTTAGGAGGCTACTATAAGGGTAGTGACCATATTAATATTAATTTTTATGTTAGAGCAACAAGTCTCTAGGAAATGATTCTGTTAAAAAAGGGGTAAAATTGAAGTAAAGAAATGAATAAAGAAAGTTAGATAGTTTTGAAGTACTGCCATAATAGATAAATATACTGATATTAAGTGAGATAAATGAATAGAAATAGTAGTTGTTGTTTGAGAATCAAAACATTTATGTTGTGTTTAGTATAGGAGCATAATTTCTTATGATGAAAGAGGCAATTTGATATTGACTGGAGTCAGAACAATTGATACAAATATGTAGGAGTGTTGTCAAGTAGAAGGCTGATCTATCGTAAATCTTGTTATATTTTATTGTGTTATTTGAAATTTTATTAGTAAAGTAACCAACGCCTCAAATCACAAACCAATGCATCTAAGAGGAAACATATCAGTTGCGGATACGTAAATGAATAAGGCCACTATTTTAAAATTTTGTATTGAATGTTTCAGAGTTTTATGGTGTTGTGATCGCGGTCCTGCGCTGGCCGGAGCGTCAGAACAGGAGCGTGCAGTGCCTCATGGCCTTATGTTGTAGGGATCTCTCCGGAGAAGTCCAGTAAGGTCAGACGGGTACGATCGACACTATAGGACCAAGGGTAAGTGATTGAGATTTTCTTTTTATTAACACTACAGGGGGTTGTGGCACATATCTGAACTGATCCTTTTAGAAAAGTATGAATGAGTCAATGAAAGTTTTTGTGTCTCGACACCAAACCTTTCATTGAGGGGGTTTTGTAACAGTACAGATTTGCCTGTACCAGAATAATGGTATGTAGGGATATTTTTATTGTAAATCTTATTATGATCATAAAGTTTAACCAGGGCAAGTTAGTTTTGCACAAGTCCCAGCAATATGCAAATTCACCAGAGGGGAGCCGAGCCAAGGTCATCGGAGTACGAGTGGAATAAAATTTGTGTAATGGCGGTTTTAGGCGCTACATATTGACAATACGAACTTTTCATTGGTCCGTTGTAACAAATCGTCACCAAAAACACAATGACGATATAAAACCATTACGTATTAACCAAGGCGGTGGTTGGAAAACAATAGACGATGACGTCAGATGCACGACCACTTACATAATAATTGTGGCTGCTTCCGCCCCAGTCGCCAGAACATCACCATGGCAGTAACACGTTAAAATTGTGCTGGCCTAAAATAGTCAGCTAGTGTTTTATTTGAATTAACAAAATGTAATCACAAGTAACAGTGTTAACCAGTAATTATAACCAACATGTAAATTCAGTGCAAAGGACAGACGAAAGCTAGATAACAACGTCTGCCTCAGTCTTCAAAAGTAACGTAGAGAGCATACACGCTCTAACAGTAGTGGGCAGTTTTCTGCCATCAAAATGTAACATTTACTACCTAAAATGATCTAATCAATATCATAGTAAACACTAACATTTATTAGAATCAGTGCACTTAACGAAAATGTATTAAAAGTAGAGTCAGTGGGAAATGACTACCATCAAACTGGACGAACGCCTGCCAACCGCATGGAACCGCTAAGGAGGAAGCTACACCACTTCACTTTCAGGAAAGCCCTACCATTTATTATCTAAATTCAAAATTATAAAGATGAGCTCAATTTTCATAAAATTTGTTTAAATTCAAGTGAGAGAGAGAGAGAGTGAGAAAGCGAGTGTGTAAACCGGTGTTGATCAACGCAATATTAACTGAGGCGTTGGTTTGTGATGATGGTTGACCAGTATTAGGATTAAAATATTAAAGAAAGCTATAATTTTGTTTAATGATGATACTCACAAGAATAAAAGAAGTCATTTAGATTAAATCATAAAGTGTATGCAATTAACCTTGAGCAAGGTCAAGGGCGGAATATCATCGCCGCCATTTTGAAATCTGAACCATTAACTTGGGTTATGCTTATGTCAATTTGCCACATATATGATGAAATAAAATCAAATTCGTTACATTTATCTAATGTGTTATGTTATTTCTATACCCAACAACCTCTGCCGCTGTCTGCTTAACGCAATTCTGGACCAAAAGCCTAATGCATGTAACTGAGCTGAACACGTGTTATTCCGGTGATGAGATTTATTATGCAGATGACACACAATTTGAACATCATCCATGTATTATTATTAATAATTATTTATGTCAAAAAATGCGTAAATTAACAGATTGCGCCCAGAACAGGGACTTAAACGTAAATTAACAGATGGCAGCCCGAACTTGGACTTTATATATAAAGAAAATATATAAATAAGCAGAAAAGCAGAGGTGGAAGGGTAAAGAAATAAACATAAAAGAGAGGTTATCTATAGAGATTACCTATAGTATAAAAAGACGTACACAACAAATAAAACAAAGTTTAGTACCATCAGTACGACAAAATGGCAGATAACGAAAGCATTAACGTAGAAAATACAAACACAGAATCATTGATGTTGAGCGCACCACAGGCGAACTCAACGCCTATAGTAAATAACAGAATGGAAGAAAATGACATAATAAAAATGATGAAACTGCTTTTCAATGAGCAGAGCATCAAATTTGATCAATTCGATGTACAATTGAGTGATATCAAAAAAGAAATTAAAAAACAGAGCTGTAGATTTGACAAAAGATTAAGTGAAATAAGTACAAAGTTAGAAAAAATAGAATTAGAAAAGAAGAAATTAGAATTAAACAAATTTGAATTGAACAAAGATGATAAGGTAAGTAGTAGTGGAAATGACGATAAAATAAATAAAAATATAGTAATAGGAGATAATAGTGTGGAGGTTGGTAGTAATAATGGAATTTTATGGGGAATAGAATATAATAATAAGGGAATGATAGTGTGTTTTGAAGGTTTAAAGAGTGGGTGTAAAGAGAGATATATTGAGAGAGAGGAGTGTTGTTGGGAGAGGTATTATTATGAGAGATGTTTTAAAAGTGAGAGATATTGTGAGAGAAACAGAGAAGTAGAAATTTTTAAGATAGGTAGAAATTATGAAGAGTTTGTAGCAAGGTTAGGTGGAGAGAGAAGTGAAAATAATAACAAGTACTTACCTTATAATAAAACAGAAGTAGTAGGAGATAATGAGAATAATGACTTGACAAAATACCTAATTATGACTGATTTTACTGAAGGTGACAGAAACATACCCGATCAGGAGTTATATGAATTTGTGGAAACGGATAAAAATTTGAATAGTTAGTGCATGTATAAGGATGTTAGTATAAAATATCTAATATTAAACCATGTATATAGTTTTAAGGTTCGATTATTATTTGATGATGGAGGTTAGTTGTTCTTAGTGTGTTTATGAACATTTAATTATGTGAACAGTGTTTTTTAAGATGGACTATTTGTGACTGATTTTGGTAAATGATTTAATGATTATGTGGATTGTATATTTTTGTGTATATTAATGTCAATGTATTTGTGTACTTTGCTGTTGTGTATTTTATATATTTTTTATGTAAACATGTATTGTAGAATAAATAATTGAAGGAAGTTTAATAATGATTTTGAAATGATATGGAATTCAGATTCTAATGGTTAGTAAATGATTATATAGTTGGATGTTGAAAGGTATTGTTGTTAGTAGGTAAGTGATGAGTTTTCTAGTGGTATATTAAGGTGAAATGTTGTAAAGAGGTTTGGGGATAGTGATAAATAAGGGCATTGGAGTTAGTTAAATAAAGTTATTGGGAGTTAGGGAAAATAAAATGTTGAGATGTTGATAATATATAAAGAGGTGTTAGATATTTTAGGGACACAGTGGTTAGTGATTATATGTAGAGGTAAGTAATGTGGATGGTAATTTTATAGTTGTTGATAATATTTTGTAGTAAGGATCCAGTGTTAGGGAGTGATCAACGAGCGACGTGGCAAGGGACCAGCATGCAGCGTTGTGGCAGGCGGAGCAATTTTGGGTTAGAGTGTTTGCCGATATTGGTGGAGGGCAAATGGTTATGAATGGATTTGGCCAGTTAAGTAACATACATCCTTATTAAAAGACAAAATGAGCGGTGCCAGAGGTTTTAAATGGGATTTGTGAAGGGGGTTATTATAGAGATATTGGTGTCAAAATACGTTAATGGTTAGAAGCAGTTGTTAGTGTAAAAAAGAGGGGAGTAAGGTTAGATTGACAATGCCAAAATAAGATATAGAGAATAATGAATAATAGAGAGTCACCCAAACTAGTAAGGATAAAAAGGTTAGAAATAGGGAAATTCATAGTAGGAAGGTAATGTAACAGAGGGATTGATGATAAATTTGAAATTATTGTTTGTATAGAATCTGATATAAATAAGTGTTAAATAATAAAAGTGAATAGAAAGTTGAAAATAGTAATAATGTCTTCTCAAAATTTTGCTACAAGTTGTGTAAATGTGAATTGTTCAATGTTCGTGTTTAATGTTTATTGCACAATGTTTTATTATGTTGATGGTAAAATAGGTTAGGAGGCTACTATAAGGGTAGTGACCATATTAATATTAATTTTTATGTTAGAGCAACAAGTCTCTAGGAAATGATTCTGTTAAAAAAGGGGTAAAATTGAAGTAAAGAAATGAATAAAGAAAGTTAGATAGTTTTGAAGTACTGCCATAATAGATAAATATACTGATATTAAGTGAGATAAATGAATAGAAATAGTAGTTGTTGTTTGAGAATCAAAACATTTATGTTGTGTTTAGTATAGGAGCATAATTTCTTATGATGAAAGAGGCAATTTGATATTGACTGGAGTCAGAACAATTGATACAAATATGTAGGAGTGTTGTCAAGTAGAAGGCTGATCTATCGTAAATCTTGTTATATTTTATTGTGTTATTTGAAATTTTATTAGTAAAGTAACCAACGCCTCAAATCACAAACCAATGCATCTAAGAGGAAACATATCAGTTGCGGATACGTAAATGAATAAGGCCACTATTTTAAAATTTTGTATTGAATGTTTCAGAGTTTTATGGTGTTGTGATCGCGGTCCTGCGCTGGCCGGAGCGTCAGAACAGGAGCGTGCAGTGCCTCATGGCCTTATGTTGTAGGGATCTCTCCGGAGAAGTCCAGTAAGGTCAGACGGGTACGATCGACACTATAGGACCAAGGGTAAGTGATTGAGATTTTCTTTTTATTAACACTACAGGGGGTTGTGGCACATATCTGAACTGATCCTTTTAGAAAAGTATGAATGAGTCAATGAAAGTTTTTGTATCTCGACACCAAAACTTTCATTGAGGGGGTTTTGTAACAGTACAGATTTGCCTGTACCAGAATAATGGTATGTAGGGATATTTTTATTGTAAATCTTATTATGATCATGAAGTTTAACCAGGGCAAGTTAGTTTTGCACAAGTCCCAGTAATATGCAAATTCACCAGAGGGGAGCCGAGCCAAGGTCATCGGAGTACGAGTGGAATAAAATTTGTGTAATGGCGGTTTTAGGCGCTACATATTGACAATACGAACTTTTCATTGGTCCATTGTAACAAATCGTCACCAAAAACACAATGACGATATAAAACCATTACGTATTAACCAAGGCGGTGGTTGGAAAACAATAGACGATGACGTCAGATGCACGACCACTTACATAATAATTGTGTCTGCTTCCGCCCCAGTCGCCAGAACATCACCATGGCAGTAACACGTTAAAATTGTGCTGGCCTAAAATAGTCAGCTAGTGTTTTATTTGAATTAACAAAATGTAATCACAAGTAACAGTGTTAACCAGTAATTATAACCAACATGTAAATTCAGTGCAAAGGACAGACGAAAGCTAGATAACAACGTCTGCCTCAGTCTTCAAAAGTAACGTAGAGAGCATACACGCTCTAACAGTAGTGGGCAGTTTTCTGCCATCAAAATGTAACATTTACTACCTAAAATGATCTAATCAATATCATAGTAAACACTAACATTTATTAGAATCAGTGCACTTAACGAAAATGTATTAAAAGTAGAGTCAGTGGGAAATGACTACCATCAAACTGGACGAACGCCTGCCAACCGCATGGAACCGCTAAGGAGGAAGCTACACCACTTCACTTTCAGGAAAGCCCTACCATTTATTATCTAAATTCAAAATTATAAAGATGAGCTCAATTTTCATAAAATTTGTTTAAATTCAAGTGAGAGAGAGAGAGAGAGTGAGAAAGCGAGTGTGTAAACCGGTGTTGATCAACGCAATATTAACTGAGGCGTTGGTTTGTGATAATGGTTGACCAGTATTAGGATTAAAATATTAAAGAAAGCTATAATTTTGTTTAATGATGATACTCACAAGAATAAAAGAAGTCATTTACATTAAATCATAAAGTGTATGCAATTAACCTTGAGCAAGGTCAAGGGCGGAATATCATCGCCGCCATTTTGAAATCTGAACCATTAACTTGGGTTATGCTTATGTCAATTTGCCACATATATGATGAAATAAAATCAAATTCGTTACATTTATCTAATGTGTTATGTTATTTCTATACCCAACAACCTCTGCCGCTGTCTGCTTAACGCAATTCTGGACCAAAAGCCTAATGCATGTAACTGAGCTGAACACGTGTTATTCCGGTGATGAGATTTATTATGCAGATGACACACAATTTGAACATCATCCATGTATTATTATTAATAATTATTTATGTCAAAAAATGCGTAAATTAACAGATTGCGCCCAGAACAGGGACTTAAACGTAAATTAACAGATGGCAGCCCGAACTTGGACTTTATATATAAAGAAAATATATAAATAAGCAGAAAAGCAGAGGTGGAAGGGTAAAGAAATAAACATAAAAGAGAGGTTATCTATAGAGATTACCTATAGTATAAAAAGACGTACACAACAAATAAAACAAAGTTTAGTACCATCAGTACGACAAAATGGCAGATAACGAAAGCATTAACGTAGAAAATACAAACACAGAATCATTGATGTTGAGCGCACCACAGGCGAACTCAACGCCTATAGTAAATAACAGAATGGAAGAAAATGACATAATAAAAATGATGAAACTGCTTTTCAATGAGCAGAGCATCAAATTTGATCAATTCGATGTACAATTGAGTGATATCAAAAAAGAAATTAAAAAACAGAGCTGTAGATTTGACAAAAGATTAAGTGAAATAAGTACAAAGTTAGAAAAAATAGAATTAGAAAAGAAGAAATTAGAATTAAACAAATTTGAATTGAACAAAGATGATAAGGTAAGTAGTAGTGGAAATGACGATAAAATAAATAAAAATATAGTAATAGGAGATAATAGTGTGGAGGTTGGTAGTAATAATGGAATTTTATGGGGAATAGAATATAATAATAAGGGAATGATAGTGTGTTTTGAAGGTTTAAAGAGTGGGTGTAAAGAGAGATATATTGAGAGAGAGGAGTGTTGTTGGGAGAGGTATTATTATGAGAGATGTTTTAAAAGTGAGAGATATTGTGAGAGAAACAGAGAAGTAGAAATTTTTAAGATAGGTAGAAATTATGAAGAGTTTGTAGCAAGGTTAGGTGGAGAGAGAAGTGAAAATAATAACAAGTACTTACCTTATAATAAAACAGAAGTAGTAGGAGATAATGAGAATAATGACTTGACAAAATACCTAATTATGACTGATTTTACTGAAGATGACAGAAACATACCCGATCAGGAGTTATATGAATTTGTGGAAACGGATAAAAATTTGAATAGTTAGTGCATGTATAAGGATGTTAGTATAAAATATCTAATATTAAACCATGTATATAGTTTTAAGGTTCGATTATTATTTGACGATGGAGGTTAGTTGTTCTTAGTGTGTTTATGAACATTTAATTAACCAAGGCGGTGGTTGGAAAACAATAGACGATGACGTCAGATGCACGACCACTTACATAATAATTGTGTCTGCTTCCGCCCCAGTCGCCAGAACATCACCATGGCAGTAACACGTTAAAATTGTGCTGGCCTAAAATAGTCAGCTAGTGTTTTATTTGAATTAACAAAATGTAATCACAAGTAACAGTGTTAACCAGTAATTATAACCAACATGTAAATTCAGTGCAAAGGACAGACGAAAGCTAGATAACAACGTCTGCCTCAGTCTTCAAAAGTAACGTAGAGAGCATACACGCTCTAACAGTAGTGGGCAGTTTTCTGCCATCAAAATGTAACATTTACTACCTAAAATGATCTAATCAATATCATAGTAAACACTAACATTTATTAGAATCAGTGCACTTAACGAAAATGTATTAAAAGTAGAGTCAGTGGGAAATGACTACCATCAAACTGGACGAACGCCTGCCAACCGCATGGAACCGCTAAGGAGGAAGCTACACCACTTCACTTTCAGGAAAGCCCTACCATTTATTATCTAAATTCAAAATTATAAAGATGAGCTCAATTTTCATAAAATTTGTTTAAATTCAAGTGAGAGAGAGAGAGAGTGAGAAAGCGAGTGTGTAAACCGGTGTTGATCAACGCAATATTAACTGAGGCGTTGGTTTGTGATGATGGTTGACCAGTATTAGGATTAAAATATTAAAGAAAGCTATAATTTTGTTTAATGATGATACTCACAAGAATAAAAGAAGTCATTTACATTAAATCATAAAGTGTATGCAATTAACCTTGAGCAAGGTCAAGGGCGGAATATCATCGCCGCCATTTTGAAATCTGAACCATTAACTTGGGTTATGCTTATGTCAATTTGCCACATATATGATGAAATAAAATCAAATTCGTTACATTTATCTAATGTGTTATGTTATTTCTATACCCAACAACCTCTGCCGCTGTCTGCTTAACGCAATTCTGGACCAAAAGCCTAACGCATGTAACTGAGCTGAACACGTATTATTCCGGTGATGAGATTTATTATGCAATTACATAAATTTTAACCATCATACATTCAGTATTAATTATTATCTATGTCAATAAAAAGCGTAAAGTCGCAAGTGCTAGTTAAAAGGATCCCCACACTTCCTTGGCAAATAGTTGCATCAGATCTATTTGAACTGAAAGGAAAAACTTATTTGATGATTTGCAATAATTATTCAGGATACTTAGGCTTTCAACAACTAAAAAGTCAATCATCCTGTGAAGTTATCGAACAGTTTAAAAATGGTTTTCTGCACATGGTATACCAGAAGTGCTCGAAACAGATAATGGCACACAATACATGTCCAAAGAATTCAAGGACTTTCAAAAAGAGTGGCATTTTAACCATGTCACATCCAGTCCACATCACCATCAAGGCAATGGTCTAGCTGAAAAAACAGATCAAACTGTGAAGAATCTACTAAAAAAATGCAGTATTGACAAGTCTGATGTCCAACTTGCTCTCTTAAATTGGAGAAATACACCAAGAAACGACAGCTTAGGTTCTCCAAATCAACGCCTTTTTAGCAGAATCACCAGATCACCGATACCCACAACAGACAGCAATTTAAAACCAAAAATAGTTCAAGGAGTCACATCCAAACTTGAACGTCTACGAAAGAAGCAAGCTAACTACAGCAACAAACACACTAAACAACCAGTTAATTATGAACTTAATGATAAAGTCAGACACAAAGTTGCTCACCGCCAATGGGAGGGAGCAAGGGTGATAGAAAAGCCTGAAAGTCTGCCAAGATCCGTAATCATCCAAACAGATCAAGGCCAAATTTTAAGAAGAAACTTCAGTCATCTGCACAAAACACAAACAGACCTGGCCAGCAGTAACAGAGTTGTACTTCCTGAAACCAAATATGCTGACAAACCAGCAGAAGTAAAGGTTCAAGCACAAGCTCAATCACCTGCTGCCCATTAGTCACTCGCTGCATCCACTCCTACATCACCAAAGCCTAATGTCAACAGGGATACTTCAAAGTGCTGCCTCAATTAGCAAGAAAACCATTCGCAGCAGTCAAACACTAGTAATCAACCAACCCAGTGATCATCAAGATTTGGAAGAGTAATAAAACCAATAAATAGACTCGATTTGTGATACTTATTATATAATTTCAGTGTACGATCATAAGTATTATTTAAGTATAAACCAATGTTCTTATTTTATTTATAAAGAAAGGGAAATGTGACGTATAGACCTGGTTTTGGCATAGCCCATAGCAACCACTTCATGTTTGTAATTGTTGTACTGAATAAATCACGTTTACTCCTTTATTTCAAATTAAGATTATTAATTATAGAACCTAACATTACACACACTAGGAAAAGTATAATAAGATATTAAATTACTGTGGCCATGTTTATTCTTAAAAAGATCAAACAAAGTGTATAATGATTAAAAATAGTGGAATATTACGTTAGAAACTAATAATATACATCAGTGATGAAGGAAAAATAAGATTCAACTGAATCATATCAATTATAAAATATGAAAACAAACCTGTGACCCATAAATATGAATTAGCCAAGAGCTGTACTAAATGAATCTGTAGTTTTTAGAAAGAAACATTATTGTTGAAGAATATTTAAAATAAGCCAGAACACATTAATTTGAAGTTGGACTTTTTCTACAAAATAATTAATGTTATACAATGAATTAATGAAGAAAGCTTCAGAAATAATGAGAAGTGTAATGGTTTAATAGAATACACGGAAAACTGAAGGCCAGAAGATAAATATCAAGAAATAATCTATAAACGAAACTACAAATTTGGTGAGATTGTTCTATCATGCTAAGACAAACATTTGATCAAACATTACTCAATTTAAAGCACAAGAACAGTGAAACGATATAACAAAAACATTATGATTATTAATTTTATTTGTTCATTGTAATTTTATTATTAGTTGTTCCTGTTTAAGTTGTTTCTTTTGTGTGATCCAAAGGACCCATGACTCAACACGCATACACAACACCAAATTACTGAAACCTATTTATAATTATTATATTTTATTTTATATGTATGACTTTGACTATACATAGACTTTAATTTTTTTTATTAACCCTGAGAAAGAGTTTTCATGTTATCAAACCTAAAGGAACTACTAACTGAAGAGAAGGAGCATTGAATGTTAATAAATCTCAATATATGTTAAAGAGAAAAGAATAAATAAAATTTATTGAAATTGAGAAAAGATATAAAAAGCGTTTAATTGTTTATTTCACGTTATTTTAGAAAACAAAGAAACGCTATATTACAAAATTTGACGTCCAACAACATGAGGCATATTTATTATTCATTCATCACATTATTTAAAAATAATACCATCAAGTAATATTACAATACCAATAAATAAAAATGAGAGAAGGGAGATGGAGAGAGAGAGAGAGAGAGAGAGAGAGAGAGAGAGAGAGAGAGAGAGAGAGAGAGAGAGAGAGCAAAAATGACATGTACAGAAAATTCATCAGAACTTTCCTGATAGTAAAGAAAAAAATAAATAATGAATGGCAAAGAACATTAATAAAATTAATGGAAATTATAATTATAATTTGTTGTCTCATGAACAGGTACTAGATATACTTCAAATCTTAAATTATAAACCTATTACAAACATACTGTATTTGGTGGACTCAGCTTGAAACAAACATTCAGACCAACAAAAATGGTTTAAATTTTGCCATGCTTCATTATTAGTACTGTTGAAATAGCAATTTGGTTATAATTGTTTTAAGAACAGATTTCTGGAATGATGTGTGCCAAGTGATTACACTCTTAAAGTGATTATTAGATATATCATGACCTGACCTATTGATGCTCCATACATTTCAAGGATTCTCCTAGCCGTAAAAAACTGGAGGGAGCCCATTGATTGGCATGATTAATGTTAAATTTACTTTGGGATACTTCCAAACATAATACAGTTTGGAATAAGCAAAATATTATGCCTATGGTATCTAATTTTTCCAGAACTGTGTATACATAATTTGATCTAGATAGAACATTTATTAAGCAATAATACTGTTATGTTTTATTTCTATTGGTATTAATAAAATAAATCAAATATTATTGACTTTAAATTTATTCAATTATTTCTGTCTAATTTTGTCGGGCGCCATCTTGTATCGCCAACTACCAGAAATATATTTACCAAGGTTCGAACCAGGGAACCGGGAGAACAGAATGTGGTTGCTGAAATAACAACAATCATTTATATTCGTTAATAATTAAACTTTATTGAGGTCTTGTTATTTTTTCCTCCTACTCAAACCCTTACAACCCAAAATAAAATCGTACAGACAAAACTTGTTATAGAGTAATAATTATTTCTATTTTGAACCTCTTATATACTAATTTACTTACAATAACAAAATTTTAAAATATATTTAAGAAGGAAACCCAAACCAGCCTTCTTTGTTTAAAATACATTCTCACATACACATGCACACACACACCGTGACTTTAGAGATCTCATTTCGTGTTGACAATTTTATTTCCTTCTATTAAAATATTGAATTTTGAATTTTCATTTAAAGTGGTGTTTTATCCTGATCGGTTACTTATCTGTTCATTGAGTCCTGAAGATGTTACCCGCACAACATAGCTAGCGGTTTTCACTGACTCTAGTGAATGTATATTACTGATTTCACATTTTTATGTAACTGTATTAACGGTATTAACCGTGAAGTGTTTAATTATACAGTGTTCACATTTTATTAGTTGCGGGCGCGAAAATCACGCACAGCCGGCGAACACACAAAACTTCGCCTAAAACCGGCGAGCCGGGCGGACGCGACAGTTGTTTGCGTCCGATGTGTTCAGATGTTATTGTCCGACTGGGAATAGGCCACCGGCGCTATTTTATGAAGTCGCCATGGTTGTATGACCAATTTTCTTATTGTTCATATGTTTGTATCACTCCGCCAGCAGACTGTTTTTGGTTTCATAACTGCATTCCACAACAGGGATCGTCTCTGACCTAAGATCGCCTGATGCTGTTACATAATGTGTTTACCATTTTGTGTGTCCTTGAAGCTGCCCTTGGCACGGTTTGTCGGTTGTTTTCACTCGTTTTATAAAATATTATTTAATAATTTTAACACAGCAGTGCTGCCACTGTCGCTATTTTTTCTACCACTGAATTTACCTTTCGTTTATACGTTTTGTCCCAATTATTGGAAAAATGTTATTTGTTGAAAAAAAAAATACAAACTGCTTTATTACCCAAAAAATAGGCCCGTTACAATACCCCCTCAATGAGATATTTTATACCGAAGCATAAAAAATCTCATTGACACATTCATACTTGCTAAAGGGATCAGCCAGGATATGTCGCCACAACCCCCTGTATGGTTTACAAAAAATATAATCAACTCACCCTTGGTCCGGTGACTGTGACCGCACCTGAATGACAATACTGGACTTCTCTCTCGAGATCCCAACACCGTAGAGTCAGACAGATACTCAACGCCCCTGCTCTGACGCGCTGGCTAGCTCAGGTCCGCCGCCACAGCATCACCAAACACTGAAACAACAAATCAAATATCAAATAGTGGCCTTATACAACACCATATCCCCAACTGATCTGTTCCCCCTAGCGGTGCTGGTTTGCGCTAAGAAGCACTGGTTTTGTTTTTTCACTTACTGCTAACATATATATCAAAATACCTAACCACAACATGATACCCATTTTAAAATTCCATAATCTCATTCTATTTACTTTCTCTTGTTAACATTTATCCCAAAATTCAAAATTACTGCCCTGATTCCCATCAGAATTTAAATAAACATTTCCCATTACCACATTATACATCTCTGTCATACCCAATTTGCATTTAAAATAGTTAAATTCATAAAATTCTCTTATACTAACAAACACAATATAACATAAGAAAACATAGTATACTCATAATTCACATTGTTATCCTTATCTTAAAATAAACAATTTGTATTTAAAATTTGCACACTTCACATCATTAAGTTTGCATATAAAATCAGAAAATTACCTTTTAATCTCAATTTAACTTTTATTAATTCGTTTCTCAAAAAATTTTTTTTTTCAATCTTTGTTTTACACATCATTTCATTTATTATTTCCTTTCATTAATTTGGGTGATTCTACGTTATTCATTATAATTCACTTTATCAACTTGGCATTTACTCATAATCTTACCCCTTTTATTACTCTAACGCTCCCTTACAAAATCTTTAACTAGTATGACACCCCTCTATCAAAAAATCTACTAATCCCTCTCTACCTCTAATTACTTACTACTTTAACTCAATTCGCCACCTTCTCTCAATATATATAAAAAAAATACTCTCTAACCCTTTGTACATAGGATACGTGTTCCCCCCCCCAAAAGCTCAATTCCCGTTCTCTGGCCCCTGGATTCTACTTAAGGCGGCCCCGTCTCCACTAAAATCTATCCCTATCCCGTCCCAACTTATCATTATGTTGCGGACTCCCACATTACACTACCCCCTACTACAAAATTGCCATCCCCAAAATCTCAATCTCATTACCTTACTACAACTACAACAAAATAACATCATCAAAATAAACAACAATATATCGCTCAAAACTCTACAATTATTCTTCATTACTACTGTGTCTCCACTTATACTTCTCAAAATTCTATAACATACATTAACTCAAAACAACATTACAATATTTTCATCTCCCATTCTCTTTAATACCTCAATAATTTTCAATTTGGACTGACTCAAACATTTTACTCAAATAATTACTATCACCCAACTTCTATCTTTTGCTACCCATTAAAAATTTTAACTATCACAACTTTATTTCATTTTATTTTAAAATCTATAAACACATTGAATACATATTATTATATTTCATAATCCTTATTCCTAACATACTACATGCAATTAACACAATAAGACATAATAAACACAATATAGGAAGTTACCCAAAATAGTATGTAGTGCATCTATTTTTCAAATCAAAACAAAATTATTTAGTAGCGAGTCGTCATTATTAAAATACAACAATCTTCTAATTCGTTATCCCCCTGGATAACCTCCCAGCCACACACACTATGACCCCCCTCTGGACTGTGGCGTCCAGTTGCGTCCACAAGGACTGAAATTTTGGAGGAATGTGACATCTCCGTGTCCTTGCTTCTGCGTTACATTTTAAAAGCTTAGATATCAATATATCTCTGTCTATAGTTATGCGCCCTTAATGCGGGTCTACCACCTGGCTTTGCTGTCCCCATGCGGACAGAGTGGTAGCCGCTGTTCCCTAGTTTGGTGATTCCCCTAAATTACCCCCTTGTTAATTTCAAAATACACCTTGACAACGATAGGTGGGCAGTATGGTCAGCGCGTAATCGTAATGTGCCCCAACCATAGCTGTTAAAGCTAAACCAATTCCACGGTCAGGGTTTGGTGAGGCCGTGACCGCCCGAAAAGTTGGGGAATCACAAGTAAAATATCTTTTGTAACACTAAACTTAATACTTAAGTGACATTATTAGTATACACTAAACACACAATTCACTTTTAAATAATTTGTATCAAAACTTATAAACATTAGAATTTGAAATTTTTATTAACTCTTTTATATATCATCATTTCATTATTTATCCTTGGCTGTAATTAGGTTCCTCAAAATTTTCAAATTTATTATTAATCTATATTTTTAACCATTATTATATAATTGATTATTAAAACACAACATATTTCAATTATTATCAAAATTTACAAATCATCAATTATTGTCTTCATAATTATTTTATTATTTATTTAGACTGCAAACTATTAAAATATTACTATTATTATCACAACATTCTTCTACTACATATACACATTATTTACCTAACATTTCATAATACACACAATTGAATTCACTACATTATTATTTACAAATTATTCGTCAATAACTGTTCAATTGTTTCACACTTCATATGTCCAAATCTGCAAGGTCGTTACCAAAAATTACAATATTTAAAATTGTCCATTCACTGATTTTTTATTTCAACCTCCATCGTCGTATATATATCTAATATATTTGTAACATGCATCATTGTTATCCATACACCATTTATTATTATAATTATTATAACAATCCATTGACTTTATTCCATTCATTATACCATTATAATTTATAGGGTTATTCCCTATTAATATTTCATAAACCTTGTCAACATAAGTCATTATTGTCCAGTCTCCATCAGTATTATTGGTCAATGTCAGGTAAGTTGTTTTATCAGTTTTATATTCCTCTACTACTACGTAAGGTAAGTCATAATCGTTTATAAAAATATTATCAAAATAATTCTCTATCTCTCTTTCAACAGGTAAGTACTTTATATTGTTTATATTCACCCCCTCTAACCTTTCTCTCAACTCGTCATAATTTCTTTTTAACTTATACAATTATATCTCTCTCTCAATACACAACTCTCTCTCTTCATAACACCACATCACACTCTCACAATTATTACAGACAGAGGGTACAACATTATACAACATCAATATACACTTCAATTCATCTACTAATACGGGTCTCTTACCCTTCAAAAACAACATTTGTGAACACCTTGGTTCAGAAAAATTAATGGGAAAATTTACCCTCTGCCCACATTCAACTACTATATTATTTTTCCACTCTCTCTCTACTTCATCAATACACCTTAACATCTCATAATCATATTCTACACAGTCATCAGTATTTTCATTACTTATTTTCATCGTATCGACCTCCGATACTAATTCTTCAAATACATTACAATTATTCTCATTATTTTCAACAATATCATTATTATTTATTAATTCTCTATTTTTACACTTGTCATTACAATTTTCATTTGTTTTATTTTTCTCTGGATTCATCACAACTACTTCCATTCTCTCCACACTCTGTTCTAATTTATTCAAATTGGTTCTTATGGTTTCATTAGTACTTTCCAAGCATTTATTTAATTCTTGAATCTCATTTTTCAACTCGTCAAATTTGTCATTCTGGATATTAAATTTAGCGTCAGAATCACTCTTTATTTCGTTAAATTTTAACTCTAACATCGCCTGCATGCTACATAAATATTTCATCATACTATTGTTATCAGAGTTTTTATTCTGAATTGGCGTTGAATGAATTCCTTCATCCATAATTCTTGATTCTGTTTCACTTAAATTGCTATTTATTTGACTTTCAGTTTGACTATCAGTGAAACTGACTTCATTGTTAATATTTTCATTAGTATTCATCATTTTTATTTAATTCTTACTTATTTATAATACACATCTATCAATCATATTATAACCTTACTACTTATGTTTACGCATTTTTTAGTTACCTTAAACAACCATTCTGCTCTCCCTGTAGGCCGTATTTTATATAAATTTCTTTATATAAAATTGTCCCTGTTCAGAAGCAATTGTCATGTTTTATTTCTATTGGTATTAATAAAATAAATCAAATATTATTGACTTTAAATTTATTCAATTATTTCTGTCTAATTTTGTCGGGCGCCATCTTGTATCGCCAACTACCAGAAATATATTTACCAAGGTTCGAGCCAGGGAACCGGGAGAACAGAATGTGGTTGCTGAAATAACAACAATCATTTATATTCGTAATAATTAAACTTTATTGAGGTCTTGTTATTTTTATTTTTTCCTCCTACTCAAACCCTTACAACCCAAAATAAAATCGTACAGACAAAACTTGTTATAGAGTAATAATTATTTCTATTTTGAACCTCTTATATACTAATTTACTTACAATAACAAAATTTTAAAATATATTTAAGAAGGAAACCCAAACCAGCCTTCTTTGTTTAAAATACATTCTCACATACACATGCACACACACACCGTGACTTTAGAGATCTCATTTCGTGTTGACAATTTTATTTCCTTCTATTAAAATATTGAATTTTGAATTTTCATTTAAAGTGGTATTTTATCCTGATCGGTTACTTATCTGTTCATTGAGTCCTGAAGATGTTACCCGCACAACATAGCTAGCGGTTTTCACTGACTCTATTGAATGTATATTACTGATTTCACATTTTTATGTAACTGTATTAACGGTATTAACCATGAAGTGTTTAATTATACATTGTTCACATTTTATTAGTTGCGGGCGCGAAAATCACGCACAGCCGGCGAACACACAAAACTTCGCCTAAAACCGGCGAGCCGGGCGGACGCGACAGTTGTTTGCGTCCGATGTGTTCAGATGTTATTGTCCGACTGGGAATAGGCCACCGGCGCTATTTTATGAAGTCGCCATGGTTGTATGACCAATTTTCTTATTGTTCATATGTTTGTATCACTCTGCCAGTAGACTGTTTTTGGTTTCATAACTGCATTCCACAACAGGGATCGTCTCTGACGTAAGATCGCCTGATGCTGTTACATAATGTGTTTTCCGTTTTGTGTGTCCTTGAAGCTGCCCTTGGCACGGTTTGTCGGTTGTTTTCACTCGTTTTATAAAATATTATTTAATAATTTTAACACAGCAGTGCTGCCACTGTCGCTATTTTTTCTACCACTGAATTTACCTTTCGTTTATACGTTTTGTCCCAATTATTTGAAAAATGTTATTTGTTTAAAAAAAAAATACAAACTGCTTTATTACCCAAAAAATAGGCCCGTTACAATACTAGTTGATGCAAATAATTAAAAAACAATATCATGTATTGCACATGTTTTCTAACATGGGACACTAAATATTAGATAAAATGTTTACCTTAATTTAAGCCAACTTCCACTCACTGTGCACTTTGTCAGAGCCCATAACACGATCTTCTTATCACTGCTGAACATAAATTGATGTTAAATTAAAAAAAAGTATAACATAAAGGCTTAGCATCTGAAGTTTGCAATGTGTGCAGGTTGAAAAATCAATTGTATCTTTGCACTTAACTTAATATAAGCACTAATTACATTTCAGGATTTTTACAAATAAGTTAATAGATAAAGTCACTTTGCCTGCAGTAGGGACAGATCATGTCAAAGCTGCAACCTTTGACAGAAGCAGTCACTGGGCGACGTACCTTCGTCAATTTGAAGCTGCTGAATGCACAAATAATTGGACAGAGAAAGAGAAGGCAGTTTCTCTTGTTCTCGCGTTAAAAGGACCTGCGGCAGAATTACTACAGAAAGTGTCACTTGACAGCCAGAACACCTATGCCAAATTGACAAAAGCTCTGGAATTATGGTATGGTGATAAACATTTGCGAGATGTGTACTATGCTCAGCTGAGAACAAGACAACAATGCTCCAGGGAGAGTCTTCAAGAGTTTGAAGCAAGTATCAACAGACTGATTAGATTGGCCTATCCTGAAGCACCAGAAAATTTTCGAATAAGGTTTGTGGTGCAGACATTTATTGATAGCATCAGAGATTGTGAACTTCAGCAAGTTTTACGAATGCCAAGACACCGAAATAGCTCAGAAGCTCTTGTTTACCCCCTAGAGTTTGAAGCTGCCAAGTCAGCGTCACGCTACATTAATGGGTATATGCAATTACATTGTAATCGGAAGATCCTTGTATCACATTGCCGTTATGATGGGTGCAGAAAAACAATATTGTCGGACATACAATTCAGAAGTTCAAGAGTGCCGCAACGATTTGAACAATGGGCAAAAGACAGAAGACTGAAGTCTTACAACTGTGGAAAACGTGGTCATCTACAGGTAGACTGTTGGGAGAAGAAGGTGGTACTGAGAGAAGAGTGATCACACCAATTGGAGAAGTAAAGCCCCAGAACAGCATACAGTTTCCGTGTTACATAAGACCAGTGTAAACTTGATCGTTAATGGATTTGCGGAAGGTAAATCAACATCATTTATAGTTGACACGGGCGCAACAGTATCTATTGTGAAACTTAGTCAGCAACCAACAGCCTCAAATTAGTTCTTGTACAATACAGACTGTGACTTGAAGCATGTCAAGGTGCTAGGAAAGGTAGATGTACGTGTACTCTTGGGTCTTCTCGAGTTTAGCCACCAAATGCTCATTGCAGATATTGTCGATGAAGTTATTCTTGGCCTGGACATTATGAATGCCTACGGATTCATTATGGACTTAAGAGAGAATGTCGTGAGGGTTGGCCAAGAAAAAATAAAGCTTTGCATGGCTAAAATGACAGGGTCTACCAACCATTCCATTAAGCAAGTGGCATTGGCCGAAAAAAAAGACAACAGGTCTGGTCAAGAGGAACCCTCTATATTCCAAATGGAAATGGACAAAAAACTAGCAGAGGCAGTACAAATAAGTGTTACGACAAAAGAAGTAATTGGAAAGACAAGGCTCTTGCTTGCTCCTGAGTTAATGGAAGAACCCGGGGAAAACGTTACTGAAGATGAAGTCACGCAAGAGATTGTTGACAAGAACCAATCAGACTTGGACATCAGGCTTATAGGTCATCAGTACCAGACTCAATGGGAGTGATTCCCACAAAACTAGTGGTTGAGCGGAAGACTCACATTCCTAGGAACTGGATGTTCAGGTCACACGAGACTGATTTCGAAGAAGCAGATAATTATCCTTCGCAAGGTCGTCCACCTAGATCGCCTGGCCAAGTATTATTTCAGATATGGTTTGCCAGTTCGGGAAGAACAGGCTTAAGGAGAGGGCTGTGTTATGTAATGTGGAAAAAGTGTTACATAATACGGAACGTTCTACAAGTTTATCGAATGTTCCAGTGGAATCTGGCTGTAATGTGTGTGCATACTTGATTCTCAACGCATTAGCTAGACTATGCCAGAAACCGCACTCACTGTGTCAAGGCCACAATTAATTACGCTCTAATGTTTTCCTTTATTGTTAATGCGTTGTATGTTATATTCTGGTATTTTGGCAGTCTATAAATACAAGTACTCAGAGATGTTCATTTCAGTTTGAGTTGCAGCATCTTTGAGTGCGGTTTGTAGTATTGCGACAAATTGTTTTGTGTTTTATTTGTGCCGGACAATCGTAATACAATTGTGTTTTATATTAGTAGATATTTTTATTGTGTGTGTGAACAATTTTTATTTGATTTGTTGTAAGAGACTATCTTGTTAATTACAAACTGTTTAATTGTGATAATTAAAGGTGGTGATTAGTGACGTAACTGGTGTCTTGTATTTTGTTTTCCACTGCACCACACGACGATCACCAGACCGTCATAACAGTATGTAAAGCAGTTTTCCCATATAAAGTTAGTTACAGTGTGTTAATGCATAACATTCCAGGCCTTTATGCAAGTACATTTGTGTTACTAAATTTGAATTTTATTATACACAAATAATTCTCTTTGATTAACCAGAGAGTTACATACAGAAACTAAATGTTGAGTGTTTCACTAGAATTCAGCTAAAACACTATTCCAAAAACATACCTTGTTACTAGAATATGTGACATGATGAACTTTTCATGTTGAATAGTTTAAATACTGAAGAAGAAACTTTTTAAAAGTGAAAACCGGTTCAGGTTGTAGGTAAAACTTTAAGTTTTTAATAATTATTATTTAATTGGTACTTTCACTTGTGAAACTTACTTGTTGATATTCCCTCAAACGCCGTTTCGGAGTTGTATTCTCCTTCTTCAGTGAGGTTTGAATACGGAATGTGTCAAGTAGTTGGTAATTTGTAATGGTTTTTTAGGTGACTGGTTGTGTGTGGGGGTGTGGAGATGGAAGGGGGTTGGTGCGGGATTCTGAATTGTTGTATGCGTTGTGTATTATTGTGTCGAATAGTGTGTTGGATTTAAATTGTAAATGTTCATTGAGTATTTTGTTTGGATGTGTTTTGTTGTGTTTGTATATTTCGTATTGTTCTGCGGTGTTGAGTTTGTGACTTTTGGGTAGGTAGTACTAATGTTTTTACTCATAAAAAACTTTGTGTTCTGAGTTGTTAGTGAAATAGTTGTATTTAGCAATTAACTGATTAGTTCCTGCTGTATTACTGACTCATATTACAAGACCAGTTTGTGTTTAATTTTAAAGATATATTTTAATTGATTCTTTGGTGCAACCTGTAAATTCCATGACACACATCCATATCATGGATGTCGGAAATCGTCAACATTGGTATTGCAATAAGAGAACTTGCTACAAGTATAAGCCAATTCACCAGGGCACATTTTTTGAGAGGTCCAAAATGCGCTGTGAAAAATAATTTTTATATATTGCTGGTATGATGAGCTGGTATTTATTGCTGGTAGTATGAAAATCAGTACAAATCAACTCCAAATCAACAGCAGCACACACACACACAGAGTGGACGGCCTATCTAAGAAGTATACGTGCCTTAGATATCATAAGAAACCCATGGAAAATTGGAGGACCTAATTTAATTGTTGAAATTGACGAGACTGTCTCTGCCAGGAGAAAAATAATGTTGGCTGGGTATTACCACAACAGTGGGTATTTGGTTAAAACTGCTGTGAAACCACGGAATGTTTCTTGTGTAGAGTCAAAATCAGTCAGCAGCTACCCTCCTTCCTCTCATACAGGGAAATATTGAACCAGTGTCCACTATAATATTTGATGTGTGGCGTGCATACTGGCTGAGAAACTGAAACGGTGTAGCTATTCTGTACAGAGAATTGGGAATACCAAAACATGCAGAGCTTTGTAATTTACCGCGAAACGTGGCTGTGAATGGAAAAATCGATTATGTATTCTAGCACTATATTCAGGTTTGTAATGTATACAATGAAACCAATTGAAACAAAGTATTAAAATCATTTGAGAGTATTATTAAAAGCAGGCACATTACTTAGTAAGAGATGTGATGAAATAAGTGATACCCAGTACCATCATTGTGTGTACCAGTGTTCTGTTGTGTGACAGGTCCCAAATATTACCAATCCTCTCCATTTGTATGTATTCGGCTTGAGCTACTGAGCTTTCATCTCTTCATATGATACTCCACTTTGCATTTCATACACAAGCCTCATCTTCTCTCCTTTCATGGTTCTTTCAAAAACTGGTGTTAATTGTTCATTTTCTATCAGCGTATGTCCACACAGCTTTTCTCTTTTCTGTATAACCTTAGAAACATTCTGGTGTTCTTGATTACTTTCCGTCCTCCTCCAGAGCCACATCCCCATAACTTATACCTGTGTCTATCCTTTTTTTAGTGGCCAGCCTCTTTCACAGTATGGGACACATTAAAATATTCAATACTTTAGTAGGTTATACTTAATATTCAATACTTAAAAATGGGTTAGGTTATACTATTTAGTCTAAAAAACTTCACAGCAGCTGTAACAAAGTTATTTATAAAATAATTATCTGCTGTATTTTTTCCTTTACGAGTGGATATTAAACCAAAAAGCTGATATCATATTCTTATACCATGAGAAGTGAGTTCATGTTTATCATGTTATGTTCATGATGAGTTCTATTTCTTGTGTATAGTGTGTTTCAGTGTTTGCTTTAAACAAAAGATTTTTTAATCAGTGTTGAACACCTGCCAAGTAGTACGCCTGATGTTTTCCAATAAATTTGTATACTGTATGAGAGTAGACTAATCATGTATAACACTTTACACGTCAGAAGTATAACAATATTCACAAATTACTGTATTCTATATTCTTATGTTGTTGTTGTTATTATTATTATTGTTGTTGTTGTTGAATAAAAAATAAAATACTTTTAACAAAAATATGCATTTATTTGAATTATTGTATTGTTACGATTGTCTACTGATCGTCGTATGGTATAGTGGAAAACAAAATACAAGACACCAATTAAGTCACTAATCACCAGGCTTAATTATCACAATTAAACAGTTCGTAATTAACAAGACAGTCTCTTACAACAAATCAAATAAAACTTGTTCACATGCAATAAAATGTCTCCTAATATAACACACAATTGTATTACAATTGTCCCACCTGATCATTAAACACAACACTTCACTAATAACCTTTTGAACGCACACAGTAATCGCCGACAAAATACTGAACTAAGGCCACTGACACCTTGTATTTATACCCCCGGTAACAGACCAGAACATTCCACAACTAAGCTATCTCTACACTACGACGTAATTAATTGTGGCCTTGACACACTCAGTGAGTCTGGTGGCATTTAGAAAAGTCTTGCAAGCACATATTGAAATCACATATGCCACAAAATTCAGCCGGCTTCCAATGGATTGTTCGAGAAACACATAGATGGTTCTGTGATGTCATAACAGTAACTTATTGTATTTAATATTACAAAATCATTTTGTACTTCAAAAACAAAAATATAATTAAAGTAAAAATAAATAGTTGTATAAATGATAGACATAATAATTTAATTAAAAAGTATATTTTTGTTAATAGGAATGTCTTAATTATTCAACAATGATATATAACTCTCTCTTTTCTCCCTCACACCCGGGGGGGGGGTGAATATATGAGTTATGGTTTAATCTTGTTTTAAACAAATTCCATCTACATTGCAATGTAATAAATAGGTTAGAGTCTGTACTTAAAATGGACAAATTTTTGGTTAAATGACCAAAATACCAAGTAAAGTGGTAAATCAGCAACCATTCCATTCTCCTCAGCCTACACATGGGTATATATTGTTGCCTGTCTTCTTTATTTACAGTGTGGAACAGTACATTCTGTTACAGCATACTGGATATAGTACTGGGTTGAGGCACAAATACTACTTAAATAATTCGTCTACTCTACGTGAGTGCTGTGGTTGCTTTCCAGTTAATTTTGACTATGCTTCACATTGGTACACTGATCACACCAGCAGTAAATAAGCAAAATTATTGTTCTGAGTGGCAGTCTGGTCCTCTCAAACCATGTGTCCTGGCGAACTGACTTATACTAACTTGTGGCAAGCTCTCTTATTGCAACAACAAAGTTATCGATTTCCAAGATGCAACACCATGTCATGCCCATTCCAATAATGCAATGGCAACGATTATAAAGCAATCCTTTTTCTTCAAGCAAAGAAACTGCATCCTCTTCTGTGCATTAACATTCATCAGTTCATCATATCTAATCATTCTGAATAATTAATATAAAACTTACAACAAACTTATAACAAAAAACACCTATTAAAAATGGAGCATGTGGCATACAGTGAGAAATGGTGTAAATATTTGGAAGAAACCTTTTGTAATGGTATGGTCCATATGATTGGGGTTTTCATATTAGAAATGGAAAGTTTTCTGATAAAATGATGAGAAGTGTAAACAAAATGTAGCTTAGATACAGTGCATTTCTAATACCGTTTTTCATTTAATTAATCAAAATTTGATTAAAAATCTTCAAAAAAATTAAAAGTGGGTGTTATGATAGTACATTGGGTCTGACGTTTCATTACAAACCCAATTGACTCTATTCCATGTCTTTTGACCTCAATGTAACTGTTTATTCTCTGTTTCTTCCAGCAATTTTTCATGTAACCTGTCTTGCTTGTTACTGTATTAATTTTTAAAATAAACACTTACGTATCTTGTAGCATAACCTATTAACCAATGTGCATAAACATTCTTTATCTACAAAGTGGTAGATATCTAATACTAACCTATTAAAACTGTTGTATTTAATAATAGTAACTTATTAATCGTAATGCATATTCCTTCTTTATCTAGAAAATGTTAGACGTTGAATATTGTGTTTTTACAGAAACACCAGCTAGCCACAGGTAGTCCTGAGTGGTAAGGACTCTACACACTTCTACACTAAACGACACTAAACGAGTGAGTTCAATGTCTGTGAATCCCCAGATTGTTCCAGTAACTACATAATTATTCTCGATACGCCACCAGGAATGTAGTACATATGTCTGGGACCTGGAAATGTCTGGGTATATATGAAGGGGGCATATATTTTTTAATATCTTCTAGCATTTTCTCAAACAAATCGTAGTTTCCATTTCTTGTTCTCCACATGAACTCACATAAATAGGAACAAAGAGTTCTCGTCTCATCCTACATTAAATTTTGTTTCAGAGTTCACAGGACTGCCATAGGCTTTCTATGCCAAGTGTATGCGCTCCTGTTTTAGGATTCACAAAATGATGATGATGGTTTAAAGTCAAATGACTTGTACTGTTGCGGCAAATTAACTAATTGCCATATGCACACCACTCATCAGATTTTATAGAGTCCATCCTTTTGTATTAGGTGGTAGAGCTTCACAGGTGTAGCTTATTTCCCTCCTCAGCAGGTCAAAGTTTAATTGGCGTAGGAGTTTAGCAGGCTGAATCGGTTGACCTTTTCCTTTTCAGCCTCTTCCGTTCTTTATTGGGATCAGAATAATTTAATGTAACTGTTTTTAGGTAACATTTAAAATGTAAAACTTTTTCACGGAACAGTTCCTCTAAATCATCAGGATACTGTTTTACGAGGTGCTCTCCTATTTCCTCAAGTTGTTGTGATTTAATTCATCAACTTCACTTACAACCTTGAACGTTTTGTTTATTCCAACATATCACTTTTCCAATTCAGACATTAGATTGTCAATAATAATGATGAACACATTTACTCTTAGGTTTCCTGAGGATAAAAACCATGTCTTCTTCAGCATTATCCCTTCTACATGGTTCATCATCATTCTTTTTTCTCTTTACCTGACAAGTATCTTCTTTCTATGCAACTACTTTTTATAGTTCCTGACCTTTTTCCAAAGTAATTGTAGTGATTGCATATTGACTCGAGGAGTTTGATAAATGAGTTGTAAAACTGAACCACAGATCTCAGGTTAATGTCAATACTTTGTAACTTCTTATTTGTGTCACTGAATCTTTGAAGTATGAAACCCCATAATTCTGCTACGTAGACAGTTTCTAGGCTGTTCATTTTTGTAATTAGACCACTTGCCTTGGCACGAGTGACAGGTTTCTTTGTCGTATTTTGTTCAATTGATTGCAAAGTATGAAGAATATTTTGCAGTGCTTGGCAAGTGTCATCTCATGCAGACCATCATGTAGAACTGAGATTCTTCAGTATAGAACACTGGTGTTGAAGTTCTAGTTCATCCGTGACAGACACTGGCTCAATTCTTGTAACAAAAGAACAAAATTATAGCCCACATTACAACATTCAGCTTCCAATGTTCCCGCAAGATTGAATGAGCGAGCAGAACAAGGAATTACCTCAGCGTGACTTTTCAGTTCTGATTAGGATTTGAAGACCTGAATGTACTTGCATTGTCATACGAAAGAAGGAGACATGTTACTTGAATTGTCATACGACTGTCCCCAACAATTTTTAATGTCTATCTCATGAGAGTTAAGGACTTTACAATCAGCATTAAATATTTATACTGCTTTGTGGCCTGTATTGTTAAGAGATGTCAGAAACCTCTAAACAGGTGAACCATCTTGTTTAACATACCTGATAACTATAGCCAGTTGGTCTGCATGTGGAAGGTCACGTGGAGAATCAACCACTTACTGAAAAGTAAGTAATTACTGAAAAGTACTTAGGTTTTGTAATTTCAGAAATACGATTTCATGGCTCGATTTGCTCGTCCACCCATACATATGCACACAAATAGTACGTACGTCTTCTCAGGCATACCCGGGCCAGATAAGTAACAAGGGCACACAATATATACTACACATATAAACAACACTCTTCCCCCCACACCGCACGGGTTGCCCTCCGGGCGTGGATTAAAACTTTATATAATAATGAAACTTTCTCTTGTGAACTTACTTGTCTTGTGGATTAAAAGGTTGGCTAATATCTTTCTGGCTGGGGTGGGGCGTGAGTTCTATCATGGCTGGAGGGCACAACAGGTCTATGATCTAATGCCTGAAGTAGAGAAGGAGAAGAAGAATTTCAGAAATATCTTTGTCTTGTAACTGACTTAGCTATGATAAATAAAAATTCATCAGCAATTGTTGATGATAAATATAAATAAGAAATTTTACCATTCCCAGGGTGGCCAAACTTGGCTACAGGAGAAGCGAGGAACGTATCAAACTCTGCTATGGCTTCAATTAACATCACACAGTTGTTACTGTATTAACATCAAAATATTTGTTATTCGCAGGATCTTCCTACTTAACTAACGAGTAAACAGGTACAAAGTAACAGTTACAAGTATTAGTTAATCCTACTGAATACTTGCTTCTGTGCATGTGCTGATTACTTTAAGCAAAACAAGCTAAACAAAATATCAAGGCAAAGTATTCAGAAAATGTTTGGCTGGTGAGATGAAACTACAAAGTCAGATACGGACCATATATAAAGAACTAAATTTATCAATATGCGATAAAAAAGTCCCACTTATGTTATATTTATTGTCCTGGATTATGCAGATACATAATACAGATTATGATACCAAATTAATATATTCATGAATTTGGTAAATTACAATATCGTATTATAACCTATACAGTGGCTGATAGGCTATGCAGTAATTTTTGTTTTGTGATTTCAGAGACAACTAAGCCATGCCATATAATATACAATATATTATTATTATAATTTTAACTTCATGGTACACTTCATATAAATTATATTATACTTCATTCCGAAATTCACTGCATATGTCAGTTTTTCACTCGTAAATACTGTGTCACTTGAAAATTTAGTCGGCCAAACATTTACAGGATTATAATTTTTAATTTCTTGTGTAACAATCATTATTCTTCATGATTCTAAAATTTTTTTAATTATTTTGGCCAGAAACAAAGCAATAATAATTCTAAATGAAATAAATTTTACATTTCAAAAATTTACTGAAATTTAAAATATTACTCATATTAATGTTGTTAATTGACATAAAAGGATAGTTTTCACTTAAATTAGTAGCTTAATATGACTGTAAGGTGAAGGGATACATAATTTGTATCTATACTCTTCATATTAAAAAAAAATCAACGTTACTTTAAACATTTTTGTCTGATTTTATTTGAAAAGAGTTCTTTTTTTTGCTTTAAAAGGAAGGCTACTGGATGGATGAAAACGTTTTTTTAATCAATTAGTATACCCAATGAAAAGATACTGTCAAGATAAAATTAGTTTGTAAGAGATAAAAGTATTAAGATATTACTGTTTACTAATGACATGCATTAACACTATTCTGCACCGAATTAAACAAGAACCAATGTCCAATAATTTATTAATTAGCAAACAGTAAGAATCATTATGATTAGTTGTCTTGATTATTCATCACTTCTTTCACAGCACTAACGCTTAACTAAAAAGAAACTTTTTCATGTGAAAACTTACTGATTTTATTGGACGCGTTTCGGCTTATGTATCCGCCTTCTTCAGCTTTGGTAACAGACTGCCAGCATTTTGTAACGGTTTTGTGGAAGGTGAGGTGGGGGTGGTGTGTGGAGGAAGGGGATTGGCGTGGGGATTAAACTTACTGTTTGTTTTCTGTATAATTGTGTCAAAAAGTGTATGTGATTTATATTGTAATTGATCGCTGAGTATGTTGTTTGGTTGTGTTGTGTGGTGTTTATATATTTCGTATTGTTCAGTAGTGTTGAGTTTTCGACCTTTGGGTATGTAATGTAAAATTTCAAGATTAGTGTCTATGTTGGTGTAACCGTGGTTTTCTGTGTGTATGTGTGTGGCAAATGCGGAGTGTATATTGTTGTTGGTTAAAGCTTTTAAGTATTCAGAATAACGGGATGAAAAAGATCTTCCCGTCTGGCCTATGTAGAAACTATTGCAGTCATTACAATTTAATTTGTAAACACCTGTTTTATTTATTAAACATTAAACTCAGTAACAACACATCTATCAAAAACAACATTGACCTAGTCAGGAAAACTGAACACATACACATCCCACATAACTCAACTCTGGCATCTTTTGATATAACCAATTTATACACTAATGTCCCTATCAAAGAAACCATACAAACACTAGAACAACTACTCAGACAAAACAACACACCTGAAACACACATACAAGAAATCATCACACTTACCAAAATCATAACTGAACAAAATTACTTTACATACAATAACAAAATATACACACAAACAGAAGGACTCCCGATGGGATCCCCCATATCAGGAATACTAGCAGAAATATATATACACAACATTGAACAGAACCACATATTAAACAACAAAAAATACACTAACAAAATTATATACTGGCACAGGTATGTAGATGATATATTACTTTTATTCAAAGGCAACACAAGACAAGTCGAAAACTTCCACAAATACATAAACACTATACACCACAAATTAAAATTTACACTGGAAACTGAACAAAACAATAGTATAAATTTTCTAGACCTAACAATTAACAAAACTAACAATACACACACGTACAAAATATACAGGAAACCAACCACAACCGACATGGTTATACACAACACATCAAACCACCCAACACAACATAAATATGCGGCCTTCAACCATATGCTCCATAGACTAACTAAAATACCCTTAAATAAACAAGATTACACCGATGAACTCAACACAATAAAATACATAGCAATCAAAAACGGTTATAACCCCAATTTAATAAACATACTACACAAACGCATCAAAAACAAAAACAACAAAACACTAAATACCATCAACACACAACACAATAAATACATCACACTCACATACCACAACTCATACACACACAAAATCGCCAATACATTCAGAAAACACAAATACAAAGTAGCATTCAGAACAACCAATACCATCAAAAAACACATCAGTAATACAAACACAGACATAGACAAATATAACAAAACAGGTGTTTACAAATTAAATTGTAATGACTGCAATAGTTTCTACATAGGCCAGACGGGAAGATCTTTTTCATCCCATTATTCTGAACACATAAAAGCTTTAACCAACAACAATATACACTCCGCATTTGCCACACACATACACACAGAAAACCACAGTTACACCAACATAGACACTAATCTTGAAATTTTACATTACATACCCAAAGGTCGAAAACTCAACACTACTGAACAATACGAAATATATAAACACCACACAACACAACCAAACAACATACTCAATGATCAATTACAATATAAATCACATACACTTTTTGACACAATTATACAGAAAACAAACAGTAAGTTTAATCCCCACGCCAATCCCCTTCCACCACACACCACCCCCACCTCACCTTCCACAAAACCGTTACAAAATGCTGGCAGTCTGTTACCAAAGCTGAAGAAGGCGGATACATAAGCCGAAACGCGTCCAATAAAATCAGTAAGTTTTCACATGAAAAAGTTTCTTTTTAGTTAAGTCATTATGATTTAATAACTTATATCTAATAATTTATAATAAAACATGTAAATAATTTAAATACATCATAGTAAATTATAATATTATAAAAATAACTATTTAAAATTATATTATTTGTCTTATTTAATATCTTGTATTATTATAACTATTAAATTAGTAACAAATATATTTATCTTGTTTACAAGGTAGCAAGGCAATGTTCGATTTTCAGCAACGCTAATTGTAACATTATGATGTACTTTACAAACTGTAAAAAAAAAGGCGTACTCACAAATTATAAAAACTGCCCCGACTAATCTCTAACAGTATGCTAGTAAGTAGACCTATATGAAAACAGAAAGGGTAAATAAAATATTGGTTTAAAAGTAAACATTACAAGTAACCAGTATTTGTAATGTAACGTAAAGGAGCAGTTACATGGTAACAGATACCAGGAACGTGTACTTTGTAACCATTCCAGCATTCACTGTTATCGGTAACCGTTAGCACGGTAACAGATATTTGTAACAGTTACGCTTGTAACTGCTACTTTTAAATAATGGTTTAGCACACCTCTGTATTTGCAGTTTTATATTGAACATCAGCAGATTATATGATGACATTGTAGCTAATATTCACTGTCTGAAAATTAAAATTTTCCTTCAGTTTACAACTACCCCTCCATACCTTACTGCTGCCTTCCTGTTCCATTTCAATCTTTATCAGCTTTTACTATAACTGAATTACCGAAGATTCTTATATTACTGATATCAGCTTGCTACCTGTCCAAAGTTTATAAGGTGAACTTCCTAAAACTTTCAAGAAATATAAAAAAGCCATGCAACTGTAGTCATCTTCAAAAATAAGGAAATATCAAGTGCCACCAATTGATTTATTTTTCATTGGACCAAAACATCTGCATGTACTGTACAACCTCTAATAAATTTTTAGCTCTGGATCCTTCATGATAATCTGAATCGCTTACCTTCAAGTAGACTTGGAGTTCTGTTTTTCCAATTTTACCTCACTAAGGAAAGAAGGACTGTCTGTCAATCCATTTTTCATCTTGTTCAGATACTCAATATCTGATGTGTTACGACATCACAGAACAATCTACGTGTTTCTCAACGATCCATTGGAATCCGGCTGAATGTTGTGGCGTATGTGATTTCAACATGTGCTTGCAAGACTTTTCTAGATGCCGCCAGCCTCGCTGACTGTGTCAAGGCGCAATTAATCACGTCGTAGTGTAGAGATAACGCGTAGTTGTGTAATGTTCTGGTCTGTGAGCGGGGTATAAAAACTCTGCATCAGCGGCTTCCTTCAGTTATTATCGGGTGATATTACCTTGTGCGTTCAAGTGGTTATTAGTGTGGTCCGTAATATTGTGCCGAAGTGTTGTGTTTTTATGATTGTGCGGGACAATTATAGTACAATTGAGTTTTATATTAGTTGACATTTTTTTATTGCGTCTGAACAATTTTTATTTAATTTGCTGTAAGAGACTATCTCGTTAATTACAAACTGTTTAATTGTGATAATTAAAGCTAGTGATTAGTGACGTTATTGGTGTTTTGTATTTTGTTTTCCAGTGTACCTATGACGATCAGTAGACGTCGTCACAGTGGTGTCAGAACTGGGATAGAACGGTTAATGATGGAAACGGTGGACACTTTGTACAAGACGAGTGTAATTCGTTGCAGAAAACTGCTCGTTGCAGACTTCAGATTGTCAATGAAATGATTCTTGGCACGGACATTGTGAATGCCTACGGATTTGTTGTGGACTTAAGAGAGAATGTCCTGAGGGTTAGGGAAGAGAAGATAAAGTTTTGCATGGCTTTATTAAAGATGTCTACCAAACATTCGATTAAGCAAGTGCTATTGGCCAAAGAAAAGTCAACAGGTCTGGTCAAGAGGAACCCTACCTATTGCAAGCAGAAATGGAGGAAGAACTAGAAGAGGAAAGTACAAATACGTGAAACGGCAAAAGAAGTGACTGGAAAGCCAACTATGCATCAAGGAAAACCCCTTGTTAGTTCCTGAGTTAATAGAAGCCCCCGGGAGAATAGTTGCTGAAGATGAAGTTAGGCAAGAGGTTGCTGACGAGAACTAAATAGACTTGGATCAGCCAGAGCTGTTTAGGTCATCAGTACATGACCCAATGGGAGTGATTCTTGCAAAACTAATGCTTGAGCCAAAGACTCGTAATCCTGGAAACTTGATGTTTGGATCACCTGAGACTCAGTCCCAAGCACCAGACAACTAGAAATTAGAAAACCAACTGCAATAAATGAATCGCTTGATAAGAGGGCGGCTGAAGATTGCCAGTGATAAAATGAAAACTCAGTATGATATTTGCAGCAATAGTGTGGGTTTCCAAGAAGGAGATCAGGTCTGGTTGTTCAACCCAAAGCGCCGTCATGGTCGCTCACCTAATTTGCAAACTAACTGGGAAGGTCCTTAGGTCCCCTACTGGTGGTTAGGGTCCCTATACTGTGAAAAAAAGAATCAATGATGTTGTCTATCGGATTCAACAGGAAGGACAGCGAAAGTTCAAGGTCGTCCACCTACATTGCCTGGCAAGTATTACTTCAGAGACGGTTTGCCAGTTCGGGATGAACAGGCTTAAGGAGGGGGCGGTGTTATGATATCACAGAACAATCTACGTGTTTCTCGAACGATTCATTGGAATCCAGCTGAATGTTCTGGCTTATGTGATTTCTACATGTGCTTGCAAGACTTTTCTAGACTACACCAGCCTCGCTGACTGTGTCAAGGGCACAAAGGCTTAGTTCAGTTATTATTGGGCGATATTACTCTGTGCATTCAAGTGGTTATTAGTGCGGTTCATAATACAAACACACGCGAACACATAAAAATGACATCCTAAATGAACAGACACAATTCAAATCACATGCATTATTCGAACATATCGGTTTTTTTCTTATTGCAGTGATGGACAACCGACAACTAGCACTTAAACAAACCAGACGCTGTAAATAAATAACTTGCTACTGGATGTTGCTATTTCTGTGTTACCCAAAAAATTAGTCAACGTTACAGTGGAATTCGTGTGCATGTGTGCATCAATTTGGAAAGGTGTTTCTACTGATTTAAATTATATTGTTAATTTTATTACAGGTATCTCTTGTACATAATTTTTCAGGAATATGGTGAGTATTATTATTATTATTGTTATTATTATATGTGTCTGTTTAGAAATAAAATAGAAATACTAAATGGGTATCGGCTTTGAAACCACATGTTCGTGTAGGTTAATGTTTTTTGTTTATTTAATTTACAATGGTTTTGAGTAAACTGTAAAAGTCTTTTATGTTAAACCACCCTATTTTGTTTAAAGTAAAAGTTTCATGAATTTTAGGATGTATTTGTGCTGTTGTGATTGAAAACACGCGTTTTTGTTAAGGTTAAAATTCATTGTTCTAGATTAATCCTGTGACATTTCCAACAGTTTTCAGGTACTGAGTAAAGTTTAGAAGTATTTTATGTTTAAAAAAGACCAAAACGTAATGTAAAACAAAAGCTTCATGAAGTTTGGGGCGTGATAGGCTTTAAAACCACGTGTTTATTTAAATTGCTTATTATTTGTTGTAGATTTGTGCCATTTACAATGATTTTGAGTGAACGGTAAAAGTTTTCTATGTTAAAAAAACTCCAATTTAGTATAAAAGTTTTATGAATTTTGGGATGTATTTCATTTGTGCTATTAGGTTTGAAACCACTTGTTTTTGTTACGGTTAATTATTCATTGTTCTAGATTAATCCTGTGACATTTCCAAAAATTTTCAAGCACTGAGTAAAGTGTAGAAGTATGTTATGTTTAAAAGACTGAAAATTAATTTTAAAATAAAAGCTTCATGCATTTTGGGGCTTGATCTGCTTTGAAACCATGTGTTCGTTTAGGTTAATTATTCTTTGTTCTAGGTTTGTGTCATTTACAATTATGAGTAAACTGTGAAAGTATTTTATGTTTAAAATACTAAAATTTAGTTTAAAAAGTTTCATGATTATTAAGGAGATGAAACATGAATACCCATTTTTTTCACATGGAGCCACAATTTCTTTTGGTGTTTATGAGTTTTGTTGACTTCTATGATATTGTGTAATGCAGGTCAGAACAAAGTGGTGTTGCATAATAAAAGTAAGTTAAAAATCGAGTATTCTGAAGCCTAAGAAAGAGGAATATACAAACAAAAGCAAGGTTAAGTTTCCATTGGCAGATGTAAATATATGTGTTTGTTTTAATAAAGTATTCTTTTGCAGTCACAATGGTGCGGCCAGGCCTCCTCATGATTGGTGACTCCCAGGTAAAATATGCACATCTGACTACTCAGTGCCAGAATGATTTTGAAATCACAGTGTTTTCGGTGTCAGGAATGTGTGTTGAAGAAGTGTCCGCTTCAATGGTTGAAGCAACCAAGTTCTTTTATCACGTAGTAATCCATTTGGGGACAAATAATTTTATTTGTGGTAAGTTACATAGAATTTTGTAAATAAAATATTTCAGTTATTAATGCTCTACTTTATACGATTATGATTGATCAAAAAGATTTGTAAGATTGCTTTGGTGTTATGCATATTATTTTCCAATATTTTATCGATAGGTACTATACCCATTTATTTTTATAGTTCTTAAATATTTATTAACATGTCAGCATCCAGATCAAATAATCCAACATTACGAATCTCTTATCCAAGAAATTCTAAAAGGCAACCAGCATGTGTAACTCCATTTGTCAAGTGTATTGTTTCGCAGTAAAAATAGGTATAGGCCATATTCAAATGCTGAAATGAACAGAGTAAAGATAATAAATGAAAAGACAGAGAAGCTGAATCGGCTGATACAAGGCTTGGCTACCAGGTAAAACTTAATACGTGTAAGTTCCTTTTGATAATGCAGAGACTTGATGTGTTAATGGGGCATACACATCATTGCTGTTATGAATTTTGTTCTCCTACCTATATGGTGGAATAAGAGTTAAAATAAGTTTTAGAAATCATTTAGTAAATTTCAAATTCTGATCATAAAAGTCTGATAACTCATATAAAATTACAGTTAATATTCATACAGTAATACTAGTTGAATTTTCTTTATAATGTAGATTTAAAAAGGCTTCTGTTTATTGGCAAATAAATATTTTACTTCTACTTTACGCTCAATATGTCTCTTGACTTTCATGGCTTTGGCATTTTATTCCGTCATAGTAGCTTGTTAATTAAGTAATGCAATGCATTTTTACTTTTTTATGACTGCCACAGTGATTCCACTTTTTTATGTTCGTAGACATGGAGGACTATTCATAGACAACTGGAAGTCTTTTATGTTACATTCAAGAGATCTGTTTATAAAGTTGCTGTCCAGGGATGGCTTACACATCACACAGCGAGGGATTCAATGTTTAATGGGTAATGTTTTCATGTGTGTAGAAGAAATAGGTCTAAAAATTTATCCAATTTCTACAGAGACGAGACATTCACCACAGACACACATAACAGAACATAATTTCCATATCCAGTTAAACAACACACACACACACAGACACAGAAACATCAAATTCACACCTAATTAATTCTTTACATGCCATACCACCAGGACATCAGATGGGAAACACGCACAGACATCCACATCAGATACCAGAGACACAAGGACATCATATGCACAAGCTGTTAGGTCACATACGCACTCCAAACAGCCAGAGACATCAAATAGGGCACATGCACACACTTCCACATCATATATACACACACCACACAGCCAGGGACATCAAATAGGGCACACGCACACGCTTCCACATCACGTATACACAGCACACAGCCAGGGACATCAAATAGGGTACACGCATACACTTCCCCATCACGTATACACAGCACACAGCCTGGGACAACAAATACGGCACACGCACACGCTTCCACATCACATACCAGAGTCACAAGGACATCAAATAGAGTAGACATACATATGAACACATCACACAGTATGATTACAAGGCCATCATTCACAAAAGCAGTAACATCACCTTCAGTTTCACACACATCACAGATACGTAAATCTTTTTCATATGTAACACCATCGCACAATCTAAACCATAAATCACACCTCACATATTTGTTTACAAATGGTGGGTCTGCTGAGGAAAGTTTATCTTCGTTAAACAGTTCCCTTGAATATGATGATTCTTGTAAAGTAGATAATTTAATATCGTCATGTGCAAAACAATCAGGTGTCTCGCATCTTAAAATAACATACCCAAGGGTATGTCTGATTGCAGTGTTCAATATAGTAATGGATTTAGCTTCTCGAAACATAAAAAACATTGTGATTCGTCTGGTTTATCCCTATCGTGTTTCCATTCAGATTGTACATTGAAATTTAGAACATATTTCCATGTCATAGAAAATTTGAAGAAAGAGCATGGCCAAGTTATTCCAAAGGAGGAATTTGTTTTTAAGGACGTAGCAGCATTTCTCACATGGAAGGAAGCTGTTTGTTAAGACAACCACATTGCAATGGTCAAAAAGCGGGTTCAGCCCATGCAGTGACTGGCTCTAAATTTTCCTATTATATTTGCAAATTTAATAATTTTTGTAGACCCAAGACAAAAATAAATAAAACTAATAGAAAAAGGTCATTTGATAGTATGCCGAATACAAACTGTCTGGCCAGAATGTAGGTATGTCAAAGAAGATGATACAGGAATTCACGTGACATACATTAATGCTCATAACCATGAGCTTAATTTTAAATTTGTGAAATTCTATCGATTGGATGACACCACAAAGTCTTGTGTAAATCACTTTTTAGAGCAAGGTGTGCCAACACATGTTATTCAGGAACATTTACAGCCTCCCACTGGTGACGATAATAACACATCTGCAGTAAAAGAACATTATATAACAACATCGCAGCTAATTAAAATGAGGTATCAACTGGAGATGAAAAAACGACTTAATAAAAATGATGCAGAATCTGTAAATATCTTAATTAACTTATTAAAAAATGAAAGTTACAACCCAGTTTTAGCATATAAACCTCAAGGGATGGATACCATAATTGGGCCCTCCAGTTTAAATAATTTACCACACAGTTCTGAACTTTTTGTTTTAGGTATTCAAACAAAGTATCAAGCAGCAGAAATGGTTGTGGGTTGCAGTAGAATACTGTGTATAGATGCAACTTATAATACCAACCAGTATAAATTTTACTTATTAAATTTAATTTCTTGGATTTCGTTGTCCATGACGTGTCCGTTACTTAACTAAATATCACTATAATATTGACGACTCGGAACACTAAGTTTTTTATAAGTAAAAACGTAAAGTTTTACCTTACAGCCTAAACCGGCTTTCACCTATAGAAGGCTTCATCAGAGGCTGTCGTTAGTAGCGCTGCTCGTCTTGTTGTTGGCGATGAGATAGTGTTTCGAAAGATTGAAGCTGTGTGTGTGTGGTGAGATGTGTTCGAATAATGCGTGCGATCCTAAACGAACAGACACAATTCAAATCGCACGCATTATTCGAACACATCACCACACACACACAGCTTCAATCTTTCGAAACACTATCTCGTCGCCAACAACAAGACGAGCAGCGCTACTAACGACAGCCTCTGATGAAGCCTTCTATAGGTGAAAGCCGGTTTAGGCTGTAAGGTAAAACTTTACGTTTTTACTTATAAAAAAACTTAGTGTTCCGAGTCGTCAATATTATAGTGATATTTATTAAATTTACTTTAAATTTTACATCATATTCCTGATGAATATGGTGTTTGGTTCCTTGTTGCTCATTTTATAATAAATTATTTAGATGAAATGACTCTGGGATGTGTCTTAAAAATTGTTGTTGACAAATTTCCAAATATGGAAGTAAACTGTGTCATGATGGATGGTGATGAAGCTATTGCCAATGTGGTTGAAACTGCATTTGGGAAAAATGTAAAACATCTTCTTTGTTTATGGCATGTGAAACAGAATTGGTTGAAAAATCTTAAAACCAAAGTTAAATCCAAGTCGCTGACATCAGAAATTTTAGATTCTTTATTAATTTTAACTCATGAAAAAAGTATGAATAATTTTAATGAAATGTTAGAAGCCTTTTTTAATAAATACTCTGAGTCTGCTAGTTGCTTTTTGATTATTTTAAAGAAATTTATGTGTGTAAAATAGAGAAGTGGGCAATGTGTTTCAGAAATTTTCCACATGATATACAACACAAACATGTTCTTATAATCATTTGATAATAAAATTAAAACTCAATACCTCCAAAGAAATGTAAGTAGGCGATTAGATGACTTGATTAACATCATTTTCAGAGTTAATAAAACTATACACTTAGCGTTAAAATATAAAAGATTGACCCAGATACCCCCATTAGGATATACCAATGCAGTTAACAAAAGGCATAAATTAGTGTTGTTTGGCAAGTCAGGAGTCAGTCAGACTCAACAGTCCTTTATAAAGTCCATTGTTTAGCAAGAAAATGTTATATGCCAGAATTATGTTTTATAAAATGTAATGAATACACATGTTTCAGCTTGTGTTCACACATGTATACATGCTCATGTGCTGACAGTAATTCATTGTGCAAACATATACACAAGCTTCACTCTTATCTTGTCCATAAGCTAACTTTACCATCGTGTATAAGTTCTGATTGTACAGATTTAACTATAGATGAAATGTTGGTAACTACAAATAGTAACTCAGTTAACCTAGATAACGCAACAGCAAATACATTAATTCAGTCCATGTGTCAATTGGCAGATAAATTGAAAAACATTATATGTAATAAAAATTTTCAATCTTTACTGCCATATGTGCAAAACATTTTACAATTATTAGTGTTAAGTTTTAGTTTTTTTGTTTATAAATTTATTAATTAACTCTGTTCACAACTCTACACTTTCGGCTCTTGTAGCCGCCATGTTGTTTGCTACCAACTTTAAAATTTTACTCACCAGGTCCAGGATTCGAATTGGACGAGCTGAAAACAAGATGGTTGTCTGAAATAACTCACTCAACAATTAATTTGTTTCCCATGAATTATTTATTATTTTTATATCACTTTTCAATTCAAATAATTCTTAACACTTTTTTTTTATATTCAACTGAAAAATTATTCAGACAAAAACTTGTTAATTTTCCTTATATATAAATTTATCTGTACTCCACATAAAAAAATAATATCTTTAAAATTACTATCAAAATTTAATTAACACAAACCAGCGCTTCTTATTTTATCATTTTTATTTCACGCACCCAGACACGCACACTTTCATGCAGCACATATTTTATATTCCCTTTTTTGAGCTCATTTTAGTAAAACATTTCTTTCAACAAAATTTAGAATTGTATTTGAATTTATTTATGCCTGGCTGAAGAAATTATATTATGCCTCGTTCTATTACTTATCTGGTTACAACAGGTGAGTCCATCTTACTGCGCACGTTCGACTATTTCTTATATTTCTTGGTTTCCCGCACTTTGCTGAAATAATGTACTTTTACATCATAACTGTTAATTGGTTTTTTGCAATTCCGATCCGATTTTTGTTGATACTTTTAAATTTTTGTTTGTGTGCACCCGCGATTTCGTCCCGGAACTTTTATTTGTGACCGGCCGGCACAAGGAGTAATTTTAAACTGGGACGTAATTTAATGTCCGAATTTTACGGGCAAGCACACGGCCCGCATCCGCCGCCGTTAGGTGTTAGGTGACGACTGCTTGCATAAGCCAAGCGTTGACAGACTGCTTGTGCCGATACGCCTACATTCCAAAGCTGGGTTTGTCTCTGACGTAATATGGTCTGACTTCGTTTAAATGCATAATTTACAAAGGTCAAAGTTCGTTGGCTATGTGTAACTGTTTTTCTTGTGCCTGGAGTTGACCTTGACACTATTTCAATCGCTTGCTTGCTATGTTGTTATAAAATTTTACGATTATTATTCATACTTTCATGTTTCAAATAAAATTTGTTTTTTTCTCCAAAATATTAGATGGGCTTAAACGTCCCATTACAATACCCCATCAATGAGAGGTTTTTATGCTGAAGCATAAAAACTCTGATATATAATTACCTTAATATCCACTTTAGCGATACACAGTTTCGTCACTGATGACGCGTTTCGGGACTAAGTCCCATCCTCAGATACATAATTAATAAATTAAAATATTAAAATCACGACCATGATACTGGTCAAGTCAAAATAAATAAAATAAATTATAAATCGCATGTAATAAGTTTTGCTAACCACGGCTGGAGCTCCCGCATGCGTTCACCCGCAACCGCGATTGTCACGCGACTGGTCAAAGATTAAGACAAACTGATTGCAGTGTCGAACAGGTAATTTGACGCAAAATTTACCTGGTCATTTAATAAACTGTTTTTGGTGTTACTATCTTTTAAAGCTTTATAAATTTCAAATTCCTCCAGACTATCCATCCGTCTACCCTTTTTACAAATATGCAACGCTGTTAAATTTTCTTCGAAGTTCGTATATTTATGTCCGCTTGATATTAAATGTTGTGCAAAGTTGGACTTATTATTACTTGGCTTAGGAATATGTTCTAGAAATCTTTTATAAAAACATCTGCCAGATTGACCGATATAGAACGCATCACAATCATCACATTTTATTTTATATACGCCACATTGCTTTTTTAATGGTAATTTGTTTTTGTTTTTGAAATAATTTCCTAAATTATTATTTGTTTTAAATGATAAAATATAGTTATTATCTTTAAGAACGGGTCTTAAAATATTTGGCATAATACCTGTGAAATTAGCCGAAAGATATTTATAATTTTTGTTACTTGCTTTTATAGAGTTTGAATTTTTATTTTCTAAACGTTTCCTATGCCTATTTATTATTTTGTCAACTATTGTAGATTTATACCCGTTATTTATTGCTATTTGTTTGATAGTGCTAACCTCATTTAAGTAGTCCTCCTTTTCGAGGGGAACATTTAAAAGTCTGTTGACAAGACTGTTAAACACTGCCACTTTTTGTGTAACGGGATGATATGAATCATAGTGTATTACTGTGTCAGTACTAGTGTGTTTTCTAAAGATTTTGTATTTTAAATTATTCCCGTTGTGTAATACAGTGAGGTCTAAAAAATTGATACTTTTGTTGTTTTCGATCTCCATAGTAAATTTTAATTTGTTATGAATTTTGTTTAGGTAATTTTTAAATAATTCTATTTGTCTGGCATTCCCGTTAAAAATAATAAAGGTATCATCTACATATCTGGAGTAATGGATGATTTTACTGGCGAAATAATTATCTTTTAAAATTTTTGTATTTTCTAAATGGTTTAGATATAGGTCCGCCAGGATGCCAGAAAGTGGAGATCCCATGGCAAGTCCTTCATCCTGTTTATAATATGCATTTTCAAATGAAAAATAGTTTTGATGAAGAATGGTTTTTAGTATCATCATCAGTTGGTTAACTTTCTGTATTTCTAAAGAACCTTTATTCATTAAATTATGCCTGAGTAAAGTTAAAGTTTCATCAATAGGCACATTAGTGTATAAATCTACTATGTCGAATGATACTAGTTTGTAGTTTGGTTGAATTGTAACGTGGTTTATATTTTTGATAAAATCCTTATAGCTTTTAACACTCCGATTATTTTCTAAGTTGGTGTGCTCTCTGATGATTTTTACTAAGGTTTTAGCTATTTTATAACCGGGGGCAGTTGTAAAATTAACTAATGGTCTAATTGGAGTGTTCTGTTTATGTACTTTCGGAAGACCCCTTAAACAAGGCGCACTAGCATTTATTGGTTTTAGTGAGGATTGTGTGCGTTTATCAAATAGTTGCGTGCATTTATTTATTGTTTTATTCAGTTCTAAAGTGTACTTCTTAGTGGGGTCGGATGTCAACTTAGTAATATTGTTGTCATTTATAAAGCTGTGTACTTTTTGTGTGTATTCGTCAAGTTTCAGCATGGCTATAGAATTTCCCTTATCTACCTTGGTTATGTAAATATTATTATTAGAAAGTTTTTTATTTAGTTGTATAGCTATGCGTTGTTCATGTTGTGCTTTAGTGTAATTAACTTTATTTTGTATAAGCTTATTGTTCTTGTTTTTAATGATTTTATTAAACTTATTATTTACTAATACTCTTATTTCATTTTGTTTACCTGGGTCAGGAATGTTTTTTATCACTGACTCGGCTTCAATTATTTCTTTAATTAAGTTATGTTTATTTTTAAGGTTGGGGGGAAAATTATAATTTAGACCTTTGCTGATAAGTTTTGTCTCTGCGTCAGTTAAAGTGACGTCAGTTGTATTTATTACTCTAGGGTAGAAAATGTGCGTGCGTTCCATGTTATCTTTATATTTACTATTACTTAACTGGCTGATTTTAATTGCCTGTTTATGTTTGTGAAGTCTAATCTTATTTGTAACGTATTTGTTAATTTGCTCTATGATACTATCGATCAAAGCAGGATGTACCATGTTATATAATTCCAATTGAGATTTATACATAGCCAAATTCAATGATATTTTTTTGCTATATAGAAATTTAATCTCTTCTTTGATCCTAAACGTGCTAGCATATTGTTCGGTTTTTCTGGCTAGTTTGGAGGAATTATTAATCTTAATTTTAGCATAATTTGGGATTAAATTTTGTCGTAAACATGTTTTATTAAATTTTATATGTAAATTGGTTTTGAATAATTTAAGTTTAAGATTTTGATATTTATACGCGATACTTGCCTTGTATGGCTCCATGTTAATTACTTATTTTTTGCGTACCGTATCACTTATTATATGATATATAATTACCTTAATATCCACTTTAGCGATACACAGTTTCGTCACTGATGACGCGTTTCGGGACTAAGTCCCATCCTCAGATACATAATTAATAAATTAAAATATTAAAATCACGACCATGATACTGGTCAAGTCAAAATAAATAAAATAAATTATAAATCGCATGTAATAAGTTTTGCTAACCACGGCTGGAGCTCCCGCATGCGTTCACCCGCAACCGCGATTGTCACGCGACTGGTCAAAGATTAAGACAAACTGATTGCAGTGTCGAACAGGTAATTTGACGCAAAATTTACCTGGTCATTTAATAAACTGTTTTTGGTGTTACTATCTTTTAAAGCTTTATAAATTTCAAATTCCTCCAGACTATCCATCCGTCTACCCTTTTTACAAATATGCAACGCTGTTAAATTTTCTTCGAAGTTCGTATATTTGCAAAAGAGTACTAAATTTATTTGACTCTACTTTGCCTTCATTTGAATTTGGTATTATGTTTTGTACTTTCCTACCATACATTAATTCCGCTGGCGTAATGCCACTATTATCAGTAGGCATATTTCTTAATTGTAATAGAGCCATTTCTTTATCCTTTCCTTCCTGAATAATTTTTTTCAAAATATGTTTGAGAGTCTGTATATGTCTCTCTGCTAAACCATTTGACTGGTGATGTTTTGGAGTAGTTATCACATGTTTAAAACCCCATTGATCTGCAATTTTTTAAATTTAAAACTCGTGTATTGAGTACCTGAATCTGAATATAAAACTTTAGGTACCCCATATCGTGCAAAAAACTCCTTTAAAGACTGTATAGTAGACTCTGCGCTTAAATCACTGAAATGTTGCAAATCAACGAATTTACTATAGGTATCTACTACAATTATAAACCTTTTACCAAGTAAATAAAAAATATCAGAAGCTACAATTTCCCAAGGATTTTTAGGTATTGGTTTTTCAATCATTGGTTCTTTACTATTATCCCTTTGATAACTACAACAAATATCACAATTGCTTACCAAGTCATCAATTTGCTTCGACATGCCTGGCCAAAACAATGTTTTTCTAGCTAACATTTTGCATTCTTCACTACCAAAATGAGCATAATATATTTTAGTAAGCATTACTTTTCTCATGGATTTTGGTACAACTATACAAGTATTTTTCAACAATAAACCCTTACACTCTGAAAGTTCTTCTTTGAAAGAAAAATATGGTTTGACAGTTTCAGAAACGGATGATTTGTTTACAGGCCATCCATCTTTTACATATTTTAGAACTTCTTGCAGTTCTTTATCGTTGCTAGTTTCATTTCTTTTTAATTCATTCATTCTTATATCAGATACACTAAGACTTTTCTCAACCATCATAACATATGCTTTAATTTTTTCTTCATCAGAGGACTCTGTAGTTTGCAAATAAATTCTGCTCAAATGATCAGCCAGTAATAATTTTTTACCTGGTACATACTTAAGTTCTAAATCAGAATTATGTAAACTTATTCTCATCCTTTGTAATCTTGGAGGGATTTTATTCATTGGTTTTTTAAAGATCGAGATCAGTGGATTATGGTCAGTCTCTATGACAAATTTTTGACCAAACAAATATTGATTGAATTTATGACAAGCAAAAACAATTGCTAAACACTCTTTTTCAATTAGACTGTACATTACTTCACTCTCTGTTAAAGCATGGGAACCATATGCCACTGGTCTTCCATCTTGTATCAATACAAATCCAAGTCCCTCACTGGAAGCATCTACACTCAATGTTATGGGTTTATTTATCTCAAAATATGTTAAAACTGGAGGTTTACATAATGCCTCTTTAAGCTTTAAAAATGACGTTTGCTGTGCAGTACCCCACACAAATGGCACATCTTTCTTTGTTAGTTGTCTTAAACTACTAGTTAATTGTGCAGCATTTGGTATAAACTTTGATACATAATTTATTGTTCCTAAGAATGTTAGTAATTCTCTTTTATTTTTTGGTATTTGCATTTTTTCAATTGCCTCAACTTTTTCTGTACCAATTTCAATTCCATCTGCGGAAAGTATATGACCTAAATATTTAACTTTCGTTACAATAACAGCACTTTTATCTGCATTAAATTTAATACCATATTCTCTGGCTCTTTTAAAAACTTTATCCATAATTTTTAATAATTGGTCTTTAGTCTCAGCCCAAATTAACATATCATCGGCATATATGCCTACATTTTCAATATCTTCAAAAATTTGATTAAAAACTCTATAAAATACTTCAGGACTAGAGCTTATACTGTAAGGTATTCTGTTAAAATAATATCTCCCAAATGGAATATTAAAAGTAGTTAACTCTTTACTATCTTCTGACAATTCAATTTGCCAGAATGCTTTATTTGCATCCAACTTTGTAAAATATTTTGCGTTTTTTACCTTTGCTGCAATCTTATCAATTGTAGGAAGCTGAATATGTTCTCTTTTTATGCAAGAATTTAAATATTGTGGGTCCAAACAAATTCTTATTGACCCATCTGTTTTACCAACAACTACTAATGAATTTACAAAATCAGTTGGTTTTTTAATTTTCGATATAATACCAACAGCTTCCATTCTATTTATTTCATATTTCAATTTATTAATCAATTTAAAAGGAACATGTCTACACGGTTCTACATTACCTACACTTCCTTCTTTTAATTCTATTTTATATTGAAAATCTTTTATTCTACCATAACCATTACAAAAACATCTGCGTATTTCTTTATAATATCATTAGCTGTGTTTACTGAAAAAGCATTTAAAATATCAACATATATAGCTTCGTCTCCAGGCTGGACTCTTTGTATCAGATTAAAATCAATGGAACTCTTTAAACCTAAAATAGGTACACTTTTACCATCAAAAATTTCAAACTCTACTCGTTGTTCAATATTGCCTACTTTGCCATTTAAGCTTACTTTACCAATAGGTTTCATTTTTTCTTGACTATAATTTTTCAAAATTACATTAGATTTCAGGCATTCAGTTATATTCAATTTTCTACATAAGTCAATAGGTATTATATTACATTGAGCTCCAGTGTCAATTTTAAAAGCAACTGTTTTCTTAGAATCTAAAATATTTACATGTTGTATCCATTTGTCTCGTGCACTGATAGCATCCACACTAATCCAGTCACAAAAAAATTCATTAAAATACTCACATTCAGCCTCAGACACCACATTTACAACTTTTATTGAACGCTTATTTTTACACATTTTTGAAAAATGTCCTGTCTTACCACTGTTTATACAGTCCTTCATAAACGCTGGACAATTCTTAAAACGATGATTGTATCCGCACCATTGGCATGCGGTTTCTTGTTGTCTTGAAGCACCCGGCTCTCGTGTCGTAGAAAATGATGATGTCATCTTTGCCTGTTGAACTCTGCTCATGTTGTTGCCTGCGTCACCGTCATGAGTCTTGGAATTGCCGCTACTCAGCTGTTTTTTTATGCTAGCAACTTCCTTTGTAGGCTCGAGTTTTTTAACACGCTGTTCCAATAATTCAGCACTTTTAAAAATTTTAACAGTTTTTACTAATGTTAACTCACTTTCACGTAATAACCTATCTTTGACTCGTTTGTCTAAAATGCCAGCAACAATGCGATCTCTTATCAAACGCTCTCTCAAAGTACTAAAATTACAATCCGCACTTAATTTCTTCAATTCAGTCAAATATGCATCAAATGACTCACCAGGCTCCTGATTTCTCGTGAAAAACATGTGCAAACCAACACTCTCATTTTTTATAGGCACAAAGTGCTCTTCAAATTTCTGCAGTACTGTATCGTAACCGTTTTTTACTTGCATGTTCCTTAAGGAAATGGAAGTATGGTGATGGCAAAAATAATCGTGTTCGAGATTATTGCAGATTCTGATTGTACTACACTCAAAACATGAAACAAAGTCGTTTTTCGAAAAGTGTCTATCTGTGTGTCTATAAATTTTTTTCTATGGCAAACGATAACAGCCGCAAATTCAAACAGAATCAAATAATTTTTTGCATACAGCCCTGACTTGTGGAGTACTCACGACCTATTGTTTTTGGTGAAGATCGGTTGAGGGAAGGGGTTAGTTTACCTGCAACAGTTTTATTTTTATCAAGGGTAATTTTGTTTGTTTGGCAAACGGTAACAGCCGCAAATTCAAACAGAATCAAATAATGTTTCGTATACAGCCCTGAATTGTAGAGTTCTCAAGATCTGTTGATTTTGGTAAAGATCGGTTAAGGGAAAGGGGTAGTTTACCTGCAACGTTTTATGTTTTAACAAGGGTATTTTTTATGGCAAACGATAACAGCCGCAAATTCAAACATAATCAAATAATGTTTTGCATACTGCCCTGAATTGTAGAGTTCTCAAGACCTGTTGTTTTTGGTGAAGATCGGTTAAGGGAAAGGGGTAGTTTACCAGCAACATTTTATGTTTAAAAGGGTATTTTCTATGGCAAACGACAAGAGCCGCAAATTTAAACAGAATTAAATATATTTTTGCATACAGGCCTGATTTGTTGAGTACTAAAGACCTGTTGTTTTTGGTGAAGATCGGTTAAGGGAAAGGGGTAGTTTACCGGCCACGTTTTTTGTTTTATCAAGGGTATTTTGTATGGCAAACGATAACAGCCGCAAATTCAAACAGAATGATAAAATATTTTTCATACAGCCTTGAATTGTAGAGTTCTCAAGACCTATCGTTTTTGGTGAAGATCGGTTAAGGGAAAGGGGTAGTTTACCTGCAACGGTTTTTTATCAAGGGTAATTTCTTTCTATGGTAAACGATAACAGCCGCAAATTCAAACAGAATCAAATGATGTTTTGCATACAGCCCTGTATTGTAGAGTTCTCAATACCTGTTGGTGTTGGTGAAGATCGGTTAAGAGAAAGGGGTAGTTTACCAGCAACGTTTTATGTTTTAAAAGGGTATTTTCTATGGCAAACGATAAGAGCCGCAAATTCAAACAGAATCAAATAAGTTTTTGCATACAGTACTATTTTGTTGAGTACTGAAGACCTATTGTTTTTGGTGAAGATCGGTTAAGGGAAAGGGGTAGTTTACCTGCCACGATTTTTGTTTTATCAAGGGTATTTTCTATGGCAAACGACAACAGCCGGAAATTCAAACAGAATCATATAATATTTTGCATACAGCCCTGAATTGTAGAGTTCTCAAGACCTGTTGGTTTTGTTGAAGATCGGTTAAGGGAATAGGGTAGTTTACCAGCAACATTTTATGTTTTAACAAGGGTAATTTTTTTATGACGAACGATAACTGCCGTACATTAAAACAGAATCAACTACTCTTCTGCGTACGTTTTTGAATTATACAGAACTCAAAGTCTGTTGATTTTGTTGAAGATCGGTTAAGGAAAAGGGGTAGTTTACCTGCAACGTATTATGTTTTAACAAGGGTAATTTTTTCTATAACGAACGATAACTGCCGTAAATTCAAAGAGAATCAAATAATGTTTTGCATACAGCCCTGAATTGTAGAGTTCTCAAGACCTATTGTTTTGGTGAAGATCGGTTAATGGAATAGGGTAGTTTACCAGCAACGTTTTATGTTTTATCAAGGGTGTTTTCTATGGCAAACGATAAGAGCCGCAAATTCAAACAGAATCAAATAATTGTTTGCATCCGGCCTGAATTGTAGAGTACTCAAGATCTGTCGTTTTTGGTGAAGATCGGTTAAGGGAAAGGGGTAATTTACCTGCAACAGTTTTTTTATCAAGGGTAATTTTTTTCTATGGTAAACGATAACAGCCGCAAATTCAAACAGAATCAAATGATATAGAATTAATTTTCTATAATTAAAAATTATAGTTGAAGGTGGAGGGGAGAATTTTTTATATGTGTACTACGTTATCGGCAACAAAGAAGTAGTTTTTTGTTAAAATTGCTTCCCGGGCTGTTTAGCCGTAGTCCAATTTTTTCTTCAAAACCAGACTTTTCGGCAGTGCCATCGACTGCCATCATCAGTGAAAATCGAGTGCGAAAACGTGAGGTGGTATATGTTAGTGACCACAGTACTGTGGTTAATGCTGAACCAATAAGTAGAAAGACGTAGTTTCTATGGAAATATTTCATTTCGAATATGATTTTAAATATAAATCTTAGAACATGGATGTCATGTATGGTTCTCCATACCGATATTTTCATCGTCGGTTAATCCCAACGTATTATACACGTCTACACATTCTTCACCTATGCAATGCAAAAATACGGCCACTTGTACATCATCGGCCATTATATTAGTACCTGATGCAATACGATATATTTCGAAAAGCTGTTTCCACTTTGTCCATCCTTCAGTAGTTAACTTTTGTAAACAACTTGGTGGTTTCAAGCCCGTTAATGACGTAGACGTGGTTGTAAACGTCGTTGTCGTTCCTGTACCTGCAGCAGTAGTAGACATTTTCACAATTACACTACGCAACTCACACACTGTATTCAAACTGAATAACTCCACTATATATTTTATGCACTTTAGTTCTTCAAAGCCGCACCGCCATGTTATATGTGTGAATAAATGTACAGTTACACGGTTATTAAATATAATAAAAAGATTTATTATACAGCTACAATAGAGAATACATCGTGAGCGTGTTGCTCTTATGGCGATCGCCCTGTGACTCACTCACATGCCCTGCTGTACATATGTCATGGCGTATCCCCACTCTTATAACTTATGGGACTACTCACAACAGTTACATATATTAGCTCACAATACTCGTTACAAAACCTCAACACCAATATATTACAGTTAACAAATAATTCACTATATACGTACATCACATTATCAAAACATAACCCCATATCTACGTTTATTTTTACGTACATCAAAATTTTTTATTTCCTCTCAAACAACCATCCTGTTCCTCAAAACACGACCACATTTGCATAAATGAAATTATTTATCCATTCGGGCGCCATTGTTAAGTTTTTTTTTTTATATAAATTTATTAATTAACTCTGTTTACAACTCTACACTTTCGGCTCTTGTAGCCGCCATGTTGTTTGCTACCAACTTTAAAATTTTACTCACCAGGTCCAGGATTCGAATTGGACGAGCTGAAAACAAGATGGTTGTCTGAAATAACTCACTCAACAATTAATTTGTTTCCCATGAATTATTTATTATTTTTATATCACTTTTCAATTCAAATAATTCTTAACACATTTTTTTTTTATATTCAAATGAAAAATTATTCAGACGAAAACTTGTTAATTTTCCTTACATATAAATTTATCTGTACTCCACATAAAATAATAACATCTTTAAAATTACTATCAAAATTTAATTAACACAAACCAGCGCTTCTTATTTTATCAATTTTATTTCACGCACCCAGACACGCACACTTTCATGCAGTACATATTTTATATTCCCTTTTTTGAGCTCATTTTAGTAAAACATTTCTTTCAACAAAATTTAGAATTGTATTTGAATTTATTTATGCCTGGCTGAAGAAATTATATTATGCCTCGTTCTGTTACTTATCTAGTTACAACAGGTGAGTCCATCTTAGGCCTCGTCCACACTAGTAGACTTGTTGCGCAACCGAGGTCTCAGAGACGTGTCTAAGTTGTCTCAGGATGTCTCGGTAGACTGCCTAAATAGACCAACTTGGTCTACGGGGGCCGTTGCGAGACCAAAAATCGCCGGTCTAAAGTCTCCCGATCGGAATGGGAGACCTGATGCAACGGTTAGACATGTTGCGCAACATATCGATGGTGTGGACGTTTGTCTAGAGACGAGACGAGACCTGCCCCACTCCTTCCCCCGCGCCGTTTACCCCCCTACTTTAGTTTGTTTACATCACGTGCAACATGTGGTTAAATGAAAACGTATTAAAATTAATCGAAGATTACCATAATGAAAAATGTTTGTGGGATGTGACAAGTCCCGATTACAAAAACCGGGCTAAAAGAAGAGCAGCTATGGAACTCCTGGCTGCAAACCACCAAGTTTCCGTGGAGGAAATAGAGAAAAAAATTCATAATCTGAAAACTTCATTCAACAGGGAGCGGAAAAAAATCACTCCGTCAAGTGGGTCGTCTCCGAAGAAGTCTTCATGGTTCGCTTACGACTATTTATTATTTTTACTACCGGCAAACGAATCAAAGGGCAGCCGCAACACAGATAACACGGACAGTGGGAACAACGAAATTGAAGTAAGTACAAATAACTCTATGAAACTCTTTATTAAAATACATTTATCCTTTATTAATTTGATTTAAATCAACCTTAATTCTTTAGTTTTAATTAAATTGGTTCTACTAACAAAAAGTGATCAAGTAAATTACTTTATTGAATCGTATTGCCAAGATACCACTCCCTCTTGTGAAACAAAGTAATCTCGAAATTCATCACGAATTTTATGCAAGTTAGATGAACATTTTCGAGGAGCGTTGCGCAGATCAACCAAACGATTCTCTTCGTTGATTTCTCTTCTCCAAAATCCTTCAATTACATTTCCATCGCCATCGTACGAGTCCAAACTTCCTGGTGGGGTGTAGGCATATCTTGACGCTGAATTCCTACGTAAAAAATTGTGTAGGTAGGCACAAGCCAACACGACAGACTCCACTTTATCTGGCTGTAAAGCTATCGGTTTAAGAAACACCCGAAATTTGGACGACATAATACCGAAAACATTTTCAATTATTCTTCGAGCCCTGCTTAGCCTATAGTTGTAGACTCTCTTCGGAATGTCCAATATACGACCAGGGTACGGCTTCATCAAATAATTAGACATAGCAAAAGCATCATCTGCCACAAAAACATATGGTACAGGTTCTGTTCTTCCTGGTAATGCCTCACTTACAGGTACGTGTGCGGTATTGTTTTCTAAATCCTTGTATAGTGAAGTGAACTTGAAAACGCCCCCATCAGAAATACGCCCTTGGCATCCAACATCGGCGTACAATAAGTTGTAGTTGGCGTCTGCAACGCCAAGGAACACAATGCTGAAAGTACCTTTATAGTTAAAATACAAGCTCCCGCTGTGTTCTGGGGCCACCATCTGAACGTGTTTACCATCAATGCTGCCTATGCAGTGTGGAAAATTCCATCTACTCAGAAACTCCTGAGAAATAGCTTTCCATTCAGCTTCGGAAGTCGGTCTCTGAAACGAAGAAATAGGTAATCACAAATTATGAATATATATGTGTGTGTATAAATAAAGTAAAAATATTAAATCGGTAATGCGATCAATATTTTAAAAAATTTTGTGCTAGTTAAAATTATTTGTTTAGATGTTGACCTTATGTTAGGCTTTTACTGCCAATGAAATAGGAAAGCTATATAACTAAAGCTGGAGACGATGTTCGTGTTCCTTGAATATTTTTGAAAAACTCCACTTTAATTATTCATTTCAAGCGAAATGAAGTCGATCTGAGTGGTGCATTATCTTTTGGTGAAATCTGAGAAAACGATAAAGATAATAATAGTAATTTTTATTAAAGAAACAATTCTGTTAACGTCTTGAAGACATATTTTTAAAGAGTTTCTTTGTGTTTCAGGATAGTTTGCTAGATACAGGCGATCACGAGGAAGAGAATGAAACCGTGCATGTGGAATGTGAGGACAACAGCCCACCATTCAAACCCCCAGGACGCGCTCCTAAACGCGTCCGCAAGAACGAGGACTCCGCTGCCCAACAAGCAGTCAACTGCTTGAAATCCTTAACTCAAGTGGTGAGTTCCAGAGATGAGTACGCAGTATTCGGGGAATATGTAGCGAATAAATTGAGGAACTGTAACAAAAGTAGAATGGAAATTGCTTTGGCACAGCGTAACATAAACGACGTCTTATTTAAATTGGACATGGGTTTCTTAGCTTCGGAAATCCCGCCCATTCAGATGCCACGTCCACCATCCACTTCTTCCGTCGCATCAACATCTCACGTTTCGGAAGACAGTTATAGCTCAAATCCCTCTGCACCTACTGGTATTTATGAAATCGGAGAGGTTCAAATACAACAATTGGAGTCAGGGGATGACGCATTTGTAATTTTGTAAAAAAAAATCATACCAATTTATCAATTTCATTTGTTAAATAAATTTATAAAGTCTCATTTGTTTCTTATTGTAAAAAATAAATTGCACAAAAAATTGTAAAAAATTGTAAAAAAATTTAGTTTTGTAAAAAATGTTAAATATAAAATTGTTTATTAAAAATAATATTAATTTTTTATACATACCTTTATCTGTTGTTTCAATGAAGAGATAATTGCTTCACAAACTTCTGGTACTATTTTCGATATTGCCTGTTTGGATATTCTGAAGGTGTACATGAGGCTCGTGAATGAGTCTCCACTTGCTAGAAAACGCAGTGTGACTGCCAGTCGAAGAGAAGCTGTAATGGTTTCCCTAAATTTTGTATCTTGCTTCGAAATTTTCCCTCCAACCATCAGAAGTAATTCTTCGAAATCAGTAGGCGTCAGGCGGGTGAAATTCCGAAATCCCATGGCGTCTTCCATTTTTAATTTATTTAATAATGTGGTACCGAACCTTGGTCCTTCTGTGAGTACTTCGCGCGTCCACCAACGTTTACGTTTTCGCGATCTTTCATTCGTAATAATAGCCAAACAGGCACTCATTCCACACAAAGCAATGTCCTCCATGGTGGTGTGCTTAGACGAGACTAACAAAATTCACATAGTAGTGTGGACGCTAGACGAGACCAAGATTGTCGTCTATAGACCATGTCTATGTCTAAAGTTTAGACCGTCTCGAGACCGTTGCGCAACACGTTGCGCAACGTGGTCTACTGGTGTGGACTAGGCCTTACTGCGCACTTTCGACTATTTCTTATATTTCTTGGTTTCCCGCACTTTGCTGAAATAATGTACTTTTACATCATAACTGTTAATTGGTTTTTTGCAATTCCGATCCGATTTTTGTTGATACTTTTACATTTTTGTTTGTGTGCACCCGCGATTTCGTCCCGGAACTTTTATTTTTGACCGGCCGGCACAAGGAGTAATTTTAAACTGGGACGTAATTTAATGTCCGAATTTTACGGGCGAGCACACGGCCCGCATCCACCGCCGTTAGGTGTTAGATGACGACTGCTTGCATAAGCCAAGCGTTGACGGACTGCCGGCGCTGACACGCCTACATTCCAAAGCTGGGTTTGTCTCTGACGTAATATGGTCTGACTTCGTTTCAATGCATAATTTACAAAGGTCGAAGTTCGTTGGCTATATGTAACTGTTTTTCTTGCGTCTAGAGTTGACCTTGACACTATTTCAAGGTAGCTTGCTTGCTACGTTGTTATAAAATGTTACGATTATTATTCATACTTTCATGTTTCAAATAAAATTTGTTTTTTCCCCAAAATATTAGGTGGGCTTAAATGTCCCGTTACATTAGTTCAAAAATGTGAAATGTTGAACAATGATCAAAACTGTGTACATGGTAAACCTCCTACAATGGCACATGATTTTGTTCCACCAAACATCAAAATTTTTTCTCAAAAGAGATCTTATCAAACTCACAAAGAAAAGAAGCCTATAAAAACAGAGACTAAAATTACAGACTTTGTTCGGTATAATTTTATAAAGGTGTCTTTGCTACTACCTGACAAAAGTTTCACTGACCCTATTTCCAGTGAACAAGATATATACGTACCCTTTACAGTGTTCGCGGATACAGCATCAGTGCTCTTCATTTGAAATCATTGGATACATATTGCAACGAAACAATGTCATATTTTCGCGTAGGATATTGTGTGTGTAAATAAACTACAAACAAGCCTATATTGGAGATAATAAAGAAGTATTTATTAGCACACAAGAAATGATAGTTCATATGATATATATTATTTTATATTACATAAATGTCATGCAGATTTTATATTTATTAAAGAGTTTATATAGTTCAATTTGGCTGTTTTTTACTTGAAATGACGAATTCCTTTACTCGGCGTAACGTCACTCTCTCCGCTGCTGCTCCTGCTGCGAATCTCGGCACGATGACTGCCGCTATCTGCTCTCTCTGTCTCTCTCTCTCTGTCTCTCTCTCTCTCTCTCTCTCTCTCTCTCTCTCTCTCTCTGCACTGGCTGCTCTCCTCTCTCTATCTCCCTCTGCGTTGTGTTGAGTCCGTAGAACAGTGATAACACCAATTACATATGTCACATAAAACTGTCACTTTCCAAACTTTGAGTTTATATCAATCGGAAATTTGTTATTATTTTATTTACTTGAAATGAAATTGAATCTCAGGGGTTATAATGAGTTTAGTTATAAAATGCGGTGTATTGGGCTTACACCTTCCGGCAAATCTTGAAGTGTTCCGTGAAATTACAGATTTACCGTCGTCAGTAAATCTTCCTATGCGGATATCTTCCACTCACGCGGATAGCACTTTATATAATATATAATATTATAATGGCGTTCACCAGCTTGGTTCTTAACGACGAATAACTCGAAAAGAGTTCCAAGTCTTAGCGTTACTTTCGGTTTATATTAGTTCATGCAAGAAAAACTCTTGCAGAGAACCACACGTTCTCTTGGCAAATGCTATCGATGAACTGCCCCGATTGATGCTATAAGACGTATGGATCTTACTGAAATTAGGGGTTTCTGATTGGTCACTCAGCTGTCCAAATAGTTGATAAAACAAAAGATAGTCGGCTGTAGGCAATTCTTTGTATAAGTTGGTGAGAGCCTGCATAGATTTAATCTCGAAATTTTATTACTCTTTCATAGATAAGAGCAAAATGTTGAGGTTTTAAATATTAAAAAAAAAACACATTTATAAAATAGCTGCGAACAACAGAGTATATAGAAACTGTAGCTATTACCCTAAATAATTCACTGTCTAAGTTTCAAGCCGATGGGTTAATAAACACGGAAGATATAGCGAAATAGGTTTATCACACACGCATATATTCACACAAAAAGTACATAATATAAAAGAACAAAATTGTACAAAGAATTTGATTTATCATAAGTCCTTATCCATCGCTAACTACAAAACTTATAGCTAATTGACAAAAATTTGTATAAATCCATTTGAAACCTGTTAATGTCCGTCATCCATGCTCTGATCTACTTAATATAGCTCATCATCCTGTGTTTTGTTGCAATATATAAATAATAACGAACTGAATATGCTGACCTCAGCGGATCCACATTTTCATACTGGTTGGCTCTATGATAATATAATAAATGTTTTTTTAAATAAGATATGTAACAAATTTCCTATCTTTCCAGTAGATAGTGCAGTATCCCAAATGATTCTAACATTTCCATTAGATTGTGCACTTAAGTCTGTGTGCCACATGGAGTTGCATGGGTATTCAAAATTAATTATATCCCTAAATCCAGACAGTAATCATTGGGTCCTTTTAGTAGCTGATGTTCTTAAAAAAACTGTTGTCATTTTATGACCCGGTGTCAGAATCTGTAAAACCCGTATATGAAAAATCAATCTGTAATTGGAGACAAGTGTTAGTTAAGATCTTGGGGGGAACACTTGAGGATTGGCAAGTGAACTGTCCTAAATATATTTTTCAGAATGATAGTTCAAGCTGCGGTGTGTTTGTTTGTTGGTATGCAGGAAAAATTTTATTGGGCCAGGCAACAGATGAGAATTTTAATTCAGAAGAATATAGAAAGTATATACATAGTGTTATAACTGCTAAGAAAATGTGATATAAAATAACTTTTTGTTGTCACAGAAGGTCAGTGATTAGTTGAAATTTTATCAGTTATCATGGAGTTCTGGACCTTCGTACTTAATATAAATTCTTAGTCTTAAAAAATAATAATACTTTGTATATTGTAATTAAATTTATATCTTAAATTACATTTTATTAACATTAAACAAATTTTTTTGCTTTCTATCAACTTCCTGTAAGCAAAGGATCTCGTGTGAAGTCTGGTGAATTTCCATTAGTAAATAGATAGGTAATTAATTGGCTCTGAGACTATGATATCAAATGCATCTACTGTTCTAAACTATTTTACCTATAGATTATACTAAAAAAGTTCCAAACTCATTTTTCATATGAAAATTTCAATCCATTTCATTATTCATCTCAGTAAATATGAAAATTTTATGTACAAAGACTTCAATGACACTTAGCACTTTCAGTACCAACCTGATACAAAACTATTAATACCAGTAAACAGGCTTTTTTAGGCTTTTTTGAAAATTAACAGTTCTCTTGTACTACTATATTCTTTTAGGCAACCAGTAAGAAAAATATGTACTATTAAGTAAATACGATAAACTGCTTAATTTTTTTCTACTTTATCCATTGTCGTATACACAAGAAAAATTTCACTTTGATACATTGACTGCATTATTGCAGCTATGTTTATTTCTGTTATACAAAGATACTCCCATATTTTTGTCACTTGTTGCAGGTATTAACACACACTCAGGTCTTGGAACGCAAGAAAACTAATTAGAAAATTGTTGTGTAAATAATGTATATATAAAGTAATTAGAAAAATACTACACATTGTATCTAATTTAAGAAAGTATTGTCTTTTAACTGATTTTTATTTTATGTGCATTTATTCATATGCTTATTTATATGCATTCATTGTTCTGCATGTATTATAGTTTTTATACTTTGTGCAATATAAGTTGTTTATAGTTTTAATAGATTTTTGTATTAAATTCCCGTATAATTTTGTGTACATTGTTAGATCTGTTTTTATTAGTTATTGTTACTTTTGTTTTATAGTATTATAATAAGTCTTAAATCTTAATCTTACCCTTCATCAATGTAACTATATCCTGTAGCCTCAGGTTGTTGGTGCCAAATTATGTTATATTAATTATTTTCTAACTATGTGAATTAAAAAATTTGAACTCTTTTATTCTGTCTTGTCTTAATTTCAATAAATTTTATTATCCTTTTCTCTTTAACATATATTGAAATTCACTAACATACGTACAATGCCCTTCTCTTCAGTTAGTAGCTCCTTTAGGTTTGATAATATGAAAACTCTTTCTCAGGGTTAATAAAAAATTAATTAAAGTCTATGTACAGTTAAAGTCATACATATGAAATAAAATATAATAATTATAAATCTGTTTTAGCAAAGTGATGTTGTATATGTGTGTTAAGTTAGGGGTTCTTTGGATCATACAAAAGAAACAACCTTAATAGGAATAACTAATAAAAAAAATTACAATGAACAAATAAAATTAATAATCATAATGTTTATAGTGTTTTTGTTATTTCATTTCACTGTTCTTGTGCTTTGAATTGAATAATGTTTGATCAAAGGTATATTTTAACATGATGGAACAATCTCACCAAATTTGTAGTTCAGTCTACAGATTATTTCTTGATATTTATCTTCTGGCCTTCAGTTTTCCGTGTATTATATTAAACCATTATACTTCTCATTATTTTTTATAAAGTTTTTCTTCATTAATTCATTGTGTAACATTAATTTTTTTGTATAAAATATCTACCTTCAAATTAATCTGTTCTGACCTATTTCAAATATATTTCAACAATACCCTTCCTTTTAAAAAAAACTCCTGATTCAATTAGTAATGCTCGTGCCTATGACATGTTTATGGGTCACAGGTTTGTTTTTATATTTTTTAATTAACATGACTCAGTTGAATCTTGTTTTTTATTAGTCACTGATATTTATAATTAGTTTCTAGTGCACTATTCCACCATTTTTAATTATTGTCCACTTTGTTTGCTCTTACTATATTACCTATATAGTTGTTTTATATACATTATATGTTTTATTCACTGCTTATTTATATTCAGGTCTATTTCCTATTCACTTTCACTATACACTGTTTATTAACATCAGTCACCGTTATTTTCACTTTCTTACGTTATTAAACTACCTAACGTTTGTGATTATTGTTTAATATTATTTTAATTGTAATATTTAAATCACTTTCAGTTCGTAGTGCGATTACAAAAAATTAACTGCTTGAGGTTCGCAGACCTCCCTATAGTTTAATGGGCTTATGTAATAACAAATTGTTTTTTACTTACTTCCTAATTTTTAAACACTATATTTTTAGTTATTACAACTATTTACATACTTATTATCATTGGATCTTCCCTCCTGGGTGTAATAGTCATTGTCATGTCATTGTCATTAAACTATTTAATGAATAAGTTTTCATTTCCAATTTCCATTGTATTTGTTTATTATGATAATTTCGTTTTGTTTTTTATTATCTTTTACTCCTTGACATTATTAATTATCTTTAAATAGTTACATTTTATGTCCATTTCTTTATTTATTAAATTGATTTTATACTTCTTTGTATTTCATTTATTAGAAAGATTGTGTTTAGGCATAATTCACAACGAATTTTGATGATTACATTATATTTGCTCTAGGGCATAATCTTGTTATGTTACAACATCCTGTGTAGTTTGACTTCCCTTGCTATCATTTTGTATTATACACAAAATTCCCACAGAGAATTTCTCGCCGTTTACCAAGGTGTACACATTAGTTCACACAACATTGTCACATATGAAGTGATGAGAACAAAAAAAAAAAGGAATGAGAATTTCTTAATTTCACGTCTATACATTTTCAGTTGACAACATATTTTTTTCTCATGTTCATACCACTCTCTCTGATGTACATGTCAGTTATTAGACCCTTGTTTGTGTTTAACAAGTGAACATTGACAACACATTTAGCATGCTACAGGTGGAAGCCGCATCAATGTCCCCATGAAACCAGTTTAAAAATATCAAACTTTCCCTTATCAGAAAATCCCAAAGTCCGTTAGATGAACTCATTGAGCACAGGTCACAGGTTAGATTAAGACTTAGATTAAGACGGATGATGTTAAAATAATTTAACTCATATTCATAATTATTTACACAAGTTTATTAATTGCTATTATTAATATAAAATATTTCACAAAAAATAATATGTTTTTGTTTAAAAGATATCGTCTTTTATAAGGTAACCTAGTGGAACTGTTACCCTATATGGTGCAATCACCTTCAATATGTGATGAAAACTTAGAAAAAACTTTACTGTACTGTAATTAGATCATTTAATTATCAATGAAATATAACATAAAAATGAAATCAATAATTTTTTATTTATTTATTCTCTCTCTCTCTCTCTCTCTCTCTCTCTCTCTCTCTCTCTCTCTCTCTATCTCTCTTTCTCTCTCTCTCTCTCTCTCTCTCTCTGAAACTAACAATTATTGTTTTATTTCATATCTTCTGTTTTTGTTCTTTTTTTTTATATTTTATTTGGCCAAAATTGTCCCCACTTTTGTACTTATCCGTTTGTGTGTCTAATGAGGTTCCTGGTTTTATCCAGCTACTACCAAGCAAGGCTTTGTTTTGTCTGATGAAATACTTCTCGACCTTGTGAAACTGATTCTTGAGAGGTTCCTTTGTTCCTAGTTTTATCCAGCTACTACCAAGCAAGGCTTTGTTTTGTGTGATGAAATACTTCTCGACCTTGTGAAACTGATTCTTGATACATAATTACGAACAAATCTCTTCCCAGGCCAAGGTCACATACGCAGTTCACATCTCTCTCTAACCCGTGAAAATTCCATTGAAATGTACCATTACACTGTATGTTTTAGAAATGATGGAACAAAGAATTTGCATTAAATTCTGAGTTTAAAATAATTTCAAGTGCATGTTGGAAAGATAACGGGATTTTTCATAATGTCTATATACAAGACGTATAGGGACCAGAAAAAACCCTTTCTTACAAGAGACATTGCAATAAACTGACGTGTAATGGGATTCTACTGTATCTACGATGATATGTTTGCGATAGTAATACTCACTTGTTCTTTACCTAGCCTTAAGTCTTCTCATTTCTGTATTTGAATTCTTTCTTTACAAATCTATTTGACAAAGTCTCGTATCTCTCTGTAGTCCTCCATCCTATATATCTTTCGACCCCACTGTAACTTTGTTCATTCTCAGTTTTTTTCCAAATTATTCATGCAACATATCTATAATTCATGTAATTATTGTTCATGTATTATTTTTTTAAGCAGTTATTCATGTAACATGTCTATAATTCATGTAATTATTGTTTTGTTACTGAATATAATTTTTTATATAAACAGTTATGTACATTGTAAGCCTTTTAATAAGACTAACCTTATTAATCATAATGCATATTCATTCCTTATCTAAAATATTGTAAACATCAGATATTGTATTTTGGGAGAAACACTAGCTAGCCACACGTAAGCTGTCCCGAGTGGTAAGAAGGTGACATTGTATCTTACTGTCAATTGAAGAAACAGGTTTCATTCAAAAGGGGACTAACTATTTAACATAATCAAGTAACTTTATTAAATGGAAATCAAATTATTTCTATGTGGTGTGTGTGTGTGTGTGTGTGTGTGTGAGAGAGAGAGAGAGAGAGAGAGAGAGAGAGAGAGAGAGAGAGAGAGAGAGAGAGAAATTTTAAGTAGATAATCATATATCTAAATAAATATCTCATGTATTATTTTACAGTGTAAACTTAAGTTTCAGTTCAGGTTATTCTTAAATTTCCAAAATTTAAAAAGTTTTCAAAATTAAAGTTTTTTGTATTTAGGCCTATGTCATAAAGTTTATTCACATACTGATTACCCTCAAACTCTAATATACCAAATTGTGGCTTCTTACAGTTATATAATTAATTACATAACAATTAAACCAAGATCCATCGCAATGAGAAGCTAAGATGCTGGCACACAAAAAGGTTACGTAGTGTTATACAGAATAATATGTTGACAGGTCACTAGACAGACTTGTTGACGATGAGTACTCCTCTGCCATTATATCTGCACATGTCAAATGTATGTGGAAGTGTTGAACGTAACTTGAAATAAGATGTTTAAATATACAACTATGCTTTAACATGTACAGATTGATGAGATGGCTTGTATCTCATTTAAATATAATTTAATATATAAAGGAATTGTTGTCTATCATTTATGTATTTGGTAAGTACTTAAATAAAGATGAAGTAAAAAGAAATGATTGAGAATAATTTCACTTTATTCCAAAAAGAATCACATTTTTTTAAGTGAATGTTTATTCAGAAACTAATTCTTAGGAGGTTGATAATTGCTTCACACATACTCAGTAACTGAATTGATTAAAATATTACTCAAGTACAACTTTCATTTGCACCAATCATGGGTACAAGTAACCACAAGATATTTTGTAACCAGTATAATAGGTTTTCTGACTAAACATCTTACAGAATGTACTCCAGAAACCACATAAACTCAGTGCTAAATCAAATTTTAGCTTTCCTTGTGTTATTCTGGTAAGATTATCATCCACATTTTGGATGCCACGTCATGAACAAGTTCCTTTGGAATTATCTCAGGGCAATACAAGTAAATAAAAATATATGCATCTAATAAGCATTTTATTTCACTAACCTAGTCATCATTGTGCACATTTCCTATTAGCCCTTAATTTTGGCATATGCAATCTGTTTGTTAAAGTTTATATAATTTTGTTTGTCATTGACTAATAATAGTCATAATTTCTGTGTATCATAGTAATCACCAGACTTTTTTAGTCTGTTTATTTCAGTGTTCAAACTTGGCACTGTCCTTAATAGAAAATTTAATGTGTACATTATAGGTTATCACCATCAAGGTTAAGAAACAGAAAATGGTTTATAAAGCTCCATCTACCAACATAACAAATTTTGTATAAAAAAAGGCAACTATCACAATGTCAGAGCATCGGTGCAGTAGAAAATTGAACTGAACAAATAATTAACTTCTTTGCATATACAAATTCATAACTGAAATTAAAATTATACCCAAATACCAACAATAATTATAAAGTAACCCATATTACACCGTTGCTGGTGCAGTGCTACAGTAATAAGCTTTTCAATATGTAAAATAAGTGTTAAAAAAAAGTATTCCAAACTGAAATAGTTACATTAAAAAATGCCAGCAGCAAATTTATATCCAACCATGAAGAAGATGAGACAAAGTGTTTGTAGATGTGACTGACAGATATGGTCACTCTGAGCTCACTCAAAACAAAACTGAGAAAAAGTGAAGAAACAAAATTCTTATTTAAAACTGTTATTATTTTATTTCTTTAACTTTTTTGAATTGGTTGCACAATTTATATTTATTTACTCAAATACAAATAGTAACTAACATGACTAACAAAAGGTAAGTATTGAAGATACATCTTCCAAAGAGGACTCATACAAGAGGTGATTAGGATAGCCAGCAATGCGGAGCATCAAACAAGTGAATGGCGTGATTGAAAGAGGGAGACATAAGTATTGGGACATAAATGATAAGTAATTACAGATATTAATTTTTGTTCTCCTTTCTATTCTTTCCCCATAGTCTCTGAACTGTAAAAAACTCCGTTTAAATGCTTTTTGATAAAAAGTTATTTGCCTTGTATCATCCAACGAGATTACAGGAAACATTATTGTACCAAGTTTGTAATCTGTTGGTAACAATACTTCATATGTCAAATGTACTGTGCCAATAATTATGATAAATAACATTAAATATTAAAGAAATATATTAATTCATTGCACTTTAAGAAGTATAATTATTTGCTAATTTGGTGAATTAGTTAAATAATTAGTGTTGCATACTAGAAAAGTGCAATGTGTATGTAAAAAGAGAGATATTGTTGTTTAATTTTTTGAATCAACTAGTATTATTATTTCATAAGTGTCCTATCTGGATCAAATTATGTGTTTACAGTTTCTCAAAAACTCCTCAAGAGATAGGCATAAAATATAATATGTAAGAAATGCGTAAAACATGAGTCTTTATGTCAACATTTGGAAGGTTAGTTCTTTTTGAAAGATGTTGGATTTCTTGGATTTCGTTGTCCATGACGTGTCCGTTAGTTAACTAAATATCACTATAATATTGACAACTCGGAACACTAAGTCTTTTATAAGTAAAAACGTAAAGTTTTACCTTACAGCCTAAACCGGCTTTCACCTATAGAAGGCTTCATCAGAGGCTTCTCTGATGAAGTCTTCTATAGGTGAAAGCCGGTTTAGGCTGTAAGGTAAAACTTTACGTTTTTACTTATAAAAGACTTAGTGTTCCGAGTCGTCAATATTATAGTGATATTTATGTTGGATTTTTTTTTATTTTCAAGTCGTCTGCAACATGATTGGTCCTTCACAGGCATCTCAAAGTAATTTTAACATTAATCCTGCCTATCAATAACCCCAGTTTAGTGTAATAAGTCTAGGTGAAACTTTGAAAATTTTGTAGTGTCACCAGGTCACAATGGAACTTCCGCTTGCTGTTGGAAACAAGCAGATTTCAGTAGTTTCTTGATAAAGGATGGTTTTTTTAAGAGCAATAATTCTTTCAGAATTGTTTTAGTAGCCCAGCATTCTGCAAATAACTATCGCTTCTTTAGACATTCAGCTGATTTGAACTTTTCTTAATCATATTACAAAAGTTTCATATACAACTGTTTCTAATCACATAAAACCTCTGAAAGTATGAAACACACAAGGACAAGTTGAATTATGTTGTAGGGTTAGGTGGGATAATTATAAATAGTAGGGAGGTTTTAGTTTTCAGACAATCAATATTGTCATTACATCATCTGTTGAAGTTCCCTTCAAAACTGCAGTGCTGCTGGGGTTCTAACATAAGGGTACCAAATGTGCTAATATTTATAACCAAAGTTTCATGTTAAAATATACTGTGAAACAGTTTTGTATGAAAGTATACTGATTTTTAGACAGAAATTGCACCAAAACAACATAAATGTAAATCTAACAGTCTTTATTAACTTTTTGTGATGTTCTGTAAAGGTTTTTAAAAGTTTCAAGCTATATTGCATTTACAATTACCCCAGAAAAATTTCTCAGTGTGGTAAATCTAAATGTGATTTTGGGGTAATTTTAAAAGCTGTTATTAAAATACTCTTTTTTGTTTAGTACTATTAAATATCAGAATTTACCAAATCTAGATACTATAATGAGTTCACCACTCTTAAAACATATTCTACGAAAGATAAAATTAATTTATTTATTCAAAAACCTATGTAAAAAGATTTCCAGATATTTTGTTATGCCTATGTTAGTGTAGAACAGATGTGAAAAAAATATGTCTTTCTGCTTCTGATAAATAGTCAGGTGTATTGTTATGTTAGTGCTTAATTGTCACTAATTCACATAACTGATAAAATTCAACCTATTCATAAATGTGTTTCTGACTCAGTAAAATATTTCTTGGGAGAAAAATTTGATAAGCTTGACTGAGAAGAAAACAGACTGAAAGACAAGAAGTTTGTCCACTGACAAAATGTGAATTTTCTACACTATTAGGCCAAGTGTGGGGAGAAGGTATGATTAGTAAAAAAGTCATAACTGATTTTAACAACAGGAATTTTTCAAGTCGATGGAAGAAAGTTTTCAGAATCTGCTTTCAGTCCAAAAGAACGCAATGATTATTAGTGTTCTATGTATGAAATGTTTAGTTCATCTGCAAGCAACTCTACTGATGAGGCACATCTGCTTCTCAGATAAGTACTCCACCAAGTAAGATTATTGAGAAGACACCTATTAAAATCCCACAACAAAATTCAACTCCAGAAACATAAACTAGAATCATAGAAATATTTACATCAGAAATTAGAAAAACTCAAAAGTATATGAGGTCTACAGATCCCATTCTACAAAAAGAAAGATACCTTGCTTAAAATCTGGAAGATACAGAGAAGTTTTAAGAACTGAAGACAATATTGAGTAAAAGAGCAAGAAGAAATATCTAGCAGAAACAATGTTAACAGAAAAACAAATCTAAGAAGAAGATTGTATTTTGATCATACAGTAATAAAAATTCTAAACAACATCCTATTTATTGCGATGACTCTGGTTATAACAAAGATTAATTCGCAATAAGTGTTTTGAAAGACACTACCATGGAAGTAACTATCAAATACCAGAGTGGCAAAAGATTCACCAGGGAAAATTTGTTCTCATTGTTTTTGCTGGAGGACCAAGAATTAAAACTCACTTCAAGTATGTTTGTTGTGTAGAAAGTAGATAATGATGAGGGAGAAATTTATGCAACAGGATATCAATCCAAAGATGGACATTTCTACAAAGTTATATTAAAAGAAAATTATGAAAATAAGTTTTGAATAAATATTGACAGATTTGCCCAATCCAGAAATTAACAGACAAATTGTCTATGAATTCCCTGGAAATGTTTCTGTGTTTGGAAAATGATAAACTTTATTCTATTACTTACTTGTTGTATTATGTAACAGAACAACATATCTTTATGATTTGTAATAAACTTAGTGGCTGAAGTATCTTGTTTTCCATATTTTCATTCACTTTTCACATAGACAAAGAAGGTGTAATTGTAAACATGCAGTTAGGATTAAGAACACAACATAAAATAGTTGTTCCAATATTTCAACGTATAAAGAAAAGATAAAGAAACGCATGTTTACAGTTGCCCCTAAGAGGTTGGAGTAACTGGAAATGAATGGTATTATTATAAATTGATATTTAGAGGTGTTTATTATTGATATTTAAACAATATTTTTGCATGCATCATAATAACAAAGATTGAAATAACTATTATTTATAATTATCTTGTTGGTACATCCTCTTCGTTCACTTTTACAAATATTGTATATATATATATATATAAACTTTCACTATAAACTCACTTTATGGTTTTATTTCCCCAAACGTTTCAACGTGGTATACGTCTTCTTCAGTGGGAGTAAATACTGTATGTCTTTACAGAGTAACGGTTATGGACTGTAGGTATGTGTGGTGGGGGTTGATGGTGAACCCCAATTTGAACCCCAGCGCCAATTACCACGTTGAAACGTTTGGGGAAATAAAACCATAAAGTGAGTTCATAGTGAAAGTTTATATATATATATAATATTATTTGTAGTTATTTCATTTTAAAACCTATACATAATTCTTGGATTTCGTTGTTCATGACGTGTCCGTTTCTAAACTAAATATAATTATTTCAATACGACTCGGAACACAAAACTTTTTATGGGTAAAAACGTAAAAGCTTTACCTTACAACCTGAACTGGTTTTCACTTTTAAAAAGCTTCTTCAGAGGTTGCCGCTGGTAGCATTGTTCGTCTTGTTGTTGGCGACGAAATCGATTTTCAAAAGATCGATGTTGTGTGTGTGAAGTGTGATATGTTCAAATAATGCGTGTAATTTCAATTGCGTCTGTTCATTTAGGTTGTCGTTTTTATTTGTTTTCGTGTGTTTTATATTTCCAATTGTTCTAGAGTGTCTAGTTTTCGGCCTTCTGTGTGTACGTGTAGAATGTTCATGTTATTGTCGATGTTTTTGTATGTGTGGTTTGCTTCAATGAGGTGGTTTGCAAAGGTGGGTTCTGTAGTGGAGTGGAGTGTCTTTGTGTGTTCAATGTATCTTTGTTTGAAGCTACGCCCTGTCTGGCCTATGTAGAATTTGTTGCAATCTGAGCAATTTAGTTTGTAAACACCAGGAAGATCGAATTTCTTTTGTGCTTTGTGTGTGTGTGTTCTGTTTTGTTAGTAGTTTTGTAAGCGATTTAGTATCCTGCTTTTTTGAATTTGTGGACTATTTTTTCAGTTTGTTTGTTAATGTATGTTAGCATTATGAATTTGTTGTTTTCTGTCTTTGTCTGTTGTTTGTTTTGTGTTTTGTGTAGGAGTTTATTGACTATTGGGATCTTGCTGCTTTTCCTGCGGCCAAACTTTGTAGTCATTTTCATTTAGGGGGATGTTGTTAAGTCTATATATCATGGTTCTGAAGGCAGCTAGTTTGTGTTGTAATGGGTGATTGGAGGAGTTGTGTATTAGTGTGTCAGTTGTAGCCGGTTTTCTGTATATACTGAATTTGTGCCTGTGTTCAAGTTTTGAGGTGGAGAGGTCTAAGAAGTTTATGCTATTGTTGTGTTCGTATTCGGCAGTAAAGATTATTATATATATTATTATGTATCTCGTGTATCGGGTATTATTAAGTTTATAAGTTGTGATAAAGATTGGTTTGTTCTATGATGAAAACCGATTGAGTAAATAGTGTATCAGTTGATCGTGAATTACTTATGTTGCGTGTTTTGTAACGTGATTTAATATATAAGTTTAAGAAATGAATTATTCTGCCTTGGTTTAATAATCAGAATTATTATTATTTCAATTCAGGAGTTAAAACTACAAAATTAATTCAAAAATAGTGGTCGAGTCGTCCCAAACAATTCTCAAGGTTCACCTTCGGTATTAGGCTTAATCCTATTCTTTGAGGTTAATCTTGGTTTTGTAGTTTGTGTAATTCCAACGACTCCCCGACGTCTTCTTAGTCTTGGTAATTATAAAATAAATGTTGATAATATCTTATGTTCATGAAATAATTACGCATGGATATGATTTATTAATATTATCGTTTAATCTTTATAGTTGAGTTCAAATTGATAGAAATTTTCATTCGATACACACGTTAGTAACAATCGATAGTTATCTCAGGAGTGAATAATAAAAATAGGTTTAACATATTTCGTGGAATTCTTGTGGCTGCTACGAAAAGTTCCATTACATGATAAATAACAATGAGTACATATACAAATCTTTCTAGTACTTATAATCTAAAAAGAGAGTTACAAAAATTATTAAGAAAAAACATACAATGTCTGATGTTATTCAGTGCACCTAGTACAAAGCATGCTGGTTAGAGTGATGTCATCATCATGGCTGCCTTCGTCCGTGTCAGATAACAACTGAAGTTTGCTAATGTGTCAAATAAATCTGTTCCTTGTAACCACTGATTCTTATATATATAATTTGTTTTTCACTTATTAAAATGTTCACTAGTGATTAGTGGTAGTGTGAATTATAGTGTTGTCTAGTGGTTGTTCGTTTTGAATAAATAATTTTGTCAGTTATAAAGTCGAATAATACATTACGCTTCTAGGCGATGTTCGCTGAACGTCTCCTTGTTTTTTCTTGATATTTTCTTTATGGCGTGTGTTCCTGGTTAGTTAGATGATTGTAGTTAAGGAATTGTTTATCTTCAGTGGTTTTCATAAAAATTTTCTCTCACCAAACGGTTTCTGAGTTTAGTTTTTCATTTTAAATACATCTCGGCAAGCACTATTAAACTGTTCTCAATCACAATTAACAATAAAGGTGTCATTTCTTCTTTTTTAGTCACCGAACTGATCAAAACTTCTTCAATTTTGATTGGCCACTTATGTACAGGTTAAGTGTTATATGATCAATACCCTTCAACTACTTTACATTTTACAAATTACCTTTAACATATAATTTTATTATTATACCCTAATGATACATACAATGTTTATATGATTATTAATTATACAATTACAAACAATTTGGTACCAAACATGCCTCAAGTTATAACTGTAAAACCTTAGTACTTAGTGAATTTCTGTGATATATGATGGAACAATTTATAATGGTTGATTGTAAGTTATACCTTGACTCCATGAGACAAATATATTTAAATTAATTAACTAATAACATGAACTCTTATAATATATAACAAAACTCTTAATAATAATACTTGTTTTGACAGTTTTAATTGATTCATACTGTTGAACTATTGTCTCTATGATAAACCATTTTTACTTGCTGTTAATAATAACAAAACACTTTTTATAAAAAATAAATAGCACACTGTTTAACTATTTGTGTTTGTGTCACTATTTATTATTATGTCACTTTTATCACTGTAAGGGGTTGTGTCCCTTTTTCTTTCCTTGATTATATACAATTTTGTTTAATACAATTTTTATAATACAGTTAATAAAATAAATACAATTTATATCATTTAATACAATTTTATTTTATGAATTTGTACTCTTTGGTATCGGGTTTGGTTGGGTTATTCATGGCAAGTTATTTAGGGCTATTAGGTTTCTTTATTTAAATTTTGGTTTGTATACTCCCCTATTCTACTGGGTAATTTCTAGCTGGGTCTTGATGATATTAAATAGGTCAAAGGTTGTTGTTGTTTAGTTATATTTGGTTACTTACTGATTTCTCAAAACTTGGTATTTTCTTTTAATTGGCTATTGATTAGGATTTCTTGTTCCCTCTCTGGATAGGGTTTCATTATTATAATTATAATTCCTTTTACAACATTTTTTTTGTTACAATATAATAAACTTTCACTATGAACTTACTTTGATTTTATTCCCCAAACGCTTCAATGTGGTATACGTCTTCTTCAGTGGGAGTAAATACTGAATGTCTTTACAGAGTAATGGTTATGGACTGTAGGTATGTGTGGTGGGGGTTTATTTAATTTGGTTATGTTGTTTTCAGTAAAGACCCAACCCCAAAATATCACAAACATATAAATAAAATCTTAAATAACACAAAACACATAGTATCACCTGACAACATCAAATATCTAAAACAAATTAAACCAAACCCCCTACACTAAATGCACTACCAAAATTACACAAACCTAATATCCCCATCAGGCCACTTATAAACAACACACAAGCACCTGCACACAAAATAGCTAGACACTTAGATGAATTAATCAGAAATAATATAAATTTAACAAACAACACCACCGTCAAAAATAATTTAGATCTGGTGAATAAAACGCAACATGTCCACATACCACACAATTCAACTCTAGCTTCATTCGACATAACAAACCTATACACCAATGTACCCATTAAAGAAACTATAACTACATTAGGACAGTTACTAAAAATAAATAACACACCTGAAACACACATAAAAGAGATCATCCATCTCACTAAAATCATTACTGAACAAAATTATTTCACACAAAATAACATGTTTTACCCACAAACAGATGGACTACCCATGGGCTCCCCTATATCAGTTATACTAGCCGAAATATTTGTACCCACCATAGAACAAGAACACATACTGCACAATAACAAATACACTAATAAAATAATGTATTGGCACAGGTACGTAGATGACATTTTACTCCTCTATAACGGCAACAAAAGACAAATAGAAAATTTCCACAAATACATTAACACACTACACCATAAATTAAAATTCACACTCGAATTTGAACAAAACAATAGCATGAACTTCTTGGACCTTACAATTACCAAAACAAACAACACACACACATACAAAATATACAGAAAACCCACCACATCAGACATGGTCATACATAACTCATCCAACCATGCAACTCAACACAAACATGCAGCTTTCAACTACATGCTCCACAGGCTCACTTCAATAGGTACCCCTAAACACACATGACTACCAAGAAGAATTAAACACAATCAAATATAAAGCAGTCAAAAATGGATACACTCCCGATTTAATAAACAAACTACACAAATGCATCCTAAACACAAAAAGTAAAACACATCAAACCAACAACACACAACCCAGTAAAATACATCACACTTACATACTACAATTCCAATACACACAAAATTGCTAACACATTTAGGAAACACAATTATAAAGTAGCCTACAGAACTAACAACACCATTAGGAAACACATAAATAATACTAACAAAAACACAGACGCATACAGCAAAACAGGAGTTTATAAATTAAACTGCAACGATTGTCACCAATTCTACATCGGCCAGACAGGAAGATCTTTTTCCTCTAGATTCTCAGAAAATTTAAAAGCCCTCACCACAAACTACATACATTCCACATTTCCCACACATTTACAAAATGAAAACCACAGTTACACAAACATAGAGCACAACATGGAAATACTACACTACTTACCTAAAAGTAGAAAACTAAACATAGCAGAACAATTTGAAATATACAGATATCACGCACTACAACCAAACAACATATTAAATGAACAATTACATTACAGATCACACATACTTTTCGATACATTGATTCAAACACACAATTTGAACCCCAGCGCCAATTCCCTCCCACCATCAACCCCCACCACACATACCTACAGTCCATAACCGTTACTCTGTAAAGACATTCAGTATTTACTCCCACTGAAGAAGACGTATACCACGTTGAATTGTTTGGGGAAATAAAATCAAAGTAAGTTCATAGTGAAAGTTTATTATATATATATAATATTTATAAAAGTGAACGAAGAGGATGTACCAACAAGATAATTATAGTAAAGATTATGTTTTTATGTATTTTGTTTATGTGCATTAGTAATTGTTTACATTGTCTTTTGTTTCCCCTGTATAGTATTAGAATGTCATCAACGTATCTGTGCCAATATAGTATTTTATGTGAGTGTCTGTCATTGTTTGTGAGGATTTTTGTTTTTTCTAAGTGTTGGAGGAAGACTTCTGCTAGAATGCTGGATATGGGTGAGCCCATGGGTAGACCATCATTCTGTGTGTAGAAATTATTTTTATATGTAAAGTAGTTTTGTTTTGTGATAATGTTCAGAATTTCTGTAATTTCGTTGATAAGTTCGTCTGGTGTGTTGTTCTGTTTGAGTTTGTTTTGTAGGATGGTGATTGTATCAGAGATGGGGATGTTTGTGTACAGGTTTTTAATGACAAACCACACATACAAAAACATTGAAAATAACATGAAAATTCTACACGTACACACAAAAGGCCGAAAACTAGACACTCTAGAACAATTGGAAATATACAATCACACGAAAACAAATAAAAACGACATCCTAAACTTGAACACAGGCACAAATTCAGTATATACAGAAAACCAACTACAACTAACACACTAATACACAACTCTTCCAATCACCCAATACAACACAAACTAGCTGCCTTCAGAATCATGGTACATAGACTTAACAACATCCCCCTAGATGAAAAAGACTACAATGACCAACTAAACACGATAAAATGTCTAGCAGAATCCAACGGATATGACAGAACCATAGTCAATAAACTCCTACACAAAACACAAAACAAACAACAGACAAAGACAGAAAACAACAAATTCATAACACTAACATACATTAACAAACAAACTGAAAAAATAGTCCACAAATTCAAAAAAGCAGGATACAAAATCGCTTACAAAACTACTAACAAAACAGAAGACACACTATCAAAAAACACACATGGAAAAAGCAAATGGAAATACTCAAGCAAAACATAGGCCTACATAAATTAAAATGATACATACTTAGCACTTTTCAAAAATAAAGTTAACTGAAAATCTATGGAGTGTTACAGAATGAAATGCTTTGACAGTTTCTGAAACAAAGCTTTCTAGAAAAGGAGACCTACCTCCAAAATTATAAGACTACAGTGTTTACAGTGCTATAGATGAATAGAATGTAGAATAATAAAATCCAATGTTTTGAAATTGGATTGATAACCACACATTAGTCATAGGATTGTTAATTTCACAATTCCATTAAATTTTAACTATTGGATATTGAACATTTGATTGAAAATATAGAATACCAGTAAGCCTAGAAGCATTAATGTAAAGCTTGTTTTCATAAAAAGTGAATTGAAAGAAAAGAAATACACAATTTCAACATTTGTTTGAACTGTAACGAGAAATTCCTTTGAGTTAGTGTAATGTGAGACACAAAAATACTGCTGTTGCACTAATTAAGATGTATTTAATGTTAAAATAAAGGTAACTGAAACTATTAAGTTATTCTTAGATGTAGTAAGTTAGGTTAGGCCAAATTGCTTATTAGACTCTGACTAAATTTCAATGATATAAAGTGCTCATAAAGACGTTTAGTCCTACACTTACAAAAATTATTTGCACATTGAGCCAGGGGACCATTCCTACTCTAGTTACATTGCACATGACCAGGAAGCAGATGTATTAATAAAATATTATCACTTAACAAAATACAGGAATAATTATTTATAATAAATTAAATGTGCAATGGACTTAAACCTGCAGTAGAAACTTTAGTTTATTATAAAACAAATAGGAATACAATTGAAGATTTCTTGTTTGCAAATGTTATACCAGTTTTCTTCACATACAAGTAATGGCAGGTTACAATTTTTAAGCATATTTTCTCATAATAAACGTATGTTGCTACTGAATTTTTTGTTAAGAGTATGAAAACATGTTTTTTATTATGATGTGTGAAAATATTCATGTAACTGTTGGGTTGTGAGTGTCTATTTTTATTCAAACCTGTGAAGTTGCTATATAAAACAAATAATTACACCATGTAAAACAAGTTTCTATACGCTTTGTAAAAGGCTATAAATGTCAAATATTTAATGTTTGTATTCAGAATATATAAAACTTTGGTTATACATTTGTTATTTCAATCTTTTTAAAGATTATAAAAAGATTAAAAGATCTTTTTAAAGATTTATATCTTTTAAGATATTATGAAATAATATCTATCAGTTTGTGAATTTTAATGGTATAAACGAAGTATGGAGTCTTTATTTGTTTCTATTCATAAACAAAGGTCCTTACTGTAATCAGTTATATGCAAAATACATTCTTTGACATCTTTTAATATAATATAGGCTAGTCATTTTATATCGGTTTCAAGTGGTTCTTCCATTTTTTTTTTTTTCATTAACTTAGACCAACATAAAATTCCACAATAACCAATTACTAATAATTAATCATTTGCATATTGATAGAAACTTGCTCATTGGTTTTTATTGCATTAGGTTGAAGTGAGGATTTTAATGTACCAGTACTTCTTTCGTTATAAATTAGATTTACTTAAATTCGTCTTTGTAAGGTAATAATGTGTTGTAAATGGGAACTAGGTTATAATTTCGGTCCAATTAATTCAGAACAAGAAAAGAAACTGAATAATAAGTAAGTATGCTTTTAAACGGTGAACAGGAAAATCGCCATTGAACATATCAACTTTCTTTCATACATAATAATGGAAACTGCATAAGAATTATACTGGAAGAGAATGGTAATAGGGAATCATGATTCAACATGGTCTCATGTTCAAAAGTACAGCCGTCTTTTGTACACCAATTACGGAAATTTTTGTTAAAACATAGGTTTCTTCTAGTACTAACTAATCATTTATTTTTTAAATCCATTACAACCATATACAAACATTATGATATTTGTACAGCTTACACATAACCTCCACGAATTTTTGAAAATAACTAGTTAATATATAGTCTATAAAAGGCCTTAAGCATCAGATCTTTATTTTTTGCCTTTAAAGATGTACTAAATTAAAATCTGTTTCATACAGTTATTATTTTAAATTATTTTCATAGCGAAATATATTTTTGGAACTACGCCTCTGCTCACCGCAGACAGCGAGGCTCGGACAAAATTCATTGGCGGGCTTTTCTACAGAGATGAACAACCACACTCCCCTCCATAGTACTTAGTGTTTACCGGAAGTTGACTAGTTGACTATCTCTGTATTTAGGATTTTATCAACAAAGATGGTCAACATGGCAACATCCGACTGTTGTCCAGCACTGTATTCACGCTCTCAAGCGACGGTGCTGCCGCTCGATCGGAACTAGATGAGTTGGGGTAAGATTGTAAACAAACAATGTAATTCATATGAGACTTGCGTGTTCCGGTGTGATTATTATCCATTTTTATTAGTAATGGAGCGTAAAAGTAAAAGCAATAGATATTGCTCAGTTCCTCAGTGTTCCACAAAGGCCACAGACAACATTTCCTTTCATTATTTTCCCAAAGATAAGATTTTATTAAAGAATGGAGTCGTGTACTTCGAATCGCAAAACCGATTTCCAAGTACATGAGTGTATGCAGTCTGCATTTTACAAAGGATGATTACCTTTTCCCAGGTTAGTAGATACTTCTTTCTCATCTATAATGTAGTTAGTTTCATTTAAATTGTACCGATATCGTTGTATTCCATGAGTGATGGACGTGCATTGGTTGCATTCATTTCAAAATTAAAAGTTTGAAAGTGTAAAAGACATTTTAGTTTTGTGACTGACATAATAATTACCACTTTTTAAATATTATCCCAATAATTAATCGCCGAAAAACATCTTACTATACTTCAATATCAGTCAAATTGAAGGTGTGACAGATTTGACATTTAACAAACACTAAAGTTTCTGTGAGTTGTGCCATTTCATTGAAATGAACTTAATTTAAAGGCAAAGTAGAAATATTATGTCATATGCTTTAAATGTTTTTTAAAGTACTTATTATAGGAACATAATACAGTGAAAATTACATAAAATAATACAGGTACGAAACACACGCTTTAAAAATCAATAAAATAATGAACTTTCAGGTACACATACATGAAGTTAGGCCTACATATTACAAATCAGTGACATGAAAAAATACATAAAGATATTCTATCTCCAGCTATCTTCAGCAAAATGGATACTATCAGTTCTGCTGAAATTATTGAAGTGTCATTTTCATCAACCACAAAGAGCTTTTTGTTTGCTTCACAGGCTGGTTTCAGAAACATTACTTTAACATCAACCTCCTTTTTTAAGTAACTCTGACGTATGCCTACAAAATTGAAAACACATATTCCTTATGAAACTTCAAACTTTTATGTGTCAAGACTTTTTAAATGGTTTTAAAAATATTTTTAAAATTCTACTCCTAGGCTCAATCACTCATGGAATGCATGATATATTAAAGCTGTTGTACATTTTATTATTGGAAGCATTGTGAAAAATGACTCCCCAAACAGGAAGCCGTAATCAGATATTTATTTTATTTTTTTTTCTCATTTCATACTTTCAGGTGTGACTGCTGGGAAAAGGTATCTGAAGAAAGGAAGCATCCCATCCCAGAATTTGCCATTAAGGCCTCTTGATAAAAGGATATCACCTCCTCAGAGACAATTACAAGAGGCTAGGTCTGCTCGACTAGAACGACGTCTTTCCTCTGTAATCGAGCCTGTGCCACCAGTTTCTGTTGAAACCTGTGAAGTAGTTTGTGAAGTTGCTGAGAAAGTGGAAGACGAGATGTTTTCCGCATTTAGTGAGGATCCTCTTATTAGGAAATGTGTTGAAGATAAGGGGATACAAGTCACTCCAACAATCCTTGATGAATGCAGGAAAAAGACCTTAGAGGACTTGATTAAAACAAACACGGACATGAATGCTTTCACTGGCATTCCATTCATCGGATTACTAGACAGGATATGTGATGCAGCTCAAATTTTGGAGAGGGAAACTGCAAAACCCTTAACATTATTATGATTATTTTCTTAAACGTTATGATTAACATTATTATCTTTGAGGCAGTGCATTATTCTTGTCTTCGTTAAATTGAAGATAAACATTTCATTTTTATGTTTAGCTGTCTTGTTTGGGGTGACAGCTAACACCTGTAAAAATTACTTTCATGTGACAGTTGAAGTGCTGCATGAGGTGCTGCGAACTGCCGTGCCATGGCTTGAAAAGGAAGTGATTTTGAAGAGGATGCCTAGGTGTTTTTCAAATTTCCGGGACACAAGAATTGTTCTTGACTGCACAGAAATTGCTGTTGAAAAAACCAAGTGTTTGAAATGTCGTGTAATGACATATTCACACTACAAAGGTGATCACACTCTGAAAATACTAGTTGGTGTAGCTCCCTCTGGGCTAATAACTTTTCTGAGTTCAGTGTATGGAGGAAGGGACTCGGACAAGGAAATATTTTTGCAGTCGGGCATATTAAGTAAGATGATACCATCACAAGATGCTGTCATGGTTGACAAAGGTTTTTTAATTGAAAAAGAATGCATGGAGAGTAACATTAAACTTATACGCCCCACTTTCCTTGGCAAAAATAAGCAGTTAACAGCAGAAGATGCTTTGTGGACTGCTGAAATTGCTTCAGCTAGAGTTCATGTAGAAAGAACCATTCAGCGAATGAAAATTTTCAAAATATTGAAAGGAAGAGTTGGTATGAATATGGTTCCCTACATGGACTCTATAGTCAACATCATTGCTGGAGCTGTCAATCTGTCTGCTCCCATCCTAAATATTGATAAGTTCGAGTCCCAATCAGTGGTGTAGTAGGTCTGACTAGTCATTGAAGGTTTGTGACAAAGGTTAGGGTTCAGTGCATAGGTGTCTGTAGTTCAATTTGACAATCACCAGTGTATCGTTATCACCCACCCCCTTAAAAAATAAACCCACACCGACACTGTGCTCCCAGGCCACAAAGTTGTAAATAAGGTTATAATAAGCAATGCTTTGATAAAATGGTAGCAAGTGCCTGCTACTCAACTACACCACTGGTCGAGATGTTTTTATTATACTGTTAATTCAGTCATCTAGAATTTGTTTCATTGTAACATTATCAGTTAAAAATATTTTGCCTAGCCTTGTAGATATATTGTGAGTCTTGCAAGTTGTGTTTTCTTAATATATTTTACTTTTTTATAACCATCACTGTTATTGGTATAATTTATTCCCCTCCCATAATTCCCACATAATTAGGAACACTATTCTGGTGCAGTCAATTTAGGGCTAAAACAAGGGGAAAAAATAATTTTACTAACAATTCATAAAGGGGCTATAATTAAATTTAAATTATTGGTATGTGCAATGAAAATTAAACACCAGCACTAAGCATTCATTTTACACAAAATTGGCAAAACATTAGCTAAATAAACATCTCAACACTTGTAGCATATCTGCAGTAAACTTGGCATCAAATGGAATTTCAATACCAATGAAACTATTGTCGTATGATGCATAGATGATGAAATGGCATATCTTCAACCCGCTTAGTAACATCTGCAGTTGAACTTGACCATAATACTGGTGATTTGTCTTTAACTTTAATGTGTTGTCAGTAACCGATCCAGTCAAGTAATTCAGGCCCTCAACGACATCAGTAGCAGTCTTATTTTTCCCCGTCAAAGGACACTTCACCTCAATACAATGTTTCCTACTTACACCGTCAAGACTTGCACCTAACCAAGGAGCACTGAGAGGCACAATTATCCCTAGTCTCTCCACTTTGCACCCAAAAGCAAGCTCGTAGGCTTCTAAGGCAGTCGACTCAAACCTCTTGCCATGAAGTGTTGCCTTGTTCCCTTTAAAACTACTTTTCAGTAGTCTGCTCACTTTCAAGGTCCAGTCTGGGTTTTTGTTCTGGCTGTAAGTAAAAAAAACTGTAACAGTTTGAACCACTTATCCTAACAGCACGACCGTCCTTCCACACAGTTCCTGCTTGAGCAACCGTTTCTAAGCACAACCTAACGCAATCTTCATAGCTTACACACACATTATTACTATAAAAATTAGCAGCATTTTCTGCCAGGACCACATTCGATTTCAAATAATTTTGAAAACGAGGTAGAATATTATTATTCCCCACAATTCCGTGGCACAGAGATAATTGCAGTAGGTAATCATAACCTAGGTATTTTCTTCTTGAACAGGGTTAATGTCGATATCAGTTCTCAGTGTTAACTCTAATTCTGAACCCTCTGCTCCAGAAATAAGAACATCTAGGACATTAGCCCCCCCCACTTCCAGCTAAGCGACTGTCTAGCGATGACTTGCTAGAAGAGCTTCCCATATGGCAGAAGTCGCTAATTGGAGTAGCTTTTTCATACAGCCGCTTCTCATTTTTTAATTTTCCCCATTCCTGTTTTAAATCAGTGGAGCTCAAGTCTTCCAGATTTTCAACAGTATGCCTGAAAAGAGCGATTATTTTCCCACAGATAAGATTTTATTAAAGGAATGGAGTCGTGTACTTCGAATCGCTAAACCGATTTCCAAGTACATGAGTGTATCCAGTCTGCATTTTACAAAGGATGATTACCTTTTCCCAGGTTAGATACTTCTTTCTCATCTATAATGTAGTTAGTTTCGTTTAAATTGTACCGATATCGTTGCATTCCATGAGTGACGGAGACTAGTTACTTCGAGTTGTCACGGGTTATGAACTACATTTCTCTTATAGGTACATTGAATATTATAAGCCTTTACTTACCGAAAAATGTATAGTAAGGTTCTAACAATGTGCTTGCATTTTCCTGAATTTCCAGCCCTACAGGAATAAATGCAATTAATTATCTTTTCGGAAGCAATCGAGGACTGGACTTCAATTTTTATTTGATGTGGTATGCCTTTCAAAGTGCTCGTTTGCAGGCATAAAGCTTTCATTCGGACGTAATCTTTATTTGCAGACACAACTCCGCACATAATAATATGTTTTACGTCCAAAATCGCCTGTCCTTCGATAAGAGGCCGCTTAAAATCGCTTACTACATTCAATACGTCTACAAAATCTATCCCAATTGACTCCGCCACCTTGCCGCGACCGACCTGCCACCTATATTCGATTGAGAGTGTATTCATACTGTGCTCCGCCCCACCATGCCAGATGCGTTTCTCAGTCGACGCGCTATAGCTCGGACATAGACGAAATACCTGCTATTTGAAAACACATAAACATGTAGGCGACTGCTCATCTCAACTGCCAACTGTAGCGGCGGGCAGTTCTACCGAAATAGTACGCTGACTGCCGTGGAACGTTGTAATGGCAATGGATACAATAACAACGCTAGCTTCGTGACAGTTTTGTTACCCTGTGATGTAACTACAAATGATAGTATACATGCGAGTGGTGTCACCTTGTATGGTGTTTTAATCTGAAACCCAGAGCTAGCTATAGCTAGCTATCTTTTTGTCGTGACTCACTGTAGTTTTTTCTGGTAGGCCTAATTACAATTCTATTATATTAAAATAATAATAAGACATTTTTTTGCTACCGTTATGGATTTTGGTATGACAACTTACGTGGCGGCATCATACGTTTTACAATAACAATCCACATCATCATATGTTTTTAAAATGAATTTTTAATTAAATTTGTATATGGCTGAAAGCAAACTTTATAAAGTAAAAAATTACTGGTAGTCTATTATGTTATAAAGTAGGCTACTGGTACCTTACTAACATCATACACAATGAACGCATAAAACGTAGGAAATTGCATTTAAACTAATAATTTTGTTGTATACATATACTTCTAAATACAAAAAAAAACCATACGTTTGATGAGTAGGTTTTCGTGTTTCTTCTGATTTTACTTATTATGATGATAATCGTGTAGCCTACCTACCAAAATAATATTATACAGAATACAGGATTAAGAACCTAACCGCAATCATAAAACAGGTAGTAACATGAACGTTTGTCAGATTTTCGTAAATCACAATTTTGAGCGAGACTTCAAATTAGGAAACTATGGAAAATTATTCTTGGATTTTCCAATCACCCAATACAACACACACTAGCTGCCTTCAGAACTATGATACATAGACTTAACAACATCGCACTAGATGAAAAAGACTACAAAGACGAACTAAACACGATAAAATATCTAGCAGAATCCAACGGATACGGCAGAACAATAGTCAATAAACTCCTACACAAAACACAAAATAAACAACAGACAAAGACAGAAAACAACAAATTCATAACAGTAACATACATCAACAACCCAACTGAAAAAATAGCCCACAAATTCAAAAAATCAGTATATAGAGTCGCATACAAAACAACTAACAAAACAGAACACACACACAAAGCACAAAACAAATTCGATCTATCTGGTGTTTACAAACTAAATTGCTCAGATTGCAACAAATTCTACATAGGTCAGACACAAAGATACATTGAACACACAAAGGCACTACCGGTACACTCCACTACAGAATCCACCTTTGCATACCACCTCATTAAAGCAAACCACAAATACAAAAACATCGACATTAACATGGACATTCTACACGTACACACAAAATGCCGAAAACTAGAGACTCTAGAACAATTGAAAATATACAAACACATGAAAACAAATAAAGACCACATCCTAAATGAACAGACGCAATTCAAATCACACGCATTATTTGAACATATACACAATATCGATCTTTCAAAAGTCGATACCGTCGCCAACAACAAGACGGATAGTGCTCCCAACGGCAGCCTCTGAAGAAGCGTTTAAAAGCGAAAACTGGTTCAGGCTATAAGGTAAAACTTTTACGTTTTTACCTATAAAAAACTTTGTGTTCCGAGTCGGTAGTGAATTAATTACATTTTGGAAAATTATTGTTAGCACGAAAAAAATGTATACTGAATTATGTGTGCGTTCAAATAATGAATTTAATATAATGCACATAACTTCAATTTAACAACATTAATTTATGGCCGGACATATCGGTAAACACTTCAACATTATTGCCACAGCTCTTTAAAGTAAATATAAAAAAGACTACTTTCCCAATAACCGTACCCACTCACCTTCGATGTTCCGATTTTGCGATTATTGGCATCGATATGTAGTGAATATCGCATAATTTTTGTTACACAATAGAAAATGTGAAAATATATTTGTGTATTTTATAAAATAGCTTGTAGGCCTAGCCAATAATTGAATCGGCACATGCTAAAAGGGCCTCAGTCACAAAAAATGGTAAATTGAGTTATTCATGAAAATCCCATCTTTGAGGATAACTTCATCATTCTATGCTAAAAGGGGCTCAGCCACATGCATTTTTGCTATAGAAAATGGCTGATGAAAATATCAAAATGTGCTAGAAGGGCCTCAGTCAGTGACTGAGGTCCTTTTAGCGTGTGCTGTTGGCTACACTGCCCAGTCTGTTGTCCACACTGTCTTGATCACCTGTCATTTTTTTTATGCAACTGCCTCAGATACCAGTGCAGGAGACCTTATATCTCCGTCAACTGTCAACCAGTGTGTTTTGCATACATGATGTAAAAAAACCAAGCTGTGATTTATATCTATCATGAAGGTACTGCTAAGAAAGGGCCGAATGAGGTTTGCTCGTTAGTTTATGACTTCTTGAAGACTGTCCCCCCACAGTACACAGAGCTACATGTGTATTCAGATAACTGTGGGAGGCAAAATAAAAACTATGCTTTATCAAGGTCATTTTTAGCGTTAACAGACAGTAAGCGATTTGAAAAAATTGAACAGTTTTTCCCAACCAGGGGTCATTCATTACTTTTATTACATTTCCCCTGTGACAGGGATTTTGGCATTATCAAAAAAGAGTTAAAAAAACATGATAGGATTTATAGCATTCACGAACTGACCAACCTTATAATACAATCAAGCAAATCCCAAAAGTTTACAGTTAAAGAAGTACAAAGAAGAAATATTTGAGTTCAAAACTTGGTGGCCTAAGTTTTATAAAAGAAAGTGTATATCTGAAGAAAGTAAAACCAGGAATGTTCCAATAAATCAGAAAGTGTGTTTCATGATTAGCTCATTAATGCATTACAGCTATGATTCCAGGTTTCCCTCTTGGATTGTGGGTAGAAACTTTATTAATTCATTAGTTTCCCATACTTTTTGCCTCAAAACACCAGGAACTCAAGCAATCGTGCTTCCAGATAAGGTTGCTTACCCTTTGGAAAAGGTCCCAATAAAATATGCTAAGCTAAACGATATCAGGAAGTTCTTGCCATATATTCCTCATGAACATTCAGAGTTTTTCAACCAGATTTTGGACTGGCCAACTACTGAGGACAATGCTGAAGATGATGACTAATATATCATTTTAATCACTTAATAACACTTAAATGTTCTTACTTTTTTTCTAATAACTATGTACAGGCACATAACTTTCATTATATCTAATAAACTATTCCAAATGTATGCTTTAAAAAACCATGTTTTATTGAAAATCCTATTCCATGCTAAAAGGGCCTAAGTCAAGCACTTTTAAGAATTTTTTTAAAAATTATTAAAAGTCACAAAAATTTTAAACACAATAGAAAGATAAAGCAATGTAAGTACCAGCTTCTGGTAACTTTTATTTATTTTAATTGATGAGTGGATGGGGTAGAAACAGTTTTTTCGTTTTTCTCAAAACAGGGTCGTCTTGACTGAGGCCCTTTTAGTATGTCCCGATTCAATTGCAATCGTTTTTCATTGTCATGTTTTTTACGAAAAAAACATCAATGTTTCTAGCATCAATATAGCACTGATGTGTGCCTGTGACGGCAAAAGTTGACGTTGTTAAGTTAACATACAAACTAAAACTACACACAGTGTAGCGGGTCGAATTTTGGGTGTTTTTATTTTTACCGTATGGGGCAAGTATATTTTTATGTATTTCATTTTGGGCGGACTTTTCATAAAATCATTGTGCAACGTATGTGTCAGTATAACAGTCAATGTAACAGAACAGTGAAACAACGCTATAAGACGCAGTTGTTGTTGAGGAATGCGGCGGAGTATCTGCACCTCCACAAAATTCTGAGAACTTTGTACCTGTGTGTGGCAGCGCACATACGCAACTGCTCAATCACGCTCAAAGGACGCTCTAACAAAAAACCAAGATGGCTAGAGAGAATAATATTTGTCGTCTTCTTCAAGATCCCCCGGAAACACTGTTTTAAGTCCGGCCCACTTAAATGACGTCAGCCACTGCCTATAGAAGATCATGTGCGACATTGACTCAAAAACCACATGCATAGCATGGGCCGAAGCTTCGGCGACGAAGCCCAAGGCTGTGATTTCCATCAAAAAGTATGAGATCACGTTAGCTACACCTGCGACGTTTTCCTGCCCAGTTAGTCGATGATCGTGTCGGCCGACACAGCGCCGAGTGCGCCCTGCTAACTCTTACAGTTTTATTTTAAAGCAAAAGTGAAATAACAGTTTAAATCCATGCAACCGCGGTTAATACCATTCAGTGAAGAATATCTACGTTTAGTTCCGGACAAACCAGTGATTGCCAAACGTTAAATAGTGAGTGCGAATGATGACCACGTTGCCGACTATAGAATTTCACAACATGTTTAAGGGTTCGGGGTAATAAAAATGTTCAGGGGAGGGTGTACAAATTGAGAGAATGAGTGAATGGCAGGCTGGGCTCTGTCTGTATATTTGTTTTGTATAGTGATCGCTAAGGTAAGCTCTTAGAATAAGTAGCATGTAGCAGAGGCTAACCGAACAAAGAAAACTGTAACTTAATCTGTAAAACAATGATCAAAAGTTTTTGAACAAAATTTAAATATGATTCTGATTAATTAAAAAATCTAATTTCTCTTCTACAAAATTGCGAGTTAAAATTCTTTCAAAACCTTAGTTCGTTATATGTATCGTCAGAGTTCGTCGAACGAAATGGGTTAGTCCACACTATGCGATCCGGCCAGATCAAAGATGAAAGGTAAGTGGGAGTTTTAATCTGAATAGATAAAATATCCAAAATTAATAAAGTTACAATTGGTGCCGTGATTTCCAGGATTTAATATAACTGAAGAGGGGTTATTTTAACACCGGCCTACATCTGACGATGCATAGCGAAGTAGGGTTATGAAAGCAAATTGATTTGGTAAAATATCAGTTTTGAAATAAAATTACTAATTGACAGTTGTTACGTAAGAAAAAATAGATAAAGTAAAAATGTCCGAGAATACAGAAAAAAGTAGTATAATAAATTCAATTAGGAGTGAAAGTGGCCTTGAGTCGCAATCGCTGGATGAAAGTGGTATGTTGAGGGGGGAGACGGGTGCTGTTACAGAAACAGCTGGCGGCAGTAATGTAATAGTTCATTCCACTCCGATTGCGTCTCAACCACAACCAAACGAAATATACGTTGATTCGGGGATTCAATTGACCCCCGTTTCAATTAATAAAAGTAAACAATCAGAGGAAACAAATATGATGAGTGTTATGCTCAGTCAATTCGAGAGAATGAATTGTAATTTCAATGTAATGAATAGTCGTTTTGATGATAATGATATAATTTTAAATAAGATGAAAAGTGATTTTAACTATAAATTAGACCAATTGACGAACGATTTTAATGAACAGAAAATAAAATGCGAACAGCAGAATATTAAAAATGAGATCAATTTTAAAGAAATTAAAGAACAGAATATTCAGTTTCAGCAAAATATAAATATAAAATTTGACGAGTTGATAAATAACATACAAGACAAGAATGTATGTCTTGAAAATACCAATGAAATGACAAGAAATAGTTCGAATAAAGTAGAACAGAATAAGAATAATACAAATGAAAATTGTAATGACAAATGTAAAAATATGATACCAGAGAAAGAGTTAATAAATGATAACAATAATGTTGAAAATAATGAGAATAATAGTAATGTATTTGAAGAATTAGTATCGGAGACTGATACGGTAAAAATAAAGAATGAGAGTACTGATGAGTTGGTGGAAAGTAGTGATTATGAGATGTTAATGTGTGTTTATGAAGTAGAGAGAGAGTGGAGAAATAATGTTGTAGTAGAGTGGGGACAGAGGGCAAATTTTCCCCTTATTGTTTATAATAATGATGATGATTTAATGTGGTTTTTTCAGGGCAAGAGACCCTTATTGTTAAATGAAGTAATGTTGTATAATGTTGTACCCTCTGTCCGGAATAATTGTGAGAGTGTGATGTGGTGTTATGAAGAGAGAGAGGTAAATAGAGAATGGTATGTAACAGAATTGTATAATTTGAATAGAAAGTATGATGAATGGAAAGAAGGCTTAGAGATATATTTGAATAATAATGATTACAATGATTTGAAAAAAATAATTAGACCGATATTGAATGAATGTAATGACGGAGACTTAACAAAAATACCTAACGTAGACTGGTTTAATGAGTATTCTGGTAAAATGAGTGAATTTGGTTGTTCTGGTTATGACACACAAAGTAACCATTTGTTTGTAAATAAAAAGCAACAGTGTTATTTAGAACCAAGATTAATTTTTGACGATGGTGGCTGAACTAGAATATCAGTGTATAGACCTTGTTAGATACTGTAAATTCTGGTAATGACCTTGCTGATTTGGACATCTGAAGTGAGATAAACTTGAACAATTTTGACGTATATTTTGTAAATAATATTGAATTCATTTGTGTGTATTGTGAAATGTAATGTGTATATGTTTTAGAAAATGTTGTATTAATCATAATAATATTATTAATATTTTTGCACTCTAGTTAAATAACAAAATAATTATGAAGACAATAGTTAATGATTTGTAGAATGTTGATAATAATGGAAATATGTTATTTTAATAATCAAATGAATATTTAATTTTAATAATAAATTGAATTAAATAAGTGGAGATGTGTAGATAGTGTGATTGAATATTATGTGTTTGAATTTTATAAGGTAATTAAATTGTTTGGTGAGATTTTGATTTAATAATAATTAATAAGTAAATAAATGTTAAATGGTTTATTTTGTGGAACATAATGATTAAAAATATATGTTAATAATAAATTTAGAATTTTTGAAAATCTGATTACAACACAGGATAAATTCATCATGATGATAAATAAAAAGAGTTAATGAAAAATTTTAAATAATAATGTTTATAAATTTTTATATAAATTATTTAAAAGAGAATTGTTTGTTTGATGTATGCTAATAATCCAGGTTTATTGCTATTTGTGTATTGTGTTATGTGATGTAACATAACAGTGTAGTGTGGAACTGCTAGGGGGGAAGGTTGTAGATTTTGTATTAATTATTTTATGTTAATAATGGTTAAGCTTCCATATAAAGTGGGTTAAAACCCCATCTAAATTAATATTGTCATTTAAATATAAATTCGTAAATTTAATATTACGAAAGATACTTTACTTGTGATTCCCCAAATTTTCGGGCGGTCACGGCCTCACCGAACCCTGACCGTGGAATTGGATTAGCTTTAACAGCTATGGTTGGGGCACATTACGATTACGCGCTGACCATAACTGGCCATAGCTGTTATCGTTGTAAAGGTGTATTTTGAAATTGATGGGGGGTAAATAAAAGGGGAATCACCAAACTATGGAACAGCGGCTGCCACTCTGTTCGAGAAGGAACAGCAGAGCCAGGTGGTAGATCCGTTTAAGGGTGCATGATTTTATAACAAGAACATGATGATGTTCACCAATTTAAACTTAACAGCGGAAGCAGAGACACGGAGAGGTAAAACCCTGCTCCAAAATATACAGTCTCTGTGGAAGCGAAAGGGCGAAACAGTCCTCCATAATCTGAAATAGAGTGTGTGGCTGGGAGGTGACGTAAAGGAGTCACGAATTTTAAAATCTTATGACGTAACAGTTTTGCTTATTCAAGGTTTAATCCAATCAAAAATGCTTGTGCTCTGTCCACATAATTATATGCTCAGACTCGTAAAATAAGGTTCATACTATAATTTTAAAGGTATCATTTTATTGTTGTGTGTTAGATATAGTTGTTGACAAAATGTATTTTTATTATGTGTATTTTTTTCTCGAAGCCAATAATTAGCCGCCTGGCAGGCAATCAACATAACAGAAGTAAGTGTTGATAATGTATTACATGTAATTGTCCAATTTTGAATGGTATTCATGGTGTTTTTATTATGTTAGGATATCAGCTGATCAGCAATACCATGTCACTGGTATATTGGTTTGTAAATGTTACAAGTAATTAATGTTTAGTGTACTACAAACATTTTGAAGTAAAGACAAAAAGAATATGAGAAATAAAATAACAATTTATGCAAATCAATAAAAGATAATTCGTGGGTGATAAATGTTTTATGGGACATGCAGACCTGTCCAAGTTGAATTAAAAGTTGAATGTGAAATAGTAGAGATGAGTATGATGTAATGTTGTTTTTGAGTTAATGTATGTTATAGAAGTTGGTGAAGTATTAAGGTTGACACAGTTGTGGGGAATTTATGTAGAGTTTTGAATGATCTATATTTATGTTTATAGTTAATGAGGTTATTTTGTGTATTTGTAGTGAGGTAATGAGATTGAGATTTTTGGGGATGGCAATTTTGTATTAGGGGGTAGTGTATTTGGGGAGTCCGCAACAAGGGTTGGGACGGGATTAGAATAGATTTTAGTGGGGAAGGGGCCGCCTTAGGTAGAATCCGGGCCGCCAAATAAGGGAAATGAGTTTTTGGGTAGGGGAAACACGTATCCTATGTACAAAGGGTTAGAGAGTATTTTTTCATATATGTAGAGAAGGCGGCGTATTGTGTTAAATGGTAAGTTGGGGTTTAGAGTGTCCTGATTAGTAGATATTTTTGGTAGAGTTGGGTGTCATGAGCATGGAAGTTGATGAATATTAGAGTCAGAGGGAGAAAGTTTAGGTGTATAGAAATATATAGAAATCTCATACAGAAAAACGAGAATAAATAATTTACATCACCCACAGTATATTAAAGTAAGATTGTTGAAAAGAAAGAGTAATTTATAATAAAGAATATATAATTGTTTATTTTTTTGTTTCAACCAGTGACAGAATTTTGATAAAATTTGAAAATAATGTAAAGTCAAGAAGTGTTTAATTTAAATGATTTAAATGCCAATTTGATTATTATTTATATTAATATTTTGTTTATTATAAATGTTTTATGTTACTATGTTTTGTATTTCAAGGTAGGATATTACAGATGTCAATGTGTTTTCAAAAATCATATATAACATATGTAGGTCAAGGATTTTGGACTTGACCTAGTTATGATCAGCTGATGAGTTCATACACCTACTAAGCTTGTAGAGTAGGAATTCAATTTTAATTTGTTTGATTAATTCAAACCAATATTTGAATAATTTTAATAAATGTTATTTAATAAATAAATGTAATAAAATTTTTTTAATGAATAAATTTAAATTTTTTGAATTTTAAAATTTTTTTTAAATTTTTTAATTTTTTGAAAAAAAAAATTTTTTGATTTTTCGCCTGCCAGCGAGTGAATATGTTGAGTAATGATTATTTTATTGTGTATGTATTAATGATGTTTCTTTTATTGTATTGCTTTATATTGGTAGGCTATAAATCGTTCTCATGCTAGAGTAAGGATGTATTTATATTATTAGAAATGTTTAGGTTAAGTCATTGAAACAAAAATTAGAAAAAAGAGGAAGAGAATTTTTTGGTAAAAGATTTTTTTTTGAATATTGAATTTTTTGAATTTATAATAAATTTTAAAAGGAAGTTTTTATTTTAATGTGTTATGATAATATGTAATGTTAATGTGTGTGAGCCCAGTATCTGCTAAAGGCAGCCCAGCTTGCAAAAAGGGGAAACATATCGGCGGAGGAGCTGGGATAATTTTAGCCCGGGATTGAGGATTTTTGGGGGTAGTATGTTAGAAGGCGAGGCGCGCTGTGGTGCGAGTCTGATCGATTTCTCGGTGTTGGGATCTCTAACGGAGAAGTCCAGTGATCTCGTTCAGATGAGTACATAGTCGCTGAGCCAGGGGGGTCGTGTACCCATGAGATTAAGAACAAGGGGGTTGTTGGCACCAGTTCCTCACCGGTCCTCTTCGGGGTCATCGATGAGATTTCTTCTGTCGTGGACAGCAGAATTCTCATCGAGGGGGTATTGTAGCGGGTCGAATTTTGGGTGTTTTTATTTTTACCGTATGGGGCAAGTATATTTTTATGTATTTCATTTTGGGCGGACTTTTCATAAAATCATTGTGCAACGTATGTGTCAGTATAACAGTCAATGTAACAGAACAGTGAAACAACGCTATAAGACGCAGTTGTTGTTGAGGAATGCGGCGGAGTATCTGCACCTCCACAAAATTCTGAGAACTTTGTACCTGTGTGTGGCAGCGCACATACGCAACTGCTCAATCACGCTCAAAGGACGCTCTAACAAAAAACCAAGATGGCTAGAGAGAATAATATTTGTCGTCTTCTTCAAGATCCCCCGGAAACACTGTTTTAAGTCCGGCCCACTTAAATGACGTCAGCCACTGCCTATAGAAGATCATGTGCGACATTGACTCAAAAACCACATGCATAGCATGGGCCGAAGCTTCGGCGACGAAGCCCAAGGCTGTGATTTCCATCAAAAAGTATGAGATCACGTTAGCTACACCTGCGACGTTTTCCTGCCCAGTTAGTCGATGATCGTGTCGGCCGACACAGCGCCGAGTGCGCCCTGCTAACTCTTACAGTTTTATTTTAAAGCAAAAGTGAAATAACAGTTTAAATCCATGCAACCGCGGTTAATACCATTCAGTGAAGAATATCTACGTTTAGTTCCGGACAAACCAGTGATTGCCAAACGTTAAATAGTGAGTGCGAATGATGACCACGTTGCCGACTATAGAATTTCACAACATGTTTAAGGGTTCGGGGTAATAAAAATGTTCAGGGGAGGGTGTACAAATTGAGAGAATGAGTGAATGGCAGGCTGGGCTCTGTCTGTATATTTGTTTTGTATAGTGATCGCTAAGGTAAGCTCTTAGAATAAGTAGCATGTAGCAGAGGCTAACCGAACAAAGAAAACTGTAACTTAATCTGTAAAACAATGATCAAAAGTTTTTGAACAAAATTTAAATATGATTCTGATTAATTAAAAAATCTAATTTCTCTTCTACAAAATTGCGAGTTAAAATTCTTTCAAAACCTTAGTTCGTTATATGTATCGTCAGAGTTCGTCGAACGAAATGGGTTAGTCCACACTATGCGATCCGGCCAGATCAAAGATGAAAGGTAAGTGGGAGTTTTAATCTGAATAGATAAAATATCCAAAATTAATAAAGTTACAACAGACGCCAATATACCTTTAAAACAATACTCAGTTTTTGTGAAAACCACTTAAAAAATAAATACAGCTCGATGTAAGGCGATCTTACTTAGTCTGGCCGCAATTCGATGATCGAGCATTGTATAATGTGGGAGAAGCATGGCCGGGTACTACAGTAGGCTAAGTGGGGGTAAACCAAACTGCTAGTACACATATTTCACCCTACCTTGCTTACAGCGGCCGCGTGGTGGGGGAAAGCAGCCTCGATCATCCAGTCGTGGCCAGACAGTATGTCTCCCTTTCTGTAGCAGGCAGAACTTGCTTTAACTAAAACTTTTTTTTTGTAGAGACCACTGAAAAAGCAACCAACTCAAAGTAAGGCAACGTGATATAAGCCTACATGTGTCCCTTTTTTGTTTCGCACAAATTCGCTTGCAGTGAAGTTTCGAGATTTTACTGAATAACATAAATACTGGCTGCCCAATAAATAACATACTTTGTCTTCATTTCTTAATACCTTGATTTTTTGTTTGTTTTAATCTTACTATTCAGAAATAATTGCATTTTGCACTTTACATTTTATGTTGTTGATTTGTTAGAAAACCTTTTTTTTTATATGTTATAATCATTGTATACACATGACACTCTATATTTTTCTTAATCATGGCTTTTATTTCTTTGAACAGTAAACTAAAAACAAAAAAAAAACTTTGTTACCTAACCTCACAAATGAAAACATTACGAATTTTCACTTCCCATTTTAAGAAATTATTAGAATAATTATGAATCGTTCTTAAGACAGTGATGGACAACAGTCGGATGTTGCCATGTTGACTATCTTTGTTGGTAAAATTCTAAATACAGAGATTCTAAAATTCTAACTAGTCAACTTCCGGTAAACACTAAGTACAATGGAGGGGAGTATGGTTGTCCATCTCTGTAGAAAAGCCCGCCAATGAATTTTGTCCGAGCCTCGCTATCTGCGGTGAGCAGAGGCGTAGTTCCAAAAATATATTTCGCTATGAAAATAATTTAAAATAATAACTGTATGAAACAGATTTTAAGTTAGTACATCTTTAAAGGCAAAAAATAAATGTCTGATGCTTAAGGCCTTTTATAGACTATATATTAACTAGTTATTTTAACAAATTCGTGGAGGTTATGTGTAAGATGTACAAATATCGTAAATGTTTTTATATGGTTGTAATGGATTTAAAAAATAAATGATTAGTTGGTACTAGAAGAAACCTACGTTTTACAAAAATTTCCGTAATTAGTGTACAAAAGATGGCTGTACTTTTGAACCTGAGACCATGCTGAATCATGATTCCGTATTACCATTCTCTTCCAGTATAATTCTTATGCAGTTTCCATTATTTTGTAAGAAAGAAAGTTGATATGTTCAATGGTGATTTTCCTGTTCACCTTTTAAGCATAATTGTTATTCAGTTTCCTTTCTTGTTCTGAATTAATTGGGCCGAAATTATAACCTGTTTAACATGTACAGCACATTATTACCTTACAAAGACGAATTTAAGTAAATCTAATTTATAACGAAAGAAGTACTGGTACATTAAAATCCTCACTTCAACCTAATGCAATAAAAACCAATGTGCAAGTTTCTATCAATATGCAAATGATTAATTATTAGTAATTGGTTATTGTGGAATTTTATGTTGGTCTAAAATAATGAAATAAAAAATGGAAGAACCACTTGAAACCGATATAAAATGACTAGCCTATATTATATTAAAATATGTCAAAGAGTGTATTTTGCATATAACTGATTACAGTAAGGACCTTTGTTTATGAATAGAAACAAATAAAGACTTCATATTTCGTTTATACCATTAAAATTCACAAACTGATAGATATTATTTCATAATATCTTAAAAGATATAAATCTTTAAAAAGATCTTTTAATCTTTTTATAATCTTTAAAAAGATTGAAATAACAAATGTATAACCAAAGTTTTATATATTCTGAATACAAACATTAAATATTTGACATTTATAGCCTTTTACAAAGTGTATAGAAACTTGTTTTACATGGTGTAATGATTTGTTTTATATATCAACTTCACAGGTTTGAATAAAAATAGACACTCACAACCCAACAGTTACATGAATATTTTCACACATCATAATAAAAAACATGTTTTCATACTCTTAACAAAAAATTCAGTAGCAACATACGTTTATTATGAGAAAATATGCTTAAAAATTGTAACCTGCCATTACTTGTATGTGAAGAAAACTGGTATAACATTTGCAAACAAGAAATCTTCAATTGTATTCCTATTTGTTTTATAATAAACTAAAGTTTCTACTGCAGGTTTAAGTCCATTGCACATTTAATTTATTATAAATAATTATTCCTGTATTTTGTTAAGTGATAATATTTTATTAATACATCTGCTTCCTGGTCATGTGCAATGTAACTAGAGTAGGAATGGTCCCCTGGCTCAATGTGCAAATAATTTTTGTAAGTGTAGGACTAAACGTCTTTATGAGCACTTTATATCATTGAAATTTAGTCAGAGTCTAATAAGCAATTTGGCCTAACCTAACTTACTACATCTAAGAATAACTTAATAGTTTCAGTTACCTTTATTTTAACATTAAATACATCTTAATTAGTGCAACAGCAGTATTTTTGTGTCTCACATTACACTAACTCAAAGGAATTTTTCGTTACAGTTCAAACAAATGTTGAAATTGTGTATTTCTTTTCTTTCAATTCACTTTTTATGAAAACAAGCTTTACATTAATGCTTCTAGGCTTACTGGTATTCTATATTTTCAATCAAATGTTCAATATCCAATAGTTAAAATTTAATGGAATTGTGAAATTAACAATCCTATGACTAATGTGTGGTTATCAATCTATATTTAATTGTCTTAAATAGAAATAAGTTGGTTCAATTAAATTTATGAGTTCATTTGTTTTATTAATAATTTTAGTAATTTGTTTTTTTGTTTATTGAATGATTCCTTATCAGTTTTTCATCTTTGTGCTGTCAGTTTTCATTTCAAAACATTGGATTTTATTATTCTACATTCTATTCATCTATAGCACTGTAAACACTATAGCCTTATAATTTTGGAGGTAGGTCTCCTTTTCTAGAAAGCTTTGTTTCAGAAACTGTCAAAGAATTTCATTCTGTAACACTCCATAGACTTCAGTTAACTTTATTTTTGAAAAGTGCTCATGTATGTATCATTTTATTTATGTAGGCCTATGTTTTGCTTGAGTATTTCCATTTGCTTGAATATTTTCTACCAGAAAATGGATGAACATGGCTGATGAGATTAGTGATCAACCAGCACAGTGATTAACATGTCACACTATGGATATAGAAAAGACTACCAATATATGGTATGTTTCTATATCCAGTTAACACTATTGTCAGGTGCTAAGAAAATAAGTTGAAATAACAAGTGCATGAAACAGGGTGTAATTTTAATATATTCTTAGAGACTTAATATGAGTAATCTACTAAAGTCATTTGTTTTAAATGGTTTTTATTAGATCTCTTGAATTTTGCTTAGATTAGTCAAAGACCCAATAAGTTCTTTTACGGTTCTCTAATTTCTTGGATTTCGCTGTCCATGACGTGTCCATTAGTTAACTAAATAAAATTACTTCTCCCTTTTTACAGTTCATCAATTTGCATTCTCACAGTCTTTTGAATTGTTCATAAAATTTCCATCTAGGATTGTACCCACCCATACACTTACCTGTAACACTTTATTAAGTTACAGATTTATCTCTTGTAGAGTCATCTTCTAATCCCTTGAAAAACTAAAAGTATCGTATGTCTCTGGAATAGGAAGTAAAAGAAAAACAGAATTCAGGTAGCAAGTTTCCATTATTTCGTGAGATATATCCTAGAAGCAAACTGTAGCTTCAAGTTATTGTTCCTGAGAAACCTTATTAAGGGGTTTATCAAAACAAACAATTACAAGCTCACACTTCTCACAATTTGATACAATTTTTTGAAAAGTGTACCTAACCTAAAAATATATAGTTGAGTTATTGGAAATGAAATATGAAGGATTGTAGAATGTTTGTTGTTTAAAAATTATGTATAGTTTTTAAAATGAAATAACTGCAAATAACAGTTATTTCAATCTTTGTTATTACGTTGCATGCAAAAATATTATTTAAATATCATTAATAAACACCTCTAAATCTCAATTTGTAATAATACCATTCATTTCCAGTTACTCCAACCTCTTAGGGGCAACTGTAAACATGTGTTTTCTTTATCTTTTCTTTATACATTGAAATATTGGAACAAAAATTGGAACAACTGTAAACTAGTTGACATTGTACTATTTTGTGTTGTGTTCTTAATCCTAACTGCATGTTTATAATTACACCTTCTTCATTTATGTGAAAAGTGAATGAAAACATGGAAAACAAGATACTTCAGCTACTAAGTTTATTACAAATCATAAAGAAATGTTGTTCTGTTACATAATACAACAAGTAAGTAATAGAATAAAGTTTATCATTTTTCAAACACAGAAACATTTCCAGGGAATTCACAGACAAATTGTCTGTTAATTTCCTTAATTTCTGGATTGGGCAAATCTGTCAATATTTGTTCAAAGCTTGTTATTTTCATAATTTCCTTTTAATATAACTTTGTAGAAATGTCCATCTTTGGATTGATATCCTGTGCCATAAATTTCTCCCTCATCATTATCTACTTTCTACACAACAAACATACTTGCAGTGAGTTTTATTTCTTGGTCTTCCAGCAAAAACAATGAGAACAAATTTTCCCTGTTGAATCTTTTGCCACTCTGGTATTTGATAGTTACTTCCATGGTAGTGTCTTTCAAAACACTTATTGCGAATTAATCTTTGTTATAACCAGAGTCATCGTAATAAATAGGATGTTGTTTAGAATATTTATTTCTGTATGATCAAAATACAATCTTCTTCTTAGATTTGTTTTTCTGTTAACATTGTTTCTGCTAGATATTTCTTCTTGCTCTTTTACTCAATATTGTCTTCAGTTCTTAAAACTTCTCTGTATCTTCCAGATTTCAACCAAGGTATCTTTCTTTTTGTAGAGTGGGATCTGTAGACCTCATAGACTTTTGAGTTTTTCTAATTTCTGATGTAAACATTTCTATGATTCTAGTTTATGTTTCTGGAGTTGAATTTTGTTGTGGGATTTTAATAGGTGTCTTCTCAATAATCTTACTTGGTGGAGTACTTATCTGAGAAGCAGATGTGCCTCATCAGTAGAGTTGCTTGCAGATGAACTGAACATTTCATATATAGAACACTAATAAGCTTTGCGTTCTTTTGGACTGAAAGCAGATTCTGAAAACTTTCTTCCATCGACTTGAAAAATTCCTGTTGTTAAAACCAGTTATGACTTTTTTACTAATCATACCTTCTCTCCACACTTGGCCTAATAGTGTAGAAAATTCACATTTTGTCAGTGGACAAACTTCTGGTCTTTCAGTCTGTTTTCTTCTCAGTCAAGCTTATCAAATTTTTCTCCCAAGAAATATTTTACTGAGTCAGAAACACATTTATGAATAGGTTGAATTTTATCAGTTATGTGAATTAGTGACAATTAAGCTCTAACATAACAATACACCTGACTATTTATCAGATGCAGAAAGACATATTTTTTCACATCTGTTCTACACTAACATAGGCATAACAAAATATCTGGAAACCTTTTTACATAGGTTTTTGAATAAATAAATTAATTTTATCTTTCGTAGAATATGTTTTAAGAGTGGTGAACTCATAATAGTATCTAGATTTAGTAAATTCTGATATTTAATAGTACTAAACAAAAAAGAGTATTTTAATAACAGCTTTTAAAATTACCCCAAAATCACATTTAGATTTACCACACTGAGAAATTTTTCTGGGGTAATTGTAAATGCAATATAGCTTGAAACTTTTAAAAACCTTTACAGAACATCACAAAAAGTTAATAAAGACTGTTAGATTTACATTTATGTTGTTTTGGTGCAATTTCTGTCTAAAAATCAGTATACTTTCATACAAAACTGTTTCACAGTATATTTTAACATGAAACTTTGGTTATAAATATTAGCACATTTGGTACCCTTATATTAGAACCCCAGCAGCACTGCTCATTAGTTTCTGGAACGGGAAGTGATTCTACCCATTTCCTGGCCAACATCGAAAAATACAACAGTTGTTTCCAAATGACGTCGTTTGGCGCAACGCATATTGTACGGGACAATTTCATGCCCACTTTCAAAATTCAAGGGCAAATATATCATTTAGTAGGAGCGCTGTTACCGCCACCGGATGCGGACCATCAATCCTTACAAATTTATTTCATGGGCAATTCGGATGAGGAAGTTAATCAGCGTTGTGCTCACAATCCGATAACGAAGCGAGCCATTGTCAGAGAATTGCAAACGTTTCTTCATCAGAACCACGAATTGATCAAATTGTTCAAAATTGCGTTGGATCGGATGCCATCCGACAGCCATAATATCGTCATCAGGGCTGACAAAACGCCTGCGGGTGAGCACGCAAGAAGGTTCAATTCGCCGACAATCGACGAAGTGGCTGTTGTTATTGTCGGAGAAAATTTGCAATTTAGAGATATCGTGCTTCATCGTCGGAACAATGAATTGAAACGCGTGTCCGAAACGCACAGGACTTACGATGCGCTACAATATCCATTGATCTTTTGGCAGGGCGAGGACGGATACCATTTCAACATCAAAATGGTTAATCGACTAACAGGCGCTGAAACCAATAAAAAAGTAAGTGCTATGAATTTTTATTCATACAGACTTATGATCCGTGAAGGTGACATAAATCACATTTTGAAGTGTCGCCGTCTTTTCCATCAGTTCGCGGTTGACATGTATGTCAAAATTGAGACTGAGCGATTGACATATATTCGTTTGAACCAAAAGCAGCTCCGATCTGAAGAATACATTCATCTCCGCGATGCGATTAATGCCGACGGCGATGCAAACAACAACGTGGGAAGAATGACAATTTTGCCGGCCACTTACATTGGAAGCCCGCGCCACATGCACGAGTACGCGCAAGATGCGATAGCGTATGTTAGACAATATGGCCGCCCAGACCTATTCATAACATTCACCTGTAACCCTCAATGGATCGAAATCAAGAAGGAACTGCTACCCAGCCAAACACCAGTTGACAGACATGACATCACTGCCAGAGTTTTTAAACAAAAATTAAAATATCTGATGGATTACATCATAAAGCACCGTGTGTATAGCCAAGTTCGTTGTTGGATGTACTCCGTTGAATGGCAAAAGCGTGGTCTGCCTCATGCGCACATTTTGGTTTGGTTAGTTGACAAAATCAGGCCGGATGAAATCGATTTAATCATCTCAGCCGAAATCCCGGATGAAGCTGTTGATCCGAAATTGCATGCAGTGGTGACTAAGAATATGATCCATGGACCTTGCGGAGTTTTCAACAACGACTCGCCCTGTATGATCGATGGTAAGTGTTCCAAGCGATACCCGAGAGACCTGATTGCTGACACCATCATAGGCAATGACGGATACCCATTGTATCGTCGGCGATCAGTTGCGGACAATGGGCGATCTGCAGTTCTGAAGGTCAAAGGACAAGATGTTAATGTGGACAATCGTTGGATTGTGCCATATTCGCCGATATTGTCCAAGGCTTTTGAGGCTCACATCAATGTGAAATACTGTAACTCCGTCAAGTCGATCAAGTACATATGCAAATATGTGAACAAAGACAGCGATATGGCTCTTTTCGCTGTGACAAATGCAAACGACGAAGTATCTCAGTATCAGATGGGTCGCTATGTCAGCAGCAACGAGGCGATTTGGCGCATCTTTTCCTTTGCGATCCACGAAATACACCCTACAGTTCTACATTTGGCAGTACATCTGGAAAACGTACAACGAGTGTATTTCAATCCAGAGAACGCAGCGGACAGAGCGGCACGGCCACCGTCGACAACATTGACAAGCTTCTTCTCGGTTTGTCAAGCAGATGCTTTTCTCGCTCTTTGCTGTATGCTGAAATGCCACGCTACTACACATGGAACGCATCATCGAAATCGTTTCAGCGTCGGAAACAAGGAACACCAGTTGAAGGACATCCAAATGTATTTGCCTCAGACGCTCTGGGTCGCATCTACACTGTGCATCCAAATAACGACGAATGTTACTATCTTCGATTGTTGTTGGTGAATGTTCGTGGTCCGACGTCGTTTCAACAACTGAGAACCGTTAATGGGCATCTGTGTGCGACTTACCGTGAGGCGTGTCAACTCTTACACTTGCTCGAGAACGATTCGCATTGGGACAATACGCTCAAACATTCCGTCATATCTTCATCACCGCATCAAATTCGCACATTGTTTGCGATTATCATATCCACATGTTTCCCTTCGAATCCGAACGATTTTTGGGGCAAATATAAGGACGACATGTCTGAAGATGTTTTGCATCGTGCGCGTCGCCAAACTTTAAATCCGACATTGCAAATGACTGCAGAAATTCACAATGAGACATTGATCATGATAGAAGACATGTGTTTATTGATGGCGAATAAAGTGTTGTCCTATTTGGGCATGATATCACCCAATCGTCCAATGCACGATGCATTTAACCACGAGTTACAAAGAGAACAACAATACGACACCGAAGCATTAGCCGAAGCAGTTCGTACAAATGTTTCCCAATTGAATCAACAACAAAAGACTGCGTACGACTCTTTGATAGAAGCTGTGAATAATGGAACTGGTGGAATTTACTTCCTGGATGCTCCCGGAGGGACTGGAAAAACGTTCCTAATTTCATTGCTTTTGGCGAGGATTCAATCGCAGAATGAAGTTGCCCTAGCATTAGCTTCATCTGGAATAGCAGCGACTTTGTTAGAAGGCGGACGAACTGCACATTCTGCCTTGAAATTGCCACTGAACATGCAAATCAACGAGACACCAGCTTGCAACATCGCCAAAAACAGCGCAATGGCGAAGATTCTACAGATATGCAAATTGATCGTTTGGGACGAATGCACGATGGCCCACATGAGGTCACTGGAGGCGCTGGACAGAACGTTGAAAGATCTTCGTGACAATAAAAACATTTTTGGTGGAGCCATTATTCTGTTGTCCGGTGATTTTCGTCAGACTCTTCCAGTTATTCCACGATCAACTGTAGCTGACGAACTAAACGCGTGCTTAAAATCATCAAATTTGTGGCGGCATGTGAAGACACTCCGATTGACGACTAACATGCGAGTGTTTTTGCAACAAGATCGAAATGCAGATGTGTTTTCGAAGCAATTGTTGGACATTGGTAATGGGAAAATCGCAGTTGACATCTCGACCGGATTCATCACATTGCCCACTGATTTCTGTCAGTTGACCGAATCGAAGGAGGAGCTCATTGGGCGTGTTTTTCCGAACGTAGCGCAGAACTTCAAAAACCATAATTGGCTGAGCGAACGAGCCATATTGGCAGCGAAAAACAAAGATGTCGATGATCTCAACGCGTCCATTCAAAATTTCATTCCGGGACAGTTGTTTTCCTTCAAATCGGTTGACACAGTTATCAACCAGGATGAGGTAGTCAACTATCCCACAGAATTTTTGAATTCGCTGGAATTGCCTGGATTACCACCTCACAATTTGCAATTGAAAGTAGGCTCAGTCATCATCATGTTGCGTAACATCAATCAACCTCGACTATGCAATGGAACGAGACTGGCTGTGAAAAAGCTTATGAACAACGTCATCGAGGCGACGATTATCAAGGGAAAGTACAAAGGAGAGGATGTTTTGATTCCGCGCATCCCGATGATTCCAACGGACTTGCCATTCGATTTTAAACGGCTGCAATTCCCCGTGCGTCTGGCCTTCGCGATGACCATCAACAAATCACAAGGCCAGTCGTTGGAAGTTTGCGGAATTGACTTGGAGTTTCCGTGTTTCACGCATGGACAACTGTAGAGTCTATGTCGCGTGTTCGCGTGTCGGAAAGCCATCATCTTTGTTTATTTACGCGCCGGAAAACAAAACGAAAAACGTAGTTTACCAGAAAGTTTTGCATTGAATGTTAACTGCATTTATCTTTCATGTAAATAAAAGACATTGAATTCATTTGAATTACAAACGAGTTTCATTTAATAACAGTGGCGACTCGTGACTTAAGAGGCTGGAGGGCGCGGCCTTTAGGCTTCTTAATTATTTATCAGTATTGAAGTTAACGCACAATGGAAATGTCGCCAATATATGATCACATAATTTATTAATAAAATAAGAATAGTAACACGTCCAGCATGCAAATATTATTTAAAAATTTGATCTCACCTCAAATATTGTGAGCTCTTGTAGAGAGTCAGCAGCTTTATTAATAAACATAACCACAAACTGTCGAAATTGTCCACAAAAATGTCAATGCTGTTTCCACAAAAAAAGTAATATACTATATTTACATTATATTATTTTTATGATACCTACACTTTAAACAGACCATTTATTTAGATACAAAGTCCATTCGCCTTTCCTTTAAATTAACGAACTTCTAGCATCAATGTCCTTCATTTCTTTAACAAGTTCCTTGTTGATAGATAACATCGCAAGGGCATTCAGTCTATCGTTTTTCATTGTATTTCTCAAGAAAGTCTTTCGTCTTTTCAGAGTCGAAAAGCAGCGCTCGGGTTCGGCAGTTGTCATGGGGGTAGTTATGACAATTTTCAGAAGTATCAACACTTCTTTGAAAACTGACGTAAGATTGTTTTCTTCTATAAAGTTAAGAAGTTTTATTGCGCCTTTAATATATTATAATCATGCCGTCTGTATAATAGTTCCAATTCACTCCGGAGTTTGTTTTCTTGTAAGAAAGGTTAATGCCGAATTTCAGAAGCTTGAATTTTTCTTCCGGAAAGTTTGTAGAAAAAAGTGGAAATAAGTCATTGGACATTAATGAAGTTGCTTCTAGGTGACCCGTGTAAGTAAATCTATTTTTTACGTGAGTTATAAAGATGTCACCTACTTCTTTTGCATCCCCTATTCTAGTGCTGCATCCAACATTATTGGATCACCATTGTCTCTGGGAGACAATAAAATACATGGAAAACAGAACAAAGATTTCTGAACGTCGCAGCCACCCAGATACAGTCATTTTTTTGGTATACATCTTTTGAAAGCAGTTGCCATCTGAAAACACGATTCCCACTTTTCTTATTTTCTGTTTGCATCATGCAGAATTCAGGAGTTGGCCTACCTAATGACTTTAGTTCAATTTTTTGATCTTGCAAAAGTTATTGCTTTAAGGGCCTGCACTGAATGTTAAAATGTTGGATTAAATGTTAAAACAAAACCTAATAATTCGACACTACAGTATTTCCCTAAATTATTCGTGAAGCTATTAAAAAAAAAACACAAACTCAAAACCTAAACCTAAACAAATGCCCGCACTCAATTAACCACGCCAGAGGAACTATAAACACTAAAAAGAGCAAATCTCATATTATTATCAATAGTCTGCGATTAGTTGTACTGAGTGAATCACGCCGCGTTCTGCTAAACGTGGCGCGGAAGCCGGCGCGCCGAGCGACCGTCTAAATGCCGTATTTAAGCTCACAACTTCGTTCAACTTTGGATAGAGTGGGAGAATTGAGAAATGGGCGCGATTGTCAGAGCGCCGTAATGCATGCTTTTCCGAAAACATTTCTGCTATTAGCTAATACAAAAATATTTTCTTGTCCGAAGTATTGAAGAAATATGTAATTACTTTCCACAAGTAGTTACAATGGGTTGTTTAATGATATGATTTAATCTGGGGGGCGCGCGCCTTAGCGCCCTAAGAACGAACCGCCCCTGTTTAATAACCAAACAAAACTCAAACTTACACGATGCGGCTAATATTATCGATCTCAATGAATTGGAGTTGGAAGGTCGATTAGGATCGATAATCGCTTATGAAGTTTTACAATCAAATCAATTTTAGGTGGTACGAAGTTCACCGGGTCATCTAGTTATTATTATAAAAATGAAGTTGATGAACAGTAGAAGGCGGAAGTAACGTAAGACGCCATTTTGTTTAATTTTATAAGACACCCTATTTTGATGTTAATAAATGTAAAGTATTTAGCGTCATTAAACAAAGTTTTTATGCCACCAGTATTGTTGTTAAAAGCATTATTTCAAGACCCAGCTCGGCCTCTGATTTCGGTTTAAAGAACTCTGGACCCTATAAAGAAAGAAACATACGGCAGGGGATCATGTGTTCCTGCACATAATTATGGTACTCACATGGTAAGTACGATAATCATCAAACAAAGAATAAAATTGTTAATAAGTTTATAAGTTAACAAATGTCGCCCAGAACTAGGGACTTTATTTATATATTTTATAAGTTAACAAATGGTGCCCGAACTGGCGACATTATAAAAAGTAAATTTTTATAGTAAACCCAAATACAGAGACGGGGTGGGGCATTGAGATAGTGTGTATTAGGTATCATAAGATAGAGGTTATGTTATATTTTAAGGTTAAGTCAATACAAAACTAAACTTTTATAAAAGTTATTCTTGTTGTAGAAGTTCTTTTATATTCGATATGGCAAACAATAATGAGATGAGTATCACCGAATCGCAAATTATGAGCGAAGGCTATCAATCAACGCCAGTGCCGACAAAAAGGACTGACAATAATGATATGAGTAAAATAATGCAAATGCGTAATAAACTCGATATGAAATTTGATGAACTGAAAGAGCAGAATAGTGATTTAAAAAACGATGTTAACGAAATCAAAAGACAAAATTGTAATTTTGCTGAGAGAATTAATGAGATAGAGATACGTTGTAATAATATTCAGAAACAAACAATAGAAACAGTTAATGAGAAATTTAATAGTAAAATAAATAATTTAGACAACAGAATCGACAAAATTAATGAGACAGTAAACGAGACAATTCAAAGACAGATAGAATCACAAAGTAGAGAAATAGACAAATTAGATATAAACAAAGACGACAAGGTAAGTAGTGGTAAGAATTATGATAAAATAAATAAAAATATGGTAATAGGAGATAATAGTGTGGATATTGGTAGTGATAATGAGATTTTAATGAGAGTAGAGGTTAATGGTGAGGAGATAGTTGTTGATGAGATTGAAAGAGGGGGTGAGGAGAGTTTAAGTGAGTATGGTGGGCAGAGGGCAAATTTTCCCAGTGGTATGAGTGGAGTAAAGACTCCAAAAATGTTGTTTGAGGACGAAGGTTCCTCTAGAATTTATGTGGGAGACATGTGGTCTCCAAATGATCCCTTAGTTTTTTGTGTTGATGTACCTGGTGAAGCCAGGAGGTGTTTTTATGAAGTAGTAGTGCCCTATGCAAATATATATATAGAGAGAATGTAGCCTGGTGTGATAGAGAGAGATATATTGAGAGAGAGAGAGAGAGAGAGGTATAGTGAGAGGTATTGTGAGAGAAAGAGAGAAATAGAGATTTTTAAGATAAGTAGAAAGTATGAAGAGTTTATGGAAAAGTTAGGAGTAGAGATGGGTTATAATTATAGTAAATACTTACCTTGGGTGGAAGCTGATATAGCAGTAGTAGGAGATGATGAAGAGAATGATTTTGTAACGTACCTGATTGTGACTAATAATACTAAAGGTGACAGGACCATAACCGATCGTGACAAGTTGTATGATAAATTGATAGAGAATAACCCTATTAATTATGATAGTTTTGTAAAAGAATATAAGAATGTAAATAAGTATTATATTAGTGATGCTAATATAATGTTTTCAAAGAAAAATAAGTTGTATAGACCTAAGATAAGATTATTGTTTGATGATGGAGGATAATTATTTTACTGTGTTATGAACATTTAATTATGTGATAGTGTTATTTCAAGATGGACTGTTTTATGAACTGATTTATGGTAAATGATTAAATGATAATTTGGATTGTATATTTTTTGTGTGTATTAATGTCAATGTATTCGTGTATTCTTGGTGTGGTGTATTTTATGTATTTTTATATAAACCATGTACTATAGAATTTTAAATAATTGAGGAAAGTTTGATAATGAATAATATGAGATTTAGATTCTAATGGATAATAAATGATTAAGCATGTAACATATTTGGATATTGAGATGTATTGTTATTAGTAGGTGAGGGATGAATTTTCTAATGCAATTGTCAATGATCACAGTAAGGTAAGGGGTTAAAAAGGGATAGAGCCTGGGTGATAATGATAAATAAGGCATATGAATTAGTCAGAATTAACTTTATTGGGAGTTAGAGAGAATAAGAAGTCAAGATACAGATAATACACAAAGAGGGTGTTAGATATTTTAGGGACACAGTAGTTAGTGATTAGAGGTAGATAAGATGAGTAATATGTGATTAGAGAGTAAATAGTTTATGGTTATATTTTGTTTTAAGGATAGTTGTGTAAGGAGTGATCAACGTGCGGCGTTGTGGCAGTTCCTGTAATTAGAGAAGGGTAAGAGTGTTTGCCGATATTTGGTGGAGGGCAAAAGGTTATGAATGTGTATATTGCCAGGTAGGGTATACACATCTTAGTACAAAGAGGTAATAGAAATTTCACTTAAAGAAATGAATGGTATAAATAGAATTAATGTTGAAGGGGGTTGTTATTATTGAGAGATTGGTGTCATAAAATGTTAATGGTTGGTAGTAGTGGTTGTTAGAAGGAAGGTGAGTAAGGTTAGATAGATAAATGCCAAAATAAGATATAGATAATAGTGAATAATAGAGAGTCACTCAAACTAGGTAAGTATTGATGAAAAGGTTAGAAAAAGAAAATTCATAGTAGAAAGGTGATGTAACAGAAAGGTTAATAATAAACTTGAAATTTTTATAGTATCTCATTGTAACAAATGTTAAATAGTTAAATGTTGATATAAGAGAATGGTAAAGAGTTAATAGAGAGTTGATAATAATAATGTCATGAAGTTTTGATACAAGTTGTTTAAATGTGAACTATGTAAGGTAAATGTAACGATGTTAATGTTTGATGTTCAATGTTTTATTATGTTTTATTGTTATTAGTAGCAACGGTAACAAATATTAAGTAAAGAAATAATGTTGATATTGGTGTTGGATATACAATATAATTACGATTCTGTTGCAAAGAAATATGAGTATCATTAAAGCTGAGTAAAGAAAATTTAAAATATTTGAAGTGTTTGCCATAATAGTTATATTTTTTTATTTTTATATAATATGATAGAGATAGCGGCTGTTGTTTTGAAAATTAAAAAATTGTTCTATGTGTTATGCTTAATATAAGAATATGTTTTCTTGTGGTGAAGGAAGTAAGTTAATATTGACTGGAGTCAGAAAATTTTGATAAATGTAGGAATGTTGAAAAGAGAAGTGAATTTTATGTTTTAAATCTTGTTCGTTTTCTTACGAAGGAATTTTAGAGTTAAGCAAACCAACGCCTCTAAACACAAACCAATGCATCTAAGGGGAGACATATCAGTTGTGGATATGGGAATAGATAAGGCCAATATTTTAAATTTTGTATTTAATGTTTCAGAGTTTGATGGAGTCGTGACGGCGGTCCTGAGCTGGCCGGTGCGTCAGAGCAGGAGCGTTAAGTGCCTAATGGCCTTACGGTGTTGGGATCTCTCCTGAGAAGTCCAGTAAGGTCAGGCAGGTACGGTCACCATCATTGGACCAAGGGTAAGTGATTGAAATTTTTTCTGTATAAACACTACAGGGGGTTGTGGTGACATATCCGGGCTGATCCCTTTAGAACGTGTGAATGAGTCAATGAGAGTTTTTGTGCTTCGGCATAAAACCTCTCATTGAGGGTGTTTTGTGACGGTACAACCGTCCGTCTTAAGGAATTTTGGTATTAAGGAATCTCTTATTGTATTTTTTTTAATTGTATTTTTATATATAAAACATGGTTAGAACAACTCTCCCCATCATTAACGAAACGACGCAGTTTCATCAGTGTAGATCGAACCCAAGGTCAGAGCCTACGTGCATTCCGCCGCATACGTTATATAAAACCAATGGACAGACAATAATGAGACGTAATACAATCAGTGAAAACGTCATAAAAATGATGCAAAACAAGGGCATCAGCCATATGAAACAATGGAACGCTGACGACATAACACACACACATGCAAGAACGGAACCAGTTTTTCACCCCATTTAACATCAGACATTCAGAGCGTTAACACGTTGTAAAATTCGCTGGTAGTTAATCGCCAGCAGAAGTGATAAAGTAACAAAATGTAATTACAGCAGCAATTCAGTGAACGATTTAAAATGTAATAAAGTAAATTCAGTGTGTAGTAACAAACAGACATGATACAGTAAAGTGTTCGGCGAACACCGGCCGGCGAAAAGTGGACGTCTGGAGGAACGGCTACATTTCAAAATCCAGGAAAGTGCAAAATTTATCTCAACCTATTATAATAACAATTGAGCTCAAAATTCAATTCAAAATGTATCATTACTCTATTTCTGGGGCAAAATGAGCGTGTGTGTGTGTGAGTGGATGAAAGCCGGCATTTAAACGGGCAAAAGCCATGAGGCGTTGGTTTGTGTTTTATATCATTAACAATTAATGTGTACAAGAAAAAAAATAAATACTGCAGTTTAAAAGATATTCCTGTTGTAAGAGTAAAATGAAAGAAAAATTATTATTATAAAAATGAAGTTGATGAATAGTAGAAGGCGGAAGTAACATAAGACGCCATTTTGTTTAATTTTATAAGACACCATATTTTGATGTTAATAAATGTAAAGTATTTAGCGTCATTAAACAAAGTTTTTATGCCACCAGTATTGTTGTTAAAAGCATTATTTCAAGACCCAGCTCAGTCTCTGATTTCGGTTTAAAGAACTCTGGACCCTATAAAGAAAGAAACATACGGCAGCAGATCATGTGCTCCTGCACATAATTATGGTACTCACATGGTAAGTACGATAATCATCAAACAAAGAATAAAATTGTTAATAAGTCTATAAGTTAACAATAGTAGTAAACAAAAAAGAGTATTTGAATAACAACATTTACAATTACTCCAAAATCACATTTAGATTAACCACACTGGGCAATTTTTGTGGGGTAATTGTAAATGCAATATAGCTTCAAACTTGTAAAAAACCTTTACAGAACATCACAAAAAGTTAATAAAGACTGTTAGATTTACATTTATGTTGTTTTGGTGCAATTTCTGTCCAAAAATCAGTATACTTTCAAAGTCATACAAAACTGTTTCACAGTATATTTTAACATGAAAACTTTGGTTGTAAATATTAGCACATATGGTACCCTTATATTAGAAGCCCAGCAGCACTGCAGTTTTGAAGGAAACTTCAACAGATGATGTAATGACAATATTGATTGTCTGAAAACTAAAACTTCCCTACTATTTACAATTATCCCACCTAACCCTACAACATAATTCAACTTGTCCTTGTGTGTTTCATACTTCCAGAGGTTTTATGTGATTAGAAACAGTTGTATATGAAACTTTTGTAATATGATTAAGAAAAGTTCAAATCAGCTGAATTTCTAAAGAAGCAATAGTTATTATTTGCAGAATGCTGGGCTAATAAAACAACTCTGAAAGAATTATTGCTGTTAAAACATCATCCTTTATCAAGTATTGTAACTACGAAATCTGCTTGTTTTCAACAGCAAGCTGAAGTTCCATTATGACCTGGTGACACTACAAAAATTTCAAAGATTCGCCTAGCCTTATTACACTAAACTGGGGTTGTTGATAGGCAGGATTAATGTTAAAATTACTTTTAGATGCCTGTTAAGAACCACTCATGTTGCAAATGACTTGAAAATAAAAAAAGTCCAACATCTTTCAAAAAGAACTAACCTTCCAAATGTTGACATAAAGACTCATGTTTTACACTTTTCTTACACATTATGTTTTATGCCTATCTCTTGAGGAGTTTTTGAGAAACTGTGAACACATAATTTGATCCATATAGGACACTTATGAAATAATAATACTAGTTAATTCAAAAAATTAAAAAACAGTATCTTTCTTTTTACGTATACATTGCACTTTTCTAGTATGCAACACTAATTATTAAACTAATTCACCACATTAGCAAATAATTATACTTCTTAAAGTGCAATGAATTAATATATTTCTTTAATATTTAATGTTATTTATCATAATTATTGGCACAGTACATTTGACATATGAAGTATTGTTACCAACAGATTACAAACTTGTTACCAAAATGTATTCCTGTAAACTCATTAGCTGATACAAGGCAAATAACTTTTTATCATAAATAATTTTAACTGAGTTTTTTACAGTTCAGAGACTATGGGGAAAAGAATATTAAGGAGAACAAAAATTAGTTTCTGTAGTTACTTATCATTTATGTCTCCCTCTGTCAATACATGCCAGTCACTTGTTTGATTCTCCGCATTGCTGGCTAGCCTAATCACCTCTTGTATGAGTCCTCTTTGGAAAATATATCTTCAATATTTACCTTTTGTTAGTCATGTTAATTACTATTTGTATTTGAGTAAACAAATATAAATTGTGCAACCAATTTAAAAAATTGAAGAAATAAAATAAAAACAATTTTAAATAAGAATTTTGTTTCTTCACTTTTTCTCAGTTTTGTTTTGAGTGAGCTCAGAGTGACCATACCTGTCAGTCACATCTACAGACACTTTGCCTCATCTTCTTCATGGTTGGGTATAAATTTGCTGCTCGCATTTTTTAATGTAACTATTTCAGTTTGGAATACTTTTTTTGGATCTAGCTTACGATGGTACGGCAAACTCAAACTTCTGTCTCCTTGTTTGTACTTATTTTCCATGTCCAGATTTCTACTGGATGTGTATTATTCACAAGTAACTAATGGCAGATTATGGAGGTTATGTACGACAATGTAACTTAAATAAAATTTACTTTGTTAGTGTACATTAAAAAGGTGTATTTATTGGAAGTACAGAAATTAGTTTCCATTTACCGCACATAATTATGGTACAGAGACGAATTTTGGAGGTTGTGTTTACGTTTAACAATGTAACAACCTTTTAGATTTTTAAAATTAATTAGACTTAACAAACATTTCCTTAGTTAGTGTACATTAAAAGGCTGTATTTATTGTGTGGATAAAAGGCTGTATTTATTCGAAGTACCGGAATTAAAACCTATTTCCAAATTAGAACGTATAACCTAGTACGTTATTGGTACATATTTTATTGGGGTTTATTGATACATATTTTATTAAAAGGCTGTATTTACTGGAAGTACAGAAATTAGTTTCCATTTATCGCACATAATTATGGTACAGAGACGATTTTTGGAGGTTGTGTCTACGTTTAACAATCTAACTTAACCTTTTAGATTTTTAAAATTAATTAGACTTAAAAACATTTTCCTTAGTTAGTGTACATTCAAAGGCTGTAGTTATTGTATGGATAAAAGTCTGTATATAACATTAAAGGCTGTATTTATTTAAGGTACCGGAATTAAAACCTACTTCCAATTTAGAACCTATAGCCAAGTACAATCTAACGTATAACCGAACAAGTACATTCAAATCCCTTTTTCAACATAATGCAATAAAAAGCAGTGTGCAGTTTCTGTGAACACGCAAATGATTAAGTATTAATAATGGGTTACAGTGGAATTTAATGTTACTACGGTCTGAATTAATGCAAATAAAATTGGAGAATCTCGTAAACATATTAAAGAATGCTTGTATATTGCACACAAAATTATTACAGTACGGACCTTTGTTATTGAATAGAAACAAATAGGACTCTATACTTTAGTATGTACCAATAAAATTCACCTTTTTTCAAGTACAGTATGTATTGTATTTTCATACTCTTAAAAAAGGCCATTAACAACATTTTAGTTACTTGTGAAGAAAACAGATATAACATTTCCAAACAAGAAATCTTCAATTCTCTCCCTATTTGTTTTATAAAAACTGGAGTTTCTACTGCAGGTTTTTAAGTCCACTAACTACTTAATTTAATATACATAATTGTTCCTGATCTTGTTGGGTAACATTATATTAATACATCTACTCCCTACTCATATCTCAAACAATGTTTTTAATGGTCGGCCCTAAACATCTTTAAAATTTAGACAAAGTCTAATGATCAATTAGACCTAACCTGAATTACTACACTACATCTAAGAACATCTTATTCGGTCATTTAGCTTTATTTATACATTTAATGCATCTTAATTAGCACATTAACAGAACTGCTGTGTCTTACAATAACACAATACGTTACACTAACTGTAAAGAATTTCTTGTTTTCAGTTTAAAAAAGTTGAAATTGTGTATTCTTTTATTTTCCATTTACTTTTTGTGAAACAACCTACATTAATATGTGTACGCTTACTATATTGAAATCCAGTGTTCACTATCCAATAGTTAAAAATTTTGTGGAATTGTGAAATTAGTGACACTATGTACTAATGTGTGATTATCAGTTGAATTTCTGAATTCCTTTGATTCATTAATAAATTTTACTATTTTGTTTCTTTATGTCTATTGAATGATTTCTTATTAGTTTTTAATCTTTGCGTTTTCATTATTCATTTGTAAATTGTTGGGTTTGTTGTCCATGACATGTCCATTGGTTAACTAATTATCATTAAAACACATAGAGGATTGATCCTCTTTTGCAAGATCACAAGTATGTTTCAAGACCATTTGCAGGTCAGGTATTGTTCTGTCTGTTCACTTTCTGAAAGGGGTTGAGGAGCAAGGGGGAAGATGTCTCCATTAAAAAACACACACACACTAGCAGCACACAATTCCTTTTTTTCTTTATTTAATTTGAATTCTGTATTAGAACAAATGTTTTCAGAGTTTACAAGTTTTTTTTTTAATTTCTTGGATTAATTTTTTTTAATTTTATGCAATGTGGACACATACAGAGGAGTGTCAGTTTTTTATGTTTTTTCAATAAATAAAAATGAGGGGGGGAGAGAGAGAGAGACCAAAAATGACACGTACAGAAATTTCATCAGAACTTTTCCTGATATTAAAAAAATAACTAAATAATGAATGGCAAAGAAAATTAACAAAATTAATGGCAATTATAGTTATAATTTCTTGTCTAATGAGCAGGTACTAGTAATGGCTTCATATACTTCACATCTTAAATTATAAACCTATTACAAACATATTTGGTATACTCAGCTTGAAACAAACGTTCAGACCAACAAAAATGGTTTAAATGTTGCCATGCTGCATTATTAGTAGGTACTGTTGAAACAGCAGGTTGATTATAATTGTTTTTAGAACATACTTCTGGAATGTTGTGTGCAAGTGTATTGTGTTCAAGTAGCAAGTTTCCACTACTTTATAAAACATATCCTAGAAGCAAACTTTGACATCCAGTTGCTGTTGCTGAGAAACTTTACTAAGGGACTTATAAAAAAAAGAAAAACAACAATTACACGCTTGCTCTTTTGAACATCTGATGAAAAGGTTTTGTAAAGTGTACCTAACCTAAAAATGTACAATCCTCGACTTGTCTTTGTATTCCATACTTCTAGCAGTTTTACATGATGTATTGCTAACACGAATAAGAAAAGTTTAAATCTGCTGAAGGTCTAAACGAGTGATAGTTATTTCCAGACTGACAGGGCCATAAAATTATTCTGAAAGAATTGTTGTTTTTACAACACCATCCTTTATCAAGTGACTACTGAAATCTGCCAGTTTTTTCACAGCAAACTGAAGTTTGATGATTTGATCCATCATGACCTAGTGATGGTCCAAACTTTTCAAGGATTCTCCTAGCCTTAAAAAACTGGACTGGCGTCATTGAGTGACTAATGTTAAATTTACTTTGGGATACTTCCAAACATAATACAGTTTACAATAAACAAACAAAACTTTATGCCTGTCTAATTTTTTCAGAACTCCATACACATAATTTGATCTGGATATAACATTAATTAAACAATAATACTATTCGATGCAAATAAATAAAATATCGGTATGGAGAACCATACATGACTTCCATGTTTTAAGATTTATATTTAAAATCATTTTAGAAATGAAATATTTCCACAGAAACTACTTCTATCTTCAGCCTAAAGCACAGAATTGTGGTCACTAACATTTACCACCTCACGTTAGCGCACTCGATTTTCACTGATGATGGCAGTCGATGGCACTTCCGAAACGTCTGGTTTTTGCAGAAAACATTGGACCACAGCCAAACAGCCCGTGAAGGAATTTTATCAACAAACTACTTCTTTGTTGCCGATAACGTAGTACACATATACAAAATTATCCCCTCCCCTTCACCAATCATTTTCATTTATAGATAAATTTTATTGCTACAGCTATAAATACTACCATACTATAATTTTCCATTACATCCGTACTAATATATTATTTATCTATCTACTAATACTGACCATACTTAATAACATCTAAATTACTTGAAAATATAGTTCATAGTTTTTCTATATATACTCAGTACATTACTTTTCAAAATTATGGAAACTTATAGAGTCAATCGAGTATGGGTTTAAAATTTATAAAAATGTATAAAATTTATAAAAATTAAATTAATAAAGCAAATTACTGAGAGTTGAGACGCTTGTCACTGAACAGTTCAAATACTAAAATAAAAAAGTAATATATACACTATGTAATTTTGCTTGTAAACTTTTGTGTTAATAACAACTTTCTTGTTTATTAATTATTAATAATTATATTTAATTATAATTTATTATAATTACAATTTAAAAAAATGTGTTTATCACACATTTTATTTCTCTCAGTACCAAGTGTTTAACCCCTTTTATAATGACCCATCCTCAGTAGCTTGACAATGCCTCGTCACAGAATAGGTGAAGCATTAAAGCCAAGAAAATTAAAATGTGTAGGTCTATTGAACAAAAAAAAAACTGCAGAATTATTTAGTAAACGATGTAGTTCAAGTGACCAATTTAATAGTACACTACTAAGAGATGAATGGGTCAGGACACATTACTAGAACAAGGACCAACAGGTGAACTAAGTATTTACTAAATGGAACACTCCCTGCTATCTACAAAAACTCAAAGTAGTAGCAGCCTGTCACTAGGAGAGCCTGAATCACTAATTATATAGTGAGAAACTGAGTAGAACTGTTTCGGAAGTGAAGGATGAAAGGACAAAAGTGGGAAAAGGCTTTGTTCTAAACAATAAAATGTATTTTCTGTAAGTTAAATTATCTGTACTACTTTGGAAATAATAAAGCCAAGGTCACTTTGGAAGTAAATGATGAGGTCTGACTATAAATCTTTATAAGAGGTTTATATGAAATTAATTGACAAGTTGATATCATTACAGAGAGAGAGGGGGGAGAGATAGAGAAGGCTTGCATTATAACTCCACATACTGTATTGTAATGATGGAACTATATGGAACAGTTGTGAGTGTCGTTCTACCCATTTCTAGGCTAGTTGAGCAGGTACATGTTTCTGCCAAGGCCGCACTCAAGTATACTCTAGTTTTCATGTGCTTGTTAAGGACGCATGTTATGGAACATTGGTCTGGAACCCTGCAGGCTATACATAGGCGACAGCTGCCGCTTAGAAGTCAGTTGTAAGTGGTGATTTATTCAAGTGCAGTTCGAAGTATTGCGGTGAAGTGTTATTGTGTTACATTTAGTGTGGAACTGTAATACTTGACATTATTATTGCGTGTGGACAAATTTAACTAGAATTACTGTACAGGAGAATGATGTTGATTATAAATTGTTATTTGTGATTAATTAAAGCTGTTGATTTGTGATTTCACTGGTGTCTGTATTTGTTTTCCACTGTACCATATGACGATCAGAGAGACCGTCATAACAGTATATTACAAGAAAATATTTACCATAGTGACTATTCACCATATACGCAATGGTGACATCATTTTAAGCAAAAATTATGATCACACACCATTCCTTGGTCTCAATTTTAATCCGAATCTGAACCAAGGGACCCTGACTCTTTCATAACTGCTAAATGCTGTGTTTTTGAATGACTGAAGGATTTCGATTTTGCATTTTACTTTAAGTTTTCAGTCAGCCATATTTTTTCTGTCACTGACACTCTATTCAACATTCTTCAAACCAAAACGTCTGACTTGAAACAATATATCAAGAATAGAAAAGAGACTGCTATCACCTCAGAGATTCTAGGGACAATTTTGAAGTTGTATAAAAAATTAGAAGACAATAAGTCGGAAACTACTAAGGAGAGATGTTCTGAAGATGCTCATTAAATCCAAAAAGCAAATATATGCATCCCTACAGTAAAATTATTTAAACTATGATTAGATAAATGGAGGTGAGATTTCAAGACCTTGATTAGCTGCACTTTCTTGAACTGTTAGATTCAAACAAATTTCTGTGCTTCAAAGCCCAATTTTCTTATAACTTCTTTTTGTCACTTAAATTAAGTTATAAGTTAGTGTTTTTTTTTTTTTTTTTTTTTTTTTTTTTTTTTTTTTTTTTTTTTTTTTTTAGGAAAACAAAACTTTTTATGGGTAAAAACGTAAAAGTTTTACCTTATAACCTTATAACCTGAACCGGTTTCCACTTTTAAAAAGCTTCTTCAGAGGTTTTTACATAAAAAGTTTTGTGTTCTGAGTCGTAGTGAAATAATTATATTTAGATAAGTAACGGACATGTCATAGACAACGAAATCCAAGAATTTAATTTAGGAAATTTGCAGAGCGAAATAGTGTCAGTTTACAGCCTTTTCAAACAACTAAAATGATGGATATCTTGAAACAAACATGTTCAGCAGAAGAAGCATTTCAGAAACATATAAATTATGTTGTTTAGTATCAACAATACCAGTGAGCACTTCCACTGTCGAGTGCACCTTCTCTTGTTTTAAACACCTAAAAGATGTCTGTGCAATACCCAGTGTGAGAATAGGCTTTCCAAACTTTCCCTATTATCAATTGAAAAAGGCTTACTAGATGAGCTGCAAAGTCAGAGATACTTCTATGATGCTTTCAACATGTGAAATTCCTTTAGCTAGGTGACATGAGGATGAACTAATATACAAATTAAAGTAAAGTTTTCTTACTTATTCACTTATTTTATTTGTTGTCTTTTCTTAATTATTTTTACCTGTTTTGTTAATTTATTAAATTATTTATTTATATCTTTGTTTATGTTTATTCCATTTCTAAAAATTGTGCCCGCTAATGAAAGGTGTATTTGAAACTAGTACCCTTTGACAGAAGCCAACTGCATGCCACTCCCAGTAACAGATATATTGAAACAGATGTATAGTAAAAGAGGTTGAGTCACTATTTCTGCCTCAGTGGTTATCAGTGTGAACCAGTGGTTACTTACAGACTGAAACAATAGCTGTTTATCTATGTTGGGATACATACAAAGCATGTGTATATTACTGCCAGTACTTTACACACCCACCTTAGAAATTTAAAAACATTCATACATTATATATCATAACCCATGTCATTCCAGTATCTCAGTGTTGTAAAACTACCACTGATTTCAGTATCCTGTTCATACATATTCTGATTAACCAATGTTTTACATTTTTAATCATTTCTTTATTTCTGTTTTTGATCATTTTACATGTTTTAATTTCAATTCACTTTTTGCTTCCTCACAATACTTTTCATTTTGTTATACCTGTTTTTGTATTATGTACTTTGCTGTTTTTTGTCAACCAAAATAAACTTTTTGTTTGTTCTTTAAGCTGCTCTCATTTGTATTACCTTCAGATTGACAACAAATTCTTTGTACAATTCACTTTCAAATTCAATATCCCTAGAATACAAATTAGGTGAAACTAAGTAAGCTGCTATGTTGTGTTAGTTAGGAGTCATGTAGTTTCCTTTGGACCATTTTATAATCACAAATTGTGCAAAAACTGCAAGTCCAAATATTCAAAACTGTAAAAATTATAAAAACTGTTTTTTGCTTCATTTCTGAGCCAAACTTTGAGAACAAATCCAATACAAAGAAAATACACTATAGGTTCTGTCTGTCTCATGCAAACCATGGTAGTCCAGATACTCTTAAAGTTATACTACCACATTATTAGTATACAATAGGGCATCATCTAACCAAATGACAATTAACTAGAATGTTAATTATTTGGCATATTTCTTAGGAGTGTTTAAAATTCTAAATTGGATTACATGGCTGGGAGATGAATGACTATGACTCAAGTATTTGTTTTTGATCACTGTGTCCTGCTGTCTCTATACCAATTAATCTTCTTTATATTTCTCTGTGATTGGTATTCCCATTACACCTTCCACTGGTAAATTTGTCATGTTTCAACATGATTTGTTCTACAAATAAATGAAGGTAAAAGAAATTATATGATTCTACCAGGATAGCACGTTCAAAACAATAAATATATGCCAGTTTTTCAGTGTTTGTGACAACTGAGTTCATCAATTCATCACAGTACAAATTCCAAGCGCTATCTGAGTTGAGTTTTAACCAATTAAATGTAATGTAAGAACATACGTATATGAAAAATTTTTACTTTTTAACAGATCCTAATTTCAGATGGAAAGAAACTGTTGATCTAAACTAATGACAAGAGCAACTACGACTTTCTTTAAAAAAAAGACATCCCAGTGCTACTGCAGCTTCACCACAACAAAAATAATAAGACGTCATATTTGAGAGAAACACTTGAGAATGTATCCTCCTGAAAAACTCTTAATGTAAAAGAAATGTTGGAAGGCCTGTGGACCCAGATCCTTGAATTAGTGAATTACACAATTAGAAAGTTGTTCCAATGGGTACAAATTGTTTGAAAGACAACTTCAGGAGGCGAAGATTCAACTAGGTTTACAATGCCCTTACTGAGTTATTATGATTACTATTTTCTTATAATTCAATTTCAAGACTTTTCAATTCAGATGCTATAGTAAATAACCAACCACCAAATGTGAATACATGATAAACCAGACATACAATTTTATCATGTTACACTAAATACATACTATATCATCATTACACATCATGTTATCTAATAAAAATGTCTAACAAATTAAAACTTTCAGATTGAGAGTCTTTAGAAGTACTGATATAAACATTACAACCACATATTTAATTAATTACAAACAAAATTAATTAACTATTTACTATTAATAGCCTACAGAACCAACAACACCATTAGAAAACACATAAATAATACTAACAAAGACATTGACACATACAGCAAAACAGGGGTTTATAAATTAAATTGTAATGATTGCCAACAATTCTACATCGGCCAGACGGGAAGATCTTTTTCTTCCAGATTTTCTGAACATATAAAAGCCCTCACCACAAACTACATACATTCCACATTTGCCACACATTTACATAACGAAAACCACAGTTACACAAACATAGAACACATAATGGAAATATTACACTACTTACCTAAAAGTAGAAAACTAAACACAGCTGAACAATTTGAAATATACAGATATCACACACTACAACCAAACAACATATTAAATGAACAAATACATTATAAATCACATACACTATTCGACACACTGATCCACACACACAATTCGAACCTCAGCGCCAATCCCTTCCCACCATCAACCCCCACCACACACACCATTTTTCCGTAACGGTTATTCTGTAATCGACGGTCAGTATTACATCCACTGAAGAAGAGGAACAACATCTCGAAATGTTTGGGAAGTGACAACAGTAAGTTCATTAGTGAAAGTTTTATATATATTATTAAATTAATAAAGTGAACGAAGAGGATGCAACAACAAGATAATTTTATAACAGATTTGTATTAGTTTTTTGAGAATTTATTCCTATCCTGCAATAAGCATATTTTCAGGCCTTTATGGATGTGTGTCATGTAATTTACAGATTGCACCAAAAGAAACAATAATAATATATCTTTTCAATTAAACAAAAATTGGTCTTGTAATATGAGTCGGTAATACAGCAGGAACTAATAAGTTATTGCTATTACAAAATGCCTTATTCCTTTTTCATGATGATCAGATTTTGCTATACGCCTGCATAAATAGAAATTATTAAAATGCTTAATTCTCAATACAAAGTATTTAAACTATTTAACATGAAAAGTTCATCATGTCACACATTCTAGTAACAAGGTGAGTTTTTGGAATAGTGTTTTAGCTGAATTTATACACTAGGAGGACACTCAACATTTAGTTTGTGTGTGTAACTCTGGTTAATCAAAGAGAATTATTTGTGTAAATTCAAATTTAATAATACAAATCTACTACCATAAAAGCCTGTAATGCTATGCATTAAAGAATTTTAATTAACTTCATATGGGGGAAAACTGGTTTACATACATTATTTCTGAAAATAATAATCCTGAAATGTAATCAGTACATATATAAAGTTAAGTGCAATAATTAAATAGATTCTTCAACTTGGACGTTGCAAACTTCAGGTGCTAAGCCTTTACTTTATTTTTAATTTAACATCAGTTTATGTTCGGCAACGTTAAAAAGAATATGTTATAGCCTCTGAGAAAGTACACAGTGAGTGGAAGCTGGCTTAAATGAAGGTAACCATTTTATCTAATAATTAGTGTCCCATGGTAGAAAACAAGCGCAATACATATTATAAAAAGAAGGATATTGTTTTTACTTTCATGTTCCATAAGGAAATGGATGGAAAAAAAATCGCGTTCGAGATAAGGGCTGATTCTGATTGTACTACCCTCAAAACATGAAGAAAAGTCATTTTTTTGAAAGATGTCTGTGTGTAGAATTTTGTCTATGGCGAACGATAATTGCCGCAAATTCAAATAATTTATTGCATATTGTAGAGGACTCAAGGTCTGTTGATTTTGGTGAAGATCGGTTAAGGAGAAGGGGTAGTTTACCTGAAACGTTTTATGTTTTAACAAGAGTAAAGTACTTAATTTTGATAAATAAAGTATCCTGAAAAGAAGGTCTTAATAATCCACTGTAGAAAGGTATGTGAAATATCTATAAATGAAAAGGGGTAGGTGGAAGTTGAAGGGGGAGGGGATTATTTTCTATAAATGAAAATGATTGGTGAAGGGGAGGGGATAATTTTTTATATGTGTACTACGTTATCGGCAACAAAGAAGTAGTTTGTTGATAAAATTCCTTCACGAGCTGTTTGGCTGTGGTCCAATGTTTTCTGCAAAACCAGACGTTTCGGAAGTGCCATCGACTGCCATCATCAGTGAAAATCGAGTGCGCTAACGTGAGGTGGTAAATGTTAGTGACCACAATTCTGTGCTTTAGGCTGAAGATAGAAGTAGTTTCTGTGGAAATATTTCATTTCTAAAATGATTTTAAATATAAATCTTAAAACATGGAAGTCATGTATGGTTCTCCATACCGATATTAGATTTATTTGCATCGAATAGTATTATTGTTTAATTAATGTTCTATCCAGATCAAATTATGTGTATGGAGTTCTGGAAAAATTAGACAGGCATAAAGTTTTGTTTGTTTATTGTAAACTGTATTATGTTTGGAAGTATCCCAAAGTAAATTTAACATTAGTCACTCAATGACGCCAGTCCAGTTTTTTAAGGCTAGGAGAATCCTTTAAATGTTTGGACCATCACTAGGTCATGATGGATCAAATCATCAAACTTCAGTTTGCTGTGAAAAACTGGCAGATTTGAGTAGTCACTTGATAAAGGATAGTGTTGTAAAAACAACAATTCTTTCAGAATAATTTTATGGCCCTGTCAGTCTGGAAATAACTATCACTCGTTTAGACCTTCAGCAGATTTAAACTTTTCTTATTCGTGTTAGCAATACATCATGTAAAACTGCTAGAAGTATGGAATACAAAGACAAGTCGAGGATTGTACATTTTTAGGTTAGGTACACTTTACAAAACCTTTTCATCAGATGTTCAAAAGAGCAAGCATGTAATTGTTGTTTTTCTTCTTTTTTATAAGTCCCTTAGTAAGGTTTCTTAGCAACAGCAACTGGATGTCAAAGTTTGCTTCTAGGATATGTTTTATAAAGTAGTGGAAACTTGCTACTTGAACACAATACACTTGCACACAACATTCCAGAAGTATGTTCTAAAAACAATTATAATCAACCTGCTGTTTCAACAGTACCTACTAATAATGCAGCATGGCAACATTTAAACCATTTTTGTTGGTCTGAACGTTTGTTTCAAGCTGAGTATACCAAATATGTTTGTAATAGGTTTATAATTTAAGATGTGAAGTATATGAAGCCATTACTAGTACCTGCTCATTAGACAAGAAATTATAACTATAATTGCCATTAATTTTGTTAATGTTCTTTGCCATTCATTATTTAGTTATTTTTTTAATATCAGGAAAAGTTCTGATGAAATTTCTGTACGTGTCATTTTTGGTCTCTCTCTCTCTCCCCCCCTCATTTTTATTTATTGAAAAAACATAAAAAACTGACACTCCTCTGTATGTGTCCACATTGCATAAAATTAAAAAAAATTAATCCAAGAAATTAAAAAAAAAACTTGTAAACTCTGAAAACATTTGTTCTAATACAGAATTCAAATTAAATAAAGAAAAAAGGAATTGTGTGCTGCTAGTGTGTGTGTGTTTTTTAATGGAGACATCTTCCCCCTTGCTCCTCAACCCCTTTCAGAAAGTGAACAGACAGAACAATACCTGACCTGCAAATGGTCTTGAAACATACTTGTGATCTTGCAAAAGAGGATCAATCCTCTATGTGTTTTAATGATAATTAGTTAACCAATGGACATGTCATGGACAACAAAACCCAACAATTTACAAATGAATAATGAAAACGCAAAGATTAAAAACTAATAAGAAATCATTCAATAGACATAAAGAAACAAAATAGTAAGATTTATTAATGAATTAAAGGAATTCAGAAATTCAACTGATAATCACACATTAGTACATAGTGTCACTAATTTCACAATTCCACAAAATTTTTAACTATTGGATAGTGAACACTGGATTTCAGTATAGTAAGCGTACACATATTAATGTAGGTTGTTTCACAAAAAGTGAATGGAAAAGAAAAGAATACACAATTTCAACTTTTTTAAACTGAAAACAAGAAATTCTTTACAGTTAGTGTAACGTATTGTGTTACTGTAAGACACAGCAGTTCTGTTAATGTGCTAATTAAGATGCATTAAATGTATAAATAAAGCTAAATGACCGAATAAGATGTTCTTAGATGTAGTGTAGTAATTCAGGTTAGGTCTAATTGCTCATTAGACTTTGTCTAAATTTTAAAGATGTTTAGGGCCGACCATTAAAAACATTGTTTGAGATATGAGTAGGGAGTAGATGCATTAATATAATGTTACCCAACAAGATCAGGAACAATTATGTATATTAAATTAAGTAGTTAGTGGACTTAAAAACCTGCAGTAGAAACTCCAGTTTTTATAAAACAAATAGGGAGAGAATTGAAGATTTCTTGTTTGGAAATGTTATATCTGTTTTCTTCACAAGTAACTAAAATGTTGTTAATGGCCTTTTTTAAGAGTATGAAAATACAATACCTACTGTACTTGAAAAAAGGTGAATTTTATTGGTACATACTAAAGTATAGAGTCCTATTTGTTTCTATTCATTAACAAAGGTCTGTACTGTAATAATTTTGTGTGTAATATACAAGCATTCTTTAATATGTTTACGAGATTCTCCAATTTTATTTGCATTAATTCAGACCGTAGTAACATTAAATTCCACTGTAACCCATTATTAATACTTAATCATTTGTGTGTTCACAGAAACTGCACACTGCTTTTTATTGCATTATGTTGAAAAAAGGATTTGAATGTACTTGTTTGGTTATATGTTAGATTGTACTTGGCTATAGGTTCTAAATTGGAAGTAGGTTTTAATTCCGGTACCTGGAATAAATACAGCCTTTAATGTTATGTACAGCCTTTTATCCATACAATAACTACAGCCTTTGAATGTACACTAACTAAGGAAAATGTTTTTAAGTCTAATTAATTTTAAAAATCTAAAAGGTTAAGTTAGATTGTTAAACGTAGACACAACCTCCAAAAATCGTCTCTGTACCGTAATTATGTGCGATAAATGGAAATTAATTTCTGTACTTCCAGTAAATACAGCCTTTTAATAAAATATGTATCAATAAACCCCAATAAAATATGTACCAATAACGTACTAGGTTATACGTTCTAATTTGGAAATAGGTTTTAATTCCGGTACTTCGAATAAATACAGCCTTTTATCCACACAATAAAAACAGCCTTTTAATGTACACTAACTAAGGAAATGTTTGTTAAGTCTAATTAATTTTAAAAATCTAAAAGGTTGTTACATTGTTAAACATAGACACAACCTCCAAAAATCGTCTCTGTACCGTAATTATGTGCGGGAAATGGAAACTAATTTCTGTACTTCCAATAAATACACCTTTTTAATGTACACTAACAAAGTAAATTTTATTTAAGTTACATTGTCGTACATAACCTCCATAATCTGCCATTAGTTACTTGTGAATAATACACATCCAGTAGAAATCTGGACACGGAAAATAAGTACAAACGAGGAGACGGAATTTTGAGTTTGCCGTACCATCGTAAGCTAGATCCCTTTTTTTTAATACTTATTTTACATATTGAAAAGCTTATTACTGTAGCACTGCACCAGCAATGGTGTAGTATGGGTTACTTTATAATTATTGTTGGTATTTGGGTATAATTTTAATTTCAGTTATGAATTTGTATATGCAAAGAAGTTATTTATTTGTTCAGTTCAATTTTCTACTGCACCGATGCTCTGACATTGTGATAGTTGGGTTTTTATACACAATTTGTTACATTGATAGACACAGCTTTATAAACCATTTTCTGTTTCTTAACCTTGATGGTGATAACCTATAATGTACACATTAAATTTTCTATTAAGGACAGTGCCAAGTTTGAACACTGAAATAAACAGACTAAAAAAGTCTGGTGATTACTATGATACACAGGAATTATGACTATTATTAGTCAATGACAAACAAAATTATATGAATCTATAACAAACAGATTGCATATGCCAAAAATAAAGGGCCAATAGGAAATGTACACAATGGTGACTAGGTTAGTGAAATAAAATTAGAAGCATATATTTTTATTTACTTGTTTGGCGCTGAGATAATTCCAAAGGAACTTGTTCATGACGTGGCATCCACAATGTGGATGATAATCTTTTCCTGACTGGACTCTTTCTTACCAGAATAACTCAAGGAAAGCTAAAATTTGATTCAGCACTGAGATTATGTGGTTTCTGGAGTACATTCTGTAAGATGTTTAGTCAGAAAACCTATTATACTGGTTATAAAATATCCTGTGGTTACTTGTACCCATGATTGGTGCAAATGAAAGTTGTACTTGAGTAATTTTTTTCATCAATTCAATTACTGAGCATGTGTGAAGCAATTATCAACCTCCTAAGAATTAGTTTCTGAATAAACATTCACTTAAAAAAAAATGTGATTCATTTTGGAATAAAGTGAAATTATTCTCAATCATTTCTTTTTACTTCATCTTTATTTAAGTACTTACCAAATACATAAATGATATACAACAATTCCTTTATATATTAAATTACATTTAAATGAGATACAAGCCATCTCATCAATCTGTACATGTTAAAGATAGTTATGTATTCAAAAACATCTTATTTCAAGTTACGTTCAACACTTCCACATACATTTGACATGTGCAGATATAATGCCAGAGGAGTACTCATCGTCAACAAGTCTGTCTAGTGACCTGTCAACATATTATTCTGTATAACACTACGTAACTTTTTGTGTGCTAGCATCTTAGCTTCACATTGTGATGGATCATAGCTTAATTGTTACGTAATTAATTATATAACTGTAAGAAGCCACAATTTGGTGCGGTATATTACAATTTGAGGGTAATCAGTATGTGAATAAACTTTATGACATAAATACAAAAAAACTTTATTTTGAAAACTTTTTAAATTTTGTAAATTTAAGAATAACCTGAACTGAAACATAAGTTTACACTGTAACATAATACATGAGATATTTATGTAGATATATGATTATCTACTTAAAATTTCTCTCTCTCTCTCACACGCACACCATATAGAAATAGTTTGGTTTCCATTTAATAAAGTTACTTGATTATACAACTATTGTACAACTATAATCCAATTATACTATTATTATACAGTTTTTTATTAGTAAAAACTTATAGTTTTTTTTTACCTTACAACCTGAACCGGTTTTATTTTTAAAAAGCTTCTTCAGAGGTTGCTGCTGGTAGCGCTGTCCGTCCTGTTGTGGGTGACGGAATCGAATTTTGAAAGATCCATTTTGTGTGTGTGGGGTGAGATATGTTCGAATAATGCGTGCGATTTGAATTGTGTCTGTTCGTTTAGGATGTCGTTTTTATTTGTTTTCATGTGTTTGTATATTTCCAATTGTTCTAGAGTGTCTAGTTTTCGGCATTTTGTGTGTACGTGTACAATGTTGATGTTATTGTCGAGGTTTTTGTATGTGTGGTTAGCTTCAATGAGGTGGTTTGCAAAGGTGGATTCTGTAGTGGAGTGGAGTGCCTTTGTGTGTTCAATGTATCTCTGTTTTAAGCTACTTCATGTCTGGCCTATGTAGAATTTGTTGCAATTTGAGCAATTTAGCTTGTAAACACCAGGTAGATCGAATTTGTTTTGTGCTTTGTGTGTGTGTGTTTTGATAGTGTGTGTTCTTTTTGTTAGTAGTTTTGTAAGCGATTCTGTATCCTGCATTTTGAATGTGTGGGCTATTTTTTCAGTTTGTTTGTTGATGTTTGTTAGTGTTATGAATCTGTTGTTTTCTGTCTTTGTCTGTTGTTTGTTTTGTGTATGAGTTTATTGACTATTGTTCTGTCGTATCCGTTAGATTCTGCTAGATATTTTGTCATGTTTAGTTCGTCTTTGTAGTCTTTTTCATCTAGGGGGATGTTGTTAAGTCTATGTATCATGGTTCTGAAGGCAGATAGTTTGTGTTGTATTGGGTGATTGGAGGAGTTGTGGATTAGTGTGTCAGTTGTAGTTGATTTTCTGTATATTACTGAATTTGTGCCTGTGTTCTAGTTTTGTGATGGAGAGGTCTAAGAAGTTTATGGTATTGTTGTGTTCGTATTCGGCAGTAAAGGTTATGTTTTTATGTATTTTGTTTATGTGCGTTAGTAACTGTTCACGTTGTCTTTTGTTTCCCCTATATAGTATTAGAATGTCATCAACGTATCTGTGCCAATATAGTATTTTATGTGAGTGTCTGTCATTATTTGTGAGTATTTTTTTTTTTTAAGTGTTGGAGGAAGACTTCTGCTAGAATGCTGGATATGGGGGAGCCCATGGTTAGACCATCATTCTGTGTGTAATATTTATTGTTATAAGTAAAGTAGTTCTATTTTGTGATAATGTCCAGAGTTTCTGTTATTTCTTTCATAAGTTCGTCTGGTGTGTTGTTCTGTTTGAGTTTGTTTTGTAGGATGGTGATTGTTTCAGAGATGGGGAAGTTTGTGTACAGGTTTTTAATGTCAAAGGAGGCTAATGTGGCATTATGGGGGATGTGTATGTCTTTTATTTTTGTTAACTAGGTCTGTGTTATTTTTTACTGCAATGTTGTTGTCTAGTTGTGTGTGTTGTCTGATAATTTTGTCTAGATGTTTTACGAGTTTGTGTGTAGGGGCATTACGGTAGTTGATAATTGGGCAGATCGGAATATCTTCTTTATGGATTTTGGGAAGCGCTTGGAAGGTAGGGGCTGATGGTCAGATTTGTTTCATGCAGGGCTTTTGTTTGTGTGTCATTAAGTGTTGGGCTTTGTTGACTAGTTGTTTTACTGTGTTTTGATATCTGTCGGTGGGGTCGTGTTTTAGTTCTGTGATGTTGTTCTGTTCCATGCAGTTTTGTACTTTTTTGTGTAGGTTGTCTGTGGAGATGATTACAGTCGTGTTGCCTTTGTCTGCTTTTACAAATGTGATGTTGTGTTTGTGTGCCTTTCCCTCAGTTTGATGGCTGTATGTTTTTCTGAGTTGTGGTTCTTGTTGTCTGGTGTCTTATGTGCTCCTATTATATTTTTTATATTATGTCTTAGTGTGTCTTGATGTTCTGGTGCTATTTTGTATATTTGTTTCAGTGTCAACTATGAGTTTTGTTAGTGTTTGGTTGTTTTTTTTTTGTAGTGTATGTTATGTTTTAGGCATTTATCAAGAAGTGTTTGTTCGTTTTTAGTGATTGTGACGTTTGTGAGGTTTACTGTATGTGGGTAGAATTTGTGTGAGGGAATTATATTTGTGTTGATTGGTGTCAGGTTTTTTACTTTTCTCTCGTGTTTTGTCTGTATGTAATGTATTTGTTTTTTGTCCATTCATTTGTTTGATGTATTAGTTCAGTCATGTAAGTGTGTCCATATATGTTGGTGATCTGTAGGTGTAGCATTAGTGCTTTGTGGTTGAGAGTGTCTTTTTTCTTATATAACTGTTTCATGGATTCTTTTATGTATGTCTTTTGTGCAATGATTTGTGTTATTTGAGTGGCCTGATTGTTGTGTTTGATTTTGATTTGTGCATATTTTGGTGTTATTGATTTGTTGAGGCATGTTTTGTTGAATGTCATGGACAATGAAATCCAAGAATTACTTGATTATGTTAAATAGTTAGTCCCCTTTTGAATGAAACCTGTTTCTTCAATTGACAATAAGATACAATGTCACCTTCTTCCCACTCGGGACTGCTTACTTGTGGCTAGCTAGTTTTCTCCCAAAATACAATATCTGATGTTTACAATATTTTAGATAAGGAATGAATATGCATTATGATTAATAAGGTTAGTCTTCTTAAAATCCTTACAATGTAGGCCTACATAACTGTTTATTTAAAAAATTATATACAGTAACAAAACAATAATTACATGAATTATAGACATGTTACATGAATAACTGCTAGAAAAAATAATACATGAACAATAATTACATGAATTATAGATATGTTGCATGAATAATTGTTGGAAAAAACTGAGAATGAACAGAGTTACAGTGAGGTCGAAAGATATATAGGATGGAGGACTACAGAGAGATACGAGACTTTGTCAAATAGGTTTGTAAAGAAAGAATTCAAATACAGAAATGAGAAGACTTAAGGGTAAAGAACAAGTGAGTATTACTATCGCAAACATATCATTGTAGGTACAGTAGAATCCCATTAAAACGCGAGAGCTTATTACAATATCTCTTGTAAGACATGCTTTTTGTCTGGTCCCTACACGTCTCGTATATAGACATTATGAAAAATCCCGTTATCTTTCCAACATGCACTTGAAATTATTTTAAACTCAGAATTTAATGCAAATTCTTTGTTCCATCATTTCTAAAACATACAGTGTAATGGTACATTTCAATGGAATTTTCACGGGTTAGAGAGAGATGTGAACTGCGTATGTGACCTTGGCCTCGAAAGAGATTTGTTTGTAATTATGTATATGCATTCAAGAATCAGTTTCACAAGGTCGAGAAGTATTTCATCAGACAAAACAAAGCCTTGCTTGGTAGTAGCTGGATAAAACCAGGAACAAAGGAACCTCATTAGACACACAAACAGATAAGTACAAAAATGGGGAAAATTTTGGCCAAATAAAATATAAAAGAAAAGAACATAAAAACAGAAGATATGAAATAAAACAATAATTGTGAGTTTCAGAGAGAGAGAGAGAGAGAGAGAGAGAGAGAGAGAGAGAGAGAGAGAGAGAGAGAGAGAGAGAGTAAATAAATAGAAAAAGTATTGATTTCATTTGTATGTTATATTTCATTGCGGTAAAGTTTTTTCTAAGTTTTCATCATTTCATCACACATTGAAGGTAATTGCACCACACAGTTCCACTAGGTTACCTTATAAAAGACAATATCTTTTAAACAAAAACATATTATTTTTTGTGAAATATTTTATATTAATAATAGCAATTAATAAACTTGTGTAAGTAATGATGAATATGAGTTAAGTTATTTTAACATCACCCGTCTTAACCTAACCTGTGCTCAATGAGTTCGTCTAACGGACTTTGGAATTTTCTGATAAGGGAAAGTATGATATTTTTAAACTGGTTTCACGGAGACATTGATGCGGCTTCCACCTGTAAAAATGTGGTGGTGACTAGGTTTTTTTTTTTTGTTAGGAATCTTCTGAATTAAGATAAGTGATAGTATCGGGGCCTACTTCTTATTTGTACAATTACAACAGCTCACCAAGCATGTTAAATGTGTTGTCGATGTTCACTTGTTAAACACAAACAAGGGTCTAATAACTGACATGTCCATCAGAGAGAGTGGTATGAACGTGAGAAAAAAATATGTTGTCAACTGAAAATATATAGACGTGAAATTAAGAAATTCTCATTACTTTTTTTTGTTCTCATCACTTCGTATGTGACAATGTTGTGTGAACTAATGTGTACACCTTAGTAAGTGGTGAGAAATTCTCTGTGGGAATTTTGTGTATAATACAAAATGATAGCAAGGGAAGTCAAACTACACAGGATGTTGTAACATAACAAGATTATGCCCTAGAGGAAATATAATGTAATCATCAAAATGCATTATGAATTATGCCTAAACGCAATCTTTCTTATAAATGAAATACAAAGAAGTATAAAATCAATTTAATAAATAAAGAAATGAACATAAAATGTAACTATTTAAAGATAATTAATAATTTCAAGGAGTAAAAGATAATAAAAAAACGGAATTATCATAATAAACAAATACAATGGAAATTGGAAATGAAAACTTATTCATTAAATAGTTTAATGACAATGACATGACAATGACTATTACACCCAGGAGGGAAGATCAAATGATAATAAATATGTAAATAGTTGTAATAAATAAAAATATAGTGTACAAATGTTAACAAATTAGGAAGTAAGTAAAAAAAATTTGTTATTGCATAAGCTTATTAAACTATAGGGAGGTCTGCGAACCTCAAGCAGTTATTTTGTCTAATCACACTACGAACTGAAAGTGATTTAAATATTACAATTAAAATAATATTAAACAATAATCACAAACGTTAGGTAGTTTAATAACGTAAGAAAGTGAAAATAACGGTGATTGATGTTAATAAACGGTGTGAAAGTGAATAGGAAATAGACCTGGTTATAAATAATCAGTGAATAAAACATATAATGTATATAAAACAACTATATAGGTAATAAAATAAGATCAAACAAAATGTACAATAATTAAAAATAGTGGAATAGTGCACTAGAAACTAATTATATCATCACTGATTAATAAAAAACAAGATTCAACTGAATCATGTTAATTAAAAAATATAAAAACAAACCTGTGACCCATAAACATGTCTTAGCCAAGAGCATTACTAATTGAATCAGGAGTTTTTTTTAAAAGGAAGGGTATTGTTGAAATATATTTGAAATAGGTCAGGGTGAAGCCGGACATTTTATACAAAAAAATGAATGTTACACAATGGCTTAATGAAGAAAAACTTAAAAAAATAATGAGAAGCATAATGGTTTAATATAATACACGGAAAACTGAAGGCCAGAAGATAAATATCAAGAAATAATCTGTAGACTAAACTACAAATTTGGTGAGATTGTTCCATCATGTTAAAATATACCTTTGATCAAACATTATTCAATTCAAAGCACAAGAACAATGAAATGAAATAGCAAAAACACTATAAACATTATGATTATTAATTTTATTTGTTCATTGTAATTTTTTTTTATTAGTTGTTCCTATTAAGGTTGTTTCTTCTGTATGATCCAAAGAACCCCTAACTCAACACACATATACAAAATCTCTTTAATAAAACAGATTTATAATTATTATATTTTATTTCATATGTGTGACTTTAACTGTACATAGACTTTAATTAATTTTTTATTAACCCTGAGAAAGAGTTTTCATGTTATTGAACCTAAAGGAGCTACTAACTGAAGACAAGGGCATTGTATGATAGTAAATCTCAATATATGTTAAAGAGAAAAGAATAATAAAATTTATTGAAATTAAGACAAGACAGAATAAAAGAGTTCAAATTTTTTAATTCACATACCGGTAGTTAGAAAATAATTAATTTAACATAATTTGGCACCAACAACCTAAGGCTACAGGATATAGTTACATTGATGAAGGGTAAGATTAAGTTTTAAGACTTATTATAATACTATAAAACAAAAGTAACTGTAACTAATAAAACAGATCTAAAAATGTACACAAAATTATACGGAAATTTAATACAAAAGTCTATTAAACTATAAACAACTTATATTGCACAAAGTATAAAAACTATAAAACATGCAGAACAATGAATGCATATAAATAAGAATGTGAATAAATGCACATAAAATAAAAATCAGTTAAAAAGACAATACTTTCTTAAATTAGATATAGTGTGTAGTATTTTTCTAATTACTTTATATATACACTATTTACACAACAATTTTCTAATTAGTTTTCTTGTGTTCCAAGACCTGATGTGTGTGTTAATACCTGCAACAAGTGACAAAAATATGGGAGTATCTTTGTATAACACAGATAAACATAACTGCAATAATGCAGTCAATGTATCAAAATTAAATTTTTCTTGTATATACCCAACTGGAGAAAGTAGAAAAAAATTGAGCAGTTTATCGTATTTACTTAATAGTACATATTTTTCTTACTGGTTGCCTAAAAGAATATAGTAGTATAAGGAGAACTGTTAATTTTCAAAAAACCTTTAAAATGCCTGTTTACTGGTAGTAATAGTTTTGTATCAGGTTGTTACTGAAAGTGCTAAGTCTCATTGAAGACTTTGTACATAAATTTTTCATATTTACTGAGATGAATAATGAAATGGATTGAAATTTTCATATGAAAAATGAGTCTGGAACTTTTTTAGTATAATTTGTAGGTAAAATAGTTTAGAACGGTAGATGCATTTGATATCATAATCTCAGAGCCAATTAATTACCTATCTATTTACTAATGGAAATTCACCAGACTTCACACGAGATCCTTTGTTTACAGGAAGTTGATAGAGCGCAAAAAATTTGTTTAATGTTAGTAAAATGTAATTTGAGATATAAATTTAATCACAATATACAAAGTATTATTATTTTTTAAGACTAAGAATTTATATTAAGTATGAAGGTCCAGAACTCCATGATAGCTGATAAAATTTCAACAAATCGCGGACCTTCTGTGACAACAAAAAGTTATTTTACATCACATTTTCTTACCAGTTATAACACTGTATATATACTTTCTATATTCATCTGAATTAAAATTCTCATCTGTTGCCTGGCCCAATAAAAGTTTTTCTTCATACCAACAAACAAACACACCGCAGCTTGAACTATCATTCTGAAAAACATTTTTAGGACAGTTCACTTGCCAATCCTCATGTGTTCCCCCCAAGATCTTAACTAACACTTGTCTCCAATTACAGATTGATTTTTCATATACGGGTTTTACAGATTCTGACACCGGGTCATAAAATGACAACTGTTTTTTAAGAACATCAGCTACGTATATCTTGTTCACTGGAAATAGGGTCAGTGAAATTTTGCCACGTAGTAGCAAAGACTCCTTTATACAATTATACCGAGCAAAGTCTGTATTTTTAGTCTCTGTTTTTAATGGCTTCTGTTCCTTGGCAGTTCGATAAAATCTCTATCAAGGAAAAATTTTGATGTTTGGTGGAACAAAATCATGTGCCATTGAAGGAGGTTTACCATGTACACAGTTTTGATCTTTGTTCAACATTTCACATTTTTGAACTAATAATTGTAAAGTGTTTTGCATATATGGCAGTAAAGATTGAGAATCTTTATTACATATAATGTTTTTCAATTTATCTGCCAATTGACACACGTACTGAATTAATATGTCTGTATTTGCTGTTGCATTATCTAGGTTAACTGAGTTACTATTTGTAGTTACTTACGTTTCATCTATAGTTAAATCTGTACAATCAGAACTTATACACGATGGTAAAGTTAGCTTATGGATAAGATCAGAATGAAGCTTGTGCATATGTTTGCATAATGAATTACTGTCAGCACATGAGCATGTATACATGTGTTAACACAAGCTGAAACATGTATATTCATTACATTTTATAAAACATAATTCTGGCATATAACATTTTCTAGCTAAACAATAGACTTTATAAAGGACTGTTGAGTCTGACTAACTCCTGACTTGCCAAACACTACAATTTCCAGTTTCAATTATATCAGAATCTGTTATTTGTATGCCTAATTTATGCATTTTGTTAACTGCATTGGTATATCCTAATGGGGGTATCTGGGTCAATCTTTTATATTTTAACGCTAAGTGTATAGTTTTATTAACTCTGAAAATGATGTTAATCAAGTCATCTAATCGCCTATTTACATTTCTTTGGATGTATTGAGTTTTAATTTTATTACAAAATTATTCTAAAAACATGTTTGAGTCGGTATATCCATGTGGAAAATTTCTGAAACACATTGCCCATTTCTCTTTTTTACACACATAAATTTCTTTAAAATAATCTAAAAAGCAACTAGCAGACTCAGAGTATTTATTAAAAAAGGCTTCTAACATTCCATTAAAATGATTCATATTTTTTTCATGAGTTAAAATTAATAAAGAATCTAAAATTTCTGATGTCAGAGACTTGGATTTGACTTTGGTTTTAAGATTTTCAACCAATTCCGTTTCACATGCCATAAACAAAGAAGATGTCTCACATTTTCCCAAATGCAGTTTCAACCACATTGGAAATGGCTTCATCACCATCCGTCATGACACAGTTTACTTCCATATTTGGAAATTTGTCAACAACAATTTTTAAGACACATGCTGTGACAGTACAAAAAACCTGATATCAAATTTATGGTATACAAAGTATCAAATTATTGTATTTCGATGTATTTTGCATTCATTTGTATGGGTAGTACAATTTCCCTGGTTTTGCCTGCAACGACGCAGTTTCGACACAACAGAATCATTCCAAGGTCAACAGTGTACGAGCGAATAAGAACACTTAAAATGGTTACACAAACAAATACAGGCTCTAGGTACGTCTGTTTCATTGGCCAACAACGCCAAACGTCATTAACAAAAGAATGACGTGCATAAAATACGTAATAAACTAGGCGTTTATTGGACGAAAGACAAAGAATAATGACGTACGCACACACACACACACAACTCCGCATCAGCGGTAACACCTTACAAAAGGCAGCCGGCTTATTATACCGGCTCAGTGATCTGAAAATTCAAAATGTAATCTCTATATGTAGTTACAAATCAGTGGAAGAGAAAGTAAGACAGTGCACAATAGTTTGTTTTCAAATTTAAACCTAGAGTCAGTGAAACAATAGTAAAAATGTAACCACGCCACTTCTGTGAAAGCAACATGTGAGCCATCGTCCAGAACATCTAGTTTACAAAACAGGAAAGTGCAAAACCTAAATTCAATTTTAAAGAGCTCTTTTACCCTAATGTCAGATATATGCATAACCAAAATGAATTAATGTATTCAGAATGAGTGAGAGTGAGAAAGTGGGGTGTGAATGGTAATTGTCGACAGCCAAGCTTGGTTTGCGTTTCGCCTAAGCGAATATAATTAAAGTCATTTTGATAGGAAAGCAGCTGCACAGTTAACAGAAAATTTGGTAATATGATGAATAAGAATATATAACCTAGTTTTGTAATAAGAGAAATAGAATGTAAGTAACGGCCGCCATTTTGATTTTTTGGTTGGGCAAATTGCCATTGTCAGTAAATAAAAAGTCCAGTGTAAAAAATGAAAAAAAAAACCGATATTCATAGTTGATGTTTTAAAATGGTAGTATCTTTATTTCAATGCCTATTTCAGTCAATATTCACCAATAATAAGATCGAAGCAACAGGCTTTACAGATGTATGGTAAGCACCATAATTATGGTGCGGTGGACACACGTGTATAAAGTTAATAAATGTAAACACACAAAAGTATATGTTTGCATGTTAATCTTTTTTACAAATAAATATAAAGAGGAAAGTGTGTTTGTTAACAAATGTCGCCCGAACTGGTGACTATATGAAAATATATCCTGTTGCCATTTTATATAATAAGCCTGAATGATGGCTGAGTGGGCATTGAAATTAAAGATACGATTGTAGGTTAGGTGGTAACACAAATATAAAGCAACAAATCATTAACATTTTTTTAATAATGGCAAATGATAGCGAAACAAGCATGACTGAGTCACAAATTATGCGAGAAGGCGATCAGTCAACGCCTATAGTAAATAACAAAATGGAAGAAAATGACATAATAAGTATGATGAAACTGCTTTTTAATGAGCAGAGCATCAAATTTGATGCGAAATTAGATAATTTCAATAATAAACTAAACCAATTTAATGACATTAAAAAAGAAATTAAGAACCAAAGCTGTCATTATGATAAAAGATTAAGTGAAATAGAGACACGGTTAGACGAAATAGAATCAGAAAATAAGAAAGTAATAGACAAATTAGAATTGAACAAAGATGACAAGGTAAGTAGTAGTGGAAATGATGATAAAATAAATAAAAATATAGTAATAGGAGATAATAGTGTGGATGTTGGTAGTAATAATGAGGTTTTATGGGGAATAGAATATAATAATAATGGAATGATAGTGTGTGTTGAAGGGTTGAAGAGAGGGTGTAAAGAGAGATATATTGAGAGAGAGAAGTGTTGTTGGGAGAGTTATTATGAGAGATATTTTAAAAGAGAGAGATGTTTTGAAAGTGAGAGATATTGTGAGAGAAAGACGGAGGTAGAAATTTTTAAGATATGTAGAGGTTATGAAGAGTTTATGGAAAGGTTAGGTGTAGAGATGATTGATAAATATAATAAGAACTTACCTTGTAATGAAACTGAAGGAGTAGGAGATAATGAGAATGATGACTTTACAAAATACCTAATTATGACTGATTATAGAGGAGGTGACAGGACAATGACCAATCATGACAGGTTAAATGGGTTTGGGGATAATGATGAACATTTGAATTGTATATGTATTTATGATGTTAGTATAAGATACCTAATATTAAACAATGTATATAGTTTTAAGATTCGATTGTTATTTGACGATGGAGGGTAAACATTTTATTGTGTTTATAAACATTTAATTATATGGACAGTGTTTTTCAGGATGGACTGTTTATGACTGATTTATGGTAAATGATTTAATGATAATGTGGATTGTATATTTTTGTGTATATTAATGTCAATGTATTTGTGTATTTTTGTTGCTGTGTATTTTATATATTTTTATGTAAACTATGTACTGTAGAATTTTAAATAGTTGAAGGAAGTTTAATAATGATTTTGAAATAATTATGGAATTCAGAGTCTAATGGTTTGTAAACGATTATGCATATGATATATTTGGATATTGAGTAGTTTTAGGATTGTAAGATAAGTGATGAATTTTCTAGTGGTATATTAAGGTGAAATGTTGTAAAAGAGTTTGGGGAATAATGATAAATAGAGGCATGGGAGTTAGTTAAATAGAGTTAATGGGAGTTAGTGAAAATAAGAATGGTGAAAGACAGATAATATATAAAGAGGTGTTAGATATTTTAGGGACACAGTAGTTAGTGGTTATATGTAGAGGTGAGTAATGTGAATGGTAATTATATATATTTGTTGATGATGATATTTTGTAGTAAGGATCCGGTGTAAGGAGTGATCAGCGTGCGACGTGGCAAGTGACCAGCGTGCAGCGTTGTGGCAGGCGGGGCAATTTTGGGTTAGAGTGTTTGCTGATATTTGGTGGAGGGCAAATGGTTAGGAATGGATATGCCAGGTAGGGAACATACATCCTTGTACAAAAGATGAGCGGTGCCAGAGGTTTTAAATGGGATTAGTGAAGGGGGTTATTATTGAGATATTGGTGTCATATTATGCTAATGGTTAGAAACGGTTGTTAGTAAAAAAGGGGTGAGTAAGGTTAGATTGACAAATGCCAAAATAAGATAGAGAGAATAATGAATGACAGAGAGTCACCCAAACTAGACAAGTATTAAGGATGAAAAGGGTTAGAAAAGAAAATTCATAAATACATACATAAATTTGAAAATTTTTTGTATAGAATCAAAGGATATAACAAATGTTGAATACTAAAAGTTGAATAGGGAGTTGATAAAAATAGTAATGTCTTAGTAAAGTTTTATACAAGTTATTTACATGTGAATTGTTCAATGTTAGTGTTTAATGCTTTATGATGTACAATGTTTTATTATGTTGATGGCACAATAGGCTAGGAGGTTACTACAGGGATAGTAACGATAACAATGTTAAATTTTAAAGAATTAATAGTGAGATTGATGTTGGTTATCAAGTCTATAGTAATGATTCTGTTATAAAGAAAATTAAACGTAAAGAAAAGGTTGTAAAGAAAATAAAGAGCTTTAAAGTTGTTTGCCATGATATATAGATATTGTAATGTTATATGAAGTAAAATAGTCGAGTTAATGGTTGTTGCTTAGAAAAGTAAAATGTGTTTTCTGTTTAGGCTAAGAATATATGTTTTCATGTGGTAAAGAGAGTAAATATAATTGACTGGAGTCAGAAAGTTGTACTAAATACCAGGTTGTTAAAGGAGGAGGAATTTTCTATCTTAACTCTTGTTATACCTTGCTTGAAAATTGTAGAGTTAAGCAAACCAATGCCCCAAAACGCAAACCAATGCACTAAGAGGAAACATATCGGTTGTGGATATGGAAATAGAGAAGGCCACTATTTTAAAATTTGGTATTGCATGTTTCAGAGTTTTATGGTGTTGTGAGCGCGGTCCTGAGCTGGCCGGTGCGTCAGAACAGGAGCGTAAAGTGCCTCATGGCCTTATGGTGTTGGGATCTCTCCTGAGAAGTCCAGTAAGGTCAGAGGGTGCGAACATCATCATTGGACCAAGGGTAAGTGATTGAAATTCTTTTATAGTAACACTACAGAGGGTTGTGGCTCCATATCTGGGCTGATCCTTTTAGAAAAGTGTGAATGAGTCAATGAAAGTTTTTGTGTCCCGACACAAAACCTTTCATTGAGGGGGTTTTGTGACAGTACAAAAAACCTGATATCAAATTTATGGTATACAAGGTATCAAATTATTTTATTTCGATGTATTTTGCATTCATTTGTATGGGTAGTACAATTTCCCTGGTTTTGCCTGCAACGACGCAGTTTCGACACAACAGAATCATTCCAAGGTCAACAGTGTACGAGCGAATAAGAACACTTAAAATGGTTACACAAACAAATGCAGGCTCTAGATATGTCTGTTTCATTGGCCAACAACGCCAAACGTCATTAACAAAAGAATGACGTGCATAAAATACGTAATAAACTAGGCGTTTATTGGACGAAAGACAAAGAATAATGACGTACGCACACACACACACACACACACACATATAAAAAGTGCGTAGTGCTTGACCCCAGTCTGCACAACTCCGCATCAGCGTTTACACCTTACAAAAGGCAGCTGGCTTATTATACCGGCTCAGTGATCTGAAAATTCAAAATGTAATCTCTATATGTAGTTACAAATCAGTGGAAGAGAAAGTAAGACAGTGCACAATAGTTTGTTTTCAAAATTAAAACCTAGAGTCAGTGAAACAATAGTAAAAATGTAACCACGCCACTTCTGTGAAAGCAACATGTGAGCCATCGTCCAAAATTTCTAGTTTACAAAACAGGAAAGTGCAAAACCTAAATTCAATTTTAAAGAGCTCTTTTACCCAAATGTCAGATATATGCATAACCAAAATGAATTAATGTATTCAGAATGAGTGAGAGTGAGAAAGTGGGGAGTGAATGGTAATTGTCGACAGCCAAGTTGGTTTGCATTTCGCCTAAGCGAATATAATTAAAGTCATTTTGATAGGAAAGCAGCTGCACAGTTAACAGAAAATTTGGTAATATGATGAATAAGAATATATAACCTAGTTTTGTAATAAGAGAAATAGAATGTAAGTAACGGCCGCCATTTTGATTTTTTGGTTGGGCAAATTGCCATTGTCAGTAAATAAAAAGTCCAGTGTAAAAAATTAAAAGAAAAATAAACCGATATTGATAGTTGATGTTTTAAAATGGTAGTATCTTTATTTCAATGCCTATTTCAGTCAATATTCACGCTGAGTCGAACCCCCATAATTATGGTGTGGTGGACACACGTGTATAAAGTTAATAAATGTAAACACACAAAAGTATATGTTTGCATGTTAATCTTTTTTACAAATAAATAAAGAAGAAGAAAGTGTGTGTTTGTTAACAATGCCAGAGTCATTTCATCTAAATAATTTATTATAAAATGAGCAACAGGGAACCCAACACCATATTCATCAGGAACAAGTAAATTTAATAAGTAAAATTTATACTGGTTGGTATTATAAGTTGCGTCTATACACAGTATTCTACCGCAATCCGCAAACATTTCTGCTGCGTGATACTTTGTTTGAATGCCTAAAACAAAAAGTTCAGAATTGTGTGGTAAATTATTTTAACTGGAGGGCCCAATTTGGTATCCATTCCTTGAGGTTTATATGCTAAAACTGGGTTGTAACTTTCATTTTTTAATAAGTTAATTAAGATATTTACAGATTCTGCATCATTTTTATTAAGTAGTTTTTTCATCTCCAGGTGATACCTCATTTTAATTAGCTGAGAAGTTGTTATATAATGTTCTTTTACTGCAGATGTGTTATTATCGTCACCAAAGGAAGGCTGTAAATGTTCCTGAATAACATATGTTGGCACACGTTGCTCTAAAAAGTGATTTACACAAGACTTTGTGGTGTTATCCCATCGATAGAATTTTACAAATTTAAAATTAAGCTCATGGTTATGAGCATTAATGTATGTCACATGGATTCCTGTATCATCTTCTTTGACGTACGTTCTGCCCAGACAGTTTGCATTTGGCATACTACCAAATGTCCTTTTTCTATTAGTTTTATTTATTTTTGTTTCGGATCTACAAAAATTATTTAATTTGCAAATATAATAGGAAAATTTAGAGCTACTCACTGCATGGGATGAAGCCGTTTTTTTTATCATTGCAATGTGGTTGTCTTTACAAACAGCTTCCTTCCATGTGAGAAATTCTGCCACGTCCTTAAAAACAAATTCCTCCTTTAGAATAATTTGGCCATGCTCTTTCTTCAGATGTTCTATGACATGGAAATATGTTCTAAATTTCAATGTACAATCTGAATGGGAACGCGATAGGGATAAACCAGACGAATCACAATGTTTTTTATGTTTCGAGAAGCTGAATCTATTACTGTATTGAACATTGCAATCAGAACATACCCTTGGGTATGTTATTTTAAGACGCGAGACACCTGTTAGTTTAGCACATGACAATATTAAATTATCTACTTTACGATTATCATCATATTCAAGGGCACTGTTTAACGAAGATAAACTTTCCTCAGGAGACCCACCATTTGTAAACAAATATGTGAGGTGTGATTTATGATTTAGATTGTGTGATGGTGTTAAATATGAAAAAGATTTATGTATCTGTGATGTGTGTGAAACTGAAGGTGATGTTACTGCTTTTGTGAATGATGGCCTTGTAATCATACTGTGTGATGTGTACGTATGTATGTCTGCTCTATTTGATGCCCCTGTGACTCTGGTATGTGATGTGGAAGCATGTGCGTGTGCCCTATTTGATGTCCCAGGCTGTGTGGTGTGTATACGTGATGTGGAAGGGTATGCGTGTGCCCTATTTGATGTCCCTGGCTGTGTACTGTGTATACGTGATGTGGAAGCATATGCATGTGCCCTACTTGATGTCCCTGGCTGTGTGGTGTGTACACATGATGTGGAGGCATGTGCATGTGCCCTACTTGATGTTCCTGGCTGTGTGGTGTGTATATGTGACCTAACAGCTTGTGCATATGATGTCCTTGTGTCTCTGGTATCTCATGTGGATGTCTGTGCGTGTTTCCCATCTGATGTCCCTGGTGGTATGGCGTGCAAAGAATTAATTATGTGTGTATTTTATGTTTCTGTGTCCGTGTGTGTCTGTTGTTTAACTGGATATGGAAATGATTTTCTGTTTTGTGTGTCTGTAGTACATGTCTGGTCTCTGTAGAAATTGGATAAATTTTTAGACCTATTACTTCTGCAGACATGAAAAACATTACCCATTAAACATTGAATCCCTCGCTGTGTGAGTGTAAGCCATCCTTGGACAGCAACTCCATAAATGGATCTCTTGAATGTAACATAAAAGATTTCCAGTTTGTGCCGGTTTGCCTGCGAACCGGCGCTTGTATAAATAAAAGTCTATATAGAAATATAAATTATGAATATCTACCGCCAAAGGGTTGCGTGGCATAAATCTGTAATACCGTTGGGCCTTTGTGCATGCGAGCGCTATCTGTCGTGGAGAAAGTGCATAATTCGGTTTCTCGGTGCTGAGCATGCAGAGAACTAGTTAGTCGAGTCTTGTCAACCGCCTCGTGTGCAGCTGATCCTGTCTGACAGATCTGAAGTTCCTTTATTGTCGTATATTTCTATTCCTTATGGCTAGATAAACTCATCTGTGGGCTCCCGAGCCAGTCGAGGATCTGACCCAACCATGGAAATTCGACTCTCCATCTGCTCCTGAACATACCAAAATCTCTCGACTTCACCTGTCGGAAGGAAAGGCAAGTTTACCATGCCTCAGCAAAACCCCATCAGCTAGATGTCTGACTCACTGCGCACCGAACTCCTGGAAATCTGCTGGATTAAAATAAGGTGATATTCAACCAGTTTTATTTACACTTGGCCTACATAGAAAACACCTATTCGTGCATTTAACAGTCCGTAGAACTCAAGTTGGACTTTTGTGACGCACTATGACATTTTACATCTCCATGACGTTTTGATTGGGCTCCGGTCCAATGGGACATAATTTGTACACGGATTTTTGGGAACTTTATGTATAGAATGTACTTAGATTCGGCATTAATTGTACGCCCGGGGGCTGGCATGTGTCCGGGGCTCATTAAATTTCATGCTACACATTTTCTTACCCGGATACGGTAAGGGGGTTGTATAAATATTGAGAGGACCGGAATTTTAGCAATGTGGGTGCGTGCTGTTTGTGACAGGATGAGCCGGACCAGCTGGTCTGGTTCAATTATAATCGCGGATCTGGTATCTATTGTAATTACAGTTTTGACACCTAATCATGTTCTTAGGTCATAGAAGGGTTGGAAGTTTTTTTTATTCTGCTTTAGGCCGGTCCCCTCATTACAACCTTGGGTAGGCAGCTTTTGGGTGCAGATCTATGCAGGCCCATGCACATGTTAACTTATGTCAGGTCACGCCCTGGAACATGTCAGCTACCGGGTCAAACCAGATTTTCTTAAGGTTTGTAAATTATAATTTCACTGAATTTATACAGACTGTTCATGGGCACTTAAAGTTGTAACTTGTATTTTCTGATTATTATAGTCATACCAGATTTTCTTAAAAACGTATAATTATAATTTCAGTAAATTTATACAGACTGTTCATGGGCACTTAAAGTTGTAACTTGTATTTTCTGATTATTATAGTCATACCAGATTTTCTTAAAAAACTTGTAAATTATAATTTCACTAAATTTATACAGACTGTTCATGGGCACTTAAAGTTGTAACTTGTATTTTCTGGCCATTACAGGCAAACCAGTTTTTTTTTATATAATTAAAAAATTGTAACTTGACTAAACTATACAGTCTGCTTTCAGGCAATTCACATTTGGTAATTTGTATTGCATGGTTATTCTGGCCAACCCAGATTCTTTTGGTGCACTATATGTATATATATGGATCTATATATTTTAGTTTTTACATTTCTATATGATGAGGCGATATAAAAAAAATATACAGGCGGGCTGCAAGGTTTTCATGTTATAATGTTTTTTGTGATTTATATTTGTGATATTGGTGAATTGTCTGTGATCTATATGTCTATATGTCTCTATGTTGAATCATGTAAAGAAAAAGATATTTGAAACAAATGGGGGTGCGAGTTAAATAATAGATGAATTTATGACTTATGAGAATTATATATTGAGTGTTGAATTGTGATGGCGAATATTTGAATTGCAATTGATATATGTATGCATACAAAATATGATTAAGAAATTTTCCTCTAAGAATGTAAAAAAAAATTTTAAGATATAATATAAAAAGCTGTTATTGTTTGTTAATCGAGAGTATTAATTGCAAGTCCCGTCTCACTGGACCCAGCGCATTTTATGCTTCGTCTAGGCCTTCTGCCTAGTTTTAAATATCTAGTAGCCTCTCCTTAAAAAAAAAATCTATAAAAAAACTAAATAAAAAATAAGGAGGGGTTACAAATGGTAGCCGAGCGTGGTTCTATCTAGGGTTTAACCCGTGGGTCCTTTGGTGTGACGGGGCTTGCAAACTCGGAAAGAGTTTGGGAAATTGGAACTTCAAAAATTTACAAGAGAGTAACATATATGGCTATGTTCGTATTATGTTCAATGTTTTATGTATTTTGGTGATGTATAATTATCAGCCTGTTTTGTATTTGTAAACTTGGTGCCGCCACGAGGCATGCATTTTCAGTGGGAATTTTTTTTGAGACTTGAATTACCGTAGATCTGGGGCGCTGTGATGGGGAATGGATTTCGTGGTTTTTTGATATTTGAATAATAGCGCGTGCGTTTAGAGGGATGCGGTATGGCCTGATCAGAAGTTGGTCTCATCGGGGATACGGGCGCCGAGTTCATTGTTTACAAGTTTTTGGGAAATTTAATGTTGTTCGTTGGTTGTCAAATCTGTCCTTGTGAAATGCGAGGTTGCGATAGGTGTTATGTGTGTCGTTGAGTATGTCTTGTGTTAGTGTAAGAATTGGTTTTCCTCTCGTGTGGTGTCGACGAGAGCCAGTTCAGGATAGTGGTCGGGTCCTCGCAACGCTAGGGAGCCTCTGCGATCTGCTTGAAGGAAGAGTACAGTACTCAAGTTTTTCTGTTTTGTAAGTTATGTTTGTGTTAGGTATTGCGTTGGGATTCATCTTTCATTGTTACGTTTTGTGTATTGTGTAATTCTGGTGGGGGTAGGTTATCAGAGACTGCCCAACCCTGTTTCCGGCGTTCTCCAGAAACTTCCGGTGTAGATGGACAAGATGAGGACAAGTTGTTGGTTTTCTTGGATCTTAATCTAGTGAAGTAATACAGTCTTAAAATTACCATTACCTGACAGTGTATAAATCAATTATATATGTCTATAATATTATATTAATGACATTAGTAGGCCTAATATTAAAAGATTAAAACTTATAAGAATTTAGTTTTACGCCACTTAGCCTTTTAGAAATTTGACCATACACCAAATATTCAATATTTTCATAATGTTTTGTCCCCCCCCCCAATAATTGGGCACTGGTGGCCCCCATGCATGCAATCATTACAGAATTATTTGTATATTATATGCTATTGTATGTAATTTTATTTTAGTAATTGTAGTAATTACAATAGCATTGATTAGACTGCTTACACTACTTGTGTCTTTCCATTCCCTCTGTGACGTATCTAAATACTGACTGAATATAGTTGGTGACAGACTACAGCCCTGTTTCATTCCTTTGCTAGCTGAAATGCATCTGATAGTTTACTTCCAATTTAATAAGTGCTTCATTTTTGTTTAACACTTCCCCTATTGTTACTATTAATCACAGTTCCACTTATAAACTTAGAATATCTATTCAAAGTTTTGTTTTAGACACATAATCATATAGTTTATGTATATCAATGAATGCTAGATGTATCTCATTGGTTCTCTCATGTTTCTTCTTAGTTATTTGCAGGACTATAAAGGAAATAACTACACATGATGTATTTAACACAAATCTAATCTACATTAATCTTCACTTATTTTTTCCATTATTTTATCCTATAATCCACTTTTGATGATCTTGCCAAACAATTTACATGTATTATGATTAAATAGTACTATCGTCTCTATAGTTGTTTGAGCCATTTGTTTCCTTTACTTGTATAGAGAAATAATACAAGCTGTTTTCATTCTGTTGGTAGCTTATTTTCCCTTATGCATATATTGAAAGAACATATTAAGTGGTCATTAAATTATCTTCAGCTTCGGGAGTGGACTGGCATCCCTCGGCTGGAAGCCTGCGCATTTGTGTGTGTATACTTTTTTAAATTATTTATTTACCCTTTATAGATACATGGTATGTACAGTATTTATGTAAGTTAACGTTTTAATACAAAACATACAGGACAGTTTATTTGATTATTTAGACTTTAACATAACCAGCTTTAAAACCATAAATTGGATTCATTTGTTTGGAGTTCGGGGAAAAAACACTCGGATGGGACCTTAGTCTTGCTGTGGCTCTGCAGCCTAGTGATAAGATTACAGACAATAAAATAAAACAACCTTGACAGGGTTAGTCATCAAAGTAAATAATAGACCTGTAATAACATTAGGTCCACTATACATGTTTCTCTATGTTGTTGTTGGTACTTGAAGGGTTAATTTTTTGTTTCTCTTGTAAAGAACATTTATACCCTACAAATCTACATAAAATCCCAATTAAAAATATTCCACATTTTAATACGGCAGTGGAGCCCCTTTGAGCTCGGCGCCCGGTCCATTGTCACTCCGTCCCACCAATCGATAGCTCCAGTAGCGTAACTTTTTTAACCGGGCCCTCTTGCAAGTTTATGCTATGGTGTTATATTATTTTTATTACTACTGACCAATAAATGTTACTATGGAATATCAATAATTTTATTCAACTTTTGTTCTGGGCACCAGCTTGTTATATACAAACAGATTTACTTACCTTAAGGCCAGAATTCGGTTAAGCGAACTAGAAAATAGCAGAATGTGTTATTTCAAATAATAACTCTTGCTTGAAATGTTTACCAAATGACATTACCTTTTAATAACATATTACTACAAAACATGTGACTCTACCGTGCGAAATAGGCATGCTGCTATACACTCTGAGGTGTTACGTCATGAGACGCAGTTACATTATTTAAGTCAAAAAATCCCCTTAAACATTTCAATAGGCCCTCCAAAATAACATATTCAATTCTATTTTTTATGATATCGTAATTATAAATAATTTCACAACCCAGCACTTGTTAATTATACATTCTCTCATTCGCTCACGGTCGCATTCTTAGTACAAAGTTCTTTTAATTTTTATTTCCAAATTGAGCTCATTTTATTTGAATTTACATAAAATATTGAAAATTGTTTTTATAAGTTTGCTACTTAGCTGCAAATCTGTCCCGAAGACGTCGCCTCATTACACGCGCACTAATGTTAAAAGGTTAAAAAACTTTAACGAAAACTTTTGTTTATGTTTTACGTTGCACTGTTATTTCATATTTATATGAATACTTCACTTTTACATTATATTATAAAACTTGGTTGTGTAAAATTTAGATGTAAGTAGCTTTTAGAGAATTTGCCGGCCGGCACTCTTCACTGTTGAGACGAAACTGGGCAGATTTTCAACGCTGCTATACCGAGGTGGGGACAAACTATGTCGTCATTCCTTTGTGTAGAGCCCAACTCCAGTTGTAATACGCAACGTATGTAATACGCATTGCATAGTTTTTTGGCTGACGTAATCATGTGCGCAGCTTGTGACACATTTGTATGACGACTGTTTTTTGCTGTTCTGGACGTCTATCCCTGACCTTGATGCAAATCTTGTTCACTCAATATTGCGCAGTTGCAAATTCTCAATAAAACTTTACCAATTTTTTATATGAGACTTTAAAATAAAATACACTTTATATCGATTATTCCCCAAAATATAATAGGGCCAGAATTGTAACGTTACAATGGACTCCCTTTTGAATCTTGACATAAGGCCCTGAGGCCCTCTCAGGCCTTCAGGCCACCCATCCCTGAATGCTGCAATGACATTCAAACAAAAATGACAACAGCCTACTACTTGTCGCGTCAGTCAGTCGTCACGTGCCCCGCCTCTAAAGTAACCAGCATTGCTTTCCTCCATTTTTCTTTTGATAGTTCCTATCCATTTCGGATGTTGGATATCATAGAGGCTATTTTAACTTTTTGCACTGCTGTATTGCTGTAAATACTAAATAAGCTGTATATAAACAAGGCTGAGAAGTGATCATTTCCAATCTGACCAAAATAAATCCTGAAGATATATTTCCAACAATATTTAGATGAGAAAAGGTTTTTAATACTAGTAGATATACTGTGTTACATGACATTTTGCCATGCATCATGTTAACATAAATATGCTCTAATACTCCTACCAAAAGTACCAAGAAACATGATAGTTTTGTTTCAAGAACTAATTAAATACTTAATTAAATATTGTTTATTTTATTATTTAATTCATGTTAGCTAAGACTATAATAATTATGTTTATTACAGTTAAAGTGATGTTAATAATAATAAGAAAGGAGGACAATGTTTAGGAACTTACTTATAAGGTTTTGTTGTTGTTATAAAAACTGTATTGTATACAGGAAGTTAAGATGAATTGTTATCTATTACTAGTAGTTATTAGTAATTAGTTTGGGTCATAGTGATTAATATTATATGTGATAATATTAATAACACTAATGTTTATATTAACTGGAAAGTACCAAAATAATAGTAATAGAGATTTGTAAATCTAGGCATGTTAAGTTTAGACAGTTAAGGTATTTTGAATAAGAATTTTATTAAAATGATAATAAACAATGTCAGGTTAAGTTATATGATTACTAAATGTGTCAAATAGTTTTAATAAAGTGAAAAGTACAAGAAGAACTAATAATAAATAATTTTGGGACAAATAATTAAAAGTGTAAAATGGTAACTCAAGAAATATGTAACAGAAGATAATCAAAAGTGGTCTCAAAATAATCAGTGTTTCATCAGAAGATCAAAGAAACTAATAAAGTAAAGATCAAAAATCTTGTAAAAAAGTTATAACAGTTTAAAGAAAATGAAAGATAAAATATTAAAAGTTTGTTTATGTTGATGCTGTGACAGTACGAAAATCCTGATGTCGGAATTATGGTATGAGTGGTAGCAAATTATTGTATTTTATTGTTTTACACACACATATATGGGTAGAACGATTTCCCTTTATAAAAAGACAACGACGCAGATTTCAGCAGTTCATCGGTACGATTCATCTCAAGGCCGAGGGCGTACGTGCAAAACAAAACGTATGCAATGGACGCACTGATCGACAAAAGCAAATTGTGATGACAAATTATGACACACGTCACAGCACTGACGAGGTACAATGCCGTCAGCTGGTTTAGACAAAGGGTTGATCAAAATTAATCCCCACCACTTGTCGACAATTCGACAAAATGTCGGCCCAGTCAACTACAAGTCGTCATGAAGTAAACATGTATTAAAGTGTACTGGTGCCAAATAGGCCAGAAATAGTGTTTATCAGTAATTAAAAAATGTAAAAGTCAGCAAAATATAACTCAACTAAATAAAAGTCTAACAATGTAGCTTCAGTGACAACAAAAAACAATCAGTTTATCAACACTTCGAACATCAAACGAGACAGGGAACGGCCATAATCTGGAAACCTCTACAGTCAGGGAAGTGCACTTTGTCAATCAGCTAGTAAAAGAATGAGCTCATTAATAAAAATTTGAATTATAAACCGCAAATAATCAAAATTATCAATTGTATGATGAGAGAGAGAGAGCGATAGAGCGTGTGATTGTAAGGGCCGGCCACGTTTTTATAACAGCTGTTGGTTTGTGTTTTAAAGGGTATTTTAGTATGTAATGTTAAATAAAAATCAAATACTGCAGTAATAAACCCATTTGTATAGGTGACAAATAAAATAGAGAGAAAATAAATATTGTAGAACAGCTTGTATGTAAAGAGCGGAAGAAGGGGCCGCCATATTTGGGTGTGGTATAAGCCACCATGTGTAGCTGAACATCATCAAAATGCAGTTATTAAATAAATTTTATACCTCTAAATGACAACTGATTTATCATTTCACACAACCCGATTGTTTTCTGCACTTTCACTTAAAGAACTTTGGACCCTGGGTATAAAACAGATATGTGTGGGTAGCATGCGTCTACGGAAGTGTGATCAACACGTGGTAAGTACCATAAGTGCATATTGTTTTACATATTTATGTATTTATATATGTGTAACAAAGAGTGTTTGTTAAAAAATGGCGCCCGAACAGGGACTATAAAAAAAAAAAAAATTATATAAATAAGTCAGGGAGCAGAGACAAGCAGGTGCCGAAATGATAAAAACAGCACGTAACATTGAAAAGAGAGGTTATGTTAGTATTTGAGTAAAATACAAAACAACTGAAAATAAACGATCGTTTATTATTAAAAAATTATTATTATTATAAGCAAAATGGCAAACAATAACGAAAACATCAGTATAAATAATACAGCAACAGAGTCGCTATTATTAAACAAACCACAAGCTAACTCAACACCCATTATAAATAATAAAGTGTCATTAGAAGACCTTTTTCAGCTAATGAAAGTACAGAATAATGAATTAAATGATAAATTAAACCAGTTTGATGAACAATTTAATGATATCAAAAAAGAAATTAAGAAACAAAGCTGTGATATTGACAAAAGATTAAATGAAATAGAGACACGGTTAGACGAGATAGAATTAGAAAATAAGAGAGGAATAGACAAATTAGAATTGAACAAAGATGACAAGGTAAGTAGGGGAGAGAATTGTAACGATATAAATAAAAGTATGATATTAGAAAATTATTGTGTAAACAGGGGTAGTGATAATGAGATGTTTGTGTGTGATGAGTTAGATAGAGAGTGGAGAGAGAGTATAATTGTAAAAGAGTTGCAGGGGGTAGATTCTTCCCTTAATCGTGTATTTGGGGGTGATGTACATGTGTTGAGGAAGGACGAGAGTGCCTTCAATGTATATTTGGGAGACATAGGGTCTACAAATAAAGTTGTCCTTGGTTTTTTTAGTGCACTTCACAGGTGGTGCAATAGTTGTGAATTAGTGTCCCCTGCAAATGTAGAAAGAGAGAGATGTTTTGAAAGTGAGAGGTATTGTGAAAGAAAAAGAGAAATAGAAATTTTTAAGATAAGTAGAGACTATGAAGAATTTATGGAAAGGTTAGGAGTAGAGGTGTATAATAAAAATAAGAACTTACCTTGTAATGAAACTGAAGTAGTAGGAGATAAGGGAAATAATGACTTTGCAAATTACCTGATTATGACTGATTATACCGAAGATGACAGAACCATACCCGATCATGAGTTATATGAGTTTGTGGAAAAGGATAAAAATTTGAATAGTTGGTACATGTACAATGATAAGATAAGATATCTAATAGTAAGCAATGTAAGTAGATATAAGATTAGACTATTATTTGACGATGGAGGGTAAATATTTTATTGTGTTTATGAACATTTAATTATGTGGACAGTGTTTTTCAAGATGGACTGCTTATAAACTGATTTTTGGTAAATGATAATGTGGATTGTATATATTTTGTGTATTAATGTCAGTGTATTTGTGTATTTTGCTGTTGTGTATTTTATGTATTTTCTATGTAAACCATGTATTGTAGAATTTTAAATATTCAAGAATAATTAAGTTTGATAATGATTTCAAATCATATTATGAGATTCAGAGTCTAAGGGTTAGTAAATGATTACGTATATGATATATTTGGATATTGAGTTGTTTTAGGATTGTAAGATAAGTGATGAATTTTCTAGTGGTATATTAAGGTGGAATGTTGTAAAGAGGTTTGGGGATAGCGATAAAATAGAGGCATGGGAGTTAGTTAAATAGAGTTAATGGGAGTTAGATGAATAATAAGAATGTTGAGATACAGATAATATATAAAGAGGTGTTAGATTGTTTTAGGGACACAGTAGTTAGTGATTATATGTAGAGAGGTGAGTAATGTAAATGGTAATTATATTTGTTGATGATGATAGTTTGTAGTAAGGGTCCGGTATAAGGAGAGACCAGCGTGCAGCGTTGTGGCAGGCGGAGCAATTTTGAGTTAGAGTGTTTGCCGATATTTGGTGGAGGGCAAATGGTTAGGAATGGATATGGCCAGGTAGGAAACACACATCCTAGTACAAAAGACGAGCGGTGCCAGAGGATTTAAATGGGATTAGTGAAGGGGGTTATTATAGAGATATTGGTGTCATAATATATTAATGGTTAGAAGCGGTTAGTAGAAGAAAGGGGGTAGTAAGGTTAGATAGACAAATGCCAAAATAAGATAGAGAATAGTGAATAACAGAGAGTCACCCAAACTAATAAGGATAAAAGGGTTAGAAAAGGAAAATTCATAGTAGAAAGGTAATGTAACTGAAGGATTAATGATAAATTTGAAATTGTTTTTTAGAATCTAATGATATAAGAAATGTTAAATAATAAAAGCTGAAAAGAGTTGATAATAGTAATGTGTTATAAAGTTTTATACAAGTTATGTAAATGTAAATTGTTTAATGTAAATGTAACAATGTTAATGTGTAATGCACAATGTTTTATTATGTTTTTATTATGTTGATGGTACCATAGTGTGTGTGGTTAGGAGGTCGTTACAAGGGTAGCGACGGTAAAAATACTAATGTGTTAAAAATATAAATATAACAGTGGTTTTGAACAAAGAAAAATGAATTAGTTCTGTTGCAAAGAAAATAAGAATAAAGAAAAATGCGTAAAGAAAATAAAGAGTTTTGACGTTGTTTGCCATGATAGGTATATGTTTCAATGTTATATGAAGTAAAATAGTAGAGTTAGTGGTTCTTGCTTAGAAAAGTTAAAATTTGTTTTCTGCTTAGGATAAGAATATATTTTCATGTGGTAAAGAGAGTAATTATGGTTGACTGGAGTCAGAGAGTTTTTAAAATGCAGGAATGTTTGAAAAATGGAGAGGGGTTTTCTGTCTTAAATCTTGTCTTTGTTATTTGAAAATTTATTAATGGAGCAAACCAATGCCTCAAAACACAAACCAATGCATCTAAGGGGAGACATATCAGTTGTGGATATGGGAATAGATAAGGCCACTATATTAAAATTTGTATTGTATGTTTCAGAGTTTGGTGGTGTTGTGACCACGGTCCTGAGCTGGCCAGTGCGTCAGAACAGGAGCGTTAAGTGCCTCATGGCCTTATGGCGTTGGGATCTCTCCTGAGAAGTCCAGTAAGGTCAGACAGGTACAATCATCATCATTGGACCAAGGGTAAGTGATTATATTTGTTTTTGTATTAACATTACAGGGGGTTGTGGCAACACATCTGGGCTGATCCTTTTAGAAAAGTGTGAATGAGTCAATGAAAGTTTTTATGTTTCGGCATAAAACCTTTCATTGAGGGGGTTTTGTGACAGTACGAAAATCCTGATGTCGGAATTATGGTATGAGTGGTAGCAAATTATTGTATTTTATTGTTTTACACACACATACATGGGTAGAACGATTTCCCTTTATAAAAAGACAACGACGCAGATTTCAGCAGTTCATCGGTACGATTCATCTCAAGGCCGAGGGCGTACGTGCAAAACAAAACGTATGCAATTGACGCACTGATCGACAAAAGCAAATTGTGATGACAAATTATGACACACGTCACAGCACTGACGAGGAACAATGCCGTCAGCTGGTTTAGACAAAGGGTTGATCAAAATTAATCCCCACCACTTGTCGACAATTCGACAAAATGTCGGCCCAGTCAACTACAAGTCGTCATGAAGTAAACATGTATTAAAGTGTACTGGTGCCAAATAGGCCAGAAATAGTGTTTATCAGTAATTAAAAAATGTAAAAGTCAGCAAAATATAACTCAACTAAATAAAAGTCTAACAATGTAGCTTCAGTGACAACAAAAAGCAATCAGTTTATCAACACTTCGAACATCAAACGAGACAGGGAACGGCCATAATCTGGAAACCTCTACAGTCAGGGAAGTGCACTTTGTCAATCAGTTAGTAAAAGAATGAGCTCATTAATAAAAATTTGAATTATAAACCGCAACTAATCAAAATTATCAATTGTATGATGAGAGAGAGAGAGCAATAGAGCGTGTGATTGTATGGGCCGGCCACGTTTTTATAACAGCCGTTGGTTTGTGTTTTAAAGGGTATTTTAGTATGTAATGTTAAATAAAAATCAAATACTGCAGTAATAAACCCATTTGTATAGGTGACAAATAAAATAGAGAGAAAATAAAAATTGTAGAACAGCTTGTATGTAAAGAGCGGAAGAAGGGGCCGCCATATTTGGGTGTGGTATAAGCCACCATGTGTAGTCTGAACATCATCAAAATGCAGTTATTAAATAAATTTTATACCTCTAAATGACAACTGATTTATCATTTCACACAACCCGATTGTTTTCTGCACTTTCACTTAAAGAACTTTGGACCCTGGGTATAAAACAGATATGTGTGGGTAGCATGCGTCTACGGAAGTGTGATCAACACGTGGTAAGTACCATAAGTGCATATTGTTTTACATATTTATGTATTTATATATGTGTAACAAAGAGTGTTTGTTAAAAAATGGCGCCCGAACAGGGACTATAAAAAAAAAAAATTATATAAATAAGTCAGGGAGCAGAGACAAGCGGGTGCCGAAATGATAAAAACAGCACGTAACATTGAAAAGAGAGGTTATGTTAGTATTTGAGTAAAATACAAAACAACTGAAAATAAACGATCGTTTATTATTAAAAAATTATTATTATTATAAGCAAAATGGCAAACAATAACGAAAACATTAGTATAAATAATACAGCAACAGAGTCGCTATTATTAAACAAACCACAAGCTAACTCAACACCCATTGTAAATAATAAAGTGTCATTAGAAGACCTTTTTCAGCTAATGAAAGTACAGAATAATGAATTAAATGATAAATTAAACCAGTTTGATGAACAATTTAATGATATCAAAAAAGAAATTAAGAAACAAAGCTGTGATATTGACAAAAGATTAAATGAAATAGAGACACGGTTAGACGAGATAGAATTAGAAAATAAGAGAGGAATAGACAAATTAGAATTGAACAAAGATGACAAGGTAAGTAGGGGAGAGAATTGTAACGATATAAATAAAAGTATGATATTAGAAAATTATTGTGTAAACAGGGGTAGTGATAATGAGATGTTTGTGTGTGATGAGTTAGATAGAGAGTGGAGAGAGAGTATAATTGTAAAAGAGTTGCAGGGGGTAGATTCTTCCCTTAATCGTGTATTTGGGGGTGATGTACATGTGTTGAGGAAGGACGAGAGTGCCTTCAATGTATATTTGGGAGACATAGGGTCTACAAATAAAGTTGTCCTTGGTTTTTTTAGTGCACTTCACAGGTGGTGCAATAGTTGTGAATTAGTGTCCCCTGCAAATGTAGAAAGAGAGAGGTATTGTGAAAGAAAAAGAGAAATAGAAATTTTTAAGATAAGTAGAGACTATGAAGAATTTATGGAAAGGTTAGGAGTAGAGGTGTATAATAAAAATAAGAACTTACCTTGTAATGAAACTGAAGTAGTAGGAGATAAGGGAAATAATGACTTTGCAAATTACCTGATTATGACTGATTATACCGAAGATGACAGAACCATACCCGATCATGAGTTATATGAGTTTGTGGAAAAGGATAAAAATTTGAATAGTTGGTACATGTACAATGATAAGATAAGATATCTAATAATAAGCAATGTAAGTAGATATAAGATTCGACTATTATTTGACGATGGAGGGTAAATATTTTATTGTGTTTATGAACATTTAATTATGTGGACAGTGTTTTTCAAGATGGACTGCTTATAAACTGATTTTTGGTAAATGATAAAATGATAATGTGGATTGTATATATTTTGTGTATTAATGTCAGTGTATTTGTGTATTTTGCTGTTGTGTATTTTATGTATTTTCTATGTAAACCATGTATTGTAGAATTTTAAATATTCAAGAATAATTAAGTTTGATAATGATTTCAAATCATATTATGAGATTCAGAGTCTAAGGGTTAGTAAATGATTACGTATATGATATATTTGGATATTGAGTTGTTTTAGGATTGTAAGATAAGTGATGAATTTTCTAGTGGTATATTAAGGTGGAATGTTGTAAAGAGGTTTGGGGATAGCGATAAAATAGAGGCATGGGAGTTAGTTAAATAGAGTTAATGGGAGTTAGATGAATAATAAGAATGTTGAGATACAGATAATATATAAAGAGGTGTTAGATTGTTTTAGGGACACAGTAGTTAGTGATTATATGTAGAGAGGTGAGTAATGTGAATGGTAATTATATTTGTTGATGATGATAGTTTGTAGTAAGGGTCCGGTATAAGGAGAGACCAGCGTGCAGCGTTGTGGCAGGCGGAGCAATTTTGAGTTAGAGTGTTTGCCGATATTTGGTGGAGGGCAAATGGTTAGGAATGGATATGGCCAGGTAGGAAACACACATCCTAGTACAAAAGACGAGCGGTGCCAGAGGATTTAAATGGGATTAGTGAAGGGGGTTATTATAGAGATATTGGTGTCATAATATATTAATGGTTAGAAGCGGTTAGTAGAAGAAAGGGGGTAGTAAGGTTAGATAGACAAATGCCAAAATAAGATAGAGAATAGTGAATAACAGAGAGTCACCCAAACTAATAAGGATAAAAGGGTTAGAAAAGGAAAATTCATAGTAGAAAGGTAATGTAACTGAAGGATTAATGATAAATTTGAAATTGTTTTTTAGAATCTAATGATATAAGGAATGTTAAATAATAAAAGCTGAAAAGAGTTGATAATAGTAATGTGTTATAAAGTTTTATACAAGTTATGTAAATGTAAATTGTTTAATGTAAATGTAACAATGTTAATGTGTAATGCACAATGTTTTATTATGTTTTTATTATGTTGATGGTACCATAGTGTGTGTGGTTAGGAGGTCGTTACAAGGGTAGCGACGGAAAATATACTAATGTGTTAAAAATATAAATATAACAGTGGTTTTGAACAAAGAAAAATGAATTAGTTCTGTTGCAAAGAAAATAAGAATAAAGAAAAATGCGTAAAGAAAATAAAGAGTTTTGACGTTGTTTGCCATGATAGGTATATGTTTCAATGTTATATGAAGTAAAATAGTAGAGTTAGTGGTTCTTGCTTAGAAAAGTTAAAATTTGTTTTCTGCTTAGGATAAGAATATATTTTCATGTGGTAAAGAGAGTAATTATGGTTGACTGGAGTCAGAGAGTTTTTAAAATGCAGGAATGTTTGAAAAATGGAGAGGGGTTTTCTGTCTTAAATCTTGTCTTTGTTATTTGAAAATTTATTAATGGAGCAAACCAATGCCTCAAAACACAAACCAATGCATCTAAGGGGAGACATATCAGTTGTGGATATGGGAATAGATAAGGCCACTATATTAAAATTTGTATTGTATGTTTCAGAGTTTGGTGGTGTTGTGACCACGGTCCTGAGCTGGCCAGTGCGTCAGAACAGGAGCGTTAAGTGCCTCATGGCCTTATGGTGTTGGGATCTCTCCTGAGAAGTCCAGTAAGGTCAGACAGGTACAATCATCATCATTGGACCAAGGGTAAGTGATTATATTTGTTTTTGTATTAACATTACAGGGGGTTGTGGCAACACATCTGGGCTGATCCTTTTAGAAAAGTGTGAATGAGTCAATGAAAGTTTTTATGTTTCGGCATAAAACCTTTCATTGAGGGGGTTTTGTGACAGTACGAAAATCCTGATGTCGGAATTATGGTATGAGTGGTAGCAAATTATTGTATTTTATTGTTTTACACACACATACATGGGTAGAACGATTTCCCTTTATAAAAAGACAACGACGCAGATTTCAGCAGTTCATCGGTACGATTCATCTCAAGGCCGAGGGCGTACGTGCAAAACAAAACGTATGCAATGGACGCACTGATCGACAAAAGCAAATTGTGATGACAAATTATGACACACGTCACAGCACTGACGAGGAACAATGCCGTCAGCTGGTTTAGACAAAGGGTTGATCAAAATTAATCCCCACCACTTGTCGACAATTCGACAAAATGTCGGCCCAGTCAACTACAAGTCGTCATGAAGTAAACATGTATTAAAGTGTACTGGTGCCAAATAGGCCAGAAATAGTGTTTATCAGTAATTAAAAAATGTAAAAGTCAGCAAAATATAACTCAACTAAATAAAAGTCTAACAATGTAGCTTCAGTGACAACAAAAAGCAATCAGTTTATCAACACTTCGAACATCAAACGAGACAGGGAACGGCCATAATCTGGAAACCTCTACAGTCAGGGAAGTGCACTTTGTCAATCAGTTAGTAAAAGAATGAGCTCATTAATAAAAATTTGAATTATAAACCGCAACTAATCAAAATTATCAATTGTATGATGAGAGAGAGAGAGCGATAGAGCGTGTGATTGTATGGGCCGGCCACGTTTTTATAACAGCCGTTGGTTTGTGTTTTAAAGGGTATTTTAGTATGTAATGTTAAATAAAAATCAAATACTGCAGTAATAAACCCATTTGTATAGGTGACAAATAAAATAGAGAGAAAATAAATATTGTAGAACAGCTTGTATGTAAAGAGCGGAAGAAGGGGCCGCCATATTTGGGTGTGGTATAAGCCACCATGTGTAGTCTGAACATCATCAAAATGCAGTTATTAAATAAATTTTATACCTCTAAATGACAACTGATTTATCATTTCACACAACCCGATTGTTTTCTGCACTTTCACTTAAAGAACTTTGGACCCTGGGTATAAAACAGATATGTGTGGGTAGCATGCGTTACGGAAGTGTGATCAAAACGTGGTAAGTACCATAAGTGCATATTGTTTTACATATTTATGTATTTATATATGTGTAACAAAGAGTATTTGTTAACAAATGGCGCCCGAACAGGGATTATAAAAAAAAAATTATATAAATAAGTCAGGGAGCAGAGACAAGCGGGTGCCGAAATGATAAAAACAGCACGTAACATTGAAAAGAGAGGTTATGTTAGTATTTGAGTAAAATACAAAACAACTGAAAATAAACGATCGTTTATTATTAAAAAGTTATTATTATTATAAGCAAAATGGCAAACAATAACGAAAAAATTAGTATAAATAATACAGCAACAGAGTCGCTATTACTAAACAAACCACAAGCTAACTCAACACCCATTATAAATAATAAAGTGTCATTAGAAGACCTTTTTCAGCTAATGAAAGTACAGAATAATGAATTAAATGATAAATTAAACCAGTTTGATGAACAATTTAATGATATCAAAAAAGAAATTAAGAAACAAAGCTGTGATATTGACAAAAGATTAAATGAAATAGAGACACGGTTAGACGAGATAGAATTAGAAAATAAGAGAGGAATAGACAAATTAGAATTGAACAAAGATGACAAGGTAAGTAGGGGAGAGAATTGTAACGATATAAATAAAAGTATGATATTAGAAAATTATTGTGTAAACAGGGGTAGTGATAATGAGATGTTTGTGTGTGATGAGTTAGATAGAAAGTGGAGAGAGAGTATAATTGTAAAAGAGTTGCAGGGGGTAGATTCTTCCCTTAATCGTGTATTTGGGGGTGATGTACATGTGTTGAGGAAGGACGAGAGTGCCTTCAATGTATATTTGGGAGACATAGGGTCTACAAATAAAGTTGTCCTTGGTTTTTTTAGTGCACTTCACAGGTGGTGCAATAGTTGTGAATTAGTGTCCCCTGCAAATGTAGAAAGAGAGAGATGTTTTGAAAGTGAGAGGTATTGTGAAAGAAAAAGAGAAATAGAAATTTTTAAGATAAGTAGAGACTATGAAGAATTTATGGAAAGGTTAGGAGTAGAGGTGTATAATAAAAATAAGAACTTACCTTGTAATGAAACTGAAGTAGTAGGAGATAAGGGAAATAATGACTTTGCAAATTACCTGATTATGACTGATTATACTGAAGATGACAGAACCATACCCGATCATGAGTTATATGAGTTTGTGGAAAAGGATAAAAATTTGAATAGTTGGTACATGTACAATGATAAGATAAGATATCTAATAATAAGCAATGTAAGTAGATATAAGATTCGACTATTATTTGACGATGGAGGGTAAATATTTTATTGTGTTTATGAACATTTAATTATGTGGACAGTGTTTTTCAAGATGGACTGCTTATAAACTGATTTTTGGTAAATGATAAAATGATAATGTGGATTGTATATATTTTGTGTATTAATGTCAGTGTATTTGTGTATTTTGCTGTTGTGTATTTTATGTATTTTCTATGTAAACCATGTATTGTAGAATTTTAAATATTCAAGAATATTTAAGTTTGATAATGATTTTAAATCATATTATGAGATTCAGAGTCTAAGGGTTAGTAAATGATTACGTATATAATATATTTGGATTTTGAGTTGTTTTAGGATTGTAAGATAAGTGATGAATTTTCTAGTGGTATATTAAGGTGGAATGTTGTAAAGAGGTTTGGGGATAGCGATAAAATAGAGGCATGGGAGTTCGGTAATAGAGTTAATGGGAGTTAGATGAATAATAAGAATGTTGAAATACAGATAATATATAAAGAGGTGTTAGATTTTTTTAGGGACACAGTAGTTAGTGATTATATGTAGTGAGGTGAGTAATGTGAATGGTAATTATATTTGTTGATGATGATAGTTTGTAGTAAGGGTCCGGTGTAAGGAGAGACCAGCGTGCAGCGTTGTGGCAGGCGGAGCAATTTTGAGTTAGAGTGTTTGCCGATATTTGGTGGAGGGCAAATGGTTAGGAATGGATATGGCCAGGTAGGAAACACACATCCTAGTACAAAAGACGAGCGGTGCCAGAGGATTTAAATGGTATTAGTGAAGGGGGTTATTATAGAGATATTGGTGTCATAATATATTAATGGTTAGCAGCGGTTAGTAGAAGAAAGGGGGTAGTAAGGTTAGATAGACAAATGCCAAAATAAGATAGAGAATAGTGAATAACAGAGAGTCACCCAAACTAATAAGGATAAAAGGGTTAGAAAAGGAAAATTCATAGTAGAAAGTTAATGTAACTGAAGGATTAATGATAAATTTGAAATTGTTTTTTAGAATCTAATGATATAAGAAATGTTAAATAATAAAAGCTGAAAAGAGTTGATAATAGTAATGTGTTATAAAGTTTTATACAAGTTATGTAAATGTAAATTGTTTAATGTAAATGTAACAATGTTAATGTGTAATGCACAATGTTTTATTATGTTTTTATTATGTTGATGGTACCATAGTGTGTGTGGTTAGGAGGTCGTTACAAGGGTAGCGAAGGTAAAAATACTAATGTGTTAAAAATATAAAGATAACAGTGGTTTTGAACAAAGAAAAATGAATTAGTTCTGTTGCAAAGAAAATAAGAATAAAGAAAAATGCGTAAAGAAAATAAAGAGTTTTGACGTTGTTTGCCATGATAGGTATATGTTTCAATGTTATATGAAGTAAAATAGTAGAGTTAGTGGTTCTTGCTTAGAAAAGTTAAAATTTGTTTTCTGCTTAGGATAAGAATATATTTTCATGTGGTAAAGAGAGTAATTATGGTTGACTGGAGTCAGAGAGTTTTTAAAATGCAGGAATGTTTGAAAAATGGAGAGGGGTTTTCTGTCTTAAATCTTGTCTTTGTTACTTGAAAATTTATTAATGGAGCAAACCAATGCCTCAAAACACAAACCAATGCATCTAAGGGGAGACATATCAGTTGTGGATATGGGAATAGATAAGGCCACTATATTAAAATTTGTATTGTATGTTTCAGAGTTTGGTGGTGTTGTGACAACGGTCCTGAGCTGGCCGGTGCGTCAGAACAGGAGCGTTAAGTGCCTCATGGCCTTATGGTGTTGGGATCTCTCCTGAGAAGTCCAGTAAGGTCAGACAGGTACAATCATCATCATTGGACCAAGGGTAAGTGATTATATTTGTTTCTGTATTAACATTACAGGGGGTTGTGGCAACATATCTGGGCTGATCCTTTTAGAAAAGTGTGAATGAGTCAATGAAAGTTTTAAGGTTTCGGCATAAAACCTTTCATTGAGGGGGTTTTGTGACAGTACGAAAATCCTGATGTCAGAATTATGGTATGAGTGGTAGCAAATTATTGTATTTTATTGTTTTACACAAACATACATGGGTAGAATGATTTCCCTTTATAAAAAGACAACGACGCAGATTTCAGCAGTTCATCGGTATGATTCATCTCAAGGCCGAGGGCGTACGTGCAAAACAAAACGTATGCAATGGACGCACTGATCGACAAAAGCAAATTGTGATGACAAATTATGACACACGTCACAGCACTGACGAAGAACAATGCCGTCAGCTGGTTTAGACAAAGGGTTGATCAAAATTAATCCCCACCACCTGTCGACAATTCGACAAAATTTCGGCCCAGTCAGCTACAAGTCGTCATGAAGTAAACATGTATTAAAGTGTACTGGTGCCAAATAGGCCAGAAATAGTGTTTATCAGTAATTAAAAAATGTAAAAGTCATCAAAATATAACTCAACTAAATAACAGTCTAACAATGTAGCTTCAGTGACAACAAAAAACAATCAGTTTATCAACATTTCGAACATCAAACGAGACAGGGAACGGCCATAATCTGGAAACCTCTATAGTCAGGGAAGTGCACTTTGTCAATCAGTTAGTAAAAGAATGAGCTCATTAATAAAAATTTGAATTATAAACCGCAACTAATCAAAATTATCAATTGTATGATGAGAGAGAGAGAGCGATAGAGCGTGTGATTGTATGGGCCGGCCACGTTTTTATAACAGCCGTTGGTTTGTGTTTTAAAAGGTTTTTTTTGTATGTAATGTTATATAAAAATCAAATACTGCAGTAATAAACCCATTTGTATAGGTGACAAATAAAATAGAGAGAAAATAAATATTGTAGAACAGCTTGTATGTAAAGAGCGGAAGAAGGGGCCGCCATATTTGGGTGTGGTATAAGCCACCATGTGTAGTCTGAACTTCATCAAAATGCAGTTATTAAATAAATTTTATACCTCTAAATGACAACTGATTTATCATTTCACACAACCCGATTGTTTTCTGCACTTTCACTTAAAGAACTTTGGACCCTGGGTATAAAACAGATATGTGTGGGTAGCATGCGTCTACGGAAGTGTGATCAACACGTGGTAAGTACCATAAGTACATATTGTTTTACATATTTATGTATTTATATATGTGTAACAAAGAGTGTTTGTTAAGAATGCTAAGATATCACCAGGGTGACATAAAATGTTACATTAGATACCAATAAAAGCAGAGATAGGCCTTAGCAACAAAAATGTTATAATAAATGAAATAAGGGGAGTTGATTATTGGATCTAAAGAATAAAGGTTGAATTAAAAATGAGAGTGATTAATCTAAATTATTATAAATTTCATATTTGTAGACCCAAAGTTAAAAGTTAAATAATCCTCCTAAACCAAACTAAATAGAAGAAGGAAGTACCACATTATTATAAAGAAAATATCACTACTGTAATAATGACATGGAACACTAGGTTTTTTATAAGTAAAATCGTAAAGTCTTACCTTACAGCCTAAACCGGCTTTCACCTTTAGAAGGCTTCTTCAGAGGCTGCCGTAGGTAGCGCTGTCCGTCTTGTTGTTGGCGACAGGATAGATTTTCGAAAGATCGATGCTGTGTGTGTGTGTGTGTGTGTGTGTGTGTGTGTGTGTGTGTGTGTGTGTGTGTGTGTGTGTGTGTGTGTGTGTGTGTGTGTGTGTGTGTGTGTGTGTGTGTGTGTGTGTGTGTGTGTGTGTGTGTGTGTGTGTGTGGTGATATGTGTTCGAATAATGCGTGCGATTTGAATAGTGTTTGTTCATTTAGGATGTCGTTTTTATTTGTTTTTGTGTGTTTGTATATTTCTAATTGTTCTAGAGTGTCTAGTTTTCGGCCTTTTGTGTGTACGTGTAGAATGTTCATGTTATTGTCGATGTTTTTATATGTGTGGTTTGCTTCAATGAGGTGGTTTACAAATGTGGATTCTGTAGTGTTGTGGAGTGCCTTTGTGTGTTCAATGTATCTCTGTTTGAAGCTACGTCCTGTCTGGCCTATATAGAATTTATTGCAATTTGAGCAATTTAGCTAGTATACACCGGGTAGATCGAATTTGTTTTGTGCTTTGTGCGTGCGTTTTGATAGTGTGTGTTCTGTTTTGTTAGTAGTTTGTTAGTTTGTTAGTAGTATTATAAAGAAGTAAACCAAGGAATCTCTGAAGAAATACAATCAACTTACACAGGAAGAGAAGTATTTTTTGATAAATAACTAAACTGAACTATTCCATTCTAGGCCTAGGCCATATGTCTCAAAGACACTGTTTACACTTTTAATAAAAACAATTTGGAACTTTCACTGAGAAAAATATCAATGAATAATCTTATTTTCAGTATGAAAACTATTAATATAGAGTAATACTAAAATATAAAGTGAACTAGACCTTAAAAAACACTGAAACCAACATAACCTAGACACTGAACATTGTAAAATTATTAATATAATCTTGGTGAGACACCCTGTAATTTTTTATTATCCCATGTATTTTGGTACTTTTCCTAACATAACTGTCATTTATATCATAGTCAAAAGGACCTAACGTAACACATTCTATTTGTATTTATTTTAATAAATATAGAAATATAAATGTGGGCCTTGAGATATAGAAATTCTTATTGCTACTGCTGCCATACTGAGCATATGTAAAGAACAGCCGGTTAGATTTTTGTTAATGATTATATTTGTTATTTAAAAACAATTTAAAGAAAATAATAAAAGGATTCGAGTTTAATAAATACAGATAAAAGGTTTTTTCGTTTCTTTATTTAATGAATACAAAATGTGTATGACACTATATCAGGGACTGTGAATTTGCTTCATCAAATAGATTAAGTTGGCAACACTCTTCATTTGGAAATATGGCAGACTATTCGAATCAGCTTTGATGAGCTTTAGTTATCACATTCATCTCTTAAATAAAAGATTCAAAGAGATTTAATTATTGCTGATATAGAAACCTTTATAACATTTTAACAAAAATAATAATTAATATTTTATAAATAAAGTTTATTTGCAACTGTGATTGCAAATTGGCGCTCAACAAATATTACCCTGATAAAATACTCATCCTATAAAATATTAACAAGGTAGCCTATACAAACAACAACCAAGTTAAACAAGGTATAATTCAGAAAATAAGTACAATTTGTTATTGAATGTAACAATATATATATATATATTGTAACGTTACGCGCTTAGAGTGTATGTTTTCCGCCTCTCCAAGAGTGTATTACAATTACGTGTTTATTTAATTCAGCCCCAATGTTGGGTTTGCCAATCTGTAACGTAACCACTATAATGGGTGCGTAACATCCGTCTTTTTACAGTCTCGGATCGGTCAGAACACCTCTTAGCAATCGCCACTTATGAATTATAAAGACTGAGGTTTAAATAAAGTTGGTGGTAATGTTACCCAAACAAAGCAGAAATCGAGTGTGTGTGATTTGTGTCAATTAGGGAAGTTGTTTAGCCTTCTTTTGTAGAGAGAGCAAGTACCGTTTGTTTACCCTCGGAGTAGACGATTTCTTAATTTTTTCAAATCTTTGCCGTGAACCGAATCAGCTGATTTTGACATTAGTCTCCAAATATAGGTTAACCAAACGACACTGTTGCTGAATACGACCTGGTGGATCGTCCTCTTCTTATTTTTTCTGAAATCTACTACAACTACCCACTACAATAAAGGAAACACATTTTATTATTCAATATCATTTCTTAATAATATTTATTTATAATATTATTGGTTTTTCTCTTCCGCCAAAATACAAATATTACAATCGATACTTTCAATAACTAGTTCATGATATCGACTTCATTGGGCAAACATGGAATTGTCATAAAATCTGGTTTTTTTCTGATTTTTACAATTTTATCTTTTATTTAAACATCAATCAACATATAATTCTTTTATTTATTTCCCCAGGGTTAAGGGTAAGTTCTTTGTGTTATGAGATGGTCAGAAATGGATAATTATATACTACGCTTTACAAAATAGAACAACTTCAAAAATTTGTTTATTCTTTTAGTACGTAGTTCCGGATTTGTCCGTAAGAGAGCAGATTGTGTTTTATTAAAACATGTGATTACACTTTAAAAGTTTCTGTACTGCACGATGATTTGATTTGAGGTTTTCTTTATTAAATATTAAAAGAAATGTTTATATTACCTCTTTCCTCGAAGTTCTTACTTGTGTGAAGCTGTTTCTCAGGTGGTGTTCTTAGTTGTTTTGCAATTTCATGACCGTCTGTCAGATACTATCTCGTCAAAAAAACTCGAAACGCAGCTTGGCTAGGCCTGATCTTCCAAATGGTTTTTCACTTTTATTATGGAGTAAAGCAAGTTACCTTTGATATTTAAGGTAGTGGTACATAATGTTTATACTGTTAGTTAAATTTTGTAATAATTTTGTACTGTTCAAAAGATTTATAAAGGTTTTTTAATACAATTTTTGTCTCATAACGTTTTCCAACCGAACAGTTTCAATCTCAAATTCGATTAAACAATACTTGTTATTTCGTTACTCTTAGTAACCCATAATTTTTATATCATTTTTTATTGGTGCTGCTATTTACTTTTTAGTATATAGGCGGTTTTTAATTATTATAAATTTATTTTTGATTTACCGAAAAATAATTCTTTTTAATTTTGGTTTCTTTCCCAATTTGATTTACATAATAGTTTTTTGTTTATTTTCTTATAACTTTAGATATAAGTCTTTAATATTATTATTAACTTTAAATGAATTTATATATTATTTATTAATCTCTTATAGTATTCTTACACTGCACTATTTTCTTCTGCCATTTTCCTAATACAGTATTATTTTATTTTTTATTATCATCTGATATTTAAATCTTTTATTTTTTTAAACCCTGGGTTATCTTATATAATAACACAATTATTTTATTAAATATAAAATTAACATAGGTACTAAATTTTGTTGCCTACACAATATAAATCCTACAATAACTAAACAAAATACATAATTAGCTGGTAGCATCATAGTCTACTATTATAGTCTATAATTCTCACATCTACAGCACAATTCTGTAAGAAGTTCCCTTCACCTTCACTTATTACCTCACTGGGTACACAATAACTCACTTGTCACTGTATATCACTTCAATATTGTTTATAATGTTTAGTGATACAACTTAATTTTTAGCTAGTTATAGTTTACCCATTTCTGACCTTTATGGTAGTATAAGAGTTATCATTTATTGGGATTGGGTTATGTAACGTTACATAAAGCCCCCCCCACTAGAACAAATGTATTTTTGTTTTACTCGTTTACTAAAATAAATTGTTGATTGTTTCAATTCTCCTAATATTCTTGGTTTTTTCTTCGTGATATCGTTTCATTTCCGACTGGTTGTACACTGACTGGTATTTCAGACTGGTGGTAATTGCTGTTTTCTTACTCAACTCTCTCTCTCTTGGAGGAAAATTCATTAATGATTTATTTCTCTGGGTAGTGGTACTTCCACATTTTACTTGATAAGGACTGGTCACACTAATCATATTAAACTTGTTTTAACACTCATTTCTATTTATTTCTATAAATTCGCTTTATCAATTAAGCTTCTGTCTGCTATCTTCCTTCTATTTTCTTCATTTACAGTATTGTGCGAATTAATGTGAACACATCATAATTATCACAATTTTACTTTTTTTTTCACAGTTGGCAACACTTTTATGTCAAAGTAGTGGCCATTTTGTTTTACTGTTCTGACAGTCAGTGAGTAATGAGACATAGCAAGCTACAGACGTGTTGCATTTTGTTTTTTTTTTTTTAGAATTATTGTGTTTTTGCTGAAGTAAGCTGAACTAAGGCTTTATTTGCTTTTTATTTTTGAAGATGGATATTACTCCCAAAAAGCACACTAAAATTGTTACTTTGAGTAAACACACATCAAAGAGATATTGCCAAGGAGTGTGGTGTGAGTTTAGGAGCTGTCAACAAGATTTTGTAGCAAAAAAGGGACACTGGGACGATTGAAGTGAACAGAAAAGGGAAATGTGGAAGGAAAAGAAAGACAACAGCAAGGGATGAAGCTTTTTTATTAAGGGAAAGTAAATTAAACCCTAGGAAAACCAGCCAAGAACTTCAGCAAGACTTAGCACACGCTGGAGTTATTGTTCATGACTCCACCGTATGAAAACGACTTATAGAAGGAGGAAGAAAAACAGTCAGACCTAAAAAAAAAAAACAGTTATTGACTGCTGCCATGATGACAAAATGATATGATCGGGCAAATAATATGTGACCTGGACTGTTGAAGATTGGAGAAAAGTGTTGTTCTCAGATGAGACCCATTTTTTGGTACAAGGACAGCGATCTCGTTTCGTTAGAAAAAGTGACAACGAAAAACTTACGACAGCTCATATTGATCAAACAGTTAAACATCCGTTAAAGAAGATGTTCTGGGGCTGCTTTTCTTATAAAGGTACCGGATGCCTTGTGCCGATCGAAGGCATGATGAACTCGCAAAAATACAGAGACTTGCTAGAACACAGATTGGAAGCTGAACTAAGAAAAGTTGATGCCAACGGTCAAGCAGTTTTTCAACAAGATTCGGCTCCATGTCACGTGTCCAAGATCATGATGAAATATTTCAAGGACAAAAAGATATCATGCCTTGAATGGCCAGGAAACTCACCGGACCTTAATCCTATTGAAAATCTGTGGGCTATTGTAAAAGCTAGACTTCGTAAAATAGATTGCACAACAAAAACAAAACTTATTGAGGCTGTAATCCACACATGGTTTCGAGACCAGCAAATATCAGAAAACTGTAAAAAACTTGTTGATTCTATGCCAAAACGTGTTGAAGAAGTTATAAAAGCCAAAGGAGGACATATTTCCTATTAAAACAATTTAAATTGTATTCTTTTCTCTTTTTTCTTCGTCTATAACTAATAAGTGTTGTTTTTTTAAAATTATCACTGTGTTCACATTAATTCACACAGTACTGTATACTTCTGGAATCTTATATCACTCTTTTCAGCTATTTTATAATTATTATCCCTTAAATATTCAATTTCCCTAACATTTTTTCCTATACTGTGCGGTGGTACCAGTCGGGTGGCCACTTTTGGGTCCATAACTCCGCTGTCCATCCTTACACCTTCTGAGACCAGGGGAACATCATCCCTGCTCAGGAAAATTATTGCCGGAACATTTCTACGGTCAATACATAAAAATAACAAGATTATAAGTAGTCAATTAGCGACTAATACTAAACACCTTTGGGATTCTTCATACTGTAGCTGTTTGCATTTATTTATATATTTCTTCTTCTTCTTGATTCCTTCTTCTTTTCCATTAACTAATAGCATATAACATTATTGATAGGCCTTATGTTAAAATTCTTTTGACTTTCCTTCTTGTGACATATTTCTCCATATCATTTCTTCTTATATAATCTTCAATTCCGAGAAATTCTAATTATTGTTGTATTAATTATCATCCTCCTTCAGTTTTATTGGAGTCATTAAATTATTCTTTATTCTTCTTATCTGAGCACATTACCATCAATTGTTTTTGTTCATTTAATTTTTCTTCTGTTTGTTACCATTAAAAATATTATTTTTTCTATTATTTCATTTTAAATCCATTCTTTATAGATATTATTTAATAATCTGTTCTTATTTTTTGTTAAATTAAATGGTTTCGAAATATCTTAAGTAAGTCGTACTTACATACTTTTTATTAAATCATATCGTTTCAAAATAATTATTGAGTAAGTTGTTCTTAAAATTTTTTAGAATTTTGGGGTTTTCTTCCGCTATTCAATGGGTTGCTTGGTCGGTTTTCAAAATTTCAGTCCCCTTTTCTGGTTGGTTATTACTTAGGTTAACCATGGTCCATTAACTCAGGTACTCCATGTTCTCGGATTACTGTGGTGTCCATAATGATTTTTGTCCTTGTTAAATAGCTCTCTATCATTTGATATTGTAAGTCTGCTGATATTGAATTTTCATTAAATTCAATGGTTACCATCGTTTTCCGAACTCTTTCTTTCTTTGTACCATATTCTTCTACTACCATGTCTTGTAACTCCTCTAATACACTTATTTCCATCATATTTATATGTAGTCTATTACACAAATATGTTGATGATATATCATTTACTGGTGATGTCACTGACCTTTTATTTACTGGTATATTTAATTTAAATATAGATTTAGTTAAGTTTTTTCTATAACTTTTCAAAACAGTCAATTCTCTGTAATTAACGATTGGGAGATTAAGTACATTAACCAGCCCACTCTTAATCATATCTACTTCTTCCCGTGTATTTTTCCTTTTGTTAAGACGTGTTATTCCTCTTTCTTTCATTTTCTTAATTATTTGTTTCTTCACTCCCTTAATGTTAATTTCTATGGGCATTATCTTTTCTTTCTCTCTGTTAGGTTTCTCTTCAGATAACAATGCACTTTGGTCTTCTTTAGTACCTTCGGAAGTGCTGTTTAGTGTTTCATCCAAATTCTTGAAACCACTGTCCATTTTCTTATTTGTCTCCTCCTTGTATGTATCAGCTTTTTGGATAAGCATATTAACATTTTCAAACTTCTCTCCGAAAGTTTCCCATATCTCCTTATTGAACTTCTCCATTTTACCCTCAAATTGTTTTAAATTTTCTTCGTTTATTTTCTCAATTTGTTTTAAACTGTCCCTCAAGTTTTCATTTTGCTTCCTTGAGTTCTCTTCCTGTTTCTTAAAATTCTCATCTATTTTGTCAAATTTTTCGCTCCAGGTTTCATTTTGTTTCCTTGAGTTCTCATCTATTTTATTAAATTTTTTGCTCAAGGTTTCATTTTGTTTCCTTGAGTTCTCATCTATTTTATCAAATTTTTCCTCCTGTCTCTTAAAATGTTCCTTATTTTCCTTATTGGTTTGCTTCAAGTTTTCCTCCTGTTTCTTAAAATTCTCATCTATTTTATCAAACTTCTCGGCTATAAATCTCATCATGTCTTGCCAATTTGGTTCTCTCCTGGCTTCCACTTTGTCTGGTTGGTCCCCTTGGGCATCCTCTTCCACTATTTCCTTTTCCGTGCTCATAATTGCTTCAGTTTCTTCTTTATCACCCACCGGTTGTTCCATTTCACTGTCCGTAAATATTTCTATCTCTCGTTCCTGTCCACCTTCTTCCTTCTCCTTTTCTTCTGCCCTCTTCTTCGATCTGCCTCTGGTATTATGCATTTCTTGTTTTCTCATAACTGCCGACGATAATTAGATTTTTTGGTATATTAATTTATTGAATATCCCAAACTTCTTTTCTATTTACAGCCCTTTTACGTTGAGCGCCATTTCTGTAACGTAACGCGGGTATCCCGAAAGTCTCTTTTTATTTGTTACGCTTTCCTAATTAAGCCCTACGTTGGGCGCCATTTCTGTAACGTTACGCGCTTAGAGTGTATGTTTTCCGCCTCTCCAAGAGTGTATTACAATTACGGGTTTATTTAATTCAGCCCCAATGTTGGGTTTGCCAATCTGTAACGTAACCACTATAATGGGTGCGTAACATCCGTCTTTTTACAGTCTCGGATCGGTCAGAACACCTCTTAGCAATCGCCACTTATGAATTATAAGGACTGAGGTTTAAATAAAGTTGGTGGTAGTGTTACCCAAACAAAGCAGAAATCGAGTGTGTGTGATTTGTGTCAATTAGGGAAGTTGTTTAGCCTTCTTTTGTAGAGAGAGCAAGTACCGTTTGTTTACCCTCGGAGTAGACGATTTCTTAATTTTTTCAAATCTTTGCCGTGAACCGAATCAGCTGATTTTGACATTAGTCTCCAAATATAGGTTAACCAAACGACACTGTTGCTGAATACGACCTGGTGGATCGTCCTCTTCTTATTTTTTCTGAAATCTACTACAACCACCCACTACAATAAAGGAAACACATTTTATTATTCAATATATCATTTCTTAATAATATTTATTTATAATATTATTGGTTTTTCTCTTCCGCCAAAATACAAATATTACAATCGATACTTTCAATAACTAGTTCATGATATCGACTTCATTGGGCAAACATGGAATTGTCATAAAAACTGGTTTTTTCTGATTTTTACAATTTTATCTTTTATTTAAACATCAATCAACATATAATTCTTTTATTTATTTCCCCAGGGTTAAGGACAGGACCGCTGAATAGGGAAGAGCTGTCTCACGGCGCGCGGGAAGTTGTACCCACTGCTGCTCGGCTGTGACGTCACTGCCGCACCACAGCTCTGCGCTAGATACATATTTAATACTTTCACGGCTACTCATCTTAAAATAAACCTAATGAGTTAACAATAAATGTCTATACTTTCATTGCATGTATATACTCTTCTATAAATAGCAATTATCCATAACATTATTTGTAAAACAATAGCTGGAAATAACGTGTAAATAATATAAGACATTCTAAAAACAATATGTGACATAATAACATTCTGGGTATTAAGGGCTGCGTAGAATAGTCAATCATATTACATTAGGGCTATGAAATAACACAAACAACAATTTTACAACCAACAATTTTATTTTTTGGAACGTATCCATTTCTTAGCTTTGTTCATACAGCTTCTATCGTTTGATTTGTTATCATTAAAACGCCTGATCCTAATAAATGTCCTTAATCTAGCGTAGGCATTAATAGCGTGAGGACACACATTTGGAAATTTATCCGTAAGTCTTCTTCGGAGTTCTTTAATGACTCCTCTCCGGACACTGTAGAAATCATTTTCGCCATAGAGTGATTTAAAAACAATTTCAAAATCGTCCACTGTTTTTTTTCCACGATTCACTTGGCACAGTCAAACCCCCGTGGGAAAGAGCTTCAATCCATTTGTCACTGTTATTAGAAGGGACATTTTTCGAGTAGGCGCCTAGTGTTGGATCCTTGTCCCGTACTTTGTACGCTATATACCCTGCAACGTAAGAGAGGGCTTCTCTCTCAGCCCAGCATCTTTCTTTTTGATGATCAGGGTAATAAGGGAAGATACAAAATTCGTCAACTTCGTTTTCTGAAATAGAAACAACGCAATCCATATTTATAGAAATAAAAAAAAAAACAAAGAAATAAATATAATGTAAATACAATACCTATGGTTAAATTTTCATCGATTTTATTCATAGAAGATACAAAAAGTATTGTTTACATGTGATTTTAAGAATGCAAGGCTTACCTTCCACAGGGAGGCTGCAGATTTCCTCCACTTCGGCTGGGTGAAATGCAGTTTGTAGGTACTCTGCTGTCAAGTAAACTGGTATGCTACTACTGTCTTTCTCGACCTCAGTGACATTTGTTTTGTTAGATGGTTTCGGCATCTTGTTAGCCAGCATTATTTTCTTAATTCGAGATATGAATTCCGTTGGGCTAGGGTGGTCATAGAACTGTCCAGTTCCTCGGATAAGGCTGAATAAGCTCTCCAGAGCATCCTGCGTTAGCCGTGTAGTTAATATGTATTTAATGTCATACATTTCACGGACATCTTCAAATAGTCCAAAAAGGGATGTTATAGATATAATTATACCTTTCTGAAATGGCAACAAACTTCTTTTGTTTTTAACTCGCATTGTAGACGTAACATTTCTCATTTTATTCAGCACTTCTGCTTGCTTGTCAAACTGAGGCGTAAAGCCAAAACCAGCTCTCATAGGGTGTGAGTTAGAAGAGTGCGGTATACTGCTGTTCATAACGTCGGTAAAGGAATCTACCAATTCAAAAAATTCTGCTACTTCTTTATTACCGTTTAGCATCTGTATTGCTTTAGCGGTAGTTCTGGAGAATACTGCTTTAGCTGGCCCAACTCGTTGTCTTTCGTTCCTTTCAAAGCTAAAAAAGATGGCTCAAGTTTATGGCACAGTTTAATCTCTCCTGTGTCCTTTTTTAGTACATCGACTAAAATGTCAACATTTACTTCCGTGCCGTTTTCCAAGACTAGTCCCTCATCAAGAAAATGGTTTCTCAACAGCTTCAGGTAATGTGGCATGTCAGCGAAAACCCATACTTTTCTTTTACTGTCTGACGGATTGGTAAAGAACGTGCTCGTGGTGGATACGCCAAGTTCCTTCCACAGTGTACCACAACCTCCCAAATCGGATACATTAGAGCAAACTTTGATTCCTTTAGATTCAATAGCATTAATGATTATGAACATTAAAGACTTGTCCATTGTAACATCAAAGTTAAAAAACACAGGCTGTTTCCACCTAGAAACTAAACCTCTAACAAGAGCTACTTGGGCTTTTGAATGTGGCCCGAGAATTTGGTCCAAGCCAACATCGTAGACAACTTTGCTGTCGATGTGCATCTCGTTAAAACTTAACACACACAGCTTTTCGGCTACTGATAAACTTCGCAGCACTTGGAGACTAACGTCAGTACATTATTCAGAACTCCTGGCAAACAAGTAAATTTTGCACACCATCGACTCAGTGTGGCGGCGGATGGCAAAGGAAAACCAACAGTTTCTCTCCAAAAATCATATGATTTACGAGACAAGGCCCTGATCATTATAGCACATGACACGTCTTCACTTGTCCATCGAACGTTTCCTTTTACAGCTAACGCTTTTTGCTGAATCGGTGTAAGGATTTTGTTAACTGAGGTGATCATATTTGACTTTTGTATATTTTCACGTTTCAATTGTACTATTTTTTGTTTTAATTCTTTAATTCCGCCAGCTCTTTTTTTACTTAACATACAATGGTTGTTTGTTTTCCGTGAGATTTTCCTCAAACGCATTCGCCTCTCTTTTCTTAACAAATCTATTTGTTTTTTAAATCAACAACAGTTTTTTTTAAACATTCGTTCTCTTCTACCACGAGGTTGTAGATCTCACAATTACAGTTATCATTGCCTGGACCGGTCTCAATTAGTGCAGGACTAATGTCACTAGATTCTGGACGCGGCTTTTTAGGGCTTAAATGTTCAATTCTTTCCAAAGCGTCCAACCGAGTCCGTCTATTATTAAATCGCTCTTCTCTTAAAACAGTCGATGCGGTTTCATTTTGGTCAGTTTTGCAGGGCAAATTTAAAGAAGGGACTGCGGTTACTTTCAATATCTTCCTTTGTGGCAACCATAATAATCGGTTTTTCATGTCATCACAATAATCTGTTGGCGCAAAATGGCTGCTAAAAATATGAGGGTATTTACAGTTTATTGAGTCCAACCGTTTACACTTTAACACCCATAACTTTGCAGTTTCAGGATCTTTAGGGAAACAGTGGTATACAACGTCAATTCCCAGTTTCTTTGTCTTACGGGAATAATTATTGCACGTTGCGACCGCACAACAACTCATTTTCGTAATTTAATCACTTGCAAATCACAACACAAATATTTCTCTACACCACTCATAACTCAACAATAACTGTACAACATAAACAGCTTCGATTCACAACACAGCTGACAGATGTCACAACGCTACTGACTGAACACGCGCAAGACTTGAGTTGTCTGAGTGGTGACGTCAAGGCACTGTCCCCCCTCCACGCCACCGAGTACCGTGGCGGCAGTGGAAACATCAAAGTAGTGAGACAGCCCTTCCCTATTCAGCGGCCCTGGTTAAGGGTAAGTTCTTTGTGTTATGAGATGGTCAGAAATGGATAATTATATACTACGCTTTACAAATTAGAACAACTTCGAAAATTTGTTTATTCTTTTAGTACGTAGTTCCGGATTTGTCCGTAAGAGACCAGATTGTGTTTTATTAAAACATGTGATTACACTTTGAAAGTTTCTGTACTGCACGACGATTTGATTTGAGGTTTTCTTTATTAAATATTAAAAGAAATGTTTATATTACCTCTTTCCTCGAAGTTCTTACTTGTGTGAAGCTGTTTCTCAGGTGGTGTTCTTAGTTGTTTTGCAATTTCATGACCGTCTGTCAGATACTATCTCGTCAAAAAAACTCGAAACGCAGCTTGGCTAGGCCTGATCTTCCAAATGGTTTTTCACTTTTATTATGGAGTAAAGCAAGTTACCTTTGATATTTAAGGTAGTGGTACATAATGTTTATACTGTTAGTTAAATTTTGTAATAATTTTGTACTGTTCAAAAGATTTCTAAAGGTTTTTTAATACATTTTTTGTCTCATAACGTTTTCCAACCGAACAGTTTCAATCTCAAATTCGATTAAACAATACTTGTTATTTCGTTACTCTTAGTAACCCATAATTTTTATATCATTTTTTATTGGTGCTGCTATTTACTTTTTAGTATATAGGCGGTTTTTAATTATTATAAATTTATTTTTGATTTAGCGAAAAATAATTCTTTTTAATTTTGGTTTTTTTCCCAATTTGATTTACATAATAGTTTTTTGTTTATTTTCTTATAACTTTAGATATAAGTCTTTAATATTATTATTAACTTTAAATGAATTTATATATTATTTATTAATCTCTTATAGTATTCTTACACTGCACTATTTTCTTCTGCCATTTTCCTAATACAGTATTATTTTATTTTTTATTATCATCTGATATTTAAATCTTTTATTTTTTTAAACCCTGGGTTATCTTATATAATAACACAATTATTTTATTAAATATAAAATTAACATAGGTACTAAATTTTGTTGCCTACACAATATAAATCCTACAATAACTAAACAAAATACATAATTAGCTGGTAGCATCATAGTCTACTATTATAGTCTATAATTCTCACATCTACAGCACAATTCTGTAAGAAGTTCCCTTCACCTTCACTTATTACCTCACTGGGTACACTATAACTCACTTGTCACTGTATATCACTTCAATATTGTTTATAATGTTTAGTGATACAACTTAATTTTTAGCTAGTTATAGTTTACCCATTTCTGACCTTTATGGTAGTATAAGAGTTATCATTTATTGGGATTGGGTTAAAATTAAATCCGAAGAAACTAAAATAAAATCAGGATAATACCCAGGTAGGATAGGAGCAGGTAATAAAGAAGAGACCCCGAACCAACCAACGGACACAAAATAAAACTAACTTACCTTGGAAAACCCAAGAAAGAAGAAATGAAAAAAAGAAGATGTAGGATGGGAGAACTATGAGGAATACCCATGAAAAACCTATTCCTAACAATAACAAACCCTGAACCAAATTTTAATGTCACCCAAAGAAAGTATAACACCCCAAAACCTCATAGAAATGTAAAATAATTATAAACAAACGTGTTTAGTAGTGTAAATAGAAGTGCACCGACTAAAGTTATTATATAATAAAATAAACAAATCTTCACAGACCCTTATAACTAAAAGTTTGGTCTTAGAATATTGTAAAACTCAAATATAAATCAGACCGAACAGTGTAAGTGTACCAGTGCAAGTGATTTCTATATAATAAACTTCAAGTAAAGAGGTAACTGATATTTTAAAAAACTTTAAGTTTTATATAAATACAGAGATGACATATCATGAAGTATTATTATGAAAATATTTCTAATGTTTCATAGAAGAGACCACATCTGTTATCAAAAAACATTCTTTGAAATGTAAATGAAAAGGAGAGCAGATGGGGAATAATTACAGTTACAGGGGTTAAAATGTAATACACAATAAACAGAAAGGACTGTAATTAAATTAAGTTTAACAGAAAAAATAAAAATCAAATGGCTAATTATGTTTGTGTTTAAGGCCTATGAACTCCACATTTCAAGGTGGTGTATATCATTAGAATTATAAGTAATATAAGAATGTTTATTATGTATAACAGTGTTCATACAGACTAAAGTGTCTCTGTATGTATACCATACTAGTTTGTAAAATGATTGTTATGTATTTCTAAAAAATAGTTAAAACTAAAATGTCTAACTTTAAAGACTAATAATTAATTTTCAATATTGTTTTAGCATTATGAGCATGAATACAATGCTACATGTACCAATAGTTATATAAGGAAATTTTATTTAATATTGTGTTAACTTTAGAAAGTCAGAAGGGGTATAGAAATAACATTATTCGAAAAACAGTATATGTAAAACTATAAAATCTAGGCCAAATAAGAAATTCCAAATAACATTATAATTGAGTAAGGAAGTTAAATAAACCAAGTAAACTAATGAGATTTATATAAGGTGAATCAATCACCAACTACTATAACTGAAACTATACTTTAAAAGAATAATTTAAAAAGATGTATAAAATTATTAAAAAATTTGCAAAATGTAATACCTAATAATTTCAGAGGAGGAATAGTAAATTCATGAATTATAACTAAAATAATGATCAACTGATAAATTTGTAAGAAATTAAGGAAAGGTAAAGAGTTAAATCTATCTGAAATTTATTATAATCATATTTATAACACATAAGATGGCTAAAATTTTGGACAAGAACAGGAAGCAGCTATTGAGCCTATATTTCCAAAATGACAGAAATATAGCAATTTTGACAAAAATCTTTATAAAGATGGACTATTGTATGTCAAATTAAGCAGAAGGAGTTAAAGAAACCAATTATGTAATTACTAGTTCACGAAAGTAATCAATAACCAAAATATATTCTGTATATAATGTACTTTAAATCACATGCATAGGAAGTGATTTATATTTGAAACAATACTTTTCTAATATTAACTTGGCAAGATATTTCAGGAGACGAAGGAAGTAAAACCGTTCTTAATTAACATTCGAAGCGAACGGTTGATTTAAGCTCGCGCTAAGAACCTATATAGCATATATACTTAATGGCGTATAAAGGTTAAAACTATCATGCAGTAAAAAAAAGAAAAACGAGAGTTACCGAAATTGGAATATTAAACTTAAAATCAGTGAACAATACCACCACAAACAGTGAAAACAAACAATACGTAACCGAATATAAGTGAAATAACCCAATAAAACTATCAAACATTAATAATTCACATTACAAACGAACTTCACGATTTTTCGCCACACAGACAAAAGTGAACACACATAATACAAACATTTAATCAGTGAACACAGAACACTTAACCAGGACACCTCTCACAACACAATAGACATTATTCAATATCGCAGAAACAAGGAAGAAGTTGAGAAGGCAACTTTATTGTCAGAAATTCCAGCCACATCATTCTCGGTTTACTTCAATTCAACAACGAGGCGGCGGCCATGATGGTTCCGTGATGCAAAGCGAACTCTACTGATTGGATTCAGCATTCGGCATTGGTTTGACAATTTCAATTTTATAAACATTATATATCATAAATAACTTTGTCATTTATTAATTATTAAGATTTATTTTGTGAATGTTATACTTTCTATACTTGTCCCTTCTCTGACTATTATAATTATAACCGTTCAAAGAACCATTCGAAAATATTTATATAATATAACCTGTATTGAGAATCGATTACCCCTGTGAAAGAGTAGAGCTTTATATAAATATCGATTTTAAATCGATATTTTCACAATAATTGTCAATAAATAATAATAATTCAACTATCTGGTTTTAAATTTATTTCACAAGTTAATATAAGAGTTTTAATTAACCACAGGAAATTTGAAAACACAGTCTGTATTAGGAAATTTCAAAACACATTCACAAGTGAAATACAAAATTTGGGTTTGCATGTTGCAATTAAACATGTATTAATAATGAAAATTTGTAACATAGTCATCTCACTTAAATTGTATTTTTGAAATAATATACTGACAGTTCATTTCTTGTGTGTTAACCAATCACCTAGGTTTTCAAAAGACTATAAACAAGTACTGAGATTTCACACTACAGTAATTCTAACATGATCTATAATACTACTAAAGATGCTTCATACAATAATTAAATGATAATAAAATGTGATTACGAAATGCCAAATAATTGCTTAACAAAATACGTCATTTACAAAATGTATGGCTTGAACTATCTCTCCAAATACATAATTACTATTGCACTTTGTCAAATAACTCAATAGAAAATAGCCAAAACAAGTTTTTGCAATTTAAAACAATTGTCTGTAATGCTATAAGCCACAAAGAAGCAATACACAACTAAATAAGGCAGGTTGGCATGAAGGTACAATAAAACTTGTTCAAAGCGGAATCGCAAGGGACCGAATTTATTTTCCAAATTGGCCAAGTTTCCGCACTATACAAAATTACATAATGTGTAAGAAATTGTATTAAAAACATACAGCCTTACTGTACATACCTGTTTATGATTGAAGATCAGCGGGGTTGGCTGTTGTACGTAGGTGAAACACAAATGTTATTACAGTATTATTATTACACTACACATTACACGATTCAAATGTACAAATCGTTCAGTTTTTTCCACAGATCCAACAAAGAAACTTGTTTCCACTTTTTTGTGAGGCAATTCAGAACGATTTGCTTGAATGTATGCTGAAAGTGTACCATGACGAAGTTACAAAGGAGATCAACAATGCAGATTATACAGCAGTGATTGCAGATGACACAACAGATGTTTCTTGCCAATTTCAATTAGTGATGCTAATACGCTACATTATTGGCGGAAGACCCGTAGAAAGGTTCTGGAAGTTTCTGAATCCCCAAGGCCATGATGCGCGCGCTATTTCAAATTGTATTTTAGAGGAACTTGAACCATTAATCGGTAATAATCCGAATAAACTTGTAGCACAAAGTTACGACGGCGCATCCGTAATGAGTGGGAGGTTCAATGGTGTTCAAAAATTAATACAGGACAAATATCAGTACGCAAATTTTATACATTGCTATGCACATCAAGTCAATCTAGTCATGTCTAAGGCAGGGTCAATCAACCGGCAAGCTCGATCTTTTTTCAAATTTGACTGGAATTTGTACTTTTTTCTCGAATTCCTCACAAAGGACTGAAATTCTGGATGCCGTTGTTCAAAGGTTACCGCGAGGTTCACAAACCAGGTGGAACTTTCATTCTCGTGGAGTAAAGACGGTTTACGATTACCGCAAAGATTTAATCACTGTTATGGAAATCATTGAAAACAGAGATGACATAACGTTACAGACAACAATAACGCAAGCGTCTTCGTACAAGCTATTGCTGAAGAATGAACATTTTGTATTTTGGCTGTCATTTTTTAACAGGGTTATGCCTCATGTTGAAATCATTTTCAAACAACTACAAACAAAATGCACTGATCCTGTCAAAGTTTGGGAACAAGTGCATAACTTTCAACTTAGTAGGCCTATCCAGTCAGTTAGGCACAAGTTGACGACATTACTCAAGAGGTTGAGACCGAACTAGGAAATACAAAGAAGTGAAGACGAAGAAGTGAAGTTTGCAGTAGTGACAAGACTGACAAGAAAAGACAAGCTTTAGAAGTCTGTGACGCCATTATCCTGGAAGTAGAATCAAGGTTTCAATTTACTGAACATCTTGTAGCTACGAGGTTATTTGCAATGAAAGAATTTGACAAATACCAAAGAGAGTTCCCTGATAATTGCCTTCGTGAAATGGTTAAAAAATATCCATTTCTAGAAGAAAAGAAATTGAAAAGCGAACTTCAAGTGTGCTATTGTAGACCCGAATTGAGAAACGTTTCTGGCGGATATCTTTCTTGTTATTAATTATAGATGATGAATTGTGTGACACTTTTGATGAAACAGTTAAGCTTTTAAAGTTGTTGATTACTATGCCTATGTCGACATCAGAAGCAGAGAGGTGTTTCTCCATGATGAAACGAATAAAGAATTTCCTCAGAAACACAATGAAGGAAGAAAGGTTAACTGCGTTGGGCATGCTGTCTTGTGAAAAGGCATTCGTTAATGAAATAGATAACTTTAAGAAAAAAGTTATAGATGTGTTTGCCAGCAAGAAAGAACGACGCATGGACTTTAATTATCGTGCATGTTAACCACATACTGTACAATGTTCACCTGATAAATTCAGACGATAGTGTTTTGTAAATAATGTAATTTCAAATACAGTAGGTTTGGTAGACTTTGTATAAAATACAAAACACATTATTATTATTATTATTATTATTAATAATAATAATAGTAGAGGTTTTTTAGTGGGTGCGAGTCCCACACACCGGAAGACCAGTCAGGTGTCTCCTGATGGTGCATAATGCATTTTACCTCCCCCGCAAAAAAAAAAAAAAAAGTTTTTATAGTCACTACCAGTCAAATTGTCACTGGCCGCCACTGATAGGCTCAATTTGACCTCAAACAAAGCTAACTGTGTGTCCTGATTAATAAATGCCATAAGGATCGTCTCTTCCATGGCAAATGTCTTATGAGAGTACCCGGGTAGCTACAAAACTGTATGAAAAAATGCATCTCTAAAAAATGTGGAAAACTAGGTGCGTTGAATATCATGATGATGTATTAAGGTTTTTAGATTTCATGTCTTTCCTTCCATCAGTCTTAGATACTATTACTCAATCAACTGAAGTATGAGGAAGTTATCATTTTAAGAGCACAGGGGAAAAAAATGAGACTCCATAGAACAGCTTTTTGAGATAAATGGAAACAAAACTTTGAAAACTAATCAATATTCAAATATTATATTTTAATGCTAATATTTTATCAGTAAGGAAAGTACTAAAACAACTTATTTTTTAATTAATTTTTATTTTCTTACCTTTAATAGATGATTTTAAAAATATTAAATTTTTCTACTAATAATTTTATACAAACCACTATGTTGTCTTTGGTATTGACGAGCGCTTTCGGCAGTCAAGCCATCTTCAGGTCATTTACCAACAGAGAAATATGAAACCGTTCGCTTCTTATATACCGGTACCGTTTTACCGGACCTATCTAGCCCTGCCCCCTGACGGAGTAGCACGTCTTACTTAGCTCCACCGGGTAATGTAAGACAACCCACTATGGGTGGAGCTACGTAAGATGTGCTACTCCGTCAGGTGGCGGCTAGATAGGTCCGGTAAAACGGTATATAAGAAGCGAACGGTTTCATATTTCTCTGTTGGTAAATGACCTGAAGATGGCTTGACTACCGAAAGCGCTCGTCAATACCAAAGACAACATAGTGGTTTATATAAAATTATTAGTAGAAATATTTGAGACCACTAACACTCCAATACAACAATATATTAAATTTTGTTTAAGCATCTCAACAAACAGTTCAATAAAGATGAGAGTCCATATTTTGTGCTTGTTCCACCAAACATTGACAACACCAATAACAGTACTTCTTCACATTTTATATCTCATATTCAAATCAAAATTGTTTAGAAAAATAAAATTCATTTAATCTATTTTATCACAAAAGCAAATTAACTCATTTATGGTACCGGTATACCATTAATATTAACAGGAAAAACACACAATACACAAAACTATCTTAACATAGAAAACTAAAATAATATAAGAAACATTACAAAAAACGGGAAGAACACAAAATTATTTAAATGGTAAATTTTCTAAAAATTCTTGGGCTTTTGTGAACAAAATCTTTTCAATTTTTGCAAGTCATCATATTTGGCTTTTGATATTGGTAAGAACTCATTGTATGCTAATTCAGGCAATCAAAATTCTTCTTCAGGCAAGGAAAGATTCATTTTTTTGTGTATTAACGACACTCAGTGGTAGTTCCATTGTAAGAAGCTCTGTGAATAGTCATTCGAGGATGGTATTGAGTTATAGTTAGTTCTTTTACTGGTGTAGTGTAAAAAGGACATTTATTAAAATATATTTCATTTAAAAAATTTTTCCAGGATTTAAAAATTAATTGATTTTTTTTATAGGAAATTACTTTAAATGCAGTTGGATTTACTCTTGCGGTCTCTAGAACATTATTCCAATCATTTGGCAACTCTACAAAGGCTTTTTGATTGGCTAGTCCCATGTTATGGCCGCAGTCAAGATATGAGTGCCCTCGAATTGGAAACATTACTTTTATTTCCTTCAGTCGTTTTACAGTGTGAACTACAAAATGTAACATTCTAAATACAGTGAAGTTTTTGTTTTGTCCGCAACAAGAGTTGCAGAATATTGTAAGCTCCAAAATTTGTGGTGGCAAATGATTCATTATGAAGTCAAATAATATTGATGAAACATCATCTGACCCTTTCTTTCCATGAATTTCAGAGTAGGTGTAAAAAATTGAATCTCCATTAGATAAGGTATGAATATTAAAATTATAGAATGAGAGCTGTCTGCTATCATAAACATCACTTGTTGTTAGGTTAGGTACGGGTAAACAGCTGATTGAGCAGTGCAACCACACATACTGTACTGAATGTATTGGACCATCATCCTTTTTCCTTGAATTCACTGGCACCTTCATCTCTTTTCCCCTGTATAGCTTTTTTTAATATAGCAATAACTTGGTACCCTAATCTCTTTTCCAATTTTTGTGAACAAAAATGAATTCTATATCAAAAAATACATAATACTGAATTCAAAACTCATAATGAGAAAAAATTGACATCTTTTTCCCATGTACTCTTCAATTTGTTCAAAGTTCACTGTTGTCTGAATTTATTTTTAGTGTTATTGTCTCAGCTCATATTTTTGATTTGCTCTACCCTTGGCTTGAAACTTATAAGTAGAGTGTGTGGACACATTGAAGGCCATGAAGTTGGTGAACACCACAATAAAAAGTTGCAGGAGTAACAAGATAACATCATTGGCACTTCAAACAACTCCACAAAAAGTCTGAAGATTTGGCAAGTGAAATGGAAGCAAGAATAAAAGCCAAGAATAGCAGGCTTCCAAAATCCAATCCAATATATAATCACTTTCTGTGGCAGAATATTTCCATTCTACTGTGAATTTGTGTGATTTTCATCCGTTCATATCTGGATTACATGATCTACAGACTTTCTTCTAGATTTTCAAAATCACAAAATCTACAAATTGTAAAAATTCAGAAACTGTTATTATTATAATTTGGGAATTTTATGAAGAGTGTGATCTGAATTGTATTGTAAACACTTTACCTTGTTTTCCAGCTCTAAAAGAACTCAAAATCTGCAAGCAAATGTGAATCAATATCAGAAAACTTTCCCAAATGTCCTGCAGAAGTGTATAGACTCACATCAGTTACCTGATATCAAAATATTGTTTAAATGCTGGTAGTTACAACACTGCCAAGTTACAACAGGCAGAATGTTCATTTTCACTTAAAATTTATGATATAAGATTTACAGTGACTCATGATTGAGTAAATGGACTCATGACCCTCCATGTTCATCATGATAAACAATTTTTTAAGTAACTATAAGTTCAGAAAGCAAGCAATGAATGCTATTTTTTTGGTCTTCTGACGCTGAAGACTTACATATACAACACTACTGAACAAGAAAGACTGCATTGCCTTTCCGTTACTTGAATTAAGAGAACATATAATAGCGTTTTCTCAAAATTAATAGATGGATTTGACTCTGAAATAACTTTCTTTTCAAGAAAGAAAAGTTACTTTTCTACCCTACTTCATTAACAACAAAAGCTACAACTATGTTGTATTTCACAAATGGAGTTTACCACAGTTTTAACAAATAAAAACTAATGTTTATTACACAGGTGTGTGTTAGGTTTATACAAACTTCTTAACTTTTTTCAAAATTTATTCTGAATGAAAAGTTTTTTTGTATTGTTGAATTCATATATACATCAGTTTCCATCTACCACATAGTTCGTTTAGAATCTGCATCACAATTTTTATCAGAAGCAAAATAAATAGTAAAGAAAATGTGTTAAATAAAACTATTAGATATTCAAATTTTTATGAGATATATTTCTTCACACAGAGTTTCATTTAAAATATAATATGACTTTCCTGTCATTAGAATTTAACACAGGTTTTTTTCTTTTCTTTGTAAAGCAAAGTCTGGAGCCCTCTCTCTTTGTATGAAACATCTCCATTCAACCATTGCATTTTGTGAGATTATTTGATTTACATCTATAGAAATAGACTAGACTAATGTTTCAGTTCCCAATTCTTGTCTCTCAGACTTGAGTCAAAAAGTGTAGCAGAATTCGTGAGTAGTGTTATTAGATAATCTATTCTAGATTAGGTGAACAACTTGGAAGCCTGTTTGTTCTCATAACACTGAAATTCTGGATGCATATTCTGTTTAGTATTCAAATTACAACTAGCTGACGTATCATGTAATGTCTCTGGAGGAATAAGGAGTGAAATCTGTGCACCATGACACAGACAGTAACAGATTCAAGAGAGACAGAAAAATGTAAAATAATTTTCTTATTCTCTGTGCTACCGGCTTTTAAGTCACAAGATAAAAAACAACAGTATAATGATTACTTGGCTCCCTGCAAATCATGGAACACAAAGTCAAAAAGCTTTATGAAATATATGGACCATGTCCTTTTATTTTATGTGCAATTCCTTGAATTTTTATAAGAAGCCCATTTTATTTTGATCTTCCACTTCACTGCAAACAAGGCGGCTGGTTCACTTTCCTAATGAAACTGTAATGTTTTCTTGATGTTTTAACAACAAAACTCACCACAACCGAACAAAATGTATCTGGACACAACACTGCAAATCAACAAAGTAAATTTCTCTATTGAATCTGAGATTAGAACATAACACTGTACAATTATTACTATAGAAATAGGATTCTAATTGGCCTTATATTGGCAAGTCTATTACAGTTCCAAAAAATGCCCATGGCCATAGTTGTGTGGTAGTGAATCACTCTCATAGTGAATACTGTTGCAGTATAATGGAAAACTCTTACTCGCGAGGGATATTAACTAATAATGAAAAGCGCAATAAAGGAGAATGAATGTACAGTATAACCTGTTAATAAACACTATTCTAGCTTCAATTCTTAAATATAAGTATATCACAAGGTATATCACTACCAACTCGGAACACAAAGTTTTTTTCTTGGATTTCGTTGTCCATGACGTCTCTGTTGATTAACTAAATATAATTAAATCACTACCGACTTTAATTATACAAAGTTTTTTGTTGGTAAAAATGTAAAAGTTTACCTTATAGCCTGAACCAGGCTTATAAGCGAAAACTGGTTCAGGCTGTAAGGTAAAACTTTTACATTTTTACCATCAAAAAACTTTGTGTTCCAAATCGGTAGTGATATACTTATATTTAGTTAATCAACGGACATGTCATGGACAACAAACTCCAAGACTTTAATTATTATCTGACAGAATTTGACATATTTTCCAAAACAACAAAAAATGATCCAACTTTAAAAACTTGTTCTTAAGAAAATAAAAATACGAATTTTTTAGAATAGTGTTTGTGATATGAAATTTGTACCACGATTTTTTAATTCTGCATCAAAATATAAATGAAACCTAAGATAAAGAAACAAGTTTGTTTTAAGTATAAGTATATCACTACCGAGTTGGAACACAAAAGTTTTTATTGGTAAAAATGTAAAAGTTAAGGTAAGGTAATAGATAAGGTAAAACTTTTACATTTTTACCAATAAAAAACTTTGTATTCCGAGTTCGTAGTGATATATTTATATTTAATTAGTCAACGGACACGTCATGGACAACAAAAACCAAGAATTTAAAAGGTTTTTCATTGTTGACCTATTTTGTGTTTGTAATAAATTTGTTACCAATAAATCTGCGTTTTTGTCTAAAAATTTTTAGTTAGTTATATCAAATTTCACTTTCCTAAAATTTCACTGTAAATTTATTGCGAAACTAGCGCTCACATCGCTTACATTTTGAACTACAGTTCACAAATTTAACGAAGTAACTGTAGAGTCGTTTGTATATATTATGTTGATAAACTAAATATAAATTTAAATTTATTGAAACGATTATGTATTTGAATATATGGTTTGTTGTTGCAGTGTCTGACGGGTAAGTTAGTGAATTTTATTTACGCAACTTCTTCGTAATATAAGAAATGTTTACGTTATGCTAACATCGAAATTTAACCGCCAAAACATAATCATTGGTGTTCTCTGTTTTACGTTAGGAAAATTAACTGTTCAGAAAAAATAATCTAACTATTAAACATAACCTCTTAATAGTTATAGATTAATAACACATGTATCTCACTAACACATTCAAATGATTGATAACTGTGTTTAACTTGAGATAGAAGCTATTATAGGTTAGAATGACGTCAGAGCGCGCAAAGTGTGATAGCAGTTCAATTTGTTGATGAAGGTACAGTTTAGGAATTAAATAACAAAAGCATATAATAACAGTTTTGTTTAATTGTACAAACATTGGCGTTTGTAGGTTTCTTTCCGACATAATTTAAGTCGTGATTACGAAAAAATCGTGTATTTAAAAATTCGGAAGCCAGTACTGCTTAAATGACAGGAGAATATGTAGTATAAGATACACATAATATTTACAAATAATATAAGATTTTGGTAAGATTTTAAACAAGATATTAGATATAAGATATTGATATCTTATAATTTTGCAGATGTTAGGTATTCGTGTTTCCTACATTGTATCAGTGCCAAAAATTTTAAACAGTTTCAAATTTGTTGTTGATTGGTAATAAAGTATATACTTTTGTAAACAAAATGAAGCGAAGAATATTTTTGTTGGGGTAAGACAGAACTATATAATTACTTTTGGAAAGTGAGGAAATGAATAGCCATTTATTGATACTATATTTAATTAAGAAGAAAATTGCAATGTTAGTATGTAATTGAGTATTGTGATATTTAATTCTATTTTTTTTTACAACTAGAAAAGTTTTATAATGAAATATTAATTTGTGGTATTATGTTAAATTACTGCTACTTACTGGTGAACTTAGTTAACCTGCAAAAGTTAATTCGTGTAGAAGTACAATTCCAAGTAATATTCTTAGATTTAAAAGTTTTCATGTTATTGCTATTTTATCATATAAAATGTATTGTGTGTATTTATGTTACATGTTATAATGTATTATTAAAATTGTTAAGGCAGTACTTTGCTTGTATAATACTAAATAATTAATTACATTGAAGGTTAGGTGAGATAATAGTTCATAAGTTGTGTAGATGTTGTGTTCTAGTGCATGTCTAGAGCAGTATTTCCCTGTTTTCCAAATTTCAATTACTTGGGATCCACTGATTAAGTTGGAATTTTTTGTGATCTATGAAACAATTTTTGCAAAAAAATAGGAAAATGAAATAGTTTAGAGTAGAGAAATAGTAGGCTATTATTTTGACTTAAATAAAGTATTTGATTAATATGGTACCTTGGTTTTAATGATTTTCTAACAGCTGCTCTTTTTCGCTGGCAGCAGTACAACATAAAGTAAGTCTTTCTGTAGCCATTTTTCCACCTTTACACTCTTCATTTTGTAGTGTCCATGATTTATTTGGTACATCTCTAAAATATAATCCCGTCTCATCAATGTTGTGTCACTTAATTCTTGGTAAGACAGAAACTTGGTAAGCTGTCTTTCCAGTCGTTGACTTCATTAACAGCTACAGCCGCACCTTCACCTGAAATTATTTTGAATGATATGTTGTACCCTTTTCTAAAACATTCCAGCCACTCATTATCTGCTACAGAATTTTCAACTTTAATTTCAGTAGCAATTTTGAGTGCATTTCCTGTAACATCCTCCCATTATCTGGAAGGTTTTTTTTGCACGGGCACATGTAAATAACTCATAAAGAATTTTTACTTGTCTAGACTTTGATTTGCGGTTTCTTTTTATTTCCCAGTTCATATTGGATTGCCATTTATTTCAATTTCATTGCCAAAACACTCTTTAACACTTTAAAAAACAACACTTCACTTAGCTTCTAAATTAATATACTGTACACTATTCCTTTCCTACTCATTTTTGACACACTGTTAAACTACGGTTACTGTTACATTACACTACAGATTATGAGAACACTTCTTAAACTCACACAGATCGTTTATGCCAATTCAACGTTATAACAGTTTCAACAGTTCGGAACGTTTGTGTGTTACTGTTTACGTTATGGAAACTTCAACAGTGTATTTTTTACAAGTAACAATTTGTAAACTGAAAAGTGCGGCTAGGTCGTTTCAGTTGGTTAGTTACAAACACTACTTGAGTATTCTTAGAAATCTGTACTGTCAAACTATTTTGTCTGCTGTATTGTGTTAAAGATGACTGAACGTCAGTGACCATTTAAGCAAGTGAATGAACCCATTATAGGCTGACTGCTGGACAAGGGAAGAAGTGACCATTTAAGGGAGGGGAAATTTACATTGGTCTTACAGAAAATAAAATCTGTTCCTTAGAAAAGTGGCCATTCATAAAGGTTACTGCAGAATAAAAGTGGTCGTTAGGTCAGATTGTATTGTAGTATGTATGATTAATTTAAGCAAGAACTTCAAGACATCTACTCTTTACACAGTGTACATTCAGGCAGTAGCTCAATAGCCCATGTACATGCTTAAAATGATTTGTCACTGATAAGGTCACACACACATACACACACTCATGCGTGTGCACGTGTGTGCGCACGCAGAGTCTTTATAACATGTGTACTACTTCTCATGGTTGGGGTATATAAGACTTTTTTTGAAATTTTAACTGAACCAATATTATTCTTCCATTCAGTGATACTATTCAGTGACATTTATCAACGTGGAAATGTATACTGCACATTACTCAGTACGCCTTGTCATCAAAGTCTAGTGCAGCGGTCTCCAAACTAATGCCGGTAGGCCGGATCCGGCCCGCAAAGGGTCATTGTCCGGCCTGTGGCAACCCGGCCGATGCTGCGTGCAGGTTTTAAATAGATCGTCAAAATACTTCAAATATTATAACATTTTACTAAATAACTAAACAAGAAATAAGTATAAAATCGAAGTCAGAGCTAACTTGTCAGACAAACACTTGAAATCCATTCTAGTGATAACAGCAAAAGTTGACCCAAAATGAACAGACATTATACGTCAGAAGCAACTCCACGCATCCCATACGTACATAAGAAAACCAAAAAATAATACATAAGAAATATCTTTGAATGTTACTTTTTCCTTACTTTTATTTACATTATTTTGAATAAATTAATTTCTTTTCTTTGGAAAAGTCTGCTTAATTTTTATTTAAATACCTGTTTTATTGAGTTGATTATTTTGTAAACTAAAAAAAAAGTTTACAATATAAATATGTGTGTGTGTGTGTGTGTGTGTGTGTTGTTGTTGTTGTTGTTGGCCCGCCTGATTTCCAAGATTATTCAATTCGGCCCTCAAGTGAAAAAGTTTGGAGACCCCTGGTGTAGTTTAACCATCATTTAACCTGTTAAAATTCTCATGACTGTCATTTGGGAGGCCAAAGATACTGTGTACATCGATGTTTTTATTTCAACAAAGAACAGTGAATGCTTGCACTAGTCTGAACTCTTAGGCAAGATTAGAGAGACGTACAAGTTCAAAAGGCACAAGATTCCAATCTGCAGTGACTTGCTTCTTCACTATAATGCCCTGACTGACATTGCAGTTGGTATGCAAGCAGATTTGGAGTAACGTCTACACAACTTACTTTGTATCATCACCTCTATAATCCAGATCTATCACTAGGCCTATGTGATTTTTATTTGTTTGGACCTCTAAAAAAAAAAGGAGCAGTAAAAATTTGTCCAGTGACAAAGAGGTGAAGACTTGGTGCACAATTGAGTACAAAGACATCCAGTAAATGTTTATGAGGAAGGAATAAAAAAATTGCCATTCCATGAGAAAAATGTGTAGATAATAGGGGAAGCTATGTGGAAAAATAATTTTGGATTTGTTTTCTCAAATATCAATCTAATAAACAAATTTCACAAAAAGTCTCATTTATATTTGATCGACCCTCTTATATGTATCAGTATACAGTATGGTATAATATAGTATAGTATTTGTATTTAATATACTGTGTGTGTGTGTGTGTGTGTGTGTGTGTGTGTGTGTGTGTGTGTGTGTGTGTGTAGCACACTCTAAAGTCTAAAAGGCATAATTACAGATGCAGATGTAGTTATTGCAGTTTTTTTACAGTGTGGTTGGTTGCGGAAATGTGCACAAGAGACCTTACACTGTTTTGTTACAGCACTTTCAAGGCCAAAAATGTCTTTGATGTAAGGGTCAATTCAATTCTGCCAACTAGCTAGCATGTCTTGTTTAGGGATAGTTTTGAGTGTGCACGTGCAGTGAAGTTTAACATTATACTGCTTCCTATCATGACTGAAGCGCAGAATTTACAAAATAACCTAACATTTTGTCTCCATTTTCAAATAGAAATGCCCTTTAGTCTCGTTTTTGTAAAGCAGTAAAATTATTTCTTTACTGTTCTCAAAAATTCTTTACGGTATTGCCCTATATTCTCATATTGTAGTGTTAAAATTTATTTTATCACCTTTCTGCTGCATATATTATTCTTATTTCTACAACGCAATTGTTGCAAGTTAATAATGAACACAGACTATTGTAATGTGTACTTCAATTATTTAATGCAAAAAATTACACACTCCACTCATTAATGGTGTAGTGATAATCTTAAAAATATTAATAATAATAATATTTGTTCTGTCAGAAAATTATCTTTAACTTTTACAAAACAACACAAACATAATAGTAACGATTGTGTATACCTCAAGTACACCATAACCACAGACTGTGAACACAACTATATAGAGTTTAATTAAGAAAGTTGTGTTAGTGGTTATAATCACAAACAGAATTATCACTGTTCCAGACCACTATAGAAAAGTGATTCCGATTAGCGCTTTCAAGCTTGTCAGATCGGAAATAACAACCAGAATAAAACAAACTCTTTACACCCCCACCCGCCCCACTGTCCACACACACACACACACACACACACACACACACACACACACACACACACACACACACACACACACACACACACACACACACACACACACACACACACACACACACACACACACACACACACACACACACACACACACACACACACACACACACACACACACACACACACACACACACACACACACACACACACACACACACACACACACACACCTCTGCAAACAAACTATAAGTCAAATGTCTCTTCCCAACCTCCGAGCCCTGTGACGCTCGTCTGTACATTTACATATTTTCTAGCACATTCTGTGTGTGTGTGTGTGTGCATTCTTTTTAAAACTTAACGTTGTAAAGCCTTTCTCATTCATACTTTTGGGCGCAGTCACTCACCCTTATTTCAAAACCCTCCATATATGCAATTTAATTCTTAATGTTATCTATCTGTCCTCTACCTTTTACTTCTTAATTATATTATAAAATATTTCTTCATTATCAAATTTAGTTTTAGTATTCATTAAATTGTCTAACCCTTTCTCTCTTTCTTTCAACATTTCTAACTCCTCCCTAAGCTTTCTTTCAATTGTGTTATTTACTACTTTTAAAATTTCATATTTTTCCAAAGGATTTACAAACTTATGGTTCTCTTCTATGAAATGTCTTGCATATAATGAATTCGTTGTTGTGTTACCTTCTCCACTTTTGTGGTCAGACAACCTGCATACGAATTACCGTCCTGTCTCACCTAGGTACACTTTGTTGCATTCTTTACATTTTACAAGATGATGAGAAGGACAGTGGGACAGGTGGGGGTGTGAAGAGTTTGTTTTACTCTGGTTGTTATTTCCGATCTGACGAGCTGAGAAGCTTGAAAGCGCTAATCGGAATAATTTTTCTATAGTGGTGTACAACAGTGATAATTCTGTTTGTATAAAGTTTGTCCATTACTGACTTTTATTAATTAGTAACTATTTAACATGCTATGGAGATTCAGTAAGAGCCCCAAAAGTTGCTAGTTATAATGTTTGTTCTGTTTAATCGGAATATGAGTTCTGGGTGGTAATACAAGCTGCCTACAGTATTCCCAAAACTGATAACTATGCTTGGAAAGTTTCCATGAATCTCTTGTAGTGGCAGCTCCAGCTTGTCAAAGATGAGGGGACTGGGTGGGCCAGACTGATATCTGAGTAGGCCACACTGAAAAAATATTTACATGGAGGCAAATTCATAAATAGAATTGTAACTGCTGCGGCCGTTACATTAAAAATTTAAAACTAGACCCTTAGCCTAGATGAAGCAAAAATGTGCTGGAGCCCAGACTGACAGGACGTGCAATAAAACTCTCATTTAACAGTAACAAATTTTTTATTAGTTGTAACGTGTCAAAATTGGGTAATTTCATTTATTACTGTTAATGGGGAATTTGTATTTTTATTTATTTCATTTTTGGGGTTTTGCAAAAAATATTGTGTAAACGTTATTTCCATTATAACTGACCACGTGGCAAGAAACAGTGTTGAAACAAAGGCAAGGCGCAATTTCTGTGGTGTAACTCGGCAAGGAATTCGGACCACCCTAATTTTCTCAGAACTCGGTATATGTGTGACGATGCACGCACTTAACATCTCAAGTAGGGGCGCTGTAGTGACGCCGTGAAACTCCAACGGTGCTGTAAAAAATGGCGCATGAACGAACAGTTTGTGATATCAGCAAGATGAACTACAGGAAATATCGTTAAGCCCCGCCCACTGCTAGTGACATCAGTCTAGCAGCGACAGATATCGTCCCCGGTTACCACACAAAAAACACATTATGTGCCATGCATAGAGTGAATAAACCACAGCAATTCAGCTTGAACGGCAACGAAAATCTGTTGGCAGTGAATACACAGTTCCTCCCGCTCAGCACAGGACGCTTCCCAGTTGATTAACTGATCGCTCCGGCGCCGGACCGAGCCAAGTCAGGCTCGTCACAAAACTTTATATTTTAATAGTAAAAAGTGTAATAGGAGAAAAATTTATGTGACCGCGGTCGAGTAAAAAAAAAAAAAGGGTAAAGAAATTAACTGTATAATTTTCGGACAGTAAACAACAAGAAATTAACAGAAGATGAGTGCGCGCGCGAACCACGTTGCTGGCGGTTTAAGTGTAAGGGCTGGGGGCTTTATTATAAAATGTTAAGGGGTTCATAATTTAGTGTGTTTGAGTGAGTGTTAAAAAATTGCAGGCTGGGCTCTGTCTGTATATCTGTTTTATATAGTGATCAGTAAGGTAAGATATTAGAGTAAGTTAGTATGTAGAAGATGGCAACAGAACAAAGAAACATGTAACTTAATCTGTAAAACACTGAGCAAAGTTTTGAACAAAATTTTAAAATGATTCTGATTAATTAAAAATTAGTAATTTCTCTTCAAGATTGTGTCGAGTTAATTATTGCACAACCTGTACACATGTTTGTATCTAACGTACTTGTGATTGGATCCTGGCCCGTAACAGAGTCTTGGCAGGTAGGTGGAAATTATATTGTATTTTGTATTTAATAAATTTTAATTTATTATAGAGTATAACAAATGGCGCCCGTGACAGGCATGAATTTTAATATATTTAATTAAATTCCACATCTACAAAGATGCAGACATGTGTTAGGTTAGCGTGATAAAATGAAAATGCGTTATGTACGCAAAGCTATACCGAAAGTAATATAGAGAGTATATTACAAAAAATTAAGTAATTAGATTATTAATATTTTGAATATCAATTATAAAAAATGTCAGATAACGAGAATAAAGTAAATGAAAATAGTGTCGAAAATTTTGACGACTCAAACATGAGCAATTTTGAAACACATTCGACTCCAAGTGCGAGTCAGAATGAAACAGAAATAAGTGAAACAGAATAAAGAATTATGGATGAAGGAATTCATTCAACGCCAATTCAGAATAAAAACTCAGATAACAATAATATGATGAAATATTTATGTAGCATGGTATGCAGTATGAAAGAGAGTTCAGACAAGCAACAGGCGATGTTAGAGTTAAAATTTAACGAAATAAAGAGTGATTCAAATATTAAATATAATGAAATAAATGCTAGACTTGATGAGAAATTCGAGGTTCAAAAGAACAGTTTTGATGAGTTAACAAACCAAATTAAAGAAATGAATAAATGTTGTAAAAATACCCATGAAACAATAAAAAATAGTTTGTATAAATTAGAAGGGAGTGTGGAGTGATACAGTTTGTATCACTACAAAATTGTAGTGATAAATGTAAAAATATGATATCGGATAAAGAGTTAACAAATAATGATGATGTTGAAAATAATGAGAATAATAATATTGAGTATAGTAATATATTTGAAGAATTAGTATCAGAGACTGATACGGTGAAAATAAATAATGAAAGTACTGATGAGTTTGTGGAATGCGATAATGAAAGATTAATGTGTATTTACGAGTTAGAGAGAGAGAGAAAAAATAATGTTGTGGTAGAGTGGGGACAGAGGGTAAATTTTCCCCTTATTGTTGATAATGTTTATGATGATTTATTGAGTTCACAAGTGTTGTTGTTGAAGGGCAAGAGTCCCGTATTGATAGATGAATTGAAGTGTTTATTTTTGTCGTGTAATTTTGTACCCTCTGTCCGGAATAATTGTGAGAGTGTGAGTTGGTATTGTGATGAGAGAGATGTAAGTAGAGAATGGTATGTTAATAAAGTAACAGAATTGTATAATTTGAATAGAAGGTATGACGAATGGAAAGAAAGTTTAAAAGTATATTTGAATAATAATGACTATAATGATTTAACCAAAGTAATTAACCCGATAATGAGTGAATTTACTGACGGAGATTTAACAAAAATACCTAACGTCGACTGGTTTAATGAGTATTTGGGTAAAATGAATGAAGTCAGTTTTTATGGTTATAACACACAAAACAATGATTTGTTTGTCAATAAAAGTGAACAGTGTGGTAAAACACCAAGGTTAATCTGGGACGATGGAGGTTAAACTATAAAACAATAAAAGACAGTGATAAACATTATGTTTTATGGTTCTGACATGGCAGATTTGGACAATGAAGTGCGGAAAAACTGAACAGTTAATAACTAAAGTTTGTAAATAATTGTAGTGCATTTATTTGTGTGTATTGTATAAGGTCAGCTAAACAATGTATGTATATAGGTAAGTGATAATAATCAAATTAATACTTTGCAATTTAAATAAATAATAACATTAATTTTGGAAACAGTAATTGGCTAATTTGTATAATGGCAAACAATAATAATGGAATTTGTATTTTCAGTAATTAATTTAATCAAACCAGTTTGATATGTTTTAAATATTTTGAGTGATTATGTAACTGCTAAGTAATTAAATTCTTTAAATGAATGCAATTTATTTTACGAGATTTGGAATTTGGTAATAGATGGCTAAATTGTTTGATGTAAACTGATATTTGTGTTAAATGTTTCAGAGGTGAGGTGAAAGTATTGGGGTGTAGGGGGTAGATGTTATGTGTATACCATGTTAAATGGAATGTAAGTATAGAACTTTTACAATATGAATCATGTATAATAAAAATGTTTACAGGTGTAACTAAGATTTTAATTCAGTAGTGAGATTATTTGAAATAATTGTGTTCAATAAAAATGATAATTAAAAAATTTAATAATAAAGGAAAAATGATATATACTAATTATTAATAATAAATGTTGAAAATTTTAAGAATGTCCAATGGTAGAAGGTTATGAATGAGTTAAATGATTATTGACGAAAATATTATAGTAGAATGTATATAAAAATTTAATTAGTTAGTTATTAAGTTGCTATTGCGGGAGTGGCCTGTGCCCTCGTAGATAGTGAAATGGGTTGGGGGTAACCGAGAGTGTTACCTCCATCAGAGGCGAAAATGGCGAAAATGTGCGACACACCTTTTTTCGTGCAAATTAAATTTGCACACTGATAGACGATCGTGTCGCACATACTAATGATGAGTGTAACAGGCACTGAAATGAAGTTAGATTTCCCCGACTTTTCGGGCGATTACTGCCTTACCAGCACTAATCGTGGATTTGGCTAGCAGCCAGCTATGGTCATATCAAGTCCCTTGACCATAGCTGACTTGAAATTGGTATATAGTAGAAATCAAATGGGGGGTGAACTTTAGTGGAAATCCAGGTACTATGGAACAGCGGCTACCACTCTGCCCGCATGGGGGCAGCAAAGCCAGGTTGTAGACCCGTTTAAGGGCATGTAATTATAGACAGGAATATGTTGATATTCAGACGTTTAAAATGTAACAGCCGAAGCAAAGACACGGAGAGGTCAAACTACTCCAAAATATGCCGTCTTTGCAGAAGCAAAAGGGCGATACAGTCCTCCACAATTTGCAATAGAGTGTGTGGATGGGAGGTGGCTCAGATGAGCTACGAATTTAAATTTTACAACATAAAAAATTTTGCTAATTCAAAGTTTGATCCAATAAAAATGCTTGTGCTCTGTTTAAGTAATTAGATGCTCAGACACTCAATATAAGGTGTTTATGCTATAATTTTAAATGTATTATTTTATTATCGTAGGTTAGATATAAGCATTGATAACAATATGTGTCTTCATTATGTGTGTATATTGGCAACCAAGTAAATAATTAAACCGTCTGGCAGGCGGTCAACATAAATGATCAGAATCAGAAAAAGGGGAAACAAGGAGGTGAGAAGTAAGGAGAAAATATATATATATATATTTCATGTAATTTGTTCAAGTTTGAGATGTGTTTTAATTATGTTAGGAGATCAGCTGATTAGCAATAAAACGTCACTGGTAAAATGGTTTACAAATGTTCCAAGTAATTAAAGTTCAATGTAATGTTTTAATGTATTACAGATGTTTTAAAGTAATGATAAAAAATAATTTGATAAGGTGAGAAGTAAAGTAATAATTTATGCAAGTCAACAAGAGATAGTTTTTGGGTGATGAATATTTTATGGGACATATAGATCTGTCCAAAGTGAGGTCAAAGTTAAAGTTGAAATAGTAGAGATGAAAAGAATGTAATGTCGTTTTGAATTAATGTATGTTAGAGAGTTTTAAGAAGTATTGATGTTGACACAGTAGTAATGGAGAATTTATGTAGAGTTTTGAGCGATATATTGATGTTTATGATTGATGATGTTCTTTTGTTGTAGTGGTAGTAAGGTAATGAGATTGAGATTTTGGGGATGGCAATTTTGTAGTAGGGGATAGTGTAATGTGGGAGTCCGCAACATAATGATAAGTTGGGACGGGATTGGGACCGATTTAGTGGGACGGGGCCGCCTTAGGTAGAATCCAGGGGCCAGATAAGGGAAATGAGTTTTTGGGGGGGGGAAACACGTATCCTATGTACAAAGGGTTAGAGAGTATTTTTTTATATATATAGAGAGAAGGTGGCGAATTGAGTTTAATGATAAGTTGGGGTTGGAGAGTGTTTGGTAGATGTTTTTGATAGAGATGGGTGTCATATTAGTTAACGTTGATGAGTATTAGAGTCAAAGGGAGAAAGATTATAGATGTATACAGATCAAGTAGTACAGTCAATGAGAATAAATGTTTAAATCACCCACCGTAATGAAGAATAAGATTGTCAAGTACAGAAAGCGATTTGCAATAAGAATGTATAAAATTTTTTATTTTGAAACCAGTGACAAAATTTGGATAGAATTTGAGAATAATGTAAAATTAAGAGTTGTTTATTTTGAATAATTTAAATGTCAATTTGCTTATTATTTATAATAATATTTTGTTATTTTAAATGTTTTATTTTATTATGTTTTTGTGTTTTGAGAGAGAATATTACAGATGTCGAATGTATTCACAGATGTCACTTATACATAACACATGTGGGTCAAGGTTGTGGACTTGACCTAGTTTCGATCAGCTGACAGCGAGGTCATATAAGTTAATAGTAAGGAAGTCAATTTAACTTTTGTTTTTTGATCAATTTAAACAAATTCTGAATAATTTCTATATGTAAAGGAAACATTTTAATAAATTTAAATTTTTTTCTTGGAATTTTAAAATTTTTTTTGGAGAATATTTTTGTTTGAAGGAAAAAAAAAATGATTTTTCGCCTGCCAGCTAATGAATATTTTGAGTATCGATTATTTTATCATTTGTGTATTAACCATGTTTAATTTTAGTGATTTATTGTATTGACTTGTATCGTTAGACTCTAAGTATTCACATGTTAGGTTCAGGATATGTTCAATTAGAAGAAATGTTTAAATTCCCTTATTTTAAATAAAAACAGAAAACAATGAAGAGAATAATTTAGAATTTATAAAAAATTTATGAATCAATTTAGATAACTTTTAAAAATTTTTCAATTTTATGATATGTGATGTCAATATGTAATGTGAGTGTGTGTGAGCCCAGTATCTGCTAAAGGCAGCCCAGCTTGCATACAAGGAGAAACATATCGGTGGAGGATCTGGCATAATCTAAGCCAGGGATTGAGGATTTTGGGGGGTAGCATGTTAGAAGGTGAAGTGGGCTGTGGTACTTGTCTGTTCGATTTTTCGGTGTTGGGATCTCTTACGGAGAAGTCCAGTGATCTCGTTCAGATGCGTCCATAGTTGCCGAGCCAGGGGGGTCATGTACCCATGCAGATTAAGAACAAGGGGGTTGTTGGCACCAGTTCCTCACCGGTCCTCTTAGGGGTTATCAATGAGATTTCTTCTGTTCTGGACAGCAGAATTCTCATTGAGGGGGTATTGTAACGTGTCAAAATTGGGTAATTTCATTTATTACTGTTAATGGGGAATTTGTATTTTTATTTATTTCATTTTTGGTGTTTTGTAAAAAATATTGTGTAAACGTTATTTCCATTATAACTGACCACGTGGCAAGAAACAGTGTTGAAACAAAGGCAAGGCGCAATTTCTGTGGTGTAACTCGGCAAGGAATTCGGACCACCCTAATTTTCTCAGAACTCGGTATATGTGTGATGATGCACGCACTTAACATCTCAAGTAGGGGCGCTGTAGTGACGCCGTGAAACTCCAACGGCGCTGTAAAAAATGGCGCATGAACGAACAGTTTGTGATATCAGCAAGATGAACTACAGGAAATATCGTTAAGCCCCGCCCACTGCTAGTGACATCAGTCTAGCAGCGACAGATATCGTCCCCGGTTACCACACAAAAAACACATTATGTGCCATGCATAGAGTGAATAAACCACAGCAATTCAGCTTGAACGGCGACGAAAATCTGTTGGCAGTGAATACACAGTTCCTCCCGCTCAGCACAGGACGCTTCCCAGTTGATTAACTGATCGCTCCGGCGCCGGACCGAGCCAAGTCAGGCTCATCACAAAACTTTATATTTTAATAGTAAAAAGTGTAATAGGAGAAAAATTTATGTGACCGCGGTCGAGTAAAAAAGAAAAGGGTAAAGAAATTAACTGTATAATTTTCGGACAGTAAACAACAAGAAATTAACAGAAGATGAGTGCACGCACGAACCACGTTGCCGGCGGTTTAAGTGTAAGGGCTGGGGGCTTTATTATAAAATGTTAAGGGGTTCATAATTTAGTGTGTTTGAGTGAGTGTTAAAAAATTGCAGGCTGGGCTCTGTCTGTATATCTGTTTTATATAGTGATCAGTAAGGTAAGATATTAGAGTAAGTTAGTATGTAGAAGATGGCAACAGAACAAAGAAACATGTAACTTAATCTGTAAAACACTGAGCAAAGTTTCGAGATATTAGAGTAAGTTAGTATGTAGAAGATGGCAACAGAACAAAGAAACATGTAACTTAATCTGTAAAACACTGAGCAAAGTTTTGAACAAAATTTTAAAATGATTCTGATTAATTAAAAATTAGTAATTTCTCTTCAAGATTGTGTCGAGTTAATTATTGCACAACCTGTACACATGTTTGTATCTAACGTACTTGTGATTGGATCCTGGCCCGTAACAGAGTCTTGGCAGGTAGGTGGAAATTATATTGTATTTTGTATTTAATAAATTTTAATTTATTATAGAGTATAACATAGTGTGTTCTTATTTCATTAACATGACATATTTGTACACGTGAAAGATCGCACCGAGGGCACGTGAACATCAAACTCTAGATGAGCCCTACATAAAATCTACATTGCCTACACTCAATATCTCTATACCCCCAAAAAAAACTGGGGACACAAACCCTGAATGCGGTATGGATCGGACCCATACCGATATAACACAACTCGGAAATTATCGACCGGGTCCTGTCGTAGCTGAGATGACCGGGTGTAGACAAAACCTTCCGCCAAAATTTCTGACATTTTCAAACTTTATATACAAAAACAAACATGAAGGCTGTTCTCGTGAAGACAGGCCAATAGCAATCAGTGACTAGCTATCAGGATTTACATAATTGAAACAACACAAACAATTCAGCACATCACATCACATAACAAAAGAAAGAAAAAGGAAAACCTTGACTCCCTTCAAGTGTCCTCAGGGTCCCCTAACGATGCAAGAGAAAGGGCGAAGACCAAAAGGCAGAGCAAGCTCCCGTAATGCAGCAACAAGAATACATACAACAAAAATGATCCCCCCCAAAAAATTACCATAAATATAGACACGCAAATAAATACCATATAATATTCGAATAAATATAACATGACACCCAATAACCAATTCATAAAATCATTAAATCCAATTAACCAATTAATTATAACTCATTAAATCCTTCATGATGATGATTCAAATTCAGATAATTTTATAAGTCAAGGATCATGTAGCTCAAAGTCACCAACAAAGGTGCCTGGTCCGACCATATCCGCATTCTTCAAATAATTAAATCATGTATATTGTAATATAACAGAGTATTTACGAGTGTAGATTAGTATGTGAGCAATTGTGTGCTCGTCTTATTTAATTATGCCCCACTGTTGTAAGCGCCATCTGTAGTGTATCAGTGTATTTACGAGTGTTGATACGGTTGCGGGTTTATTTTGTTCAGCCCCACGTTGTTGACGTCATCTGTAATATAACAGTGTAGTGTGGGTTTTATTTTATGTGTTTTGAGTTTTGAAGAGTTTTATTTAGTGTAAATTGCCTCCACTTATGTCAAATACGGATCGGCCGCCGCAATCGATTGTCCTCGAGCACCCCGTTCTTTTTCCAAATGCTTCGGTCCGTTCGCTGCTCACTCTCCAGTTGAATTACCTGTAATTGTCCTGTAAACCTTCAAATTATCTACAATGACAACTCCTTTGATTCCAAATAACAATATTTATTTTCTTTAAAGTTGTTCAGAGAAACGAACAATTGTAACGTGTCAAAATTTGAGTAAATTTATTTCTTACAGTAGGGGGCATTTGTATTTTTATTTATTTCATTTTGTGTGGGATTTTATAAATTTATTGTAAAAGTTTTATTATACGGCCAACGTTATTTCCATTACAACAGAACACGTGTTGAGAAACAGTGTTAGAACAAAGCAGAGACGCAGTACTGTATTGTGTAACTCGGCAAAGGAATTCGTACCCCCTTCGAAATTCTCAGAAATGTGCATAAGTGTAACCACTCACGCACGGCACTACTCAAGTACGAGCTCGGAATGACGCCGTCAGCCTAAAACCAAGATGTCGAGAGAACAAATTTTTTCATAGTCTCCTTACCGATCCTCAGGAAATGATGCTAAGGACTGCCCACTTTTAGTGACGTCAACCGTGCTTCACAAATATCGCCCACGGTCATAACACAAAAGACACCTGTGTTGAATGAACAGTGACGAAAGATACGATCAGGAGGCAGTGAAGTTTCCGCTCTGCCTGAGTGTTTTGGAGGGAGGCATGTTGGTAACGCTCTTCCCAGTCGACTAACACCCTACGCCGCGCGTGGCTGCTATCAGTTTTGTGCCCGGGCAAAATTTCACATTTTTTTCTTAAGTCGGCCGACAAAATAACTATGTGAGTGCCTCTAGTGACGATGAATAACTATTGAACGTGATTAAATGCTACAAGCTTATAAAAATCCGGAGAATGAAAGACTTTGGTAAACGCAACACGTGGTCGGGTAATACGACGCCACACACGTAATGTTACACATTAAAGACTTATATCATTAATTTTACATAAAAAATGGGGTGTTTTTTGTATTAGTAAGGGGTGTTAAGAATGTGAGTAGTGAGTGCGCAGGCTGGGCTATTTTTAAAGTACGTAAGTAGTAGGAAGTAAGCATAGTAAGTAAGCTGTAATAGTTACACGATCTTTAAAACATGTAAAACTTATTTTGGAGAAAACTTATAAATTCAATATTTCTGATTAATAAACAAAAAAAAAAAATAATTTCTCTTCCAAAAAATTGAGAGTTAGATTCTTTCAAAACCTTAGTTCGTTTTATGTACTGTCAGAGTTCGTCGAACGAAATGGGTTCGTCCCCGCTGCACGATCCGGCCAGATCGAAGATTCAAGGTAAGTGGGAGTTTTAATCTGAATAAATAAAATACCAAAAAAGAATAGAGTTACACAGTCGACTTGTGTCGAAAACAAATATGTGTCGGGTCGACTCTAGCGCTCAATTCGACTTTTACACTAACAAATTGTTCCAAATAACAACTACAAAACAGGTTAATTACCTACCGTCACGCTTTTTGAAATCCGAAAAAAGGATTACTCGAGTTTCGACACATTAAGTGTCATCTTCAGATCCTCGATGAATATAAGTTAAAAATACATTTGTTGATGTATGCACATCCCGTCAGATAATAAAAACAACACAAACATAACAACAAAAATACTTAAATAATTTAACACATATTAAAACACGAGACAAAACAGAACGAAAACACGATACACGCGGCCGACGTGGACCTGCACAGGAGCACGTTATGCGCGATAAAATCAATCGATACCGATTTGACCTTTGATAAATTTTATCGATCTGACACAGCTAGTATCTCGTTCGATATCGTTCACTCTATTAAATAGAATATTATTTTTATGGATCGATTTTACTTCCATATTCCTTAAGGAATGGAAGTATGGTGATGGCAAAAAAAATCGTGTTCGAGATTATTGCAGATTCTGATTCTACTACACTCAAAACATGAAAAAAAGTCGTTTTCCGAAAAGTGTCTGTCTGTGTGTCTGTCTGTCTGTGTGTCTGTCTGTAGATTTTTTCTATGGCAAACGATAACTGCCGCAAATTCAAACAGAATCAAATAATTTTTTGCATACAGCCCTGATTTGTAGAGTACTCGCGACCTATTGTTTTTGCTGAAGATCGGTTGAGGGAAAGGGGTAGTTTACCTGCAACGGTTTTTTTTTATCAAGGGAAATTTTTTTTTTGGCAAACGATAACAGCCGCAAATTCAAACAGAATCAAATAATTTTTCGCATACAGCCCTGAATTGTAGAGTTCTCAAGACCTATTGTTTTTGGTGAAGATCGGTTAAGGGAAAGGGGTAGTTTACCTGTAACGTTTTATGTTTTAACAAGGGTATTTCCTATGGCAAACGATAACAGCCGCAAATTCAAACAGAATCAAAAGATTATTTGCATACAGCCCTAAATTGTAGAGTTCTCAAGACCTATTGTTTTTGGTGAAGATCGGTTAAGGGAAAGGGGTAGTTTACCTACAACGTTTTTTTAACAAGGGCATTTTCTATGGCAAACGATAACAGCCGCAAGTTCAAACAGAATCAAATAATTTTCTGCATACAACCCTGATTTGTAGAGTACTCAAGACCTATTGTTTTTGGTGAAGATCGGTTAAGGGGAAGGGGTATTTACCTGCAACGTTTTTTTTTCTATGGCAAACGATAACTGCCGCAAATTCAAACAGAATCAAATAATTTTTTGCATACATCCCTGAATTGTAGAGGTCTCAAGGACTTTCGATTTTGGTGAAGATCGGTTAAGGGGAAGGGGTAGTTTACCTGCAACCTTTTACGTTTTAACAAGAGTAAAGTACTTGAAAATTTATTTAAACTTTTTGAAACAATGGTAATTGTTGAAAATAAAATAATTTTGTTGCCAGGTAACAAAAATAAAGTCATTTTGATTATAAAATATAAATATTTACAAGAAAAGAATTTTCAGTTTTCAAAATTTAAATATATTTTTATAAAACAATGGGTTCTTCATTGAGGTGGGGACTTGACGACAGTGACAGGGCTTTCCACCAAATTCAGCAGAGTGACAGGTAGGCCCAACTCTGATTGGCTCCTCAGATTTCCCCAGCGTTAGTAGGTTCTATGAAAATATTTTATTTCAAAAATGATTTTAAATATAAATCTTAGATATGTTTTATAAATCTCATGTTTTATGTTTTAACATGGGTAATTCTTTATATGACGAACCATAACTGCCGTAAATTCAAACAGAATCAAATAATTTTTACATATGTGCCTGAGCTATAGAGAACTCAATGTCTGTTGATTTTGGTGAAGATTGGTTACGGGGAAAGGGCAGTTTACCTGAAACATTTTTTGTTGTAACATGAGTAAAGTACTTAATTTTGATAAAGTATCCTGATAAGATCTTAATAATCTACTGTAGAAACGTAGATGAAATATCTATAAATGAAGAGGCTAGTTGAACGGGCTGGGGGTAATTTTCTATAAATCAAAATTATAGTTGAAGGGGGAGGGGATAATTTTTTTTTATATGTGTACTACGTTATTGGCAACAAAGAAGTATTTTTTTGTTAAAATTCCTTCCCTGGCTGTTTGGCTGAAAATGATTTTAAATATAAATCTTAGAATATGGAAGTCATGTATGGTTCTCCATACCGATATTTTCATTTAAGATGCGATTGTAATTAGCTTTAGTGGCCTTATATATTTCAAACCTTTCAAGAGTGTCCAGTTTAAGAGATTTCCTGCATTTATGTAATATATCCAAATTCTCACTAATACTTTTTATGTTATGATCTTGTGAACTTAAATGTTCAGCAAATGTGGATCTTCCTATATTTGATTTAGAGCTTGGGAGGTGTTCTTTATAACGCAATTTGAACGAACGACCCGTTTGTCCTATGTAGAAATTTGAACAATCCGAACAATTAAGCCTGTATACACCTGTACCATCGTATTCATCGAAAGACTTAATTTGATTTTTAAACTTAAGTTTGTTCTCGAGTTTATTATTTGCTTTTGAAGCCAATACTATATTTTGTTTTTTCAATTGGTTTTTTAAAGTGTAATGTAACATTTCGCCATACTCTATTGCGATATATTTTACTTTTTCTTTAGGCATGTCAATATTTATTATTCTATTTTGTTTCTTATTTATTATTTTATCTATTATGTTACATTTATAACCATTGGCTATTGCTATGTGTTTAATAATTTCGACTTCATTTTTATGGTCTTCTGTGGAGAGGGGCAATGATAACAATCTATGTACCATACTATTAAAAAATGCCATTTTGTGTGAATAAGGGTGGTAAGACGAGGCATGAATAGCATGATCAGTGGTTGTCGGTTTCCTGTAGATATTATAGTTAATTTTATTATCAATTTTTGTTAAAGACAAATCTAAGAAATTTATTTTATTATTCTTTTCTGTTTCTAATGTAAATTGCAAATTTTTTGTTATGCTATTCAAATACTTATTAAGCGTCTCTAATTGTCTGCAATTACCATTGTAAACCACTATCGTGTCATCCACATATCGACGATAAAATAAAATTTTGTTGTAATGTTTGTTGTTTGGTGATAATATTTCATTATTTTCGATGTTTAAATAAATTTCTGCCAGGATACTTGATAGTGGGTATCCCATTGCTAATCCATCTTTCTGTAAATAAAATTTATCATCAAAAGTAAAATAATTTTGTTCTAAAATTACTTTAGTCAAATTAATAATTTCATCAACTATTTCATGGTTTAAAGTGGCTATTGATAATAATAAACTTTTTGTTATTTCTAAAGTTTCATTGATTGGTACATTCGTATACAAATTGACTATGTCAAATGAAGCTAAAGTATGTCTTGGTTCAATTGTAAGTTTTTTTGTGAGATCTACCAATTCTAAACTATTTTTCAAACTGTAATTCTTATTAAACACTATATATTGTCTTAAAATTTTATCAATTTTTTTGGCAATTTTATAAGATGGTGCAGACGTGAAATTTATTAAAGGAAATTAATTAAGTCTTTCGATGAATACGATGGTACAGGTGTATACAGGCTTAATTGTTCGGATTGTTCAAATTTCTACATAGGACAAACGGGTCGTTCGTTCAAATTGCGTTATAAAGAACACCTCCCAAGCTCTAAATCAAATATAGGAAGATCCACATTTGCTGAACATTTAAGTTCACAAGATCATAACATAAAAAGTATTAGTGAGAATTTGGATATATTACATAAATGCAGGAAATCTCTTAAACTGGACACTCTTGAAAGGTTTGAAATATATAAGGCCACTAAAGCTAATTACAATCGCATCTTAAATGAAAAATCGATCCATAAAAATAATATTCTATTTAATAGAGTGAACGATATCGAACGAGATACTAGCTGTGTCAGATCGATAAAATTTATCAAAGGTCAAATCGGTATCGATTGATTTTATCGCGCATAACGTGCTCCTGTGCAGGTCCACGTCGGCCGTGTGTATCGTGTTTTCGTTCTGTTTTGTCTCGTGTTTTAATATGTGTTAAATTATTTAAGTATTTTTGTTGTTATGTTTGTGTTGTTTTTATTATCTGACGGGATGTGCATACATCAACAAATGTATTTTTAACTTATATTCATCGAGGATCTGAAGATGACACTTAATGTGTCGAAACTCGAGTAATCCTTTTTTTGGATTTCAAAAAGCGTGACGGTAGGTAATTAACCTGTTTTGTAGTCTTAAAACGCTTTTGGAGGCAAATACAATGTCCAAATAACAAATTGTTTATAGTCATATATTAATTCTCAGGGTTTAAGGGTTCTTTTAGACTGTCATTGAATTCAGCAAATACATACAAAAATACAATACATTACAATGTAAGTAAAATTTCAAAATCTTAATACTATATCTTATTATTTTCCGTCGCTAGGCGACGACGCTATATTGGCAAAATGGCCACTGAACGAACTAACCACGTACTGTCACAAATTATTTTAAAATAAATGTTTCAGTGTTCAATGTTTTAGTTTTCAAGGTTTTCTTTCAATAAATGATCCCTGGTGTTATTCTGTAAGTGTAGATAGTGTCTACGGTAGTGTTGTATAATCGTACCTGTAGTGTGGTTAACAGTTGAAATTGGCGTTATGAAAGTGTGTTCTGGTAGGTAATCAGGATTTTCAAAGATTCTGCATTTACTTGTTGTTTTGATTTAAATATTTTCGTCTTCCAATCTTCCACAGTATTTGTAGCTTCTATTAGTTATAATTTTTCATCGCCAATGGTCCAAAAAACATTACTATTATTTAATTTAAAACTTCTTCATAGGAGCTCATCTGTTCACTGCAATAGTTAACAATACAATACTATATTTCTATATTCCTGCCTTTCCATCAACGGTTTCGTGCCCTCACAATACTGGCCTGTGATTGGTCAAAACAGAGAGTTCGTAAGGTCACGTGGTCAGTTTACAAGATTTCAATGTTCATCTACCTATCAGAAAAATACTCCTTTTTCAGCTTTAAGTTTTCTTAAATTTAAATTACATCACTCTTTTCTTTATGTCATTATGAACATTTTGCTACCTCATTTACTTACATTGGTTAATTATAAAGGGTGGTTTTTCACCTTACAAAAATTCTAATGTTGGGCCTATACTTTAATTATACATTTGTTATATCACTTTACAATTCCTTAAATTAATCTGATCCGTAATATTACTGTTAAAACAATTAGCTTCATCATATAAATTTTGTCCCTTTCCTGTTTTATCACATTGGTTTACTAATCTACTCATTTCTGACATTAGTTCCCTTGTATGGGATTTGTGGCCTAGGCCATCAATAGCATTTCATTAAAATATTCTAAATAACATCTTTTATTACCTAGGTTTTTGGTTTTGAACCCTTTTTCCTGAGTTACATCTTATTACATGAGCCTTGACCCTTAACAAGTTTTCACAATAGTTAAAAATGACATCTTTTGACTTATTACTTAAAGTAGTGTTTACATGGACAAGTTTACAATCATAAATTAACAAATAATATAATTAGAACAACATCTTTTAACATGTTACCTTCAAGGTATTGCCTTCACGACCAAATTCTACATTTATAAATTGACAAATAATTATAAACTACTTGGTGTACCATTCTTCCATTCTATCAATCTTATCAAGCATTACTGGCTAATGAATAGATTATTGTTCATAGGTCCTGGTTTCTAATACACATTTTCTTATTTTGCCAGTAGGCTCACACAAACTTATAATGTAGTTTACAAATGTTAATAACTATAGGCTTTGGTGTAGAACACAAATACAACTACTTACACCAAAGCCTTCACTAACATCTCAATCTGAGATGAAACCCTTCACCACCATTCACTATTGGTGTTATTTATGGGTTTTCCTTTTTTTTTTAAAGTAATTAACTCGCACTTATGCTGTCACCACTTCACTGACACCTATTGTACAAAGGTTTGTATGTATATTTTATACTTACTTTAATAAATTTTAATTATTTATTTTATTATTTGTATTGTATTTTTTCTTTATTATTTATATTGTACAGTCTTTTTTCTGTAACTAAGGGTTGTTCATCTTTATTTGGTTTATTTGGGTAGTATTGGTGATTCTACCTACTGAATTGAGTGGTTTTAGGTTTTGGGATGGGGCTACTATTCTGTCGCATTACATATGCTCCCCCACTAAAACATGTTTATTTTTCTTAGCTGAAGGTCTATGGAAAATTAACTGTTAATCTTGATGCTTTGGTTTATTTGTAACACTTTTTCCTTCTTTATTATTATTATTTTCTTATGGCTTAAGGGATTGGGTTGTGATGAGTTTCTTTTAAGTTGGTTATTATTTCATAAATTACACATAACTTCTTTTCTTCTTTGGCGAATCTACGAAATATATTATTTTTCTTCATCTTCTTCATATAGGCTATTTAGTTACCGACTGATTATTCCTTTTCTCTGGGGTTTCTTTTCTTTCTATTCCTATGAATTCCTTAATTGGGGTTATCAACTCCTCCCTAACTCGAAATGGCACGTTGAATGCATATCGGCTGTGAGTGGTACTATTCTGACCTATTCCTCACCCGATCATTCACCCCGTGCATGGTACAGTGCTCGTTGGCCCCTGCCCATCATAATAATTATTGAGTGGTGCCGTAGCCTTCTACACTCTTGCAAAAATGGTAACTCTTGCGTTACTTTAAATACCCTCGGAATCATGTTGTCTGCTTACTTCTTCTCCTTATTATAAATTGTATCCTAGCAGTTCCCCTTACTTTCATATAACTTACTTTCAGTTTTGGTAAAAATCCTTTGTATACTTCTTCTTTTCCATTTAATTTTATTTCGTTGTTAATTGATTCATTAGCCACTACGTTATTCATCTTCTGTCTCAATATCCCTTTTTAGCAGTTACAAATATAGTTATTATCACTCTGTTCATTTACAAACATCAATTTTTGTTTCCTTCAAGTTCATCACTTCATTTAATTTTTTTTAAGTACTTCTTTTTTCATTATTATCTCCCTATTTCTGTTGTTAACTGTCCTTCTCTTCTTAATGGATTCAAAATAAATTCTCCAAAGTATTCTGTAAGATGTCCTTACTTAATTTAGAATTTGGTTGGTTGTTTGTTCATGTTTCTTGAAATCTTCATTGGTCATTACATTTATCATCGTTTTTCCTTCTTTTTTTAAATGTTTGTTGCTGTTGTTGGTTCTCAGAAAATCGGTCCCTTTTTTCGATGGTGTGTTGGTGCTTAATTTATCCATGGTCCATAAATTCAGTTACCCTTATTTCTCGGATTACTCTGGTATGCAGAACTATTTCTGTCCTGGTGATATAGGTCTTGGCTACCTGGTGTTCTGATTTTTCTGTTGTTAAATCTTCACTTGTTTCATGGCCTACTGGAATTGCTTTATTATCTAATTTACTAAATGAATACTTTAATGGCATATTCATTATTGATGATCTCACTGTCATTTTATTATACGTTTCCATTTTTGGTATATTCCATTTAAGTATAGACCTTCTGAAGTTTTTATTCACTGTTTTATTGTGAGTCCTTCCGAAAGTTTCTATCAAGCTTCTACTACAATTTTTATAATTCGTTATTTCTGTATGGTTGGTAATTGTGGGATTAAATATATTACCCAGTCCATTCTTCACCATCTCCCTTTCTTCCCGTGTTTTTATTAGTTCTCTTTTCCTTGATGTGCGGTCTTGCATTGTGGATTGAACACTGCAGGCTGGCCTATAGGCCATTCTGTCGAGATCTTCTCTCAAGTTCTTTAGCTGTACTTCCTGGATGTTATCGATTCTTCCCGTATTATCATTGGTTTGGTTCTTTACCCGGTTCATCTCCTCATTTACCTGTTCGATTTTTCCTGAGGTGTTAGTTCGTAGTTCTTCCAATCTTTCTTGTGTTCCTTGCTGTACCTCTGCTATCCTAACTTGGTTGATGTTGTCTGCTTGGTCTATTCTGGCGTCTAACTCTGCCCTGACCTGTACAATTGTTTCTTTGTTTTGTTCCACTTGTTCGACTATTTCGGCTGTTTGTTGTTTTCTTTCTTCATTGTATTTCTCTACCCTTTTGCCAAGTGTTTCATTGATATTTTCAATTTTTTCATCAATTCGTTTTAAATCTCCCTTTTGTCCATCAATAATTTCTGTCAACTCTTTGTTAGAGCTCTCAATTTTCTCGTTTATTTTCCTAAAGTGTTCCTTAGTACTCTCATTTGTACTATCTATTTTCTTATTTATTTCCTCGATTTTACTTTCCAAGTTCTCATTAGTTTGTTTATTTTGTTCCTCCTGTTTCCTAAAGTTTTCATCAGTGTGTTCCTTAACGCTGTTTATTTCTGCTTTCATCTGTTTTAATAAGTCTTCTCTGAAGATCTCGTTTTGTTTCTTGGAGCTTTCATGAGTACTGTCTATTTTTTCATTTGTTTGTTTAGTTTGTTCCTCCATTCGTTTAAAATTTTCATTCATTTGTTCCATGAATTTCAGTAAATTTGCATCTCCTCTGGCCTCTTCTTTATCACCCGCCTGTTGTTCCATTTCGGTGTCTTGTTGTTCTGCTGTTTCTTGTTCTTCCCTACCTTCTTCCGTCTCTTGGTCCTTTGCCAACCTTTTCGTCACTCCTCTTGTATGCATCTCTGTTTTTTCTGACAGTCACCAGCTGACATCGGGTTTCCTGTATCGTTAATAATTACGTTAGGATCGGTAATTTTCCCAATTCCAGCCCCATGTTGGGCGCCATCTGTAATATAACAGAGTATTTACGAGTGTAGATTAGTATGTGAGCAATTGTGTGCTCGTCTTATTTAATTACACCCCACTGTTGTAAGCGCCATCTGTAGTGTATCAGTGTATTTACGAGTGTTGATACGGTTGCGGGTTTATTTTGTTCAGCCCCACGTTGTTGACGTCATCTGTAATATAACAGTGTATTGTGGGTTTTATTTTATGTGTTTTGAGTTTTGAAGAGTTTTATTTAGTGTAAATTGCCTCCAATTATGTCAAATACGGATCGGCTGTCGCAATCGATTGTCCTCGAGCACCCCGTTCTTTTTCCAAATGCTTCGGTCCGTTCGCTGCTCACTCTCCTGTTGAATTACCTGTAATTGTCCTGTAAACCTTCAAATTATCTACAATGACAACTCCTTTGATTCCAAATAACAATATTTATTTTCTTTAAAGTTGTTCAGAGAAACGAACAGTCGACTTGTGTCGAAAACAAATATGGGTCGGGTCGATCTAGCGCTCAATTCGACTTTTACGCTAACAAATTGTTCCAAATAACAAATTGTTTATAGTCATATATTAATTCTCAGGGTTTAAGGGTTCTTTTAGACTGTCATTGAATTCAGCAAATACATACAAAAATACAATACATTACAATGTAAGTAAAATTTCAAAATCTTAATACTATATCTTATTATTTTCCGTCGCTAGGCGACGACGCTATATTGGCAAAATGGCCACTGAACGAACTAACCACGTACTGTCACAAATTATTTTAAAATAAATGTTTCAGTGTTCAATGTTTTAGTTTTCAAGGTTTTCTTTCAATAAATGATCCCTGGTGTTATTCTGTAAGTGTAGATAGTGTCTACGGTAGTGTTGTGTAATCGTACCTGTAGTGTGGTTAACAGTTGAAATTGGCGTTATGAAAGTGTGTTCTGGTAGGTAATCAGGATTTTCAAAGGTTCTGCATTTACTTGTTGTTTTGATTTAAATATTTTCGTCTTCCAATCTTCCACAGTATTTGTAGCTTCTATTAGTTATAATTTTTTATCACCAATGGTCCAAAAAACATTACTATTATTTAATTTAAAACTTCTTCATAGGAGCTCATCTGTTCACTGCAATAGTTAACAATACAATACTATATTTCTATATTCCTGCCTTTCAATCAATGGTTTCGTGCCCTCACAATACTGGCCCGTGATTGGTCAAAAAAGAGAGTTCATAAGGTCACGTGGTCAGTTTACAAGATTTCAATGTTCATCTACCTATCAGAAAAATACTCCTTTTTCAGCTTTAAGTTTTCTTAAATTTAAATTACATCACTCTTTTCTTTATGTCATTATGAACATTTTGCTACCTCATTTACTTACATTGGTTAATTATAAAGGGTGGTTTTTCACCTTACAAAAATTCTAATGTTGGGCCTATACTTTAATTATACATTTGTTATATCACTTTACAATTCCTTAAATTAATCTGATCCGTAATATTACTGTTAAAACAATTAGCTTCATCATATAAATTTTGTCCCTTTCCTGTTTTATCACATTGGTTTGCTAATCTACTCATTTCTGACATTAGTTCCTTTGTATGGAATTTGTGGCCTAGGCCATCAATAGCATTTCATTAAAATATTCTAAATAACATCTTTTATTACCTAGGTTTTTGGTTTTGAACCCTTTTTCGTGAGTTACATCTTATTACGTGAGCCTTGACCCTTAACAAGTTTTCACAATAGTTAAAAATGACATCTTTTGACTTATTACTTAAAGTAGTGTTTACATGGACAAGTTTACAATCATAAATTAACAAATAATATAATTAGAACAAAATCTTTTAACATGTTACCTTCGAGGTATTGCCTTCACGACCAAATTCTACGTTTATAAATTGACAAATAATTATAAACTACTTGGTGTACCATTCTACCATCCTATCAGTCTTATCAAGCATTACTGGCTAATGAATAGATTATTGTTCATAGGTCCTGGTTTCTAATACACATTTTCTTATTTTGCCAGTAGGCTCACACAAACTTATAATGTAGTTTACAAATGTTAATAACTATAGGCTTTGGTGTAGAAGACAAATAGTACTACTTACACCAAAGCCTTCACTAACATCTCAATCTGAGATGAAACCCTTCACCACCATTCACTATTGGCGTTATTTATGGGTTTTCCTTTTTTTTTTAAAGTAATTAACTCGCACTTATGCTGTCACCACTTCACTGACACCTATTGTACAAAGGTTTGTATGTATATTTTATACTTACTTTAATAAATTTTAATTATTTATTTTATTATTTGTATTGTATTTTTTCTTTATTATTTATATTGTACAGTCTTTTTTCTGTAACTAAGGGTTGTTCATCTTTATTTGGTTTATTTGGGTAGTATTGGTGATTCTACCTACTGAATTGAGTGGTTTTAGGTTTTGGGATGGGGCTACTATTCTGTTGCATTACAGTATATGTCCAAGGGTAATACAATGAACCAACAATCAATTTAAAAACCCGCATTATAATCACGTCCAACTAGGAAAGTCATTCGATGACCTGGTATACATCAATAATCTAAGTCCATACCCAAGAGGGTTAAACAGGTTACAACCAACTCCGACAAGGTCTGACGGAACCCGGGCATGCAGAAAAAATTTCAAAGGTACATCCAACATACACAAGACCCCAAATGGGACTTACTCAATATCCCGTGCAACAAATAAATGTGTGTGTGCGACCCCCACAGAATCATATATATTACTTCGAGTTTACAACTTCGGAGTAATAAAATTTGAATTTAAAAAAAAGCCGATTATAACCTTGCACTAACCGTAACAATAGTAATTACACTTATCGACACAATATCAAGACAATAGTGACACTTATAAATCCATACACATTAACACTAACAAAACACAAACCAATAAAAAAATTTTTTTTTTTTTAACTCATTCCATCTTAGAATTACATCACCCTCCATGCTGGGCCTTTAACATTAAAATTTATGTTAATTCTCAAGTTGTTTTGCAAGTCCTGCCAGCTGCAGCACACAGATAGAACCACACTCTGCTACCATTTGTAATGGCCCCAGTTTTGGTAGGCCGTCACTTAAATATTTAAAACTAGACCTTGGCCTAGATGAAGCAAAAATGTGCTGGAGCCCAGAGTGACAGGACTTGCAATAAAACTCTCATTTTTATATAAGTACTTAAGGCTAATAAAAACGAATCTTTTTTCTATAAAGCTACTAATTAGAGCTACTAAAACAAAACAAAAATTCAGACTTATAAAAATATACTTTTTATTTCAAAAATTCAACATTAAATGACAAAATATATTCCACAAAAATATAAACAAATTTAAGTAATTTATATAATTTTACAATAAATAATACAAAATTAATTAAATATAGATGATTAATAAAATGAGTTTTTGAAATGTATAAAAATGGACCTCTTTTTCATTTATGATATTTTAAAAGCAATTATTTTTCATTACACACGAATACAGTTTTCATTTGCACACATTATTCTTGATCTGAACTTGCAGCCTGGGTACCTACATTTTGAAGCAAAACTGTCATTTGTCATTGCTTTAGACTGAACTCTATGTACCTGAGAGGAATGCGAGTAGACAGAAGGCATAGACACACGCACGTGTAGGCACGCTCAGTGGTGTAAACAAACCAACGACTACTGACAAATACCGATTCACATTACATTATCAAAACTCACTGAGTAAACAGAATTTTCTCCCAGATTCCCCAAAACTTTTAATTTACACAAGGTACTTGTAACGCATTGTTACAATTTCAGGTTTTTCAATTAACACTTTTCTTTTATTTCTACATTTCTTTGACATGAATCCCACACTTTTAAACACTCGCGTGAATAATTTAGCGCCCCATGGGAAATGGATTCTATCTTTCTTGATAAGTAGGAGTTTTTTAACAGTGGGCACAATATTTTGATTTTTATAAAAGTACTGAACTATATTTCTTAATACACATTTATCAAAATCATCAAGAAAAAGTTTGGTTTTTCATATTATGTTTTACGTTTTTTCCATGGTGTAGAGAGTTTCCTTCTGGCTGCATTTCCTTTGCTTTTTCAAGTATTTAATGAAGCCTTCTGATTTATTATTATTTTGCAACCTTTTCTGTGAACAATGAAACTTCATTTTCTTTCTTTCGATGATCATTGAAAGAAGCATTGCGGAATAGACAGCTACAAATAAATAAATAACAGGATAACTCACTCACTAACTGAAAGTAATTATAAGTACAGTAATCGTAAATGATAGTTCACAAATTAGTATTGGTAATTTTCTTATAACACATATAACACAACTACTTACAAAGTACTAAGTTGTGAATACAAAAATAATAATAGGTAGTCTTTGAACATGCTTAATGCCACAATGGTGAAAACCAGATTGCAGTAAAATTACAAAGTGTAATGACTGATTCCCGTTGAAAGTCGATGACAGTCTGACTGTGAACAGGGCCTTGGTGATGTCATGAATCATTGGCCTTGACAAACTAACGACATTAACACAAACTCACTCACTCATACTTTGTCACCTCCATCAGAGACACAGAGTTCAGTCTCATGCAGTAAGTGACCCACCCCATCAAATCTCACTTCTGGTGCTGCTTGTGGTACTTCTTTCCTACTTTGTTTAACTTGTGGTTCATATAGTTCATCTTCTGATGAGTCATCATGTTTTCTGTTCTGGAAAGGAAATTGCATTCTTGGAGAATGTCTTGACCCAGCAGCACCATCTCCTTACTGTATGAGACCACCGAGCAAGGCGCATGCGGATCATTCCATGCCAAACCAACCAAAAAATTTTAAGATTCAACCTGACCATTTCAGATTTCAATGAAACTTTCAGGAATCATTCTCCCTTATGATATAAATGAGAATATATTTTTAGATTTTTTTATCTGTTTGGGTTTTGATGTTATTAATTTTAAAAATTTAGAAAAAATACCTTTTTTGGCTTTCATGAACTTTTTAATTCTTGAATAACTCAAGTTCTATAAGGCCTAGAGACTTGTTTGACCCCTCCTTTTGCAGAGAATCTTACAAGGTTTAATTTGATATGCTACTTGACTATGTTTGGTAAAATTTTTTGTTTGAAAATCCAAAAAACATTTTTACATACATTTTTGAGATAGTGTTTTAAAAAAAAATTGAAATAAATATGTTTTTTGTTGTGATATTATAAGCTATAAATCCTGAAACGTTTAGAGTGGGATCTCATTGGGATCAGGAGTAAAGTTACAAAATTACAAAAACCTTAAAGTAATGTACAACGCATCTGTAGGCTAATAATTTTTGTTTTGTGTTTACACGGTAACAGACAGTTTGTAAAATCGACATTTTTTTTGTTACTTACATCATACTAATACATAGTCAATCATCATAACAAAGAAGGTTACATACCTGGTTTTACATGATAAAAATAATAAGTTTTTTTCTTGGTTAGCACTCAGTCATTTTGTAATCGCACTAAAATAGCTACGTGGATCTTAGTTCTTCTTTAATTTAACAGATAATTTCTTGTTTGCCTTTTTAGTTTCTAAGTCTGTAAGGCGATAAACTCTTCCTGTTGCTGTTGTAGGATCAACTTTTGTTAAAACCTCACTTTTGTGCACAACTAATATGTCAGTAAAGTGTGGATATTTGAAAGCTGGAGAATGGCCATGTGGTTCCAAAAAACTTATTTTTACTTCATCTCCTTCTACTCCTAACACAACCTAACCACCAATTGTCTGAGTATTGGCATGTGACAAAGCCAACAATGTCATTAGTGTCCAAATCAGCATCAGTGTCGTCAGCTGAAACTATTTCTACACTTGATACCTCTGAAAATGAGTGGCTTTTCACTAAAACTCTAGTCTCACTCACAGGAGTGTAACTGTGAAATTGCTGAGTGCCCTTTATTGTTGTTGCTGCTTCAAACCATCTCTTCAAGGTTGGCAAGGGGTCATGATTTGTTCATTGTAAACTATACGTAGACTGGCCAATGCTGCTAAACGTTTTACAGTTCCTCGTACTCCGTCACATGCATTCTTTCCATGTGACGATGCAAAAATGTTCCATTCAGCCTTAATTCCAAAATCGTTCTCATGATGGCAGAGATTGAGGAAGTTGGATTTGTTTTTGTACTGTGATGCTGCTCCGTCTGAAAAATAATGGAGCTTTTCGGGCTTATGAGGCAGGTTCTGTTTAAGAAATGCAATTATGAGGCATTGAAATAAATGAACAGCAACGGTATCGTGTGTCATACAATCAGAAATGAAAACTAAGCTAAGGTATGCCAGCTTTTTGCTTTCCTCATCCATGTAGTATATAACAAACGGATGTATTGTTGCTTGAGGATTATTTCAGTGAAAGCCTTGTGCAGCATCTTGAAGTACAAATGCATAATTTTCAGCAAAATCACAAAGCACAATGCATTGGTTTTGAGGTAGATTTTCTTTTAAGTGTCGGAAGTACGAAGACTGTTGAGTAGCAATGAAAGAGTGTCTTAAGAGTTTTAGCAAACTCTGAAACAAATAATCCACAAACTCTTCTGTTGGTTTTGTAACAGTTTCCAGGACACACTTGTTATCAATCTGCATCCATTGTTTGAATCTCACATTTTCAATGCTATTTAGCTCAAAAGCTTCTTCAAACCTAGCCTTCAAATCGTCACTTCCTGGGCAATTACCACAATTTGCAAAATAACATTTACATGTTGGAGTTTTCTAAATTTTATTGCTTGTTACATCTTTGTATGTTTTAATAGGGAGCTCACCATTTGTTAATTCAGGTATTTTACACTGAGCCATCATTAATTTGGCATTCTGTTGTATTGTGCAAAGACACACAGTGTGTGTCCCACTGGACCCAGGTAGAACACAATGCTTGGGATGAAGCTCACAAAATTTAGTAAATTCAATTTTCTGATCTGGGTAACGGTCCTTTAGTAGTACATATTGTAGCATAACGGAAATTTTGTCTTATTTTACAATTTAATATCACATAGAAAAAGAAGGGAAGAAGCAATCTGGAATGAGTATAATAAACTTAAATAAAAGTAACAGAAAAGAAGTAATCACAGTAATAAATAAAATGCCTTAACAGAACTATAAAAACTCACGATTCAAAGAAATTATATACATTCAATTCAGAACAAAATGTGTTAAACCATATAGGATGATTATTATCCCAGTAACATCATCAGTATACCCAGTAAGATAAGGAGTAGTAAGAAATACAGCCAAGAGTAATTAAATCAGAGGAGATAAATTAATGAAAACTAGACCAAATTAATATAAATTATTCCCTTTAGCATACAAATACTTTATTATAATTATCACAACAACCTATAGTAGTATTTAAAAGAGTCAGAGGGTAAAATTGACTTAAATAGTGATTGTACTAGATAAAGCCTAAGCAGTAAAGCAAGTACAAGTAAAATGTAAATAAATCAGGAAATGTTTAGTATAATGACAAAGTAGTGAAGGCAGATTATAATGGTTTAATTAATGATCTTATTTAAAGACAATGGTAACATAAAATATAGTGTAAACCATTTAATGGGTAATTATGTGAATCATGATAAGGCCTAGAAGCAAATTTCAAGGAATGTAATTTTTGAGTTTAATTCAAACCAAACTAGGTCATGTTTAGTATTAATTTGTATAAAATCAAAGCAGGAATTAAAATTGTTTATGTAATTAAAATTTCATAAAAATAAAACTAAATTACAGCCATTAACTAACTAATTATAGCCAGCAAAATATAAAAAAATGTCATTTATTTCTATAAAATCGAATTGGTAATAAGTCAAACAGCTGATAGTGAACAATGAAAAATGCAACCAAAGGATTTTCTATATGAAGAAACAAATATAATTAGTTGATTGTTAGACTCCAAGCAAGACGGACGTGTCAGAGTATTTAAAAAAAAATCTGAATTAAAACATTTTAACTAACTCAAGCCAATATGTATTATGGAATTATGAAAGAATGAAGAATATATAGTAAATTAATAAATCCAATTTAAATAGTCATTGGAATAATAAAACAATTGAAAAACACTAAACTAACTTCCAGAACGAATGGTCACGACGGAATTATAATCTAACCTAATATACGAACAGCGAACTGATTGAATAAACCATTCGACACAATACACGTATTACCGGACGAAATCCAGTGGAGGACGAAAACCAAACACCACAATTTGAAGATCTTGTAATAACTACATCACAGAAGAGGAATTTATCAACTACTGCACTTTATTGAAGTCAAATCTCAGATACAGATTCTTAGCGTGGGACAACACATGGGAGCAGCCATCTTTTAATTTCAAACCAGCCCGAGGTGAAGAAGGCGTGACGTCAGCATACCCAGCCTGCAGTTCGAATAACATTTTACTATATACTATATTTTTTTTTAATTATTATCTGTTAGTGAATAAGTCTTTTTATTTTCTAATTGTAAGCATTGAATTCTCTCACTTGCCTTTCCTGACTATTTCGACAGTTCAAAGAGTCCATGTTAGATAATAATTTAATTTGAAATAATTTTGGAATTTGTATTAATCGACCTGAGATCTAGTCTCGATTCCGAGAGCAATAGTCGACTCAAGTTGAATAATTGTTTGATCATAATAAACGTAATTATTTGTTTTAAATTGTTTTATTGATTAGTTGAGAACAAAATTAAAATATATTAATTCTTAATTTATAAACGAGGACTTCAGAAAGGAAAAAGACGAGCAGAAGAAGAGATAAAGACACAGAATTGACCGGTACATCCAATCGATTTGACTACGACAATCTATTTAACGTGGTGAACAAATATTTCTTCACCAAGTCATACACAATTATTGCTTGTTATTTTAATTAATTGAATAATAATAATAATAAAAATAAAAAAACTTAAAATAATGAAATAATTAAATTAAAATAATTATACAAAAAAATATAATAATAAAAATTTTATTAAACAATTAAAATACAAAAACCAGATTTTATTTGTTTTATTACAAATTGGCGCTCAACTTTAGGGGTTAAAAGTAGGGATTGATAGGACAATAGAATAAAGATAATTTGCCCAATTTCCTATTTTAACTGGCAGCTGTTAACAGGTCAGGAAAGTAATTAAAATGCACAGGAGGGTGACGTCAAAGAAAAGGGCGGCAGAAGCCGAGAAGGAGATAGACATGGAGGACAAAGAGATGACTCCAGTGGAAGATGTGGAGATGGTATTACCTCCGGCGGAACCGAACCAACCCACACAACAAGAGGAACAACCAGAAAAACCCACACGAACAGAGAACAATTTCTTGGCAATGGAAGAAATGTTCAGGCTATTGATGGAGAAAATGAAAGAATTGAAAGGTGACAATCAATCCATAAAAGAAGAATTGAGCTGAAAATGGAGGAGAACAACAAATCGACAAAAGAAGAATTCAAATCGACAAAGGAAGAATTGAGTAATCGAATTGGAGAAACCAGTAAGAAGATGGAAAGTGACAACCAACAGTTGAGGGAAGTGTTAAAGGGAAGTAGTAAGAAGATGGAAGAGAAGATGGAGGAAAATAGTAAGAAGATGGAGGAAAATAGTAAGAAGATAGAAAGTGACAATCAACAGTTGAGGGAAGAGTTAAGGGAGAATAGTAAGAAGATGGAAGAAATAGCAAGAAAATGGATGAGAATAACCAACTATTAAGAGAAGAATTAAGGGAGGTGAACCAGAAAAATATGGACAGGTTAGACGGAAGGATGGAATCATTAAAGGAAGAATTGACCCAGAAGATGGTAGAGAATAATGAAACAACCAGCAAGAAGGTAGAAGAGGAAATGACCGTTATAGAACAAAAAATTACGGAAGCTGACGAAAAATGGAGTCTACAAAGTTTTAAAGCAGAAGTCAACACACAAGGTTACAAATATAGAAGAGAAACAAAAAGAAGCACGTGAAGAATGGGAGAAGGTGCAGAACCGATTCACAGAAAAGTGTGACGGGATTGAAGCTGGCGTTACCAGTATAAATGGTCAGGTACGACAAAACCAAGCAGATATAGAAACTTGTCTGAGTCGACCGAATAGCCTTACTAATTTTCCCACTACTGAAAATCGTGAATGGGTTAATTTCCGATTATACCAGAGAAAACCCATGGAGATCATAGCTCGGATTGAAGAACATTTTGCAAAACATCGGGGTAACCGCTGGAGTACCAACAAAGAAATACTCGATGAGTCGTTTAAAGAAATGCCGGATAACTGGTGGATGGCTATCAGGGATGACATCACGGACTACCAACAGTTTAAGAGGTTATTTAAAGCTAAGTATTGGTCAGAATCCACACAAAACATAGCAAGAGACAACATATGTAATGGGAAATATAACCCATATCGAAGTAATACTTTGACCTCGTATTTCCTGGGAAAGGTGTGCATAGCCAAACACCTAGAGCCTAAAATACCCGAGGAGTGCCTGGTCAGCAAGTTATCATATCATTATGAAGAGGATATAATTAGAGCATGCAGAAGCAGTCAAATTAAAACCGTACAAGCTATGACGGAGTTACTCGAGATGTACGAACACAAAGATTATTACCGACAGAGCAGAAGGAGAACCGATATACCTGAGTTAAGGAATAATAGTAATTATACAAATAATAATTATTATAACGGGAATAATAATAACTATAACCCCGCGAACCGGAATAATAGTAACTATAATAATAATAATAATAATAATAATAATAATTAAAATAGTAATAATAATAATAATAATAATAATAATAATAATAATAATGGTAGTAATAATAATAACCAACTAAATAGAAATAATAATTATAATAACAGTCAATATAATGGAAATAGTCAGAGAAACACAAACCAAAGTAATAATAATCATTACCCCAATAACAATAGAAATTATCAACAAGGTGGTAATAATAATAACAGGACATATCGACCCAGGGTGAATTACATGAGAGCAGAAGGAAGTGATCAGCGAAGGTACCAACACCAAAGGGAGAATGATAATGGGCATTTACAACGAAACAATAACATCGAAGAATCCAGATCCGGAAGCGGGAACCAAAGAAGGGACGCACCATCCGGAAATAATCAACGAGATGAGAATAGAAGGAATAGGAATGATGAAAACAATCAAGTAAATGAAAATTATGATTGGATACCGTTCAGTGACAATCCTGCTGAGCATTTCAGAATCGCTTACAATCAACGGAACCCACCAGAACTCCGGATTCCCCCAAGAGGAAATGGTAACCAACCCAACACACATCAGGGCGAAAGACAAGAAGTCGATGAAGAAGAAACCACGGCCGACAGGTGGAATGCATAAAAACCATCTAAATTCTAAAATAAGTAAGGACATCTTACAGTATATTTCAAAGAAATTATTTTGAATCAAATAAGAAAAAAAAAGAAATAAATTATCTAAATTCTAAAATGAGTAAGAACATATTACAGAATATATTTCAGAAAGACGTTATTTTGAATCAAATAATAAAGAGAAGGAATAAAATAAAATATCAAAAGTCTAAAAATAATAAGGACAACGTATGCCAATAAATTGAATGAATTAATTTTACAAATTATTTCATTGAAGAAGGCGTGACGTCAGCATACCCAGCCTGCAGTTCGAATAACATTTTACTATATACTATATATATTTTTTAATTATTATCTGTTAGTGAATAAGTCTTTTTTATTTTCTAATTGTAAGTATTGAATTCTCTCACTTGCCTTTCCTGACTATTTCGACATTTCAAAGAATCCATGTTAGATAATAATTTAATTTGAAATAATTTTGGAATAATCGACCTGAGATGTAGTCTCGACTCCGAGAGCAATAGTCGACGCAAGTCGAATAATTGTTTGATCATAATAAACGTAATTATTTGTTTTAAATTGTTTTATTGATTAGTTGAGAACTAAATTAAAATATATTAATTCTTAATTTATACACGAGGACTTCAGAAAGGAAAAAGACGAGCAGAAGAAGAGATAAGACACAGAATTGACCGCTACATCCAATCGATTTGACTACGACAATCTATTTAACGCGGTGAACAAATATTTCTTCACCAAGTCATACACAATTATTGCTTGTTATTTTAATTAATTTAATAATAATAAAAATAATAAAAACACTTAAAATAATTAAATAATTAAATTAAAATAATTAATTATACAAACAAAAAATATAATAATAAAAATTGTATTAAACAATTAATAAAATACAAAAACCAGATTTTATTTGTTTTATTACAATATGCTTCTCTTAATGTACTAAGAATTAAATTCTTTTGCACATGTACACGTTTGCCATATTTTTTCACCGAAACAAAGTCTTTTTTACCTAGCATTTGACGACTAACTTCATCATTTTGATAGAAGTCCTTGACTAAGGCCACCGTTGCAGGGACCAATGTTCTTCCAGGCTTTGGGTCTGGGGATGACATAACACCTTTTTCATGTAACAGTTTTTTTGCCTTTCTGGCCATAAAGTTAGACACTCCAAATTCAGTTTCAATTGTTTTTAGAGTCCAGCTTTTGGGAAGTGTAGTTAGAATCTGTATTCTCTCACTTTTGTCTGTAGTAGTGTTGAACTTTTCTTTTAATTGCTTAATAACTTCATGGTTATTATTTTTTACGGCGTCAGAGTCAGAGGTACCTGGACTTAAATTTAGAACTTTTGTTCGGAAAGCTTCAGTCACTTTTTTGATCTTTACATTTGGGTATTTTTTTCACTAAAACGTTTTCTTTTTCAATAAAATTTATTATTTAAAATATACCTTATTTGATTCGTCTAGCGATCTTGTAGTTTATTATTCCACTACGTGTTTCGGGAATTAAATTCCCATCTTCAGGTAAAACTTCTTCTTCCTAGTATATAGGAGTCGTCGGTGAAATATTAAAAACACATACACACACGAACAAATAAAACAAACACAACTGTTTTAATAAACATAATTAAACACAGTACATACACAGCTAACGAAGACAGTGCGCACTGCCTGACAGTCACATATCATCTGGGCTGATTTCAAAGTTCACCGTTTATCTTTTATACGGTAACATACAACGTATTCGATTTAAATGAAAGCTGGTCATTGAGCAAACTTTCTTTATGGATTTTGGATGCTTTATAAATTTCGAATTCTTCCAACGCATCCATCATACGACCTTTGTTAGTGACGTGCATGGGTACCATATTCTCCGCGAACCCAGTGTAATTGTGGTTTTCGTTTATTAAATGTAATGCAAATTTAGACTTGGCTGATGTGCTGTCCTTTTTTGCACCATATTTTGATACATAAAGAGAATATACCCATACGTCCTTTAATTAATTATACCTGTGCCCCAGGGTATTAAGTAACTAAGATACTTCAACTTGTAATAAAAAATAGTATTAAATTACAAAATAATCATAGCGTTAAAAAACAGTTGGGAATTTATAGAAAGAATTAAAAATATCGACGTTTTACCTAGCTATAAATTAGTGTCTTTTGATATAGTTAATTTATTACTAATATACCTGTATTAGAAACAATTGAAATTCTTAAAGACAACCTGATTAAGACGGCCATATTAAATCGCCAACAAATTGATGAACTTATATCATTGTTACATATCGTACTAAAACAGAACTATTTCACTAATGATAAGAGATTTTTTATACAAGAAGACGGGTTAGCTATGGGTTCCCCCTTAAGTGGATTGTTGGCTGAAATTTACTTAAACTTCTATGAAAATAAATACCTGTTGTCTAATTTCAATACATTCTACAAAGCTATTATTTCATACACACGCTATGTGGATGATACCTTTGTGGTTTTTGATGCCACTTATAGGCATATTAACATGCTGCTTAAATACATGAACAGCGTAAACAGTAAAATTAAATTTACAATGGAAATGGAAAATAATGAAAGTATTTTATATGATTTTTATAAGATTTTCATGAACATGCTTAAAACGCATGAAAACAAAATTAAGCGATAACAATGCCCTTATCGTTAAGGCAGATAAAGGAAATACGCTAGTCATCATGGACACTGATTCATACAGTCATAAAGTTCATGATTTTATTTCTAACAATAACATTAATATATTAAACTCTGACCCCACTGATTTGTACGTCAGGGAACTTAACAATTGTATTAATAAATGTACCAATTTATTCAATGAAAACACACGACGTTACTTAAAGCCCATCAATGCTAAAGCCCCGATATTCACAGGACTACCTAAAATTCATAAACAAAACATACCTATCAGACCGCTCGTGAACTTTACCACTGCTCCTGGCTTCAAAACTGCAAAAGCACTAGTTCGGTTGATAAAAGATAATTTACAATTACATAATAATCATGGTATTAAGAACAACAATGATTTTATTAATGATATTAAATCTGTTGAACTGCAACCTAACCACAAATTGGCGTCGTTCGACATAACTAATTTATACACGAACACCCCAATCATAGATACATTACAGATCTTGAGAAACAATTTATCTGACAATAGTTGCATGAACACACAGACAATAAATGAGTTAATTAATTTACTCGAGGTTATTTTGAAACAAAACTATTTCACTTTTAATGGTTCTTTTTACATTCAAAATGATGGCCTAGCAATGGGCTCACCCCTTTCCGGCCTACTGGCCGATATTTATTTAAATTATTATGAGAATACTCACTTGTTGAACAATAATATATATGCAAATAAAATAATATTTTATGCACGTTATGTAGACGATACGTTTTTAATCTTTGATGGTACTATAAGACAAATCGAATTATTTAAGAACTGTCTAAATAAAATAAATAGAAACATCCAGTTTACTCTTGAAACAGAGGTTGATAACAAGATAAACTTTCTAGATTTAACCATCACTCGACAGATGAATAAACTAAAGTTCAACATTTATAGGAAACCGACTACCGCTGACACCACAATACACGCAGACTCTCATCATCCTCTTTCACATAAAATGGCAGCATACAATAGTTTCATTCATAGATTATTAACGATTCCTTTGGATGATAATGACTTCCGTGATGAGCTAAATGTCATAAAATATATCGCGGTTGCCAATGGTTACAGTAGTTTAACCATTGGCAAATTGTTGAGAAAACATGAAAAAAGAATGCTTAAACCCCGAATAAACAGCAACACGCAAAAAATTTTTATATCTACTAATTACACTAGCTTTATGCCTAAGGTTTTGTGTTCTATATTGAATAATAATAGTTTCACTATTTCATTCAGGACTAATAATAAGTTACTGGATATTCTCAAACCGAAAAAACACACGCCTCCAGAAGAAAAAACTGGCATATATAAGTTAACATGTAATGATTGCCAGTGCTTCTACATTGGACAGACTGGGAGAGGTTTCCTTAAACGATTTCGAGAACATTTACCCAAGAAAATAAGAAATATTGACAACATCAAATCAAATTACGCCCGACACCTGACTTCACACAATCATAATTACACAGATTTTAATTCCAATTTAATACCGTTACATGTGTGTAATAAGGGCCGTTTCATGAATGCCTTGGAGGAATTTGAAATTTACAGTGCATATGCAAACCCAATGAGTCGCGATATCGTGCTAAATGACCACCTGAACTTTGTATCCAACCGATTGTACGATACTGCCTTGAGTCTGCTTGCTGGGGCTACGATAAGGTAGCAACCGCTCAGTAGCAGAATGAACTTGAACGGGTGCGCACCCAAATCCGCGTACGGTTCATATGCATATCTTGACATTTTAACTTTTTAACGATCTCGTATGAGTGACTGTTTTAACTTTTAATATCTGATGATGGAGTATATGCTCCGAAACGCGTCATAGACGAAGCATAGGAAATCACACGGCGGATAATTAAGGTAATTAATTTATTAACATGAACAGCGTAAACAGTAAAATTAAATTTACAATGGAAATGGAAAATAATGAAAGTATAAACTTCCTTGACTTATCTGTACGAAAACAGAATCGCTCATTTACATATAAAATATACAGGAAGGCAACTACCACGGACTTGACTATACATGCTAACTCATTTCATCCTCACACACGAAAAATAGCGCCGTTTAATGCATTAGTGCACAGACTGATGACTGTACCTTTAAGCCGTGAAGACCATCGGGATGAGGTTAAAATTATCAAATACATAGCCATAAAAAATGGTTACAAATGTGACATGGTAGATAATTTGATTCGGAAACACAAATATAAGCAGAATAAGATAAAAAATGACAGGGATAAAGTGCAATTTGTATCAGCCGAATATACTAATGTGCTCCCTAATGTATTAAAAAATGAGTTCAAGAAATTAAATATCAATGTTTCATTCAGAACTGTCAATAATTTGAAAAATATATTGTTTTGAATGTCCATCTCTTTTTAGATTCACAGCACTTAATAATTATTAATGTTTATACTTTCTCTTGTGAACTTACTTGTTGTATTTTCTCATACGTCCGTTTCGGAGTGGTGTTATCCTTCTTCAGTGAGTAGAGTGGATTCGGAATGTGCAAACTGTCAGTATTTTTAACGGTATTGGTTAACAGGTTGTGTGTGGGTGGAGGTGGAGGGGATTGGCGCAGGAGTTTGAATTGTTGTATGTGTTGTTTATTACTGTGTCAAATAGTGTGTTTGATTTAAATTGTAACTGGTAATTGAGTATGTTTTTGGGTTGTGTTTTGTTGTGTTTGTATATTTCAAATTGTTCTGTGATGTTAAGTTTACGACTTTTGGGTAGGAAGTGTAAAATTTCAAGGTTGTTTTTTATATTGGTGTAACTTTGGTTTTCTGTTTGGATATGTGTGGCAAATGTGGATTGTATGTTATTATTGGTGAGTGCTTTGGTGTGTTCATAAAATCTGGATGAAAAAGATCTTCCTGTCTGACCTATGTAGAATGTATTGCAATCATTGCATTTTTAATTTATAAACTCCTGTTTTGTTGTATATGTCAGTGTTTTTGTTTTTGTCATTGAGGTACTTTTTGATGGTGTTGTTGGTTCTATATGCTATTTTGTAATTGTATTTTCTGAATGTGTTGGCGATTTTGTGTGTGTTAGAATTGTTGTATGTGAGTGTGATGTGTTTGTTTTGTTGTGTGTTGTCATTATTTTGTGGTTTGCTGTTTTTGTTTTGGATCTGCCTATGTAATTTGTTTATTAAATCCTGGTTGTAGCCATTTTGTAGGGCTATGTATTTTATGGTGTTAAGTTCATACTCACTGAAGAAGGAGAACACCACTCCGAAACGGACGTATGAGAAAATACAACAAGTAAGTTCACAAGAGAAAGTATCATAAACATTAATAATTATTAAAAAATATATTTAGGTTAAGGTCTCCTAAAGTAATAGAAAATTGCTCAGGCATATATAAATTGCAATGTGATGATAGTGACAAATTTTACATTGGCCAAATGGGGAGGAGATTAATTGACATTATATAAAGAACATTTACCAAAAAAGGACATCACATCAGCCAAGTCTAACTTTGCATTACATTTAATAAACGAAAACCACAATTGCACTGGGTTCGCGGAGAATATGGTACCATGCACGTCACTAACAAAGGTCGTATGATGGATGTGTTGGAAGAATTCGAAATTTATAAAGCATCCAAAATCCATAAAGAAAGTTTGCTCAACGACCAGCTTTCGTTTAAATCGAATACGTTGTATGATACCGTATTAAAGATAAACGGTGAACTTTGCAATCAGCCCAGATGATATGTGACTGTCAGGCAGTGCACACTGTCTTCATTAGCTGTGTTTGTACTTTGTTTAATTATGTTATTTATAACAGTTGTGTTTGTTTTATTCATTCGTGTGTGTATGTGTTTTTAATATTTCACCGAATATTTAATATGTAGTGGAATAATAAACTACAAGAACGCGAGACGGATCAAATAAGGTGTATTTTAAATAATAAATTTAATTGAATCTTATAAGCGATCTGGAGACCATTTATATGATGTTTTCTTTTTATTGGCGTTTCATCTATAGCAGCAAGACGTTTGTTTAAGGCTTCAATTGCCTCTACTTTCTCTGGAGTTGAACATGTGTTTTGAACTTGTACTTCACGATCATTCAAATCATACTGCAATTCTGAGCTGTCCGAATGCAATTCTTCTTGCTCAGTTGGAATTTTTGGTAGCTTTAAAACAGCTTTACGACAACCACAACATATCTTGTCGCCTTCACGTAAATTGGCAATTACGTTTTAAAACATTTTCATTCACAGGTCTCAAGCTTTTTTTGTAGTAATAATGACCAGCCTTTTTAAACGGATTACAACAATGTACTGAAAAATGTTTTGTTTGACTGGGTTCACCCATATTGTTATCACAGGAGAACACTTCTTTCACATCCACTAAAAAAGTAATAACGTATAAAAATCATACTTTTATGCAAAACACTTTTTAAGCGACACTGCCAACAACTAACTGTTCACTCACTGAGATCTTAAAGGAAACTAAGCCAAAACTGAGCTAGAGTGGGTATGAGTCACACTCCTGTAAGAACATGAATCAGACAAGTCTGTACAGGCTTTCTGTGCTGTGCCAGAACACCTGTAATTGGCAGATATTTTATTCACAATGATCTTAAATAAGTTATGGCTTGATTATTTGTTTGTAGGTTTAGTAAACCTCTATTATAATCCCTATTGTTAATTGGTTACCTTAGAACCTATGTATATTTTTTACCTTTAAGATTAATTGCAATCTATCCCTTACCTTAAAACATTGTCATACGTTTTTTGGCATAACTCCTGATCCCATTGAGATCCCACTGTAAAAGTTTCAAGATCTATAGCTTATAATATCACAAGAAACATATTTTTTCAAATTGTTTAAAAAAAACTATTTCAAAAATGTATGTAAATGTTTTTTGGATTAAAAAAAAAAAAAAAATTCACCAAACATAGTCAAGTAGCATATCAAATTAAACCTTGTAAGATTCTCTTTAAAATGAGGGTTCAAGCAAGTGTCTAGGCCTTATAGAACTTGAGTTATTTAAGAATTAAAAAGTTGTGATAGCCGAAAAACTATTTTTTTCTAAATTTTAAAAATTAAATACATCAAAACCCAAACAGATTAAAAAAATCTAAAAATATATTCTCATTTCTATCATATGGGAGAATGATTCCTGAAAGTTTCATTGAAATCTGAAATGGTCAGGTTGATTTGGCATGGAATGACCCATGCGGTATGTAAGGGTAAATAATCGTTTTTAGGAACACCACTTAGCCTACAACGCCTATAAACCAACAGTTGACAATGACCAAATCTATGAAGTTGTTGTAGACTCTAACAGTCCATTTCCTAATGCGTACAACACTAGGATATTTCCTATAATATGCTAATAACCTATCAAATAAATGAAGCCTGGATCTTTTCGGTTTAGTGGCAGCATGCAGTGAGCAATTACTCGATGTAGCAATCGCCAGTAACAACGCATTTCCCCCTCCACACGTACCCATAACCAGCGACAGTTTGTATTTTTACTTTCATTTTGATCTGCAAAGTTTTTAGATTTATATTTTTTATATTTTATTTATAATTTACTTGTCTCGTCCAGTTCCACATGCAAATTAGGTTCACCAATAACCTTTGGATTTTGTAATAAATGGTGCTCACACACTTCTCGCATGTATAAATTCCAATCCACGCACTTGACAGTATTGTATGGTTGTGTACTCCTTACTCTAACAGTAACTGAAGTATACGATTGTGCGGAAATCTAATCGAGAATTATTTAGGAATGTATCCTGTCGCACTTGTTTGGATTCCCGGCAGCCCTTTTTAGAACATACCCAATGGTCTTTACCTATCCTGTACAGTTTCATTTGATAGCCGTTCGTACAAATTCTTGGGTTGTGTTCGTCCGATCGAAAAACGACATTAAATGGAGGTACACATATGTGTACCTGTGGAATGAAGGGGATAAATAAATAAATATAATATATATATTGCGACAATACAAGCATATGGTGTAATGTGCATTTATTAAATAAAATAAATATTTAGATTAATTTTAGTAATATGTAATAGACAAGCAGGTGTGAAGTTGAAAGCTGAATTAGACGCAGGAATGAACATGCATGATCACGTGATTATTGCTGAGAGAGTGTACAGTAGTAAATAGTGTGTGTGTGTGTGTGTGTGTGTGTGTGTATGTGTGTGTGTGTGTGGAGCCTGTTCAAGCCTGAAGTTTGAAACCTCACCCCAAATAGATACTAAATTATAGTTTTATTTAATTATAAGCAAACTGTAAATGTTAGAAAGATTGCAAAGGCTTCTAAATATGCGTAAAAATCAGACACATGTGCAGTGTGAAAACGGTGTTATTATGACGTTCAGTGCGAATTCTGTGTGATTTTAAGAGCATAGTAATTACACTAATTATGCGATCACTATGGTAATTACATATAATATGTGTAATTAAATCAGACAATGTTAGATCACTTTGAAATCCGCATCAGACATTGCAATTGGCAGAAATGTGCGAATATGTGAAAGTGGACGATAGTGGGGGAAGTGACGCCACGGACAGTTTCTGACATGCAGAATCCTTAGCCGACAGGTGTGGTTTTTTTGTTGAATATAAATACGGGCCCAGGAGAGCCAAATTTTACTCTTAATCAGTCTTCAGAAGCAGCGGGACGCTATGTCCGTTAGCGACGCGATTTTTTTTAAACTGTAAAGTCGGACAATACGTTCATCCGAGTATCAAACAGTAACTCTTAGTTTGATTATTTTAAATACAATTATCGAACATACACCACCAGTCTACAACCACAAATGTTCAGCACTCTAGACAACTGGCGAGGTCACATCAAGCAGAGGAACGATATGCAGAGCAATCAAGGCGTCTGCTAGGACAACAGCAGCTCATGCAGAGCGACATATCATTCTACAGCAACCAGAGAGGACCAGAAGGAACGAGTAACTGAAGGACGACAAGTGGAATCGGAGAACGTGCAGGGAAATCCATTAGAAGAGGACCTACCGATCACTGGAGGATAGGGGTACAATCTACAGAATTGAGGTGACAAATAACCAATTTCTAATTAATAAATGAAAGAATAAAGACATTGAAAAGACATTTTAAAATTTAAAAATAAAGAAAATTTGTGTCTAATGTAGATAGAGATAATAGAATATAATTTAAATTTAGTAAGAATTTTCTTTGATGATGAACAATTAATTTAAAGTTAATTTAAATCATTGCTTGGATGATTGATGATTAATGTAATAAATTTAAATTTTCATTTAAAGCATGTAAAGTAATCAGTGAGTAATATTACACGCAATGTATAAAGTAACGTAGTTGGAAGTATAGAAGAAGACTAACAATTCTATTAGTCAATTTAAAATTTTATAAAGCGTTAAGTGGTATGCAATGCATAGAGTAATGTAATAAAGAAAAAATTATAAAGCAAAGAAAACAAGACTGCAAATAAAGCACACAGTCAGACTGAGCGGTCGAGAAATTTTAGAGTAAGAAATAAATGTTTAACATAGATTTTTGTGAATATAGTATATAATATTTATTTTATGATGAATGTACTGCAACAAAGAAACGTTTAAACAAATGATAATGATTATTTTATGGTGAAGTAAATGCTATTTTAAAAACGCTTATAATTTCTTATGAATAAATTAATGAAAACATGTGACGATTTAAAAATGACTACTCTTATTATGATTACACCCTAACCCCAGTAATTGATACCTTCTAACAGTAATGTTAGGTGCATGTTAGCACAGCACAAATTAAATTACATTAAATAATTAATTCATGTTGTTGTATAATTTTGGCGTCCCAAGAACGTGGGGCTCCTCAAACACAAAAAAAATTTGTATTTGCAACCTATATGCAGAAAATATATTGTTGTATAGTTTTGTCGCCCGTTAACATGTAGCACGACACGCCTACATTTAATGAATAAATGTATACTCTATTGTTAAATGTGTGCATAGGATTTTATGTATAATAATTGATGTTTATGTATGAATATTTTTGTATGTTGTTTATTTTGTTGTGTATAATGACACAACTGGCGCCCACCAATACATTGATGTATATGATAACAGGTGTAATTGTAACAAGAGTATAATAATAGTTACTAATACAAAAAATAAACAAATCAATAAAAAAATAGCGAACGGTTGTATAATAATAATAATTATAAAAATAAATTTAAGTACATCGTGTTCATGATGGCAGCACCAGAAAGCCTGAACATGGAAGCACTCCAAACTATGATGCGTGCTTGTGTAGATGAGATAAGCACAAAACAAACAGAAAATTTGAATGCGAGAATAGACGAGTTAAAAGAATTTAATAAGAACCAAACAGAAAGTTTAGAAAATAAATTAGAACAACAGACTGAAAATTTTAAACAGGACACCATAAAAATAACAAAAAGTTAGAAGAATTAACAGAAAAAATTGTTGATACCAACTAACGTATTGACGCTCTTGAGAATAATTTTAAACAAGCCTTACATGAGCAAGCAGTAAGGATTGAAAATAAACAAAAAGGATTGCATCTCGAATGGAGAAGAGATATAAAAGAACTACATGAACAAATAAATGATTTAAATAATAACTTAACTACTATAACGCGAGAACAGGATGATAAAATTCAAACTGTTAATAATATGTCACAAGCAAATACTAGTAAAATTAGAGAGATAGAAACGCGTACCGTAGTTATTGAAAATAAAATTGAAGAGGCTACGAAAGACCATTCGGGAGAGGTATCCCATATGAAAGAGGAGATCCAAGAGGAAATGAACCAGCTACGAGGTGAATTGAGAAGATGACAGAATCAAATGATGATATTTCCCACACCAATGGAAGAAAGGAGCAGAATAAATTTCGCAGATGGTAAATGGGAGAACAGTATGGAATTCCTAGCTAGAGTGAAGAAAGAAATAGAAAAGATTGGCAGTGCGATAAATGACGACGAGAAGATAGACTTCGTCACACGACATCTTAAAGATTCAGCCAGTCAATGGTGCTCTATTATTAGAGATAACATCAGCACATATCAGCAATTTCGTGAGGTGTTTGAGAACAGATATTGGAACATACATACTCAACGAAAGGTACGTGATCAACTCGAGTATGGAAAGTTTAACGCACACGGACAGCAGAGTATAGAACAGTACACAACTGCGCAAATAGAACGCGTAAAGCATCTTAAACCTAAATTCTCAGAGTACGAAATTGTTTCAAAGTTATCTTACCATTTCCAGAGAGATATTTATTAGCAGTTTACACGCAGGGAATTAAAACCATAGAAGAATTTTTAATCCTTGTGACATAGTCGGAGAATATCAGTAAAGGTAAGAATACAACACTGGGAACCAACACACACTAATTATCACTATAATGATCACCGTAGTGACAAACACCAATACGAAACAAGACGCAAAATCGTGATAATTATAAAGTGAATTATATGCCACCAGTACACAACACAACGACGCGCACGGCTACAGATACAGAGAGAGTAAACACGGCTAAACAACGAGTGGAAAGCGATCAGCTGATGAAAACAAAACTGCATGACGGCAAAAATTATAAAGGAGGCATTGTGTGGTCGTCTAACTATAAACGTTTTTTGAAACCATATGACCAAGGCGTTGCAGCAGTACGTAAAGACGGCGAGGGGACTACAAAGAGAGATAGAGAAAAAATCAATGAGAGAGAAAAAGCGACATTCTACAGTCTGCCTTCTACGTCAAACGCGTCACAATAACTGAATCAACGGAAACGAACTTATACAATAAATAACATACCCATATGATATTAGAGAGGACTTATTAAGCACTGAACAGGATATAAAGCGAGACGAACAACAAACACAGTGTCCTATTGTGAACGTGAGAATCAACGGGTGTAGCATACGAATGTTAGTTGACACGGGAAGCCAGCTGTCAGTTCTTAACGCTGCGTGGGTACAACGCAACAAGAAATATTTTAAGAATACTGCAATTTCACCCGTAAATAATATGAATATCACGACAGCTACCAATAAAAAAGAAAGGGTTAAGCAACAAGCATATGTAACTCTAACATATAAAAATCTAGAATTGGCATACCCCATGATAATTATGCATAAATTGATTTATGATGGAATTCTAGGTATTGATGTATTAAATGCAATAAATGCTAAGATTAATGTTAATGATAATAAGATTGTGTGTAATTATAAAGATGTTCAATATGAGTTAAATATGAATAGCAATGAAGAAGATTGTAAGGTAAGTGAAATACCTATTGTTTTGTCCAAACCACCAATACGTCATGGTCCAACTCGACATATGAATGCAGCAGATTAAGGGATGACAACACAGAAGGAAGAGAAACTGCAAGAATTAATAGAAGAGTACAGTGAAGTATTTAGTGAAGTACCGATGCAGACGACAGTATACGAGCACTCTATAGTTGTGTCAGACCCTACGAAAGTCATCAGGAGAACGTATCCTATCCCAATGCGGTATGAGGAAGAGGTTGAACTGGAAATTCGTCGTATGATAGAAAATGGAGTCATAGAGCGATCGAACAGCAACTTCCTGAATCCTCTAGTGGTGGTGAAGAAGAAGAGTGGTGAAATATGTCTATGACTTGACATGAGGGAACTGAACAGCATTGTATTAAAAGAGTATGACTGTGCGCCTACTGCGGACGAGTTATTTTCCAAGTGTGAAGGAGCGCGGTATCTGATGAAGCTGGATTTACGCTCAAGTTTCTGGCAGATTCCAATTCGTGAAGAGCACAGAAAGTACACAGCCTTCCTGTATAAAAGTAAATGCTACGAACACAGGGTGGTACCCTTCGGACTAAGTACGAATTTAGCGGCAATAGTAAAGTGCCTGGAAAGAGCACTAGGACCTGAGGTGGAACCGTACACCATAGTATTTATAGACGATATCCTAGTTGTATCTAAAACACTAGACGGACATATAGAACATCTAAGCACGATATTCCACAAGTTTAGGCAAGCGAATGTATCCCTTAACCTTGACAAATGTGACTTTATCAAATCCTCTATTCAATTCCTAGGTCACATTATTTCTTCCTCTGGTATTCAACCCAATCCTATCAAAATATCCAGCATAACTAATTTTCCTATACCCAGAAATCTCAAAGGGTTAAGAGCATTCTTAGGACTAACGGGGTACTACAGAAGATTCTCACCATTATATGCGAAGAACATGCAACCGTTACTGAAGCTGACGAAGAAAGGACAGAAGTGGAAATGGGAGAAGAAACACCCATTTTCAATCAATTGAAAACATTATTCATGGAAAATATTATGTTACATCATCCTCAACGTGAAGGGAAATTCGTAATCTACTCTGATGCCAGTGACTACGCTGTTGGGAGTATACTGTATCAACAGGATATTACATGAGAGCACCGAGTCATCGCCTACGCCAGTAGGTTCTTCAAAGGAGCAGAAAGACACTACTCCACATCAGAAAAAGAAATCCTCACAATAGTATATGCTCTTAAGCAATTCAGATATTATGTTTCTGGTACTCACTTTGAGATACACACTGACCATCAGCATTATCCTTTCTATTGAAATGCAAAGTAACAAATGCCCGATTATTAAGATGGATTCTAGCCATTGGTGAATACTTGTTCACCATTAAAGTATTGTAAAGGTAAAGACAATATTGTAGCTGATACATTAAGCCGATACATCACAGAGGAATGTGAAGAAATCCACGAGAACGAAAAGAAAGAAGTACAATTGCTATCAATTAAATTTAAAGCGAACGATGAGGTAAAACAAATGCTAAAAAGTTTAGCGCAACGAAAAAGTTTGGACGTTACCATAAGGGAGATGAAAGATCGAGAACAGCTACCGGATCACTATAAGGTACTGCATGGAATTCTTTTCAAGTTAGTAAGACAAGACTGGAAGATGGTACTTACTAATGAAATGTTGCAGAAGTTAATCCAACCAGCACACGAGAGCTTAGCGCATGCTGCTGCTCTGAAATGCTACCTGAGTCTACGAGAGGATTTTACTATTAATATGTTTTGAAAAATCAAGAAAGAGGTGAAGAAATGCTGTGAGTGTAAAAGGCGAAAGGACCGAATTTACACACATACGTAGAAATGCAGAGCATCCAGAAAGAAAATAAGGGAGAGCTAATTGCAGTGGATTTTCTGGGACCACTACCACGATCAAGTCGAGGAGTGAAACACATATTGGTATGTATCGATGTGTTTTCCAAGGCAGTCTGTCTGTACCCAATTATGGGTACCCGTTGTCTGTACCCACAACGAAGGTTGTTCTAAAGATACTACTGCAGAAATATATTCCAACATATGGAAAAATAAAGAAAATACTCAAGTGATCAGGGTGTACAATTCCAGAGTGAGAGATGGGAGAGAACTTTGAGAGAGAATGGAATACAACCTGTACTCACATCCATAAGACATCCTCAAGGAACCCTTGCAGAAAGGGTTAACAAAGAACTAGGTAAATATTTACGGATATACTGCCATAATCAGCACAATAAATATTTAATCATGGAATATTTACCATTTCTCGAGAAAGCTATTAGCGAGAACTACAGTGAAGCAACCAGTTATACTCCAATAGAATTAGAAGAAGATAAAAAGCCGAACAGATTTTGGACGAAGTACGTAAACAAACCCAACAACCAGAATGTACCAGTACCAATAAGTGTAAAAATTGAGTACGCAAAGCAACGGATAATAGAAAGAGGTAGGAAATAGAAAAGAAATAGAAAATTTGTGGGAGGGTTCTTCCTCAGTGAGTTTGACTGATACAGAAACATGTTCATCTATTGCCATCTAATCACTGTGCTCCTCTCTCATGTCCAAAGGCTGTTTATTGTTTTCTAAGCCTTCTTCATTCTTTAATGAACCCACCAAACTTAAAACAATTTTTAATGGTATTACTGGAAAACTGATTCCATGACAGTGCTAAAAGATGAAAGCATCTAGAAGAATGGCCTTGATTATACCTAGATTTTCTTCTATGTCCAAAAAATTCTTTAACGGATTTTGTGATACACTTTTTAGAGTTCTGATTATTCTTTGGTTACAAGGCTGGATGCGCTACTGGTGTATTGGCAAGAAGATACACCACTTTGTAACAGTACAGATTTACCTGTACCAGAATAATCGTATTAGGCATATTGTCATTGTAAATTTTATTGTGAACATACATATTAACAAGGGCAAAGTTAGTTTACACAAGTCCCAGTAGATACGCAAATTTACCAGAGGGGGACAAGCCAAGGCATCGGAGTACGAGTGAAATTAACCAAATGTAATGGCGGTTTAGGCGCAACAATTTGACAATACGAACTTTTCATTGGCCCACTGAAACAAATCGTCACCACCAAATAATGACGACATAAAACAATTACGTGTTATACCGGGCGTTGGCGAAAAGAACAATGCACCATGACGTCAGACACCGCTGTTTTACATAATAATTGTGTCTGCCTCGCCCCAGTTCATCTAAAGCAGTCAGCGAGCACATACGCTTGCCGTTTACAGTGGGCAGTTCCATGCCAAAAATGTAACATTTACTTCACAAAATGAAATAATCAGCATCAAAAGTTAACAATAACTATTAGTAGAAGCAGTGAACAAACAAAAATGTATTTAAATTAGAGTCAGTGGGAACATGACAACACGAAAACCGGCTGAACACCTGCCAACCGCCATGAACAACTAAGGAGGAGTCTACGCCACATCATTTTCAGGAAAGCCCTTTATTAACTATTATCTAAATCCAAAATTACTAAATGAGCTCAAAATTTCACAAATATGTGTAAAGTCAAAGTAAGTGAGAGAGTGAGAAAGTGAGAGTGCATGTCTGTGTTGATCAACTTAATATAACCTGAGGCGTTGGTTTGTGAAATATGGTTAACAATTATTATTATTAAAATATAAAGAGAATTATGATTTTGTTTATGATTGTAGTAACAAGGCTAAAAGAAGTAGTTTCCATAAAATCAGAAAGTATATTTACTTAACCTTGAACAAGGTCAAGTGCGGAATACCATCGCCGCCATTTTGAATTTTTAATAATTATTGCGGGTTATTCATGTATCAATTTGCAACATATTTAACAAAATAAAACCAAATTCGTTAGCCTCATGTGGTGTGTTATGTTATTTCTATACCCAACAACCTCAGCCTCTTTCTGCTTAACGCAACTCTGGACCCGAAAAGCCTAATGTACGTAAATGAGCCGAGCACATGTTTCCACCAAGGGTGTGGTTTAGCTTATGCAAATACAATAAAAACATACATAATTATCAGACATATACGTTTATTAATAATTCACGTTAAGCGTAAAATAACAACTTAAATGTTTTTACTTCCATGTTCCATAAGGAAATGGAAGTATGGTGATGGCAAAAAAATCGTGTTCGAGATAACAACTGATTATGATTGTACTACCCTCAAAACATGAAGAAAAGTAATTTTCTGAAAAGTGTCTGTGTGTAGAATTTTTTCTATGGCGAACAATAACTGCCGCAAATTCAAATAGAATCAAATAATTTTTTGCATATATCCCTGAATTATAGAGGATTCAAGGCCTGTTGATTTTGGTGAAGATTGGTTAAGGGGAAGGGATAGTGTACCTGCAACATTTTATGTTTTAACAAGTGGAATTTTTTCTATGACGAACGATAACTGCCATAGATTCAAACAGAATCAAATAATTTTTTGCATATATACCTGAGTTGTAGAGGACTCAAGGCCTGTTGATTTTGGTGAAGATTGGTTAAGGGGAAGGGGTAGTTTACCTGCAACGTTTTATGTTTTAACAAGAGTATTTTTTTCTATGACGAATGATAACTGCCGTAAATTCAAACAGAATCAAATAATTTTGTGCATATGTACCTGAGTTGTAGAGGACTCAAGGCCTATTGATTTTGGTGAAGATCGGTTAAGGGGAAAGGGTAGTTTACTTGCAACATTTTATGTTTTAACAAGAGTAAAGTACTTAATTTTGATAAAGTATCCTGAAAAGAAGATCATAATAATCCACTGTAGAAACATATACGAAATATATGAAGAGGCTATCTATAAATGAAGAGGCTAGTTGAAGGGGTGGGGTAATTTTGTATAAATGAAAATAATAGTTGAAGGGGGGAGCGGATAATTTTTATTTATATGTCATGTGTACTATGTTATCGGCAACAAAAAAGTAGTTTGTTGTTAAAATTCCTTCCCGGGCTGTTTGGCCGTGGTCAAATGTTTTCAATGAAACCAGATATTTCGGCAGTGCTATCGACTGCCATCATCAGTGAAAATCGAGCCGCTAACGTGAGGTGGTATACGTTAGTGACCACAGTACTGTGGTTAAAGCTGAAGCAAGAAGTAGTTTCTATGGACATATTTCATTTTGAAAATGATTTTAAATATAAATCTTAGAACATGGAAGTCATGTATAGTTCGCCATACCGATATTTTAACAATAAGCTAACACTGTATGCTGTACAGTTGTCACAAGTAAAGTGATCGTATGATCAAGAACATTATCCCATTTAATTAACTGTTAATTAAAAATGGCTGCTGTCATCCATACATTAGAGTTGCATAATTTGCATAATACTCTATTAGTAAATTATGGTATTTATACCTGTGAAAGACTGATGGCTTTTTGCTTTTCCAGTAACCAAAAGTTGCTTTCTAATGCTAACGGATTCCAGACAAGGCAGTAATGCATTCTTTAGAAGTTTTTCAACCTTTGCAGTCTTTGTTCTTGAATAAATAAGTTTTTTGTTCTTGGTAGCAACTTCCGGTTTCATCCACATTGTGTACAGTGCAAGGAGGATACTCACAACAAATCTTATACCATTGGTTATTTATTCAGTTCTTAGCTCCCATAAAGCCAGCGTCTGTATGGTCACCTTGAAAAGAATGTATTCATTTGAAAAGAATGTTCACTCTTTCCTTCCAACAACGAAGCCAACCATTGGTGGGAAACAGAATTGCCCTTTTCCATTTTTCTAGCAAGTTCTTCAGCTTTTTGCCACATTAATGGCCTGTTGATGCAAGCATCTTGTCGTGAATCTCGAGCAGTTTTGAACCTGAATTTTAATGCTGCTCTGACTTGTTTATCTTTTCCATCCCAATTTAGTTTACTTTGCAAGTTATCATTTTGCTTTGCTGTTGTCAAAACAACATTTTTGTTTTTAACATTTGCACAATAAAAGCTGGGCTTTTGGTAACTATGGTTCATTAAATTCTTTGGTTCATTTTCAGCAACTTATCAAATTGTTCTAAATGTTCACTTTTTCTTTCATATTTAAATTAAGCCATTTCCTGTGAAATTCCATCATTATTCAGCTAAGAAAACATTACCAAATTAAAAAAAGCAAGTCTCAATGTAAGAAAATAAAATTCAGCACACACAGTCTTGTTTACAATTATCACAAGACTCAATTTTAAACACGTTTAAAGTTCAAATTATGATGCAGAACTAACTGTACGTATATGATAAGAGAACTGCATCAAGACATTTATTTAGATGGTTAAAAGACATTAATGTTTGTCATTAGACTTTAACGAGTAGATGTACTGAGTTGTATGCACTATACAGTACCACATTGATAAATGTCATAGTACAGTAACATTAAATGCAAGAAAAATAAATTGGTTCAGTTAAAATTGCAAAAGAAACCATGTACAAGGGCGGATTGAAAAGTTCGCGGCCTACCATATAAACGAATGTGTGGTGTTTTTTACCGCATCGTGGCACCATGTCCGCCCCACGAACAGCTGTGAAGCGTCAAGTCGGGTCAAGTCATTGTTGTAGAGAAACAGCTGTATAAATAAGGTTATCTCACAACAACGCTGAAAATGGAGAAAACTGAACATAATGAGATGAAGAATGTGTTGGGTCATGCTGGACCTTCATTTACTACAGTGAAAAAATGGGCTACTGAATTTAAACGTGGTCATGCAAGTTTGGAAGATGACCCGCGTACTGGGCATCCGAAAAGTGCCACTACACCAGAAATCATCAATAAAGTGCACGATATTGTTTTGGAAGATCAGTCACCGTTTGAAGGTCTCTGAAACTGTTAAGACTGTGGACATCTCAGATGAAAGGGTACATCACATTCTTACTGAGGAATTAGGTATGAAAAAGCTGTCTGCAAGATGGTTGCCGCGTTTGTTGACAAGTGACCAAAAACGCATGCAAACATTCCTCTCAGGAATGTTTGGACCATTTTAAGAAAAATCCGAAAGATTTTATTTGTAGATTTGTAACAACTAATGAAAATTAGGTCCATTACTTCACTCCAGAAACAAAACAACACTCAATACAATGGATGCACAGTGATTTGCCGCCTCCAAAAATGGTAAAATCAATTTTGATGGCTGGAAAGTGTATGGATCCATTTTTCTGGGATGCTAAGGGAATATTGTTACTAGATTGCCTTGAGAAGGGTCAGACGATAAATTGCGAGTATTACTCCAACCTTTTGGGCCAATTAAATGTAAAAATTCGAGAAGGAAGATCAGGTTTAGCAAAGAAAATCATTTTCCATCAGGATAATGTACGCCCTCACATATGCGTTTTGTCTATATGGCAAAAATTGTCGAGTTGAAGTACGATCTGTTGCACCATCGCCTTATTCGTCTGATTTAGCACCATCTGACTTTCATCTATTCCCAAACCTCAAACAATTTTTTGGGGGAAGCGATTTTCCTCAGATGACGAGCTGAAAGTGGCAGTAAACAGTTATTTTGAGAACCTAGAAGAATCTGACATCCTCAACGGGGTAATGACTTGACGCTTCACAGCTGTTTGTGGGGCAAAGGTGGCACCACAATGCCATAAAAAACAGAAACGCCACACATTTGTTTTTATGGTAGGCCACGAACTTTTCAAACCGCCCTCGTACTCCAACCATGAGAAGTGATAACACATGTTATAAAGACTGTGTGTGTGCGTGTGTGTGTGAATTAATCAGTGACAAAGCATTTTAACCATGTAGAGGGGTTATTGAGCTAATGCCTGAATGTACATTGTGTAAAGAGTAGCTGTCTTGAAGCTCCTGCTTCAATTATTCATATGTTATGTTTTCTATGAAACTGAAATGTAGTTTATAAAAGTAGCAAAATGATAATGTTAGCGAAAACTAACACAATACATTGCATATTTTCAGGCCAATTATATAAATCCATTCAGGACTCTGAGTAAGTAATAACATGATTTTAGTATCTTCATTTATATTTACAATAAACATCAAGTATAGTTAATAATAATCCCTATATTTTATGAAAAGATTATTTTTCTTTTCTTCCAAATATAGTAACCACAATAATAAGATTTTATTTCCAAAGCATAAAGTAATTAATATATGATTTCTCCAAGTTATGAGTGTACACAAGCAAAAAGTACTGTGTGATTTAACGATCCTGTAAAAGGTATTAGTAACAAGGACCTTATTCGTGGAATTAATAATAACAATAATAAATAATCAGTAATTATAGTTTTAGATTTTGTAATTAGTTGAATACTATGTAATTATTTCTTTGTGGTGTATTACCATGTCGGTAGCTTACAGTGCAGGCTGTACTGACAATTAAGAATCAGGGAAACCACTCTTACCAGTAAATAGGTACAGTCAACTCTCGGCAATTGAGGGGATAAATTTCTTCAATAATCCAAAACCACAAATACCCCACAGTTTTCTGTCTTAACCATTACAATGTGTATGGTGTATGTTAGATCATAGGGTTTGAAATAATAATATACGAGCATTAATAAATACAGTGCTTACATTGACTCGTGTAGCAATTATTTATCGCAGAACACACTTATTGTAATAACAGATAAAATACAGTATTCTTTTTAAATACTGCATTCTTTTTATTAGGTTACTAACACTAGATTTATATAATTTTTAGATCTGTTTAGAATAATCTCACCTTTTTTTACCAGGTCTTTTTTAATTGATGCATGCAATTTTCTATAATTAATTTATCATCTGATCAGAGGCGCATTCAGAATTTTGTTTTGTTTTGGGGGGGGGGGGGTGAAAACTTAGGAACAGGATGCACAATTTTGGTTTTTCTCATTCTCTTCTCTACAAACAGAGCTTTTTGTACTGAACAGTGATACCCAATTTATAGGGACTATTATGTAATTTGAACATGCTCACTGAATGATTTAAATTACTTAATCAGTAGATACCAATTTTATTGAGATATTAATACAGTAGTATAGTTAAAATAATCAGACATGAAGGAATAGTGCAGGTTGTAGTGGGGATAATGCAGGAACAGTGTAATACATGTGTGTGGAAAAGGCTACAGTTGAAGACATTAGCCTGGTCCCTGAATGAAGAGTGTATGTATGTAAGTTTTGATTTTGATTTCAACCTAATGCATGTGGACATTTTCTAAGACAAAACTAACATTAGACTAAACAGGGGGACAATACAAAGATGTGACTGAGTTATAATGGTTTCTACAGCAATTATTTTGTAAACAATGACTTGGCATGTTGTATCTATCACACCGTTTCTCCTAATCTCCTAGTCGAGTCTAGACATAATCAAACATTGTCTGTTTTGTAGTATAACAATTCATAACATTGTGTACATGTTATGAGTCAGGGAAAAATGTAGTATATAGTCAACAGTGCACTGGCAATTTAAAATGCAATAAACTAAATCTGTGTAAGTAATATAGAGCACATTTACTTTTATGCAAATACAAACATTTAGCTCAGTTCTTCCATCCCATTACTGTTTTCTTAACTGTTGTTATGGTTGTTGTCACTATAACTCAAATCATCTTCACTGCTGCTATCCCGTCCTATATTAATTTTGAAACAGTCTGTTAACATTATCCATTCTTTTGTACGATCTCACAAATCTTTTTCAATTTTCATGACATGATAATAGCTTGACGACCAGTCTGTGGGAGAAATACACTCAAATTCCTTTTTTTTCCTAAACATTCTCCACAAAAGAATGCACCCTTTTTAACACACGCCTTCATTATGTCCCAAATAATTTCTATAGAACTAAGATCCAGGTGATAGGGTGGAAATCATAAAACAGAATGGTTTGCCAAAATAGCGTCTATTTTAATAGTTATGAATGTTGGTTAATTTTTTTTAATTACAAACAGAATTATCACTGTTGCACACCACTATAGAAAAATTATTCCGATTAGCACTTTCAAGTTTCTCAGCTCATCGTCAGATCGGAAATCCGATTTGACGATGGGCTGAGAAGCTTGAAAGCGCTAATTGGAATAATTTTTCTATAGTGTTGTGCAACAGTGATAAATTCTGTTTGTGATTGTAACCACTAACACAACTCTCTTAATTAAACTTTTTTTAATTAGTCGATAGAGCTCAGGTTTTAACAAGGAATGACATGGTTCAGTAACCAGTTAATCATGTGAGCGTCTTTTGTTAACAATGTTGGAGGTGGATTTATTTGCACATTATGCTAGGAGGCATTATCTGTTACTAATACACTGTTATAATTCAAGTTCAGAATAAGCATTTCAGTCTCCTTTTTTTTGGAATCCAATTTCAACATTAAGAGCGTGTTTGGAACAAATTTAGAAATCAAGAGTTTTTAGAAACCACTACTATTACAATGACGCCACCGCCACCGCCAGTGTTCCTCTGTATATATAATTTTTTAATACACTCAATATTTAATCAAATCTTACATTTGTTGTAGTTATAAAAGAATACTGTAGTAATATATATTCTTATTAAATTAAGTTGACACAGACAAGTTGAGTTTCCTGTTGACAAATGCAACCTTGTATAGATCATACTAATAGGGGTTTTGTTTTTCCTCCTGGTTAATAGCAGCCCTACCTCCTGCGTTAATACAATTTATCATTGGATAAGTTAGAATAAATGTTTGAATCTTGAATCTTTGCTGGAGATTTTTAATTACTGGATGAGTTTTTATTTCGTATTGTTCTTGTGTTTGTTCATAAATTTTAAAATATTTGTTTTATTAAGGGTGGTATGAATAGCAAAATATAATTAATTTTGTTTCAGGATGTCAACAATATCTTTGTAACCAGATAACTAAACAGCCAGACAGATGTGCAAGATATATGTTTTAAAAAGATGGGCAAGAAAAACCGAACAAAACATGTTATAGGTTGTGACTTAGATGCTTCTTTCATCATAGAAAATAAAAGAACAAGGCATTGTAATAGTACCATGCATGAACTGAGTACAAGTTTTGATAAAAACTTGTCCAAGGAAAAGAAGAAAGAAGAGGCACCCAAAACAGTAGTACACGAGTGCAATGTAAGCACTTATTCTGATACAGACAAATGTTATGGTTTTGAACATTCAGAAAATGAAAAACGTAAACTTTTATTCTTTACCGAACTTCTAGAAAAAGTGGAAATGAAGAATAAAAATCATATGAAGTCTTTAAGTTCAGGACTGAAGCACTGTACTGTTAATATCAACAGACTAAGTACTAAGGTCAATTACAGAATACGATGTTTGATACATGAGAAATTTAACTGTGAATGTATAAAAAGAAACCTCAAAACTTGTAATAACAAAATTACAAACACTGCAAAACATAAAATACTTAAAGGTGAACGAAATTTTGCTGTAAAAAGTACGTCACAAATACGTACTGTGTCACAAAGACATAGAGATTATAGAGATTATCCAGTCAGTTTATCGAATCTGATTGACAAGTCTACACCACACCGACTATGGCGTCTTGAAACAGTGCCGGGAAAATTCACAGAAATCAAAAACACTATCACAAAAGATGCTGTAACATATGAAGATCTTATTGAATTGCGGTGTCTGTCAGCAAGACTACAAAAAACTGTTAGGTTACCATTTCCAAATGATTGTTTTTCGTTTTGTGACGTATATGGAATGTATGTAACTTATAAAGAAAATTCTTATGTGTACTTTGGACCTTATTCTTTTCAAGAAGACCATTACATAATACTGCACAATAAAATAGGTAAGAAAAGAATCGAAGTTCCCATAAAAAATGAAGAAGAAATCACATTTGCTTACCATTTTGGAGACCCTACTATTCGCACAGATACTGAAGAGTACGTGAACTTTAAGTGGTGCATCAATAGTGACGATTCTACGTGCATTTCAGTTGAACCAGAAAAATTAAATACGTTAAATCAAAGGACAAATCCTAGGCCTAGGTCTAGTAATAATAATTCTAACGGGTTGAGTGTTGCCACAGGACCCAGTGCTAACATAAATAGTGATATACATGTTATAAGAACTATTTATGATCAACTGGAGACCTTAAAAAAAACAAATGGCATACAATATGAACAATTAATGTTTGCTGGGGATATCACTGTAGACCTGTCTATTCACAAAAAGGGTCGTTCAGTTAAGGTAAGTATAAAAATAAAATAGTTATGATTACTAATTAGATGTCATTAGAAGATTTGAATTTGCTAATACTTTTTCTGAGTTGCAATATTGTGTGTGTTATAAAATAGAGGTTAGGGCTTCTTATTTATTTTAATTTTGCAGTCATATTAAAAGTGTTATGGTTCACAAATAAATTATGAAGAAATGAATTCTAAAACTTAAGGTTTTACAGTTGATACTCTTTAGAATAATAATAATTAAAGATGTATTTAGTTCTTTGTTATTTATTAATATTAGTAATTACTGTATTGCTTTTCTAAGACAGATGGCAGATGATAATTGTAGCTTGTCAAAGTTTGTTCACCATAGTACACGCAAGTTACATAAAGAAATTCTAATTTACTTGTGATAATGTCTGTTCCTCATTTAGGTATATTGTTAGAAGCCCTAAACTAAAATTGTAAAGAATACACAAGGATTTGTCAATGTACACTTGTATGTACCGTGATATTTTACTTAACATTTCTTTTTCATTAATATTATTAAAATATCTACTGTTATTTTATTGACTGATTACATTAGACAAAATTCTAATGGCAACTTTCTGAAGCTTTAAAGTGGATCAATCTTCTATTCATGCGGTGCATTACATAGTGCCATTCTTCTTCATTGCTCAAAATAGATGCACAATTCAGTGAACAAATAATGATGTATTGAAGTTAGATCCTATTTTTGTTTAGTTATAGATCAGGTGGTGGCTGGCTGTTTAATGGCGAAAACTTGTAAATAAAACTTATACTTGATAGTTACCGCACACTGGGATGTTTAATTAAATATTTATAATTTAAGTTATCTTATGAAGGCAACTAGTCATAAAGAACCTACAGACAATACTTGAATAGAAGAGTCATTCCATGCCAAACAAACCAAAAAATGTTAACATTCAACCTGACCATTTCAGATTTCAATGAAACTTTCAGGAATCATTCTCCCTTATGATATAAATGAGAATATATTTTTAGATTGTTTTTATCTGTTTGGGTTTTGATGTAATTAATTTTAAAAATTTAGAAAAAATACCTTTTTTGGCTTTCATGAACTTTTTAATTCTTGAATAACTCAAGTTATATAAGGCCTAGAGACTTGTTTGACCCCTCATTTTACAGAGAATCTTACAAGGTTTAATTTGATATGCTACTTGACTATGTTTGGTGAAATTTTTTTTTTGAAAATTCAAAAAACATTTTTACATACATTTTTGAGATAGTGTTTTAAAAAAAAATTGAAATAAATATATGTTTCTTGTAATATTATAAGCTATAAATCCTGAAACTTTTAGAGTGGGATCTCAATGCGATCAGGAGTAAAGTTACAAAATTACAAAAACCTTAAAGTAATGTACAACGCATCTATAGGCTAATAATTTTTGTTTTGTGTTTACACGGTAACAGACAGTTTGTAAAATCTGCATTTTTTTGTTACTTACATCATACTAATACATAGTCAATCGTCATAACAAGGAAGGTTACATACCTGGTTTTACATGATAAAAATAATAAGTTTTTTTTCTTGGTTAGCACTCAATCATTTTGTAATCACACCTAAATACCTAAATAAATCTTAGTTCTTCTTTAATTTAACAGATAATTTCTTGTTTGCCTTTTTAGTTTCTAAGTCTGTAAGGCGATAAACTCTTCCTGTTGCTGTTGTAGGATCAACTTTTGTTAAAACCTCACTTTTGTGTACAACTAATATGTCAGTAAATTGTGGGTATTTGAAAGATGGAGAAGGGCCATGCGGTTCCAAAAAACTTATTTTTACTTCATCTCCTTCTACTCCTAACACACAACCTAACCACCACTTGTCTTGAGTATTGGCATGTGACAAAGCCAACAATGTCATTAGTGTCCAAATCAGCATCAGTGTCGTCAGCTGAAACTATTTCTACACTTGATACCTCTGAAAATGAGTGGCTTTTCACTAAAACTCTAGTCTCACTCACAGGAGTGTAACTGTGAAATTGCTGAGTGTCCTTTATTGTTGTTGCTGCTTCAAACCATCTCTTCAAGGTCTGTTCCTCTGCCTTATGTTCGTCTTTAGTGGAATACAAAAAACTGATGTCAATATTGGCTTTAGCCCAATCATAAAGTTGGCGAGGGGTCATGATTTGTTCATTGTAAACTATATGTAGACTGGCCAATGCTGCTAAACGTTTTACAGTTCCTCCTACACCGTCACATGCATTCTTTCCATGTGACGATGCAAAAAAGTACCATTCAGCCTTAATTCCAAAATCGTTCTCATGATGGCAGAGATTGAGGAAGTTGGATTTGTTTTTGTACTGTGATGCTGCTCCGTCTGAAAAATAATGGAGCTTTTCGGGCTTATGAGGCAGGTTCTGTTTAAGAAAGTCAATCATGAGGCATTGAAATAAATGAACAGCAACGGTATCGTGTGTCATACAATCAGAAATGATAACTAAGCTAAGGTATGCCAGCTTTTTGCTTTCCTCATCCATGTAGTATATAACAAACGTATGTATTGTTGCTTGAGCATTATTCCAGTGAAAGACTTGTGCAGCATCTTGAAGTACAATGCATAATTTTCAGCAAAATCACAAAGCACAATGCATTGGTTTTGAGATAGATTTTCTTTTAAAGTGTCGCAAGTACAAAGACTGTTGAGTAGCAATGAAACAGTGTCTTAAGAGTTTTGGCAAACTCTGAAACAAATAATCCACAAACTCTTCTGTTGGTTTTGTAACAGTTTCCAGGACACACTTGTTATCAATCTGCATCCATTGTTTGAATCTCACATTTTCAATGCTATTTAGCTCAAAAGCTTCTTCAAACCTAGTCCTCAAATCGTCACTTCCTGGGCAATTAACACAATTTGCAAAATAACATTTACATGTTGGAGTTTTGCAAATTATATTGCTTGTTACATCTTTGTATGTTTTAATAGGGAGCTCACCATTTGTTAATTCAGGTATTTTACACTGAGCCATCATTAATTTGGCATTCTGATATATTGTGCAAACGCACACAGTGTGTGTCCCATTGGACCCAGGTAGAACACAATGCTTGGGATGAAGCTCACAAAATTTAGTAAATCCAATTTTCTGATCTGGGTAACACTCCTTGAATAGTACATATGCTTCTCTTAATGTACTTAGAATTAAATACTTTTGCACATGTACACGTTTGCCATATTTTTTCACCGAAACAAAGTCTTTTTTACCTGGCATTTGACGACTAACTTTATCATTTTGATAGAAGTCCTTGACTAAGGCCACCATTGCAGGGTCCAGTGTTCTTCCAGGCTTTGGGTCTGGGGATAACATAACACCTTTTTCATGTAACAGTTTTTTTGCCTTTCTAGCCGTAAAGTTAGACGCTCCAAATTCAGTTTCAATTGTTTTTAGAGTCCAGCTTTTGGGAAGTGTAGTTAGAATCTGCATTCTCACACTTTTGTCTGTAGTAGTGTTGAACTTTTCTTTTAATTGATTAGTAACTTCATTGTCATTATTTTTTACGGCGTCAGAGTCAAGAGGTACCTGGACTTAAATTTAGAACTTTTGTTCGGAAAGCGTCAGTCACTTTTTTGATCTTTTCATCTGGGTATATTTTTTTTCACTTAAACGTTTTCTTTTTATTGGCGTTTCATCTATAGCATCAAGACTTTTGTTTAAGGCTTAAATTGCCTCTACTTTCTCTAGTTGAACATGTGTTTTGAACTTGTACTTCAGGAACATTCAAATCATACTGCGATTCTGAGCTGTCTGAATGCAATTCTTCTTGCTCAGTTGGAATTTCTGGTAGCTTTAAAACAGCTTTACGACAACCACAACATATCTTGTCGCCTTCACGTAAATTGGCATTACGTTTTAAAACATTTTCATTCACATGTTTCAAGCTTTTTTTGTAGTAATAATGACCAGCCTTTTTAAACGGATTACAACAATATACTGACAAATGTTTTGTTTGACTGGGTTCAGTTTACTCATATTGTTACCACAGGAGAACACTTCTTTCACATCCACTAAAAAAGTAATAACGTACAAAAATCATACTTTTATGCAAAACACTTTTTAAGTGACACTACCAACAACTAACTGTTCACTCACTGAGATCTTAAAGAAAACTAAGCAAAAACTGAGCTAGAGTGGGTATGTGTCACACTCCTGTAATAACATGAACCAGACAAGTCTTACAGGCTTTGTGTGCTGTGCCAGAACACCTGTAATTGGCAGATACTTTATTCACAATGATCTTAAATAAGTTATGGCTTGATTATTTGTTTGTAGGTTTAGTAAACCTCTACTATAATCCCTATTGTAAATTGGTTACCTTAGGGACCTAACCTATTGTAAATTGGTTATGTATATTTTTTACATAATGTTGCGGTTTGGAAGCTCTTGAAGAATCGCGAGTTATTCCAAAGACGCTAATAAGGAAGGCTGGATTGTTTGTTAGAAAGAAGTGGACTGTATTTAAGATATTGAACATGCGTTTATTGAATAATTCGGTTTGTTAGTTACGATCGGCACGTGCGGAAGCATTTGAGGCGATAATGCCCGAGATTAATTTTGAATGAAATCGTGGTCCATTGTAGATGGACGCAGTTAGACGATTAAAGTGAAATGTTATAAGTGCATGCTGAACAATAGCCAAAAGCCGCGGCTGTAAGAGAAGTGTTTAACGAGAGTTGCGCTCGGAGTCGTGTTATAAACTGAACTAAAACTGGCTTGCAGTCGGCTAGGCTGGCCGGTTGCAAGGTTTGATAAACGCGTGACGTCATCCGCGCGTGCCGTGCAATGTTAGTAGACTGCTTACAGCTGATAAACCAGTACAAAGTCTAAACATACTGCCCGCCAAAATCGGGACGATTTTGTACATTAAAGGTTAAATTGAACAATATAATAATTAGACTTACATGCCGTAAGCGTTACAATAATTGGCGCACTGGCCAGAGAGCATAGACATAATAAACATAATATACTTAAAGACTTATACATAAAATTTGTAGAAAACAAAAATCATTAATCCAGCACAAAGCTTAAGTCAAAACAAAACAATTTCTGTGCTAGAAAAGGTACAACAAATAAAAAATCATGATAAAAATGAACCTTTACATAACTGAACATGATCTCTATTGAAGCATAACATGTGGATAAAAAATACATATATTTAAACCTTGACAAACGTAAATAATAATCTTAAATTATATAAGAGAAACCATCTTGATCACTGCTTCATATATAGTAATAGAAATAATAGAAACATAATGTTATCATAATCGTATCAAAGTTCAATGGTACATGACATTGAAAAATACAATACACATAGAATAATTGACACTATAACTGGCACTTGTGGTTCTCAGAGTTTGAATCACACAAACATATTAACAATACACAACATCCATAATAACTGATAGTACATATGAGACACAGTCACTATTTCTGTAATAGCTTAACAATGTTACAATGCTTATGATACAATTGACTTGTATGCTCGCCCCGGGGAATGTCCCGGGCGTGTTCCATGTAATGTGACACGCACACACTCACACACACACACACACACACACACCTCGTGTGTCTCGTATGGCACGCAAACGACTAGCTCGTTGCCACCGGAAGGGGGCATAATTTGTGGATGGGTCGGCGTAAGATACCTAGCGCGGTGCGTACTTCTGCGACGCGTACTAAGGAATCTTGACCCGGAAAAACATTGGTAATTACCCCACGCTTCCATTCTAGAGGGGGGGAATTGTCATCCAAAATGAGGACAAGTTGTCCGACCTTCAAATTCTTAAATGGGGTGCGCCATTTGTTGCGCTGCTGCAGCTGGTGCAGATAATCCCTAGACCACCGTTTCCAGATGGTCTGCGTAAATTTTTGGAGCAGAAGCCATCTGCCCAAATGAGTATTATTGCCTTGTGTATAGTCGGGTTCCGGAAGTGCCGTCAGTGGGGCACCGACCAAAAAATGAGCGGGTGTTAAGGGTTCAGGGTCTCTAGCATCGTCGGACACCGCGCATAACGGGCGTGAATTAAGGCAAGCCTCAATTTGAGAAAGAAGGGTAGAATATTCCTCAAAATTCAAGATCGTACCGCCAATTACGCGACGTAAATGGAATTTAACACTCCTTACACCACTTTCCCACAAACCACCGAAATGAGGGGCTGAAGGGGGGATAAAGGACCATTTAATGCCGTGGAGACCGCAAAACTCCAGAGAAGATTGCTCAACTTCCTTGGAGGTTAAAAATTTGTACCAATCATGCAACGTGTGGTTGGCACGACGAAAATTCGTGCCATTATCCGAAAATATTTGCGCGGGAATACCTCTGCGCGATATGAACCTTTTTAAAGCCGCTATAAAGGCGTTGGAAGTAAGATCCGACACCAATTCTAAATGGATGGCCCTAGTACACATGCATATAAATAGAGCGATATATGCCTTGGTCGTGGACTTAGAGCGCTGCCCGCCATGGCGCAAAAGCACCGGACCTGCGTAATCCACGGCCAACTGTGAGAATGGCCTTGACGGCGTGACCCTAGAAGAGGGTAATTGACCGAGTAATTGATTCGCGCCTTTAGCCCGGAAACGAAAACAAGTGACACACTTATGTATCACTGAGCGGATATAGGACTTATCGTGTATGATCCAATACTTACGCCTAAGCGAAGCTTGAGTTGATTGCACTCCAGCGTGCAACAAACGGATGTGTTCGTATTCAATTATTAATCTCGTGAGATGAGAGTGCGGGTGTAAAATTATTTGGTGTTTAGTCTCGTAGCTAAGTGGGGAGAATTGCAAGCGTCCACCCACTCTTAAAATGCCTGATTTATCCAGGAATGGGTTGAGAGCAAGAATTTTACTACTGCGTGGAAGGCACCGGTGTGCCTCAAGTTCCCTAACCTCTACGTCGAAATGCAACTTCTGAGATTGCCGGACAAAAACCAAGAGCGTGTCAGACAATTCTTGAGCCGACAAAAAGGACGTGTCTCTATCAACCACCGCGAGCCTAGAATTGCGAAGAAATCGACGGCAGTATGCGAAGACGCGAATAAGCCTGGTAAGAGATGAATAGTTTTCAATGTAACTATGTGTTGAGGACGCGACAATTAGTGAGGTTTGAGCCTGCTTGCGACGTTCCTCTTCAATGTCGGGTAAGGTACAGGGAGTATTAATGTCGAACGCGCTGACCGGCCATGAGGCCGCATCACGAGCCAACCAGGAGGGACCATGCCACCATTGAGCATGACAGTGCAGACTACGAGGGAGGCAACCGCGCGATAAAACGTCGGCAGGGTTGTCATTCGATACTACATGACGCCAAATTCCCCTGCTGCTAACAAGACGCTGTATTTCCGCGACACGGTTAGCCACAAATACCTTCCAGCGGGAAGATTGCTGATGTATCCAGTACAACGCTATCATCGAATCCGAATAAAGATATAATCCGTCAAAATTGTAATCGACGGCATTTAAAACCTTGGACGTTAATTGAGCCAACAATAAACAAGCACAAAGTTCAAGTCTAGGAAGCGTTATCTGTTTCAGCGGAGCGACCCTAGATTTAGCACACAACAAGTTTGATGATATGGCGCCGTTCGAATAGACCGCCCGCACATAAATGCAACACGCGTAACCTTTAACCGAAGCGTCGGCGAATCCGTGCAGCTGCAATGAACTAACTGGGTAACTGTTCGAACTCTTAACCGACCTCGTAATCTCAAAATGAGTGTCAGAGACTAATTGGGCGTATAATTCCGACCATTGATTGCCTAGCGACCCGGACAAGGGTTCGTCCCAATCAGTGCCCGCCAACCACAACTGCTGCACGAAATGCTTGCAGCAAAATGTGATGGGAGCAATTAGACCTAGTGGATCATAGATCCCGGCAATGATTGACAACACGCTTCTCTTGTTGAGAACGGTTAAATTGTCTATCACCCCTAACGGTGTACAAAAAGTTATCCCCCTCAACATTCCACTGTATGCCCAAGGTACGCACGTTCTGACCCTTGCTGAAGTCACGGGTTACTTGGGCGCGAAGAGTCATAATCTTATGGTGGTTAGAGAATCATTTGTGTAACGAAAAACCATACCTCCTCAACAACTTCTCGATCTCGCATTTCATTTCAGCTAAGCTGTTCGGATCATCCGAACCTGTTATGAGATCGTCTACGTAAAAGTCATTTGCTATGGCCTTAGCAGCGGTAGGGTAGTCGGATTTATTTTCGTATGCTATTTGAGCCAGACAACGCGTAGCAAGGAAGGAGGCACTAGCAGTGCCATATGTAACCGTCCTTAACGCGTAATGTCGCAATTCCTTATGCAGTGCATCACGCCAAACAATGCGTTGCAAGTTTGAATCCTTAGGATTAACAATGATCTGGCGATACATCTTTTCAATGTCCGCAATAAGCACGTATCGGTGGGTGCGGAACCGAACCATTATCGAAAATAGATCCTGCTGGATCGTAGGACCGACCATTAAAGTATCGTTAAGGGACAAATTATTGGTGGTTTTAGCGGATGCGTCAAATACCACGCGCAATTTAGTGGTTAAGCTAGAGTCTTTGAAGACTGCGTGATGGGGCAGATAAAAGATCTCTGACCTGTCAAGCGACAGATCGTATTCATTAAGCGGCGACATGTGGCCAAGTCTTAAGTAGTCACTCATGAACTCACTATAATCCTTATAAAGGGTAGGGTTCTGCTTGAATTTGAATTCTAACGATTGGAATCTGCATATTGCTCCGCGGAGAGAATCTCCCAAATAAGATTTGTCAGATCTGCGGGGCAGGGCTACCACGAATCTCCCGTCGCGATTGCGGCTAGTGTTTTCCACGAAATGCCTTTCACACGGTGAGTCCTCAGATCGGGCTTCGCGACTAGAGATCTCCTCCAACTTCCAAAATTCCTTTAGTTGCGAGGAAACCTGATTATCATCCTTACAAACCATAAATGAAGAAACCGTTTTAGTCATGTCGACGTTGAATGGTAAGTCACCGGCCAAAATAAATCCTAACTTGGTTTCCTGAATTATAGGAAAGTGTGGTCCGCGCGTATATTTCACAGGTTCAATTAATTGTAGAAAATATTGAGCGCCGATTAATATATCGACTTGCGATGAGCAATGTAGGTGAGGATCCGCCAAGAATATGCGCTTGGGTAAATTTAAAGAGGTAAGATTGAACGACTCCGCCGGTAAATTATTAGTTATACTGGGTAATACGGCACAATGTACGTTTAACGTGAAGGGTTTATAGCGTGAATGTAGCCTTACGTTAGTACTGAAGTCAGCCTGGGAAAGCGAGTTGTTTATACCCGTGATGGGCAATTGCGATTTAACTAATTGGAGGCCCAACCTGCGGGCGAAATCCATTGTGCAAAAGTTCGCTTGAGAACCGGAATCCAGTAATATCCTAACGGGAAATTTTTTGCCGACCTTATTGTATGTCATACAGACGGCGGTAGATAACAATACCGATTTATTGGTCTGTGATTTCAGTGAGCACTGGTTGTTAACAGAAGTTACGTCCCTGTTGGGGACATGAATCGTGGTGTGGTGATGCCTAGAACATTTTTTACATGAGAATTTGGAGGGACATTTTGAACCCTCGTGTCCCGAACGGAGACAGTTTAAGCAAAGTTTGTTTTTTAGTAACGCATTTTTTCTATCAGGGATAGACAGCGATATAAATTGTGGGCAATCGCTAAGTCTATGTCCACCGTTACATAGCCTGCATAAATTATTTCTAATATGTGAGTGGAATGCGCCCTTTGGAGTGCTTATCTGTTTAACTGCTTTGCGATAAGGAGACTTATCGCTTTTGTTCAACCTGCTCGTTGGGCTAGTCGCGTTATCGATATTTTGCAGTAGTTTCCTACGTGAATTTAAAAAATTTATAAAATTATTAAAATCAGGGAGTTTATGCTCCGATAAACTAACTCTCTTTCCACAAACGTAAAGTATAACTGTCAAGTTTTTTGGCTAGATAATTTACGACAATAATTTCAAACGTGTTGACTGGCAGTTTGAGATTATTTAAAGCGTTTATATTTGCAGAGATTTGATCAATAAATTGCGATATGCTACCTTGGGATTCCTGCTGAACTAATGGTACGTCTAGGACATTCCACACGTGGTGAGCGGAGACAATCAGCTTACTATCATATCTATTCCTCAACAGATCGATAGCCACCGCGTAATTCTCATGTGTTATGGGCAATGATTTTATTACGTTAAGCGCCTCGCCATGTAATGACGAGTGCAAATAATGAAGCTTCTGTATATCTGTCAGGTCTGTTCTGACATGAATTAGTTCCATAAAAATATGGTAATAATGTTGCCATTCCACAATACTACCCTCGAACCGTGGTAATTTTATTGGTTCCAATTGAATGGGGTTTGTTTTAGGCTGTTTACCATCAGTATTAATTAGTGGTTTTTGGTTCAAGTGCTCAGATTGCTCCAACAAGTGTTGCAATTTACATTCTATAGCACAGAGATCGTCCTCCGTTTGCACTATCACTTGTTGACGCAACGTCTGCTTCCTCAGCCTCGATTTGTGACTGTATCTCGTCATATTTGGTGGATAATTCCATCAAATGACGCAGTTTTATTTTGAGCGCATGAGGATCGCTGTTTAACAAATCAAAAATATCCGCGAAGGTATTTATTCGGGATATTGAGGCCTTAATTGTACCTCGTTTTTTTATCAGAGCCCTTACATCGGCCATTATTACAGTTTGAGATAAAAAAGGGAAAGATATTTAGAAACAATTGAGCATTGAGCATGTGAACCACAAACTTAATTTTGAATGAGTTTAAATACGTTTGGTAGCTAGCGATAGTTGGTTTGAATATAAACTTACTCTCTCTAACTAATCAAACTCGTTGGCAGTTAAATTATTGAAATTATAAATCTAAATGATTACAAAGTATAGCTTTATCTTTAAAGTTCTGACTGATAATGAGCTGCCAACCATTTATTAATTTATATTGTGTAATAAGTTATTTGTTTATATAAATATGTCAAAAAATACACACTGAGTGAAATATTATTAAAAATAAATCAAATATAGGTAAAGTTTATAGTCACGTGGCCGTCGATCCATTCGTGATGAAGCTGGCTTCGATCCCGTTTGGAGCTGCTACACCTCCTGTCTCTGCCGGTCAGCCGTTGCCTCATGTTGTACCCTCCATCAATTAAAGCTGTGGAATCTCGAAAATGTTGTCCTGTTTCGTCCCGTCGTCTCTGGTCTACTGCTTGGCTGAATCTTGTCGAGATGACTGCGACGTGATTCACGATAATGGTGTCGCTCAGGACGAAAATGATGCCCGTCTGTCGTGATTAACTTCAGATTGGTTTTTCCAGAAATGATGTATATAAATAAATGCTGTCGCCTGTGTACTCAGGTATGAGAAATCTGTGCCGTTGGGACCAAAAATGATGTAGTTTGTTTTGGCCTGAAAATATGAAATCCTGCCTGGTTGGACCAAAAATGATGCGTTTTTGGCCCGCAAATATGAAATCCGGCCCGGAGGACCAAAAATGTTGCGGTTTGGAAGCTCTTGAAGAATCGCGAGTTATTCCAAAGACGCTAATAAGGAAGGCTGGATTGTTTGCTAGAAAGAAGTGGACTGTATTTAAGATATTGAACATGCGTTTATTGAATAATTCGGTTTGTTAGTTACGATCGGCACGTGCGGAAGCATTTGAGGCGATAATGCCCGAGATTAATTTTGAATGAAATCGTGGTCCATTGTAGATGGACGCAGTTAGACGATTAAAGTGAAATGTTATAAGTGCATGCTGAACAATAGCCAAAAGCCGCGGCTGTAAGAGAGTGTTTAACGAGAGTTGCGCTCGGAGTCGTGTTATAAACTGAACTAAAACTGGCTTGCAGTCGGCTAGGCTGGCCGGTTGCAAGGTTTGATAAACGCGTGACGTCATCCGCGCGTGCCGTGCAATGTTAGTAGACTGCTTACAGCTGATAAACCAGTACAAAGTCTAAACACATAATATATAAAAATATTCCCCCCCCCCCATTGTGCAAATCTTTCTCAACTGTCTTCTGAACACATGTTACTTAATTTCCTACAAATGTACAAGGGTCGTCTGTTCTGCTTTATAATAAGGTGTTGGTCCGAGAAAATTTACAGTTGTGTGTTTGGTGTCAGCAACAATATTGTAAGTGTCTCACTGATCATATTATTTAGTATTAGCTAAGAAACATATAACATTTCTTATAGACATATATTCGATCAGTTTTAAACTCAGTACAGTGGGCATCTCCGTGGTGCATAATTTACACTTAGATGATAAAAAGAAGAGAATAAAATAATGTTATATTTATGTATGGATTCTCGAATGTTTAGTTGGCTTGTGAGGTGTGTGTGTGTGTGTGTGTGTGTGTGTGTGTGTGTGTGTGTGTGTGTGTGTAGTGCTAGCGTGTGTGTATGTACACGTTGTATAATGTCGGTTTATCGGGTTTCATAGGTTTTTTTGATGTGTAATTTACTTTTGTAGTATTTAATAGTGTGTAGCGAGTCGTTTTATACTTTTTCTTATTACTTACTAAGTCGACCGTATTCTCGTCACCCAATTCAAATTTTTCCGCCTCGCCACCTAATTGGTTCCCGCTGTCTGGCCGAGTCGAATTAGTCAACTGCAGTATTTTATTGTTTATGTCCCAAATTCTTATATTACCTTTTTTAATTAATCAAACATACAGCAATTGAGAAATATGAATATTTATTGAATCCTTTCTTTATATTATCTGGTCAATTACAGTTGATAAATGAAACATATATTCATTTTAAATCCAGCGTTTACAAGTTGCTCAGTTGGCAGCATCTGGCTTTGTCCAGTTCATACGTAAAAGCCACAATGGCGCACAGTTTATATTTTATAAAATTAATCTCAGGGATAAGTTCTTTGGACTACAGAAGTTGGGTTACAGACTAATAAAACCACATAAATTTATAATATTCCTTACGACTAATACACAATAGTTGATATTTTAAAACATGAAAAGTAAGTTATTGGCAATGAGAAATAGTGCACGCTAGGTTAACATTTGTTAACAAGTTATGTTTTTATAATTAGTTTAATATAAAATCAATATTCAGTGATCGATATGGTTTATCAAAAGTGATTATTTACTCAAGTTTAGTTCAAAAGTTAATTTAGTGATTTGTGAAGTGAAAATAAGATTGTTCGTTTACTATGGGTAATTGAAAGTTTAATTTTGGGGTGAAGTATTCAATTTATACTCATCGATTCCTTAACGTAGATTCTCTTGCAATCTTCTTCTTCTTCTGGAACATGTCTAAGAGTCCTTTCTTCTTTGGATTTTCTGAGATCCCCGTTCAAATGATTGAAATTCAATGTCCAGCTTCCATCAGTTCTTGTAGATGATATGTTCCCTCAGGTTGAGTTAGGTATTTTCAGTTCTTCCTCCAGAATTGGTTGTTTATTAATTTAATTTACTTCTTCCCAGTTTTGGCCATAATATTTTTTATATAAATGTTTTAAATAATGATCATCTCATCAATGGTTCCTTCAAATATTCTTTTTGCACTTCTTCATTAAAATTTAGATAAACTTAAAGATTTTAAAATTAATTTGTCATCAAGGGCTCCATACGTCCACCCTCTATGTTAGTCAATAATGAAGTAATTAGATTTCAACGGTCATAATGTGTAACAAGCTTGAGTTGCCATGGTAACTCTTCAAGTTTTACTAGTTCTCATTGGTCAACATCTTATAACATTGTTATATTCTAACATTTTATTTCTGTTCAAATATGTAAAAATCCTTTAAATTATAATTACTTTCTTATGCTAGTAGTCATATTAATTATACTAACACCATTGTTTTGCTTTTTTACTAAAGATTATTTTGACATCCCTCACGGTTACTTTTGATTAGTTAATAACATTTTTCTTATTGATATTTCTTTTGTAATTATCTTTAAACTGAATATTATTTATACATTTTTATACCTGACATTCTTACTTAAGTACTTAAACATTTTATATATTCCAATTGACCCTTGGTTATTGTTTTCTCTTTAAACTTACAAAATTCTTTCCTTCATGCTAGGCCTAAAGCCTAGGTTTCACAATACTCCTATTCAACATTCTTTACAATTCATTAACTTTATTTAGTGGTTCATTGAACATTTTCTATAGAAACTGATTAACAAGAAAAAACATTGGTGCTTTTAACAACACACCTTTTATTATTAAAATATTTTCTTACCAGGTCCAAGCCTCAAATTAAACTTCTAACTATTATTGGTTTCTTACTTCTATCTCACCTGTCTTCTAAGTTTATTAATACTATGGTTCTTATAATAACAAAACTCTTATAATAATAATTTTTTCACACTAATCTAAACCATAAAACTCATTCACAAATTCCTTCACTAAACCTAGTGTCTCCTTCTCCCATCGTCCACTCTAATATTTTAACTTTGATATTATTTTTATGCATTTCTTACCTCCTATTACTTAAATTACTAAAGTTATAATTAGTTTCGTATTCTTACTATCTAACATGTTTTTAAAAATTGTTTTTGCTATCTCAATATAGTCTGCTTTATTACTAATTCTACACTGTATGCACTCACACTGCACTTTTCCTTTCACATGAGGTTTCTTTATCTATTATCACTGGGTGGTTATTAGTCATTAATATTAGTTTTATTCTCATTTCACATTGGTCACTTTTGGTATTAATTATTGTCTTTCCTCAGCTCAATTATACTTTACTTGCTTTTGGCTAGTTTATTATTTAATAGGGTATTTTTTATTTCTAACTTCCTATCTTATATTTATAAATTCATTTTCTTTTCTTTTTGTTTAACATACATAATATCTATATTTTATTTTTCATGGTTTATATATTTTACATTTTATTAATGCCATATCTGTTTTAGTGCATTTACTTTATATTTTATTTATTAGTTACTTCTTGGGGTTACAATGATTGTGGTCCTACTTTGGGTTACATTCTTTTTTCTCGTTTCTTCTTTCTTGTTTCTTCAATCTATTGGGTTAAGTCATAGTCAGTTTCTTAGTCAATTGTTATTTTGTAGTTGGGTCATCAATCTTCAAGTTATAAGTTTTTTAACATTTCTTCCTACCTTCAGCTTTTTCCTTTATTAATCATTAGTGGTATTTTGCGCTATCTTATGTCATGTTACATAATGCATCGCCGCCAAAATTGATTATTTCAAAAATAAAGTTTGTTTTTCTGAAATCATCAACATAGTTTATTAAATCAAGTTGTTATTATTATGGAATTCATTAATCGTTATCTTCTTCTTTAGTTTATCTTTATTAATTCATGGTTCGTGATTCTGGAAATGATATTATTCTCCTCCTTTACTCTTTTATTATGAGTGTTATCCCTTGTATATTCTATCTCCCTAAAATTTTCTGCTCTTCCATCCATATAAATTGGTACTAGCCAGAGGGCACGTGTGGCTCTATTACTCTGCTATCCATTTATACACATTTTGAGTTCAGAGGCCATGCCTATCTGCTCAATAAAATAAAATGATTGTTGGACTTATCTCAACATTAAATCATCATATAATAATACTAATAATAATAATAGTCGTCTATTTTCGACTCATATAATATAAATACAATAAAACACTCTTGGGATTACTTATTCTGTTTTTTCTTCATATCATGACCTTCTCTTCTCATTGATTTATTTGGATTCCTTCTCTATGTCTGTGGCGATGTTCTTAACATATTTTTGCATTGTTTCTTTAATTTATTTCATATGATAGTTATTTTGTTTGTTATCACTTCTCTTCTCATTTATAATTAATATTAACATTGTAGCTGTTTTCTGGTTTACTTATACATTTTTCATCATTGATAGTCCGTTTAGTATGTGATTGTCATCCTTTATTTGACTGCCTTGTCAGTTATTTTTTTTTAAATGTTAATTCTTTGTGATCCCCTTTCGCAATAGGGTTATTTAATGATGTTAAGTAATGTCACTTTTGTTAAATGTTAGTATTTTATGTCAGTTTTTCATGATGCTTCATTGTATATATTTTTTTTCAAAATTAACTTGTTTCACTTATTTAGTTTCACACACTTGGTTGTAAGTTGTACTTGTTTTTTTTTTCAAAAATTTTTTTTTTTTTTTTTCATAAATTAATCGTTTCAAATATTTCATTTGTAAGCTGTTCTTACTTGTTTTGAATTTGGATAATTATTTATTTTTTAAAATTCTTTTAACCTTCTTGCACTGCCTTATAATATTTCTTCAAAGAAGACTGGTTGTAAGTCCCTTTGATCCTTTTGGTAGTTATTTCACTTATGACATATGTGTCATTATGGTTATTTTTAACAATGACGTAGGGGCCATTGTAAAGTAATAACAATTTCTTCGTAATACCTTCTCTTGAACTGGGTAACTCTCTGTTCCGTATTAGCACCTTTTCTCCCTCTTGATATTGTATTACTTTAGGTTGGATTTTACGATATTTTCCTTCTTCTTTTCCACTTTTCCACTGCTATCTTGCTGTAGAATCTTGCATTATCGAACTGGTACTCAGGGTTGGCGGGGAAATTAATAAGTTCTTCAATTGCTCGAGGTGGTGGCCTTCCATACATGATGGTGTAAGGGGTATCTCTAATGGATTCGTGGTATGCGAGATTTATGAAGTTTTCTGTGGCTTCGATGTATTCACTCCACTTACGTTACTGATCGTGGCAGTATGTTCGAAGAATTCTCCCAACTTCACGGAGCGCTCTTTCAGCTGGATTGCTGTTCGGGTGGTAAATAGAAGTTTTATATGTTCGGACGCCCAGATCTATCAATGTCTCCTTCCACTTTCTTCCTCGGAATTGGGTACCATGATCGGTGATAACAGATGTTGGAATTCCTAATTCTGGTATATATTTCTGGGTGATAATATTTAGTACCTTATTCGTGGTAGCACGGTTGATGGGATATAACTTTACAAACTTGGTGTAATGGTCCATGATGATTACTATAAACTTATACTGTTTCCTTCCTCCACCGCGTGGCATGGGTCCACAGATGTCTAAGAAAACTCGTTCCAGTTTGTTGGCAGAAGTTATTGGTTGCATTACTCCTTCCTTCTTGTTGTTATTACACTTGACTAATTGGCATATGTGACAGTTTTTTATAACCTTCCTTACTCTTCTGTTAATGTCCTTCAGGTAGGTATGTTCCTCTAGTGCTTTGATCACTTTTAATGCTCCCATATGCCCGTATCTGAGGTGATATTCCATTATAATCTCAGTTTCATATCCCTTAGGTATTATCAACTTCCATGAATTTTGGTTAGGCTTGGTTTTGATAAATAATGTGTCTTTGTGTAAACAATAGAATTGGGTGACTCTTTCCTCTTGCTGGTTTAGCCGCTCTTGGATCTGGTTCAATTTAGTATCATCTTTTTGGTGTTGTTTTATCTTCTTCAGTATGGCTTCTAAATCTGCCTGGCTTTTCATTATATTGAACACCTTCACTATCGTTTCCTTCTCTCCATCAAATGTTTGTTGTTCGGTATTAATGTGGGATAGCACATCAGCTGCAATGTTTTTACTACCAGGGATATATTCCCAACTGATGTGGTATTCTTGGAGAGCAAGTATCCATCTGGTTAATCGTCCATGACTGAGCTTACAGTTCTACAAAAAAGGATATGGATTTATGGTCGGTGCGTACAGTTATTGGATACCCAAGGATATAAGTTCGAAACTTCCCACAAGAAAACACTACGCTTAACAACTCCTTCTCTGTTACATGATAATTGCATTCGCACTGATTTAAAGTTCTGCTTGCGAAACTCACTACTTGATGGTTTCCGTCATCGTCCTCCTGATATAATACTGACCCCAAGCTAATGTCGCTTGCATCGCAGTTCATGAAAAAGGGTCTATTGAAGTCAGGGTGTTTTAACATAATTGTTTTAAGGAAATGGTCCTTAATAGTTTTGAAAATTGCTTCTTGTTCCGGACCTCACATCCACTTGGTTTTAGATGATAATTGTGGTGACAATTTGGTTGTTAGTTCAGAATAGTTTTGTTGAAATTTTCTGTAATAATTACAGATGCCCAGGAACGACTGTAATTGTTTCTTATTTTTAGGAGTAGGGAAACGTTGAATAGCATCTATCTTGTCTGTTGATGGTGTTATGCCTTGTCGGGATAGATTGAATCCAAGGAATTGGACTTCTTCGGCTATTAGTTTTGATTTTTCTAACTTTAATGTCACATTGTTTTCAGATAACTTCTCCAGTACTCGTTCTACTCTTGAATAATGCTCTTCCCTGTTGGATAAAGTGATTAGTAAATTGTCAACGTACACAGTGGTATAATGCATGGTTTCAGGACCCAATATCTGGTCCATGCAGCGGACGAATATCGCTACTGAATTTACCAGCCCAAAAGGTAATCGCTTGAACTGGTAGTTCCTACCTTCGAATATAAATGCTACATACTTTCTACTGGCTGGGTGCAATTCTACTTGCCAGTACCCGCAAACTGTATCCCAGGTACTGATAAACTGGGTACCATGAAACTTTTTTAGGATCTCCTCAATTTCTCCAGGAGATGTCCTGTCGTTAATTAAAATTTTGTTTATCTCTCTAGCGTCGAGACATAGGCGTACCCTTCTGTCTTTCTTTGTAACAACCACTATGGGACTGGTGTACTGTGAACAACTATACTCGATTATGTCCTCTTCCAGCATTTTGTTGATCTCCATTCGTATTGCATCCTTCACTGCATATGCAATTGGATATGATTTTTTATTGAAGTTAGCAACCTCTTTAAACTTCAACTCGCATTGATACCCCATTACTTTTCCTGGTTGGTCGGAAAATACATGACGGTATTTGTTGTAAATGTTGATTAACTTTTCCACTTCTCCAGTGGTTAAGGGATTCCCGTCCTGAGTACCTCGAAAGTGTCGGATATCTTCCAATTTCTTGTTCCATAGAAGGTCACTATTTATTTGGTCTTCTGTTTTTTCTTCCCACATTCTGTCTGGTGAATAATGGACTGTTCTTATATTATACACATTGTTAATTGGGACGACCCCCTTACTTCCAGTTAATTCTGCCACCCATTCTTTATTTTCATACTCCATGGTTACTCTGGATTGCCTCATGTCAATAACGGCAGAGTATTTTCTTAAAATGTCACAACCAATTAAAATTTCAAATGGTAAATTGTGTGCGATTAGAAAGATCATTGACAATGTTTCATTATTACTTGTCACTTCTAAAGATACTTGTTTCTTAATTGTCTTGTTTTCCCTTCCAGTGGCTCCAATCAAAATAATGTTACTCACGGGTAACGTAGGTAAGCTGACCTTACTTTCTTTTCGAATTTTGTTGTACATGGTGATGTCAATTAAGGACACATTTGCGCCTGTGTCAATCATGAATTTTGTAGACATTCCATTTATATTGGCGATAATATAAGCGATTTCATTGTCTGGAGGATGGTTAATTAATGTTGTATTCTCTTCCATCAATTCTTCACGGACATTCTTCAAATAATGATTTTGGATGATCTTTATCGTCTGGTCAGTTGTTTGGTCAGTCAGTCTAGTTATGTACCCAATAGATCGGATCAGTGACGGGTCCTGTTGGATTCTCACTGCCGCTGTTCGTTTAAATGTTGGGTATTACCCTCGGCGCGGTCCTCTGGTCGATTGGGGTGGTTACTATCAGTTACTTCCATCCTTTCAACCGAGTGGTTGTTAAACGTTACTCGCTCCCGGCTTCTTCTATGTTCTTCTGCGCTTCTGCTCATCGGTCCTCTGTAATACCGTCTTCCATCATTTCTATTTTTGGCGCTGATGTAATTGACCTGTCGCCTGTATGTTTGAGTCTGTCCTTGGTGGTTGTTATTGTTATATTGGTGGTTGGGCCTGTTGTAGTGGCCACCATTTTGGTTATTCCCTCGGTTATAAGAATTGTTATGATTATTATTGTTATTGTAATAATTTTGATTGTTGTTTCTTGGGTAATTATGGTTGTTATTGTAATTGAATGTTCGGAAATTATTGGGGTTGTTCGGTGGGTTATTTGCCGGTGCATTGTTTCCCTGGGGCCCATTTTGATGGTTTCTCATATCGTAGTTTCTATTATTTGGGATGTTCTTCTGTCGATTTAGTAAGTAGTGTTTCTCTCGCTCGTATTCCCCTAATAAAGCGGCCATATCTTGTATTGTTTTGATCCTCCCACTCAATCTGCTTTTAGTGATTTCCCCATCATAATGGTAAGCTAGTTGTGTTACCAAACATTCTTCTGGGATGTTTGGCTCTAAATTTCTTGCCACACTGACCTTACCTAAGAAATAAGCCATGGGAGATTGTCCCAAGTACGGGTCGAATCTGCCATTACTAATATTGTTCCGTATTATGTGCTGCGTCGCTTCAGACCAGTATTTGTTTTTAAAAAGTTCTTTAAATTCGGCAAAATTGTGAATGTCCGGTCGTACTGCCGTCCACCAATTATCGTGGACCTCCTTAAACATCTCATCCATCATGCCCTTAATAACCGTCCATCGGGTCTCCCTGGTTCTTGCTAGACTCTCTTCCACCCGTTCAATAAATTCGATTGGATTACGTTTGTAGTTCTTAAAATTGATTATCTCCCTATTTTCACCGCATGAGACGTGTGAACTTAGTAATGGTCTGTCCTTCAGTGCGTTTATTTCTTCTTGGAGGCGTAATTCTCTTACTCGGAATTCTTCTAATTTTCCTTCCTGGGCTGTTGTGGTACCCTTAACTTTACTTACGGACGCGTCTAATTGGTTATTCTTCAACTCTTGTTTGTATTTGTTCGAATTTATGGGTTGTCTCTTGCTGGAGTCCTTCAATCCTCCTTTTGCTTTCACCTTCAGCTTCATTTACCTTGGTTAAGATTTCTTTCCGGACTTGTAACACCACTTCGCTGGTTCTCTCTATCTTCTCTTCCGTCTCCATTACAGTTTGTTTCAATTCTTCCCTGTACTCCGTCAATTGTTGTTGTAATGTATCTTGGTTGTACTCGATTTTATCGTTCAACGTTTCTATATCTTCTTTCATTTGTCTCAATGTTTCGCTGGTTTTTTCATTGCTTTTATCTAGTTTTTCACTTATCAATTTATTCTCCTCCTTCATTTCCTGTCCTAATGTCTCGTTATTTCCATTAATGGTCTGCCTTAAATCTTCCTTAGTTCTGTCCAATTTTTCCTCCTGTTTCTTAAAATTGTCATTTACTGACTCAAATTTCTTATTCAATTCTTCTTTGTCTTCCTTTCTGGTTTTCTTACTATTCTCTTCCATTAGTTTCAAAGTTTCCATTAATCTTTCGAATCTCAATTCTTCTATGGTCCTGTTTGGTTCTTTCGTCGTTTTAGTTGGTTCGGTCGGGGTTAATATTTCTTCCACATCTTCCACTTATGTTGCCTCCCTTTCTTACATTCTGCCGTCTTCCTCGGTCTCCTTTTCTAACATCTCTGCTTCCTTTTCAGCCTCCTTCTCGCGTAACTTAGTCTGGTGTCTTGTGCCGTATTTTGCCGGTTCCATTTTCTGCAGCCGCCGCTAGAATCTATAGGGTTTAATTGTATAGTTTTTTAATTATTCTAGCCCTACTAGTTGGCGCTCCACTTTGTATAATGTCGGTTTATCGGGTTTGATAGGTTTTATTAATGTATAATTTACTTTTGTAGTATTTAATAGTGTGTAGCGAGTCGTTTTATACTTTTTCTTATTACTTACTAAGTCAACCATATTCTCGTCGCTCAATTCAAATTTTTCCGCCTCGCCACCTGATTGGTTCCCGCTGTCTGGCTGAGTCGAATTCGTCAACTGCAGTATTTTATTGTTTATGTCCCAAATTCTTATATTACCTTTTATTAATTAATCAAACATACAGCAATTGATAAATATGAATATTTATTGAATCCTTTCTTTATATTATCTGGTCAATTACAGTTGATAAATGAAACATATATTCATTTTAAATCCGGCGTTTACAAGTTACTCAGTTGGCGGCGTTCGGCTTCGTCCAGTTCATACGTAAAAGCCACAATGGCGCACTGTTTATGTTTTATAAAATTAATCTCAGGGATAAATTCTTTGGACTACAGAAGTTGGGTTACAGACTAATAAATGCACATAAATTTATAATATTCCTTGCGACTAATACACAATAGTTGATATTTTAAAACATGAAAAGTAAGTTATTGGCAGAGAAATAGTGCACGCTAGGTTAACATTTGTTAACAAGTTATGTTTTTAAAATTAGTATAATATAAAATCAATATTCAGTGATCGATATGGTTTATCGAAAGTGATTATTTACTCAAGTTCAGTTCAAAAGTTAATTTAGTGATTTGTGAAGTGAAAATAAGATTGTTCGTTTACTATGGGTAATTGAAAGTTTAATTTTGGGGTGAAGTATTCAATTTATACTCATCAATTCCTTAACGTAGCTTCTCTTGCGATCTTCTTCTTCTTCTGGAACATGTCTAAGAGTCCTGTCTTCTTTGGATTTTCTGAGATCCCCTTTCAAATGATTGAAATTCAATGTCCAGATTCCATCAGTTTTTGTAGATGATATGTTCCCTCAGGTTGAGTTAGGTATTTTCAGTTCTTCCTCCAGAATTGGTTGTTTATTCATTTAATTTACTTCTTCCCAGTTTTGGCCATAATATTTTTTATATAAATGTTTTAAATAATGATCATCTCATCAATGGTTCCTTCAGATATTCTTTTTGCACTTCTTCATTTTTATACCTGACATTCTTACTTAAGTACTTAAACATTTTATATATTCTAATTGACCCTTGGTTATTGTTTTCTCTTTAAACTTACAAAATTCTTTCCTTCATGCTAGGCCTAAAGCCTAGGTTTCACAATACTCCTATTCAACATTCTTTACAATTCATTAACTTTATTTAGTGGTTCATTGAACATTTTCTATAGAAACTGATTAACAAGAAAAAACATTGGTGCTTTTAACAACACACCTTTTATTATTAAAATATTTTCTTACCAGGTCCAAGCCTCAAATTAAACTTCTAACTATTATTGGTTTCTTACTTCTATCTCACCTGTCTTCTAAGTTTATTAATACTATGGTTCTTATAATAACAAAACTCTTATAATAATAATTTTTTCACACTAATCTAAACCATAAAACTCATTCACAAATTCCTTCACTAAACCTAGTGTCTCCTTCTCCCATCGTCCACTCTAATATTTTAACTTTGATATTATTTTTATGCATTTCTTACCTCCTATTACTTAAATTACTAAAGTTATAATTAGTTTAGTATTCTTACTATCTAACATGTTTTTAAAAATTGTTTTTGCTATCTCAATATAGTCTGCTTTTTTACTAATTCTACACTGTATGCACTCACACTGCACTTTTCCTTTCACATGAGGTTTCTTTATCTATTATCACTGGGTGGTTATTAGTCATTAATATTAGTTTTATTCTCATTTCAGATTGGTCACTTTTGGTATTAATTATTGTCTTTCCTCAGCTCAATTATACTTTACTTGCTTTTGGCTAGTGTATTATTTAATAGGGTATTTTTTATTTCTAACTTCCTGTCTTATATTTATAAATTCATCTTCTTTTCTTTTTGTTTAACATACATAATATCTATATTTTATTTTTCATGGTTTATATATTTTACATTTTATTTATGCCCTATCTGTTTTAGTGCATTTACTTTACATTTTATTTATTAGTTACTTCTTGGGGTTACAATGATTGTGGTCCTACTTTGGGTTACATTCTGGTTTCTCGTTTCTTCTTTCTTGTTTCTCCAATCTATTGGGTTAAGTCATAGTCAGTTTCTCAGTCAATTGTTATTTTGTAGTTGGGTCATCAATCTTCAAGTTATAAGTTTTTAACATTTCTTCCTACCTTCAGCTTTTTCCTTTATTAATCATTAGTGGTATTTTGCACTATCTTATGTCATGTTACAACGTCTACGTGTTAGATTTGTGGTATATATCTGTTTAGAATAAAGTGAGAGAGAGAGACAGAGTGCTCGAGTGGTTAACGTGAGTGAGAAGGTGCTGTATGAATCTAGAAAGAGACAAGACTGAGAGAGAGAGAGAGAAAGAGAGAGAGAGAGAGAGAGAGAGAGAGAGCATAGTGAGAGCATGTGAGAGAGATTATGACCGACATATATACGAACTACATTGACTATGATACTCTGTATAGACTAAGTTCCAGGTAAATAACATTGTACAAAATGTAAATATTAAGTAATAACCATTTTCATGTAATAGATCTGTTAATCTATAATGTTGTGTTATAAAGTCTGTAACTCTTTAATACAAGTTGGTAAATCATTTCTGTTATCGTGTGCATAATTCTCTATTTTATATGAGGATGATAGTGTAATAAAAATGGTGAGTGTTTTAGAGTGCTAATCGTGGACAATGACAAGTGAGAGGGAGAGAGAGAGAGAGAGAGAGAGAAGGGTGGAAGAGTGAGAGAGGAAAGAAGGGGACAGTGAGTGAGATATAGAGAGAGAGAGTGAGTGGGAGTGATAGTGAGTGATAGATCGATTTCAGGTTAGAGTGAGAGGCTGTGAGAAGGACTGGCAGGGGGAGAATGTGTGAGAGATAAGGGTGATTGTGGACACATACATAAATTACATTATTCGATAGTACTCTGGACTATATTTTATAATATGATTACAATTATTATCCAAGTTTACCTGTTAGTAAAATTTACCAGAAACTTTTGTTTGTAACCTTTGTCAACTATCTGATTTAAGTCATAATGTTCTACAGTATTGTGTAAATTGTATGTTTCTAAATTATGATTGTTTGTTAACACCAGTAGGGATGAAACATGGTAAAAATATCTTTTAATAATTACTTAGTGAACATCCCCTAATCTGTTTTAGTTATAGGTAATATATTACTTTGCTGTATGTAGACTGCTGTAGGTATAAACAATTTATGGACCAATCTAATATCCAATTGTTGATTACTGTTTGTTTAATTAATTAAAATATCATTACATTTAGTAATTTAAATTGTAATACTGTATAAATTAAGTTCTCTCATACTATAATTTGCTCGTTTTCTTAAATATAATTTTGAAGATGTAAACAAACTATCATAAGTCTTCACATATAAAATGATACATACATACGCACGCACACACTCACATACACCAACACGTTCACCCAAATATTTAATTGTTTCGTTATGTTTGATATTTCTATTGTATGTCATACACAGGTCCTGAAGATGACAAATATTGTCGAAACGTCGACGCAAAATAGCTAATATTTGTATTATTGACCGATCCTCACTAACCATCCACTAAAAAATTTATTGATTGGCGGTCACTAAAAATTTAAGTATATATTTTATCCTTTAAAAAAAATTTAAGATTGATTGCAATCTAGCCCTTACCTTAAAACATTGTCATAAGTTTTTTGGCATAACTCCTGATCCCATTGAGATCCCATTTTAAAAGTTTCAGGATCTATAGCTTATAATATTACAAGAAACATATTTTTTTCAAATTTTTTAAAAACACTATTAAAAAAAATTCTCATTTCTATCGTACGGAGAATGATTGCTGAAAGTTTCATTGAAATCTGAAATGGTCAGATTGAGTGACAGGCCGATTTGGCATGGAATGACCCAGAAGGGCCATGCAGTCAAATGTGATTGATTAACTCCTGCTACTTTAAAGAAAAGAAATGAAACGATAACTTGAGATTAACTGTAAATAATGTTATCTATCGTTGCCCAATATTTTACTGCTAGTAATGTTATGATACTTTGTAAATTTTATTGTTTTTATTATTTTTTTTATTATCAAATTATAATACAATTATTTTCAATTGAATATTTTTGTCTGTAAACGGAAGAAGTGGTGTTCTATATTGATTCTATGTATTGATGTATTGATTTTAGATGACAGAACAGTGGCAACACACATATCTTGTGTAGTAGTCTCCGAGTCGTAGTTGCACCATGTTGTTGTTGTTTTTCCCGACGAAAGAGTAAAATACACCAGTAAATGTTCCGATCACTCAAATCTATAGATTCACTTTTAAATTTTGATTGAAAGTATTCTTTTGCAAACACTTCTAAAAGTTCTTTTGTTCGGTAGGCCTACCTAGCTGTGCACGCACACTACATCCGCTCTGTTTGACGTCGGGCTGGAGACTGACTCAAATATTGGTGTTACGCCTGCGTCTCAGCATTAAAATTTCCGTTTGGTGACGTCTTTGAAACCAGTTCATTCCGTTCCCCGCCATATGTCTCGTCCTTGGTATTGAAAAGTTCTGTTGGGCTTTGTATCACCTTTTCAACTCGCCACAAACAGATTTCCGTCAACAAAATTCTTTCAGTGTTAGTCACTGGCCACAAATAAACTCTCGATTTGCTTCAAAACCGTATATGGTTATGAAGCTCTCACTGGCTGTCGCATCACCTTATGTGGGCTTCATCTTCCAATGTTAAGTTATTTCCATGAAATTATTTATAAAATTATTATATACATTTTGCCCTGTTACAGCGTTAGGTTGGTAAAAATTTTGTTCTAGGGTGGGCAGTGCCTGTCATCGCTCCCCCTGGGTATTGGCCTGCTTATAAAGTGTAATTCTTTGGTACACTGCTGAATTGAGTACCAAAACGTCTTTTCAAACACAGAACATATTGCATAATCTTATTACTACCAAAAACACAAATTAAACAGGCGTGTGGGTACACATTACTACAGCTTTCAAAGGTATGCATACTATATGCTTACCAATAAATTGTATTGCTTCCCTATACTGTCAGTTATGTTCGTTTTGTAGTTATAAAACTGCTTAGCATTTTAGTAAATATGATTTTCATTTATGACATTAAATTCTTAATAATATAAAATTTCTTTCAGGAAACATTTTCTACTGTCTACATTTACCTTTGTTACATAATGTCTATACTTGCTCCAATCTGGGGAAGGCATACTGCCCCCCCCCCCCTGTGGTTGGTTATAACTACTTCCTTTTTGTAAAGTTGAAGTAGTTTAGTCGTGGCAGGGTAGCTGCCTAAGTAAATAGTTTTGCACAGAAGGTAGTGTGTGGCTAACACTACTTTTCAAATATTCATTATTACTCTAGGATCTTATCCCAGGCATGCATTTTCACAGGTTGTTGATCTGGGCGCTGAAACGGGTTTGAAGTTAAACGTACATTAAGTTTTCAAAAATTGTGCAAAAATGAGGGGACAACAAATTTTGAAACTGAGATTGCAGCTCATCTAATTAAGATAGAGAATTGAGATAGGTCTCATTTTTTAGTGTTTTTCATGGTTTGATTTCTTGACATACGATACAATAGAGGATAAAAGGAAAAGTTTTTTCAAATCCAAAATCAAAATTTTGATTTTAATATTTTAAGAAAGCCCACTTAAAAAAAAAACACCGTTTTTAAGTGACCCCCAAAGCTTAGTGGATTAGTAATGGGTTAATGATTTATTAAATTTACACCAAATATTATCAGCAAGAAACAAATAAATGAGACTAATAAAAGCTAGGGTAATTGAAAAAAGTAAAAACAGAAATATTTTAATTGAAATAAGAACAACTATTGAATAAATAAATGTAGTCATGGCTTTTCTAGGGTATGTATTTCTAATCATGAACCTCCATGCTCTTAAACAACATATGAACTATGTACACATAAATGCGAAACAAATTTATGAGGAACTATCATTTTGGCAGTAGTCTTGGAGACAGTGCAAGTGTTTTCAATTTAATTTTCTTGAATTTTATATAATCTTCCAGTGAGTGTGAATAGATTTACTTTACACAGTACTTAATTAATGGATATCCATAGGACATCTGGCATTCTTGGTTATGAAAACTATTTACAAAATTTAATGTAAATATGCTACGTTTGAATAAAATTTTAACATAAATCTCTGCTTATACATTGTGAATGAACAAAAGTAATTGAATTTCCCCAACTGGATTCTGTTTCTCTAAAGATTGGTAAAACAAGTAAATAATGTTAAAGTGTTGTATTAAATAACGCAATACAGAATTATTAATTAAAAGTAATCATGAAAAAACCTTTACATTTTAAAAATAAGTACAAGAAAACTAGTAAATGGATTTACAAATGAAGTTCATTGTTCAAAAGCTAGAAGCCTACTGAATTCAGCTGTCAGTGATGGGAATAGAAACAAGCAATCCCCCCCCCCCATGTACGAGTCGTTCAAACCCAACAAGGAGGGAAGTTAGAGCGGTTCTCACCTGAGGCCCTCCCGTAAGCGGGCTACATACAGCAAGGCCTCAGGTGAGTACCATCTGCAGCGAATGTGTTAAGAAGGCAAATTGCAGTTGTGATATGAACCACTGCCATCTTACACTGTTTCCGTTCTTAGCTTAGTCCTGATATAAACAAGCAGGCGTCGTACAACTGAAACGCTATTTGCTACTTGAATTAGAAGTGTGTCACTCTGACAGAAGGAGTATAAACAGGGTACATATAATATTGATACTGTATAAACACACGGAAATTGTAATAATTTATCCTGACCAAAGTAAAATTTGTGTGACTCTTATCAGACCAACAGTGAAACATTTTATAACGCCAGTTAATGGGTTTTTTGTTAACCGTTTAAATATCGCAACAAGCAAAAAAGTTAAGTTTATTTAAAACAGAAATAGAAGCTGTGATAATTACCAGTGTACTGAATACTATCAAATCGCTGTACTGTCAGTGAGTAATCCAATGCCTTCCATATCTGTGTCTGAACTTGTATCATTACTTGAGTCAAAGTTATTATTGATAAGATTGTTCATTGTCCACAATGACGTTGGTAATGTGGGTCAGTTGCCATAGCTTATCGCCTTCCTTGATTATATGCTGCATACAATGACTCCACTTGTCCACCATTGTTTCATTTACCCCCTTCTCAATAAATTGTTTTATATCAAGCAGCTAATGTTGTGTTGTGATGGGCAACATATTCTTTCAACTGGCTCCATAATTCAATACGATTCAGAATACAGTGATAAGGAGGAAGTCTTAAAACGATGTGCTCCGATTTAAGTGCCAAGATAACTCTCTCATGACTATACAGACATTCTGCACATGCACGTAATACATTGCTGTGTGAACAATGTCAACACCTCTGACCAATATCGTTTCAGATTTGCCACGTGGATTTGTTTATATCAGGATTGAACTATGAACAGAAAGAGTATAAATAATTGTTGAGGGGTAATTATTTGATTTTCATAGGCCCGTTGTAAGCGTGTTAGCCGCTAATCTTTAGCCCCTACACCATTCATGGTCCTTTTTCCCATGAGCAGTTGCTAAAAAATACCACTCTGCTTCAACAGTAAAATATTTTTTATGAAAACATAAATTAGTAAAATTTTGCTTGTTTCTGCATTGAGCAGCGCTTCCATCAGAGAAGTAATAAATCTTAATTATAACTTCAAATTTTACTTGTAAAAAGTAAAGAAGTTTTTTCTGGAAGCAGTAAACGTGTTCGGTATTGTGTTAAAGACAATCTGATATTACAGCATAGCTAATATGCAGTAGTTTTCTTCTCTTTTATGGTAAACTACAAAGGGGTGTACAGTAGCATGATCACTTGAGCTCTGGGCTTTGTAATTTGTAATAACAAAGGTGTAATTCTCAGAAAAATCACACATAACAAAAAATTCTCCATCTTTTTAGTTTCCTTCCACTTCAGATAAGAATGAGCTTCGTTCTTTCGCTATAAAGTCACGATAAACTAATTTTGTAAGTTTTTCATAAAACAAATCACTGAACTTTGCTGAAGATATTAGTAGCATTTTCAAGTTACAGTGGTCAACACATGTACCCATTTGCAAAGTGTAATTTTTTCAACCATATTTTCATTAAAAACTTTGTCCAAGATTTTCCTATATGGTTGTACATTTCTGATATTGTTCAAAATTACTTATATGAATATTTTCCTTAAAATTTTGATATATAGCGTTTTCAGGTGATACAAGAAAAATGATACAAATATTAAACATATTACTTGAACACATAATATGAACATTATTTATATACAAATAAAATGTTCAGATGTAATGGAGAACATATTATGTTCAAATAATACTCTACTGTAATAAGGTTTTTGTTCTCTAACACTTTGTTCATTCACATTAGTCCTACAAAGTTGGGGCTTGTGTTATTTTAGCATGACTTATTTTAGTTTTTACTGAATATAGTGACCCCCCCCCCCCAACATGACACTATTTAGTGAGGGAGGAAATGGACAAAGATTACAATGGCTTATGTTTATTATTTAAATATAATTATTTCACTACCAACTCGGAACACAAAGTTTTTTATGGGTAAACACGTAAAAGTTTTACCTTATAGCCTTAACCGGTTTTTGCTTTTAAAAAGCTTCTTCAGAGGCTGCCGCTGGGAGCACTGTCCATCTTGTTGGCGACGGTATCGAGTTTTGAAAGTTTACAATATTGTGTGTATATGTTCGAATAATGCGTGTGATTCAAATTGTGTCTGTTCATTTAGGATGTCGTTTTTATATGTTTTCATGTGTTTGTATATTTCCAATTGTTCTAGAGTGTCTAGTTTTCGGCCTTTTGTGTGTACTTGTAGAATGTCCATGTTATTTTCGATGTGAAGCAAACCACACATACAAAAACATCGACAATAACTTGGACATTCTACACGTACACACAAAGGCCGAAAGTGCTCCCAGCGACAGCCTCTCAAGAAGCTTTTTAAAAGTGAAAACTGGTAAAACGTGTATGTGTTCACCCATAAAAAACTTTGGTGTTCCGAGTCGGTAGTGAAATAAATTATATTTAGTTAAGTAACGGACACGTCACGGACAACAGAATCCAAGAGTTTATTATTTATTTCAGACATTGTGAAAGTGTGTGCAGGTGCTGTAGACTAGTGAGTGTGACACCTGGCTGCTAATAGGTTGAATCTAACCCGACTCCGAATTTTTATTTTTAGGCACACTTTAATAAAAATCGAAGCCCTTAAGTCAGTTCAGCCTGACTTAATGTACCTGGGATGATAACAGGCGGCTGAAGTGTAGTGCTATCCTTATGCCGAATGGCTGACACAAGGGAACCAACCCAGCTTATCCCCTAGACTGTTTAGGCAGTAAAAGAAGGAGCCATTATTACTTATATTGTGAAAGTTGCAAAGTCTCCTTTCTTTGAACAGAGTATATTTCCTAACTTGGCAGATGTATGACAAGCATCATATGGACTATACATGTTACTTATGGTACATTGGTATAACAGTATTATATGCGTGTTTTTCTAAGTGCCTAATGAGTATTCAGTTGTCAAAGTAATTAACATCAACACACACATGCGCGTGCACATACACATTCTTGTTTGTTATTGTTCTTGTTTGGATGAGTGCATGATGTTTGTTTTGCTGTTTACATTTTGACATCCCTTTTATGTTATGTCTTCTTCAGGAGTCTGTCTGGCATTTGTCTGGACATCACTCCTTTTTTACGTATGGTCTAACCGTCAAAACAAGTGATCAGGATTTGTTCAGAAGATGGCACTTGGTATTGTACTGAAACATAGCAACAGCAGCAGCTCTCTTCAGGGCCAACAAATAACTAAGACTTGGAGGGCAACTACTTGAAAAAACAATGACTACTACCACCACCACCACCACCACCACTACTACTACTACAGTTACTACTACTACCACTACTACTACTAATCCTATAATTTGAGGTTCCATGTAATCTGAGCCTTTCAAATAATAATTTTTATTTTATCTTCAATTAGTTTTTATATTTTCAAATATATATTTTTTTAAATCAATAAAGTAGAATTAAACATTTATAAAATACACTATAATATTTTATAACGTTAAGTATTTGTGAAGCCCCACATTCTTGTGAGCCATTTATTTTGCAACATTAACGCCGTTTATTAGCAACATTACTTACGCTAATTACTTTATTAATTATCTTAATTAACTATGCAATGCACAGTACCCTATACATTTGTACTGTTGCAGTATTTTATTATAATTCATAATTTCACACATAATTAAATGAATCACATATTAAATAAATTGAGATTTAAGCTCCCTTCATGTTTAGTTTTAAAATGAGTTAACTTTGTATTTGACACCAGCTGTGTAATGGTATTTATTTAATATTTAATAAAGTGAACGAAGAGGATGCAACAACAAGATAATTTTACTGAAAAAGATAAACAGTTGTAATATAAAACACATCTAACATTAATTCTTTTTATTTATGAACTTCTTCCCTTAATAGATGCACTTTGCATTGGCGTTTGTCAATTGTAAACTTTTTATCTATATCCATTTTGTTCATAATAATTTTGTTGATAATAATTAAGTAACAAATTGTAGAAATTGCCATGCTGTCCAATATACTTCGTATATTTGGTGTACTGCACCTAAGTGTTACACAGTTGTGCGTAATTGTTACATATATAATAAATTTATATACAATGTGAATAGGTAAAGTTTAATAGATCAAGTGTAAGATTAGAATAATGAGAAACATTCACATTACATCAAATTAAACAAAACTTGTATTTTTTATTTATATGCAGTAGCATGGCGTCCATTTAACCACTGTTGCCGGTGGCGGCAACAGTACTGGAAATAAGAGAAAATAATGAAAATAATACTAATTATATCACAGAATAAATACTTTAGTTATTGAATAATTTGAAAACTGTACAATATTAGTAGGGAAACTTGAAGAAAATTGTAGCATTGTTTTTGAACTGCTGGGCACTTGTACCATCTTGTGTTGCCGGCTCAGACATCGGCAATGTTTTACTGTATATGGTGTTACAACACAAATAAGCCAACCCAATACCAGGGATGAACAAGATAATATTGAATCTAAAATAATACTTCATGTTAAATAAAAATGATTAATTTAAATAAAATATAAAAACTATGACTCGACAAACGACGACATGACCTAACCCAAGTGATTGACCCAACAAAAGGAAACAAAAGAAGAAGGGAACCACAAAAAACAAACGAGAATAAAACCAAAGAAGAGAAGAAGGTGATTGATGAAACCAAAGGAAGAAGGGAAAAAACCAAAACCCAAACAAAAATGAAACAAGTTCATGGAATTAAATGACTCAGTGTAACACGTTAAAATGAACCCAAAGAAGAAGGTGGAAAACCCAAGGTATTAACCAAATACAATGAAAATGAAGAAGGAGGGAAATAGATAAAAATGAAAACCAATAATGATACACAAACAAGTAATAAAGAATATGAGAAGGAGAAATGATGCACTCAAAAGTAATATTGGAACCAAGACCAATAATTAACCTATGAGAAAGGAAAAAGTAAATGTCATTATCCATTAATGGACAATCGTAATTTAGGGAAGAAACCCTATTAAACAATGTTAAAGATAAAAATGATAAAAAAGCAAACTAAACCCCAATTTAGAATTAGATGTAAGAATAGTATTGTAAGGACATAAAATTGTTAATAGTATTAAGGAAATATTGTAATGAAAGAGAAAAAATGAATAGTGAGATAATAATTAGAGGGATTACCCATTCAGAAACACTTAAAAAACAAAAACATTTGTGAAGTGCAAAATGAAAGTGTAAAAACCCCAAAGTGTAGTGATAAAGAAGGTACACTAATTAAATTATAATTATCTATAAATAATTTAAAAGTGAAGGTGATGATTGAATGAAAATAGTGTAAAGTATAGAATGGAAATATAGTGAAAAATAGTGAGTGATAAAATCATTAACAATTAATAAATCCTAAAGAACACTAAAGGGTTAACAGTAAAAAATAATAGTGAATAAGTATGTTGTGAAAAATAGTATTAAGTATAAACTATAAAGAGGTATTGAACACTGGAAAGTGATAATCACCATAATAAACAAAACAAAAAATATAATTAAGGAGTTTTAAAAGCAAGTAATCATAGTTGAAAGGGAGAATCCCAGGAAAGAGTAAATTGAAAGGGTTAACATGGAGGGAAAGTAAAGATTGTTTAGAAAGGTAAGGAGTTAGATACAAATCATAAAACACCCATGTTATAAGGGACCATTATAATTTCATAAAAGTAATGTTGTTTGTCACACTAAAAAATAATATAAAATAAGATGTATTGTGAACAAAGATCAGCAAATAATAAGTTAGTTAAATAATTATTCAATCAAGTTTATGAATTGGATATGGCTGTAAGAATTATACAGACCATAGGCCTACATGTTATATTTAAATAAGATCAAAAAGTAGTAAATAATAGCCAACTTGTTATTATTGGCAAAGGAAATAAATAAAAATGTTAAGACATGTATGACTAGAAAACATGGAAACCAAAGAGTAAATAACTGTGTATAAAATAATAGTGACATAATAATAACACATAAACAGACTCAAAACGCAACACAACCAATTATAATAACAAAATAAAGCCCATTAGGCTGAAATGAAAGGTAATTTAAATGAAATAAGTCAAATACCATAATGGCTACTTACGCCTATGAAAGTGCCTAACTGTCAGAAATAAACAACTACAAATTATAACAAATTGTAGCGTGACAGAAAGTCCACTACATTTTAAGTCATGTGAAATCATAAAGTTTAATTACACCAACAAATGTTATAATAATATTGAATGACATTTAAATAAATCAGAGGAATGAACCACAATAAGATAAAAATCCTCACTACATAATATATAAAAACCACTGTTAAAAGAAACCAAAGAAAGTATTGAAGCAAATCATCAACTCATAGTATAATACCAGTAAGTTACCCAGGAAGCTCAGAGCAGTAAACCAGTTATATAAGACTATATCAAAGAAAAAGAGACTCAATTAAAGGGTGGTGAATACCAAAATACCCCAAAAACAAGAAGAGCGAAGAATAAAGTTTGTGAACAGGAAGAAAACAATACCCTGAAACCTGTAGAAGAATAAAGTCAGTTCAGTGAATAAATTAAATACTCCAAACTAAACCTCAGTCGTGATAACACCAAGTACCTTGGTCTACCCAAGAATGAGGAAGGAAGAACAGAAGAGTGAAGACTAGACGAGGGACAAGAGTGAAGACTAGACGAGGGACAAGAATGAAGACTAGAAGAGGGACAAGAATGAATACCAGAAGGAAGATATGAAGAAGGACAAGAAGGAAGACAGGAGGAGAGGAAGAAATAGTATGAAAGAAACACCGTAATAAAACCTATTATTATATAAACTACTATCAATCCCAAACCCACAAAAACTATGCAAAAGAAAGTATAACATACCCAAAATCTTATAAAATGTAATTATTGAGAAAACTAAAGTGTTGTATAGCGTTATAAGAAGTGCACCGGCTAAAGCTATTGTGTAATAAAGAAGTAAACTAGTCTTAACGGTCCATGATTACTAAAGGTCTGGTCTGAGATAATCAGACTCAAAATATCAGAACCAACAGTGAAAGTGAATTTGTGTAAGTGTTTTTTTTTAAAAAAAAGCAATAAACTTAAAGTTGGTGATACTATAACTTAGTAGTATGCTATATCACAACTTTAAAATCTAAATAATAAACAGCATAATAAAATAATAAAATGGAAGGTTTCCAGTATTTTATTATTTTAATGTAAATCTTTATTTACAAGACATTTGTAAAAAAAAAAAAAAAATGATAATAAATAGAATATGGGAATTAATGTTTACTGATGTGGGGGATCACAGTAGTAATGGTTTGAACCAGAAAGGACTGGTACTAATATAGTATGAATAAGTGTAACATGTTTAAATAGACTGTTATTTCACAATCCTAAAATCAATGTGTTAAATAAATGTATTTGTAAGGTTTATTAGAAAATAAGATTTATGTTATGTGTTTTAAAAAGAATTATGTTTGATAAATAATAACCTACATACCAGTAATAATGTTCTAAAAGGTATGCTATGTTAGCTCAAAAATAGTTGAAAGATATATGTTCAAACCATATCTGCAATGTGTTCAATTGTGCAAATTGCTGAACCATGTTCATAATTATTTATTTTAAATATGTAGTGTTAATTAACTACTACACAATACAATAAGTTATAAATCATGTTATTTTGATATAATTGTAATTATGTAAAGTCAGAGGAGGAATTAAGTTTAAATTATTTGAGAAAGAAAGAAATATAAAATTCTAAAATCTAGGCCATTTGGTGAAATCAGAGAACCAATATAAAATAGTATAATTCACTTATAAATCCTGTAAACTACCCAGATTTATATAAGATAACACAATTAACCACTACTAGGAATGATCCTATGAATTAAAATGACAATAAGGAAATATACCTTAACATTTTGTACATTGTCAAAATATATAAATTAATTAATTTTAAAGAGCAATGTCAAATTTACAAATTAACACAAAAAACCAGTTCAAAGGTGTAATTTATATGTATTTAAGGAAAGGGAGAGTAATATGACTAATTAAAATTTATTATAATAATATTAATAATATTTAAAATGGAAGGAATTTTGTATAAAGACGGAAATCCAATTTTGAGCCTATATTTCCAAAGTGTGAACAAAATTTGTTAATTTCCACAAAATGTCTACAGATATGGACTATAATACATCAATTTAAAGGGAATGAGATGATTAAACCAATAATAAGGTTAGTAATTCATAAAAGTAAGGAATAAAATAGAAAAATTCCATATATAATGTAATATTTTCTAATGTGTATGGAAGTCGAAAAATGTTAACAATACTTTTTCAAGGATTAACTGGGCAAGATTTATGACCAAGTTAATTAGTCTTTTGTTGAATATCAAGCTGAATAGGTGTGTGACAAAAACGTTCTTAAAATCGAGTCGAACATGATGCTAACGTTTAGCCATTGAAATCAGTGAACGAGAGTTAGACAAATTAAACACTTTTTGAAGCCAATACTATAAAAACATTCACGACAATAGTGAAAACAAACCTCTAACTTCACTATACGAGTGACAGTAAACAGTAAAACATTATATTTCAACTGATTCACTTTACAAACCTAACCGTAACTTGAAAAAACTTAACCCCAGAAGGGAAAACAGACAAAATAACCAAATTAACACAAGTTTACACGGAACACTTCACCAGAATACACCAACTAACTTAACAGACATATTACACCAGTGCGGGAAGACTTTAGACATTCACAAAGGTAATTTTGTCGTGATTTTGGGACATGCCGAGTTCACAGTAACTACGCAAGAAGTAGTAGCGGCCATCTTTTAATTCTACAGAGACCGCCTTCACGATATTACAGTGACGTCATCGTCTGCGTATGGTTTGACAGCATTCATTTACATTACATAGTGGAATTATTTAAATACTATTGAATAGTAATTATTGTATTAATATCTTTAATTGTTAACGTTATACTTTCTCGTCACCCTTCTCTGACTATTAATCCTAATCGCTCAAAGAACCTGTCTTTTAATATAATATAACATAAAATTTTGTTCTGTATGACACAATCGATAATTCCTGAGACAGAGTCGATAATTGCTCTCCATCGATAAAATATCGATTATTTATTTAAAATTGTCAATAAATCTTTATATTTCCATTATTTTGTATCTGTACTTATTTCACAGGGTAATTTAAGGGTATTTATAAGGCTGAAGGCATTAAGTGAGAAGAATATATTCTATTTTGAACAAGATATTGGACCAGTCAGGAAAGTCAACAATCGATTATTACCTGGAGTTAATCTATTTAACTCCAGACTTGGTGCAAATCTTCAAGAAGTGCTCGACGGTCAATAAATACATACCTGTTATTAAAATTTTAACAGAACCTTTTAAAAAACAGATTTATCTATTATACATACCTCTATAAACATAAACAAAATTATTTTATTATTTGAAAATTCTATTATTATTGAATTTTCCATTTTATTTTTATTCTTTTGTAACGACCGGCATACAGCGGTCTGGTGACCAAGTGGCTAGCCCAAACAGTGGAGCTTGATCAGATTACAGCCATATATAGGGTCTTCTTACAAAGTGACGAACCCAACGCTGGGAATTAAGGAAGAAGGCAGTACCCTATAGGTCGTCTGGTTACAAAATTAACAAAGAAATTAGCAAATCTGAGGTGAAGGATTCACCAAGAATAAATTGTAAATCATTTGTAAAACAAAATATTATAATAAGCATTTATATACAAAAGGAAATGTAATTAACAAGTATTAACATAATTGTAAAAACATAAAATCTAAAATTACCCAAACTTGTGGGGTATCAAAATAATCTATGAAAGGAAATAATAAATACTATAGTGACAATATTTAATAACCAGGAAGGAAGATAGAGGAATAACAGCAGTCAGAAGATATACGAAGAATTCGAATTTTGATAACAATACATCATCTCAAAATCAGCCAATCAAAATCATTCAGTTGCCATAGAAACGACAGTTGAAGACAGAATTACGGTTGAATACCGTTACAGAAGTGAAGCATCAGTCAAACAATACAGAAGCCAATGTTGGGAAGAACGATTTTCTAATAAAATAATGTAAAACAGTAATCAAGGTTCATAACCATGACGGTATAAGAAGCAGACGACCCATTTATAGCAGTCCACTCGAGATCCAGGTTAATTAAACTGAAAATTAACCGAAAAGTATGACCAGATACTCCATGATAAGGACGCCCAACCTATTGAAGCCCAAAAATTAATGAAAAAAAATTGCAGCCAAATCCTACCCGATCAAATGAACAAAGACACCAAGTCATGCTGAGGTGTTAAGTACAATTAAATTACCTATTTCCAAAAACCTAATCACTCTAAATTTTACTAAAGGTAAATTTATCTCACTATAAACAGAATATTTCTCTTTCACAGATTATTTAAGTAAAATAAAACTCACTGAAAATTTGTTAAGATAAAACATAACCTATTATTAAAACACGAACTTTCAAAACACATTTAACGACACTACAGAACAGATTGTAACATCACACATTATTATTTATGTACACTTAGAATAAGGTAAAATATTTTTATTGTAACCATAGGAATTCTTTAGCTCATAATCACAAGAATCCCACGATTTTGGGAATGAAAATAATTGTAATAACTTAAACGTTACACAGCCATACTGATGCTGATCGTTTCCTAATCGATTCGTCAACCTTGGGAGGAAGAGTCTTATGTACAAAGTCGGTGCAGATTTATTATAAAATAATTGTCAAATTGAATATTTTAATTATCACCCATTAAAAAATAACTAGTACAGGGAGTAACCATTGTCATTATTTTATAGGGAGTGTATACATTACTTGTGTTTATTTATGAAGAATAGATTTGATGAGCAACGAACCAGTCGTCATTTGCACAGCAGCATCGACAATTCAGACGGCCGTACGAGCGGGAATTATTTGAACGCCCGACCGTCACCGCTGAAAACTCTTCATACAATAGTTTTAGTTGTTTTAATAAACGACTTGGCGCCACCCGGGATTAACACACCCCTATAAGTAAACAGGTAAGGTTACTGCCGTGTTATACTGGTGATTACCGCAACGCTACGGACATCGTTAGCCGCGAACATTGATGTAACGACCCCGGTGCGAGACGAACGCACTAACATTCAATACACATACAAAATTGGTGTACATTTTACAGGTACGCACCAGCCACATCGTTACAGATTGACGCATACAACGTGAGGCTTAAACGAAGATGGACAACCTCAGTTGTATCGTTACAGATTGGCGACCAACCGGTGAGGCTTTAAAAGAAGGCCAGCGGCGACTATGAAGAGACATTCCATGGTTACCAGAAAGGACACTCAGAAAGAAACTGAAGGTGAAGGTCAACAAGAAGAGATGGAAGAAATCGAAGAAATGATCGGGGAGCTGTTCGAAGAGGATCATCAAGAAAACCAACCAGAAAATCCAACTCAACCAGAACCGGAAGTGGAAGTAATGGTCGGCGACCAACCAGACAAAACAACCGAAGGGGCAAGGATAGAGAACATGATGAGGATGATGATGGAAGTATTAAACAAAAAGCAGGAGAAAACTGATGAAAATTTTAAGAAACAAAAGGAAGAAACAAGAGTACAAAGAAAGGAAGACAAGGAAGAATTGAATAAAAAAATTAGAATCATTACAAGAGGGAATCAAGGAAGAAACAGGAGCACAAAGAAAGGAAGACAAGGAAGAATTGAACGAAAAATTAGAATCATTACATGAAATAATGAAAGAAAATAATGAGAAGAATCGTGAAGAGGTAAAGAAACAAATCAAGGAGGACATAGAGCTCCTGAAGAATAAAATGGAGAGCAACCATGAAGCCCTGAAGAGAAACCAGGAAACGTTAGAAAAGAAGAGTGAAGAGCTGAAGAGGCAGATAAAAAAGGATCTTGAGATATTAAATAACAAGATCGAAAATAATAGTGAAACGCTCCAAAGACAGATGAAGGAAGATGGTGAGAAGAACAGAGAAGAATTAAGATTCATGCTAGTAGAGTTTCGTGAAGAAGTCAAACGGACAAAAACAGGGATGAGTAAGAGATGGGAAGAAACAAATTATCCAGCAGACCAACTTAAGGAAACATTAGACAGTGATTTCAAACCATTGAATGAAACACCAGACACAACTTCTGAAGGTAGTAAGGAGATGGAAATTGTAGAAGAATCAAGTGTATTGTTTTCTGAAAATAAAGATAACAATGACACCAAGAAAATTAAGCACATAAAAACCAACCGTAGAAGAGTAAAGAAGAATAAGAAAACAGAGGAAATGGGAAAAGTATATAAAAAGAAACTAATCAAAACAAAAGAAGAAGTGGAGATGATGAAGAACGGACTCATGGATGTGTTTAATTTGCCCCTTACCTACCAAAGCAAATTAATGAAGTATAAAGATTGTAGGAGGACTCTGAAAGAAATTATAGAAGGGATTCACAAAGGACCAGTGAACAAAAACTTCTACAATTCTCTTATTAAATGGAAATGACCAGAATTGGAAATAGCGAATAAAAAAGCAATAATAACATTAATGAGAGAGGCACAATTAACTTCTCTGATTAATCAACAAAATAATCAAATGATTGAGGTAGACATTAATACTACGGAACATATGGTATTAGAGGAATTGTGGAATGAGACCGAAGAAACCTATATCACAAGGAAGAAAATAGTTCTTCACGCCAAGGTTATCCGAACCACAAGTGCAGAGGAACTGATGGACCATGGGTAAACTAAACGAAGATACCACACACCAAGAAAAGGGACTGATCTTCGAATTACTGACCAAGCAACTCAATGGAAAGAAAGAAGTAATAAAATTAAATTAAATCACTAAATAACCACCAAAACAAGAGGGAACAAGAAACGACTAAACGACCAAGACGAATTAAATAAGGAATAATAAACCATAATCAATAAAAGTTAAAAATATTATCCAGAATAAATGTAGTAGACCAAACATTTGAAGGAGAAAAGGAGAAGATCCTCAAAGTGGTTTGTATAATAAAGGATAGAAAGGACCTGGAAGATATTCTAAACGAAATAGTGGTACAGCAGAAACAAGAGTCAAAATTACTAAACATACGAAAAAGACTGTTAGAAGATGAAGAAGTTGTAAAAAAATATTATTGTATCCACCAAGATATACTCTTTGTTAAAACAAAAAAGAATAATAGTACATGGAAACTTGTAGTTCCAAAAACATTAGAAAATAAGATAATTAAAGATTATCATGTTCGATACGGACATACGGGAACTGTAAAAATTGTAAAAGCATTGGAGGAGGAAGTCTTTATAAAAAATATAGCGAGGAAAGTAAACCAGAATATTAAAACATGTATAATATGTCAAATGGTAAAAACCAATAACGAGAAAAAAGAGGGAACAATGATACCCATCACCTCAACCACAAAGTTAGAAAGGGTATTCCTCGACATATGTGGACCATTCCCACGTAGCGGAGGGAGACATAAATACAAGTTTATTGTAATCATATTAGACCATTATACAAAGTACACGAAATTATATGCAATAAACCGAGCTACTACTAAGAAAATATTAGAAATAATAAAAACTAAATACATCACTGAAGTTGGAAAACCATGCATGATAATAACTGACCATGGGACGCAGTTCAAAGGAAAGAAGTGGCGAAACGAATTACTAAAAGAGAATATAAAAACCTATAAAACATCCAAATACCACCCTAGTAGTAACCCCGCAGAAAGAGTGCTAAGAGAAGTGGGACGTATACTAAGAACTTATTGTCATGATAACCAAAAAGAATGGCAAAAATATTTAGCTTCAACCGAAGTATTTCTAAATATTAGTTACCACCAATTTACTGAAAACACCCCATACTTAATGATGTTTGGGAGAAAGCCCCATAGAGAGATACAAGAACTAATAAACTTCCCAGTCAACCCAGAAGACCCATATGATGAAAACCAATGTTATAACCGTATTATGGAGAAAATAGAAAAACAAAGAGCAAGGTATTCACAAAACCAAGCTAAAATAATAAAATACAACAAGGGAGAGAGAGTACTAATCAAAAACAGGGAACTACCCAGTACACTTGAAGGAATAGCCAAAAAACTTCTATTGATTTATATAGGACCATATGCCATCACAAAGGATAATGGAAACAATACTTATGAGATAAGTAATATAACCACCAAGAAAATAAAAGGAGTTTACAACCAAGCTTCAATAAAAAAGTTCTATGAAGAAAATTAAATTACTATAAATAAAATAAACAAATTTCAAAATTCAAAAAGTTTGTAAGAGCAACTTACTACCCTATTTAGATGATATATGCGGAATAGAAAAAATAAAATAAATGAATAAAAATATAAAAAACAAAGGAATAAGTTACACAAATTCCTATAAAAAAGTAAGAATCACAAACTTACAATAATAATTAAACAAAAAATACCTAAAAAAGGAATAAGCTACAAAAATTCCTATAAAGTAAGAAAACTAACTTACAAAAAAAAATTATCAAAAATGATATTTAATACAAAATAAACTAAACAAAAATAAAATCAAGCTACAACTGCTAAGATAAATACCTAAAGGTATAATGAATTTAAGGTATTCAAAGAAAAAAAAAAAAAAAAAAAATCCGAACTGGTACAAGGAAAAAGAGAAGTTACGTATAAATCAAATATACAAACTATGGCTAAAGCAGAATATTGCTAAATAACTAAGAAAAGAATAAAAATGTCTAAGATAATTAAAATGGTCACAAGAAGAATAGAAAACAAACTAATGAAAAGTGAGATATGATGAAATTAACATATGAATAAATAAAAAACAATCGACTGTATGAGTAAATGACAGTATATAGTAAAGGTACAGCGGAAGGAAGAATGAGTAAAAGGCCAAAGTGATCTAAAAACAAACCACAAAGTGGACAATCCCAAAATATATTATTATTATTAATTTAAGTCACAAATTGACAAAAAAGGTATTTAAGATTGACTGTTGAAAAAGTCCAGCAATCAAAATAAACTGAGCAGAGATTATGTTCCTCTGGCCTCAGAAAAAAAATGAGTAGTAATGGAAGAAACCAGCTACTAAAAAGTTAGGGAAAAAGTGTATAAGGGAGAACACACCAATGGAAATAAATAAAAACATCCAAATAAAATGGAATGAATCAAGTAAGAAGAGAAATAAGAATGGAGAAATAAACAAGAAAGAAAAGGAAAAAGATTATATATATAACTGATAATTTCATAAAAATCTATGCTAGTGGTTTATCAAAATGATCAATTTTGAAGGAGAGGCATTATGTTACAACACAAATAAGCCAACCCAATACCAGGGATGAACAAGATAATATTGAATCTAAAATAATACTTCATGTTAAATAAAAATGATTAATTTAAATAAAATATAAAAACTATGATTCGACAAACGACGACATGACCTAACCCAAGTGATTGACCCAACAAAAGGAAACAAAAGAAGAAGGGAACCACAAAAAACAAACGAGAATAAAACCAAAGAAGAGAAGAAGGTGATTGATGAAACCAAAGGAAGAAGGGAAAAAACCAAAACCCAAACAAAAATGAAACAAGTTCATGGAATTAAATGACTCAATGTAACACGTTAAAATGAACCCAAAGGAGAAGGTGGAAAAACCAAGGTATTAACCAAATACAATGAAAATGAAGAAGGAGGGAAATAGATAAAAATGAAAACCAGTAATGATACACAAACAAGTAATAAAGAATATGAGAAGGAGAAATGATGCACTCAAAAGTAATATTGGAACCAAGACCAATAATTAACCTATGAGAAAGGAAAAAGTAAATGTCATTATCCATTAATGGACAATCGTAATTTAGGGAAGAAACCCTATTAAACAATGTTAAAGATAAAAATGATAAAAAAGCAAACTAAACCCCAATTTAGAATTAGATGTAAGAATAGTATTGTAAGGACATAAAATTGTTAATAGTATTAAGGAAATATTGTAATGAAAGAGAAAAAATGAATAGTGAGATAATAATTAGAGGGATTACCCATTCAGAAACACTTAAAAAACAAAAACATTTGTGAAGTGCAAAATGAAAGTGTAAAAACCCCAAAGTGTAGTAATAAAGAAGGTACACTAATTAAATTATAATTAACTATAAATAATTTAAAAGTGAAGGTGATGATTGAATGAAAATAGTGTAAAGTATAGAATGGAAATATAGTGAAAAATAGTGAGTGATAAAATCATTAACAATTAATAAATCCTAAAGAACACTAAAGGGTTAACAGTAAAAAATAATAGTGAATAAGTATGTTGTGAAAAATAGTATTAAGTATAAACTATAAAGAGGTATTGAACACTGGAAAGTGATAATCACCATAATAAACAAAACAAAAAATATAATTAAGGAGTTTTAAAAGCAAGTAATCATAGTTGAAAGGGAGAATCCCAGGAAAGAGTAAATTGAAAGGGTTAACATGGAGGGAAAGTAAAGATTGTTTAGAAAGGTAAGGAGTTAGATACAAATCATAAAACACCCATGTTATAAGGGACCATTATAATTTCATAAAAGTAATGTTGTTTGTCACACTAAAAAATAATATAAAATAAGATGTATTGTGAACAAAGATCAGCAAATAATAAGTTAGTTAAATAATTATTCAATCAAGTTTATGAATTGGATATGGCTGTAAGAATTATACAGACCATAGGCCTACATGTTATATTTAAATAAGATCAAAAAGTAGTAAATAATAGCCAACTTGTTATTATTGGCAAAGGAAATAAATAAAAATGTTAAGAAATGTATGACTAGAAAACATGGAAACCAAAGAGTAAATAACTGTGTATAAAATAATAGTGACATAATAATAACACATAAACAGACTCAAAACACAACACAACCAATTATAATAACAAAATAAAGCCCATTAGGCTGAAATGAAAGGTAATTTAAATGAAATAAGTCAAATACCATAATGGCTACTTACGCCTATGAAAGTGCCTAACTGTCAGAAATAAACAACTACAAATTATAACAAATTAACAAAGAAATTAGCAAATCTGAGGTGAAGGATTCACCAAGAATAAATTGTAAATCATTTGTAAAACAAAATATTATAATAAGCATTTATATACAAAAGGAAATGTAATTAACAAGTATTAACATAATTGTAAAAACATAAAATCTAAAATTACCCAAACTTGTGGGGTATCAAAATAATCTATGAAAGGAAATAATAAATACTATAGTGACAATATTTAATAACCAGGAAGGAAGATAGAGGAATAACAGCAGTCAGAAGATATACGAAGAATTCGAATTTTGATAACAATACCTCATCTCAAAATCAGCCAATCAAAATCATTCAGTTGCCATAGAAACGACAGTTGAAGACAGAATTACGGTTGAATACCATTACAGAAGTGAAGCATCAGTCAAACAATACAGAAGCCAATGTTGGGAAGAACGATTTTCTAATAAAATAATGTAAAACAGTAATCAAGGTTCATAACCATGACGGTATAAGAAGCAGACGACCCATTTATAGCAGTCCACTCGAGATCCAGGATAATTAAACTGAAAATTAACCGAAAAGTATGACCAGATACTCCATGATAAGGACGCCCAGCCTATTGAAGCCCAAAAATTAATGAAAAAAGAACTTATTGCAGCCAAATCCTACCCGATCAAATGAACGAAGACACCAAGTCATGCTGAGGTGTTAAGTACAATTAAATTACCTATTTCCAAAAACCTAATCACTCTAAATTTTACTAAAGGTAAATTTATCTCACTATAAACAGAATATTTCTCTTTCACAGATTATTTAAGTAAAATAAAACTCACTGAAAATTTGTTAAGATAAAACATAACCTATTATTAAAACACGAACTTTCAAAACACATTTAACAACACTACAGAACAGATTGTAACATCACACATTATTATTTATGTACACTTAGAATAAGGTAAAATATTTTTATTGTAACCATAGGAATTCTTTAGCTCATAATCACAAGAATCCCACGATTTTGGGAATGAAAATAATTGTAATAACTTAAACGTTACACAGCCATACTGATGCTGATCGTTTCCTAATCGATTCGTCAACCTTGGGAGGAAGAGTCTTATGTACAAAGTCGGTGCAGATTTATTATAAAATAATTGTCAAATTGAATATTTTAATTATCACCCATTAAAAAATAACTAGTACAGGGAGTAACCATTGTCATTATTTTATAGGGAGTGTATACATTACTTGTGTTTATTTATGAAGAATAGATTTGATGAGCAACGAACCAGTCGTCATTTGCACAGCAGCATCGACAATTCAGACGGCCATACGAGCGGGAATTATTTGAACGCCCGACCGTCACCGCTGAAAACTCTTCATACAATAGTTTTAGTTGTTTTAATAAACGACTTGGCGCCACCCGGGATTAACACACCCCTATAAGTAAACAGGTAAGGTTACTGCCGTGTTATACTGGTGATTACCGCAACGCTACGGACATCGTTAGCCGCGAACATTGATGTAACGACCCCGGTGCGAGACGAACGCACTAACAATCAATACACATACAAAATTGGTGTACATTTTACAGGTACGCACCAGCCATATCGTTACAGATTGACGCATACAACGTGAGGCTTAAACGAAGACGGACGACCTCAGTTGTATCGTTAAAACGGTCATTGACCTCATAGTACTTGTCACTGTACAACTATGGAGGGGGGGGACATTTGTCCAACCAATGTGTTGCCACTATATAAACCGGCAAATCCCTCAGCAGCTATGTTCATTTTCGGAACTGATGTGCAGCAGGTGCTATATACCTATTTGTGTTTTGTTCATTTAAAAAGTTTAATCATGTGTTTCTCTGTTTGTCTTTATTATTTTTAATTCGATTATATGCATTCTGATTTACGCTGTGTAAGTATAATGAGAGTCTGATCCTGTGGAACCGGGACTCTCTTCTTCTCCCAGTGAATGATAGAAAATGCCCTAGAAAGAACACTTGGTACAAGAAAAAATTCCACAACCGGCAACAGGTGTTATGTACCCACTCCACACCACTGTTTATATTGTTATGACGGTCTACTAATTGTCGTATGGTGCAGTGGAAAACAAAATACAAGACACCAATGAAGTCACTAAAAACCAGCTTTAATTATCACAAATAACAATTTATAATCAACACGTACAATAATTCCAATTAGATTTGTTCACACGCAATAATAATATCAAATATAAAGAATTCTGCACTATAATCACTATTCACTAATATACCACTTGCGATGCGCTGTGGAAATTGCCCAACATAACACTTCGTTACAATACTTCGAACCACACTGAAATAAATCACAACTCAAACTGACTAAGTGCCTCTGAAGTCTTGTATTTATACCCCACTGAGATATCTAGAACACTCCATACTATGCATCAAGAACGCTACTAGAAAACACCAGAACATTCCATAGTACGCATCAGCACTACACTAGAACATTAGTGCCGGATTGATTCCGGCCTTGACACAGTGCGCGCGGCCGGCGACGTCTAGAAAAGTTTTGTAAACATATTGAGATCACATACGCACACAACATTACAGCCGGATTCCACTGGAACATCCGAGAAAATCGTAGATTGTTCTGTAATATTGTAACACTGCCCCCTCCTTAAGCCTGTTTGACCTGAACTGGCAAACCATCTCTGAAGTAATACTTGGCCAGGCGATCTACATAGCTGGTCTACTTGCGAAAGATAATTTTCCGGTTCTTCGAATTCAGTCTCGTGTGACCCGAACATCAAGTTCCCAGAAATATGAGTCTTCCACTCAACCACTAGTTTTGCGGGAATCACTTCCGTTGTGTCATGTACGGATGACCTATACACCATTAGCTGATCCAAGTCTGATTGGTTCTCGTCAACAACCTCTTGTGTGACTTCATCTTCAGCAAAGTTTTCCCCGGTTTTTTTCCATTGACTCAGGAACAAGCAAAAGTCTTGTCTCGACACCCATAGTTGGCTTTCCAATCACTTCTTTTGTCGTTACACTTATTTGTACTTCCTCTGCTATTTCTTCCTCCATTTCCACTTGTAATAGGGAGGGTTCCTCTCTTGCTCCAATGTCATCAATAAATGTCTGCACCGCAAACCTCATTCGAAAATATTTTGGTACTTCAGAATAGGCCAGTCTAATCAGTCTGTCAATACTTGCCTCAAACTCTTGCAGACTCTTCCCAGAACGTTGTCGTCTTGTTCTTAACTGAGTGTAGTACACATCTCACAAATGTGTATCACTGTACCGTAATTCTAGAGCTTTAATCAATTCATCATAGATATTCTGGCTGTCAGGTGGCACTTTCTGTAGTAGCTCTGCGGCAGGCCCTTTTAAAGTGAGAATGAGTGAAACGGCCTTCTCTTTATCTATCCAATTATTTGTGCATGCAGCAGCTTCAAATTGGCGAAGGTACATTGCCCAGTGACCACTTCTGTCAAAGGTCGGAGCCTTGACATGAACATTCCGATCCGCAGGACACTTTGCCTGCCGTAAGTGACTTTCTCTGTTGTCTTATTTTCTGTGTCTTTTTCTGTCTTTATTGTTAGTACAGTCTGTTCAGAAATTTGTTTTGGTTGAATCTTCATGAACTGCTCAACTTCACTTTTAATTTGTTCACTTATGTCTCTCATTGAGTTTTCTACTGCAGATATTTTATTTGACACAGATTCTTTTATAACAGATGTTTTTGTAGACATCGATTCTTCAATACTCGAGACAGATTTTTCTACTTCAGCTATTTTTAATGTCATTGATTCTTCTACATCCGATATTTTAGTAACTTGTTTATTAAGCTCACCTCGTAGGTGACCCAACTCTGCAGCGGTTTGTTCTTGTGTCTGCTTTTGCTCCTGTATTAACTCTTTGATGTCTTCTGCTTCGCGCTTCCGTTCCTCTGCCTGTCGTCCTTCCGACTCGAGCATCAGTACTTTCTCCTGTTCTTCAGCCTCTTCTCTTTCCTGACTCTGTTTCTCATCCTGTCATCTTTCTGCTTCTTCTGCATCCTGTCGTCGTCGTTCCTCTGCTTCCAGCAGGAGGGTTTTCTGTCTCACTTCTGCTTTCTTGTCTTATCGTTTTTCTGTTTGTAGTAGAAGCGCTTGGAAAGCTTCCACCATCTGATTGGCATCCATTGTTTACGATTAATTACAAATTACACTAGTCTTGTACAAGTGTCTACTGTTTCCACTGTTAACGGTTCTATCCCACTTCTGACACCACTGTTATGACGGTCTACTGATCGTCGTATGGTACAGTGGAAAAAAAAAATACAAAACACCAATGAAGTCACTAAAAACTAGCTTTAATTATCACAAATAACATTTTATAATCAACTTGTACAGTAATTTTAGTTAGATTTGTCAACACGCAATAATAATGTCAAATATAAAGAATTCCGCGGTATAATCACTTTTCACTAATACACCACTTGCTATGCACTGTCTAAATCCCCCGACATAACACTTCGCCACAATACTTCGAACCGGACTGAAATAAATCGCAACTCAAACTGACTAAGCGCTGCTGTAGTCTTGTATTTATACCCCACTGAGTTATCTAGAACAATCCATACTATGCGTCAAGAACAGTACTAG